>CM055121.1:44385859-45610859 GCA_029206835.1 Rana muscosa
CCACAGGGGCTGGAAAAACTGGGCCGGACTCTGGTTCAGTCCCTTACAGTGGAACGAATGCGAGGTGAAATGTACCTATAATCGCATATCTCACCTCGCATACCGTCACACAGGCTATTATTGAATCTGTAACACCATTTATGAAAATTCACTGTAGATATAGTGCATGCATGATAGTGTGCCATCATGTGTTGCAGTGCGCTACAGTGTAGGTGTATTGTCTTAGTGTGTTGGGGTGCATTTTAAACTAAATGGCACTCAACATACTAACAAATATATTGTGTTGTGTAAATTTTGCATTACCAAAACACATAGGTGTTACACAAACTTTAACAATAGTTATATATAAAACCCCTTTAACACTGGGGCGGTGTTAGCACTTTACGGCTGTTAGCACCCCGCTAGTGGCCAAAAAAGGGGTTAATAGTGTCCTTGTTGTGGCACTGCCAAAGCGCTTTGCAGGCGCTTTGGCAGTGCTGCCCAGTCATTTCAATGGGCAGGGGCAGTGGAGGAGCGGTGTATACACCGCTCCTCCACCGCCCAAAAGATGCTGTGTCAGGGAAGAAATAGGAACCAACCTTGCCAGTATCGCCACTTCCCTGCGCGCATGCGCGGCGCTTCGGTGCACGCGTGTGCGGGGTCCAATGGAACAGCGCACGCGCATAACGTGAGCTCCTTTCCTGACCTAAAGCTCCATGATCAAATCGCTGGTTTATCTCTCAGCTTCCTGTGTTCCTTGCCTCTGTATCCTGCTTGTGATTACCCGTTGTGACCCGGATTGACCCTGACCTGATCTGACCTCCTCCTGCACCTGACCCTCCGCTTGCTTAAAGGACTTTGCTACCAGTATCCTGTGTTTGACCCTCGGCCTGCTTAAGGACTTGCTACCAGTCTCCTATGTTTGACCACAGGCTTGCCTAAAGGACTTTGCTACCAGTCTCCTGTGTTTGACCCCCGGCTTGCCTAAATGACTTTGCTACCAGTCTCCTGTGCTTGACCCCCGACCTGCTTAAAGGACCCTTCTACTCATCTGCCCTGTTGGGCTCCAGGGCCTGCCTGTCCCTGCATGGTTCCCAGTGCTCCAGTGACCTTCACGCAAGACTTGCCCAGCCTGCTGGTGAACCGTGCCTCTTTGTGCCCTTCACCCTCTGTACCACCACCAGGGGTGAAGTGCGCTTTGTCGCAAGGGAGAACTGCTCTCAGCATCTCGGCCTCGGTGAGTACCTTTCTGACATGCTGTTTGCAGGACTTTTTAGCCACTCTAAAGCCCTGTATACACAATCTAATTTCTTATGGATTCTAATCCGATGGATTTTTCCATCGGAAATTCGATGAAGCTGACTTCCATCAGTCTTGCCTACACACCATCAGTCAAAAATCTGACCGTCCCAAACACTGTGACGTAAAACACTCCGACAAGCTGAGAAAAATTAAGTTCAATGCTTCTGAGCATGCGTCGACTTGATTCTGAGCATGCGTGGGTTTTTTGTCCAATGGAGTTCCACACAGACGATCAGAATTTGCTATCGATTTTTTTCCCATCGGATAAATTTAAAACATGTTCTATTTTTTCTCACCAATGGAAAAAAGACCGATGGGGTCCATACACGATCGGTTTGTCCGATGAGAAAAGTCCATCGGACTGTTTTCATCGGTAAAACCGATCGTGTGTACACGGCATAACACTTTTCCCTTTACACCATCTTCTAACTGTAACCTAGCTACAGCCTCCACACTCCCTGCACCTATGCTTCTCCACCTTCCTTTACACTGCAAACCTTGCACAGCTGAGAACCTCACTTGCAGTGTTACATACATTCAAGCTGCATTCAGCAACAACTATCAGCTGCAGGGGAAGGTAGGAAAAAAGTCACACTTATTTTTAACTCCTCCCACACAAATGTAATCACCACCCACACACTTACAAACTGACAATGTACAGGTGCCAATCATGCCTGTGCACTAAACACAGTTACATAATTTCACCTAAATAGGGCTACACTTTACTAATTATTGGTTTACCTAATTGTTGCCCATTATCTTATTAGTAGGACATTGATTTCAATGTTTTGCAAATAAGGACTGCTAAAATAATTTAAATCTCTCAGCAGCAAACACATTTATTCACCAGTTAAGCTCAGCCTTACTATTACAAATACTATTATATATATTAGGCTCTTTTCACCTAAAAAAAAAAACAACAGTCATTTAAAGAATATTGCAAAATTGCCATACAGGGTGCTGGCCTACAGAGTAGTATAGTATCACATACCTGGTGCTGGAGACCAATGATGAGAGGGCTTTCATTTGCATCTAATCTCCAGACTCCCCTGAAGGTGGAACTTTAGGAATCGGGCTTAAAGAAGCATGGGTCGCCTGCTGGAATTGCTTGCAGGAGATGTTCTGACTGGAGTATTGTTAAACAAGATGTCCAGGTACTCAGATGAGACACCAGGATAGTGTCTACAGACAGGTGGCGCCCGTGGGAAGTAGCAGGACTCAAAGCCAAGGTCAGGTACCAGGCAGGGCTGGTGCAAGGATTTTTTAACACCTTAGGCGAAACCTAACTTTGCCGCCCCCCCTGGCTACACCCCTGACTCCACCCCATTTGCCCTGCCTATGTATACCCCACCTTTTTAATGAAGCGCCCATCAAATGAAACCCACCAGCGCCCCGAAATGCAGCCTCAGCAGTGCCCATCAAATGTAGCCTCGCCAGCGCCCATCAAATGCAGCCTACCAGCGCCAATAAATGCAGCTTATCAGCGCCCATCAATGAAGGTTTGCTTGCTTCCATTAATTTGGGAGTCGGGACACAGACACAGTCCTCTGAAGCTGCGCCTCTGACACTATGTGCGAACGGATCAGCGGCTGCCTGCTAATGCTGAGACTTAGTTGCTTGCTGCAGAGTGAAGAGAGTAGGAACACCATTGGCCTGGTGTCCTAGGCAGCAGTGTGCCCTAGGCGGCTGCCTAGTTTGCCTAGTGGTAGCACCGGCCCTGGTACCAGGTGTGGACAAGAGCAAGCGTAGTCAAGAGGTCAGGCCATGGTCATACACAGAAGAGCAGTATAAGACAGTCAGTCCGTTTAACAAGCTGAGGTCAGATCAGGAGGCAGGCAGAAGACGGGTCCAGGGGCATGCTGTAACCATAGGAACAAACATACTGTAGAGTCAAAAATCAACCAGCAATCACAGATGGTGACTGGCTACCTTATAAAGGCCGTTTGGCACCAGTCCAGGTTGGGAGCATGCACAGCCATGCTCCAGTGTGCATCCATGTGCGGCCATGAAAGATAATGGCAGGAATACCAGGTCTTTGTAGGTCTTTGTGAGTCTCTGCTGCGGATAGTGCTCTGACACATATACCAAACGTTTACTCACACTACTCACTCAAATTACTAGCTATGTTCTGTTTAAGCAGAGACAAATGGAGGCCTCTCACTCTCTAATGCCTCATTTAATCTCAGTGTTATATAAAACTATTTTTTATGGCATCTGTCAGGTTCTTTAGTTGTCTTTGTCTCCACTGGGGAGTTTCATCCTATTTATTTGGCGTGATGACCATTATCATTAAGACAAAAAGGGACAGAAAACCCTAATGTTTAAGTTGTTCCAGTGACAACTGCCTAATAGAGATGGACCTAACACCCCCCCACCCCCCCAGTTCTGTTAGTGACAGAACTCTCGAACATCGCAAATGTTTTGATTAAAGTCTATTGGAAATGAACGTGAAAGATCAAAAGTCCCCATTTTAAAAGCTTGTATGCAAGTTATTGGCCATAAAAAGGGTATAGGGGCCCGACTATTGCCCAGGGGACATGAAGAACCAATGCAAACATTTATTTTTAAAAATGATAATTTTAAAGAAGCAGTGATTTTAATGATGCTTAATGTGAAATAATAAAAATGAAAAATTCCTTTAAATATAGTGCCTGGGGTCCCCTTAGTCTGCTTGTAAAGTGGTGCATCGGTACCATGTATAGAACCTGCTGCAGCAAAACTGAAATTTATAAAGAAAAAAAAATGACATTTATATAAATTTTCTCAGCAAGCTTTCTTTATTTAGTAAACAACAGCTTGGGGCCACAATTTAGTGCACTCGGAACAAGATTCGAGATTTTTTGAATAAATTCTGGTGTCTCTTTGGCAGACTTTGGATGGATATAACAAAGTTTTGCACCACAGTGAGCAATCCTTATGTGAAGAAGCCAAATTATAGTACTCTCAGGCCAGGATTAACATTTTTTTTAATTGAAATTTTTCATATATACAGAAACAGGTAAGAAAAACAGTCATAATTAAAAAAAAACACATACAACATATGTTAAAGAAGTGTCAGTAAAGTTACAATGCCACCAACATAACCATAGTATGGAATTCTAGCCGTATAAATCAAGGGAGAAGAGAGCAGGTGAAGAAGAGCCGAGTGAGCGAGCAGGTTAAAGCAATATATATTTTATAACATGTGTAGGCGAGATGTTACTCACTAGGTCAGGTGACAGTGAGATCCCCAGGGCGCCCAACCAAAGAACGAAGGCACCCCACAGGAGTCTCACCTAGTAAGAAGAAAGGGGGTTGGGGAGGGAGGGGAAGGAGCACCATGGAATCATCAAGGGTCCTAGCTAACAAACCCTACAGAAGTCAAGCATTGGGATAAGTGGTCAAGGAAGGATCACACATCGAGATTTAAGGAGGTGACGCCAGGGTTAAGTTCTGAATGTTCCCACAAGTCCCAAACTTTCGAAAATTGAGGAAGAGTATCATGTACTACTGCGGTGAGGCGTTCCATTCTACAGATCTGTTCCAGTGTTTGGAGGACTAGTGAGATAGTAGGTGGGGAGGGGGAGAGCCACCGTAGGGTTATAGCCCGTTTTGCTGCCAGGAGAATGAAGGCAGCCAATTTTGGGCATGTCTGGAGATGCCAGGGACCAGCAGGCCTAGCAAAAAGTGGACTGGGTCCAGAGGGAGAGTGATATTAAATAAATCCTGTAGAAAAGTATGGATGGAAGACCAAAATAGGCGGATCAGGGGACAGTCCCATAAAATTTGAAATTGAGAGCCAATGTCGCCCCGGCATCTCCAACACACCCAGGGAGTCTTGGGATCATACCTATGTAGGATTTCAGGGGTTCTATACCAAAAAAATGATATTTTGTAAGCTGTCTCCCTTTGTTTCGCACATCTTAATGATTTGGAAATAGCCTCCCAAATTTTACGCCATTGAGGGAGGAGGATGGGGCGATTTACTAACTGGGACCATTTGTGCATATATGAGTGGGATGAGTCAGTAAGTGAGATAGCGTCATGTAGGTATCTGTAGATATCAGAGATGAGATGGGCCTGATATGGTCCCTGAGCACATAAGAGTTCAAACGGGGTAGGCTTATCTAGGGTCAAAGTAGAGGATTTGTAAGCAAAGTAGTGTTTAATCTGTAGGTAGGATAAGAGTAGTTGTTTCGGGATTTGATGTTTTTTTTGCATTTCTTCAAAGGATAGTAGTGTACGAGTGAGGGGGTGTACAATGTTGCGAAGCTGAAAAATTCCAGCCTGAGTCCATGGAAGCATTCGAGTGTAAGATAGGCTATCTGGGATATCGGGATTAAACAGCACGTTTAGTAAGGGTAAACACATGGAGACAAGAGAGAATTGACGGGAACATTTTTTCCATATGGAGAGAGAGAGAATAACATTGGGCCCAGGCAAAAACTTCTAAGTTGGCTTATGAAGGAATCCAGACCTGTCCAAATCATAGAGAAGGGATGGACTGGCCTGGTGACGCTCATTTCAATCTCTGCCCATACACTAGACGCCATTCTGGAGGACCAGGTCATGATCGGTCTAAGGTGGGTGGCGAAATAATTTTTAATAAGGTCTGGGGCGCCCATCCCGCCCCTTGACCTAGGAGCTGTCATTACCAAACTCACGATCCTGTGCGCTTTATAGTGCAAAACGAAATTAAGAAATGCTCTTTGCGTAGCTTTAAGATTTTGACATAGGAATGGGAATCGGGAGAGTGTCAAATAGGTATAGAAGTCTCGGCATAATAGACATCTTCAGGACATTGATGTGACCCAAGAGAGAAATGGGGTGAGCATCCCATTGTCGCAAGAGTCGGTCAATGTCTCGGAAGAGTGGGGGATAATTAGCCTGATACAGAGTTGTGTATGAGGAGGTTAGGTTAACCCCTAAATATTTAAGAGAGTCTGGGAACCAATGGAAGGAGAAGTTTTGTTTGAGAATGGTGAGATCTGAGGGTTATACGTGTAGAGGTAGGACTTCTGTTTTACTTGTGTTGATTTTATAACCTGAGATCGAGCTACAGTCTTTCAGCAGGGCAAGGAGGTTCGGGAGAGAAGTGTGGGGCCTGGTCAGAGTCAAAAGAACATCGTCTGCAAACAGGGATAGCTTATACTCCTTTTGGCTTAGTGAGACCCCACGAATATCAGGGTGGGCACGAATAGCTGCGGCTAGGGGTTCCAGACAGAGGATGAAGAGTAAGGGGGATAATGGGAAGCCCTGTCTGATACCATTACTTAATGAGAAGAATGGCAATAGATAAGAGGATAATTGGACTTGGGATGAGGGACAGGAATATAGGGCATGTAGGGCTGCTATGAAGGGACCTCCAAAACCATAGTTGGAGAGGGTAGCAAACATAAAAGACCAGGTAGCAAACATAAAAGGCCTTTTGCGCATCAAGACTCAATATCAGGGCTGGGCGGGATGTTTTGTTCAGCTGGTCTATGAGATCAACGACACGTCTCGTATTGTCCCCGGCATGTCTGGCCTTCACAAAGCCTACTTGATCTTTGTGAATAAGTCTGGGGAGTAGATTGGACAGTCGGTTGGCCAATATTTTTGTGAATATCTTGTAATCGGAGTTGAGTAGTGCGATAGGTCTATAGTTATCAGGGATGCAGGGGTCCTTACCGCATTTCGGGATCACAGAAATATGGGCATGTAGAAAATGAGGATGAGGTACAGTGCCTTTAAACAGTGAAGCAAATAGGGATATCAGATGTGGGCTCAAAATTATTAAGGAAGTCTTATAATAGGAATAAGGTAGACCGTCTGGGCCAGGAGATTTTTGGGTGGGGAGATGCTTAACTACGTCTTCTAATTCCTCGGGTGTGACTGCTAAATTCAAGGAGGAAAGGTGTTCGGGTGAAAGTTTGGGTAATTGTAGGGAGTCAAAGAATGAGTCAAATTTTTCTTGTGTAAAGCTATAATTAGAATGTTTATGTAGACAATTGTACAATTGGTGATAGAATTCTCCAAAGATCCTGGACATAGTGAGAGGGCAATAGGTGGGTGTTCCGTCTGTTTGTCTGAGAAGGGAAGGCTTCAACTTATTTACCAGCATTTTATGGGGTTTATTTGAATATTCATAGAATTTCTGTTTAGACCATAAAAGAGGTTTATCAATTTTGTTCATTTTCAGTGATCTGAGTTGGTTCCGTAATGAGACAACAGTCTGGGGCCTAGCAACCGTGGGGGAGGATGTTAAGAGCTTCTCCGCCGAACAGAGTTTAGACATGGTAGACGAATATTGGAATGCTGCATCTTTTTTTAGACGGGAACCTGTGGCAATGCATTGTCCCCTGAAGACGGCCTTATGCTCCTCCCACAGAGTGGAGGGCTCCGAGACTGTACCTGTGTTAAGTTAAAAATATTCAGCTAGTCCATTAGATAGGTGGTCTCTAGTATCTGGGGTACGGAGAAATGTCTCATTGAGTCTCCAATGACAAGTTTTAGGGAAAGCAGAACAAAGGAGAATGTCAAGGTATACAGAGGAGTGATCTGACCATGTTATGTGGTTGATTTCAGAGGATACCGTGGATGTCAGGAGAGGTGTAGAAATGAAAAAATTATCTAATCTAGAGTAGAGTTTGTGGGAGTGTGAATAAAATGTGTATGGTTTGTGTGTAGGATGTTTAATCCTCCAGATATCTAAAAGATTTTTGGCTCTAAAAAGGTTTACGGAAGGATTTAGAAAGGTGGTCAGGTTTGGAAGAGGAAGTGGATGGAAACAGTAAATGTCTGTCTTTGCCAGGAGATATGGTCACATTGAAATCCCCACTTATAACCATAAAGGGTTGGGAGAATTTGTCTAAAGTGTCAAACATAGAGGATAAAAATGTGATCTGACCAGAATTGGGAGCATAAACATTAACAATAGTGAGGGATTGGGTGAGAAATGAGCAGTTCAGGATAATAAATCTGCCCTAGGGGTCCAGGTGGGAAGATTTGACTTGTAAAGGACAAGATCGGTTAATTAAGATAGCTACGCCTGCCTTTCCGGACAGGTCGGAGGCCATAAAGGATGTCGGGAAGTGTTTACTAGCGAATTTGAGGGATCCCCCGGGGTGGAAATAAGTCTCCTGGATCAGGATTACATCTGCTCTAGAAGCTTTAAACTCTTTCAAGGCCAGCCATCTTTTTTGAATAGAGTTTAAACCTTTAACATTACATGTAAAAAAATTAATGCCATAACAACTTAATCTGGGGAAAAGGCATTAGATACATTGTACAGTATACAGTGGGTGAAGGATTCCATGGTGCATAGTACATGTAATGACTAAAAGGTATTACAAGACCATGTAAAACAATGGCAGCAGTGTAACTTGAATATAGTAAGTCTATGAGAATTAGCAACCTCAGGTCAAAAAAAAAGGGACCCTGAGAAAAAGAACAAAAAGAAAAAGCAAAAAGAAGAAAAAAACATGAACAAAAGTCCCAATGTCATCTAGATAGAAACCTGGAAGGCCGAATGCCTCCAGGAAACCCAGGTCTGAGCCGTGGGTCAGGAAAAGGAGCATGAGGACCTCCAAACATAGGGACGGGAGGTCACCCACCACTCTCCGGAGCAAAAATGCCTGGGATCCAAAACCAAATATGTAAAGATAACAATCCGTTAAACCAGGATAACTTCAGAATAACAAGCCACGCACCCCCAGGGCCAGGGGGTGAGTGAACCCACTAAGGGGTCGTTGGCCATTCAAAGACAGTAACTGGGGGCCAAGTAAAATGGCATGCACAGCCTCAGCCAATTGAAAGGGTATTCAGGTTGGAAATCTTGAAGCATGGCGCCTCTGGGGTGTGAAGTTGGACTTGGATGATTTCTGTCTTACCGGGGTCCAGATGCGACTCGGAGCCGTCGGTGGTTTAGGAGTAGCTGGAAGAGGCGAAAGATCCTCATCAGGTAGGGGTGGTATACCCAAGTTGCGCAGAAAAGTGTCACTCTCCTGCAGATCACGTAAGGAGTATTGTATGCCATCCTGGGATGCAGAAAGGCGAAAGGGGAACCCACATCGATATATAACTTTGTGGGATTGGAGATGCAGAGTCAGTGGGCGAAGATTTCTCCTTCTAGCTAAAGCAATAGGTGAGAGATCACTAAAGATTTGGATCTTGGATCCCTTGAACTCAATTCTGGATAGGTTGCGGTTTGCTATGGTCAGAGCTTCTTTACTATCATAGTAGTGGAACCTGACAATCACATCCCTTGGGTTAGCACCTGCTGGAGGTTTAGGGGCAAGTGATCTGTGAGCCCTGTCCAAATGCCAGTCTATGTCAGGGATATTGGGAGAAACCACATTGAATAGGCTTAAAAGGTATGAGCGGAGATCTCTGTCTTATACAGCTTCAGCGATACCTCTGAATCTCAGGTTTTGCCTTGGTTCCTTGTTCTCAAGGTCTTCCTGCTGGGCTTGGAGCTGGGTGACTATGTTTTTTATGGCAGCATTTTCCTCCTCTAGCACCTGTACATACTGCACCATCTCATCAAATTTATATTCTAGGGAATCAGTGCGTTCTCCAAGCTTGCCAATTTCCCCTCTCAATTCTTTGGCTAACTTCCCCACTTCTTGTGCAATGTTGTGGGTAATGGCCTGGAGCAGGGAGTGCAGTTTAGCATCTAAAACTTCTGCTGTCAGTGGGGGGGGCGATCCCGCTGTAGGGGTGGGGGCAATGTCAAAAAGAGTACCTGTGTCCAGCTCCAGCTGCTCCGGTGCGGTCTGCGCGCCATCGTGGGTACCCGAGGCCGCGGATGTCGGCCTATGCAGGAAGTGGTCCATCGTGGAAGAGGCCTCCTGAGGCATGAGGATTGCAGAGTAGTTGTGTCTTTGATCCCCAATTTTGCCCATGGGGTGTGCGGCTGTCGCGGGAGACTGAGGAGGTGACTCCCGTGAAGATTGAAGCTATAGGTTGGTCAGCGGGAGACCCGGAGATGCGGCGGGAGACGGAGTCCTGGTCTCACACGTCCGCCATGATCAGAAGCCACGCACGCCCGCTGATTTGCTCTTTGAGGGCATGAGTGGGTGATCCAGGGAATTTGGATCCAATTGCAAGGAGGTGGGTATGCCCCTTTAAGAGCCTGCTATAGGTAAAGAGGAAGATTCCCTGCAGGGTAGGCAGGCACCTGAGGCTGGTGCAATATTGATCTCTCTCTGGGACCAGGTATGCTGACACAAGGGATGGAGTATGGGATGTTTCCTGTGGATTACTGCACCTGGGTGAGGAGGATGGGGCTGGCTCCGTAGGCCTCAAGATGGCAGCGGGCCGCTGGTGTGTGGGGCCGGCCGCCGGTCGGGTGGAGACACAATCAGCCAGTCAGGCTCTTCAACACAGGCTGGGGCTGAGATAGGGGATGCCCATGGACATGTAGGAGGATGCTGGAGGCTCCGTAGGTCCCAAGATGGCGGCTGACCTGAGCTGTGTGGAGCGGGCCGGGTGGAGACACAATCAGCCGGCCGGGCTCCTCAATACAGGCTGGGACTGAGGTAGGCGATGCCCAGGGACAGGTAGGGCAGATTTGACAGCTCACCAGGGTTGTCTGTGGCAAGGATGGCGATGGATTGTGGCAGGATTTGCGGAGCTCTATGCCAGCATGTCCTCCTCGGTTCACATCCAGACACGCCCACCAGGATTAACATTTTTTTTATAAAGTCTGGTGTATCTTTCGCAGACTTTGGATAGAAGTAACAGGTGCAGAAAAATTGGGTGTTGGTGCCTGCACACCATAACCCTATAGCACACCCATTTACCCTTGATAAAGTCACGTGACAGTGACGCAACGCGTCAGGAGGAGCTTTGTGACGTAACTACCCGGTTACGGCCGGGACCGGAAGTCCCTACATCTGATGTTATTTTTTCTGTCTGGCGTTTTTTTGCCATTTTATTGTTATTGAAAAAAATTATTGGAGCGCTAATACATGTAACAATGTGAATCATCCAAGTGAATGAATGATAAAATGATAATGATATAATTCCAAAATAACAAATGAATAAGTCAAAAATGTCTCTAAAGAATGAATCACTGATAAAAAATTCAAACAATCCAAGGTGAATATATTCCAAGATGAATCTTTATAGGTGAAATATAAATGACCACCACCGAATATGAAGAGGCTTACCAGAAAGAGTGGACCCGGTAAACATACGTCTACGGGGTCAACTCAGGCTTTAGATGGATGTCCCAATAGGGATCGGATCATCGTCTGGAGGTACCAAGATGAAAAGGAACTGAATCTCGGAATCCAATACGCATAGATGATAGTCCAGGATATGCCAAATGTCAAGATAGGAAAAGAGAAGGAGGGCACATAGCGTGATACAGTCTTAAAAAGTTTTATTAATGTAGGCAGGAACACTTACATTACATCAATGGATCAAGCGCTTAGGATATAATCAAATGGCAGCAGTGGAGTCTCCCGACATGTTTCACAATAGTTTGCATCATCTGGGGTGTAACCCCACTGTTTGCCTTCACACAATTTATAAAGACTCTGGCTCTGAATCAACAAGGACCTCCCCCACGACTCACACAACCAGCAACCACTTCCTGTGTAACTAAAAATGGCGCCATGGCGTGCAATCCACGCCTCGGTTTGGAATCAACATGGGGTCACCTGATTGATCCATGTTGTAATGGAGCCAGATATTAGGATGGATAAAAAAAAAACTACATCAAAAAAAGTGAAAAGAATCCTACCTGATAACAGCATCTCAAATATAAATGGATACTGGATGGTGGGACCAGCGGATTATGTGTGGTCTCACAACGCTGGCACTTCGCAATGAGCGGAACTCGCGCTCATCACATAAGGTCACATGATGTCCCGACTCATACGAAGTCACGTGGTGGGCCGGCAGCCTATCCTGATGCAAATCTCTCATACAATGCGCTCCATAACTCACCCCGGAACTGGATATCCCACAACCCATACGGAAGTGAGGCACGGAGCGCAAACAGCCCAGGCAGGCTGTGCGATGCACTCCAACTAGTCACACACAGCCAGGAGGTCGTAATACACATTCAATAGGGGTATGTACCGCAGCAGGGCACACCCCCACTACATGGCACAACCTCAGAAGTCATTCCATCATGATTTAAATAGGGAATGCCCACTATAAAAGGGTTCACTGACTATAAAATCAAGATCAAAACAAACAGAAAAGCATATCTAAAAAGCTAATGGCCTAAATGACAACCCCAAATGCTATACTGTGTGTTACAAATTATAAAAGATGGAGAATAGACTAAGCTCCAATTTATAATTAAAACAGTCTACATAATCCATAGCATAGCTTCATAGAAGCTAATGTCTGGATACTATAAAATAGATATTAACTAAAAGAAAAAAGGGGGGGGAAATTCCAAACATAAATTGACTAATAAGTCAAACCCATACAGACAGTCATGGGCATGGTCCAACAGGGGCAATGTCCAGCCCTGCAGATTGAAATCTAGCATGCTGGTAAATGACCGATGGGACCAATCCCCACATGAATTGACTAATAAGTCAAACCCATACAGACGGTCATGGACATGGTCCAACAGGGGCAATGTCCAGCCCTGCAGATTGAAATCTCGCACGCTGGTAAATGGCCGATGGGACCAATCCCCACAGTACGTGACCACCGGATGCATGAGCCGGAAGAAGCCCCTCATCAATCAGAGCAAGAATCTGATACTAAAAGACAATATGACAATACTGTATATATAAAAAATTTATTAAATGAGTAAAAATGGTTATATAAAAAATAAAAAATATGTAAAAGCTAAAATGGTCCATATTCCCAAAGGAGACTGATTATCTAAGACTTGTTGATGAAGGAATTAATATCCCACTCAATGTTCAAGCCAGATGGCCTATGTGTCTGTAACTGATGTATCCAATAGGTCTCCAGCTGTGACACACCCCTAGTTTTGGGGGCACCCCTCCATGGAGGAATAAATCGATCAATAATGAGAAATTGTGTGCCAGCTGGATCCCTATTGTAAAAAGACCTAAAAGGTCTGGGTATGGTGTGATGGACATCACCCCCAAGAATCAAAGACACATGTTCCCCCCACCCTTACAGAAAAGGGTCGAATAGTGCGACCCACATATTGCTTGCCACAAGGGCAAGTAATGAGGTACACAATATGTGTGGTGGCGCAGGTGCAAAAATGTTTAATAGGGTATGACTTCCCCGTAGTAGTGGAACTAAATTCCAAAGTTTTGCTTCTCCCAGAAGTGTTATATTTGCAAACACTGCATTTTTTACACGGATGGTACCCCACTAGTTGAGGAAAAAAAAGGGACGTACAGGGGGATTAATGATGTTAGGGGCTATCTTACTTTGAAGAGTTGGTGCACCTCTAAAGACTACCTTCGCTCTTTTGGGCAAAACAGCCCCGAGTACACCATCATTCCTCAAAATATCCCAATGTTTAGCCACAATGGCTTTCACCTGTTTATGTTGTGTGGAGAAAGAGGTAAGCATGGCCCACTTAAAAGCATCATTCTGTTCACGTTTAGGTTTAACTTCCAATAAAGAGCACCTATCAGTTTCAAGTACCCGTCTGAGGTCATTGTCAATGCTAACAGGGTCATACCCTTTATCAACAAAACGTTGTTTTAGAACCTCAGCCTGAGTGAGAAATATAGAGGTGTCTGTACAATTTGTCTGAATTGGTGATTCGCCCAGCGCATAAAGGCGGCGGCATAGTCGTCTTAGACAAGTCTGACTACGAGCAAGAGATGTTTAGGATCTTGAGTGAACCTAATACTTATCAGCTATTGTCTACCAATCCCACTTCACGTTTCAAAACTGAGCTTCAGAGTCTGGTTGACAGTGGTTTTTCTAGACGTATGTTTACCGGGTCCACTCTTTCTGGTAAGCCCAGGGCCGGCCCTACCATGGGACCCGATGGTACCCCGGTCCCAGGCGGCACTTTAAGGGGGGCGGCAAATTGCCGCCCGTCAGCCAGCGACATTCCGTGTCTCCTACTAATTTTCCTTTCCTGTGTCCCCACCATGTTTAGTGTCCGGCGCCCTGTGATTGGACGAATGGGGGTCATGTGCGGCGTGGGGCTGGCCTGTCAGCGATCGCTCTAGAAGTCCCGCCTCCGCACATGACCGCCATACGCCCAATCACAGTGCGCCGGGAAACACGAACATGGTGGCGGCAGATAAGCACTGGAAGTGTGAGCTGTCTTCCCCTCCGCCTGTTCCTCTGCTTTGTTACGGCGCGGTGGAGATGGGATCATGGAGGTGCAGGCGTGCAGCGTCTGACACCATGGAGCGGGCTGCGGGTGGATGGCGCTGGCGGGAAGTTGGGACGCCGAAGCAGTTCTGCACATCCAGTGCTGAGGTCCTGAGGAGAGTCCTGGTGAAGAGCAGACAAAGGTAAGGAGGACTCAAAGGATGGATTCGCACCGAGCTGTGGGTCGGGGGTCGGGTGTGAGTAGTGCAGGAAGTAGGACTCCTACTGTAGGAGTCAGGTGGGTCTGTGTAGTAGGTCAGTGTAGGTGTAAGGTCGGTGGGTCAGTGTATGTGTCAGTCAGTGTAATAGTCAGTGTTGCTGTCAGGTCAGTGTAATGTGAGTAGTGCAGGAAGTAGGAGTGAGGTAGGTGTCAGGTAGGTCAGTGTAGGTGTCAGGTAGGTGTCAGGTAGGTGTCAGGTAGGTCAGTGTAAGGGTCAGTGTAGGGGTCAGTGTAGGGGTCAGGGTAATGGTCATGTAGGCCAGTGTAATGTGAGTAGTGCAGGAAGTAGGAGTGAGGTAGGGGTCAGTGTAGGGGTCAGGGTAATGGTCATGTAGGTCAGGTAGGTCAGTGTTATGTGAGTAGTGCAGGAAGTAGGAGTCAGGTGGATCAGTGCATGTGTCATGTAGGTGTGTCAGGGGGTCAGTGTAGGGGTCAGATAGGTCACATGTGTTCAAAAAATGTGCAGCGCTATGTGGTTAAAACCATGTGTGAAATAAATGTTAAACCTTGAAATGTGAAAAATTAATACATGAAAAATTAATTAAAAAGAAAACTAATGCAGAGTCCAAAAAGAACACAACATAGTCCGTGAAGAGTTAATTCCAAAAGCAAATCCGTGAAGGGTTAAGGGCTGTAGCCAATAAAGAGACTAGGGTCTAGTGGAGAATAATAAAATAAAAATAAACATTTCTTGATCAGTTTAGGTCGATATGTATTCTTCTACATATGTTTGGTAAAAAAAATGCAATGTGTATATTGATTAGTTTGCGTAAAAGTTATACCGTCTACAAAATAGAGGATAGATTTATGGCATTTTTATTATTATTATTATTTTTTTACTAGTGTAGCGGGATCTGGTGATCTGCGATTTTTAGCTAGACTGTGACATTGCGGTGGAGAGATCAGACACTTTTGACACTTTTTTGGGATCAGTGACATTTATACAGCGATCTGTGCTATAAAAATGCACTGATTACTGTGTAAATGTCACTGGCAGGAAAGGGGTTAAATGTGTTCCCTGGGAGGTATTTCTAACTGGGGGGGGTGGGACTGACTGTAGGAGGAGAGAGATCTCTGTTCCTAATCACTAGGAAGAGAAGATCTGTCTCTCCTCCCCTGTCAGAATAGGGATCTGTCTGTTTACATTAACAGATCCCCGTTCTGGCTCTCTGGAGCGATCGCGGCCACCAGCCACGCACAGGTCCTTTTATACTCCTTTACATGTATAGAGCCATGACAGGTCCACTTTAGTTATCATGATATAAAATAATGAATGTGGGGTATTTGGTGGGCGTGATTTTTTTGGGGGGGTGGGGGGGCAGCATTTAATTCTTGGTACCAGGCAGCACAATGTCTTGGGCCGGCACTGGGTAAGCCTCTTCATATTCGGTGGTGGTCATTTATATTTCACCTATCAAGATTCATCTTGGAATATATTCACCTTGGATTGTTTGAATTTTTCATCAGTGATTCATTATTTAGAGACATTTTTGACTTATTCATTTGTTATTTTGGAATTATATCATTATCATTTTATCATTTTTTCATTCATTCACTTGGGTGATTCCCATTATTACATGTATTAGCGCTACAATTATTTTTTTCTATTTGTTTTACACCTTTTGTCTGATTGGGTTTGTAGCTGCTCACTAGGGATGAGCTCGGTGTTCGAGTCGAACATACGTTCGACTCGAACATCGGCTGTTCGATCGTTCGCCGAACAACGAACGATTTGGGCCGTTCGCACCTAATTCGCGGCCCACAATGCACTACGCCATCGCAGTGTCATCCAGGCGCTGTGATTGGCCAAGCATGCACTGTGACCCCGCATGCTTGGCCAATCACAGCGCCGGCAGCGAGGAGAGCAATGATTGGCCACAGGCAGGATGCCTGTGGCCAATTATTGCTGAGGGTGTTTAGTACACGCCCCACACTATAAAAGGCCGCCAGCACGGCGGCCTAGTGTAGTGTGTTCCGGAGCAGGGAAAGAGAAGCATAGGCAGGGACAGTGACATTTTTTTTTCTTGCTTAACCTGGATTCCTTTAGTTTAGGGAAAGAGAAGGATAGGTAGGGAGAGTGTCAGTCTGTTTTACTGTGCTAAACCTTGTTTGTAGGGACAGGGAAGAACAGTGAGGGAAATTCTCCTTGTGCTATACTGTGCTAAAGCATTGATCATCAACCATCTTTAAAAAAACATTTTTTATAGGGACAGAAAACTATAGGTAGGGAGAGTGTCAGTGTGTTTTACTGTGCTAATCCTTGTTTGTAGGGACAGGGAAGGACAGTGAGGGAAATTCTCCTTGTGCTATACTGTGCTAAAGCATTGATCATCAACCATCTTTAAAAAAACATTTTTTATAGGGACAGAAAACTATAGGTAGGGAGAGTGTCAGTGTGTTTTACTGTGCTAATCCTTGTTTGTAGGGACAGGGAAGGACAGTGAGGGAAATTCTCCTTGTGCTATACTGTGCTAAAGCATTGATCATCAACCATCTTTAAAAAAACTTTTTTTATAGGGACAGAAAACTATAGGTAGGGAGAGTGTCAGTGTGTTTTACTGTGCTAATCCTTGTTTGTAGGGACAGGGAAGGACAGTGAGGGAAATTCTCCTTGTGCTATACTGTGCTAAAGCATTCATCATCAACCATCTTTAAAAAAACATTTTTTATAGGGACAGAAAACTATAGGTAGGGAGAGTGTCAGTGTGTTTTACTGTGCTAATCCTTGTTTGTAGGGACAGGGAAGGACAGTGAGGGAAATTCTCCTTGTGCTATACTGTGCTAAAGCATTGATCATCAACCATCTTTAAAAAGACATTTTTTATAGGGACAGAAAACTATAGGTAGGGAGAGTGTCAGTGTGTTTTACTGTGCTAATCCTTGTTTGTAGGGACAGGGAAGGACAGTGAGGGAAATTCTCCTTGTGCTATACTGTGCTAAAGCATTGATCATCAACCATCTTTAAAAAAACATTTTTTATAGGGACAGAAAACTATAGGTAGGGAGAGTGTCAGTGTGTTTTACTGTGCTAATCCTTGTTTGTAGGGACAGGGAAGGACAGTGAGGGAAATTCTCCTTGTGCTATACTGTGCTAAAGCATTGATCATCAACCATCTTTAAAAAAACATTTTTTATAGGGACAGAAAACTATAGGTAGGGAGAGTGTCAGTGTGTTTTACTGTGCTAATCCTTGTTTGTAGGGACAGGGAAGGACAGTGAGGGAAATTTTCCTTGTGCTATACTGTGCTAAAGCATTGATCATCAACCATCTTTAAAAAAACATTTTTTATAGGGACAGAAAACTATAGGTAGGGAGAGTGTCAGTGTGTTTTACTGTGCTAATCCTTGTTTGTAGGGACAGGGAAGGACAGTGAGGGAAATTCTCCTTGTGCTATACTGTGCTAAAGCATTGATCATCAACCATCTTTAAAAAAACATTTTTTATAGGGACAGAAAACTATAGGTAGGGAGAGTGTCAGTGTGTTTTACTGTGCTAATCCTTGTTTGTAGGGACAGGGAAGGACAGTGAGGGAAATTCTCCTTGTGCTATACTGTGCTAAAGCATTGATCATCAACCATCTTTAAAAAAACATTTTTTATAGGGACAGAAAACTATAGGTAGGGAGAGTGTCAGTGTGTTTTACTGTGCTAATCCTTGTTTGTAGGGACAGGGAAGGACAGTGAGGGAAATTCTCCTTGTGCTATACTGTGCTAAAGCATTCATCATCAACCATCTTTAAAAAAACATTTTTTATAGGGACAGAAAACTATAGGTAGGGAGAGTGTCAGTGTGTTTTACTGTGCTAATCCTTGTTTGTAGGGACAGGGAAGGACAGTGAGGGAAATTCTCCTTGTGCTATACTGTGCTAAAGCATTGATCATCAACCATCTTTAAAAAAACATTTTTTATAGGGACAGAAAACTATAGGTAGGGAGAGTGTCAGTGTGTTTTACTGTGCTAATCCTTGTTTGTAGGGACAGGGAAGGACAGTGAGGGAAATTCTCCTTGTGCTATACTGTGCTAAAGCATTGATCATCAACCATCTTTAAAAAAACATTTTTTATAGGGACAGAAAACTATAGGTAGGGAGAGTGTCAGTGTGTTTTACTGTGCTAATCCTTGTTTGTAGGGACAGGGAAGGACAGTGAGGGAAATTCTCCTTGTGCTATACTGTGCTAAAGCATTGATCATCAACCATCTTTAAAAAAACATTTTTTATAGGGACAGAAAACTATAGGTAGGGAGAGTGTCAGTGTGTTTTACTGTGCTAATCCTTGTTTGTAGGGACAGGGAAGGACAGTGAGGGAAATTCTCCTTGTGCTATACTGTGCTAAAGCATTGATCATCAACCATCTTTAAAAAAACATTTTTTATAGGGACAGAAAACTATAGGTAGGGAGAGTGTCAGTGTGTTTTACTGTGCTAATCCTTGTTTGTAGGGACAGGGAAGGACAGTGAGGGAAATTCTCCTTGTGCTATACTGTGCTAAAGCATTGATCATCAACCATCTTTAAAAAAACTTTTTTTATAGGGACAGAAAACTATAGGTAGGGAGAGTGTCAGTGTGTTTTACTGTGCTAATCCTTGTTTGTAGGGACAGGGAAGGACAGTGAGGGAAATTCTCCTTGTGCTATACTGTGCTAAAGCATTGATCATCAACCATCTTTAAAAAAACATTTTTTATAGGGACAGAAAACTATAGGTAGGGAGAGTGTCAGTGTGTTTTACTGTGCTAATCCTTGTTTGTAGGGACAGGGAAGGACAGTGAGGGAAATGCTCCTTGTGCTATACTGTGCTAAAGCATTGATCATCAACCATCTTTAAAAAAACATTTTTTATAGGGACAGAAAACTATAGGTAGGGAGAGTGTCAGTGTGTTTTACTGTGCTAATCCTTGTTTGTAGGGACAGGGAAGGACAGTGAGGGAAATTCTCCTTGTGCTATACTGTGCTAAAGCATTGATCATCAACCATCTTTAAAAAAACATTTTTTATAGGGACAGAAAACTATAGGTAGGGAGAGTGTCAGTGTGTTTTACTGTGCTAATCCTTGTTTGTAGGGACAGGGAAGGACAGTGAGGGAAATTCTCCTTGTGCTATACTGTGCTAAAGCATTCCTCATCAACCATCTTTAAAAAAACATTTTTTATAGGGACAGAAAACTATAGGTAGGGAGAGTGTCAGTGTGTTTTACTGTGCTAATCCTTGTTTGTAGGGACAGGGAAGGACAGTGAGGGAAATTCTCCTTGTGCTATACTGTGCTAAAGCATTGATCATCAACCATCTTTAAAAAAACATTTTTTATAGGGACAGAAAACTATAGGTAGGGAGAGTGTCAGTGTGTTTTACTGTGCTAATCCTTGTTTGTAGGGACAGGGAAGGACAGTGAGGGAAATTCTCCTTGTGCTATACTGTGCTAAAGCATTCATCATCAACCATCTTTAAAAAAAAATTTTTTATAGGGACAGAAAACTATAGGTAGGGAGAGTGTCAGTGTGTTTTACTGTGCTAATCCTTGTTTGTAGGGACAGGGAAGGACAGTGAGGGAAATTCTCATTGTGCTATACTGTGCTAAAGCATTCCTCATCAACCATCTTTGAAATCCTTGTTTTTTGGACAGTCAGGGAAATTGTCATTGTGCTATTCTGTGCGAAAGCAATCATCCTCAACCATATTTAGAAATCCTTAAGTAAAGGGACAGAGAAGGACACCTGAAGGTAGCCCTTATTGCTTTTTTCCCATCTCCCTGCAGGCCATCCATTAGAATGTCTGGAAGGCAAACAAGGAGAGGCAGACAGTCAGGAGGCAATAAAAGAGGGCAAGCAGGCTCTGTGTCTGGGGGCAACAGTGCTGGTCGTGGACGCGGTGCATTGTCATCAGCACATGGCCATGGGACATGCTTGTCCTTCTTTTCGGCAGCTGGACATGTTGAGCCACATCATGCCGAAGACTTGGTAGAGTGGATGACCAAGCCCTCCTCCTCCTCCTCATCCTCTCTCACCCAGGCTCAGGGTACTGGCAAAGCAGCTGCCAAAGCGTCCTCTTCCCTGGTATCAATGTCAGACTCATCATCAGTCACTCCTTCCCTAGACCCACCACGTCCTCCTCCTGAGGAGTCCCCCGAACTGTTTGAGCACAGTGTTGGGTACATGCTCCAGGAGGATGCCCAGCGTTTCGAAGGGTCTGATGATGAAACCCAGCTACAGGAAGGCAGTAGCGTGAGAGCAGACAGAGGGGATGCTCAAGAAGGACACCAATCTGGCAGTCATGTTCCAGCAGCTGCAGCATACTGCCAGATTGGCTCCAGTGATGAGGAGGGAGGGGATGATGAGGTCACTGACTCCACGCGGGTGCCTAATAGGAGAGAGGAGGAGGAGGAGGATGAAGAGGAGGCACATCTCCAACGAGACAGGATGCCCTTTGGTGGCCAGCGTAAGGGCAGTACACCGACGGAATCACACCGCAGAGCTCCGCCTGTGCAGGGCGCTGCCTCTGCCCGTCATTCAAAAAGTTCTTTGGTGTGGGCCTTTTTTGAGGCTAGTGCATCAGATCGCACAGCTGCTGTTTGCAACATATGTCTCAAGCGTATATCGCGTGGCCAAAACATCAGCCGCTTGGGTACCACATGCCTGACCAGACATATGTTGACCTGCCATGCAGCTCGTTGGCAAGCCTACCTCAAAGACCCACACCAAAGAACAAAGCGGACCTCTCCTTGCACCGCATCAGCTGGGATCTCCAACCCCACTATAACTTCAGTCCTCTCTGAAACATGCACTGAGAGGAATGAAGGTGTAGAATTAGGTGTGTCACAGCCAAGTACTTGCGGCCACTCTGCTAGCAGTACACCGACGTCCGATTCTAGCAGGCAAATTTCCCTGCCCCAGCTGCTGGACCGTCGAAAGAAGTTCACTCCCAGCCATCCACATGCCCAGCGGTTGAATGCTAGCTTGGCTAAATTGCTAGCGCTTCAACTGCTGCCTTTTCAGTTGGTAGACTCGGCCCCCTTCCGTGAGTTTGTGCAATGTGCGGTTCCTCAGTGGCAGGTTCCCAAACGCCATTTTTTCTCACGGAAGGCTATTCCGGCTCTCTACCGGCATGTGGAAGGCAATGTCTTGGCCTCGCTGGACAGGGCGGTCAGCGGTAAGGTGCATATTACCGCTGACTCATGGTCCAGCAGGCATGGACAGGGACGTTACCTTTCTTTCACGGCCCATTGGGTCACTCTTTTGGCAGCTGGGAAGGATGCAGGACAAGGTGCAGTAGTGTTGGAGGTTGTTCCACCGCCACGCCTCCAAAATTCTACTACTGGTTGTGACACACCTCTCTCCTCCACCCCCTCCTCTTCTTCTTCCTCCATGGCCTCTTCCTGTGCTTTGTCCTCTGAACCAGCGGTGCTCCGTAGCCGTTCAAGGGGCTACGCAAGTACGCAGGCAAAAAGATGCCATGCCGTGCTTGCGCTGGTGTGTTTGGGGGACAGAAGCCACACTGGGGCAGAGGTCCTGTCTGCTCTGCAGGGCCAGGCCGAGAGGTGGTTGACGCCACGCCAGATTAAGCCAGGAATGGTGGTTTGCGACAATGGCACCAACCTCCTCTCCAACCCTCCGACAGGGACAACTGACCCATGTGCCCTGTGTGGCTCACGTCCTTAACCTGGTGGTGCAGCGGTTCTTGGGCAGGTACCCGGGCTTACAGGATGTCCTGAGGCAGGCCAGGAAAGTCTGTGTGCATTTCCGCAGATCTTATTATGCCAGTGCTCGCCTGGCTGAGCTGCAAAAGGAGTTGAACCTGCCCAAGAACCGCCTTATATGTGACATGCCCACCAGGTGGAACTCAACATTGGCCATGCTGCAGCGGCTGCACACGCAGCAGAGGGCCATCATTGAGTACCTGTGCGACTACGGCACCAGGACAGGGTCAGGGGAGCTTGGTTTTTTTTCTCCACGCCAGTGGGGCATGATCAGGGATGCATGCACTGTCCTGGCACCATTTGAGGAGGCCACGAGGATGGTGAGCAGTGACAGTGCATGCATCAGTGACACTGTACCTCTTGTCCACCTGTTGGAGCACACGCTGCGTGGAATAATGGACAGGGCACTTGAGGCAGAACAGAGGCAGGAAGAGGAGGACTTCCTTGCCTCTCAAGGCCCCCTTTACCCAGACAGTGTTCCTTCTGTCCCACCCATCGCACAGGAAGAGGAGGAGGAGGAGGAGGAGGAGGAGGATTGTGTCAGCATGGAGGTGGAGGCTGGCACTCAGCATCATCAGCAGCAGTCTTTTAGGGATGATTTACAGTCCCAAGAAACCAGTGGACTTGTACGTGGCTGGGAGGAGGTGGCTGCGGATCATGTCGTCCTTAGTGACCCAGAGGACTCCGGACCGAATGCCTCAGCTAACCTACGCTGCATGGCCTCCCTGATCCTGCAAAGTCTGCGGAAGGATCCTCGTATTCTTCGGATCAAGGAGAGGGACCATTACTGGCTGGCCACTCTCCTTGATCCACGGTACAAGGGTAAGGTTGTGGACCTTATGTTACCGTCGCAGAGGGAGCAGAGGATGAGACAACTCCGGGAGGCCTTGCAGAAAGGTCTGTGCAACGCGTTCCCAGAGACTGGGAGGTTACAAACTCCTGGTCCTGGACAACGAGTTGCTGAGGCTTCGGCCAGTCAAAGAAGGAGTGGTGGGGAAGGTGGCCGTCTGACCGATGCGTTCAGACAATTCTTTAGTCCGCAGCCCCAAAGTATGATCGGTTCCAGCAACCATCGCCAGCGTCTGATAAACATGGTGCAGGAATATCTAGGGGCAAGGTCAGACTTGGACACCTTCCCCACCGAAAATCCTCTGGCTTACTGGGTCTTGAGGATGGATCACTGGCCAGAGCTTGCACAGTATGCAATTGAGCTACTGGCCTGTCCTGCATCCAGCGTTCTTTCAGAACGCACATTCAGTGCTGCTGGAGGATTTGTCACGGATCACAGGGTGCGCCTGTCCACCGACTCGGTTGATCGACTGACTTTCATCAAGATGAACCAGTCTTGGATCACCACCAGCTACCACACACCTGATGCTGATATAACAGACTAATTGATTTTAACATGTCACATCCCTTCAAGACTGATGCTGATGCTGAGTGCCTGTGCTGTTATGTTGACTGGCTATCCTCCTCCTCCGAGTCCTCAATGATACGATTGATGATGATAGCTTGGAAGATCATTTTTGTTTATGGGTGCCGCCACCAGTGGCTAAGGCCCAATTTTTCAGCCCCTGTTTAACAGGGGCGTGTAATTACAATTTTTGAAGCAATACTTTGCAACAGGGCTCATTGCTGTGCTCCAAGTACAGTATCTGTGAGGGGTTGCAGTGTTGTGCCACCAGTGCCTAAGGCCCAATTTTTCAGCCCCTGTTCAACAGGGGCATGTAATTACAATTCTTGATCTAATAATTCACAGCAGGGCCCATTGCTGCACCCACCAAGAGTAACTCTGAGGGCTTACAGTGTTGTGGCAACGCCACCACCACCACCACCACAAAAGGCTCAATTTTTCAGCCCCTGTTCAACAGGGGCATGCAATTACAATTCTTGATCTAATAATTCACAGCAGGGCCCATTGCTGCACCCACCAAGAGTAACTGTCAGGGCTTACAGTGTTCTGGCACCAGCACCACCATCAAAGGCCCAATTTTTACTACCACTGTTCAACAATTATATGTAATTACAATTCCTGATATAATAGTTGACAGCAGGGCGTTCCAGCACCAACCAAGAGTAACTGTGAGTGCTTACAGTGTTGTGCCAACACCAACAACTAAGGGGCCTATTTCTGCAGAGTATATACGGCAGGTCCCTACTTTCAAACATCCAACTTACAAACGACTCCTACTTGCAAACGCAAGAAGACAACAGGAAGTGAGAGGAAATCTACCCCTAGGAAGGAAAATTCTCTCCTGTAAGAATTAATATGGGAGAAAGGTGTCTCCTCTGTACTGATGCTTTATCACCAATCCTTGTTTCAAGAAAAACACCACATTTCAAAAACAGTTGTCATTGGGACGGAAAGTGAGGTGAAATGTTCTGAACAGGGGCACAGACAGCAAAACAAATGTTACAGGGGTGATAACCCTTACCTATGTTTTCCAAAAAGTTTAAAAATAGATTTTTGGGCTGGAGCTACACTTAAACAATGTACCTGTTCAAAATTACAAACACATTCTACATAAGAACAAACCTACAGTCCCTGTCTTGTATGCACCGCCTGTATACGGCTGTTCAGAGTATATAGGGCCTTTTTTATTTTGTGTGCGGTGTTCCCCTTAATATCCATACAAGACCCAAAGGGGCTGGTAATGGGCTGGGGTAGGGGGGGGGGGGTCATGGGGTAGCTATGCCATTTTTCTTAAAGATTTTCATCCATATTACCGGGACCAGACATTACATTAAAGCCGCAAGCAGTTTTAAATGGCTTTTTTTTCCTTTAGAAGTATCATTTTGTGCAGGGACAGTCCTAAACACGGGAAACACGTGGCACTTCACAGGCATACTTTAGACACCCCCCAGGTACGATATTTAAAGGAATATTTGACTTTTTTTTTTCACTTTATGCATCATTAAAATGACTGCTCCCGAAAAACGACCGTTTTTAAAACTTCTTTTTGCATTGATACATGTCCCCTGGTGCAGAACCCGGGTTCCCAAACCCTTTTTAGGACAATAACATGCATAATAGTCGTTATAATTAGCACTTTAGAATTCGAACGTTCGCATCCATTGTATTTAATAGGGTTCTAATGTTCGTACGAACTTTCGGTCCGTTCGCGGGTTCTGGTGCGAACCGAACCCGGGGGTGTTCGACTCATCACTACTGCTCACGTACGTGCTTTTAAATAAATGGAAATACCTGATTTTTAATATACTACACTATGGAGATCCCTCTTCTTTTTTTGCTTCTAAAATCTGTGGAGCTGGAGGTTGTATTGCCTAGGAAACTGACGGTGAGATTGGAGATACAGCTGCAGTGGCCCTTTGTCCAAGATACACGAAGGAGGAAAGAGTATCTATCGCTTGCTGTTCATCATTGTTCGATGCACTACTAGACCCATTGGGGTCCATCTATTGCCTCGTACACACAACCGTTTTTCTCGGCAGGAAAAAAAAATAAAAATTCCCGATAGGATTCCTCTCAAGCCTGCCTTGCATACACACGTTCAGGCCAAATACCGCCCATCCAAATTGCGGTGACATACAACACTTACACGGGACTATAAAGGGGAGGTTCCATTCAAACTGCGCCACCCTTCGGGCTGCTTTTGCTGATCCTCGTGTTAGTAAAAGTTTGGTGAGAGACGATTCGTGCTTTTCAGCCTTGTGCTTTTCAGTCCATTATAGCGTGATGAATGTGCTATCTCCATTACGAACGCTAGTTTTACCAGAACGAGCGCTCCCATCTCATACTTGATTCTGAGTATGCACGTTTTTTTCCCCTTCGAAAAGCATACACACGACCGGTTTTCCGACGGGAAAACTGCGATGGAGCATACATACGGCCGGTTTTCCCAGCCAAAAGCTCTCATGGCAGTTTTCCCAATGGGAAAACTGGTCGTGTGAAAGAGGCATCCGGGGTTGAGAGGCTACCACTACTGGGGGAGGAGATAAGGAATATTTCTGCGATATCCACATACATCTGCAGTTTTGGACTCCCACACCCATCCCTCTCCCCTCTCTCTACCTTGTTTACATTGTAAATCATCCTGCTGTGTTAAAAACTGATTTTCTTGGATCATCAGACTCTTTTGTGGATGCAATTTATGCACTTTTCACATGGACTTGTTTATAGTTTACTATACTATTTTTATTTACATGGACTTTATTGCTTATTGATTTTAATTTAAACATTAATTTGTTGTGCTGCACTATATATTAGATTTGTCTATCCATTATTATATTCACTTAGTACTTTATTAACAGAGTAATAGCACTACTTCAACATTTTTACACAACCCTAGAGTTACTCTTGATGACAGCAAGAATTGGCCTTGCTGTAAAAAATTCTAATTTGACGTCCCTGTCATACAGTTGCCGAAAAATTAGTCTTTGGGTGTTGGTGGTGCATTCACCCTGTATCCTTCTAGAGGCAGAATAAGCTGCTCTGTTAGCTTGGGTCATAGAGGATGAGAAGGATGGGGATAATTTAGTAAGCCAGTCCACCACCTCCTCTGCATGCTGTGGCTGGATAGCACAAGCAACATCAATAAACAGAGACAATGTCATGTACCGGGGTGTATTTTAACTGGGATCTTCCTGGTCCCACAGCTGTAGCCTTACCTGTTGTGCTGTGGAGGAGATATGGACATTTGGAAATGTCCTTGCAGTATTAAGCATTACCTTGGACTCACTAGCCCCACCTGCTGCCAGCTGTGGACAGTTTTTCAATCAATGCAGCCCATAAATAGGAAGTGATGCTATCCCTCAGCGCCCGTTTATGTGGATTAGCTCCCTGGGTGTTCTGACTGCTTGTGATCTTGATTGTCATCTTGAACTTCTGCCTGAATCCCTGACTACTCTCTAGCCTGCTGATTTTGTACTTCACCGCCAGCTCGTGTATGACCTCTGCCTGCCTGACCACTCTCTGGATTTCGATTGTGTACCGTTTTGCCTGACCTGTTGCCAACCTAATCTGCCTGACTACATTTTCACCTGAATCCTCAGCACACATGTTCCACTTCGGACACTACCTATCACAGGTACCTTACATTATAAATGGGCCACAATGGCAGTGGACCCTGCTGAGATTGTTAAGGCAATTTCACATCAAGGACAATTGATTAGAGCTCACGAACAGCATCTTTCTTCCCTGGACGCCAAGTTAGATGATGAACTTTGTACTATGCTTAAATCTTGTTTGTCTGGTTCCTCTGCAATGGTCCAGACTCCGGATCCTATTCCTGCTACGATCCAACCCGCCTCTTCTGTACCACCCAAACTTCCCTTGCCTGACAAGTTTGGTGGTGATACTAAGGACTGCAGAGGCTTTTTAAATGTTTGCCGTTTGCATTTCCGCAACAACCCTGGGACTTTTAGCACTTTGTCTGCCAAAGTGACTTTTGTAATTTCCTTGTCAAAGGGGAAGGCCCTGGCCTGGGTCTCTCCTTATCCGGAGCAATGATCCTGTGCTGCAAGACGCTGACAAATTTCTGTCTTCTCTCCAGACTGTATTTGACAAGCCAGATAGAGCTTCTGCAGCTG
This sequence comes from Rana muscosa, assembly GCA_029206835.1. Taxonomy (NCBI): domain Eukaryota; kingdom Metazoa; phylum Chordata; class Amphibia; order Anura; family Ranidae; genus Rana; species Rana muscosa. The sequence continues at coordinate 44,413,852 of CM055121.1, forward strand.
AGTACTCACTCTTGGACATGCAACAAGGCACCAGATCTGTGGCACAATATGCTATCGAGTTCCGTACCCTTGCTGCTGAGACTAATTGGGACTCAAGGGCATTACGTGCAGCCTTCTGAAAGGGTCTTGCAGATCGCATCAAGGACGAATTAGTCTATAAGGATTCCCCAGAAGACCTTGAGAAATTCATAGAGCTGTGTGTTCGTCTGGATGTCCGGTACTATGAAAGGTGCCAAGAGAGACTTAGAACTCACAAGTTTCCTCGGCCAGTTTACCGTTTGGCCCCTAACTTCCAAGCACCACCTCAGCCAGAACCTGAAATCTCAGTTGAACCCCAGGCACCTGTGGAACCCATGGATGTAAGCCGTGTCCACCTAACTGTGTCAGAGAAACAAAGGAGGCGTGCATTGGGCCTATGCCTGTACTGTGGACATAAAGGACATTTATTATCTGTCTGCCCTTCCCGTCCAGTAAAAGGCAGGGTCTAACCAGGGTTGGAGGAGCTGGCTTAGCTTACAGGTATATCCTCCAAGACTAAGGTTACCGTTCCTGCAATTATCCATTTACCCTCTAAACTTGTCTCCTGTGAGGCTTTTGTGGATTCTGGAGCTGCTGGCATATTCTTGGACTACACTTTTGCTAAAGAAAATAACATCCCATTTGTTCCAAAGTCTAGACCCCTGAACATTACCACCCTTGGGAGATGGCATTGTAAAATTTGAGACTATGACAATCACCCTTCAGTTAGGCGTACTCCACAAAGAGCAAGTTGTCTTGTCTCTTATTGATTCTCCACTTCTGCCCGTTATCCTTGGTTACCCATGGTTACAACAACATAACCCTTCTTTTTATTGGGAAAATGGAGAACTAACCTCTTGGGGGTCGTTCTGTCGTCCAAAGTGTTTGTCTCAACCCAAAAAACATTCTGCTTGTATGTTGGCTCCCGTGACCATACCACCTACCTTGCCTCGTGAATACCATGAGTTTGCAGATGTATTTTGCAAGCAAAAGGCAGAGGTTTTACCTCCACATCGTTCCTTTGACTGTGCAATTAAATTGATTCCTGGAGCACCTCTTCCCAAAGGAAGGACCTATCTCCTATCTTTGCCTGAACAAAAATCCATGAAGGAATATGTAAAAGACAACTTGGAAAGAGGTTTTATCTGACCCTCTTCTTCTCCAGTAGGGGCAGGTTTTTTCTTTGTTGAAAAAAAAGATGGGGGTCTTCGACCATGCATAGACTATCGAGGGTTAAATCAAATCACCGTAAAAGACTCCTACCCTTTGCCTCTCATTCTTGAACTGTTTGATGTACTTAAGGGGGCTGTTATCCTCTCCAAGCTAGACCTACGAGGGGCTTATACTCTGATTTGAATTAAAGAAGGGGACGAGTGGAAGACAGCATTCAACACTCGTAATGGAAATTTTGAATATCTGGTTATGCCATTTGGGTTGTGTAACGCCCCTGCTGTCTTCCAACGTTTCATGAATGAAATTTTTCATGATTTCAGCAACAGTTTTGTGATCATCTACTTGGACGACATTTTAATCTTTTCCAAGACTCATCTAGAGCACATCTTGCATGTAAAGCAGGTATTACAACGACTGAGAGAAAACCATCTTTACGCAAAGATTGAGAAATGCAGTTTCCATCAAAGCTGTATTGCTTTCCTTTGATACATTATAAGTGCTGTCGGTTTCCAAATGGACCCTCAAAAACTTTCCGCTGTCTTGCAATGGCCCCAACCGACCACTTTAAGAGGGCTCCAAAGCTTTCTAGGGTTCGCAAATTACTACAGACGCTTCATCAAAGGTTTTGCCTCCATTGCGGCCCCCCTTACTGCTATGACTAAGAAAGGTACAAATTGCAAGGTGTGGTCCTCAGAAGCAGAATCAGCTTTCCAGCAATTAAAAGACATGTTCAGCAAAGCTCCAATTCTTCAGCATCCAAATCCTGATCTCCAGTACATAGTTGAGGTTGATGCCTCTGAGGTAGGAGCAGGTGCCGTGCTCTCCCAGAGACAGCCTAAGTCCGGTAGAATCCATCCAGTAGCATTTTTTTCTAGAAAGTTTTCTCCAGCGGAGATGAATTATGATGTTGGGAATCGAGAACTACTGGCCATAAAATTGGCATTGTCTGAATGGCGACATCTTCTAAAAGGGGCTCCCAAGCCTTTTTCTATCCTCACTGACCATAAAAACCTACTGTATCTTCAGACTGCAAGACGTCTGAACTCACGTCAGGCTCGATGGGCTCTGTTTTTCTCCCGTTTTAATTTTGTTCTTTCTTATGTTCCTGGGCATAGAAACAAGAAAGCCAATGCTCCTTTCAGACAGTTCGCTATCTCTGAAGAAGATCAACCTACCGAGCAGTATATAATCCCACCTCACAAAATTGTCGCACAGATCTCTATGGCTTTTTCCCAACAGTTACAAGAAACCCAGAATCGTGTTCCCCAAGGCTTGAAGATACCACCAGGTCGCCTGTTCGTAGCCTCTAGCCTCAGAAAACCTGTACTCCTCCGGGCACATGATGGTGTGTTATTCGGTCATCCTGGTGTCACCATCACTCATAAGACCTTGCAGCGTCATGTCTGGTGGCCTCATATGAAAAGGGATGTTACTGACTATGTGGCTGCCTGTCCAACTTGTGCTGCTAATAAGTACCCTGCACATTGCCTACTAGACTGTTACAAAAACTTCTGGCACCTCGCCAGCCTTAGACCCATTTGACTATGGACTTCATTACAGACTTATCCAAGTCCGAGGGCATGGCTGCTATATGGGTCATAGTGGATCGCTTTTCCAAAATGTCTAATTTTGTGCCGCTCCCGGGATTACCTTCAGCGGAAGCACTGTCCACTCTCTTCCTTTCCCATATTGTGAGATATCATGGCATACCTACCAATGTAGTCTCAGACCGTGGATCCCAGTTTGCTTCCCGATTCTGGAGAGCGTTCTGCAAAAAACTGGGAGTAACGCTCTCACTCTCTACCTCATATCACCCTCAAACAGATGGTCAAACCGAACGCATGAACCAGACCCGAGAAACCTATCTTCGACATTATGTCAATGCCTTACACTCCAACTGGTCTGAGTATTTGCCTTTAGCTGAGTTCGCCCTTAATTCCCTTTGGCACAGTGCTCTTCATACCACACCATTCTACGCAGCCGTAGGCTATCACCCTCAGACTTTTCCCCTACTTCAGCCTTCTTCTGGTGTACCAGCAGCAGATCAGCGGGTGATAAATATTCTGCTACATTGGATAAAGATTCGCTCATTTCTACGGAAGTCAGCAGGCAAGTATGCGCTTTTTTCCAACAATTGAAGACGCCATATACCTCCATATGTGGTGGGGACAGAGTTTGGCTATCAACCAAATATGTGAGACTGAAACAACCTTCTACCAAATTGGGCCCTCGATTCATTGGTCCTTACAGAATTATTGCTTGAGTCGGGCAAGTCTCTGATCGGTTGAAATTACTCTCCTCTCTCCGGATACATCCCGTGTTCCACGTTTCCCTCCTCAAAAAAGCAATTTTCAATCGCTACTCCAAAACACAACAGCTACCTCCTCCTGTTCTTGTTGATGGACAAAATGAGTTTGAAGTCTCCAAGATTCTTGATTCTAGAAGACAGGGTCGTGGCCTTCAGTATCTGGTTCATTGGAAGGGATATCCCATCACAGACCGTTCCTGGGTTCCAGCCAAAGATCTGCATGCCCCTTCTCTTATTCGAGACTTCCATGCCTCCTTTCCCACTAAGCCCCGCTAGGCCCCTGGAGGGGTCCACTGGGGAGGGGGCCCTGTCATGTACCGGGGTGTATTTTTTAACCCGGGATCTTCCTGGTCCCACAGCTGCAGCCTTACCTGTTGTGCTATGGAGGAGATATGGACTTTTGGAAATGTCCTTGCAGTATTAAGCATTACCTTGGACTCACTAGCCCCACCTGCTGCCAGCTGTGGACAATTTTCAATCAATGCAGCCCATAAATAGGAAGTAATGCTATCCCTCAGCGCCCGTTTATGTGGATTAGCTCCCTGGGTGTTCTGACTGCTTGTGATCTTGATTGTTGTCTTGAACTTCTGCCTGAATCCCTGACTATTCTCTAGCCTGCTGATTTTGTACTTCACCGCCAGCTCGTGTATGACCTCTGCCTGCCTGACCACTCTCTGGATAACAATTGTGTACCATTTTGTCTGACCTGTTGCCAACCTAATCTGCCTGACTACGTTTTCGCCTGAATCCTCAGCACACAAGTTCCAATTTGGACACTACCTATCACAGGTACCTTATAGACAAATGTTACACTATACTATACTGACACACTATGCTAACACTATACTAACACTACACTAACACTCTACACTCAAAGTCACAAAAAGTGAACACACTAACTCGCTAGTAGCAAACTGAGCCCTGTTCTATCTATCTCCACTCCAGCAACACACTGTAAATGCTTCCTGTGGGATGGAACCTTTTATAGTGTGGGGTGGGACTATGAGCCCTGAGCCATGATTGGACAAAGTCATCATCATTTGTCCAATCACGGCTCTGACAGTGCTCTGAGCCCCAAATGACAAAGCCTTGCATCTGACCAGAAGTCAGGTGCAAGGCTTCATCCAATTAGGGCCCTAGAATGCACTGTGCAGTGCAGTGCATTGTGGGGTGCTCAGTGGGCGACAATGCCGCCAAGCCCCTTCGGGGCAAATTCGGGTGTTCCCTGAACAGGCGATGTTTGCCCAACACTTGTGCCTAAGTGAAGATTTCACTTCCTCTGGATAAATCACTTTTCACTTACAGCTGTAACTCAAAACAGAAAGTGAAGCAGATTTCCCTAAATGGGACACAGATAACAACATTGTCGATGTACCTTCCATAGAACACGATGTTGATGTAAAAGGGAGTATTGTGCCAAATGTTGGAAGATTCCCATAGGCCCATTGTGAGATTGGCAAACAAAGGGGCAAACTTGGCACCCATAGCTGTCCCAGTGACCTGTAAAAAGAAGTCTCCTACAAATTGGAAATAATTGTGAGTGAGACAGAAGGCGGTAGCTTTTAATATGAAAAATGGGGTATGGCTCATAGTCCAACATCATGAGGTATGTGACTGTACATCGAGGGATACCAGAGAAGACTCTTTCTACGTGTAAAGGGAGAGTAGTTCTAATAGGTGCATGCCTTCTCTTATGTAGGACTGTAGTGACTGGGCAAGAGGTTTAAAAAATGTATCAATATATAGCGAAAAACCAGTGGTGATGCTCTTAATTGTTACCACAATGGTGATAAAAATAAGGTGTAAGATGACATTTCTTGACCAGAAAGTAAGCTTATTGTTGTGTAATGATCTGATCTTTAAGATCTTCAGTGGCAAGGGCAATGTAAATTTTGGTGATGGGTTAGAACGGAGTCTAATGTAAGTCTTAGTATCTGATAATACCCGTAAAGCCTCTGTGACATAATCAATTCTGTCCTGTACCATGATACCCCCTCTTTTATAGCTGTGTGAAGTTGGCACCCCATGTTTGTAAAACCTAAATACAAATATACCATTCGTTTGTGCCGCGTTTGTGCTGGTTTGTGCCGCAAAAATGAGCGTTTGTGCCGGTTCGGTTTCTGAGATATTAAACATTCAATTTAATGCAAGCCCCGCCCACTTTGCACCCCATGTTGCTGAATTTTAAAAACAAACGCTCCATTCGTTTGTGCTGCGTTTGTGCTGGTTTGTGCCGCAAAAATAAACATTTGTGCCGCTTTGGTTGCGGAGATATTGAGCGTTATAGTTGCTGAAACCCCGCCCACTTTGCACCCCATGTTGCTGAATTTTAAAAACAAACGCGCCATTCGTTTGTGCCACGTTTGTGCTGGTTTGTGCCGCAAAAATAAACATTTGTGCCGCTTTGGTTGCGGAGATATTGAGCGTTATAGTTGCTGAAACCCCGCCCACTTTGCACCCCATGTTGCTGAATTTTAAAAACAAACGCGCCATTCGTTTGTGCCGCGTTTGTGCTGGTTTGTGCCGCAAAAATGAGCGTTTGTGCCGGTTCGGTTTCTGAGATATTAAACATTCAATTTAATGCAAGCCCCGCCCACTTTGCACCCCATGTTGCTGAATTTTAAAAACAAACGCTCCATTCGTTTGTGACGCGTTTGTGCTGGTTTGTGCCGCAAAAATAAACATTTGTGCCGCTTTGGTTGGGGAGATATTGAGCGTTATAGTTGCTGAAACCCCGCCCACTTTGCACCCCATGTTGCTGAATTTTAAAAACAAACGCGCCATTCGTTTGTGCCACGTTTGTGCTGGTTTGTGCCGCAAAAATAAACATTTGTGCCGCTTTGGTTGCGGAGATATTGAGCGTTATAGTTGCTGAAACCCCGCCCACTTTGCACCCCATGTTGCTGAATTTTAAAAACAAACGCGCCATTCGTTTGTGCCGCGTTTGTGCTGGTTTGTGCCGCAAAAATGAGCGTTTGTGCCGGTTCGGTTTCTGAGATATTAAACATTCAATTTAATGCAAGCCCCGCCCACTTTGCACCCCATGTTGCTGAATTTTAAAAACAAACGCGCCATTCGTTTGTGCCGCGTTTGTGCTGGTTTGTGCCGCAAAAAGAAACATTTGTGCCGCTTTGGTTGCGGAGATATTGAGCATTATAGTTGCTGAAACCCCGCCCACTTTGCACCCCATGTTGCTGAATTTTAAAAACAAAAGCGCCATTCGTTTGTGCCGCGTTTGTGCTGGTTTGTGCCGCAAAAAGAAACATTTGTGCCGCTTTGGTTGCGGAGATATTGAGCGTTATAGTTGCTGAAACCCCGCCCACTTTGCACCCCATGTTGCTGAATTTTAAAAACAAAAGCGCCATTCGTTTGTGCCAGGTTTGTGCTGGTTTGTGCCGCAAAAATAAACATTTGTGCCGCTTTGGTTGCGGAGATATTGAGCGTTATAGTTGCTGAAACCCCGCCCACTTTGCACCCCATGTTGCTGAATTTTAAAAACAAACGCGCCATTCGTTTGTGCCACGTTTGTGCTGGTTTGTGCCGCAAAAATAAACATTTGTGCCGCTTTGGTTGCGGAGATATTGAGCGTTATAGTTGCTGAAACCCCACCCACTTTGCACCCCATGTTGCTGAATTTTAAAAACAAATGCGCCATTCGTTTGTGCCGCGTTTGTGCTGGTTTGTGCCGCAAAAATAAACATTTGTGCCGCTTTGGTTGCGGAGATATTGAGCGTTATAGTTGCTGAAACCCCGCCCACTTTGCACCCCATGTTGCTGAATTTTAAAAACAAAAGCGCCATTCGTTTGTGCCGCGTTTGTGCTGGTTTGTGCCGCAAAAAGAAACATTTGTGCCGCTTTGGTTGCGGAGATATTGAGCGTTATAGTTGCTGAAACCCCACTGACTTTACACCTTGTTATTAAATCTTACATACAGAACTTACAGAACCTATACTCAGCCTGGGTTTCCTTAATGTAATGCTCCTCCCACTGTACCGGGCACTGCACTTCATACTGTACCCTGGAAAAGGCAGCATTGGAGCTCAAACAACTTTTTCCTTGATGGTTTCACTTCTAGCTCAGAGAATCCAGGGTAAATTCATTTTTAACATTTTTAATTTTACCTACTATTAATATTTATGCAATTGCAGTGAAAATAATACATTTGAAATATGTGATTGTGTGTTTGCTGTGTGTATTCAAACTATTTTTTTGCAATACTAGCACAAGCAAGACAACCTAATATAGTGGTCAGGTGGCAACCCTAGTTGTTTTAATAACTGATGTCCCCATGTACTGTATACATCCTGTGTTCAGGGTTAGCCAGAATGTAAAATCATTGTAGTAACATACAGAAACCTTTCCTGTCTACACACAGGGTAATCAAGGACATTAGGGTACATTAAACACCCTTTATTCTAGGTATGCACCCAGCAAAATGTGTTCAGAAAATAATGGTGCTCTGGGGTAGAGCCTTTTAGAATGTGTCACACATGGCAATGAAAATTTCTGCCTTCGCACACCAATGTGCTAAAGTGACTGTAGTCACTATTTTTTTTATTTTCAATGCACCAACAGCATGAGGCCTAAATTCAACACACAACGCATGAGCAGAATTTGAAAAATACGAGTTTACAAAGGTGCACAAAATATGCATCTTTGTAAATGTGTATATGCACTTACTGTCTGTTCATACATAATCCGATTCATGCCAGCCCCATACACACTATCAGATTTTCTGCAGATTTTTGTCTTCAGATTTACCAAAACCATGTAGTGCAAGGGCCTGCCTGATTGCATACAAATTGAAACGCTTAAGGTTTGACCTCATATTAGATGGTTTTGATAAACCTGAAGAAAAAACCTGCAGAAAATCTAATAGTGTGTATGGGGCTTTAGCCTATTTCTGACATTTTGTTGCTTACAAGTTAAAATCCTTATTTTTTGCTAGAAAATTACGTAGAACCCCCAAACATTGTATATATATATATTTTTATCAGAGAATCTAGAGAATAAAATGGCGGTCGTTGCAATATTTTATGTCACACGGTATTTGCGCAGCATTCTTTCAAACGCAATTTTTTAGGAAAAAATACACTTTCATGAATTAAAAAAAAATAAACAGTAAAGTTAGCCCATTTTTTTTGTATAATGTGAAAGATGATGTTACGCCAAGTAAATAGATACCAAACATGTCATGCTTTAAAATTGCGCAAACTCGTGGAATGGCAACAATCTATGGTACCTAAAAATCTCCATAGGCGGCGCTTTAAAAATAAATAACGGTTACCAGGTTAGAGTTACAGAGGAGGTCTTTTGCTAGCATTATGGCTCTCACTCTGCCAATCGCGGCAATACCTCACATGTGTGATTTGAACACCATTTACATATGCGGGCGCGACTTAGGTGTGCGTTTTTTTTGTTGCGCGATGTGCTCTTTATGAAAGGCGGTGTAAAAGACCCCAAATCCCTCCTTTGCACTTCAAAGTATTCAGATCGTCAAAAACGGCGATTCTGAATACTTTATTTTTATTTTTTTAAACTGCACCATTGGCAGCCGTGTAAACCAGAAGTGACGTTGTGACTTTGCTTCCGTATTTACACATAGGAGACTAGTATGAAGCCATTTATGGCTTCCTTCCAGTCTCACTCTAGCCGGCGGAAGTGCCAGATCGTGGCTCGGATCTCCCGGTGGGACAGCGGGAGGGGGGGTAGTCTCCTCCCGCTTTTCCAGATAACAGCTGATCGGCTTTTAGCTGCATCGGGTGCGATCCCTGAAGAGCCGACCGCCCACTCTAAAAAACGGTACTGGGGTGATGCCTGCAGCTGCAGGCATCATCCCGGTATAACCCCCTAAAGCCGTATGTGCGTACGGTCAGCAGTAAGGGGATAATCATTCTAGCACTATGCAGGCCCAGAATGTATAGCAAACTTTAACCACTTCCCTACCCAGCCATAGTCAAATGACGTCCACAGATGGGATCTCCCATCCTGGGTGGACGTCATATGACGTCCTCGGCTTTGTAGGGGGATATCTGAATGATGCCTGCAGCTAGAGGCATCATTCAGATATCCTTTTGAAGTGCCGGCGATTCTGCGCACCATAAGAACGATCATGGCGGCGGTTCCGCCGCTTGATCGTTCTTATAGGCGGCGGGAGGGGACATCCCCCCCTCCCGCCGCCATCCGGTGCTTCTCCGGGCTCTCCCGTGCGATCGGGGACCCGGAGCGAATCTTCCGGCGCCGTTGGTGGGTCACGTGATGAGCATAGAGATGACTGGTGACCAGATGGTCACCAGTCATCTCTATGATCGTCGGAGGCCCGGGCGCGATGTGATGACGTCATGCCCGGGTCCTCAAAATGTAAACAAAAGCCGCCATTGCGGCTGTAAGTATGAGATCGGTGACATTTTTTTCACTGATCTCATGCTTTCCAGCCTGGAGAAGAGATGTGGGGTCTTATTGACCCCGCATCTCTCAATAAAGAGGACCTGTCACAGGTAAAAAAAAAATAAAAAAATTTAAAAAAAAAACGCCCCTGTCCCCGGTAGCTCGCGATCAGAAGCGAATGCACACGTAAGTCGCCCACATATGTAAACGCTGTTCAAACCACACATGTGAGGTATTGCCGCGTGCGTTAGAGCGTGTGCAACAATTCTAGCACTAGACCTCCTCTGTAATTCTAACCTGGTAACCTGTAAAAAAAATTAAAGCGTCGCCTATGGAGATTTTTAAGTACCGAAGTTTGGCGCCATTCCATGGGTGTGCGCAATTTTAAAGCGTGACATGTTAGGTATCTATTTACTCAGCGTAACATCATATTTCATATTTTCCCCAAAAATTGGGCTAACTTTACTGTTTTGTTATTTTTTAATTCATGAAACCATTTTTATTTTTTTTTAAAAAGGCGTTTGAAAAATTATTGCGCAAATATCGTGCAAGAAAAAAAGTTGCAATGACCGTCATTTTATTCCCTAGGGTGTCTGCTAAAAAAACATATATAATGTTTGGGGGTTTTGAGTAATTTTCTAGCAAAAGAATGATGATTTGTACATGTAGGAGAGAAGTGCTAGAATAGGCCCGGTATTGAAGTGGTACAAAAAGCCCTGTATTGAAGTGGTTAAATGCATATGTGCGTTTAGGCAAATACTCATGTGTACATGTGTAAAACGTGCATGATTTGCAGACCCAGACGCACCTTTGTTCCTTTTTCTGTGCACATTTGTTAGCAATGCAAAAACACAGCCCTATATGCAGCTGTGTGCATGGGGTCATGTATTTGCATGTGCAGCATACAGATGCACATGGAAATTACCACTACACAGATTAGTAGAGATTTTTTTTATGCCCCTATGAATGAGGCCTTAAACAGGGTCTACAATAAATAAATATAAGTGGCTTTCCATAAAATATTGCACAGTTTACACTACATTGACTAAATTGAAATTCAGTATTATTCCTATGGTAGGACGTGTAAACTTTGAGATTTACCCACTTACAGACCGCCCACTGTATATATACGTGGGCACTTTAAAGATGGATATCTCGTAATGGCAGCAGCTGCTGCCATAACCCAGGTATCTATCTTTTCAATGAGCGGTCCGGTTTACGATAATGGTGGTCTCTGCGGCGGATTCGCCGCAAGATCACAGTTATCGGCGGCGGGAGAGGGGGGCCCCCCTCCCGCCGCTTTCCCACAGCCTCCGCCACTTACGGCCTTGTGCTGGGTATGGATACGAGTGAGGGCAAGATGACCCCCACCCATCTCCATACCATAGCAGGGCGGAAGTGACGTCAAAACACTTCCGCCCATAGCTCTTAAAGGGCCATTTTTTTTTTCATTTTTTCAAATGACAATTTTTTTTTATTGCATTTTAGTGTAAATATGAGATGTGAGGTCTTTTTGACCCAAGATCTCATATTTAAGAGGACCTGTCATGCTTTTTTCTATTACAAGGGATGTTTACATTCCTTGTAGTAAGAATAAAAGTGACCCAAATGTATTTATTTTTAAAAACAGTGTAAAAATAAATAAGAAAAAAAATTGTATTAGAACTAAACTGCAGTGTTGTTTAAAGTGGTTGTACACCCTGTACAACCACTTTTACCTACAGTTAAGCCTGGATTAAGTCTTACCTGTAGGTGCAAGAAATATCTCCTAAACCTCCACGGTTTAGGAGATATTTACAAAAGAGACGTGCGCCGATGTCTACGGCGCACTTTAGAAACGGCGATCGTGCCGTTTCAAAAGGAGGTCACGCCAATACTGGCGGCTCCGGCTAATCACAGCACCGGAGCCGCGATACCCGGAAGTATCTCCGGGACGACATGTCCCCGGCCAGTGCTGTTTACGGGCACTGCAGCGGGGGCTTTGATCCCAGGTGAGTATTACATAATAAGCTAGTAGCTATGCCTACTAGCTCATTATGGCTTTGTCTTGCAGGTGTTAGTTTTTTTATTTTTTCCAAAGTGGGTTTACAACCACTTTAACAATGACACTTAGGGGGTTATTCACTAAGCAGCCGAAGGACGAGCCAAAGTCTTGGCTAAATCTTTCGGCTCGCTGAGCCTGGTTAAACCCTGAATGGTTGCTGTACGTGCTAGGCCAAAAATCACCTACAGCAGTCAAAAGCCACCAAAGGAACGACCGCATGTAGCTGGGGCGAACGAACATGCTCCAGCTCGTCAAACACACAACACCATATAAAAAGTCCTTTATTGGAAAAAAAAACACAACACAGGTTTTTGAAAAATCCTTTATTTAAAAAATAAATTCCACCAATGTAATCCACATGTCAATCACGTCCTCCAGTGATAAAAATTCATGTCAATCACGATGGAAAACAACTGCCAACTTGGCCAAAAGAAAAAATTCCCAACGCCTGCCGCCACGACCGATCCTGACGAACTCTCGCCACAAAATGACAACAAATGGGCCGAGCGAGTTGCGTCGTCATGGGACTTGGTCCGCCCATTTCTTTACATTCCGTGACAGGTCTCTATCTATGAAATGTCAACTAATGGGCAGAACAATTCCCATTGGTGTGTGTGTGTGTGTGGGGGGGGGGCATTCTTGTCCCCACCCCTTTCCAGCTCTGTCCATCTGCTGCTCGGATCTTGGGTCTGATAAAGGATTTTAAGGGAGACGCCCACACTTCGGAGAACCCCTAAAATTCCTACCAGATGTAAAGGGTGTGCTATGAATTGGGGAGGGGAGTCCACACGTTTATATATATATATATATATATATAATGTAGCGATACCCTCAACTAAGAGGGCCGCAGATTTGGTTAGGGCCCTGAACACAGCTCCGCCAACCCCCGGCAATCTACTCGACCCACTCTGGCACAGTTAGTCTAGGGGATATTCATGCAATACTTATACTTTATTATAGGCAGACACAAAGGCAAGAATAGAAGGGATAACAGTTTTACTTTCTGGTTTTCAATGCAAGATAAACAGTAACTACAATATGAACTGGAACTTAATTGCAGAGCCCTGCAATAACTGAAAGTCCTTTCAGTTCTGAGGGGAGCAATGCTGGAACGCCACGTGGGGCGACCGTTACTCAGCACCCTATGGCGCAACAGTTATAAATGGCTATTCTATGAATCAGGCCTGATTCCTAACCCTGAAACTCAGTCCTGCAAACAGTTCTTTCTTCAACGGCAGTCTGTAGAGGTGGTGCACATGTAAATAACAGTATTTGTAATCCAACAGAGTGTAAGGGCAACTGACAACACTGCACTGGAGGTCCCCTGGATACAGTCCTGGAACGGGCCTCCAGTGAGAGTCTTAGGAGTGAGGTGATGGGCCTCGGCAGTTTATAGGCACATGAAATGACAGTAGTTTGTGATGTGAGCATACGCTCGCTCACCCCTCCGGACTCGATCCCAGTCCGGGACTTCCACCGGCTGTGTTCTTCCCTGACGCACAGCGGCTGCTGCGATCGGGTCCCCGATCTGGTCAAAGCGGTTGGTTGGCGATGTCAGCTGGCACCCAACTCGCAGGGGTGGAAGGCTCTTTCAGTCTCTGCAGGAGGCCTCAGGCTTCAGGCCTAAACACACAGGAACCGCACAGGTGGATCCGTTCACCCACGACCTGGATCTCTGCAGAAAGAGAGCGAGCAGGCCGTGCCCCCCTTCCTTATATGCCTTCCCCCATAAGTCTCCGGGGCAAAGCAAAACTACTTGAGGAGCCAGTGGGGTTCTAGGAACAGTAGTCCTGAGGTCATTTAAAGGAACCCCGCTACATATATGTAGCGCACCCACCCCAGACTTTTCCTTCTTTTCTTCTGATTGGCTCCTCCGCAGGAAAGAATGAGGCACACCGCACCACAAGCCCGTACCCTCCTGGATGGGAGGTTGAGCGGTGTTAGTTTTCTCGGGCCTGCCTGCAGCAAGTGTTTAAAACCTCCAGCAACTGATCTCGGTTCTGGGGTTGCCAGAAACAAGTCCTTAGTTCTCCCCAGTAAGCAACTGTCCACACCAACTGAAAAGTCCAACTTCTTATTTATTTATGAGATCAATAAATAGTCTCTTTGAGAGCAGACAGGTTGAGACAAGCACAGGTCAGATAAGGTGGGAGGAGGTCCAGGCACAAACTTAATTCTGTTTCTCTCCTGTTCTGATTAGCACGAACAGGCTTGGCGCACGGTCTCTGCCACAGACCATGAGGTTGGTCACTGCCACTGACCTGTAGAACATGAACTTCCTTCTTGGAACTTGGCCCATGTCAAGGAGAAAAACATCTCTCCGGAGAGTTACCAGAGGCCCCTCTGTCACCACGACTCTACGCTGGGTCTTCAGAAAGGGTCACCTCTCTGGCCTCCTCAATCCTGGATACGGGTCCCCTCTCAAGGCAGATCCCTGGGAGCTCTCGATCCCTAGCAGACCCAAGCCGAAGGTTGCTGGGCTCCGGGCCTTTCTCTAGAGTACCCCACCCCAGACTGAAGGTGTCTGGGATGGAACTGCAACCCCGTCCCCAGGCCAAGGGCACCCGGACACGACTCTCATTCACCCCCAGGCCGAAGGTGCCTGGGCGTGGACGCAGCACCCCCATTGGCGGGGAAGTGGACCCCGAATAGAAGATGTCTGTCCCTTTTATACCCTCTCCTGGCAGGCACAGCAGGTTCCCCGCCCCGCCGTACTACTGCCGCGAGGAGACACAAAAGGCACAGCCCTCCAATGGTGGTTCAACCCTGGCCCAAGGCGACAGCGCCACCTGTAGGCCACAGGGAACTGGACACCATTGATATCCTCCACAAGCTAAAATGGTCCATGAAACCTAACAATCAGTGCACCTGAGCCTAATTACCACTCAGATAGTCCCCCTAAACATGACACCCCGCTACATATATATATATATATATATATATATATATATATATGTGTAGCTGGGTCTCCTTTAAGGCCCTATGGACTACCTTACCCAGAACCCCGTTTGGCACCCAGGGTGCATTGTTGCCACCGCAGAGACTCATGGGAGGGGCTATAAAAGGAAGGGGCATGGCTAAGCTCGGCCTCTTTGGACACCGCGCTGCAATCAACAAGTCTTTCTGTGCGGATCTGCTGCAGTGCAAGGCCCGAAGCCTGCGGCCTTGCGTGTCTTCCAAAGAGCCTTCCACCCCGCTGCGGAGCCTGGGTGGCACCTGTTTGCTTTCGGGTTGACTGACATCGGTTGGACTAGGGACCCGATCGTTGCGGACGCTGTGTGCGGAGGCACAGTGGTGGAGGTCCCGGACTGGGATCGCGTCCGGAGTGGTGAGCGAGCACCTGCTCATTCAAATAGCCCTGTACTTTAAGTAGGCCTAGAGACTGCCTTGGCCCACCGGGCTTGTTTGCTGTATCACCGGAGGCTGGTAGCTGAACTGAGTTGTGCAGCCTCCGGTACCTTGTTACTATTTTATCATCTACCCCTTTGGATTACAAAATACCGTTCCAGTTAAGTGCACCACCAGTCAAGTTGCATGCGAAGAAATCATCCCCCTAGAGACTGAGTTTTAGATATGGGTCAGGCCTGACCAGGAGTTACTATTTATTTGCTGCTCCATAGGGCGCATAGTTAAATACCGTTACATGTGGCGTGTATTTGCCATGCCTTACTAATGAGTAGTATGTTCATTGCTGCAGGGCTCTGCAAGGAATTACATGTGATTTGTTATAACTTTGCTTTATGATCAAAACAGTAAACCAGCTATTCTTTATTACTTTGCATCAGTGTTTGATTCCAGTAGAGTGTGATAAGATAACCATCCCTAGACTAACTGTGCCAGAGTGGGTTGAGTAGATTGCCGGGGGTTGGCGGTGCTGTGTGCAGGGCCCGAAACAAATCCAGCGGCTCTCTTAACTGGGGGTAGCGCTACATATATATATATATATATATATATATAGTACATTATCAAATCGCATATGTCTAATGCCTACTTCGCTCCTTCTGGAGGTGGTAAACGGAATCACCGAACCGAGGACAACATAGCTGAACTAGAAAGTGAGCTAAATTGGAGAATGTTTCCAAAACAGCTATTTTAGTGACTAGACCTGTAAGCATGGATATACCGATACTAGTATCTGTGCCGATACAGAGTATTTGGGCGAGCACTCGTACTCTCTCAAATGCTCCGATACTGGAACATCCGGTCAGAGGAGGATTTTCTCTGACCGGCAGTTCTGTAGGGGAACATGGAGCCAGCTTCCCATGTGATCAGGAATCTGGGTGGCGAGTAATGACCCGCCTCGGGGCTTCCTGATTGGCCAGGAAGCCGGCTCCATGCTGATTGGCTTGGAAGCTGGTTTCCAGGCCAATTACAATCAAGCCGGCCAAACAACATGCAGCTGGCTTTCTGGGCAATCAGGGAGACAGGCAGTATGTCATTACCCAATGCCCGGCTTCCTGATTGCCCGGGAAGACGGCTCCATGCCAGCAGAAGCACCGATATCGGTACTCGGCATCAGCGAGCACTGAAAGCAAAATATCTGTAATAGTACTCAATACGGAAAAATCGATATCAGTGCATCACTAAATCAGTAAATTAAAACAATAAAATTAAGTGTACAATTTCAGTATATGTACTATTAGAAGTTAGGAATTGATTCTTTTGGTATAAAAACTATACTAAAAAACAAAACATTCTTGTTTTGCTCAGATGCCTAGGAAGCCAGCTTGTGAAAGTGATGACATTAACAAAGTCATCTGTGCTGCAAGGGAAAAAATTATTACAGGACAAACAATAGCAGTTCCCTCAGACAAAGTATGGGTAGACTTGTGTCAACAATTAAACAACAAAATGTCACCCAAAAGCCTTTATACATTTGTAAAGACAAACCGACACAATATATGGCAAGTCCTTGGTCTATGCAAAGATGTCAAAGATATTGATGAACAAACGTCCAATGTTGACAGCTCAGAAGGTGAAGATAGTCTTTCATCAATTCAGTATTATGACATTCAGTTTGAATTCAGTCTCTCTTTTCAAAGATGGCTAGGAATCTGGCCTGAGAAAATAATTTACAATGACAAATCCATATGCACTGGAAAAAGAGAATACACCATCTTAAAACCCGGTGCATGGACTCACATCTTGAATGAAGAGATCTGGAAAAATATAAAGTCATCATGTACACTTAAATTCAAGCGGGCAAAAATTTATCCAAATGTTGCATCTTGCTACATAGATATAATAGGGTGCTGTACTGAGTGTAATGCACAGCTATCCATAACAGTTGACAACGTACCAGAGATTGGCAAACCAGTATTGCTTAAGTGCATGATCTCCAAAATCGATGACAGTCTCCACACAGGAAAATCTAAACGCAAATTATCAGGAGATTTGAGAAGAAGAGTGTCAAAAGAACTCTGGGAAGGACGGAAACAAGCACATGTATGGCGGGCAGCTGAGGCCCACAAAGTTATGGATATTGGTGACCCTGAGCCCAGTCAACTACCAAATCTGGCAACATTACGAAAAGCCAAACAAGAGATGGGGGACAAAGAGCTAGGCCATAAGGACCCAATCCTTTCATTACAACTCTTTAAATACAGTGTTCCCCATAATGGAAGCATACACAACATAGGCTTGGATAAGTTTTTTTGCCATTACTGGACCCCATCCCAAATGCAAGTGTACCAAACAAAGTCAAAGAACATAGGCTCCTATGTGAGTTTTGATGCAACAGGTTCAGTTGTGAGAAAACTAAAGAGACCTGTTGACATTTCAGGACACATCTTTTTGTATCAAGGAGTTTTAAGTTCACTTGGAGATCATGTCCCAGTAGTGCAGATGCTTTCTGAGAGCCATACTATCACTTCCATAGCCCAGTGGCTGACAGAATGGAAACAAGCAGGTGCTACCGTTCCAAAGGAAGCAGTCTGCGATTTCTCCCTGGCTTTGCTTGGAGCACTCGTTAGGGCCTTCACCTCTTACCCAGACTTGAAGACATATATAAATGAGTGTTTTGGAGTGCTGACCAGAAATAACTCCTCAAACCTGCCTCCTTGCTTCATTAGAATTGATGTCGCACACTGTATCAAGCTGATTAGCCAATGGGAATGCTTAAGACAAAAAGGAAACAGAGTGAGAGAATTCTACCTCAGAGCAATGGCACAACTTCTCCAATCAAAGTCACTGGATGATGCAAGGGAGCTCATTCATTCAATTTCAGTTGTTGCATTTAGCGAATCAGAAGGGATTGATGACAGAGGCATACCTGTTATATCTGAGACATGCAAAACTCAACTGAAGAGACGTATCGCAGAGGGATGTCTCTTGCCTGGTGTCACTGAAGATGATGATTTAGTGGAGACGAGCAAACAGGAAAATGAGACGATTCAAACAGATCTGAAAATATGGGTAACAGAAATTTGTGAAAGGAGCAAGATGCTTGCTGCAAATCATGGTGACCGAGATAACTTACATTTCCTTCCAGAGCTTGTCCCTAATGTTATAAGAATGGCATGTTACCTCCCGCTTTGGACAGCTGTGATGGTCCCACACTTCAAAAGTGTGAACATAACAGCAAGCTCTGCAAGTGTTGAGGCTGAATTTAAAAATATAAAACATGGGCTCTTCAAACACGAATGCCTGCCTATCAGAATTGACCGTTTTGTGATTCGTCACCTTGAATTCATGGAAGGCAAAATGAGGCTTTCTTCTGTACCAATAAGGAAGACAGATTACAGTGAAGAAAAGAGTGAAAGGAACGATAAAATAAATAACAACTGTGAGGAGAATCCACAAATTAATGTAAAAGTAAAAGAAGAAAGTAGAATGCAAGAGGAGCATGTTGAGAACTGGAAAGGCCTTGGTGTTCCTCCAAAAAAGAGACTATCCTACCTCACTCCTTGCTCTGAGTGGTTGCATATGGACACAAAACTGAAAAGAAAAAGAAAGGTAAATGTTTTGAAAAATGGCAACCACTTAGCTAAAGTACCTATAAAAATAAACAAAATGCTTGTAAGTGTCATTAATACCTGTGCGTTTGATTCCCTTTGCCAATGTCTTTGCTGTGCATTCTGTGACAGTGGATCATTCTGCAATTATGTTCACAAAGAGCACAAAAATATTGAAATTTTTGAATTGGTGATGACCATTGTGACTAAGGGAGTGGGAAAGGACACTTATGCAATGAGGGCCAAAATACTGTCAGAAAAATTTGAATGTGATCAGCTGAAGTCAGGTGTAAGGCAGGTGAGTGCTGAGTGCAATGTTGCGTACATAATCACATCAACAATGAAGCAGGTACCAAGTGCAACAATTACCTCCAAGTGTTCTTCTGAGTATTGTGAGAGAAATACAAGTTCGTCAAGGGTGATCCCTCTCCTGCCAGTCAATGAAGATATTTTAAAAACGGATGGAATGAGTAAACTTCAGATAGCACTGGAAGATGGGCTACATCTAAATCTGTCCAAATGTCTGAAGCCATTGCTGTCACCTCAAGAGTGCCCAGAGAATTGCAAAACCAAGGATGTAACATCATTGAAATATCTTTGCAATGGCTCAGTCACACATAGGTGTGCCACTGGACAGCTAATTTGTATTGAAATAAGTGCAGAAACACATTATCCATTATCTGAAATACCTGTGACCATGCACCTTGACAGTCACTCATTCACATTACGAGGGGTTGTTGCCTTTACTCCAGGAATCAGCAGAAATTCACTTGGTCATTATGTGGCCTATTGTAGGAGAAGGTCAGCTGACTGGGAAAAATATGATGACCTGTGTGAATCTGTTATGATAGCCTCTGCAAAAACCAAGATACAACCCCATGTTGTGTTATTCACAAAGGAGGAGTAAAATATATAACAGGATATGGAAATGTTAAGGTGAACTTTTTAATTTATTGATTTTTTCATTATGTTTAAACAGTTCTATGGTTCTATGAACAGTTCTGTTGTCTTTGGAAATTCATCTCTGTCTTTCTTCATTTATTTGTGTTTATTAACAGTTTCCCAATTTGGAGTAATGCTGTTAATCTGACCACCGTGCTGAAGTGGTAATGTTTCTGGGAGACTTTGTTTGCGTCCCCTTTTATTTTGTTCTTCAAATGTTTGTACTTCTATACATACCCAAAATATCCGGTAGCAAAATATTTTTGTATACATGTACTTTTTGATTCAAAAGATAATAAAGATTTTTGTATGTACCAATGGAATTAGAAAACGTTGTGGTACACAAAAGAAGAGATGCGACTTAGTGCATACACACCAGAAAAATAATGTTTACTGACATAGATGTTTTTCAAAAAAAGCAATTAAAAAAATAAGTGACTTATATAAGAGAATTTGCTGTTTTTTTTTTTCCTCTGACCAACCTCCAGACTCCAAGCTCACTGATGTTCCCGCCCCCAGCCTCTCACACTGCGGGCGTGCAGCAGCAGCTTCGAATGCCCCTCTCTCCGCACGGCGACACCGCCCAGTAGGTGGCTCACTGCGGGTCACTCAACCAGGGATAGGGGGGAGACAGACGACCAACCAGCTGAAACCGGGTAGGTAGCAGGCAGATAGCAGCTACCACGGTGGGGGCACAGGTCAGCTTTAACACGGGAATTCAGGCTCACTTAGCATATTTGTTTGGGGGGGACACCTAGGAGCTCACAGCATCATGCTGCTGCTTGGCGCCATGTTGTAACTCCGCCCCTCTGTCATCTGTCACTTCTTTCTGATGAATATATTCAGCTGGAAATATCCCCTTCTTTGGTTTGTTCCTTCAAGTGAATCCTCTGTACCACCCGTCATATGTCTCAAATATGTGCACTGTATTTCCCACCCGCAAGCTTAGTTCTTCTTCATTTTTTGCTTGAAATTTGTAGATGGCCACTCCGAACCTCTCCCTCTTGCTGGAGTGCTGTTTTGCTTGGTTAACATCTGGTTTAAACTTTTGTTAAAGAGAACTATGGGCAGTGGTGTATTTAAGATTTGTGCTGCCCTAGGCCTGACTAAACTCGCGCACCCCCTAATTTAAATATGACCCACCCCTTCATATCAAGGCCACACCCCTTCCTTTTTAAGACCCGCCCTGTCATCTTCATGGGAGGAAGACAGAGGGACGCCGTGGGAAGAGGACAGAGAGGGACGTTGTGACGGTCAATAAGGCCTAGCCCTAGAGGATATCAGGTTAGACACCTTCTAATGGCTCAGTCCCTGGGAATAGTAATGGATAATGGCCAACAGGCCCTCCTACCAGACCCAGCAAAACCGCAACAGTGATCCCTCTGGCTGGACGTTCGCTCACTCTGGGTTGCCGGGGTGACTCTAGTCAGTAGTGTAGCATGCCTGTACCCTGCCAGTGGCTCCGTCTTTCTCCCCCTCTGGTGGTGCGGTTACAGCATGGCTCCCTTTCTGGTGGTGTGGGTACAGCGTGGCTTTCTCTCTGGTGGTGCGGGTAGAGCATGGCTCTCTGGTGGTGCGGGTAGAGCGTGGCTCCCTCTCTGGTGGTGCGGGTACAGCGTGGCTCTCTGGTGGTGTGGGTACAGCGTGGCTCTCTGGTGGTGTGGGTACAGCGTGGCTCTCTGGTGGTGCGGGTACAGTGTGGCTCGCTGGTGATGCGGGTACAGCGTGGCTCTCTCTCTGGTGGTGCAGGTACAGCGTGGCTCTCTGGTGATGCGGGTACAGCGTGGCTCCCTCTCTGGTGGTGCGGGTACAGCGTGGCTCTCTGGTGGTGCGGGTACAGCGTGGCTCTCTGGCGGTGCGGGTACAGCGTGGCTCTCTGGCGGTGCGGGTACAGCGTGGCTCTCTGGCGGTGCGGGTACAGCGTGGCTCTCTGGCGGTGCGGGTACAGCGTGGCTCTCTGGCGGTGCGGGTACAGCGTGGCTCTCTGGCGGTGCGGGTACAGCGTGGCTCTCTGGTGGCGCGGGTAGAGCGTGGCTCCCTCTCTGGTGGTGCGGGTACAGCGTGGCTCCCTCTCTGGCTTCCCCAAGCACAGTATTCTATTTTCTCCTCTTGTAACAACCCCCCCAGCAGAGTGCTTGCATGCTGGGGGCTGTAGCATGGGGTCTGTGGACACACTGGGGCCACCACTCTTCAGGGACTACATTTCCCATGATGCCCCCAGAGTCTTTTGATTGGCCCTCTGCTCTGACCAATCATGGGGAGGGAAACAGTGGGCAGGAAGTGGATCGGTGGCGCGGCGAATCCAATTAGAGCCGCTCTCTCTGTCTTCTAGCTTCAGCTGACAGAAAAGGGGAGGGGGGCGATCGGGGGAGATATACAGACAGCCCGCAGCTCTCCTCTCCCTGTCACAGCACTGCTGCTCCATTTACCAGAGAACTCGGCAGCTGCGACGTGACAGGCAGAGGAGAGCTGCGGGCTGTCTGTATATCTCCCCCGATCGCCCCCACCCCCTTTTCTGTCAGCCGAAGAGAGAAAGAGAGCACGGCTCTAATTGAATTTGCCGCACCGCCACCATGCTCCCCGCCCGCTGTTTTTCTCCCAATGATTGGCCACAGCAGAGGGCCAATCAGAGAATCATGGCTGTAGGGGGGGTGGCTTGAAGGCTCATACTTAAAGTGGTTGTAAAGTGTTTTTTTTTACTTTTACCTACAGGTAAGTCTATACTAAGGCTTACCTGTAGGTAAAAGAAATATCTCCTAAACCTTTACGGTTTAGGAGATATTCCCCTCGTAATGCGCCACTGACAGCAGCGGCGCATGCGCACAGGGGATTCTCGGGCTGAAGGCTCGGCAGACGCAGAGCCTCGCCGGAACGAAGTCTCCTGCGCGCATGTGCGGGAGTGAGACATCGCGGCTCCAGCCACTCTCAGCGCTGGAGCCACGATACCCGGAAGACACATGTCATCTCCCTCGGTGTGGACCAGGTGAGTTAACGATGCCTCGTTCTAAGGTGAGTATTTCATAATAAGCTTGTATGCTGTGCATACAAGCTCATTATGCCTTTTCCTTTACAGGTGTAAAAAAAATAAAAAATGTCAGCGGGTATACAACCGCTTTAAACTGCTTCCTAGCCCCCCTCCGCACCCGCAAACCACTGCAATGCTAAGCTTTACTCCCCTGATGGTGGCCCTGCGTGCGGGAGGAGGGAGGAGGGTGCGGGGCCTGATTGACAGCTGGCTCTGCCTCACTAGAGCCACAGCCAGCTGTGCCCGCCCCCTCCCCGTCTGTTGTTCCAGTCAGCACTAGAGAATCACCCTGTGGGGGTGGCAAAACTGCGTATGTGAAGTAAAACATCACGTACAATATCCACCAAATCTGCACAAACCGCAAACAATTAAATCTAGTTGTATGTAAGATTTAATAACAAGGTGCAAAGTGGGCGGGGTTTCAGCAACTATAACGCTCAATATCTCTGCAACCAAAGCGGCACAAATGTTTCTTTTTGCGGCACAAACCAGCACAAACGCGGCACAAACGAATGGCGCTTTTGTTTTTAAAATTCAGCAACATGGGGTGCAAAGTGGGCGGGGTTTCAGCAACTATAACGCTCAATATCTCCGCAACCAAAGCGGCACAAATGTTTCTTTTTGCGGCACAAACCAGCACAAACGCGGCACAAACGAATGGCGCTTTTGTTTTTAAAATTCAGCAACATGGGGTGCAAAGTGGGCGGGGTTTCAGCAACTATAACGCTCAATATCTCCGCAACCAAAGCGGCACAAATGTTTCTTTTTGCGGCACAAACCAGCACAAACGCGGCACAAACGAATGGCGCTTTTGTTTTTAAAATTCAGCAACATGGGGTGCAAAGTGGGCGGGGTTTCAGCAACTATAACGCTCAATATCTCCGCAACCAAAGCGGCACAAATGTTTCTTTTTGCGGCACAAACCAGCACAAACGCGGCACAAACGAATGGCGCATTTGTTTTTAAAATTCAGCAACATGGGGTGCAAAGTGGGCGGGGTTTCAGCAACTATAACGCTCAATATCTCCGCAACCAAAGCGGCACAAATGTTTATTTTTGCGGCACAAACCAGCACAAACGCGGCACAAACGAATGGCGCGTTTGTTTTTAAAATTCAGCAACATGGGGTGCAAAGTGGGCGGGGTTTCAGCAACTATAACGCTCAATATCTCCGCAACCAAAGCGGCACAAATGTTTCTTTTTGCGGCACAAACCAGCACAAACGCGGCACAAACGAATGGCGCGTTTGTTTTTAAAATTCAGCAACATGGGGTGCAAAGTGGGCGGGGCTTGCATTAAATTGAATGTTTAATATCTCAGAAATCGAACCGGCACAAACGCTCATTTTTGCGGCACAAACCAGCACAAACGCGGCACAAACGAATGGCGCGTTTGTTTTTAAAATTCAGCAACATGGGGTGCAAAGTGGGCGGGGTTTCAGCAACTATAACGCTCAATATCTCCGCAACCAAAGCGGCAAAAATGTTTATTTTTGCGGCACAAACCAGCACAAACGTGGCACAAACGAATGGCGCGTTTGTTTTTAAAATTCAGCAACATGGGGTGCAAAGTGGGCGGGGTTTCAGCAACTATAACGCTCAATATCTCCGCAACCAAAGCGGCACAAATGTTTATTTTTGCGGCACAAACCAGCACAAACGCGGCACAAACGAATGGCGCGTTTGTTTTTAAAATTCAGCAACATGGGGTGCAAAGTGGGCGGGGTTTCAGCAACTA
Source organism: Rana muscosa (assembly GCA_029206835.1). NCBI lineage: Eukaryota > Metazoa > Chordata > Amphibia > Anura > Ranidae > Rana > Rana muscosa. The sequence continues at coordinate 44,438,439 of CM055121.1, forward strand.
TAACGCTCAATATCTCCGCAACCAAAGCGGCACAAATGTTTATTTTTGCGGCACAAACCAGCACAAACGCAGCACAAACGAATGGAGCGTTTGTTTTTAAAATTCAGCAACATGGGGTGCAAAGTGGGCGGGGCTTGCATTAAATTGAATGTTTAATATCTCAGAAACCGAACCGGCACAAACGCTCATTTTTGCGGCACAAACCAGCACAAACGCGGCACAAACGAATGGTATATTTGTATTTAGGTTTTACAAACATGGGGTGCCAACTTCACACAGCTCTCCTTTATCCACCAATTCTATTACTTCTGAGATCATTCCTTTCACCAATCTATTTGGGAAGCTGGTGTTAGCATCTTCCAAAATGTTTATAACTTTGAATATAGAAACAATACAGATAAGAAACTGCCGTCTGTGAAAGTGTTGTAGAAGTCCCTTACCTAAACCAAAAGCCACTCTACACAGCCTGAAGTATGCAAAACTGATTGATGCCCCCAGATCCCAGCCCCTCCTATGTGAATGAGCATGGGGTACATGGTACCCCTACCCATTCAGCAAAAAAGTGTAAAAATAAATAGAAACAGGATGAAGTTTTTGACAATTTCTTCTTTAAAAATAAAAAAACAGGGTCCCCCGATGTAGATCCATCGTCAATCTTGATGCCGCCGTTACCGCCGACCTGAAAAAATAAGTAAAAAATGCTCCGCCGTCAACTAAGGCAAACCACCGAATGCCTGGCTTGCCATGTGACAGTTCTTATATTAGGTAAGGGGTGGAGCCACCTGGTATAGCGACGTCACCTGGTGACACCGCCCCTCTTGTGATGTCACCAACCAGTGCATGCTAGGTCAGTGACATCACAAGGGGGGTGCCATCAGGTGATGTCACCAGGTGGCCCCACCCTTACCTATATAAGAGCTGTCAAATGGCAAGCCAGGCATTTGGCGGTTTGCCTTAGTTGACAGCAGAGCTTTTTTTATTTTATTTTTCGGGTCCGGCGGTGCAGCAGGCGTTGTTATTATGTTTTTTTTATTTTGGCATGGAGTTCCCCTAAAATCCATACCAGACCCAAATTTAAATGTGATTTGACTGTTTTTTTTTCTTTAGAAATTTCATTTTTGTTGCAGCATGTTCTATCCATGGTAAAGTTGTGCCACTTTACAGGCAGACTAAAGGGACCCCCCCAAGCACTATATTTAAAGGATTTTTTCATTTTTATTGTTGCACTTTAACTATTAATAAAATCACTGCTCCTTTAAAAACTATATTTTTTTTACGTTTTTTTTTGCACTGATACATGTCCCCTGGGCAGTACCTGGACCTCCATACCTTTTTTATGGCCAATAACTTGCATATAAGCCTTCAAAATTGGGACTTTTTATTTTTTGAGTTTGGGTCCCATAGCCTTTAATAGGGTTCGCCGTTCAGGTCAGAACTTTTCTCTGTTCAGGAGTTCTGGTGTTCGGCCCATCCCTTGCTCCTAGCTCACTCAGCCTGTAGTTACAGCACCCTGCTGTATGGGCCCCTCTCAGTAAAGGGATCTTTTGGCACCTCTGGCTCTCTCACCCCTCTGAGACTTATGCCCCATACACACGATCGTTTTTCTTGGCATTTTTTTTCTTGCCGTTTTTCACGTCGTTTTTTTTTCATGTTTCCTCTCAAGCCTGTCTTGCGTACACACGATCATTTTAAAAAACGATCAAGCAAAGCGCAGTGACGTACAACACGTACGACGGCACTATAAAGGGGAAGTTCCGTTCGAATGGCGCCACCCTTCATGTTAGTAAAGTTTGTTGTGCGACGATTCGCTCTTTTCAGTCTCGTGCTTTTCAGTCCGTGACTGCGTGACGAATGTGCTATCTCCATTACGAACGCTAGTTTTACCAGAACGAGCGCTCCTGTCTCATACTTGATTCTGAGCATGCGCATTTTTTTTCACGTCGTTAAAGCATACACACTATCGTTTTTCACGTCGTTAAAAAAAACGACATGAAAAACGACGTGAAAAAAGAGAGCATGTTCGAAATTTTTAATGCCCGTTTTTCACGTCGTTAAAAATGCTCTGGAGCCTACACACGATCATTTTTAATGGCCATTTTTTTTAATGGCATTTTTAACGGCATGAAAAACGATCGTGTGTATGGGGCATTACAGATTCCCTCAGTACCCTAAACTCACCTAGTCACCTCAGCTCTCCCAGTACTCCAGACTCACTTAGCTGTCCCAACTCTTTTAGTCCCGTGGGTAAGGAATCTCTCCTCCAACTTTAGCTGCTGTCTCCTAAGTAGAGAACCTCTCCTAATGAGAGTACACCTGTTTCCTGAATGGAACACACACCTGTCTCCTGATGGGATCCACCTGTCTCCTAATTCTGAACTATGTCCAAGTCCATCCTTATTGCACTCACAGCCTGTCAGTCTTCTGGAAGACCTGGACACTGGGTTGGAAATTTCTTCCCACCCAAGCACTTTTAAATCACCAAACTGTGGCGCCCAATCTTGGAATACCAATATCTGAGGAAAGCTGTAAAATAGCTGTAAAAACAGTTTTCTCTGCTCACAATCAATACTTTAGAGTTTGATATATTTTATATATAATATATTTATATATATTAGAGGTCACGGGGTCAGCTTTAAGTGTATAACTTGAAGAGAGGCAGTCCAGACAGGCCAGATGTCAAAGACTTAAGGGCTTCTTTCTCCATAGAAAACTAAATGCATCAAAAATCCACTCTCACAAGGGTTGTCAGAATATAAAACAATAACATAAATCTTTAGCCTCCTGGCTCTTTGGTTAGTTTCCACTTTCAACCTATTTCTAGCAAAGACAGAATGATTCTCTCTCCCTAACCTCTCATTACTCCATGTAATTAAATAGGTGTATCAAAGTGTGTTTAGCTAATAACTAGAGTTGAGCGGACACCTGGATGTTCGGGTTCGACGGGTTCGGCCGAACTTCGGAAAAAAGTTCGGGACCGAACCCGGACCCGAACCCGGACCCGAACCCGGACCCGAACCCGAACCCCATTGAAGTCAATGGGGACCCGGACTTCTAAGGACTAAAAAGGCTCTAAAAAAGTAATGGAAAGGGCTAGAGGGCTGCAAATGGCAGCAAAGTGTTGTTAAGAGCATGGCAAGTGCTCTGCAAACAAATGTGGATATGGAAATAACTTAAAATAACATAAAAAAATTAAATAAAAATAATAATCTTGACCTAGGAGGACGAGGTCCATATGGAGTAGGAGGTTGAGGTGGCGGTGGATGTGGCTGTGTAGGTGGAAGCGGCGGTGGAGGAGGACGAGGTAGCCAACACTGATTCAAAAATACAACAATGGCTGGGTAAGGCCGGTGATGTGTCGAATTCTGTCCCCCGTCAAATAGTCTCCACCCTGTACTGCACTTGCTCAGTATGTAGGACAAGGGGATTTCGAAAATCTCCCAAGACGAACGGCGCCTGCGTGGTGAGTTCAGGTGAAGGCCACACCATCCGTGGTTCAAGCCGAGCCAAGTGAGGCCATGCCCGAAGCGTGGCGATCGAACTGAGCCCATGAGGGGCCCTGTTACTATGTGCTACCGTATGTCCACTTGGATGGTGGGGCTTGAATCTGCACTCACAGCGCAGGCGCCGTTCATCTTCGGAGATTTTGTGAATCTCCTTGTCCTCTGTACTGCGCAAGCGCTGCGCCTTCGCAGTATGGGCCGGACACAATCCGATGGCCGGACAGTTTTTGTCACAACACCGGTATACATGTCTATTCTGCACAAGGTACGGACAAGTCCTGTGGGATCCATGCCTGGTTCATTTTAATGAACGTGAGCTTGTCCACATTGGCTCTGGACAGGCGGGTGCGCTTGTCTGTGATAACGCCCCCTGCCGTGCTAAATACACGTTCAGATAATACACTGGCTGCAGGGCAGGCCAGCACCTCCAAGGCATAAAGGGCAAGCTCAGGCCATGTGCCCAATTTGGAGACCCAGAAGTTAAAGGGGGCAGACCCGTCATCCAGTACGTGTAGGCCTGTGGACACATACTGCTCAACCATGTTGGTGAAATGCTGCCTCCTGCTAAGACGTTCCATCTCAGCTGGTGGTGCTGGTTGTTGTGGCGTGCTGACAAAGCTTTTCCACATTTCAGCCATGCTAACCCTGCCTTCTGAGGTGCTGCCGGTGCCCCGGCTGCGTTGGCGACCTCTTCCTCCTCCTCTGCCTTCGCCTTGTGCTTCCACCGTACGCCCGCTGTCAGGTCGGAATGCCACCAGCAGCGCGTCTACCAGCGTGCGCTTGTACTCGCGCATCTTACGATCCCGCTCCAGTGAGGGAATTAAGGACGGTACGTTGTCCTTGTAACGGGGATCCAGCAGGCTGGCCACCCAGTAATCAGCACCAGTTAAAATGTGGGCAACTCGGCGGTCATTGCGGAAACACTGCAGCATGTAATCGCTCATGTGTGCCAGGCTGCCCAGAGGCAAAGAAAAGCTGTCCTCTGTGGGAGGTGTATCGTCTGTGTCCTCTGTATCCCCCCAGCCATGCACCAGTGATGGCCACGAGCTGGTCTGGGTGCCACCCTGCTGTGAAAATGGCTCCTCCTCCTCCATCTCCTCCTCCACCTCGTCATCCTCCAGAACTGTGCCCTTTCTGCCGGACAATTGTGTACCTGGCGTTTGTTGGTGCAGGAACCCACCCTCGTAGCCACTTGTGAAAGACTGCCCTGAAAGCCTTTAAAATGATCCCACTTCCTCCTCCTCCTCCTCATCCTCCTGTGCCACATCCTCTTCCATCATCGCCCGAAGCGTTTTTTCAAGGAGGCATAGAACTGGGATAGTAACGCTAAGAACGGCGTCATTGGCACTGGACATGTTGGTGGAGTACTCGAAACAGCGCAACAAGGCACACAGGTCTCGCATGGAGGCACAGTTATTGGTGGTGAAGTGGTGCTGTTCCGCAGAGCGGCTGACGCGTGATTGCTGCAGCTGAAACTCCACTATCGCCTGCTGCTGCTCGCACAGTCTGGCCAGCATGTGCAAGGTGGAGTTCCACCTTGTGGGCACGTCACATATGAGGCGGTGAGCGGGAAGGCCGAAGTTATGCTGCAGCGCTGACAGGCGAGCAGCAGCAGGGTGAGAATGCCGAAAGTGCGCACACACAGCCCGCACTTTCTGCAGCAGCTCTGGCATATTGGGGTAATTTTTAAGGAACCTCTGGACCACCAAGTTCAGCACATGCGCCAGGCAAGGGATGTGCGTCAAACCGGCTAGGCCCAGAGCTGCTACGAGATTTCGCCCATTATCGCACACCACCAGGCCGGGCTTGAGGCTCACTGACAGCAACCACTCATTGGTCTGTTGTTCCATGTCCCTCCACAACTCCTGCGCGGTGTGGATTTTTTCCCCCAAACAAAAAAGTTTTAAAACTGCCTGCTGTCGTTTACCCCTGGCTGTGCTGAAGTTGGTGGTGAAGGTGTTACGCTGACCGGATGAGGAGGCGGTAGAGGATGAGGAAGCGGAGTAGGAGGAGTTAGCAACAGGAGGCAAACTGAAGCGCCCTGCAATCCTCGGTGGTGGAAGGACATGCGCCAAACTGCTATCTGCCTCAGGCCCAGCCGCCACTGCATTTACCCAGTGTGCTGTTAGGGAGATATAACGTCCCTGACCGTGCTTACTGGTCCACGCATCCGTAGTTAGGTGGACCTTGCCACAGATGGCGTTGCGCAGTGCACACCTGATTTTGTCCCCCACTTGGTTGTGCAGGGAAGGGATGGCTCGCCTGGAAAAATAGTGGTGGCTGGGCACGACGTACTGTGGGACAGCCAATGCCATCAGGCTTTTAAAACTCTGCGTCTCCACCAGACGGAATGACAGCATTTCAAAGGCCAGGAGTTTTGAAATGCTGGCATTCAGGGCCAGGGATCGCGGGTGGCTAGGGGGGTACTTCCATTTCCGCTCCAATGTTTGGGAGATAGAGAGCTGAACGCTTCCATGGGACATTGTGGAGATGGTTGGTGACCCAGGTGGTAGTGTTGCTGGCAGATCCTCTGTTTGCGGGGTGGCAGGTGCCACTGCAGCAGAAGAGGAAGCAGGAGGAGCCAGAGACCTTTCTTGTTTTTTGAGGTGTCTACTCCACTGCAGCTCGTGCTTTGCACTTAGATGCCTGGTCATGCAGGTTGTGCTCAGGTTGAGAACGTTTATGCCTCACTTCAGCCTCTGATTGCACAGCCTGCAAACCACTCGTGTCTTGTCATCAGCACATTGTGTGAAGAACTGCCACGCTAGGGAACTCCTTGGACCTGGCTTTGGTGTGCTCGGTCCCTTGCTGCGTTGGGCAGTAGCAGACATACTGTCTAGCGGACAGACGCTCCGCTTTTGCACCCTGCTCCCTCTTCTGCTGTGCTGGTGGCTCTGTGCGACCACCGCCTCTTCCTCCAAACTACACTGGTCACCTGCATAACGTTCATTCCATGTGGGGTCGAGGACCTCATCGTCCTCCACATCATCTTCCACCCAGTCTTCACCCCTGCCCTCCTTGTCTGTCTGCACAATTGCGAAAGCAGCAGCAGTTGGCACCTGTGTTTCGTCATCATCCGAGACGTACTGCGATGGTCCTCCCATGTACTCATCATGAAACATAAGTGGTTGGGCATCGGTGCACTCAATCTCTTCCACTTCTGGGGCAGGGCTAGGTGGATGGCCCTGGGAAACCCTGCTAACAGAGTCATCGAAAAGCAGAAGAGACTGCTGCATGATTTGGGGCTCAGACTGCTTGGCTGATTTGCAAGGGGGTGAGGTGAAAGACTGATGGACATGGGTTTCAGGTGCCAACTCTGTTCTTTCATCAGAAGAGTGGGTGGGAGACAATGTGAAGGAACCCGAGGCACTGTCAGCAACCCAATCTACTATCGCCTGTACTTGTCCTGGCCTAAACATTTGTACAGCCTCATTAGGCGCGACAAAATACCGCCGCAGGCTCGGTCGCCTACTCGCACCTGAGGAAGGTGTTTCACTTGTGCGTTTATCTGGCACAGATCCACCACGTCCTCTCCCTGCAACAGGAGCTCCACCATCAGCACCACGACCGGTGCCACCACATCCCTTTGACCTTCTCCTCATATTTTCCAAATTTAGGATCTTGCCCTAAATGGGTGTTTTTGGAAGAGCAGAACACACCCACAGTACGTAACCGCTGAATCGCACAGCTACAGAACTGCAGAAAATGCTATTAAAAAAAAATGTTGTTTTTTTAGTATAGCACAGTAGGAGAAAACTATATAGAAATTGTTTATTTCACACACCTCCAAATATGTATAACACACTGCAAACTATTTTTTGTGCCCCTAAACGGCGTTTTTTGGAAGAGCAGAACACACCCACAGTACGTAACCGCTGAATCGCACAGCTACAGAACTGCAGAAAATGCTATTAAAAAAAAATGTTGTTTTTTTAATATAGCACAGTAGGAGAAAACTATATAGAAATTGTTTATTTCACACACCTCCAAATATGTATAACACACTGCAAACTATTTTTTGTGCCCCTAAACTGCGTTTTTTGGAATAGCAGAACACACCCACAGTACGTAACCGCTGAATCGCACAGCTACAGAACTGCAGAAAATGCTATTAAAAAAAAATGTAACACTGCAAACAATTTTTTGTGCCCCTGAATGGCTCTTTTTGCAAGCGTACATTAAAGTGCAAATTATTATTTTATTTTTTTTGCCCTAAACGGGTTTTTTTTTGCACGAGCAAAATAAAATGCTTTTTTTTTTTTTTTTTTGCCCTATGGGTCTTTTGGAAAAGAGCACAATAAAGTGCCTTTTTTTTCCCCCTAAAAGTTAGATTTTCTCTGACACTGGGCTCATGGCAGTGTAAAAAGACTGCACTGCAACACAAACAGGTAAACCTATGCAGATCGCTGATTTTAATCTCTGAATCTGGACTCCTATATAATATTCTCTCTCCCTGAAAGCACCAACAGGAACCTGGCCCTACACTACCTCTCTATCTTTTCCCTCAGATTGTAGAATCAGGACTACCTCATCTATTTTTCTATCTCTCCCTAAAAGCAGCAGCAGCAGACTAGATCCTCTCCCTATCTATTCTGAAGCAGAGTGACGTGTGTGCTGTGTGCCTCTAGCTTATATAGAAGCTGGGTCACATGTTGCACCGACCAATCACAGCCATGCCATTAGTAGGCATGGCTATGATGGCCTCTAAGGGCACACCAGCTAATCAAAAGGTGATTGGCTGGCCCCTGAAGCATTTCTAAATGCGTAATTAGATTGCCGAACCCGGACTTTTGGGCAAAGTCCGGGTTCGGGAAAAAGCTAAAGTTCGGTACGGACCCGAACTTTACAGTTCGGGTTCGCTCAACACTACTAATAACCCCCTGTCTTTGCAGTGCACTGTGTATTGCTGGTTGAAGCTAGCTCTCCATAGTGCTGTTAAGAGGTTAAATGTATATATTTTTAAAATTTATTTAAAAAAAAAAAGGCATCAGAGTTCCAAAAACAAATAAACACAAGTAAAAATAAATTTAAACTAGGCTTTGACCTTTCACTTTGTTGTTAAAATTGAAAAAAGGTTTTAGCTGGAGTTGGAATTTAAAGAAAACACTTAAATTCCTTTAAATAGGTTTTTATTAAAACACACTGTTCTTTTTCTTTAACATAGCATAGGGTGGTCTTAGAAGGAGCTATCCAAAATCTTTCTGGACTTTCAGGTACAAAAACACTAACATATTTGTTTACTTTTTTATAATTTTAACGGGTAATATAGAGACTAGTAAGTATCCAATAAACGCCTACATGTGTGACTTTCCTTCTATTTGTTTGTGCCTAAGAAATGTCTATCACCTAGAAACCATGGCTTTCATTAAAGGGGAAACGTATCTATATGTATTGAGAAACATTAACAAAGTATTCTGACTATTCTGAGGCCTGGTACACATGACCGATTTTCTCGTCCAAAACCGTCAAGAAAAGTGCCGCGAGAGCTTTTTTGTCGAGAAAAACGTTCGTGTGTATGGTTTTACGACGAGAAAATTGCCGAGAATCTCGACGAGAAAATAGAGAACCTGCTCTCTATTTTCTCGTCAGGATTCCAGATTTCCTCGTCGTGTTTCTCGTCGGCCTGTTTTGTGACGAGAAAATGGTTCGTGTGTATGCTTTTACGACTCTTCCAAAAGCGCGCATGCTCACAAGCAACTATGAGATGGGAGCTCATCTTCTGGTAAAACAAGCCTTCGTAATGGAGAGAGCACATTCGTCACTTTTAAAATTATTGCATCGTTTAAATGTTCTGCATTGAAATCTTTGTTAGAATGTTACATTAATCAAAACGAGTAACCTTCTTTTGCTGCTGATATTCACACAGAGTTATGACTATTTTTTTTTAACCTTTTTCATGCTGCTCTTAAGAAGATTTATGTGTATTATATCGTGCAAGTTTTTAGGAATAATTTAAATGGTTATATTTTTCAAAATGATGTTAATTATAATTTCGCAATGTTTTGATAGTGATCTCCCATTTAATTTTGGAATCTATATTAGTTAAATTTTCCACCATGTTTTTTTGCAAATCAGATTTAGTTATTCTTTTGGGGGGTTGATATCTGTCCCTTTTTTTGTCAGTCAAATGTATCTGCTTACTCCAAAGCTAGATTTTTAATTTTTACAAATACACATAGTCAAGTATGAACTTAAACAAAAATCACATTTATTCATGTTTCGAAATAAAATAAAGAGAAGGCAGCGCTGGAGAACCTGCTGCCATTTGTGCATCCCAGGGACCCCAGAGCACACAGCAACCCTGTGTGGACCCTAAAATTGGGAGCTTGAGAAGGCCAACATTTCTGAACACAATCTGATGCTGGCCTCCCAGAGGTCAGGAACAGCAGCAGGTGATATATATGTCCCAAGTGTGTGGTACTACAACAGGCTGCCTTCTGTCCGACCACAATGAAGCAAGGCCATCACTTCCTCTTCTTCCTGGCAACCTTCCCTGCAACCTTCCCTGAAGCCTTCCCTGCAGCCTTCCTTCTTCGTTTGGCTGGAGGCTGGACCACTGGAGGGGTACTCCTGTCAGGAGGAGGAGGAGGAGATGTAGCAGAAGGGGGTGGGGCAGAAGAAGAAGGTGGAGGTGTAGCAGAAGGGGGTGGGGCAGAAGAAGAAGGTGGAGTTGTAGCAGAAGGGGGTGGGGCAGAAGAAGAAGGGGGAGGTGTAGCAGAAGGGGGTGGGGCAGAAGAAGAAGGTGGAGGTGTAGCAGAAGGGGTGGGGCAGAAGAAGAAGGGGGAGGTGTAGCAGAAGGGGGTGGGGCAGAAGAAGAAGGGAGAGGTGTAGCAGAAGGGGGTGGGGCAGAAGAAGAAGGTGGAGGTGTAGCAGAAGTGGGTGGGGCAGAAGAAGAAGGTGGAGGTGTAGCAGAAGGGGGTGGGGCAGAAGAAGAAGGGGGAGGTGGAGGTTGAGGTTGGGTCAGTTGTGCCACCTCACATATGGCGGTATTGGGGGTAATTTTCTCCATCACCCCCTTGTTGAGCAAGGTGATGAGCAGGGGCTCGCATAGGAGGCGTTGCTCCATGCTCATCACCTTGAACTTAGCCTCCACTAGGCCGGCAATGGCCTCTTCAGGGGATGTGGGCTCCTGGAGGGTGGCATGGGCCTCACGAATAAGGGCCATTGCTGCCTCACTCGTGCTCCTGTCCCTCCTGCCTCTTTTGGGAAGCCGGATGGGAGGCACCTGGGATCTGGTGCTTCTCCTTTGCCCTGCCACCTCCTGTCTGCCACTGGGCCCTGCCACCTCCTGGCTGCCACTGGGCCCTGCCACCTCCTGGATGCCACTGGGCCCTGCCACCTCCTGGCTGCCACTGGGCCCTGCCACCTCATGGCTGCCACTGGGCCCTTCCTCCTCCTGCCTGATAGTTTCCAGACCCTCCTCCTGGCTGATTTCATCCTGTGTATGAAAAAGGGACATAGTTTAATATGTTGGTTTAATCTTTGCATCAAACTTTGTAATCCTGATTGAAGCAATTAGAATGTAAATCCATAAATCCTTGCTTTAAATTTACCACTACATCAGATTGACTATTTAGCACCCAATTAAGTGCAGACTAATGTCTACAGATCTTGATTTCACTTGTGGAATCCAAAATATTTTATGTTTGTCATCTTGACATATTTGTCAAACATTAAGTTTATCCCAATACATTTTCACTTAATACTATACCTGGCTCCAGATGGCCAAATCAGGATCATCCAGGATGGCTGCCTCCTCTTGCTCCAGAGAAGGCTCAGGTTGGCTGCAGGGAAGTCTGGGGGGAAGAGTGGAGAGTGATGGCCTTGTCTCAATGTGGTCATCCAGGAAGGACATCCTGTTGTAGTACCACAAAATCGGGACATAAACATCACCTGCTGCTGCTCCTGACCTCTGAGAAGCCAGCACCTTAAAGCGTTCAGTCCTGTAGGTACCTCTCAAGCTGCCAATTATAGTGTCCACTTGTTTTGCTGTGGCTGTGGGCACCTTGGTATGCACAAATGGGAGCAGCTTCTCCAGCGCTGCTTTTCTCATCCCTCTTTTTTTGTGGATGGGGTTTTTCGTCTCCCACAGAGCCGGCAGCTCCCTTACCCGGTCAATAAATTCCGCCAGGAAATCCTTGTCGCTTATAAAGACATTCATATTGTATCTGCAAGTTAAATAAATTATATATAACTAATGTGAGGCAAACAGTCTAACCTCCTTAACATCCTAGTCACCATATATATCCTCCAACATTCTCAAGACAGTATAGGCCAACAATTTGTACAAGTCACAAAATCACATACCTTCGTTCGCACGTCCGTCACTTGAACTCCTCTCTCCGCACACCGAACGTACTATAGTCACATGTGTGTTTGCTATATACACACCACGCACGCGTCAAAATACGAACACGTCGCTCCGCACACGTCGCCCGCCCATGACGTTCTAACTAACATCTTTTCCCCGCCCCTTCTCTTTCGGCGCGCAGACAGATATGGCGGAGTTACAGCAGGTGTCTGATAATTCCGCAACTAACGAGGAGGAGACAAGCCCGGAGACCGAGGAAACGTCACGATCAAGGAGGAGATTCAAGGCATCGAATATATCTTTGGCAGAGATGGCGGAGATGGTGGACATCTTGCTCAAGTCTGATTATGATGCAAAGCATGGGCCGTATAGCAAACCAAATAGAAGGAAGGCCAAAATCCTCACTAAAGTCGTGAAGAGTCTGAAGGCGAATTTCGGGGTGAAACGCTCAAATGAGCAGCTCAGAAAGAGGTGGTCAGACCTCAAACTGAGGGAGCCAGAGCAGTTGAGGAGCATAAAGAGAATGCTCGCTAAAAGTAAGTAAAATGTAGACTTTTCTGCTATTAATCTTTTTCTAAACTTACATGTTGCTCTTTATTTTGGTTTCTCATATTGGACTCCCTTCCAAAATGTAATATTTTGAACTTGGTTGGGCACAGTAATCGTTCGTTACGTTACCGACACTTCGTTCGGCCACTATCCGCGGTTTTGGCTTATTTTAGTGCCACAAAAGTAATTAGACATCTGCCATTTTTGCTCAAATATTGTGGCGAAATTTTTAGGCTAGATGATGTGTTTGTAAAGCGAATGAAATGCAAACTTTTATCAGTGTAAAGGAGAGGACACTCAGCAGCTGCTTCCACATCTGTACTTTGGAGCACTATAGTGTGGGCCACCAGACCCGCCTTTTTTGGGTGTCCCACACAGGTGCATCAGTGAATTTTTGTGGTGCCTCCATGTCAAATAAATTACATCCAAAGGTGAATACTAAACATATTCTTGGTCATAAATAATGCATTCTTCTTTAAATTCCGCCCAAACACACACTTGTACCACACTTCCAAGCAATTTAGCCTGTTTTTATTTTAACATTGAGATTTACAGTGTGATAAATAGACCTTTTGTTTGATTCTCATAGGGGAGAGAAGACTGGGAGGAGAACTCTCCAGGGAGCACATGCACCCCACAACTTCCAAGCAACCCCAAACTCCCAAAGACCCACAACCGAAAGATGTGCAGGAAGTTGAGGTGGAGGAAGGAGAAGTGCAGGAAGGAGAGGTGGATGACGTTGTGGATCTGGTCACCACAACAGGTCAGTATCTGTCACCACAGCTTCAGGTAAGAGATGTAGGCCTGCAGAGTTATAATACCTTTTGTTTTTTGTTTTTAGGGGATATAAATGTTGTGAAGGATAGTACACGGTTCTCTGCTGACAGTGCCCTCCGCCTCATCCAGCAAGTGATGGAATGTAGCACGGAACTGGACCTAATTAAACAAAGAATCCATGTGATGGAACAAACATTTAAAGACATTCTCGATGTTTTGGGGAGAATTCAATAAGCCATCCAAACACATTTGTTTTTATATGTTTGTTATTGCACATTTTAGAATATTTTTGACAATCAAACCAGCCAAAAATTGAATCTGCACACAGTGTGTCAACATGTGCTATCTGCCATCAGGGGATATCCATGTACGTCTTTTGGGGGTGCAACCCCTTCCTCGTATCTAAAGTCGGTGAACTGAGGAAGGGGTTGCACCCCCAAAACATGTCCATTGATCACCCCTGATGGCAGATAGCACATGTTGACAATAGGGATCAGGATTGTAAACTTCCTAGATGAAAAAAATCCCAAATGTGTGCATATTCAATTTTTGGCTGGGCAAGGAGTGGCAGGACCCCATATTAGGACGGGCACATAGAGACATAGTTTGTGTAAGTGAATGTCTCAGATTGCTCAGAGGTATCCAATGTTGTAATTTTTGTAATGCAACTGTTATTTTTGTATTTTCATAAGCAAAAAATTGCCGGGTTGTGGCCAGGGCAACCCAAAAAAACAGAAAAAACTAAAAATGGTGAGAATGTGCACAGAGTAAAATATTTGACCACAAACAACGTGTAGCTTCTTTTTATAATACCCTCTAAGCTAATTTGGTTATTTTATAAGTTTACATAGTGAAATGGTAGTTAGTTAAACTAAAGTAAAATACACTTGGCACTACACATGCACTAAGACAAACTAGGAGACAGGAAAGAACAAATAATTAAAGGTTTAAACAAGCTTTTTATTTGGATCCTTAGACATAGGCTGGCATAGGAATTGCCCCCCTACCCGTGAAATACTCCATGTATTTGTCCCGAACCTCACGGGCATTTTGGGAGGGCAAGCCAGGACGGGCAGATTCCAGGCCCGGCAGGGGATTTGCAGGGGAAAGTCCAGCCTCTGGCAAAACTGAGGCCATATAGGAATTTGATTTTTGGCTCAGAAAGTTGTGTAGCACACAGCAGCATAATACGACATAGTTTATTTTGTAGTCCGCCAAGTGTATTGAAATCATAAAAAGGCGGAACCGGCTGGCCATTATGCCAAAGGCATTTTCGACAACTCTTCGGCCCCTGGCCAGCCGGTAATTGAACACCCTCTTGTCTGGGGTCAGGGTCCTCTGTGGAAATGGCCTCATAAGATGCCGTCCGAGTCCGAAGGCTTCATCAGCCAAAAAAACAAAGGGGAGTCCTTCAATATTCCCTGCATCCGGTGGCAATGCAAGGTCGTCACTCTGGAGACGGAGGGCAAATTCCGCTTGGATATAGGATCCCCCATCGGACATCCGGCCATTCTTCCCTAAATCAACATAGAGGAATTCATACCGTGCTGACACCACCGCCATCAGCACAATGCTATGAAACCCCTTGTAATTGTAGTAGTAGGACCCGGAACGGGGTGGCGGCACGATGCGGACGTGCTTCCCGTCTATGGCACCACCGCAGTTGGGGAAGTCCCACTGCTTGGCAAACTCCGATGCCACAGTCTGCCATTCCTGTGGCGTGGAAGGAAGCTGTGGAGTGAAACAAGATGAAATAATATTAGAATACAAAAATCATACATTACAAGGAAATTCTCTGAAAAAACATTAGAGGCCAACATCAATAAAATTCTACGTTTATTAAGGTGTTTAAAATAAGTATAATGGAAGGCTCATTTATCATATTCATCACCCCCTCTGATGGGCCATTACTAAATTATTTTGGGGGGGGGAGATGTGTTTGGCCACAGGATAGCATTGCAGTGGCGGTGCGTCCAGAGTGGGCGCTGGAGCACTGCCCCCTCTCTCCTGTGCCCATCACTCAGAACAATACATAGGTTCATGCGTTGCATGAACCTATGTATTGTCTATGCCGCTCACTATTCAGGTGGATGGCCTCTTGTAAAGCGACCGACATATGAATAATTGCGGCATTTAGGGGGTTCAAATTGCATAGCAGAAACAGGTAGTAAAATAGTCTTGCACATTACAACCTGAGGGATGTAATTGGCTTCCTAAAAGTAAAATAGGGGACGCAGGGGGGGGGGGCATTCCTTGGGGAAACACTGGCAGGCTGCTCTGCCAATCATGTTCACCAAGTCTGTTTAATGGTAACATGATTGGCTGATGCAACATCAAGGGAAGGAGAAGACATCAAGGACAGAAGAAGGATGGCGCTGACCACAAGAAGGTAAGTGCAGGGCTGGGGGGAAACTGGCTGCATTAGAGGGGACTAAATGGCTGCATTGGAGGGAACAAAATGGCTGCATTAGAGGGGACAACTGGGGGCGTTTAATAGGCACCAGAGAAAAAAAGGAGGAAGTTTATTTCCTAATTTGGGGTTTGAACCCCCAAACATTTGGAGCAACAGGCGCCCCTGCTGGAAAAGTTAGTGAAGGGAAATATTTATGGAGGAGAAAAAAGGGGCAATCTAAAGCTTCCAGCATGCATGGGGACAAAGGGGACATTCTCAGCATATTACAATCATGGTAATTAGGGAAGGATGAAAGAAATACAATACATTAGCATACATGTAATACATAAAATGTGATGTTAAGGGAGAAAACTTACCCTAATATAGTCCTCCTGCAGGAC
This sequence comes from Rana muscosa, assembly GCA_029206835.1. Classification (NCBI taxonomy): domain Eukaryota; kingdom Metazoa; phylum Chordata; class Amphibia; order Anura; family Ranidae; genus Rana; species Rana muscosa. The sequence goes on from CM055121.1 coordinate 44,454,369, forward strand.
TTGTATAATGGCAGAACAGGTGTCTGGGATTATGAGGCCCAGAGCCTGGGGGGAGATGCCTGTGGTGAACTTAAAGTCCTGAAGACTTCTCCCTGTCGCCAGGTAACGCAACGTGGCGATGAGCCTCTGCTCAGCACTGATGGCTTCCCGCATAACGGTGTCCTTCCTGGTAATATAGGGGGACACCAAAGCCAACAGTTCCTGAAAAATGGGGTCAGACATCCGCAGAAAATTCCTGTAGTCCTCAGGATTATTCTCGACGATCTCCCGCAGCAGAGGCATATGGCAGAATTGGTCCCGCTGGAGCAACCAATTCTTGGTCCATGAACTCCTCCTCACACCATTCATGGACTGGTCTTGGTCCAAAACAAGCAGACCAACACCAAGCGCACGCACAGCACGAACTCGACGACGAGAACGTCCAGGCGACATGGCTAAGAAACGGTCGTCTTATCAGAACGTACAGAACAGAACGCACTTTAGAACAGCAAGGCCTATGAATAACGAACTGAAAATCAGAAACGAACAGGCAAGAACGCACTGTAAAACAGATACGACCTGCCTAGACGCCCTGAAAGTCAAGATACGAACCCACAAGCACAAACTGAACCGCAGAAAAGGATCTGAAAAGTACGAAGACTGAAAAGCGCGAATCATCTCTTCCCAAAGTTTTACTTCACACGCGGTAACACGAGATCAGCAAAAGCAGCCCAAGGGGTGGCGCCAAGAAAAAAGATCTTCCCCTTTATAGTGCCGTCGTACGTGCTGGACGTGACCGCGGAGAACAACGAGGAAATTGGAAATTGTCAGTGTGTACGCATGGAAAGCTTGACGAGAAAATCGACAAGCTTAACAAGAATCTCGTCGAAAAAAACAACGTGTTTTTTACGACGAGAAAATCGGTCGTGTGTATGAGGCTTGAGTCTGATTCTTCCACTGATTCTTCACTCTGAACATAAACAGACTACCTGGTTTCACTTTGTACTTTAATTAACCCATTTCTCTAATGGCCATACACTTGCCAACTACTTTTTCTATGGGCTCCTGAGTTATTAGCCTAAGTCACCAGTGTACATGTTTCTTTTTTTGAACTTAAGTTTTGGACTACTCCTTGTTACCTTAAGACATTGCATTAAGACAAAGTTATTATCTCTTGTCACACCAATAGAAACTACAGGACTGAGGATTTAACAAAGTTCCACACTTCTGCTGTGGTCGAATACTATCTATTTGTTAATCTGTGTGAATCATTAATTAACCAACCTTGTATTTAAGTAACTTAAAAATTGCTCCATGATGTTTATGCATATGTTTGTGTTTGCTATATACTTACTTGGGTAGAGGAAATCATATTTATGGTGCTGCATATCATATGGGTGACACTTTAGCATTCCCAGCCTCTGCACTACCTCACTAGCTTATTCATTCACAATGTTTCAATAATTAGCTCCTGAAACCCCAATTAAGATATTATATGAATGTTATTTTCATAGTGTAACAGCAGGCAGGTAAAATCACCAGGTTGCATCCAGGATGGGAGATATATATGTCCTAGATTCAGGCTTTATGCCAGTTTATACCACTAGGGGGAGTGCTGGGAGTCTTGCAGGGGAAGAGTTAATGAGCCCAGCTGAAGCAAGTGGGCTCATTAGGGCCTCTACAAGAACTCCCAGCATGCTAAGGGAGATGCTCCAACCTGGAACCAGATCTGTGTGGATAGTCTGGGGAGTGTGATCTCTGTGCGGTGAGCCAAAGCCTGTGTGGTTATTGCTAAGAACTTCAAAAAAGCAGAGAGCTAGGGACTGGTACAGCACAAGGCTGTACCCAGTTGTTAGTTTTTTTTTTTTCAGAAGAAAACAAAGTTTATTGATTCAAATTTAACACTTACAGTCCAAAGTACCATAATCTCTTCAAATACAGTCAACATGACCGTACTACTTACAATACATGCATTGAATTTTAAACACAATTGTCACCATCCTGAGTATTCATACTGCCATGAGCGGCCACCGCACCTCCCCCAAGTCACTGTCCGTGCCCGGACAATCTGCCCACTATACTCCAGTGCCTACGCACTTAAGTAGCATATCAACCCACATTTAGTCTCAAAAGTCTGTCCATAATTAGGTCGTCCGGAGCTAGCCCCGGTGTTCCCAACCACAGGTCCCATAATTTTTCAAACTTTCCAGAGCATCCCCTATGTTGGTATATAACCTTTTCCATTCTCAGTGCGTTACCAAGTGCAGTAATCCATTCCCTGACTGTGGGGGGTGATTCAGACTTCCAATGTTGCATAATCATTTTGCGGGCCATGAAAAGGGCCCTAGTGAGGGCTTCCCTAATATGGGGTTCCCATTCCAGCTCATCTAGCAGATTCAGAAGACATTGTTTCGGATCTAATGGGACTGACACCTGGAATACTGTGTTCAGCGTGTCTATCACCCCCTTCCAATAGGTATGCAACTTGGGGCAGCGCCAGAGCATGTGTATCAGGTCCCCATGGTCCCTTTTACATCTCGTACAGGTCGGTGCGGGCAGCAGTCCCATACCATGTAATCTGTGAGGCGTGTAGTATACTCTCAGGAGTGTATATAGTTGCGTCAGCTGCTGTGTCACATTGAGGGAGCATATGGTAACGGACTGCAGGGCCTCCTCCCACTGATCCTCATCCAGGGGTCCTACATCTGTTTCCCATTTCCCTTTAACAGTCAGGGGGTGTTTTGTGAGAAATTTACAAAGCAGCGTACCGTAGCTCTGGGAAATGAAGCCCTTAGACGTCTCTGCACCCCTAAGCTGCAAGAGAAGTGGAGGGGAATCTACATGCCACTCTGAGACCCTTGACTGAGCTGTAAATGCATGCCGAAGCTGCAGATAGTAGAAAAGCATGTTCGCAGGCAAATGATATGCCTCCCTTAAAGTCTCAAAGGGCAGTAACTTACCGTTCCCAATAATTTGTGTCAGATAGCAGACTCCATATCTCTTCCACCTGTCCCCATGCTGTAATTTGGCTAGCTCGGGATAGGAATCATTTGCCCAGATAGGGCTGAACTCTGTAATACCTGAGGCCGACTGTAGATATTTAGTTTTATTCCATATCTTCTGTATTAAACTGTACGTAGGGAAGCTTTTGTGAGGCCTTCCAAAAGCTAGGGCCTCAAGCGCTGTCGGAACTGACTTTCCCCCCACTGTCCAAAGCATAATATGTTCAGAGGCGCCATGGCTTCTACCCGCCGTGTCACCCTCCAAAACCATGGTACCTATCAGATGCTGCAATTGCGACGCCAGATAGTACAACCACGGATTCGGCAAAGCAAGGCCACCTTCACCCTTGGGGCGTTGCAAGTGCTCTAATTTTATCCTGGGGGGGCGATTTTTCCAGATCAGTTCACGAAATATGGTATTCACTATTCTGAAGATCTTCAGTGGGATCACTACCGGGGAATTGTGGAGCATGTACAGCAGTTGGGGCATAAGAATCATTTTAATTAGATTCACTTTGCCCGCAACCGACATACACAGAGTGTTCCACGTTTTAACCCGAGATCGGAATCTGGCCAGCAGCGGGGAGATATTGAGCTGACTGTATTCCCTGATATGCGGCGTCACTTGTATCCCCAGATATTTGAAGGAGGTGGCTACAGGGATACCCCCCACCCGGTCTCTGTGATGTAACAGGACATCATCCAGTGGCATTAATGCTGACTTGGTCCAATTTATTTTAAGGCCCGAGAACTCCCCAAACCGAACCACCGTCTCCATCGTCTCGCTCAGGGATTGCTCTGTATCACCCAGCAGAATCATTGTATCGTCTGCATAAAGCATCACTTTCTCCTGTCTCTCCCCATAGCAGAAGCCAGTGATACCTCTATGGTCTCTAATCCGAATCGCCAATGGTTCTATAGCCAAGGCAAACAGCAGGGGGGACAATGGACACCCCTGCCGCGTACCCCGGCCCAGAGCAAAGGCCGGCGACACTCTCCCCGCCTCTCTAATAACCGCCTGGGGGCAGTGGTACAGCAAACGCACCCAAGAAATGAACACCTCCCCGAAACCAAATCGCCTCAACACCTCCCAAAGGTACGGCCACTCAACGCTATCAAAAGCTTTCATAGCGTCAAGCGACAGCAGAGCTCTCTTACCCATGCTATCAGCCTGGGATTGCATATTAAGAAATAGTCTCCTGAGGTTTATTGCCGTGGATTTGTTGGGCATAAATCCCGCCTGATCTGGGTGTATGACAGAGGTAATCACTTTATTTAGCCTGAGGGCCAGTACCTTCGCCAAAATCTTTATATCTGTTTGTAATAGCGAAATCGACCTATACGAGGCCGGGTCCACTGGGTCCTTTCCTGGTTTGAGGATCAACACAATATGTGCCTTGGCCATAGAGGGCAGGAGGACGTCAGACTCCCTTGCAGCATTAAAGACCCCCAACAGCTTAGGCAACAGGACCTCTGAGTACTGTCTGTAAATCTCCATGGGGATTCCATCCCCCCTGGAGCCTTACCGTTAGGGAAGGCCGCCACCGCCACCTGCATCTCCTCCAAACTCACCCAGTTGTTAGTTAGGGACACCAACGTGTGTAGTGAGCGGTCAAGTTGACCAGGATTTATTTTCCTGTTTCTTTTGTTTTTGCTGTATTTTTTGGTCTGTATATAGTTTAAATAAAACCACACCCTTTTGTTTTCTCCTACCACTGTCTGCTGTGCCTGTTTTTGTGTGGTGAACCCATCCAGGGGGTCACACACACCCGCTGCTGAGTTAACCCCCTCACAGTTGGTGGAGAACCAGTGGCAGTTTTTTTTTTTTAAAGGCCAGCATGGAGGAGATACTGAAACAGCTGGCTCTAGCAAATGCCAATCAGCAGCAGACAAATGCAGGTTTGCAAAAGAGCCTTGTGGCTCAACAACAGAGCCTCGCAGCCCAGCAGCAGACAAATGCAACTTTGCAACAGAGCCTCGCAGCCCAGCAGCAAGCTCATCAACAGAGTCTGGCAGCCCAGCAACAAGCCCAGCAGCAAACTGAGGCCCGCTTCATAGACCTGTTGCAGAAGCAAAAACAGAGACTACAGCAACAAATGGAGACATTTATGCAGCAACGTCCGCAGACCAGTGAGGCAAGTAGTTCCACTAATACTGCGTCCTTTGGGGTGAGTCGTTTACTGACAAAAATGACTGGAGAGGATGATCCAGAGGTGTTTTTGACCACATTTGAAAGGACTGCTGAAAGGGAAAAGTGGCCTAAGGAGCAGTGGGCTGGACTGGTGGCCCCTCTGTTAACTGGTGAATCACAGAAAGCTTACTATGACCTAGAGCCTGACCAAGCAAAAGACTATGTGATGCTAAAAAATGAAATATTGGCACGGCTGGGTCTCACCCTGGCCGTCCGGGCTCAGCGTGTGCATAACTGGACTTTGTATGACCTCATTCACCTGAGCAGGAAGTGGCTACAGCCAGAGACATTGTCCGCACCAAAGATTGTGGATGGATCGTTTCTTGAGAGCTCTTCCTACTGCCATCCAAAAGTGGGTAAGCCATGGAGACCCAGAAACGGCCGATAATCTTGTGGATCGTGTAGAGAAGTACTTGGCTACGGAAAACCTGACTGCCTCTTCCAGAGACACACGGACTTTCCACCCTAAGACCAGACCATTCCCAGTGGCGGGTAAGATGATTCCAAGGGGTGAGGGTGGAGAGAATGAGAGGGTGAGAGTTATACCTAATGTCTGGCGAGAACAGCCTTTGAAGTCAGGGGCTCAAGAGGCAGCAAAAAGGATTGTTTGCTACCGCTGCCGGCTAGAGGGACATATTGCAGCAAATTGCCCGGTTGTGGATGAACCCATGCAATGTGACTTTCTAAGGGACAGATGTCAATCGCTGTTTGCAACAGTTGCATGCACTGCCATTCGGGGAACTGAGAAACATTTATGCAAAATGTGTATTAATGGTAAAAATGTTGTTGTGTTGCTGGATTCAGGTAGCCTGGTGACACTGATAAAAGCTGAATTAGTCACTACAGAGGTCTCTGGGAAAAACAAGGTAGCTGTTATTTGTGTGCATGGGGACACCCGAGAGTATCCTGTGACTACAGTGTGTTTTGAGACCTCCAAAGGTAACCTCTCTCATCAGGTGGGGTTAGTGTCTCAGTTACCACATGATGCCATTGTGGGAAGGGATTTTCCAAAGTTTTGGGAACTCTGGGATCGTCCTGAGCCCCCCACTGGTGCCCCTATATACCAGGAATGTGATAGCCAGAATTTCTCTGAGAGTGGTGAGGACTCCCCAGAATTCCCCTTGTCGGTATTGGCAGGGGTGACTCGGAAACTGGGGAGGAGCCAACATCCTCAGACGAAAACGTGCCGTCTGTGAAGTTTTCTGATCTCGAGGTTCACAAGGAAAATTTTGCCACAGAACAGTTAAAAGACCCCGCCCTAATAAAGGCACGGGAAAACGTAGTGAAAATAGATGGCGAGTTAGTGAACCCAGATGAGACCTGCACTTACCCGTACTTCATCGTGGAAAAGGACCTACTGTATCGGGTGGCTAAAAGAGCAGAAGAAACCATTGAGCAGCTTGTGGTCCCCAAACCTTACAGGAAGTTGGTGTTAGAGTTGGCCCATGGGCACATTCTTGGAGGTCATCTGGGGACAGAGAAAACCCAAGAGAGAGTATTGCAAAGATTCTATTGGCCTGGGGTCATGAAGAAAACAGAAAATTATTGTTCCTCCTGCCCTGTGTGTCAGAGGTCAGCACCGATACCACATTTCCGTAACCCGCTGGTCCCTCTCCCCATCATTGAGGTCCCCTTTGAGAGGACCGCAATGGATTTGGTAGGTCCGATAATGAAGTCCGCTAGGGGGCATCAGTACATTTTGCTTATATTGGACTATGCCACCCGGTATCCGTAAGCGATTCCGCTCTGAAATACCTGGGCCAAAACCATAGCCAAAGAGCTATCTCTTGTTTTTAGCCGTGTGGGTATTTGTAAGGAACTGCTTACGGACCAAGGTACACCCTTTATGTCCCGAGTTATGAAAGAGCTGTGCGAGTTGTTCAAAGTGTCACAATTGCGTACATCTGTGTATCACCCCCAAACAGATGGGTTGGTTGAAAGATTCAACAAAACCCTAAAACAAATGTTAAAGAAGGTGGTGGATAGAGATGGAAAGGATTGGGACTGTCTAATTCCCTATTTAATGTTTGCCATTAGGGAGGTACCCCAATCCTCTACGGGTTTCTCACCCTTTGAGTTACTCTATGGGAGACACCCAAGAGGGCTGTTGGATATCGCCAAGGAAACTTGGGAGAGTGAGAGTTCTCCCCACAGGAGTGTGATTGAGCATGTCGCCCTGATGCAAGATAGAATTGCACAGGTAATGCCAATCGTAAAGGAACATTTGGCCCAAGGGCAGTTGGCACAGCAGAGAGTGTACAACCGTGGGGCCAAGACCTGTACCTTTTCCCCAGGGGATAGGGTATTGGTACTTGTCCCTACGGTTGAAAGCAAATTCCTCGCCAAATGGAAAGGCCCCTACGAGATAATGGAAAAAGTGAGGGAAGTGAATTACAAGGTCAGACAACCAGGAAGGCGAAAGCCCGAACAGATCTATCACATTAATCTGTTGAAAGCCTGGAGGGATAGGGAATCCCTAGTCACAGAAACTTTGCCACCAGCTCAGTCTGATTGCGTGATTCCTGAGGTTGGAATAGCAGTCACCTTGTCAAAACCCCAACAACAGGAGGTTAAGGAGTTTGTGCTTCGCAACAAGGAGGTTTTCTCTGAGCTGCCGGGACAAACGTCTGGGGTAAAGCATGATATTATTACCCCGCCCGGTGAAAGGGTGAAGCTAAAACCCTATCGGATCCCAGAGGCCCGACGGGAGGCAATACGTGAGGAAGTACAGAAAATGCTTAAGTTGGGGGTGATAGAGGAATCCCAAAGTGATTGGTCCAGTCCCATAGTGTTAGTGCCTAAACCGGATGGAAGCTGGCGATTTTGTAACGATTTTCGACAACTGAACAAAGTTACAAAATTTGACACCTACCCCATGCCACGTATAGATGAGTTAATCGACCGGCTGGGAACAGCCCGATACATGACAACCCTTGATCTCACAAAAGGGTATTGGCAAATTCCCCTGGCAAAATCGGCCGAGGAGAAAACCGCGTTTGTAACCCCAGATGGGGCGTTCCAATATAAAAGAATGCCGTTTGGATTACAGAATGCACCGGCAACATTCCAGAGGAAAATGGACCAGATACTGAGGCCCCATCAGAAGTATGCCGCGGCTTACCTGGGTGATGTAATTATCTATAGCACAGATTGGGCCTCACATCTGCCAAAAGTGCAAGCAGTCCTAGACTCTATCCGGGAAGCTGGACAGGAGGAGGCCAAATATCTTGGGTACACCATTGGGAGGGGAGTAATAAAACCCCAGGTCAATAAAGTCGAGGCCATACAGAATTGGCCACGTCCCAACAGCAAGAAGCAGGTACGAGCCTTTCTGGGAATCGCTGGTTATTATCGGCGATTCATTCCCCACTTTGCTTCTCAGGCTGTGCCCCTAACCAACCTGACAAAAGGGAAAGAGTCTGTCATGGTTAAATGGACCCCAGAGGCTGAGGCAGCATTCCATATCTTAAAAAAAGCCTTATTTAGCCTTATGTAGCCAGCCAGTGTTGCACTCACCAGACTTCTCTAGGGACTTTGTCGTACAAAGTGATGCATCAGACGTTGGGTTAGGAGCAGTATTGTCCCAGGTCTGGAACGGGGAAGAGCACCCAGTCATTTACCTCAGCAGGAAATTGAAGTTCCATGAGGTAAATTACGCCACAATTGAGAAGGAGTGTTTAGCGGTGAAGTGGGCTCTAGATTCCCTTCGGTACTATCTGTTAGGTAGGCACTTTGACATGATTACTGATCATGCTCCTTTAACTACTTCCCACCCGGCCACTGTACATATACGGCTGGGTGGGTGCTCTCTCCTTCTGAGTGGACGTTCCTGAACGTCCTTCAGAAGGAGGGGGATCGCGCGCGCCGCCACGTTACCAAGGACCCGGTGCGCGTGCCCGGCGGCCGCGATTGCCGCCGGGCACCCGCGATTGCCCAGGAACCAAGCAGGAACGTGGATCTGTGTGTGTAAACACACAGATCCACGTCCTGTGAGGGAGAGGAGGCTGATGGTGTGTCCCTTGTACATAGGGACAACCATCGGTCACCTCCCCCAGTCAGTCCCCTCCCCCCACAGTTAGAACACATTGAGGGAACATATTTAACCCCTTCCCACCCCCTAGTGGTTAACCCCTTCCCTGCCAGTCACATTTATACAGTAATCAATGCATTTTTATAGCAGGGATCGCTGTATAAATGTAAATGGTACCAAAAATGTGTCAAAAGTGTCCGATGTGTCCGCCACAATATCGCAGTCACAATAAAAATCGCAGATCGCCGCCATTACTAATAAAAAAAAAAAAAAATGCTATAAAACTATCCCCTATTTTGTAGACGCTATAACTTTTGCGCAAACCAATCAATACACGCTTATTGCAATTTTTTTTTATACCAAAAATATGTAGAAGAATACGTATCGGCCTAAACTGAGGAAAATTTTAATTGAAAAAAAAAATGGGTATTTATTATAGCAAAAAGTTAAAAATATTGTGTTTTTTTCCAAACTGGACGCTCTTCTTTTGTTTATAGCGCAAAAAATAAAAACCGCAGAGGTGATTAAATACCACCAAAAGAAAGCTCTATTTGTGGGAAAAAAAGGACACAAATTTTGTTTGGGAGCCACGTCGCACGACCGCGCAATTGTCATTCAAAGTGTGACTGCGCTGAAGGCTGAAAAATGGCTTGGGCAGGAAGGGGGTTTTAGTGCCCAGTAGGGAGGTGGTTAAAGTGGATGGCTCAAAACAAAGAGACAAATAAAAGAGTAAATAGGTGGTTCTTGGCCCTACAGGAATTCAACTTTACAGTAAAGCATCGCCCTGGCGTTCAAATGGGGAATGTGGATGCTTTGTCTCGAGTACATGCATGCCTGATTGCTTGTGTTCCAACCCCAAGGTTAAAACAAGAGGGGGGGGTATGTAACAGCAGGCAGGTAAGATCACCAGGTTGCATCCAGGATGGGAGATATATATGTCCTAGATTCAGGCTTTATGCCAGTTTATACCACTAAGGGGAGTGCTGGGAGTCTTGCAGGGGAAGAGTTAATGAGCCCAGCTGAAGCAAGTGGGCTCATTAGGGCCTCTACAAGAACTCCCAGCATGCTAAGGGAGATGCTCCAACCTGGAACCAGATCTGTGTGGATAGTCTGGGGAGTGTGATCTCTGTGCAGTGAGCAAAAGCCTGTGTGGTTATTGCTAAGAACTTCAAAAAAGCAGAGAGCTAGGGACTGGGACAGCACAAGGCTGTACCCAGTTGTTAGTTAGGGACACCAACGTGTGTAGTGAGCGGTCAAGTTGACCAGGATTTATTTTCCTGTTTCTTTTGTTTTTGCTGTATTTTTTGGTCTGTATATAGTTTAAATAAAACCACACCCTTTTGTTTTCTCCTACCACTGTCTGCTGTGCCTGTTTTTGTGTGGTGAACCCATCTAGGGGGTCACACACACCCGCTGCTGAGTTAACCCCCTCACAATAGCTGCCATGTGTTTTATGTATCCCAATAGCTTACTATTTAAATAGCTATAGCTTACTTTAGCAAATAAACATGCATCTTCGACTCGCTTGGTCTGTAGCACCCATACTAATTATTTTATTCTATTTACTGTTCTGCATATTTCTCCTATTTTTATTCTTTGTACTGTGGTAACATACAAACATTTACTGTTAGACCCCCTAGCCCCCTCATACTGAGCACTTCCCCTTCTGTTTAACGACCTATAATGACCATCTCTAATTTTGAGTAGCTTTCTTTGGATGGTAATATTATTTTATTTTTTTTAACATTTAATTTTTTATTTAGTTATCAGAACATAAAATAACAAGTAAAGACATTAAGTATGACAGGATTCCCACCATTACAGTTACATAGTATAGCGAATGCATTTTTGATAAATACATTAAGTCAGTATAATATTTGTGAATAATCCATCAAATTCATATCTTTAAATTCTGTTTCTAGCTAGTAAGCCTCCAAGAATAAACCTATTCACCCATAGGGGAGCAAACTGTGAACAGGTCTATTCTAACATGAATAAACAAAAGAGAGAACAGGATGTCGTCTAGTAAATCAATGTATTCTAGCGAGTCAAACCAAACCAATCAGGAAATGAAATCAGCATAAGTCTCTGCAAGGAATAAGTGATACCAACAGGCTACCTAGTTAAGAATGACCGTACAAGTCTTTTAGTGCTGTAGATGCTTTAGGATGCATGATCCATACATGCCAGTGCTTCTTAAAGTAAATTACGTTATAATTTTTAAGTGCTAACAGTAATGTATAGTATGCCTGGGTGTTGACTCTAAGAATGACATCACACAGGTTAGGGGCCTCAATTGATTTCCACATTTTCGTTTTGGTAAGTCTAGCCGCTATAAGAATATTCGCCACTAATATTCTGTATTGAAATGGGAAAGTGTCAAGGTTGATACCTAAAAGGGCCATAGCAGGTGATAGTTTTAACAAGTTGCCTGTGAGAGAGGCAATAAAGGTGGATATCGAGTTCCAGAAACTGGTCAGATACTTACAATTCCATAAAATGTGGAATAAGGAACCAACTTGATCCGTACAACGCCAGCATAGCGGTGATGTAGATGGATACATTTTAGCTAATTTGTAAGGAGTTAGGTACCATCTATTCAATATTTTCTGGGAGTTGTCCTAATGCTCTAAGCAGGATGTTGCAGTTTGGTTTATTCTCATAGCATTGTACCAACATTCATCCGAAAAGGATTGTCCTAAATCTTTTTCCCATTTATACATATTAGGGTTTTTCTCATATTTAGGATAACAAGAAAAAACTTTATAGACGAAAGCTATACTTTTATGTTTTACAGGTTTGTTAATGGTGAGGTATGACCAAATTAAAGATGGAACTTCAAAATCTTGATGTGGATTAAAGCTTTGCAGACGGTTAAGCTTATTTAACTTATTATCAATCGTGGCTTTGTATCCTGAGGGAAGGTGCACGTAAAAGTTAAAGCCCTCAGCAATCCATTTATTCATCGAGAGTCGGCCTCTACAGTAGTCAAGGGCTCTGAGCGGTATAGGTATCTTTTGTAAATGCCCTAGAGCATGGAAGTTTGACACAAGAAACTTCCATGCTAACAGGGTAGCTTTAATGGAAAGCAATTTAGGAACTATGACCTTAGGGAATATAATGTAAGCTACTGACAGGGCAAATAAATAACTTCCCTTGGTGATTTCTCTTTCAATGGATAACCACAGCTTATCGTCATTTGGGAAGAACCAGTATTTCATATGATGCAAAAGTGTTGCTTAGTAGTATTTATGCATATCAGGTAAGTTCATACCCTCTTTGTTTTTAGAAGATGTTAAAATCTACCCTTGGTTTTTTGTTATTCCAGACCAGGTTTCTCAATTTAGTATTTAGAATCTTGAAAAAGCTTGAAGGTATTGGAATAGGTATGGATCTAAAAAGGTAGAGTATCTTGGGTAGGGTTTGCATTTTAAATGCTGCAATTTTGCCTATCCTATCCTATCTAATAACTTAGCAAAATTAGCTGCATATCGTTTTTTTGGGGGGGGGGGGGGGGGGATGTAAAGTTGATACCTAAATAGGTGAACGAAGATGCATCCCAATTATAATTATATTTTTCTTTGAGGATTGTAAAGGTATCGATAGACATATTCATAGGTAGGGCAAAGCTTTTCCTATTGTTAATTTTGTAATTAGATACTTTACTAAAGGAGTTAAGTACTGATTGTAGCACGTGCAGGGATTTTTTGGGATAAGTTAAGGATAGAATGATGTCATCGGCAAATAGCCCAATTTTATGTATTCTATCACTAGGGTTGAGCGAACCCGAACTGTAAAGTTCGGGTCCGTACCGAACTTTAGCTTTTTCCCGAACCCGGACTTTGCGCGAAAGTCCGGGTTCGGGTTCGGCAATCTAATGGCGCAGTTAGAAATGCTTCAGGGGCCAGCCAATCACCTTTTGATTAGCTGGTGTGCCCTTAGAAGCCATCATAGCCATGCCTACTAATGGCATGGTTGTGATTGGTCAGTGCAACATGTGACCCAGCTTCTATATAAGCTAGAGGCACACAGCACACACGTCACTCTGCTTCAGAATAGATAGGGAGAGGATCTTGTCTGCTGCTGTTGCTTTTAGGGAGAGATTGAAAAATACATGAGTTAGTCCTGATTCTGGAATCTGAGGGAAAAGATAGAGAGACAGTGTAGTGTGGGGCCAGGTTGCTGTTGGTGCTTTCAGGGAGAGAGATTTATTATATAGGAATAGGAGTCCAAATTCAGAGATATAACTCAGCGATCTGCATAGGTTTACCTGTTTGTGTTGCAGTGCAGTCTTTTTACACTGCCATGAGCCCAGTGTCAGAGAAAATCTACCTTTTATCTGCAAGCTCAGTGCACCAGCACTGCATATATTACGTTGAGAGATACACCGTTTCCATACTGTGGGTGTATTCTGCTCTTGGAAAAAGATCCATTTAGGGCAAAAAAAAGGCACTTTATTGTGCTCTTTTCCAAAAGACCCATTAACCACTTCCCTACCCAGCCATAGTAATATGACGTCCACAGATGGGATCTCCCATCCTGGGTGGACATCATATGACGTCCTCTGCTTTGTAGGGGAATATCTGAATGATGCCTGCAGCTAGAGGCATCATTCAGATATCCTTTTGTTCTGCCAGCGATTCTCTGCACCATAAGAACGATCATAGCGGCGGTTCCGCCGTTTGATCGTTCTTATAGGCGGCGGGAGGGGGCACCCCCCCTCCCGCCGCCATCCAGTGCTTCGCCGGCTCTCCCAGGTACCGTTGTGTTCCTTAGGACACAGCAGTTCCCTGATGGGGGTAAATGAGTGGCGGCGGAGCAGCAGCGGCGGGCAACGGAGCTTTCTGTCCGGCGGGCAGCGGAGCGGCTTACCGGCTCCCATATGCAGAGCTGCAGCAGCGGCGTGCACGGCGCCCGCGCGCACCCCCGGGGGCGCGCAGCGCGGCGATCTGGGATCCGGTGTGTCCCTCTGGACACACCGATTCAAGTAATGTGGCGGCGGGCGGCGGAGATTCCGGTATAAACTTACCGGAATTGATGATGCAGAGCTGCGCAGCGGCGTGCACGGCGCCCGCGCGCCCCCCGGGGGCGCGCAGCACGGCGATCGGGGCTGAGGTTTTTCCCTTGGATACAGCCCAGTCTCGATCAGGGTAAAGAGCCAATGAAATTGGCTCTTTACCACGTGACCGGCTGTGTCCAATCACAGCAGGTCACTAAATGTAAACAAAACACACAATTGTGTGTAACTCACTGTTGCCTGGTTCTCCTCTTCACACACCTGTGAGGAGGAGATCAGCTAACAGTGAGTTACACATATGTTATACACATATACATATGTACTACTGTGCCCAGATTGCCCCCCCTAAATAAAGAGTACCTGTCATCTAGTACCTGCCACCAGATCACCCGCCACCCACCTGTCCATCAGGAGTACCTGTCCATCAGGAGTACCCGCCACCTCACCTGAGTACCCGCCACCTCAGAGTACCCGCCACCAGTCCATCAGGAGTACCTGTCCATCAGGAGTACCTGTCCATCAGGAGTACCCGCCACCTCACCTGAGTACCCGCCACCTCAGAGTACCCGCCACCAGTCCATCAGGAGTACCTGTCCATCAGGAGTACCTGTCCATCAGCAGTACCCGCCACCTCACCTGAGTACCCGCCACCTCAGAGTACCCACCACCAGTCCATCAGGAGTACCTGTCCATCAGGAGTACCCGCCACCTCACCTGAGTACCCGCCACCTCAGAGTACCCGCCACCAGTCCATCAGGAGTACCTGTCCATCAGGAGTACCTGTCCATCAGGAGTACCCGCCACCTCACCTGAGTACCCGCCACCAGTCCATCAGGAGTAACTGTCCATCAGCAGTACCCGCCACCTCACCTGAGTACCCGCCACCTCAGAGTACCCGCCACCAGTCCATCAGGAGTACCTGTCCATCAGGAGTACCTGTCCATCAGCAGTACCCGCCACCTCACCTGAGTACCCGCCACCTCAGAGTACCCGCCACCAGTCCATCAGGAGTACCTGTCCATCAGGAGTACCCGCCACCTCACCTGAGTACCCGCCACCTCAGAGTACCCGCCACCAGTCCATCAGGAGTACCTGTCCATCAGGAGTACCTGTCCATCAGCAGTACCCGCCACCTCACCTGAGTACCCGCCACCTCAGAGTACCCGCCACCAGTCCATCAGGAGTACCTGTCCATCAGGAGTACCCGCCACCTCACCTGAGTACCCGCCACCTCAGAGTACCCGCCACCAGTCCATCAGGAGTACCTGTCCATCAGGAGTACCTGTCCATCAGCAGTACCCGCCACCTCAGAGTACCCGCCACCAGTCCATCAGGAGTACCTGTCCATCAGGAGTACCCGCCACCTCACCTGAGTACCCGCCACCAGTCCATCAGGAGTACCTGTCCATCAGCAGTACCCGCCACCTCACCTGAGTACCCGCCACCTCAGAGTACCCGCCACCAGTCCATCAGAAGTACCTGTCCATCAGGAGTACCTGTCCATCAGGTGTACCCGCCACCTCACCAGGAGTACCCGCCACCTCACCAGGAGTACCCGCCACCAGTCCATCAGGAGTACCTGTCCATCAGGAGTACCCACCACCTCACCAGAGTACCCGCCACCTCACCAGAGTACCCACCACCAATCCATCAGGAGTACCTGTCCATTAGAGTACCCGCCACCTCACCAGAGAACCTGCCACCAGAGTACCTGCCACCTCACCAGCATACCCACTATGTCCAGAAAGGTGTACACCCCAGAAGAAGCATATCAAATACTCAGTCTGACCGATGAGAGCAACGGGGAGCTCTCACCGCTCAGTTCTGATTCCGATTCTGGTTCGGAATATGAACCCCCCGAAGGCAGCACATCCGGATCCGAATTAGAGGAGGACACAGTCCGTCCAAAAAGAAGACGGTCTGAACACCAGGCAGCGACCAGCAGTGCCAACGGCGGTAGACCCCAGGAGGCGAGGTCCAGTGCAAGCGCTGCTAGACCCCAGGAGGAAAGGCCCAGTGCAAGCGCTGCTAGACCCCAGGAGGAAAGGCCCAGTGCAAGTACACGCCAAAGAAGTAGGACCCGAACCCAGCTTCCAGATGGCTTGGCAAACCCATTGTGGCTGCCTTCTACCTCAGGGTCAGCCACGATCCCCCCTTTTACAGCACAGCCAGGTGTGCAGGTCAACACTGAGGGTTTTTCCAAACTTGATTTTTTAAATTTATTTTTCCCTGATGAATTGGTTCAAGGCATTGTGGAGCAAACTAATCTTTTTGCTCAACAATTCATTGAAAACAACCCCAGCTCCAGCTATGCCCGCCCTTTTGAATGGAGACCCCTAACAGTGGTGGAGCTTAGATTGTTTTTAGGCCTAACGTTTAACACGGGGCTTACAAAAAAAAATGAAATGAATAGGTATTGGTCGAAGAAACCCATCCACCATATGCCAATTTTTACATCGGCCATGTCCAGGTCCCGATACGAACTTATAATGCGGTTCCTGCATTTCAGTGACAACTCACAGTGCCCCCCCCCGAGATCACCCAAACTTTGACAAATTATATAAAATTCGCCCCCTAATTAATTTTTTTTCCAAGAAGTTTGCCGAACTTTATGTCCCTGACCAAAACATTTCTGTGGACGAATCCCTGGCGCATTTCACAGGCCGGCTGGGAATCAAGCAATATATCCCCAGTAAGCGGGCGAGGTACGGCTTGAAGCTCAACAAGCTCTGTGAAAGCGCCACTGGTTATGTGCACTCATTCCGCATGTACGAAGGCAAAGATTCCCAGCTCGAGCCCCCTGAGTGTCCATCGTACATGGGAATAAGTGGAAAAATTGTTTGGGAGTTGGTATTTCCACTCCTCCAAAAGGGGTATCATATTTATATGGACAACTATTATACCAGCCTGCCCCTTCTCCGCCACCTCTACCTAAAAAAAACTCTGGCGTGTGGTACAACAAGAATAAACAGAAAGGGCTTCCCACAGCGTCTTGTCACCACAACCATTCAAAAGGGGGAATCGGCAAGCTTGAGGAACGAGGAAGTGTTGGCTGTGAAGTGGAGGGATAGGAAAGATGTGTACATCATGTCCACCATCCACGATGACACCTCGGTGGAACTTCACAGAAGACGCAGTACCGTTCGCAAGCCTTCCTGCATCAATG
This sequence comes from Rana muscosa, assembly GCA_029206835.1. Taxonomy (NCBI): domain Eukaryota; kingdom Metazoa; phylum Chordata; class Amphibia; order Anura; family Ranidae; genus Rana; species Rana muscosa. The sequence continues at coordinate 44,471,754 of CM055121.1, forward strand.
AGTACAATAAATTCATGGGGGGTGTGGATTTAAATGATCAAATGTTGCAGCCCTATCTTTCAACCCGAAAATCCCTCTTCTGGTATAAAAAAATCGCAATTTACTTTTTTCATTTGGCCCTGTTAAATTCTTTCATAGTCTACCAAAAATCCACACATAGACCCACCACCTTCATGACATTTATTGAAGACATTGTCACTGCCCTGATCTACCAACAAACATCCCCCCCAGAAAGCATTCACTCAGATTGTGTCAGCAGACTACATGAGCGCCATTTTTCAGACCATATTCCACCATCACGATCCGGAAGACGACGGCAAAAAAAATGTCGGGTGTGCACCAGAAGAGGAATTAGGAAAGACACCAGCTTCCATTGTCCCGACTGTCCCTCCCAACCTGGCCTTTGCATCGGAAAATGCTTCAAGCGATATCACACTCTCGAAAACTATTAGCCCATATTTCTAATACTGCCATTTCCCCGTTTTCAATATGTCCTGAATATTTCCCTGCCTCAACCAACCATATCATTGTCTTCCATGTGAACTGACCCTGGCCTGTTTCTCGACTATGTCTCTGCCTACCGTCTGCATTGTTTATCCGCCATGTTTCTGCCTTTCACGTGAACTGACCCTGGACTGTATGGATTATGCCTCTGCCTACCGTTTATTTCTGCCTTTTACCTGCACTGACCTCGGCCTGTTGACCATGTTTTTGCCTGCCCCCTTGGACTGATCTTTCACCCTGCTACACAGGAGTCTCACATATGTGAGGGGCTCCAGAATAGTGTTCTGAGTTCAGAAAACCAGTTTTTGGTTTTCTGTGTTCCCAGAACAGGGTCTGGTTGTCCGGAGGCTTCAAAGCGATTTGGGTGGGAGAAGCCTCTACCCCTGTCCCCATTCTTTCCTGACCGTTGCCCTAAGCTTGATGGTCCTGCCTGCTCCCTGGACAAATACTCTGGCTGTGCTGACCATACCTCTGCCTGCTGCATGTACTAACTATGGACAGTATTCCTGCCTGCTGCATGGACGATCCTTTGTTCCTTTTGCTACTGCTGACCACATCTCTGCCTGCTATCTGGACCAATGCTTTGGCTGTGCTGACATCATCTCTACCTGTACTGACTATTCCTGCCTGCTGCCTGTTTTGCTGTCGCTGTCCACGTTCCTGCCTGCTGCCTGGACCGATGCTCTCCTCTTTGGACCACTGCACTACTAAAACCGCGGGTAATCTTTTCTTTACCCTTTTTCTCAGAAGAATGTATTTTGGTTTATAATTGGTATGTACAGTACATGCTATGTTTTAGAAATATGAAGGGCCTTCAACAATGTGATAGGTTGTCAGGAATTTATGTGTGTAATTTATGCTCCTAGAACACATGACGGTGCCACTTAGATGTTAGGCCTCTGTATTTGGTCAGGCTGTGTAAAAGTCTCACACATTTGGTATCGCCATACTCAGGAGGAGTAGCAGAATGTATTTTGGGGTGTCATTTTTGCTATGTACATGCTATGTGTTGGTAATATCTTATAAATGGACAACTTTGTATAAAAAAAATGCGGTTTCATTTTTTTCCCACATATTCCAAAAACTTCTGGAAAAAAATGAACCGTTCAAAAGACTCATTATGCCTCATAGATTATACGTTGAGGTGTTAGCTTTCCAAAATGGGGTCATTTTATGGGCGTTTCCATTGTCCTGGTGCTCCAGGGTCTTCAAAACTGTAATAGGTGGTTGAGAAATGAGATGTGTAATTTATGCTCCTAGAATGCCTAAAGGGGCTATTTCAATGTTGGGCCTCTGTATTTGGCCAGGCTGTGTAAAAGTCTCACACATTTGGTATCGCCATACTCAGGAGGAGTAGCAGAATGTATTTTGGGGTGTAATTTTTGCTATGTACATGCTATGTGTTGGTAATATCTTATAAATGGACAACTTTGTATAAAAAAAATGCGTTTTCATTTTTTTCCCACATATTCCAAAAACTTCTGGAAAAAAATGAACCGTTCAAAAGACTCATTATGCCTCATAGATTATACGTTGGGGTGTTAGCTTTCCAAAATGGGGTCATTTTATGGGCATTTCCATTGTCCTGGTGCTCCAGGGTCTTCAAAACTGTAATAGGTGGTTGAGAAATGAGATGTGCAATTTATGCTCCTAGAATGCCTGACGGTGCTATTTCAATGTTGGGCCTCTGTATTTGGACAGGCTGTGTAAAAGTCTCACACATTTGGTATCGCCATACTCAGGAGGAGTAGCAGAATGTATTTTGGGGTGTCATTGCAAGTATGCGTGTGCTGTGTGAGAGAAATAACTTGTTATTATGACAATTTTGTGCAAAAAAATAAAAATGTAAAAAAATGTAAAAAATTGTGGGAAAAAAGTACAACTTCAAAAAACTCACAATGACTCTTACTAAATACATTGGAAAGTCTGCTTTCCAAAAAGGGGTAATTTGGGGGGTATTTGTACTTTCCTGGCTTGTTAGGGTCTCAAGAAATGAAATAGGCCTTCAGTACATCAGGTGTGATCAGATGTGATAATTTTTCAATGATTTGCACCATAGCTTGTAGACTCTATAACTTTCACAGAGACCAAATAATATACACTTTTTTGGTTATTTTTACTAAAGATATGTAGCAGTATACATTTTGGCCCAATTTTATGAAGAAAAATTACTTATTTGCAAAAATTTACAATAAAAACAAAAAAAAAGTGTTTTTTTTTTAAAAAATCTAACTTTTTTCGCTTATATTGCAAAAAATAAAAAACCTAGCGGTGATTAAATACCACCAAAAGAAAGCTCTGTTTGTGAGAAAAAAATGATAAAAATTTGGTTTGGGTACAGTGTAGCATGACTGAGTAATTGTCATTCAAAGTGTGAGAGCGCTGAAAGCTACAAATTGGTCTGGTAAGGAAGGGTGTATAAAAGCCCTGTATTGAAGTGGTTAAGGGCAAAAAAATTAAAAAAATTGCATTTTATTTTGCTCGTGCAAAAAAGACCCGTTTAGAGCAAAAAAAAATTAAAAAAAATTGCACTTTAATGTACTCTTGCAAAAAGACGCATTTAGGGCCACAAAAAAATATTTTGCAGTGTGTTATACATATGTGGAGGCGTGTGAAATAAACCATTTCTATATATTTGTCTTCTACTGTGCTATACTAAAAAAACAAAAAAAATTTTGAATAGCATTTTCTGCAGTTCTGTAGCTGTGCGATTCAGCGGTTACGTACTGTGGGTGTGTTGTGGTCTTCCAAAAAACGCCATTTAGGGCCACAAAAAATATTTTGCAGTGTGTTATACACATGTGGAGGTGTGTGAAATAAACAATTTCTATATAGTTTTCTTCTACTGTGCTATACTAAAAAAAAAACATTTTTTTTGAATAGCATTTTCTGCAGTTCTGTAGCTGTGCGATTCAGCGGTTGCGTACTGTGGGTGTGTTGTGGTCTTCCAAAAAACGCCATTTAGGGCCACAAAAAATATTTTGCAGTGTGTTATACATATGTGGAGGTGTGTGAAATAAACAATTTCTATATAGTTTTCTTCCACTGTGCTATACTAAAAAAACTAATTTTTTTATGAATAGCATTTTCTGCAGTTCTGTAGCTGTGCGATTCAGCGGTTACGTACTGTGGGTGTGTTGTGGTCTTCCAAAAAACGCCATTTAGGGCCACAAAAAATATTTTGCAGACGATACACCTCCCACAGAGGACAGCTTTTCTTTGCCTCTGGGCAGCCTGGCACACATGAGCGATTACATGCTGCAGTGTTTCCGCAATGACCGCCGAGTTGCCCACATTTTAACTGGTGCTGATTACTGGGTGGCCACCCTGCTGGATCCCCGTTACAAGGACAACGTATCGTCCTTAATTCCCTCACTGGAGTGGGATCGTAAGATGCGCGAGTACAAGCGCACGCTGGTAGACGCGCTGCTGGTGGCATTCCCACCTGACAGCGGGCGTACGGTGGAAGCACAAGGCGAAGGCAGAGGAGGAGGAAGAGGTTGCCAACGCAGCCGGGGCACCGGCAGCACCTCAGAAGGCAGGGTTAGCATGGCTGAAATGTGGAAAAGCTTTGTCAGCACGCCACAACAACCAGCACCACCAGCTGAGATGGAACGTCTTAGCAGGAGGCAGCATTTCACCAACATGGTTGAGCAGTATGTGTCCACAGGCCTACACGTACTGGATGATGGGTCTGCCCCCTTTAACTTCTGAGTCTCCAAATTGGGCACATGGCCTGAGCTTGCCCTTTATGCCTTGGAGGTGCCCCACCATCCAAGTGGACATACGGTAGCACATAGTAACAGGGCCCCTCACGGGCTCGGTTCGATCACCATGCTTCGGGCACGGCCTCACTTGGCTCGGCTTGAACCACGGATGGTGTGGCCTTCACCTGAACTCACCACGCAGGCGCCGTTCGTCTTGGGAGATTTTCGAAATCCCCTTGTCCTACATACTGAGCAAGCGCAGTACAGGGTGGACACTATTTGACGGGGGACAGAATTCGACACATCACCGGCCTTACCCAGCCATTGTTGTATTTTTGAACCAGTGTTGGCTACCTCGTCCTCCTCCACCGCCGCTTCCACCTACACAGCCACATCCACCGCCACCTCAACCTCCTACTCCATATGGACCTCGTCCTCCTAGGTCAAGATTATAATTTTTATTTTATTTTTTTGTAGCGCACAGATCCTTTCCCCCTTACCTGCCTTTATGTTGTTGGCTCCTCGCAGGAGGGAGAAAGGCACACCGCACTACCAGCCCATACCCTCCTATATAAAGAGGTTGAGCGGTGTACTTGACGGGACGTGTCCACAGCCGGAGTCAAAACTCCTCCAGAGGATGATTCTCACCTCTACTGTAGGTAGAGGCAAGTCCTTTAATTCCCAGTAAAGTCAATGTCCACACCAGCTGAAACTACAACTCTTATTCTCTCATGGCAAAATAAACTCTACTTGGATAGAAAAGGTTAGAGCAAAGAAACAGGACAGTTTAAGGTGTGGAGGAGGTCCAGGCACAAACGTAGCACATTCACTTTACTGCTTAGGTTTCTCAAACAGTTTTAGGTGCACGGTCTCTGCCACAGACCTTGAGGTTGGTCTCTGTCACAGACCGGGTGTACAAGGCCCCTGCCACGGACCTGGAGAACTTTGGTCTCTGCCACAGACCAGGGTGTATAAGGCCCCTGCCACTGGCCGGGTGAATAAGGCCTCTAATACAGTCAAGATGACCTAGAGCTTCTCCTTCTACGAACCTAGCCCATATCAAGGGGAAGACATCTCTCCAGGGAGTCAACAGACCCTTCCTTCACCGTGACTCCCGCATCGGTCCATCAGAATGATCCTCCCTTCCCTGGAACAGGGTCCCCTACACGAGGCGGCACCCTAAGACTCCTCGACCCTTAGTGGACTCCAGACGAAGGCTCTGGACTCCAGGCTTTACTCCCGCACCTAGGCCTCCATACCCAGGGCAGCAGGAACTCCAGGATAGTACCTCACCCCGGGCTAAAGGTACCCGAGATGGAACAGGAACACATGCACCCAGGCCGAAGGCACCTGGGCGTGGACCCCACTGGACATCAGCCCCCAGGCCAAAGGTCTGCCCCTTTTATATGCTCTCCCGGCATGCACAGCAGGTTCCCCGCCCCGCTGTACTACTGCCAAGAGGGGACACAAAAGGCACAGCACTGTATCGGCGGTTCAACCCTAGCCTACCATGGCAGCGCCACCTGTAGGCCGCAGGGAACTGCACACCAATACTGTCCCCCGAGGACAAAATGGTCCATGAATCCTACAGAATTAGGGTGTTTGAGCCTATTTACCACTCAAAGACTTCCCTTAAATTTAGCACCCCGCCACATTTTTATTTCAAAGTATTTTATTTTCCCACTAGCTTATCCATTAAATTGAATAATTTATTCCAGAAAGGGCGTATTCTGTGGCATTCCCACCATATGTGTGGCATCGTGCCGTTGAATTTCTGAGGTTCTTAATGACTTCCCGTACCTCTTCTGCTGAAAAGGGGGCCTCCAGTATATTTTTTTATTTTTTTATTTTTTTAATGTTATTTTAAGTTATTTCCCTATCCACATTTGTTTGCAGAGCACTTGCCATGCTCTTAACAACATTTTGCTGCCATTTGCAGCCCTCTAGACCTTTCCATTACTTTTTTAGAGCCTTTTTAGTCCTTAGAAGTCCGGGTCCCCATTGACTTCAATGGGGTTCGGGTTCGGGTTCGGGTTAAAGTTTGGGTTAAAGTTCGGTCCCGTCGAACCCGAACATCCAGGTGTCCGCTCAAATCTATCTATCACCTATCTTTATTCCTGAAATATTTTCATTGGACCTAATGGTTTCCGCTAAGGGTTCAATTACCAAATAAAATCTAATGGGTGAGAGTGGACAACCCTGTCTGGTGCCGTTCGTGAAGTTAAAAGTCTTAGACAACATTCCCGAAGTGGAAACTTTTGCTGATGGTTGTGTATAAAGTAGCATAATTGCTTCATGGATAAACCCTGAAAATCCAGAAATCTCAAGAGTCCTAGAGATATAGTTCCAATGCACTCTATCGAATGCCTTCTCTGAGTCCAGACCTATGAGCAGAGAAGGCGTTTGTGTGTTCTCAATGTAGTTAATCAAATTGAATAAACCTTCTCGTGCTGTCCGGGGCTTGACGACCCTTAACAAAGCCTACTTGGTCAGAGTCAACCAGGTTAGGGGTTATTTCTAACAAACGATTGGCCAATATTTTGGCATAAATTATAGTGTCCGAATTGAGCAACGAGATTGGTCGATAGTTTAAAGGAGATGTCAAGTCTTTGTCAGATTTCGGGAGAGTAATTATTACCACTTCTAATAGTTCTTTCGGGCAACATTTGGCTGTAGCTATGCTATTAAACAGGTTTGTTAAGTGCAGAGCTAAAATATCAATATATGTTTTGTAATATTAATTGGATACACCGTTATTACCTGGCGATTCATGCAGCGGGAAGGTCTTTTATAACTTTCTGGGTTTCCATTAACGATATGGGTTGATTTAGTGCGTCAAGTGTATTGGAGTCAATTTTGGAAAAGTTCACTTTGTCTAAGAATACTGTAATGTCTTATAATGTTGGTTGGAGAGTATCCTTGTCATTTTTTAAGTTGTATAAATCTCCATAATACTCTGAGAAAGCATCTGCTATTTCTTGTGGGTTTATTAATGCTTTCCCAGATTTATGATGAATTAATCTATCGATTTTTTGTGTTCTTTGGCGGTGACATAGTACAGAGGCCATAAATTTGCCTACCCTATTATTTTGGGAGTAATAATTACATTTCAGTCGTTTGAGGTATTTGTCATGGTTAGTTAATAAAGTTGACCTAAGCTCATTCCTTTTGTTGTTGAGTATTTGTAATAAGTTAGAATTATCTGGAGATTGTTTATGTTTAGAGTTGAGCGGACACCTGGATGTTCGGGTTCGACGGGTTCGGCCGAACTTCGGAAAAAAGTTCGGGTTCGGGACCGAACTTTAACCCGAACCTGAACCCGAACCCGAACCCCATTGAAGTCAATGGGGACCCGGACTTCTAAGGACTAAAAAGGCTCTAAAAAAGTAATGGAAAGGGCTAGAGGGCTGCAAATGGCAGAAAAATGTTATTAAGAGCATGACAAGTGCTCTGCAAACAAATGTGGATAGGGAAATAACTTAAAATAACATAAAAAAAATAAAAAAATAAAAAAATATGCTGGAGGCCCCCTTTTCAGCAGAAGAGGTACAGGAAGTCATTAAGAACCTCATAAACTCAACGGCACGATGCCACACATATGGTGGGAATGCCCCAGAATATGCCCTTTCTGGAATAAACTATTCAATTTAATGGATAAGCTAGTGGGAAAATAAAATACTTTGAAATAAAAATGTAGCGGGGTGCTAAATTTAAGGGAAGTGTTTGAGTGGTAAATAGGCTCAAACACCTTAATTCTGTAGGATTCATGGACCATTTTGTCCTCAGGGGACAGTATTGGTGTGCAGTTCCCTGCGGCCTACAGGTGGCGCTGCCATGGTAGGCTAGGGTTGAACCGCCGATACAGTGCTGTGCCTTTTGTGTCCCCTCTTGGCAGTAGTACAGCGGGGCAGGGAACCTGCTGTGCATGCCGGGAGAGCATATAAAAGGGGCAGACCTTTGGCCTGGGGGCTGATGTCCAGTGGGGTCCGGGCACAGGTGCCTTCGGCCAGGGTGCATGTGTTCCTGTTCCATCTCGGGCACCTTTAGCCTGGGGTGAGGTACTATCCTGGAGTTCCTGCTGCCCTGGGTATAGAGGCCTTGGGGAGGGAGTAAAGCCTGGAGTCCAGAGCCTTCGTCTGGAGTCCGCTAAGGGTCGAGGAGTCTTAGGGTGCCGCCTCGTGTAGGGGACCCTGTTCCAGGGAAGGGAGGATCATTCTGATGGAGCGATGCGGGATTCACGGTGAAGGAAGGGTCTGTTGACTCCCTGGAGAGATGTCTTCCCCTTGATATGGGCTGTGGCAGAGACCGTGCACCTAAAAGTGTTTGAGAAACCTAAGCAGTGAAGTGAATGTGCTACGTTTGTGCCTGGACCTCCTCCACACCTTAAACTGTCTTGTTTCTTTGCTCTAACCTTTTCTATCCGAGTAGAGTTTATTTTGCCATGAGAGAATAAGAGTTGTAGTTTCAGCTGGTGTGGACATTGACTTTACTGGGAATTAAAGGACTTGCCTCTACCTACAGTAGAGGTGAGAATCATCCTCTGGAGGAGTTTTGACTCCAGCTGTGGACACGTCCCGTCAAGTACACCGCTCAACCTCTTTATATAGGAGGGTACGGGCTGGTAGTGCGGTGTGCCTTTCTCCCTCCTGCGAGGAGCCAACAACATAAAGGCAGGTAAGGGGGAAAGGATCTGTGCGCTACAAAAAAATAAAATAAAAATTATAATCTTGACCTAGGAGGACGAGGTCCATATGGAGTAGGAGGTTGAGGTGGCGGTGGATGTGGCTGTGTAGGTGGAAGCGGCGGTGGAGGAGGACTGTGGTGGAATTTCTAGGCTGCTGTTTACAGAGCACACAGCCCATAATTCCTGTGCTACCTAAGCACACTTCAGATTTATCTTTTTGCAATAATGCTATCTTTAAGTTTGCTAAAATCCACTCACCGTTCATCCCATCATTCATTCAAGGAAAGCACCAACACAGATCTTATCGTCAAGTCATCCCAAAGCTGACTGCCTAGCCGATGCCTACTCAAAGACTTTTATTAGCCTCAAAAGATCTCAGACAGGAGGTGATTGGCTGCAGCAACCAGTCCCCTCCCCCCATGGGAGGGGACATCACAGGATGTCCCTTCCACACAGGAAAATGGCAATACAAGGACATTCCTTCCAACAGGAAATGCCGTACATGAATCCCACTCAAGAAATATAGATTAAAGGATTCAATACAATAATACATACAATGAATACAATAACGTATGATGGCTAAAGTTACCGTTGATAGGAATCCTCATTCTGCGCTATTCCATAGAATAATGCATATTCAGATTATACTATTATTGAATGGGGGAGGGAGGCTATCTGCAGACGCGCACTATGAATCCCAATCAATGTTGATCAGACACAGCAGAGACAAGAGAACGCATCTGCTCATAACCAATGATGTTGTTGCAGAGCGAGGACATCCCCTCCTCAACGATCGTCCATGCTAATGCACAGAGGGCCCCCGTCGGTGGACATATCCGCACCCTGCAAACATCACACTTTAACCTCAAGACGTTTTCCCCTATCAGACGGGATTCAACCAGCCTCAGACTACCCCAATCAGTTCTTTTAGAGCGGGTTGCGGAAGTACTAACACTGAGTGACACTATGACAATACATATTAAATACATCTCCATAAAAATCTCCACAACAGTCCTCCCTTTTTTGTCATATGCACCCCATGTGTCCCTCGATGAAAGTTGATCTGCTTCTTACACCCGGAAATGAATCAGTCCTTAGTCCATAAAAAGGAAAACACGGCTTGACATGTAGACTCTACTCTTCAGGGGCATGACTTATAAAGGAGGACACGACATGGTGAGCTGTAGTAATCGCAGATCGGTCTGTGATCCTCTGTGTCTTGTATGTGGGTCCGGCTTCGGGGCGTCTCATCAAGGAAACTCTGGTCACGCGTCAAATCAGGCAACAGGAGCACCTCGTCACGACATAGAAAGAATAGAGATAAAAACGACATGCGTATATATATTCCCACTTCCTTTAACCACGATCCACTGTAAAATAAAAATTAGATCCCCAAAGATTCCCAGACCCTTAAAATAGACTCCCAACCTTCACTTAGCTACAGCTCTGGCTTCAACAATTACATGAAGAACCCTATCCTTAACGGATGAGAATTGTTCAATCGTATCCCAAGCCCGAGCCCCCCCCCACCTTGTACATGCAGGACACCATGCCCAGACCTGGTCGGGTTGGTGAACAAATCCCTTCTAGCTGTCCCTGCCATTCTTAATTTCCTGCGCCATCAGATCCTCACGATCGGCCGCGACCTAAGATGTTGGGACAGCTTCACCATCACGCATGAACCTCTTGCTTTGGGGGAATTACCTTTATAAGCTGCAGATCCGCATAAACACCAAACTAAAGTTCAAACACACTTGTGGGCTGCCTAGATACCCAAACCGACAAGAGGCAGAGCCATTAAAACTAAACAATTTTACCCTCTAAAAATGCATCGTTAGATTCCATTGACAAGTGTCTGTTTGGAGTCTTCACTAGTTTGTCAAAACTCCTCATACCCATAATAACATCATAAATGGCATGTACCTCTGTCATCGCTGGGGACAAAAACTCGGTGAAGACTCAGAACAGACCATCGGTCCTGTTCGCTTTCTGAGCTAGTCAGGACATACACTTTAAATAATAACTTAGGATGCTTTTCATCATTACCCTTGCTAAAATTTACTAAACAACAAAAATATAAATAAACAAAGATACTCCTCATTCTTTGGTGTGGTTGAGCAGCTTCTTGCAGTGGCTGGCGTGGTCTCATCCCTCAAGTTTCTTTACAACGGCCCAATCACCTGGTTGGAAAGAATGTAAACTGATTATTGAGTCAGGGTCCAGGAGGGACTCGTGAACCCTGTGGTGGACATTTTGAAGTTCATGTCACAACGATCGCACCCACCCCATCAGCCGAGAATATAAGTGACAGCTAATGAGGAGAGTACGACTCTGGTTTTGATTGACCTCCAAACAACTCTCATATGACAATAACCCAGACATCGGGACTGTGGTCACTGCATAACCTGTGCGTGGCTTACAATACCTGGAACCATTGACAAAAGGTTCTTAGCCTCTGGGATGGGAACCTACTTCACCAGACTGCTGCTTGCCGATTCAAATTCTATTAAAGAAAGACAGTCTTGGCACTAGGGATGAGCTTCGTGTTCGAGTCGAACATACGTTCGACTCGAACATCGGCTGTTCGATCGTTCGACGAAGATCGAACGATTTGGGCCGTTCGCGCCAAATTCGAGTGACGCGAACGGCCCACAATGCACTACGCCATCGCAGTGTCATCCAGGCGCTGTGATTGGCCAAGCATGCACTGTGACCCCGCATGCTTGGCCAATCACAGCGCCGGCAGCGAGGAGAGCAATGATTGGCCACAGGCAGGATGCCTGTGGCCAATTATTGCTGAGGGTGTTTAGTACACGCCCCACACTATAAAAGGCCGCCAGCACGGCGGCCTAGTGTAGTGTGTTCCGGAGCAGGGATAGAGCAGCATAGGCAGGGACAGTGACTGTTATTTCTTTCTTGCTTAACCTGGATTCCTTTAGTTTAGGGAAAGAGAAGGATAGGTAGGGAGAGTGTCAGTGTGTTTTGTGCTTGTGCTATAGTGTGCTTAAAAAAAACATTTATTCTAGGGACAGAAAACTGTAGGTAGGGACAGTGTCAGTTTCTTTCACTCTGCAAGTCCTTGTTTCCAGGAACCTGGAAGGACAGTGAGTGAATTGTCCTTGTGCTATATTGTGCTTAAAAAAACATTTATTCTAGGGACAGAAAACTGTAGGTAGGGAGAGTGTCAGTTTCTTTCACTCTGCAAGTCCTTGTTTCCAGGGACCTGTAAGGACAGTGAGTGAATTGTCCTTGTGCTATATTGTGATTAAAAAAAACATTTTTTCTAGGGACAGAAAACTGTAGGTAGGGAGAGTGTTTTTTTTCTTTCACTCTGCAAGTCCTTGTTTCCAGGGACCTGGAAGGACAGTGAGTGAATTGTCCTTGTGCTATATTGTGCTTAAAAAAAAACATTTTTTCTAGGGACAGAAAACTGTAGGTAGGGAGAGTGTTTTTTTTTTTCACTCTGCAAGTCCTTGTTTCCAGGGACCTGTAAGGACAGTGAGTGAATTGTCCTTGTGCTATATTGTGCTTAAAAAAAAACATTTATTCTAGGGACAGAAAACTGTAGGTAGGGAGAGTGTCAGTTTATTTCACTCTGCAAGTCCTTGTTTCCAGGGACCTGTAAGGACAGTGAGTGAATTGTCCTTGTGCTATATTGTGATTAAAAAAAACATTTTTTCTAGGGACAGAAAACTGTAGGTAGGGAGAGTGTTTTTTTTCTTTCACTCTGCAAGTCCTTGTTTCCAGGGACCTGGAAGGACAGTGAGTGAATTGTCCTTGTGCTATATTGTGCTTAAAAAAAACATTTATTCTAGGGACAGAAAACTGTAGGTAGGGAGAGTGTCAGTTTATTTCACTCTGCAAGTCCTTGTTTCCAGGGACCTGTAAGGACAGTGAGTGAATTGTCCTTGTGCTATATTGTGCTTAAAAAAAACATTTATTCTAGGGACAGAAAACTGTAGGTAGGGAGAGTGTCAGTTTATTTCACTCTGCAAGTCCTTGTTTCCAGGGACCTGTAAGGACAGTGAGTGAATTGTCCTTGTGCTATATTGTGATTAAAAAAAACATTTTTTCTAGGGACAGAAAACTGTAGGTAGGGAGAGTGTTTTTTTTCTTTCACTCTGCAAGTCCTTGTTTCCAGGGACCTGGAAGGACAGTGAGTGAATTCTCCTTGTGCTATATTGTGCTTAAAAAAAACATTTATTCTCGGGACAGTAAACTGTAGGTAGGGAGAGTGTCAGTTTATTTCACTCTGCAAGTCCTTGTTTCCAGGGACCTGTAAGGACAGTGAGTGAATTGTCCTTGTGCTATATTGTGCTTAAAAAAAACATTTATTCTAGGGACAGAAAACTGTAGGTAGGGAGAGTGTTTATTTTCTTTCACTCTGCAAGTCCTTGTTTCCAGGGACCTGTAAGGACAGTGAGTGAATTGTCCTTGTGCTATATTGTGATTAAAAAAAACATTTTTTCTAGGGACAGAAAACTGTAGGTAGGGAGAGTGTTTTTTTTCTTTCACTCTGCAAGTCCTTGTTTCCAGGGACCTGGAAGGACAGTGAGTGAATTCTCCTTGTGCTATATTGTGCTTAAAAAAAACATTTATTCTAGGGACAGAAAACTGTAGGTAGGGAGAGTGTCAGTTTATTTCACTCTGCAAGTCCTTGTTTCCAGGGACCTGTAAGGACAGTGAGTGAATTGTTCTTGTGCTATATTGTGATTAAAAAAAAAACATTTTTTCTAGGGACAGAAAACTGTAGGTAGGGAGAGTGTTTTTTTTCTTTCACTCTGCAAGTCCTTGTTTCCAGGGACCTGTAAGGACAGTGAGTGAATTGTCCTTGTGCTATATTGTGCTTAAAAAAAACATTTATTCTAGGGACAGAAAACTGTAGGTAGGGAGAGTGTCAGTTTATTTCACTCTGCAAGTCCTTGTTTCCAGGGACCTGTAAGGACAGTGAGTGAATTGTCCTTGTGCTATATTGTGATTAAAAAAAACATTTTTTCTAGGGACAGAAAACTGTAGGTAGGGAGAGTGTTTTTTTTCTTTCACTCTGCAAGTCCTTGTTTCCAGGGACCTGGAAGGACAGTGAGTGAATTCTCCTTGTGCTATATTGTGCTTAAAAAAAACATTTATTCTAGGGACAGAAAACTGTAGGTAGGGAGAGTGTCAGTTTATTTCACTCTGCAAGTCCTTGTTTCCAGGGACCTGTAAGGACAGTGAGTGAATTGTCCTTGTGCTATATTGTGATTAAAAAAAACATTTTTTCTAGGGACAGAAAACTGTAGGTAGGGAGAGTGTTTTTTTTCTTTCACTCTGCAAGTCCTTGTTTCCAGGGACCTGGAAGGACAGTGAGTGAATTCTCCTTGTGCTATATTGTGCTTAAAAAAAACATTTATTCTAGGGACAGAAAACTGTAGGTAGGGAGAGTGTCAGTTTATTTCACTCTGCAAGTCCTTGTTTCCAGGGACCTGTAAGGACAGTGAGTGAATTGTTCTTGTGCTATATTGTGATTAAAAAAAACATTTTTTCTAGGGACAGAAAACTGTAGGTAGGGAGAGTGTTTTTTTTCTTTCACTCTGCAAGTCCTTGTTTCCAGGGACCTGTAAGGACAGTGAGTGAATTGTCCTTGTGCTATATTGTGCTTAAAAAAAACATTTATTCTAGGGACAGAAAACTGTAGGTAGGGAGAGTGTCAGTTTCTTTCACTGTGAAAGTCCTTGTTTCAAGGGACAGAGAAGGACACCTGAAGGTAGCCCTTATTGCTTTTTTCCCATCTCCCTGCAGGCCATCTATTAGAATGTCTGGAAGGCAAACAAGGAGAGGCAGACAGTCAGGAGGCAATAAAAGAGGGCAAGCAGGCTCTGTGTCTGGGGGCAACAGTGCTGGTCGTGGACGCGGTGCATTGTCATCAGCACATGGCCATGGGACACGCTTGTCCTTCTTTTCGGCAGCTGGACATGTTGAGCCACATCATGCCGAAGACTTGGTAGAGTGGATGACCAAGCCCTCCTCCTCCTCCTCATCCTCTCTCACCCAGGCTCAGGGTACTGGAAAAGCAGCTGCCAAAGCGTCGTCTTCCCTGGTATCAATGTCAGACAAATCATCAGTCACTCCTTCCCTAGACCCACCATGTCCTCCTCCTGAGGAGTCCCCCGAACTGTTTGAGCACAGTGTTGGGTACATGCTCCAGGAGGATGCCCAGCGTTTCGAAGGGTCTGATGATGAAACCCAGCTAGAGGAAGGCAGTAGCGTGAGAGCAGACAGAGGGGATGCTCAAGAAGGACACCAATCTGGCAGTCATGTTCCAGCAGCTGCAGCATACTGCCAGATTGGCTCCAGTGATGAGGAGGGAGGGGATGATGAGGTCACTGACTCCACGTGGGTGCCTAATAGGAGAGAGGAGGAGGAGGAGGATGAGGAGGAGGCACATCTCCAACGAGGCAGGATGCCCTTTGGTGGCCAGCGTAAGGGCAGTACACCGACGGAATCACACCGCAGAGCTCCGCCTGTGCAGGGCGCTGCCTCTGCCCGTCATTCAAAAAGTTCTTTGGTGTGGGCCTTTTTTGAGGCTAGTGCATCAGATCGCACAGCTGCTGTTTGCAACATATGTCTCAAGCGTATATCGCGTGGCCAAAACATCAGCCGCTTGGGTACCACATGCCTGACCAGACATATGTTGACCTGCCATGCAGCTCGTTGGCAAGCCTACCTCAAAGACCCACACCAAAGAACAAAGCGGACCTCTCCTTGCACCGCATCAGCTGGGATCTCCAACCCCACTATAACTTCAGTCCTCTCTGAAACATGCACTGAGAGGAATGAAGGTGTAGAATTAGGTGTGTCACAGCCAAGTACTTGCGCCCACTCTGCTAGCAGTACACCGACGTCCGATTCTAGCAGGCAAATTTCCCTGCCCCAGCTGCTGGACCGTCGAAAGAAGTTCACTCCCAGCCATCCACATGCCCAGCGGTTGAATGCTAGCTTGGCTAAATTGCTAGCGCTTCAACTGCTGCCTTTTCAGTTGGTAGACTCGGCCCCCTTCCGTGAGTTTGTGCAATGTGCGGTTCCTCAGTGGCAGGTTCCCAAACGCCACTTTTTCTCACGGAAGGCTATTCCGGCTCTCTACCGGCATGTGGAAGGCAATGTCTTGGCCTCGCTGGACAGGGCGGTCAGCGGTAAGGTGCATATTACCGCTGACTCATGGTCCAGCAGGCATGGACAGGGACGTTACCTTTCTTTCACGGCCCATTGGGTCACTCTTTTGGCAGCTGGGAAGGATTCAGGACAAGGTGCAGTAGTGTTGGAGGTTGTCCCACCGCCACGCCTCCAAAATGCTACTACTGGTTGTGACACACCTCTCTCCTCCACCCCCTCCTCTTCTTCTTCCTCCATGGCCTCTTCCTGTGGTTTGTCCTATGAACCAGCGGTGCTCCGTAGCCGTTCACGGGGCTACGCAAGTACGCAGGCAAAAAGATGCCATGCCGTGCTTGCGCTGGTGTGTTTGGGGGACAGAAGCCACACTGGGGCAGAGGTCCTGTCTGCTCTGCAGGGCCAGGCCGAGAGGTGGTTGACGCCACGCCAGCTTAAGCCAGGAATGGTGGTTTGCGACAATGGCACCAACCTCCTCTCCGCCCTCCGACAGGGACAACTGACCCATGTGCCCTGTGTGGCTCACGTCCTTAACCTGGTGGTGCAGCGGTTCTTGGGCAGGTACCCGGGCTTACAGGATGTCCTGAGGCAGGCCAGGAAAGTCTGTGTGCATTTCCGCAGATCTTATAATGCCAGTGCTCGCCTGGCTGAGCTGCAAAAGGAGTTGAACCTGCCCAAGAACCGCCTTATATGTGACATGCCCACCAGGTGGAACTCAACGTTGGCCATGCTGCAGCGGCTGCACACGCAGCAGAGGGCCATCAATGAGTACCTGTGCGACTACGGCACCAGGACAGGGTCAGGGGAGCTTGGTTTTTTTTCTCCACGCCAGTGGGGCATGATCAGGGATGCATGCACTGTCCTGGCACCATTTGAGGAGGCCACGAGGATGGTGAGCAGTGACAGTGCATGCATCAGTGACACTGTACCTCTTGTCCACCTGTTGGAGCACACGCTGCGTGGAATAATGGACAGGGCACTTGAGGCAGAACACAGGCAGGAAGAGGAGGACTTCCTTGCCTCTCAAGGCCCCCTTTACCCAGACAGTGTTCCTTCTGTCCCACCCATCGCACAGGAAGAGGAGGAGGAGGAGGAGGAGGAGGATTGTGTCAGCATGGAGGTGGAGGCTGGCACTCAGCATCATCAGCAGCAGTCTTTTAGGGATGATTTACAGTCCCAAGAAACCAGTGGACTTGTACGTGGCTGGGAGGAGGTGGCTGCGGATCATGTCGTCCTTAGTGACCCAGAGGACTCCGGAGCGAATGCCTCAGCAAACCTACGCTGCATGGCCTCCCTGATCCTGCAAAGTCTGCGGAAGGATCCTCGTATTCTTCGGATCAAGGAGAGGGACCATTACTGGCTGGCCACTCTCCTTGATCCACGGTACAAGGGTAAGGTTGCGGACCTTATGTTACCGTCGCAGAGGGAGCAGAGGATGAGACAACTCCGGGAGGCCTTGCAGAAAGGTCTGTGCAACGCGTTCCCAGAGACTGGGAGGTTGCAAACTCCTGGTCCTGGACAACGAGTTGCTGAGGCTTCGGCCAGTCAAAGAAGGAGCGGTGGGGAAGGTGGCCGTCTGACCGATGCGTTCAGACAATTCTTTAGTCCGCAGCCCCAAAGTATGATCGGTTCCAGCAACCATCGCCAGCGTCTGATAAACATGGTGCAGGAATATCTAGGGGCAAGGTCAGACTTGGACACCTTCCCCACCGAAAATCCTCTGGCTTACTGGGTCTTGAGGATGGATCACTGGCCAGAGCTTGCACAGTATGCAATTGAGCTACTGGCCTGTCCTGCATCCAGCGTTCTTTCGGAACGCACATTCAGTGCTGCTGGAGGATTTGTCACGGATCACAGGGTGCGCCTGTCCACCGACTCGGTTGATCGACTGACTTTCATCAAGATGAACCAGTCTTGGATCACCACCAGCTACCACACACCTGATGCTGATATAACAGACTAATTGATTTTAACATGTCACATCCCTTCAAGACTGATGCTGATGCTGAGTGCCTGTGCTGTTATGTTGACTGGCTATCCTCCTCCTCCGAGTCCTCAATGATACGATTGATGATGATAGCTTGGAAGATCATTTTTGTTTATGGGTGCCGCCACCAGTGCCTAACGCCCAATTTTTCAGCCCCTGTTTAACAGGGGCGTGTAATTACAATTTTTGAAGCAATACTTTGCAACAGGGCTCATTGCTGTGCTCCAAGTACAGTATCTGTGAGGGGTTGCAGTGTTGTGCCACCAGTGCCTAAGGCCCAATTTTTCAGCCCCTGTTCAACAGGGGCATGTAATTACAATTCTTGATCTAATAATTCACAGCAGGGCCCATTGCTGCACCCACCAAGAGTAACTGTCAGGGCTTACAGTGTTGTGGCACCAGCACCACCATCAAAGGCCCAATTTTTACTACCACTGTTCAACAATTATATGTAATTAAAATTCCTGATATAATAGTTGACAGCAGGGCGTTCCAGCACCAACCAAGAGTAACTGTGAGTGCTTACAGTGTTGTGCCAACACCAACAACTAAGGGGCCTATTTCTGCAGAGTATATACGGCAGGTCCCTACTTTCAAACATCCAACTTACAAACGACTCCTACTTGCAAACGCAAGAAGACAACAGGAAGTGAGAGGAAATCTACCACTAGGAAGGAAAATTCTCTCCTGTAAGAATAAATATGGGAGAAAGGTGTCTCCTCTGTACTGATGCTTTATCAGCAATCCTTGTTTCAAGAAAAACACCACATTTCAAAAACAGTTGTCATTGGGACGGAAAGTGAGGTGAAATGTTCTGAACAGGGGCACAGACAGCAAAACAAATGTTACAGGGGTGATAACCCTTACCTATGTTTTCCAAAAAGTTTAAAAATAGATTTTTGGGCTGGAGCTACACTTCAACAATGTACCTGTTCAAAATTACAAACAGATTCTACATAAGAACAAACCTACAGTCCCTGTCTTGTATGCACCGCCTGTATAGGGCTGTTCAGAGTATATAGGGCCTTTTTTATTTTATGTGCGGGGTTCCCCTTAATATCCATACAAGACCCAAAGGGGCTGGTAATGGGCTGGGGTAGGGGGGGGGGGGTCATGGGGTAGCTATGCCATTTTTCTTAAAGAATTTCATCCATATTACCGGGACCAGACATTACATTAAAGCCGCAAGCAGTTTTAAATGGCTTTTTTTTCCTTTAGAAGTGTCATTTTGTGCAGGGACAGTTCTAAACACGGGAAACACGTGGCACTCCACAGGCATACTTTAGACACCCCCCAGGTACGATATTTAAAGGAATATTTGACTTTTTTTTTTTCACTTTATGCATCATTAAAATGACTGCTCCCGAAAAACGACCGTTTTTAAAACTTCTTTTTGCAGTGATACATGTCCCCTGGTGCAGAACCCGGGTTCCCAAACCCTTTTTAGGACAATAACATGCATAATAGTTGTTATAATTAGCACTTTAGAATTCGAACGTTCGCATCCATTGTATTTAATAGGGTTCTAATGTTCGTTCGAACTTTCGGTCCGTTCGCGGGTTCTGGTGCGAACCGAACCCGGGGGTGTTCGGCTCATCACTACTTGGCACAAACTTGGTTAGAATTACAGAGGTTATTATTAGTTTGAAAAAAACTGTCACTCTTACATTTATCGCTTCTCCCCCCTTTTCTTCCTCATTACAGACTGAAGGAAGAAATGCGTGGTGCAGGAAAAAAGAAACAATGAAATAACCTATGATACTTTTACCTCCCTTAGACTCATGTATTTATCCATATGTACCGCTGTCTACATACACCTGTTCTCTGTGTACAAACTCCTTGGACCTGAAAAATACTTATAAGCAAAATCATTACTCTATCCTTCATATTTAACCTGCAAAGAATGGTAAATGATAATGACATTCCTGTACATTGGTAAATCGATTCAAACAAAACCCTCTGTAACCCTTACTTTTCCCGTTCCTACAAAAATACAACAGCCGTGACATATTCACGTTACTACATACAAACATTCCGATACAAACGTGGGGGAAATACTTCCCAGTTTCCAAAACCACAAATGAAAAAAAACAAAAACAGCCAGAATTCTCCCTTTGCTCTTTCAGCAATAGAAAAAAATACAATGGGAACATGAGAGCAGCTCAAGAACCTTACATGGACCAGCCATACAAAGTTCAAACAAACGGGCATGAGAATTTAACCACCATTCCTCCTCTGAGAATCACAAAAGCGTGTACTACACCTCCATCAATACTCATCATTACAGATTTCTGAAGCCGCAGCTGAACTACATCCATTCCAGAGGGATACCCAAAATGGTATCCTTGGACCACCTATGTTAATCTTTTTGGGGTTCAAAGGCCTTTGCCCCAAAACTAGGCTTCGTGCACTGTGTGACCGTCTGACTGTGTGAAGCCTCCATTCCTTCCCTTTGCACAGACCTCCTTGTGTCCATGGCGATTCGAATCGGCTTATCGTCTTAAACCTGCGTCCAGGTTAAACCGTTGCACCCATTTTCGAAGAGCACCGCCCGGTGTCTTCTTATACGGTGGATTGAAGAACTACAACCACTATATGGTCAAGTCCTCCAACTAGAAACCCTAACCGAGGCGTCAACTTTATGGCTTGTTGTCCCAACACTTTTGGAATTACAGCAACAACCACAGATCAACCCTCGAATTAGGCCTCTACCCCTCACAGTGCATGCATACACAAGCATTTTCCGCTATACACCCATACACTGCGTTGTCAGACTAAACCACACAGAACACTTATGCCAGTTTACCACCTGCAGAACAATGTGGCTTCTCTCTGTATCTAGATGATAAAACAATGGTGATGCCCCCTGTTTTTCTCTCTAACCAAAACTGTATTACAGTACAAAACTTCACAAAACTGGAACAAAATATAAAACACTTTTAAACGCAAAAATGCTTTCCATTTTCCTTCCAAGCACAAATCTCATTGCTCACCTTTAAAAACCCCAAGCTCCTCCCACCAACTTTCTGCTGATATATAAATGCTGAAAAGAAACTTCCGGTTATGCTCAGCTACTTAAAAAACCAAACTGGTTTATTTACATATCAATTGTTCAGGAAGAGGGAGGAGGCCTAGCCCTAATCGCCTTGTCTATCAAGACTCCAAAAAATCCATGGCTACACATTATATATTTCAACAATTTAAAACCTTGTCAAGAGAATGATGGAATAAAACCCCCCTTTGCAAATGGGAGGGTCCTGACCCAAACATCCCCTGCAAGCAAAACCACAAGTTGAGGCTCAAATACAAAACTCCTGCAAAAAGATGGCTCTAGGAGTTTCGACCAAACCCCCACTCCTCCTCTACAGGCTATACAATACAAGCTTCAAAACATATGAATTGCCTTCTGGGAAACTCCCAAATATTTAAACATAAAAACACATCATTGTACAAAAACTCTGTTAGTCTTACAATCTATCAAAATTCAGTGTAAAGTGAAGTTTTTCTTACATTCGAAATCTAATACAAAAAACGCCACTCATATACTGCAAAGTCAGCTGACCCTGCAATAGCTTACATTCACTTAAATGAAAACAGAGAAATCCCCCTCCTAACACCATCTGCATGGAGTTTGCATGTTGTCCCTGTCTCTGCGTTGGCCTCCCCCCACACTCCAACTGCTGATAGGTCAGCCAGATCCCATCCATAAATAGGCCCCAGCATGTGTGTGTGTTCCGCAAGCGCGTTGTGGCCCCTCGGGGTAAGACCGCGCTATTTTAAGATACCTCTCAACTCACCTCAAAAGGTGATGCTTAGAAAAACAATTTAAACCAGAGACAAAACCATCCTCTCAGTATGTCACCCTGGTGTCTCACTACTCTCCCCAGCAGTGCACAGGTCAAACTGCAAACACATAAAACAGGACAAAACTGCGCCAATCAACAAATGCCAATACAGCATATTCAGGGGCCGTGTTTGCTAAACTGGAACTTCCTATCTCAAACTGTAACCGTCTCTCAAATGGCCGACAAGCCAGGACAACAAAATGGTGGATGACCACCACCGCAAATGGCGCCATTGACGCATGCATTTTTTTTTCCGCCAAAACCAGCATGGGACATCACAATGAACACCACACGGGTATCCCCCACACAAAGAAAAACACAAATGGCCTCCAGATTCCAACGCAGAAAAGACCGCACTACATTCGCACCAAACATCAAAAACTGAGAAATTCCACCAGCAAAATAGCCGACGAATGGCACAGCATGGTCACATAATATCATACCCAAAGGAAAGGTGGCTGCACCTTCCCTTATAGGATACCCACAGGCTAAGGAAAAACTGTGCCTCAAAATGGCAGACAAACCACAAGGCTAATCAAAAGCCAAGAATGGCGCCATTACCTTTTCCCGCCAAAACCAGCATGGGACATCAAAAGAAAATCAAAAATGTTTTTCTCCACAAAGACAGACTACACCATTGAGATTTTTCTAAATTATCATAAAAATCCACTGAAAAAGGTGTCAGCTACACTCTACAAGGACCACATGTACACTTACAAACTTAAACCCTTTGGCCAACTAAACAGCACATTTAGAAAAATGTTAGTTACATGACAATATTAAAAACATATTCATTTCTCTATGTTAATATACTCTGAGATATTCACCACACACATACAGTACAATGTTGCCTGCATGTCTGCTCAGAGTTTCTTTCCCTCAGGGCACAGCCCCTGCAACACAAAACAGTGGGCAAGCCCTTCCCCCATTCAAGCACATGGCTCACAAACAAGCCTCTGAGAAATACAAAAAGCTCAACCAAACACACACATTGCAGGCTGAATAATCCCACGTCTATACCTTCATTTCATACACAATATACAGTTTCCATCAGATCATCATCCCTCAGGGCCCTTCCAGCACAATACTCCTGCATGCCATCCACAGAGAGTCACCAACTCTCACCACTGTAACTGATGACCATGCTGCCGGCCCCGCCCCCGCTAAACCTCATCTCACACAGGGGTCAGCCTAACACTGCAGCAGCAATGGCTGGTTGCAAACTGCTCAATACATCGCACAAACAGCCATCTCTTACACAACTTCAATCACACTCATGGGTACACACAGGCATACCCACACAGGCACACACAATTAAATTCACAAGCATACGATCGGATTCACAGACACACACACGCATGCAGCATTATTTCAAAAAGACAAAAAATGTTGTTCTTTTACAAAGTACAGCCTCTTCACGCATCACATCATAAGGCCATACTCCCCCTCTGCTGATGTGAAGCTCAAAGAGGCTGCAATTAGTCCCACCGTGAGTCGCCATTCTGTGGTGGAATATCTAGGCTGCTGTTTACAGAGCACACAGCCCATAATTCCTGTGCTACCTAAGCACACTTCAGATTCATCTTTTTGCAATAATGCTATCTTTAAGTTTGCTAAAATCCACTCACCGTTCATCCCATCATTCATTCAAGGAAAGCACCAACACAGATCTTATCGTCAAGTCATCCCAAAGCCGACTGCCTATCCGACGCCTACTCAAAGACTTTTATTAGTCTCAAAAGATCTCAGACAGGAGGTGATTGACTGCAGCAACCAGTCCCCTCCCCCCATGGGAGGGGACATCACAGGATGTCCCTTCCACACAGGAAAATGGCAATACAAGGACATTCCTTCCAACAGGAAATGCCGTACATGAATCCCACTCAAGAAATATAGATTAAAGGATTCAATACAATAATACATACAATGAATACAATAACGTATGATGGCTAAAGTTACCGTTGATAGGAATCCTCATTCTGCGTAATTCCATAGAATAACGCATATTCAGATTATACTATTATTGAATGGGGGAGGGAGGCTATCTGCAGACGCGCACTACGAATCCCAATCAATGTTGATCAGACACAGCAGAGACAAGAGCACGCATCTGCTCATAACCAATGATGTTGTTGCAGAGCGAGGACATCCCCTCCTCAACGATCGTCCGTGCTAATGCACAGAGGGCCCCCGTCAGTGGACATATCCGTACCCTGCAAACATCACACTCCAACCTCAAGACGTTTTCCCCTATCAGACGGGATTCAACCAGCCTCAGACTACCCCAATCAGTTCTTTTAGAGCGGGTTGCGGAAATACTAACACTGGGTGACACTATGACAATACATATTAAATACATCTCCATAAAAATCTCCACAACAGGACGAGGTAGCTAACACTGGTTCAAAAATACAACAATGGCTGGGTAAGGCCGGTGATGTGTCGAATTCTGTCCCCCGTCGAATAGTGTCCACCCTGTACTGCGCTTGCTCAGTATGTAGGACAAGGGGATTTCGAAAATCTCCCAAGACGAACGGCGCCTGCGTGGTGAGTTCAGGTGAAGGCCACACCATCCGTGGTTCAAGCCGAGCCAAGTGAGGCCGTGCCCGAAGCGTGGCGATCGAAGCGAGCCCGTGAGGGGCCCTGTTACTATGTGCTACCGTATGTCCACTTGGATGGTGGGGCTTGAACCTGCACTCACGGCGCAGGCGCCGTTCATCTTCGGAGATTTTGTGAATCTCCTTGTCCTCTGTACTGCGCAAGCACTGCGCCTTCGCAGTACGGGCCGGACACAATCCGATGGCCAGACAGTTTTTGTCACAACACCGGTATACATGTCTATTCTGCAGAAGGTACGGACAAGTCCTGTGGGATCCATGCCTGGTTCATTTTAATGAACGTGAGCTTGTCCACATTGGCTCTGGACAGGCGGCTGCGCTTGTCTGTGATAACGCCCCCTGCCGTGCTAAATACACTTTCAGATAATACACTGGCTGCAGGGCAGGCCAGCACCTCCAAGGCATAAAGGGCAAGCTCAGGCCATGTGCCCAATTTGGAGACCCAGAAGTTAAAGGGGGCAGACCCGTCATCCAGTACGTGTAGGCCTGTGGACACATACTGCTCAACCATGTTGGTGAAATGCTGCCTCCTGCTAAGACGTTCCATCTCAGCTGGTGGTGCTGGTTGTTGTGGCGTGCTGACAAAGCTTTTCCACATTTCGGCCATGCTAACCCTGCCACAACACACCCACAGTACGTAACCACTGAATCGCAGAGCTACAGAACTGCAGAAAATGCTATTAAAAATTTTTTTTTTTTTAGTATAGCACAGTAGAAGACAAATATATAGAAATTGTTTATTTCACACACCTCCACATATGTATAACACACTGCAAAATATTTTTTGTGGCCCTAAATGGCGTTTTTTGGAAGACCACAACACACCCACAGTACGTAACCACTGAATCGCAGAGCTACAGAACTGCAGAAAATGCTATTAAAAAAAAATGTTTTTTTTTTAGTATAGCACAGTAGAAGACAAATATATAGAAATGTTTTATTTCACACACCTCCACATATGTATAACACACTGCAAAATATTTTTTGTGGCCCTAAATGGCGTTTTTTGGAAGACCACAACACACCCACAGTACGTAACCGCTGAATTGCACAGCTGCAGAACTGCAGAAAATGCTATTCAAAAAAATTTTGTTTTTTTAGCATAGCACAGTAGAAGACAAATATATAGAAATGGTTTATTTCACACACCTCCACATATGTATAACACACTGCAAAATATTTTTTGTGGCCCTAAATGGGTCTTTTTGCAAGAGTACATTAAAGTGCAAATTTTTATTTATTTTTTTGCCCTAAATGGGTCTTTTTTTGCACAAGCAAAATAAAATGCAATTTTTATTTTTTTGCCCTAAATGGGTCTTTTGGAAAAGAGCACAATAAAGTGCCTTTTTTTTGCGCTAAATGGGTCTTTTTCCAAGAGCAGAATACACCCACAGTATGGAAACGGTGTATCTCTCAATGTAATATATGCAGTGCTGGTGCACTGAGCTTGCAGATAAAAGTTAGATTTTCTCTGACACTGGGCTCATGGCAGTGTAAAAAGACTGTGCACTGCAACACAAACAGGTAAACCTATGCAGATCGCTGAGTTATATCTCTGAATCTGGACTCCTATTCCTATATAATAAATCTCTCTCCCTGAAAGCACCAACAGGAACCTGGCCCTACACTACACTGTCTCTCTATCTTTTCCCTCAGATTCCAGAATCAGGACTAACTCATGTATTTTCAATCTCTCCCAATAAGCAACAGCAGCAGACAAGATCCTCTCCCTATCTATTCTGAAGCAGAGTGACGTGTGTGCTGTGTGCCTCTAGCTTATATAGAAGCTGTGTCACATGTTGCACTGACCAATCACAGCCATGCCATTAGTAGGCATGGCTATGATGGCTTCTAAGGGCACACCAGCTAATCAAAAGGTGATTGGCTGGCCCTGAAGCATTTCTAACTGCGCCATTAGATTGCCGAACCCGAACTCGAACCCGGACTTTCACGCAAAGTCCGGGTTCGGGTTCGGGAAAAAGCTAAAGTTCGGTACGGACCCAAACTTTACAGTTCGGGTTCGCTCAACACTATTTATGTTCTTTTTCAAGACTAGATATATCTTTTAAAAGGGTATTAACCAATTTTAGCCTTTCTCTTTTATCCCTAGATGCCACCTGGATAAGGATACCCCTAATAAAGGCTTTGTGAGTACATCACAGATTTGTAGTATATGTAGAGCCATTATCATTAAAATCGAAGAATTCTGTCAATTTGTTCTTCTTTGCAGACACATATTTCTCTTGAGAGAATAGAAATGTATTATTCTTCCAAAGGGTTGATGTTAGGCCTTGTTGGCCTGTTGTAATAGATAAAGTGAATAGTGATGGTGAATGATCCGACCAAGTGATATTATGAATTTGTGCATTTTTTATTTTTTGTAAGAGCATTTTGTCTGTAATGAAGTAATCAATTCTGGAATACGTTTTATGTACATGTAGAGAAAAACGTGTAGTCTTTTTCAGTAGTGTGCAAACACCTTCATGGATCATATAAATCTTCCTCAGTGAAAATATTACCAAGACTCAATCTATTTGTGCGGTCTCTTTTAGTAGTATCTACATTAGAATCCATCGGGGCATTAAAGTCTCCGCAGATGATAATATGCCCTTTCTGTATTTTCTGTACCTTTCTCAACAGCTTACGGATGAATTTTTGCTGATGCTTGTTAGGAGCGTAAATGTTGGCTATTGTGTATGTAACATTGTCTATATTAGCAACTAGAATTATATACCGACCATGGTCGTCTATTACTGAGTCCAAAAGGTGTAATGAGACTGTCCCTTTGATTGCCGTTATAACACCTTTCTTCTTTTTGAGGTTGTTAGAGCAGAAGATATGTGGGAAAAGATTATGCAAAAATGTTGGTGCTTTAACCTTCGCAAAATGCGACTCTTGTACACATATGATGTCACTCTGAAGTTTGATAGCATCAAGCCCTGTACACACGATCGGATAACCTATGGATTTTCGTCCGATGGATTTGTCCATCGGAAATCTGATGAAACTGTTTTTCATCAGTCTTGGCCACACACCATCAGTTCCAAAACCGACGGCAACAAAACGAGGGCACGTACAACACGTACGACGGCGCTATAAAAGGGAAGAACAAATCTAATGGCGCCACCCCTTGGGCTGCTTTTGCTGATTTCGTGTTACCGCATGTTAGTAAAAGTTTGGTGAGAGCCGATTCGCGCTTTTCAGTCTCCGTGCTTTGCAGATCGTTTCCTGGTGTTCAGTTTGTGTTTGTGGGTTCGTATTTGTTATTCAGTGCGTGCAGTCAGGTCGTTACTGCCTTGCAGTGCCTTCTTGGCCGTTCGTTTACTGTTTTTCAGGTCGTTCTTCTCAGGCCTTGCTGTTCCACGGTGCGTTCTGTTTGAGTTCGTTCTGACCAGCCGACCGGTTTAAGACCATGTTTGAAGTGCGTTCTCGTTCTCGAGCTCGTGCTGGCTTTGGACTTGGTGTTGCAGTTAACACTGTAACCCGAGTTCAGTCTGTGAACAGGGTGAGGAGGAGTTCATGGACTAAGAATTGGTTGCTCCAGCGGGACCAATTCTCTCATATGCCTCTGCTGCGGGAAATCCATGAGAATAATCCTGATGATTTCAGGAATTATCTCAGGATGACGGACCCCGTTTTTCACCGTCTGTTGGATTTGCTGTCCCCCTATATAACGAGGCAGGACACTGTGATACGTCAGGCCATCACTGCAGAGCAGAGACTTATTGCCACGTTGAGATACCTGGCGACTGGGAGAAGCTTGCAGGACCTCAACTTCACAACAGGCATCTCCCCCCAGGCTCTCGGGATCATTATCCCTGAGACGTGTTTGGCCATTATTCAGGTCCTGCAGAAGGACTATATGAAGGTAAGTTTGCTCCTTTAACATCACATTATATGTTTGGATTGTTTGATAATGTTATTAATTTTTATCCTCCTTCACAAATTTGCCTGTTTGTAATATCCTGATAATGTCCCCATTTTCCCCATGCATCTTTTTACCTGTAATGGCCTTTTTTCCGGCCTACATGCCTATTTCCCTTCACTAACCTCTCCAGCATGCTATCCTGGGCCCAAACACAGCTAGCCTTCTTTTTTTAATTTTTTGGGTCAGTGCACTCGTAGTTTGACAACCCTCCCTCCCCCCCTAAAAATGTTAAAATAGTTTTAGTTCTCAATCAAGATCAGCAGAGTGGTAGAGCCTTTATTTGGATCCCCCACAATCACCTCAAAACACCCCCCCTTAGATTATTTTAGAATGTCCACTCAGCGGGGGTGAGGCATCTGCTAAGTAGGCCTTTGTTTTTTGTTAGGAAATACTCCCTTAAATAATTGGTCAACAATGTCTTTGTGTGTAATCTGCTTGCACTGTAAACAGAAAACGTACTAATGTCTTCTTTTTGTTTGACTCCACAGTTCCCTAGCACACCACAGGAATGGCTGACTGTGGCAGATCAATTTGCCCAGCGGTGGGACTTCCCCAACTGCGGAGGGGCAATTGATGGGAAGCACGTCCACATAGTGCCACCACCCCGTTCGGGGTCATACTATTTCAACTATAAAGGTTTTAATAGCATAGTGTTAATGGCGGTGGTGTCGGCACGGTACAAGTTCCTGTATGTGGACGTGGGGAAGAACGGCCGGATGTCCGATGGCGGAGTATTCGCAGAGACGGAGTTTGCTCACCGTCTGCAGGCTGGGGGTCTTGCACTGCCTCCAGATGCAGACAACGTGGAAGGACTACCGTTCGTTTTCATCGCGGATGAAGCTTTTGGACTTGGACCACACCTCATGCGGCCGTTTCCCCAACGCACCCTCACCCCGGAGAGGAGGGTTTTTAATTACCGGCTGGCCAGAGCCCGGAGAGTTGTGGAGAATGCCTTCGGGATAATGGCCAGCCGGTTCCGCCTGTTTCAGACAGCTATACATTTGGCGGAATACAAGCTGAACCACATTGTGTACTGCTGCTTGCATATTGCACAACTTTCTAGGACAATTATCATCTACATATGTGTCATCAGTTGGGCCTGAGGCCGGTCCATCCCAAATGACCATTCTGACCGCCTCAACACTGCCTGTACTGGCTTGGCCCCCCAAAGTGCCCGTGAAGTACGTGAGAAATACGTTGAGTACTTCACGGGTAGGGGGGCCATCGCAATGCCAGACCACATCTGACCTTTAGCTTTTTGCTAATAAAAATTTGTTTTATATTTACTACAAACTTGTTTTGTCATTCTTGTATTTTGGGTTCATGTGTCTCCCAGGTTCTAGTAGTGCCAAGTGTATTTGTCCTTAGTAAATAGCCTCAATTCTCTCTGGTAAAAACCTTGATTTTGCATCTTCAGGACTGCTATTGAGCATAAAAAGAACAAGCCACACCTTTTTTAGACTTCCAAAATCTATTTACTTTGTGCACCACATTTTTTTGTGGTTTTCTAGATTAAACAATGTTTTTTTGTTTTTGTTTTTGAGGATTTTTTTGCAGAAACATGCATGGGTCAAAATCCCAAACTTTTTAAAAAAAAAGTAAAAAAATAACACAGTGAAAAAGAAAAACATGAGATGGGGTGATGTCACCCCTGATCCATCCCAAATGTGAAGAACCACACTTTCTTTTTGGGGCTCAAATGGGTATCTTCAACATGATCCCATGGCTAAGGTAAACATGTGCTATCTGCCATCATGGGGGATCAATGGACGTGCTTTGGGGGTGAAAACGCTTCCTCTCACCTACTTGAGTAGGGAGGAAGAGGTTGCACCCCCAAAACAGGGACATAGATATCCTGTGACGGCAGATAGCACATGTTGAGTCACTGTGTGCATCTTCACATTTGGGCAGGTTGAAATACCGTTGCACATTTTGGATGCCAAATAGCACACTTAAAAAGGGGGGGGTTCAGACTATTCGCCCCAAAATATCGATAATATTTTTATATTTCTGCTCAATCACATTCATTCGAGTTCGCATAATGTCCATTTTGCTACTACATTCCATTATTTCCTGATTGATTATTTTGGCGCTAGCACTTGAGAATGGAGGATTTGGAGTTCCTGACACACCACCACGTTCAGCCCCTAAAAAAAAAAAAAAAAAAAATTAGAACTATGCAGGCCTACATCTGTATTTACCTTGAAGTTGTGGTGACAGACACTGACCTGTTGTGCTGATAAGCTCCACCTCTCCTTCCTCCACCTCCCCTTCCTCCACCTCCGCTTCCTCCACCTCCGCTTCCTGAACATGCTGATCTTGGTCTGCTTTGTGATCTTCGGGGAGTTTCTGTGGTCTTTGGTTCTTCGTCTCCTCAGCTTGGTGTCCTCCCAGTCTCCTCTCCCCTATGGGAATGTCAAAAATAATGTATCCTTTAGCACACAGAGATTTTAGGCCTGAAAATGGATTCATTGTTTTGAAGTGGGGTACAATTGATATTTGGGCCTGAGTTCCAAGATGAACATATGAGATCTTGTGAACTCTACAAAGCAGCATGTTATTTTTTAGGACACTCACAAATACACTTGGATAACCACCAAGGTATCCACTGGACCACCTGTGTGTGACCCGTTTATAAATTTGGTCATGTGGCCCAGACTATAGTATCTTGCTCCAGAAAAGAAAGCTGAGTACACAACTGCTGGAGTGTCATCTCCTTTACCCAGAATCCAGTTTAGCCTTTCATTCACATTCTAGTTTTACTTACAAACACATCATCTAGCCAACAATGTGTAGATAAACATTGTTTAATTAAAATGAGGCATGCCCATATGTAGTTTACGTGGATATGTGCCAAACATGTTGTGGGGAAGACGATCAAGTGTTTTTTTTTTACGACACATTTAACAAATAAGAGCCCATTCACACAGGGGCAACACGACTTCCAGCGCGATTTTATGAGGCAACTCAGACACGACTTGAGAATGAATCACAGCGCGACCTGGAGCTATTTACAAGGCAACTCCAAGTTGCCTGCAGGACAGGAGACATTCCAGTGGCCAATCAAACAAGAATCAGCTCTGTGGGAGGGAGAGGTTTGCCTGAGAAATGTATGTTTTCTTCCTGGAGAGTTGCTCCTATTAAGACAGTGAGAGGCGACTCCCATTGAAATGAATGATTACAGGTCGCCTAGGAGTCGGATTGAAGTAGTACAGGGACCTTTTTTGAAGTCGGAGCGACTGCAGTAGTGTGCATTAAGACGGCTCCATTAACTTACATTGATTTCTTCAGCCAGCGCGACCTGAGGCGACTAGGGGCGACCTGGGGCGATTTGGAGTTGGATCCAAAGACGCCCCTGTGTGAATGGGCTCTTACTGTTTTGTTTATTTTTTTACCTGCAAACCTCTTGTAAATAAAACCTGGCACCTGCCAGACTTTTAAGGAAGAGCCTGTTTGCGGACTATGATTCAGAAAAAGTTGATCCCCATGAGCTAATCTCCCACACCTGATAGAAGCTTTAATACCTTTGCTCTTTATTCAAAAATATACAAGAAAACTTTTTGACTTGAGCTGGGTCTTTCATTTCCTTTTTATATATTTTCATTTAGTGTAACTTTCAAAACACTTATAACTACTAACTGCATTCAAAACCAAAGATGTCTCAGCATGTTTCACATCCTCTTTTATATTATACATTTGTAGAAATATTATGCATAGAGGTCAAAAATTTAAAGGAGGCTGTCCATTGTAAGTGAAATAGTTTATAAAAAATCTTCCGTTGGATTGTAGATTCAGGGTATTAGATAAAAATTCTAAAATTCAGTTTTCTAAATTAAAAAAGTACTAACGATTAAAAATAAATTTCCTGCACTCGTGTAATTTTCTGTGCCATTATTCCTTTAGATCTACTCAGGTAGGAATTATTATTTTGGAAATGGAGTAATGAATTCCAGTTCCAGAGCAACAAATGTATTCGTTGAAACCCACAAGTGAGCTTCCTATGCTATTCAAAAGACGGCGCAACTATGCTAATGTCAGGAAGATTATACATTTTTTCTTAAAATGAGTTGTCTATAATGTAAAAATAGAAATGTAACTTATAGTTCTGGCTTTAATGGTGTTAATGTACCCATACATTGATAGAAAAATTTATGAAAATTCATACTAAATCCAAAACATTCTTTTGATCTAACATTTGATGGTCCAATCATTATATTGGACATTTTTCTGCAAATTTCAAAAGTTTTCAACATTTTTTCAATAGTTTTCAACAGTAAAGTTTATCTTTCTTCTGATTGACTACTACTACCCGTACTGCTCATGCGCATTTCACCAATTTTTTTTTTCTTTAAATGACTGACCTATAAACAATTAGAAAATTGTTTTTGAAATGAAAATCAACTGTCACTGTAAGAACACTAACAATACAAAGATCGAAGATCAGCCTACTGGCTCAATTTTTTATTTGATTTTCTATCCATATATGGCCTGCTTTAAGCCTTCATATCTATACCTCTGGAGGCCCATTAGCTGCTTTGCCCATGTTGAATATGGGATCTAAACGTCTGCCTAACTGATTATGCCTTAAAAGAGAAGTATGGTTTTGGGGGTTATTGCTGTTTTATACTTACCTAGGTGGATGCATCATTGGTCCGATGAATCTGTCCCCCAGCGTCCCTGCACTGAGAACCGAGTCATCGAACATCGTCGATGGCTCGGTTCTCTCAGCTCCCCAAGCAGAGAGCTGCTGCCTGTCAATAATAGCTCTCCTGCTCTGCTCCTCCACACTCACTTGAACGCTGAGCTGTGGAGGGGCGGGGAGCGGCCGTCTCAGCCTCTCTGAGATGGGTATCAGTTCAGGCATCTGAAGGATCCAGACTCCCAGAGTCGGGATAATGCGGTGCCTGGACTGATATTGGTGACTTCAGCAGAGAGCAGACTTCAGTCTGCTCTCTGCTGAAAAAGGGTCACAGGAGTGCAAAACGAACTGCACTCCTGTGACCCTTAGGAGAAGCCAACCGAGCTCACCTTCTTCTTTTATTATCTGATTAAGATACTGATTCAAATAGCTGAACAGGTATCATAATGGCAATTGAACCTTGAACGGTAGAGGGCAGTGCTTAGCATACGCAAAGGGTTATGCCCAAGACCTCATGTACAAGCCAGACTTAGGGGCCAAGGTTGCTTCCCACTGGCACAGATATTGATCTGAAGACCATGAGGTTCCAGTGCTTCAGCACTGTTGCTACTTTTAAAACATTTCAAGACAGCCAAGGTTTACTTTAAAATTAGTTAAAATTAGTTGCCTGTAAACCTCTTTAGGGAGAATTTAGACAGCACTCCGCAATATCAGTGTGAGTATATTTACTAAAGATGTGCTTTGTACTGTCATCTCCCCTTACTATACATATCACCATTTACATCCAAACTCCCAGGATAGGTTTGCACCTTAGTAACTATGAGGATTACCTTAGTGCCAACTTTTTTACATTAGGATTTTAGTATGCAAGAGAAAACTAGGAGCCCTCAAAGGGTGTGTTTAAATCTTCTCTTTCATCAGGGGTTTCCATATCACTATATTTCTAATAAACCAAGATGACTATACATTAACCACTTTAAGGACCAGAAGATTTGCCCCCTTAATGACCAGGCCATTTTTTGGCACTGTGTCATTTTAACTAACAATTGCGTGGTCGTGCAACGCTGTACCCAAACAAATGGTCCTTTTTTTTCCCACACATAGAGCTTTCTTTTGGTGGTATTTGATCACCTCTGCGGTTTTTATTTTTTGCGCTATAAACAGCAATTTAAAAAAAAATAAAAAAATGTTGCTACTTTTTGCTATAATAACTATGCAAAAAAAAAATTATTTTTCTATCGCAATAAGTGTAAATTGATTGGTTTGCAAAAGTTATAGCGTCCACAAAATAGGGGATTTTTAATACAATTTTTTTTTTTGTAGTAATGGCGGTGATCAGCAAATTTTAGTGGGACTGCGACATTGTGGCAGACAGATCGGACACTTTTGACAGTTTTTTTGGAACCAGTGACATCTACACAGCGATCATAGCTAAAAATAGCCACTGATTACTGTATAAATGTCACTGGCAGGGAAGGGGTCAACACTAGGGGGGGGATTAAGGGGTTAAGTGTTCCCTAGGGAGGTGTTTCTAACTGTGGGGGCAGTGTACTGACAGGGAGTAGAGAGAGATCGCTGTTCCCGATTACTAGGAATAGCAGATCTCTCTTTACTTCCCTGACAGAACGGTGGACATCCCGGCCGCCGACCACATGCGCCCCCTAGAGCCCCTAAAGCGATTCCTGCAGGGGGGTCAACCTGCCGCCGTATAACAACGGCGGCTGGTCGTCAAGTAGTTAATGAATAAATGAATTACTTAGGGAGGGATGAGCTGAGTGTTCAGTCTGAATGTATGGCTGAAATCCCAAGTTATGGGATGTTCAGCAGGAATTGCTCTGCCAAATATCCCATAATGTGTTGCCAAAGCCTTCATTGGCCAAAGTATTGCACGTGATCTCTGCTGAAGGACACCTAACAGTTTGCAGGGAGAGGGAGCTGGTTAATGTAGTGTGGTTTACTACTTTTGCTTTCTGCTTTATACATTACTCAGTGCTATACACATGTCTAAATTCAGTGCTCTATATTTTCTACTGATACTTGAAAGTGAATTGCAGTTTGTGTGGTTAGCGAGAGTGGAGTGCATGTCCACCTGCATTGACTGTGATTTCCTAGTGCACCACTTCCCTTTATTCCAATGGTTGCAAATGAAAGTAGAGAATCAGCCCCACATTATTAGCACTGAGCCTGGCAGGACTACAAGGAGTGATAGACATTGTCATGCAGCTATAAGCGGACAAGCAGCCTCTGTATCCACAGGCTAAAGTGGTGGTTGCAGACGTGGTGTGTCATCTGCAGGAAGGGCATGTATGCTTTATTTTTTTATTTTTTTTTTGGGGGGGGGCTGGACACAGGGCTGGTGCAATGATTTTTGAAACCCTAGGCAAAACCAAATGTTGCAGCCCCCCCCCCCTGTGGCTCCTCCCATGACTTCACCCCCTTTACGCTGCCCATGTATATCCCACCTTTTTAATGAAGTGCCCATCAAATGCAGCCCAACAGCACCCATAAAATGCAGCCTCACCAACGCCCATCGATGCAGCCTCACCAGCACCCATCAATGCAGCCTCACCAGTGCCCATCAAATGCAGCCTCACCAGTGCCCATCAATGCAGCCTCACCAGTGCCCATTATTGAATGTTTGCTTGCTTCCATTCATCCGGGAGTCGGGACACAGACACAGACACAGTCCTCCGCTGCCTCTGCGCCTTTGACACTATGTGCGAACGGAACGGAGGCTGTCTGCTGATGCTGAGAGTTAGTTGCTTGCTGCAGAGAGAGTAGAAACACCAGTGGCCGGGCGCCCTAGGCTGCCTAGTTTGCCTAGTGGTAGCACGGGCCCTGGCTGGACATGTTGTTCTGTCAGAGTACACAAAGGAGGTGGTGGAGAGGATATACCAAGCCTTCATTGTTCTCCTCCTTTGTCACTTATGTATAGACTAGCACACAGTCCACTGCAGCTTCCAGAGCACCCTATTCAACCTCTTCATCAACAGCTTTTCCTGTTGATGCCAAGCCAACTGTTACTGGGAAGTCTGCTGAATTATTAAAGCACAGTCATTTGCTGCAAGAGGATAGAGGACCGGCAAATATTGGGCTCTAAAGTTTACGAGGGGGCACAGGGGGGTGTTAAGTCCAAACATAAGTTCAGACCGAACAAATAGCTGTTTGAATTTTCATCTAAATGCTGAACATTTGGGCGTTCAACATATTAGAATGAGGTAGCTTCCGGCTATCAATGATTGCTAAGGAAACAGTGGCTGCTTGAAGCTGGTATGTAATTACCAACTATTAATGCCGCCCGACCCATTCACTTACATGGCCACAAATTCCTGGCTAAGTAAGCAAATAGACAGCAATTTGGGATGGGTTACATCAATGCCTAAATGTGGCAATATAGCCATGTTTGGCAAGTGATGACACCACTCTCCCAACTGTCAACGGTTGTTAAGAATGCAGTTCCTGCTTTCAGCCACCACCTCCTTATCAACCATTGGTGTCACCCAGGTAAATCACATTCATGTCAGGGAATCCCCAGCCACATAAGCAAAGAAGTGGGGAATAGAGCATTACATCATTGCCTAAAGAGATCCACATGGCCATATTTGGGCAATGATGTTACCACTACCTCTGATCCTTCCTTTATAAAGCTGATGACAGCTTGGGAAGCTAGTGTTACAGTTGGGTAATGTTAAGAGTTGGAATTGGTTGTGTGTGCTAAGTAGGGATGAGCTCGGTGTTCGAGTCGAACATAAGTTCGACTCGAACATCGGCTGTTCGACCGTTCGGCGAACATCGAACGATTTGGGCCGTTCGCGCCAAATTCGAGTGACGCGAACGGCCCACAATACACTGCACCATCGCAGTGCAATCCCGGCGCTGTGATTGGCCAAGCATGCACTGTGACCCTGCATGCTTGGCCAATCACAGCGCCGGCAGCTAGGAGAGCCATAATTGGCCACAGGCAGGTTGCCTGTGGCCAATTATAGCTCAGGGGGTTTAGCACACACCCCACACTATAAAAGGCCGCCAGCGCGGCGGCCTTGTGTAGTGTGTTCCGGCGCAGGGAAAGAGAAGGATAGGCAGGGACAGTGTGATATTCTTTGTGCTATTCTTGTGTGCAGGGAGAGAGAAGGATAGGCAGGGAGAGTGTCAGTGTCATATTCTTTGCTAAACCTTGTGTGCAGGGAGAGAGAAGGATAGGCAGGGGACAGTGTCAGTGTCACATTCTTTGCTAAACCTTGTGTGCAGAGAGAGAGAAGGATAGGCAGGGAGAGTGTCAGTGTCATATTCTTTGATAAACCTTGTGTGCAGGGAGAGAGAAGGATAGACAGGGAACAGTGTCAGTGTCATATTCTTTGCTAAACCTTGTGTGCAGGGAGAGAGAAGGATAGGCAGGGAGAGTTTCAGTGTCATATTCTTTGATAAACCTTGTGTGCAGGGAGAGAGAAGGATAGGCAGGGGACAGTGTCAGTGTCATTGTTGCTAAGCCTCCTGCACATTATACACCTGAAGTTAGCCCGTATTGCTGTGTTTTCCTGGTGTGTTACACCAACAGGCATTTGCAGCACTTACAGCAGGCGGAGTGTGCCTCCTGCACATTATACACCTGAAGTTAGCCCGTATTGCTGTGTTTTCCTGGTGTGTTACACCAACAGGCATTTGCAGCACTTACAGCGGGCGGAGTGTGCCTCCTGATCATATTACACCTGAAGTTAGCCCGTATTGCTGTGTTTTCCTGGTGTGTTACACCAACGGGCATTTGCAGCACTTACAGCGGTCGGAGTGTGCCTCCTGCACATTATACACCTGAAGTTAGTCCGTATTGCTGTGTTTTCCTGGTGTGTTACACCAACAGGCATTTGCAGCACTTACAGCGGGCGGAGTGTGCCTCCTGATCATATTATACCTGAAGTTAGCCCGTATTGCTGTGTTTTCCTGATGTGTTACACCAACAGGCATTTGCAGCACTTACAGCAGGCGTCGTGTGATTCCTGCAAAATATACTCCTGAAGCTAGGCCTTATTGCTGGTTTTCCCATCTCCCTGCAGGCCATTAGAATGTCTGGAAGGCAAACAAGGAGAGGCAGACAGTCAGGAGCCAATAAAAGAGGGCAAGCAGGCTCTGTGTCTAGAGACAACAGTGCTGGTCGTGGACGCGGTGCATCGCCATCAGCACGTGGCCATGGGACACGCTTGTCCTTCTTTTCGGCAGCTGGACGTGTTGAGCCGCATCATGCCGAAGACTTGGTAGAGTGGATGACCAAGCCCTCCTCATCCTCCTCATCCTCTCTCACCCAGGCTCAGGGTACTGGCAAAGCAGCTGCCAAAGCGTCCTCTTCCCTGGTATCAATGTCATCATCAGTCACTCCTTCCCTAGACCAACCATGTCCTCCTGAGGAGTCCCCCGAACTATTTGAGCACAGTGTTGGGTACATGCTCCAGGAGGATGCCCAGCGTTTCGAAGGGTCTGATGATGATACCCAGCTAGAGGAAGGCAGTAGCGTGAGAGCAGAGAGAGGGGATGCTCAAGAAGGACACCAATCTGGCAGTCATGTTCCAGCAGCTGCAGCATACTGCCAGATTGGCTCCAGTGATGAGGAGGGAGGGGATGATGAGGTCACTGACTCCACGTGGGTGCCTAATAGGAGAGAGGAGGAGGAGGAGGAGGATGAGGAGGAGGCACATCTCCAACGAGGCAGGATGCCCTCGGGGGGCCAGCGTAAGGGCAGCACACCAACGGAATCACACCGCAGAGCTCCGCCTGTGCAGGGCGCTGCCTCTGCCCGTTATTCAAAAAGTTCTTTGGTGTGGGCCTTTTTTGAGTCGAGTGCATCAGATCGCACAGCTGCTGTTTGCAACATATGTCTCAAGCGTATATCGCGTGGCCAAAACATCACCCGCTTGGGCACCACATGCTTGACCAGACATATGTTGACCTGCCATGCAGCTCGTTGGCAAGACCCACACCAAAGAACAAAGCGGACCTCTCCTTGCACCGCATCAGCTGGGATCTCCAACCCCACTATACCTTCAGTCCTCTCTGAAACCTGCACTGAGAGGAATGAAGGTGTAGAATTAGGTGTGTCACAGCCAAGTACTTGCGGGCACTCTGCTAGCAGTACACCGACATCCGATTCTAGTAGGCAAATTTCCCTGCCCCAGCTGCTGGACCGTCGAAAGAAATTCACTTCCAGCCATCCACATGCCCAGCGGTTGAATGCTAGCTTGGCTAAATTGCTAGCGCTTCAACTGCTGCCTTTTCAGTTGGTAGACTCGGCCCCCTTCCGTGAGTTTGTGCAATGTGCGGTTCCTCAGAGGCAGGTTCCCAAACGCCACTTTTTCTCACGGAAGGCGATTCCGGCTCTCTACCGGCATGTGGAAGGCAATGTCTTGGCCTCGCTGGACAGGGCGGTCAGCGGTAAGGTGCATATTACCGCTGACTCATGGTCCAGCAGGCATGGACAGGGACGTTACCTTTCTTTCACGGCCCATTGGGTCACTCTTTTGGCAGCTGGGAAGGATGCAGGACAAGGTGCAGTAGTGTTGGAGGTTGTTCCGCCGCCACGCCTCCAAAATGCTACTACTGGTTGTGACACACCTCTCTCCTCCACCCCCTCCTATTCTTCTTCCTCCATGACCTCTTCCTGTGCTTTGTCCTGGGAACCAGCGGTGCTCCGTAGGCGTTCAAGGGGCTACGCAAGTACGCAGGCAAAAAGATGTATGCCGTGCTTGCGCTGGTGTGTTTGGGGGACAGGAGCCACACTGGGGCAGAGGTCTGTCTGCTCTGCAGGGGCAGGCCGAGAGGTGGTTGACGCCACGCCAGCTTAAGCCAGGAATGGTGGTTTGCGACAATGGCACCAACCTCCTCTCCGCCCTCCGACAGGGGCAACTGACCCATGTGCCCTGTGTGGCTCACGTCCTTAACCTGGTGGTGCAGCAGTTCTTGGGCAGGTACCCGGGCTTACAGGATGTCCTGAGGCAGGCCAGGAAAGTCTGTGTGCATTTCCGCAGATCTTATAATGCCAGTGCTCGGCTGGCTGAGCTGCAAAAGGAGTTGAACCTGCCCAAGAACCGCCTTATATGTGACATGCCCACCAGGTGGAACTCAACGTTGGCCATGCTGCAGTGGCTGCACATGCAGCAGAGGGCCATCAATGAGTACCTGTGTGACTACGGCACCAGGACAGGGTCAGGGGAGCTCTGTTTTTTTCACCACGCCAGTGGGGCATGATCAGGGATGCATGCACTGTCCTGGCACCATTTGAGGAGGCCACGAGGATGGTGAGCAGTGACAGTGCATGCATCAGTGACACTGTACCTCTTGTCCACCTGTTGGAACATACGCTGCGTGGAATAATGGACAGGGCACTTGGGGCAGAACAGAGGCAGGAAGAGGAGGACTTCCTTGCCTCTCAAGGCCCCCTTTACCCAGACAGTGTTCCTTCTGTCCCACCCATCGCACAGGAAGAGGAGGAGGAGGAGGAGGAGGAGGATTGTGTCAGCATGGAGGTGGAGCCTGGCACTCAGCATCATCAGCAGCAGTCTTTTAGGGATGATTTACAGTCCCAAGAAACCAGTGGACTTGTACGTGGCTGGGAGGAGGTGGCTGCGGATCATGTCGTCCTTAGTGACCCAGAGGACTCCGGACCGAATGCCTCAGCTAACCTACGCTGCATGGCCTCCCTGATCCTGCAAAGTCTGCGGAAGGATCCTCGTATTCTTCGGATCAAGGAGAGGGACCATTACTGGCTGGCCACTCTCCTTGATCCACGGTACAAGGGTAAGGTTGCGGACCTTATCTTACCGTCGCAGAGGGAGCAGAGGATGAGACAACTCTGGGAGGCCTTGCAGAAAGGTCTGTGCAACGCGTTCCCAGAGACTGGGAGGTTACAAACTCCTGGTCCTGGACAACGAGTTGCTGAGGCTTCGGTCAGTCAAAGAAGGAGCGGTGGGGAAGGTGGCCGTCTGACCGATGCGTTCAGACAATTCTTTAGTCCGCAGCCCCAAGGTATGATCGGTTCCAGCAACCATCGCCAGCGTCTGATATACATGGTGCAGGAATACCTAGGGGCAAGGTCAGACTTGGACACCTTCCCCACCGAAAATCCTCTGGCTTACTGGGTCTTGAGGATGGATCACTGGCCAGAGCTTGCACAGTATGCAATTGAGCTACTGGCCTGTCCTGCATCCAGCGTTCTTTCAGAACGCACATTCAGTGCTGCTGGAGGATTTGTCACGGATCACAGGGTGCGCCTGTCCACCGACTCGGTTGATCGACTGACCTTCATAAAGATGAACCAGTCTTGGATCACCACCAGCTACCAAACACCTGAAGCTGATATAACAGACTAATTTATTTTCAAATGTCACATCCCTTCAAGACTGATGCTGATGCTGAGAGACTGTCCTGTTATGTTGACTGACTATCCTCCTCCTCCTCAATGATCCGATTGATGATGATAGCTTGGAAGAACATTTTTGTTTCTGGGTGCCGCCACCAGTGGCTAAGGCCCAATTTTTCAGCCCCTGTTTAACAGGGGCATGTAATTACAATTTTTTATGCAATGCTTTGCAGCAGGGCTCATTCCTGCACTCCAACTAGCGTATCTGGGAGAGGTTGCAGTGTCGTGGCACGAGCACCAGTGGCTTAGGCCCAATTTTTCAGCCCCTGTGATGGGGTAGCTATGCCATTTTTCTTAAAGATTTTCATCCATATTACCGGGACCAGACATTACATTAAAGCCGCAAGCAGTTTTAAATGGCTTTTTTTCCTTTAGAAATTTAATTTTGTGCAGGGACAGTTCTAAACACGGGAAACATGTGGCACTTCACAGGCATACTTTAGACACCCCCCAGGTACGATATTTAAAGGAATATTTGACACTTTTTTTTTCACTTTATGTATCATTAAAATGACTGCTCCCGAAAAACGGCCGTTTTTAAAACTTCTTTTTGCATTGATACATGTCCCCTGGTGCAGAACCCGGGTTCCCAAACCCTTTTTAGGACAATAACATGCATAATAGTCGTTATAATTAGCACTTTAGATTTTGAAAGTTCGCATCCATTGTATTTAATAGGGTTCTAAAGTTCGTGCGAACTTTCGGTCCGTTAGCGGGTTCTGGGGCAAACCGAACCCGGGGGTGTTCGGCTCATCACTAGTGCTAAGTCATCAGGTTTTTTTATTTCAGCTAGTCGGCAGTGGCATACATTGTGATTGTTGAAGGATTTACAATGAGGGAATTTTTTCAAAAAAATTATTTTAAATAAAGGACTTGTCAAATGTTTGGGTGTCTTTATATCTAGGTGACTTTTTGTAAATGAGTATGGGTACTATGTACCCAGTACTTATTCATGT
The DNA here is from genome assembly GCA_029206835.1 of Rana muscosa. Lineage (NCBI taxonomy): Eukaryota > Metazoa > Chordata > Amphibia > Anura > Ranidae > Rana > Rana muscosa. The sequence goes on from CM055121.1 coordinate 44,514,166, forward strand.
GGTGGATAAGGATGTGGGGGCCTATTATTAAATGGGACTTCCAGATTACGCTATGTTCCCAGCCAGCAGATCCACACAGCCACTGGGCAAGGGTTGTGGGGATGAGCCCTTTGCTTTCATCAATATGGATACATGGTGCTTTGCCAGGGGAAACCTCCATGTTGAGGGGATGTAGCTTTCTATGGTTCAGGAGTAGGGCCCCCCTTCCTGGCCAGCCAGGCTGCATGCTCAGATTAAGGGTCTTGTATAGAGTTGAGCGGACACCTGGATGTTCGGGTTCGACGGGTTCGGCCGAACTTCGGAAAAAAGTTCGGGTTCGGGACCGAACTTTAACCCGAACCTGAACCCGAACCCGAACCCCATTGAAGTCAATGGGGACCCGGACTTCTAAGGACTAAAAAGGCTCTAAAAAAGTAATGGAAAGGGCTAGAGGGCTGCAAATGGCAGCAAAATGTTGTTAAGAGCATGGCAAGTGCTCTGCAAACAAATGTGGATAGAGAAATAACTTAAAATAACATAAAAAAAATAAAAAAACAAAAAAATATGCTGGAGGCCCCCTTTTCAGCAGAAGAGGTACAGGAAGTCATTAAGAACCTCAGAAACTCAACGGCACGATGCCACACATATGGTGGGAATGCCCCAGAATACGCCCTTTCTGGAATAAATTATTCAATTTAATGGATAAGCTAGTGGGAAAATAAAATACTTTGAAATAAAAATATAGCGGGGTGCTAAATTTAAGGGAAGTGTTTGAGTGGTAAATAAGCTCAAACACCCTAATTCTGTAGGATTCATGGACCATTTTGTCCTCGGGGGGACAGTATTGGTGTGCAGTTCCCTGCGGCCTACAGGTGGCGCTGCCATGGTAGGCTAGGGTTGAACCGCTGATACAGTGCTGTGCCTTTTGTGTCCCCTCTTGGCAGTAGTACAGTGGGGCGGGGAACCTGCTGTGCATGCCGGGAGAGCATATAAAAGGGGCAGACCTTTGGCCTGGGGGCTGATGTCCAGTGGGGTCCGCGCCCAGGTGCCTTCGGCCTGGGTGCATGTGTTCCTGTTCCATCTCGGGCACCTTTAGCCTGGGGTGAGGTACTATCCTGGAGTTCCTGCTGCCCTGGGTATGGAGGCCTAGGGGCGGGAGTAAAGCCTGGAGTCCAGAGCCTTCATCTGGAGTCCGCTAAGGGTCGAGGAGTCTTAGGGTGCCGCCTCGAGTAGGGGACCCTGTTCCAGGGAAGGGAGGATCATTCTGATGGACCGATGCGGGATTCACGCTGAAGGAAGGGTCTGTTGACTCCCTGGAGAGATGTCTTCCCCTTGATATGGGCTAGGTTCATAGAAGGAGAAGCTCAAGGTCATCTTGACTGTATCAGAGGCCTTATTCACCCGGACCGTGGCAGGGGCCTTATACACCCTGGTCTGTGGCAGAGACCAAAGTTCTCCAGGTCCGTGGCAGGGGCCTTGTACACCCGGTCTGTGGCAGAGACCAACCTCAAGGTCTGTGGCAGAGACCGTGCACCTAAAAGTGTTTGAGAAACCTAAGCAGTGAAGTGAATGTGCTACGTTTGTGCCTGGACCTCCTCCACACCTTAAACTGTCTTGTTTCTTTGCTCTAACCTTTTCTATCCGAGTAGAGTTTATTTTGCCATGAGAGAATAAGAGTTGTAGTTTCAGCTGGTGTGGCCATTGACTTTACTGGGAATTAAAGGACTTGCCTCTACCTACAGTAGAGGTGAGAATCATCCTCTGGAGGAGTTTTGACTCCGGCTGTGGACACGTCCCGTCAAGTACACCGCTCAACCTCTTTATATAGGAGGGTATGGGCTGGTAGTGCGGTGTGCCTTTCTCCCTCCTGCGAGGAGCCAACAACATAAAGGCAGGTAAGGGGGAAAGGATCTGTGCGCTACAAAAAAATAAAATAAAAATTATAATCTTGACCTAGGAGGACGAGGTCCATATGGAGTAGGAGGTTGAGGTGGCGGTGGATGTGGCTGTGTAGGTGGAAGTGGCGGTGGAGGAGGACGAGGTAGCCAACACTGGTTCAAAAATACAACAATGGCTGGGTAAGGCTGGTGATGTGTCGAATTCTGTCCCCCGTCGAATAGTGTCCACCCTGTACTGCGCTTGCTCAGTATGCAGGACAAGGGGATTTTGAAAATCTCCCAAGGCGAACGGCGCCTGCGTGGTCAGTTCAGGTGAAGGCCACACCATCCGTGGTTCAAGCCGAGCCAAGTGAGGCCGTGCCTGAAGCGTGGCGATCGAAGCTAGCCCGTGAGGGGCCCTGTTACTATGTGCTACCGTATGTCCACTTGGATGGTGGGGCTTGAGCCTGCACTCACGGCGCAGGCGCCGTTTATCTTCGGAAATTTTGTGAATCTCCTTGTCCTCTGTACTGCGCAAGCACTGCGCCTTCGCAGTACGGGCCGGACACAATCCGATGGCCGGACAGTTTTTGTAGGACACACACCCACAGTACGCAACCACTGAATCGCAGAGCTACAGAACTGCAGAAAATGCTATTAAAAAAAAAATGTTGTTTTTTTAGTATAGCACAGTAGAAGACAAATATATAGAAATTGTTTATTTCACACACCTCCACATATGTATAACACACTGCAAAATATTTTTTGTGGCCCTAAATGGCGTTTTTTGGAAGACCACAACACACCCACAGTACGTAACCGCTGAATCGCAGAGCTACAGAACTGCAGAAAATGCTATTCAAAAAAAATATTTGTTTTTTTTAGTACAGCACAGTAGAAGACAAATATATAGAAATTGTTGATTTCACACACCTCCACATATGTATAACACACTGCAAAATATTTTTTGTGGCCCTAAATGGCGTTTTTTGGAAGACCACAACACACCCACAGTACGTAACCGCTGAATCGCACAGCTGCAGAACTGCAGAAAATGCTATTCAAAAAAAATTTGTTTTTTTAGCATAGCACAGTAGATGACAAATATATAGAAATGGTTTATTTCACACGCCTCCACATATGTATAACACACTGCAAAATATTTTTGGTGGCCCTAAATGGGTCTTTTTGCAAGAGTACATTAAAGTGCAAATTTTTATTTATTTTTTTGCCCTAAATGGGTCTTTTTTTGCACAAGCAAAATAAAATGCAATTTTTTTTTTCCCTAAATGGGTCTTTTGGAAAAGAGCACAATAAAGTGCCTTTTTTTGCCCTAAATGGGTCTTTTTCTAAGAGCAGAATACACCCACAGTATGGAAACGGTGTATCTCTCAATGTAATATATGCAGTGCTGGTGCACTGAGCTTGCAGATAAAAGTTAGATTTTCTCTGACACTGGGCTCATGGCAGTGTAAAAAGACTGTGCACTGCAACACAAACAGGTAAACCTATGCAGATCGCTGAGTTATATCTCTGAATCTGGACTCCTATTCCTATATAATAAATCTCTCTCCCTGAAAGCACCAACAGGAACCTGGCCCTACACTACACTGTCTCTCTATCTTTTCCCTCAGATTCCAGAATCAGGACTAACTCATGTATTTTCAATCTCTCCCAATAAGCAACAGCAGCAGACAAGATCCTCTCCCTATCTATTCTGAAGCAGAGTGACATGTGTGCTGTGTGCCTCTAGCTTATATAGAAGCTGGGTCACATGTTGCACTGACCAATCACAGCCATGCCATTAGTAGGCATGGCTATGATGGCTTCTAAGGGCACACCAGCTAATCAAAAGGTGATTGGCTGGCCCCTGAAGCATTTCTAACTGCGCCATTAGATTGCCAAACCCGAACTTGAACACGGACTTTCACGCAAAGTCCGGGTTCGGGTTTGGGTTTGGGAAAAAGCTAAAGTTCGGTACGAACCCGAACTTTACAGTTCGGGTTCGCTCAACACTAGTCTTGTATAGATTTTCCTCACACTTTTTTGCATGAAGTACACGTTTAAAATCCATACCAGTTCTAAAGGGTATGGTATACATTTTGAGGGGGACTCTACCCAAATTTCATTTCATCCTTGTGCTACAGCAAAAGTGACATTTTTAAAGATAAAAAATTATATTTAATTGCAGCTATATAAAAACTCATAGTGGGCCTCTTTAAAAAACAAAACAACAAACAGCACACAGACTTTTTCAAAGTCCCCCCACAATACATAACAGATCCATAACGGATTGAGATCCCTTTTTTTTAAAAAGAAGCAGGAGAATATGCCATTTGCAGGCAATGTAAATTTACATATTTATATAGTATTTATATAGTTTATATTTCTTTGGCTCTCTTACTTCAATTATTTTGCATGTCTAGTAACCTTATGAATGATCTTGTTTGCTGTTCAATTGTTTAACCTTTACTTATATAAATGATTAGGTACCGTAAGTACTGTTAAATGGATTATATGATGACTTATCAATCAATGTACATGTAAATAAGACATTTCTGCTTTTACTCTTTTTCACCTATTTTTATTTTCTAATTGTTTTTGTGTATTTTATATTCAATGTTTTTATTGAATTTTACAAGGTTTGACATGTAAGTGAATAAAAGCAATAACAATGCTGAAGAAAAGGCTAGTACATCGGAATGTGCATCACACAGACAATCCAGATCACATAATATAGAGCATACAAAAGGTACAATGTAACATATTAAAATACATTAGTATAGTATTTTCTGTCTGTCCACAGTTTCTATAATCTGTCAAATAGGGCACATGTGGAGTTTTTGTGAGAATACATTTTTCATAAGAAAATTGCATATTAATAAGATCTATGGTTTCAGAGGGGTTAGGTGCCATATTTTTCATCCAGTGCCTGGCTATCACTGTTTTAGCTGTAGGATGACTGTCCTAAGGTTATGAGGAAATTTCTCTATACCTAGGTGGAGGATGGCAAGGTCAGGGTCAGGATTTGATAGTACTCCTGTAGTTTCTGAGAAGATAGAAAATATGTTCCTCCAGTAACTGGTGAGACTTTTACAAGTCCTGTCAGGAATCAGATACGATCAGAACTATGTGGACTGCAACAGAGGAAACCGCAAACAGAGATAGGTGAAGTAAGTAATTTATTAAAGATAAATAAATATAAATGTGAATACACCACCAGCACAAAAGTGAACAACCAAACAAACAAACAGTGACAATAACCAGCATAAGTAGTAAAAGGGGGAACCAGAATCGTAGTCAAGCCAGGCCAGAATCATTAACGGGGGGTCAGCAGATGGGGGGCCAGGAGTGGACAGACAGGGAGCAGAGCAAGGATCCAAGGATCCAGGAATAAGGAGCAGAACAACAGGTTCAGGGATCAGGTATCGGGGCTCAGGTATCAGGTATCAGGTTAGGGCACGAGGACAATACCAGGGCGGTGTGTGTATGCACCTGCTGGGTATTTATACCTGCTAACAGGCTCAGGTGATTCCTAATTGCAGGAGGAGATACCTGCTCCATCCTGCCAGGATCCACCCGCTGGTGGACGCCACTACTGTGGCCCAAGGATCCCATAACACCAGCAGTGAAAGGCTCTCCTGACAGTTCCAAACTGCCAGGAGACACCTGCTGGTGGACATCAGTACTGCACGCCAAATATCAGATAGTATTACCAGCGAGTGGAACCTTTCCTGACAGTACCCCCCCTCAAAGGAGCGACCTCCGGACGCTCCAACTAGCCTTTGCTGGGGCAAGTCCATGATATCAAGCCGAGCAGCAGACAAAGTCACATGGGGAAGGTCCACGGCTCCAAGCCGGGCAAGGTGCAGCTCGAGCTGAGCAGTGGGTACAGACACATCAGACAGGGTAAAAAGTACATCAGGCTGAGTAGCAGGTAAGTCAAGCTGGGCAGCAAGTATGGGTACATCGAGCTGGGCAGCAGACACATCAAACTGGGCAGCAGGAACAGGCACATCAAGCTGGGCAGCGGGCATGGGCACATCAAGCTGAGCAGCAGACAGTGGCACATCAGGTTGGGCAGCAGACAAGAACATCTCAGGCTGGGCAGCGGACAGAAACACATCAGGCTGGGCAGCAGTCTCCGGGTCATCGAGCTGGGCAGCAAGCTCCGGGTCATCGAGCTGGGCAGCAGACAGGGACACATCAGACTGGGCCGCGGGTTCCTCAGGCCGGGAAAGGGGCACCACATCCTCAGGCCGGGACACGGGTACCACAACCTCAAGCCGGGAAAGGGGCACCACATCCTCAGGCCGGGAAACGGGCACCACATCCTCAGGCCGGGACACGGGTACCACAACCTCAAGCCGGGAAACGGGCACCGCATCCTCAAGCCGGGAAACGGGCACCACATCCTCAGGCCGGGAAACAGGCACCACATCCTCAGGCCGGGAAACGGGCACCACATCCTCAGGCCGGGAAACGGGCACCACATCCTCAGGCCGGGAAACGGGCACCACAACCTCAAGCCGGGAAACGGGCGCCGGATCTTTAGGCGAGGACACATGGACCAAATCTTCAGGCGGGGTTACCGGATCTTCCGACTGGGACACCGGAAGTTCAGACTGGGACACCGGCATCAGAACTTCTGGTTGGAAGGCAGGCACCGGAACATCGGCCTGGAAGACAGGCATTGGGACATCAGACTGGAACACCGGCTCTGGCACTTCAGGCAGGAAGACTGGCTCTGGCGCTTCAGGCTGGAAGACTGGCTCTGGCGCTTCAGGCTGGAACACTGGCTCTGGCGCTTCAGGCCGGAACACTGGCTCTGGTGCTTCAGGCCGGAACACTGGCTCTGGTGCTTCAGGCCGGAACACTGGCTCTGGCGCTTCAGGCTGGAACACTGGCTCTGGTGCTTCAGGCCGGAACACTGGCTCTGGCACTTCAGGCTGGAACACTGGCTCTGGCGCTTCAGGCTGGAACACTGGCTCTGGCGCTTCAGGCTGGAACACTGGCTCTTCAGGCCGGGACACTGGCTTTGGCGCTTCAGGCCGGGACACTGGCTCTGGCGCTTCAGGCCGGGACACTGGCTCTGGCACTTCAGGCTTGGACACTGGCATAGGAACTTCAGGCTGGCAGGCTGGTACAGGAACTTCAGGCTGGCAGGCTGGCACAGGAACTTCAGGCTGGCAGGCTGGCACAGGAATTTCAGGCTGGCAAGCTGGCACAGGAACTTCAGGCTGGAAAGCTGGTACAGGAACTTCAGGCTGGCACAGAAACTTCAGGCTGGCAGGCTGGCACAGGAACTTCAGGCTGGTAGGCTGGCACAGAAACTTCAGGCTGGTAGGCTGGCACAGAAACTTCAGGCCTACAGGCTGGTACAGGAACTTCAGGCTGGCAGGCTGGCACAGGAACTTCAGGCTGGCAGGCTGGCACAGGAACTTCAGGCTGGCAGGCTGGCACAGGAACTTCAGGCTGGCAGGCTGGCACAGGAACTTCAGGCTGGCAAGCTGGTACAGGAACTTCAGGCTGGCACAGAAACTTCAGGCTGGCAGGCTGGTACAGGAACTTCAGGCTGGCAGGCTGGTACAGGAACTTCAGGCAGAGACACTGACTGGATAGCAGGCAGAGGTTTGGTAGAGTCAGGTGGGTTGTCAGGTTCAGCTGGCATGCAAGCAGGCTGGAGCAGATTGGTTGGTGTGAAGGCAGGTTGGGTTACTGGCAGGATCGTGTGGGTTGGAAAGAATTTCCGGTTCTTCTTTGGCTTAACTGCTGGAGATCTGTAGGTAACTGCAGGACTGTAGGTAGGAGGTGAGACATACTGAAAAGAAGGGCTGGGATATGACAAGGAAGAGGGAACAGTGGCCAGAGAAAAACCTTGTGGGGAAGCTGTAGGTAGCAGAGAAGAGACAGGTGAGTTAAATGCAGGGTAGGTACAGGGAGAAGAGACTGGATGTTGGTATCTGGTGGGAAGCAGTGTGTACTGAACTGCGACTGGGGTTGCCATAGGTGATGGAGAAACATGCTTTTGGGTCGGCTGGTGTCTGATGGTAGAAGTGGTTTGTTGTGGGTTGGCTGGGATTGATTGTAACATATCAGACCATGCCGAGAGTATTGGTTGTACAAACTGTAGTTTTTAAATCTCCCTGTTTAACAAAGGACTGACCAGATTCAATGCACTCAGCAATCACCTGTGGGGAACTGGCTGAGTAGTGCTCACAATAATCAGCAGGATCGTCTTCAAACAGCCATACTAGGGATACAACCTAATTCATAGTGAAAGGAGGAGTGAAATCATCATGGCCCTCTGGAATACAGGGCAGGGCCAGCTCAGTACAGATTTTGATCAGAGGCTGCACCTCCCCTTTTTATGAAATTTATATTGGGGGGGAAACGGCCGAGGATTAAACGAGACGTGTTGATGGCACCCAAGTGCTATGGTGGGATGGCAGTCCCCGATATATTTAAATACTACCAAGCAGTACATCTAGCGAGATTGGTGGACTGGTGTAGACATGCCGAGTTTAAACGATGGGCTGATATGGAGCAGCAGTTAAGTCCAATCCCTTTACGCAGAGCACCATGGTGCTATACAGTATTGCCGATCTCTCTTAAGAAACATCCCATAATCGGTACGACTCTGCGAATTACAGCTAAAATATGTTGCAATGAGAAATTCTCATCAAAACAATCCCCCCTGTTTCCCAGATTGGGAAACCCTAGTTTTATACCTTGTATGAAAGAAGGGACTTTTAAAAATCTTAAAGAAAAAGGCCTATATCAAGCCTCACATTTTCTACAGTCTGAAACTTGGCCAACTATTAAACTATTGACACAACAGGGAGGACCTTTTGAAATTAAGCTTTGGCAGGCATTCTAAGTAAACCATTTTCTGAGATCTTTGGGGCCAGCAATAAATTTTCAACGCAATTTAACTATACTCGAGTCATACTGTGAGGATAAAGAACCACTCGCTAGGGTGGTGTCTAAGATGTACGGGTTATTAAATAAACCCTCAGAAGACTTTGAGTTGATGAGTCTTAGCAAGTGGGAAAACGAGTTAGAGAGAACTTTTACTCATATTCAACGAAAACAGATTATCTATTTAGCTTTAAATTCCTCAGTCTGTACACGGACTCAGGAATCTAACTACAAACTCTTGATTCAATGGTACTATACACCAGAACGACTTCATAAATTTTCAAAGGAGACCCCAGACAGCTGCTGGAGATGTGGGGAAGAACGAGGGACGTTGTTACATGTATTTTGGGCCTGCAAAAAAGTGAGATAATACTGGGTGGAAATTCAGAGAATCATGCAGAAGTTTACAGACATCCAGATATTAACTGATCCGTCCTTCTTTCTTCTCCATTGCTCACAGATCCCGGTTCAGACTTATAAAAGATCGATACTATGTCATATGATTAACGCAGCTAAAACCGGGATGACCCTGCATTGGAGAGATCCGAGTGTGAAGGAGTTTATTAAATGACTATATTGTATGTATGTTATCTCTAGTATCTACTTAAATATGGTTTGAGAAGTTTAGCATGGGTTAAATGTTTTTTGTGTTCAGCTGCTCACATGGTCTGCTCCCCAGCCCTCAGGAATTCATCCTTCTAAGAATATGCCTGCAAGGAGCAATGGAGCCATTCCTTTGACAGAAGATTTGATGTGCACAAACACACACCAAGATATAGTTATACAATAAGAAACGTATTGATGTTCATATTGGGAACTAGAAAAGTAATGTATGCTAACTAAGGGTAGAGTTTGAAGTTTTATCATGTGTGTGTTTGGGTGAACCATATAACCAGACAGTAGTATTATTTTCCTTGATTGGAAGCTCAGAGCGAAGAAAAGAAACAGATGTGTTTTTCCATCCCCCACTGCTTGATTCACTTCACTCTTCAATCCCCCCTCCCACTGACTAAGCTAAAATGGCGAAGAGGTGAGGAATGTGCTGGACTGTAGACACGTGGAAGAAGCAGACTCACAAAGAAGAAGCACCATATATGGACTCAGCCAATCATATGTACACGTGTGTGATGATGATTGCTTGTGTTACTTTGTCTTTAAAGGGCTGAGACCCAGAATAAACGTCCTGTTGTGATGAAGGGGTCACGGTGATCAGAGTGTTCCAGCGTGATTTCTTCCAAGCTAGCATGTAGGCCTATTCACTTCAGCATACATTCGGACCAGCGGCAGAATAAGGGAATAGATTCTGGTATTGGACCAGAACCGATCTATTACACGAGACCTCCCTTAACTGCAGAGTGGCTTCATAGAGTAAGGGAGATAGGAGCTATGGAGGATTTGGTCCTCTCAGCCCAAAATAAGAAAGATCAGTATGACCAAACATGGAGAAATTGGGACTTGTTTATGTACTCAGAGGAGGGGAAGAGATTATTGGATGGGACCTAAGAAGAGTGAGGACATGCAATAGGAATTTTACTATGTTGAGGGGAAGTATATTCCTGCACATGGAGGAATAAATAAAGAAATTAAATCCCTCCATCTTTACTTTTTTTTTTTTTCTCGGGGGGGGGAGGGGGGGCGGGATACGAAAGGGAGGACATGGGAAGGAAATGAATAGAGGAAAATAATGAGAAGTTATGAATTAATATCCCTCTAGTCCAGTACAGGATGAGGCTGAAGGTAAGATATACAACTAACCTAGATTGAATATATAGGCATAGTTACGATAGACTGTTAAGGTGATTTAAATGTACTAGGACAGAAGGAAAAGGCTGAAGTAAATGGTTTTATAAATGTTGGAAGTGATAATATACCTGTTCATATTTGTTCCTCTATTTTTGACAAAATAAAGAAAGATTAAATACAAAAAAAAAAAAAAGATACATTGCTCCCATTTGCCAACCAAGTTTTTCAAAATTTTTGTAAAGTCAGGGGTTCAGTTAGGATAAGGATTACATCGTCTGCAAAAAGGTTTATCATGTGAGGTCTGCGTTTAAAATTTAGCCTGGATATATAGGGATGAGACCTAATAGATTCTGCCAACGGTTCAATCATGAGATTGAATATTGAGGAAGATAAGGGGCATCTCTGACGGGTGTCGTTAAAGATTGAAAAGGATTTAGAGAGGAGGCCAGATGTGAATATTTGGGCAGATGGTGAAGAATAGAGTCATAATCGCCAACATAATTGGGCCTGAAAAACAGAACTTGGTTAGTACTGCGGACATATTTCCCCAATAGACCCGATCAAACGCCTTCTCCGCATCAATGGAAAGCAGCAGAGAAGGCTTCCGAGTCAGCTCTGTGTGATGAATGAGGCCGATCAGTCACCTGGTGGCATCAGGCGCCTATCTACCTCGAATGAAACCTAGTTGATCTGGGTTGATTATAAGAGAAGGCAGTACATTCAATAATATAAAAATTTTGAGGTTGAAAGTTTGGCATACACTTTTATGTCTGAGTTTAGGAGAGAGATCTGGTGGCAATGGAGAGTCAAAAAATGAAAGGTTTTAATATATTCGTTGGTGAGGCCGTCTGGGCCTGATGATTTACCTAGACAAAGAGATACAATAATTTCCTTTATTTCTGGTTCTGTTAGAGGGGCATTAAGAGACATTAATTGGGAGTCACTTCGGGTCAGAAGGTTAAGAAGTGCTAGAAATTATTGGATGTCTACTCCTGAGGGTTGAGGTGTATTAGAATTGCGGTTCAAATTGTATAGGGACTCCTAATTTAAGGTGTTTGCTATTGCCTGGGGGTTTAGGAGTTTTTCTTAATGTGTGAGTGAAAAATATACAGGATCTGTGCTTTACTTCTCTGGGCTTTCAATCTGCCCACAAGGAATTTCCCTGCTATGTTGTTAAGTGCCTAATAGTTCAGTTTCAGATGGCACAAATATTTGTCATGGCGTTCGTACAATAGCCTTCTTAGATTGTATCTCAGTTGTGATAATGAGTTTGCCGTAGCAGTGGATGGCGATGACTTGTTTAGAGCGTCTAAGGAGTGGATTTCAGAAATGATTGCGTTGATTTTAGCAGTATGCAGTTTTTTGGCCTTAGATCCGAGTTGAATGAGAAGGCATCTTGTGTGTATTTCACAAAGTAAAGGGATTGGTATCAGGAAGGCTATTATGTGAAAAAAAAACTACTGCAGTTGTTTAGTTATAGTTTTTTGAAGCTCAGGGTTCTGAATTGTGGAATTGTTACAGCACCACATAAACGCAGACAGGTTGTTGTCCACCTCCACCATGGACATAAAGATAGCAGCAAGATCTGACCATGTGATGTCGGCAATGGAGGAGGAGGAAACCTTCTGTAACAAAAGCATATTAACAAATAACCAGAAACATATCAATGCATGAGTTGTGTCGTGGGGAAAAATATGTAAAGTCACGTTCATTCACATGATGGCAACGCCACACATCGTGAACATCCTCTGCATGTAGAAAGCCATCCAGTGAAGACGAGGACCTTTTCAATCGTGAAGATTCACAACCATATTAAAATCCCCACACATGGCCATGTAGCACCTTTGAGATTTTGGTAAAAAGTGTGAGGGGGTTAACTTGGTAGCGGGTGTGTGTGACCCCCTGGATGGGCTCCCCACACAAAAACAGGCCCAGCAGACGGAGGTTGTGGTTTTCAAGATCAAAAGGTGCGGTTTATTTCTCTATTTACAGTGACAAAAACACAGCAAAGCAAAAAGAAACATAAACAAAATAAATCCTGGTCAGCTTGACCTCTGACTAAACATGCAGGTTTCCCTAACTAACAACTGGGATCAGCCTGGTGCTGTCCTAGTCCCTAAGTCCCTGGTTTAGTAAATGTCCAAACAAATAGCCACACAGGCTTTGTCTCACCGCACAGGGGTTCACTCTCCCTAGACAGTCCACACAGGTCTGGGTCCAGGCATGAGCAAACACCTAATGAAGCTGGGAGTTTTTATAGAGGCCTTAAACGAGCTGACAAGCTTCAGCTGGTCTCATCAACTCCCTGCCTGCACGACGCCCAGCACTCTCCCTAGAGGTATGAATCATCCATGAGCCCACTAGCCTCAGCTGGGCTTCATCAACTCCCTCCCTAGTTGTATAAGTCGGCATAAAGCCTGAATCTGGGAGAAATATATCTACCCCCCTGGATGCAACCAGGTGACTTTACCTTCCTGCTGTCACATACCCCCCCCTCTTGTTTTAACCTTGGGGTTGGAACACCAGCAATCAGGCATTCATGTACTCGAGACAAAGCATCCACATTCCCCATTTGAACGCCAGGGCGATGCTTTACTGTGAAGTTGAATTCCTGTAGGGCCAGGAACCACCTATTCACTCTTCTATTTGTCTCCTTGTTTTGAGCCATCCACTTTAACGGAGCGTGATCCGTAACCATGTCAAAGTGCCTACCTAGCAGATAGTACCGAAGGGAATCTAGAGCCCACTTCACCGCTAAACACTCCTTTTCAACCGTGGCGTAATTTACCTCATGGGACTTCAACTTCCTGCTGAGGTAAATGACTGGGTGCTCTTCCCCGTTCCAGACCTGGGACAATACTGCTCCTAACCCCACATCTGACGCATCACTTTGTACGACAAAGTCTTTAGAGAAGTCGGGTGAGTACAACACTGGCTGGCTACATAAGGCTTGTTTCAAGAATTGGAATGCTGCCTCAGCCTCGGGGGTCCATTTAATCATGACCGACCCTTTCCCTTTCGTCAGGTTGGTTAGGGGCACAGCCTTAGAAGCAAAGTGGGGAATGAAGCGTCGATAATAACCCGCGATTCCCAGAAAGGCTCGTACCTGCTTCTTGCTGTTGGGACGTGGCCAACTCTGGATGGCCTCGACTTTGTTGAGTTGGGGTTTTATTACTCCCCTGCCAATGGTGTACCCAAGATATTTGGCCTCCTCCTGCCCAATGGTACACTTCTTGGGGTTAGCCGTAAACCCCGCTTCCCGGATAGAGTCTAGGACTGCTTGTACTTTTGGCAGATGTGAGGCCCAATCTGTGCTATGGACAATTACGTCATCCAGGTAAGCCGCAGCATACTTCCGATGGGGCCTCAGTATCTGGTCCATTTTCCGCTGGAATGTGGCCGGCGCATTCTGTAACCCGAACGGCATTCTCTTATATTGGAACGCCCCGTCTGGGGTTACAAATGCGGTTTTCTCTTTGGCCGACTTGGCCAGGGGAATTTGCCAATACCCTTTTGTGAGGTCAAGAGTCGTCATGTATCGGGCTGTTCCCAGCCGGTCGATCAACTCATCTATACGTGGCATGGGGTAGGTGTCAAATTTTGTAACTTTGTTCAACTGACGAAAATCGTTACAAAATCGCCAGCTCCCATCCGGTTTAGGCACCAACACAATGGGACTAGACCAATCACTTTGGGACTCCTCTATCACCCCTAAGTTCAGCATTTTCTGTACTTCCTCCCGTATTGCCTCCCGTCGGGCCTCTGGGATCCGATAGGGTTTTAACTTCACCCTTTCACCGGGCGGGGTAATAATATCATGCTCTACCCCAGATGTTTGTCCCGGCAGCTCAGAGAACACCTCCTTGTTGCAAAGCACAAACTCCTTAACCTCCTGTTGTTGGGGTTGTGACAAGGTGGCTGCTATTCCAACCTCCGGAATCACGCAACCAGTTTGAGCTGGTGACCAAGTTTCTGCGACTAGGGACTCTCTATCCCTCCAGGCTTTCAACAGATTAACGTGATAGATCTGTTCGGGCTTTCGCCTTCCTGGTTGTCTGACCTTGTAATTCACTTCGCTCACTTTTTCCATTATCTCGTAGGGGCCTTGCCATTTGGCAAGGAATTTACTTTCAACCGTAGGGACAAGTACCAATATCCTATCCCCCGGGGAAAAGGTACGGGTCTTGGCTCCACGGTTGTACACTCTCTGCTGTGCCAACTGCGCTTGGGCCAAATGTTCCTTCACGATGGGCATTACCTGTGCAATTCGATCTTGCATCAGGGCGACATGCTCAATCACACTCCTGTGGGGAGAACTCTCACTTTCCCAAGTTTCCTTGGCAATATCCAACAGCCCTCTTGGGTGTCTCCCATACAGTAACTCAAAGGGGGAGAATCCCGTAGAGGATTGGGGCACCTCCCTAATAGCAAACATCAAATAAGGAAGTAGACAGTCCCAATCCTTTCCATCTCTATCCACCACTTTCTTCAACATTTGTTTTAGGGTTTTGTTGAATCTTTCAACCAGCCCATCGGTTTGGGGGTGATACACAGATGTACGCAATTGCGTCACTTTGAACAATTTACACAGCTCTTTCATAACCCGGGACATAAAGGGTGTACCTTGGTCCGTAAGCAGTTCTTTACAAATACCCACCCGGCTAAAAACAAGAGATAGCTCTTTGGCTATGGTTTTGGCCGAGGTATTTCGGAGAGGGATCACTTCTGGATAACGGGTGGCATAGTCCATTATAACTAATATGTACTGGTGCCCCCTAGCGGACTTGATTATAGGACCTACCAAATCCATTGCGATCCTCTCAAACGGGACCTCAATGATGGGTAGAGGGACCAGCGGGCTACGGAAATGTGGCATCGGGGCCGACCTCTGACACACAGGGCAGGAGGAACAATAATTTTCTATGTCCTTCATCACCCCAGGCCAATAGAATCTCTGTAATACCCTCTCTCGGGTTTTCTCTGTCCCCAGATGACCTCCAAGAATGTGCCCATGGGCCAACTCCAACACCAACTTCCTGTAAGGTTTGGGCACCACAAGCTGCTCAACGGTTTCTTCTGCCCTTTTTGCCACCCGATACAGTAGGTCCTTCTCTACGCTGAAGTATGGGTAAGTGCAGGTATTATCTGGGTTCACTAACTCGCCATCTATTTCCACTACGTTTTCCCGTGCCTTTATTAGGGCGGGGTCTTTTAACTGTTCTGTGGCAAAATTTTCCCTGTGAACCTCAAGATCAGAAAACTCCACAGACGGTAGGTTTTCGTCTGAGGAGGTGGGCTCCTCTCCAGTTTCTTGAGTCTCGCCTGCCAATACTGACAAGGGAAATTCTGGAGAGTCCTCACCACTCTCAGAGGAGTTCTGGCTATCACCTTCCTGGTACATAGGGGCACCAGTGGGGGGCTCAGGATCATCCCACAGTTCCCAGAACTTCGGAAAATCCCTTCCCACAATGGCATCATGCGGTAGTTGAGATACTAACCCCACTGGATGAGAGAGGGTACCTTTGGGGGTCTTGAAACACACTGTAGTTACTGGATACTCTCGGGTGTCCCCATGCACACAAATAACAGCTACCTTGCTTTTCCCAGAGACCTCTGTTTTAACTAATTCAGTCTTTATCAGGGTCACAAGGCTACCTGAATAATACCACAACATTTCTACCATTAATACACATTTTGCATAAATGTTTCTCAGTTCCCCGAATGGCAGTGCATGCGACTGTCGCACACAGCGACTGACGTCTGTCCGTCAGAAAGTCACATTGCATGGGTTCCTCCACAACCGGGCAATTTGCTGCAATATGTCCCGCTTGCCGGCAGCGGTAGCAAACAATCCTTTTGGCTGCCTCTTGAGCCCCCGACTTCCCAGGCTGTTCTCGCCAAACCCTGGGCAGAGCTCCCACCCTCTCACTCTCTCCACCCTCACCCCTTGGAATCATCTTATCGGCCCCTGGGGATGGTCTGGTCTTAGGGTGGAAAGTCCGAGAGTCTCTGGAAGAGGCCGTCAGGTTCTCTGCAGCCAAGTATCTCTCTACACGATCCACAAGTTTACCGGCCGTTTCTGGGTCTCCATGGCTTACCCACTTTTGAATGGCGGTAGGAAGAGCTCTCAAGAAACGATCCATCACAACACGTTCCACAATCTCCGGTGCGGACAAAGTCTCTGGCTGTAGCCACTTCCTGCTCAGGTGAATGAGATCATACATTTGAGACCTGGGGGGTTTTCCAAGCTGGAAAGACCAGTTATGCACACGCTGAGCCCGGACAGCCAGGGTGACACCCAGCCTTGCCAATATTTCAGCTTTTAGCATCACATAGTCTTTTGCTCGGTCAGGCTCTAGGTCATAGTAAGCTTTCTGCGATTCACCAGTTAACAGAGGAGCCACCAGTCCAGCCCACTGCTCCTCAGGCCACTTTTCTCTTTCAGCAGTCCTTTCAAATGTGGTCAAAAATACCTCTGGATCATCCTCTCCAGTCATTTTTGTCAATAAACGACTCACCCCAAAGGACGCGGTATTAGTGGGACGGCTTTCCTCACTGGTCTGCGGACGTTGCTGCATTACTGCTTCCATCTGTTGTTGTAGTCTCTGCTCTTGCTTCTGCAACAGGTCTATGAAGCGGGCCTCAGATTGCTGCTGGGCTTGTTGCTGGGCTGCGAAGCTCTGTTGTTGAGCTGCAAGGCTCTTTTGCAAACCTGCATTTGTCTGCTGTTGATTGGCATTTGCTAGAGCCAGCTGTTTCAGTATCTCCTCCATGCTGGCTTAAAAAAAAACTGCCACTGGTTCTCCACCAACTGTGAGGGGGTTAACTCGGTAGCGGGTGTGTGTGACCCCCTGGATGGGCTCCCCACACAAAAACAGGCCCAGCAGACGGAGGTTGTGGTTTTCAAGATCAAAAGGTGCGGTTTATTTCTCTATTTACAGTGACAAAAACACAGCAAAGCAAAAAGAAACAAACAAAATAAATCCTGGTCAGCTTGACCTCTGACTAAACATGCAGGTTTCCCTAACTAACAACTGGGATCAGCCTGGTGCTGTCCTAGTCCCTAAGTCCCTGGTTTAGTAAATGTCCAAACAAATAGCCACACAGGCTTTGTCTCACCGCACAGGGGTTCACTCTCCCTAGACAGTCCACACAGGTCTGGGTCCAGGCATGAGCAAACACCTAATGAAGCTGGGAGTTTTTATAGAGGCCTTAAACGAGCTGACAAGCTTCAGCTGGTCTCATCAACTCCCTGCCTGCACGACGCCCAGCACTCTCCCTAGAGGTATGAATCATCCATGAGCCCACTAGCCTCAGCTGGGCTTCATCAACTCCCTCCCTAGTTGTATAAGTCGGCATAAAGCCTGAATCTGGGAGAAATATATCTACCCCCCTGGATGCAACCAGGTGACTTTACCTTCCTGCTGTCACAAAAGCTTATGCAGAAATTTCAATTGGTGCGAGTTGGGTGCCTATATATTAATCAAGGTATACATGCAGTTGGTAATAGTACAAAGAAGTATATTATATCTGCCCTCCAGATCTAGAATAGCTTCAGTTAGTGAGAAGGATACAGAGTCCTTGATAGCCATCATTACGCCTCTTTTCTTGGCGTGGGTTGAGGCCAAGAAAATATGGGGAAAGTTTTTGTGGGAACAGTGAGGCATAGTGTCTTTGTGGAAGTGGGTCTCTTGTATAGCAACTAGGTCAGCTTTGTTGGAGAGTGCATCTTTCCATAAGGAGTGGCGCTTTGCTGGGTGGTTTAGGCCATGGACATTTAAGGACATAAGTCCATCTTCTTGTTTCCAGCTGATGTGGACAGTGATGTCGCAGATTGTAGTAGAGGAGTATGATGAACCATGCAAGGTAGGGTGGGAATTTCCAGAAACAGTGGCACAGAGATATACTCTGTGTATGTGGAAGGACTTTTTGCGATGCTGTGATGATGATTGCCCATAATGTATAGCCAACATAACATGTAGAAACAAGTGAAGTAAACAGATGTAACTCTAAGGTTTATGACCATTAGGCAGATGTCTCCGTCAAAGTAGGCAGGCAAATTGAGCGGAACTCCGACAACACAGGCAACAACTGCCAAAATAAGATGAGAAAAATAACCTGCCAAGGTGAAGAGAAGCAAAGAACAAGTAAAAAGAAAGGTTCCGTCTGGAACCACAAGCACAGTGTTTTACTGCAGAAATTCCCAGGGTATAGGGGACGGTGGAAGGTATTCCTTCTGACTCCAGAGTTCCCCTCTGGGAACCAGGATAGGTTGTAGAACCATGTCCTCTAGTTGATTTGTGAAGAAGAGGATTTCCTGGACTTAACTTGCCATTTGGAGTGTACATGCTTGGGCGGCTGTTGAAAAGAACCATTAAGAGGTGGTTGTACTTCCCCAGTTTTTGAGGAGTTTGAGACCCTCGTCCAACGAGGTGATTATATATGATCTTTCATTGTAAGTCACACTCAGCTTCGCTGGGTACTTCCATTTGTAGGTGATTTTGGTATTTCTCAGGGATTTGGTTATGGAATTAAGGTTGGGTCAAAGTTGCAGAGTGTACTGGGAGAAGTCCGAAAGGACCTGAAGGTTTGCAGCTTTTGCTGGTAACTGGTCAGTGTGGAAGAAGGCCTCTAGTATTTTCTATTTTACTTGAAAGAAATGTATCCTTAGTAGAACATCATGTGGCACCTCTGGGGGGAAGAATGATGTTTTTGGATGTGGTGAATCCTATCAATAGTTAAGTCTGCAGACGTAAGATTACGCAGCATTTCTTTAAATATATTTCAAGCAAAATAGGGTAATTGGGAGGCTTGTGCTGATATCCGGGAAATCCCTGATTTTTAGGTTGTTATAGCATGACCTGTCCTCGAGGTCCACCACTTTTGCTTTTAAGGAGGTGTGTTCTTCCGGGTGGTCCACGTTTGAGTCTACTAGAGCATTAAATGAGGTGGTAACTTCGCACATTTTACTTTCCATGTGACCCACCCTGCACCCTATCTCCTGCAGCTCAAATTTGCATTGATTAAGAGAAGACAGAATGTCAGATTGTAATGAGGCCCGCAGGTAGAGTAGCATTTCTTTTAAGGTGGTGTCAGATACTGGCTTCCCTGTTGTAGGAAAGGCTGCAAAGGGATCTGGCTGTAGGGTGTCAGTGTGAGTATGGTTTGATTTTTGCCAACTTCCATCAGGGGCTCTTCCTCCCAATCATCAGAGGAGTCTCGAATAGGCCTTAAATTGGCCGGGCTTTGGGTAGATGGGGTAGAGTGTCCATATTGCAGGGCATCCCCTGCGTGCTCCATATTGTGCCCTGTGTTATGCTGCTGTGTCGCCGCGGTGGCCACTAGAGGTCCGGGACCGGTGCTGGAGCTTTGGTCTCTGACACCATTTTAGCGGAGCTTGGCGCCCATGGATGGGAAGAAGCTGGAGAGTTTGTTTACCTGCATCGTGTCCTCATGGCACCGCTGCACAGCGATAGAGGCAGCGGGTGTTCAGTTGTTTGGGAAAGCCCAGGAAATTGCTGAGAATGGGCTAGAGGTGGCTATAGATGTGGTAGTGCCCGGGAGTAGAACAGAGCTCCAGAATCAACTGGCTGTCATGCCAAGCCATCGCCACGCCCCCCTGTTTTTGTGTATTTTGACTGGTTGAAAACAATAAAAATCTAAAATATGGTCTGTTCAAACAGGCCTTCTAGCTCTGGTACACACATGTATACTATACCCATTATCAGTGTCCAAAATAACACTCCTTTTTTTAACAAATGCTAAATGCCTGCTCAATCTCTCAGAAATTGTAGCCTGTTCAAAAAGTATAATAGGTAGTCTTGCGAGCAACTAGAATACAATCTGTGTAATATATGCAAGCAGCAGGTAACACTCCCAATATATATGTGCAAATAAAACTCAAAACAAATAATGCTGTGCTGGTGTTAATAAATGTATCCAACTAAACTGTCATTTCAATGAGTCGTGAAGGCAGCGAATCCTGAGATTTACTCACAAGTCCTCTATCTATGCCAAAACGCAGGAGACCAACTACAAGCTCCTTTCGAGGTGGTACAGGACCCCAGCACTGCTCCACAAGTTCTTCCCGGCGATGTCTGACATTTGCTGGCGCTGCCGGGCGGACAAGGGGAGACTATTGCATATTTTCTGGTCCTGCCCTAGCCTGAAACGCTTTTGGCAGGGGATACGGGAAATCGCTCAGAAATTCACGGAACGCATCATCACAGATGACCCCGCATTCTTCCTCCTGCATGCATCTACCATCCCGGAGAAAGTATACAAAAAATCAGTGATCAGGCACCTATTGGACGCAGCTAAGGCCTGCATACCACTGCTTTGGAAGGCCACACTTCCACCAACGATACCCTCACAAAAGTGGAAGAAATAAAACATATGGAGGACCTTATCCTCACGGCATAAGACAGGCAGGAAACATTCAAGAATACTTGGCAGTTGTGGAATATCTTCATTTTGAGAGAACCCTTACTAGTACGGACGACCGTAGGGGCACTACCCCCTGACATTCCTTGGGAAGGGGAAACTGAGCCCTTCCTCCCCCCCCTTCCCATCCTTATAGACTTTGACCGCTTTTCTATTTCTCTCTCTCCCTATCTTCTACTTACTATTATTTTTTATAATTTTCTAAAACTCCCAGTAATGGGGGTTCCCTTTTTCTCTAGTTTAAAAAGTGAAAAACTAAGGGACCGGACACATGGGCCCAACATCTAGTTGGGAATTGACGCATACACACCCCCCTTCAGATGGGAGGTTCTTCTCTGTTACCACCTCTAGTTTCTTAGAGAGGTAATGTTGGATAACCCTCATAGGGCATACGAGACACTTTACTTTATGGTCAGGATGTACTGCTGTAGCCCCCCCATACAGTATTTGCTGTTGGAATAGTTGTTATGTCTGACATGATCTTACTTACTGTAACGGGAGTCACTTTGGGCATAGGGTGACTGAGGAAATATACCTTCGACTACCTAAAATGGGATTATAATATTTATGCACAATATCTCCCAGGATATAAGTAAAATAACTATTTACTGGTTGTTGATTCTGAACTCAACAGGTTAATTGAAATATGTTAATGTCATCACCTCCAACCACCTGGCTGCCTGTGTAATGTAAACTGAGTCCAGGCTAACTTCTAAAGATCTTTTCATTGTGGATTGTGATAATTAACTCTGTAATTGTATAAAGGAATTAGGTACTTAGCTCATGTAAATTAGGTCTGGTCAAAGGTGTATTTATGATATTGTAAGTTAGCAGACAGCCAGTCTGGGAAACGTAAAGGTCATGCATATTAGTAATTGAAGCTATAAAGAGATTTGTTAATGAACTCACCTGTTGTCTGCTAAGGAATGTCAGAATAATGTGTATTGGGGGCTCGTTATGTAACCATTGTGTGATGTTGTGGGGGGAGTTGGGTCATTGTTCATGGTTTCTGCAGTATTCTTTTGGTGTATATAAGAGCCTGCTTTCTCAATAAAGATTGTCAGACCTGCTGGAAACCTAAAAACAGAGCTTTGTCTCATTATTAGGGGGGAATTATCATTATGGGTCTCGTTCGTCTGACTGTGGAGTGTCAGTAGCTGCCATGTGTTTGGAAAGGGAATATCCTAAACTGTGTTAACCCCTTTCGTATTGGGATTGCCGTTACATTGGTGGCAGCAGTGGGATGATTCCCACAGCCAGAAGGACAGCTACTGTACAAGAGGACACAGGCCAATGGAGGCACAGTATGAACGGGGGACATTATCACAAAACTAGTCGAAATGGATGGAGCCGAAAGACCCAACATAACCGAAAGGCCCAGCGTTACAGACAGGACACCCGAAGAGGCAAGTTTTGATCGGGCTGTTAACATAAGACTGGCACATTATGGTCCTAACCCTACAGCGGAGATCATAGACCGAGTTATAGCAGCTGTGGATGCAAATTTGCTACCGCAAAGAGGTGCTGCAGCAGCAGAAGTCAAAGCAGCACCAACTGAAAGGAGAAAGATACATTTTGCTGCTTTTAAAAATTTCATCGAAACAGAAGGGGAGATTGATGGGTACCTTGCCGACTTTGAACGGCAATGCGCCCTACACCGGGTGCCCACAGAGGAATGGGTTACCATTTTGTCTGGGAAATTGTTCGGCCGTGCCAGTGAAACGTTCAGGGCCTTCCCAGACGAGGATATTATGAACTATGTACTGGTAAAAGAAGCACTTTTGGCCAGGTATGCCGCCACACCGGAGGCATACCAGAGGCGGTTCCGAGAGACGAGCAAGAAGACTGGAGACTCATATACCGAATGGGCATGCCGCCTACACCGCACAGCATTCCACTGGGTCGCTGGATGCCAAGCGGAATCCGGGGAAGAGGTTCTGCAGGTGTTCCTGCTGGAGCACTTCTTTGACAAACTGTCCCTGGAAGTCAGAGAGTGGGTCCAGGACCGAAAACCTTTCACCTTGCCTGAAGCAGCTCGCTTGGACGGACGAATACACAGACGCCCGCAAACTGGATAACCCTGTGGTCAAGACAACAGCTCAGGTGGATTATCGATGAGCAGCACACCCTCCGGCTATTGCCTACCAACCACAGTCGTACCGCCCTACAGCACCACCTCCAGCGGCCACTTATTCTCAGCAGCCCAGGTTCAACTCCCAGGACTACTCACAACCCATCAGGTGTTTCGGGTGTAAACAGCTAGGGCACAATAAGCCAGACTGTCCGTTGTATCCAGCCAGGCAGTCCCAGTCGTAGAGACAGCCAGGAGGGGGGAACCCCCGCACATCCATGCCTGCGGCCCACTGCGTTGAGGAGGAAGAACTTTGGGGCGTCCTGCACGAGGCTGATCCAATACAAGCAGCTAAATGGGACAATAGGTAGCAACACAGGCAGACTGTCTGGGTCAATGGAAAGGTAGCCAATGGCCTACGTGAGACTGGCGCCACCATGACCCTACTACAGAATAACCTCATCCCAGACAGCCAACACACCGGAGACACTGTAGCCGTAAGAGTAGCGGAAGGCACCGTCTTCTGGCTACCCGTTGCCCGTGTTCACCTGGATTGGGGGGTTGGTTCGGGACACGTGAATGTGGGGGTGATGAAGGGTTTGCCAGCGGATGTACTACTGGGGAATGATTTGGCCCCCCTCGTTTCTGCTTACGCCCCGATGGGCCCCGATGAAGCCAACCCAGTGACTACCCGTGCCCAGACCCGTGCTGCTGGAACCGGCCCGCTTGCTGCTGAGACGCAGGTGAGACTATCTTCCCTGACATGTACCTTAGATCAGGCGCCCCTAGGCTAGGATACCCCAGAGGCATTCGGGAGGGAAACCCAGGAGGACCCGACCTTACAGAAGTAAGGCAGATACTCAGGAAAGGGGAATAGATGGGGAGCTTTATGAATGGGTGGGGGATAGACTGTATAGGATCCCTAAGCCATCCCAGAGAAGTAAGGCTCCTTCACAGAAACAACAGCTGGTGGTACCTAAGAAATACCGATGGAGATTCTGCGAATCGGGCATGATGTACCACTAGCAGGACATCTAGGGTCCCATCGCACAGCCCATAGGATTACACAGAATTTCTTCTGGCCCAATTTTAACCAGGATGTGCGACAATACTGCAAAACGTGTGACACATCTCAACGGGTAGGTAAGATAGGGGACCATCCTAAGGCTAGACTTATGTCCATGCTTATTATTGGGGAGCCCTTTTACCGCATAGCCGTTGACATTGTGGGTCCCTTGGCCGGGACTAGTCCATCCGGGAAGAAGTATATTCTCACCGTGGTGGACTACGCCACCCGTTACCCAGAGGCAGTAGCTATGTCCAACATTGAAGCAGAGACAGTAGCTGATGCCCTGGTTAAGATATTTACTAGAGTGGGGTTCCCTAAGGAGATTCTCTCTGACCAGGGAACCCAGTTTACTGCGGTGCTCACCCAGCAGTTGTGGAAGGTGTGCAATATTAAGCCCTTGCTGAGCTCACCTTACCACCCCCAGACTAATGATCTCTGCAAACGCTTTAACGGGACCCTCAAGCAAATGCTTAGGACCTTTTCGGACGCTTGCAGAGACTGGGAGAGATTCCTGCCTCACCTGTTATTTGCGTACAGAGAGGTACCACAGGAATCTACTGGGTTCTCGCCCTTCGAGTTGCTCTATGGGAGAAGGGTCTGCAGACCCCTTGATCTCATCAGAGGACACTGGGAGG
Organism: Rana muscosa; assembly: GCA_029206835.1. NCBI lineage: Eukaryota > Metazoa > Chordata > Amphibia > Anura > Ranidae > Rana > Rana muscosa. Next base: position 44,538,904 of record CM055121.1, read on the forward strand.
GAGAGACAGAGCAGGAGGGGACCCCCATAGTGCCCTATGTTCTGGAACTCAGGGACCGCATGGAGCAACTGCCTCTGATGGTAAGGGAGAAACTCCAGGCGGCCCAGGGGAGACAGAAGAGATGATACGGGGGCCCGACAGCGTATCTTCCAGGTTGGGCAGAAGGTCTTAGCGCTCAAGCCTGTGAAGACTGACAAGATGCAGGCATCTTGTCAGGGCCCGTATAAAGTAGTAGCCCAGGTATGTGATACTACCTATGTTATTGCCAGCTGTGCAGATGAAAGAATCCAGCGAACCTTTCATGTGAACATGCTGAAGGAGTATCAGGAACGGCAGGAGGATGTTGCTGCAGTATGTGCCCCTGCTGCGGACAGCTCAGAAAGTTTACCTCTCCCTGACTTATTAGAGAGAGAGCCCCAGACTGACCTCATTAGCCTTGTACAACTAGGGGACTGGTTAAGCCCCACAAAGAAGGAACAGGCTAAGCGGGTTCTGTGGGAGAAACAGGCAACCTTCTCCCAAAAACCGGCCTATACGACCCTGGCTGTGCATAAGGTAGAGACCCCTGGACAAGCACCCCTTCGACAGGCCCCCTACCGTATCCCTGAAGCAGTCCGAGAAGGAATGCGGAAGGAGATACAGGAGATGATTCAGTTAGGAGTCATTGAGCCCTCTGACAGCCCTTGGGCCTCGCCTGTAGTCCTGGTGTATAAGAAAGACGGAACTACCCGGTTCTGCGTGGACTACAGGCGACTCAATGAGAAGACCACCACTAACGCCTACCCGATGCCCAGGGTGGACGAACTGCTAGATCGTATAGCCAGCTGATGTTATTTAACTACAATTGACCGGTGTAAAGGTTATTGGCAGATTCCCCTGTCCGAGGATGCTATCCCCAAGTCAGCATTTGTTACCCCATTTGGCCTGTACCAGTCTAAGGTCATGCCATTCGGGATGAAAAATGCCCCGGCTACCTTCCAACGTATGGTGGATAGGCTCCTCGATGGCTTCCAGGATTTTGCATGTGCATACCTGGATGACATTGTGATCTACAGTGGGTCTTGGGAGGAGCACCTGGTTGACGTAGGGGTGGTTCTGGACAAAATTCGGGCCGCAGGTATGGCGGAGGTGCAGTAGCTGGGACACCGAGTAGGGTGTGGGAACCAGAGACCAGCGCCAGCCAAGGTAGAGGCAGTAGCTAACTGGCCCACACCCTGTACTAAGACCCAGGTATTAGCCTTCTTGGGGACTGCAGGGTACTACCGACGTTTTGTCCCTGATTATAGTGCTATCGCCAAACCCCTGACTGACCTGACGAAAAAGAATTTACCTAGGCAGTTCCTGTGGTCTCCAGCTTGTGAAGCCGTGTTTCTAGCCCTCAAGCAAGCACTTGTAAATGCCCCTGTCTTGGCTGCCCCAGTACCTAACAAACGTTTCCTTGTCCACACAGACACTTCCATGTTTGGACTGGGGGCTGTGCTGAGCCAAGTCAGGGAGGATGGAGGAGAACACCCTGTTGCATACCTGAGCAGACAGCTATTACCTCGGGAAGTGAGCTATGCGGCAGTGGAGAAGGAGTGTTTGGCCCTGGTCTGGGCCCTTAAAAAGTTGAACTTGTACAGACAGGAATTTTCATTAGTCATCGACCACAACCCATTGGTCTGGCTTAACCGGGTCTCAGGAGACAATGGCAGGTTGCTGCGGTGGAGCTTAGCCCTACAACCTTACAACTTCACCATCAGCTACCAACCTGGTAAGCAAAATGGCAATACGGATGGGTTGTCCCAGAAAACAGACGTCATCCCGGCCTCCTAGTTCCGAACATCCCCAAGTTGACCCGAGAAGGATCAAGCCAGGTCTGCCGGAGTGTCCCACAAGGAGGGAGCCATGTAACGGGAGTCAATTTGGGCATAGGGTGACTGAGGAAATATACCTTGGACTACCTAAAATGGGATTGTAATATTTATCCACAATATCTCCCAGGATATAAGTAAAATAACTATTTACTGATTGTTGATTCTGAACTCAACAGGTTAATTGAAAGATGTTAATGTCATCACCTCCAACCACCTGGCTGCCTCTGTAATGTAAATTGAGTCCAGGCCAACTTCTAAAGATCTTTTCATTGTGGATTGTGATGATTAACTCTGTAATTGTATAAAGGAATTAGGTAATTAGCTCATGTAAATTAGGTCTGGTCAAAGGTGTATTTATGATATTGTAAGTTAGCAGACAGCCAGTCTGGGAAACGTAAAGGTCATGCATATTAGTAATTTAAGCTGTAAAGAGATTTGTTAATGAACTCACCTGTTGTGTGCTAAGGGATGTCAGAATAATGTGTATTGGGGGCTCGTTATGTAACCATTGTGTGATGTTGTTGGGGGAGTTGGGTCATTGTTCATGGTTTCTGCAGTATTCTTTTGGTGTATATAAGAGCCTGCTTTCTCAATAAAGATTGTCAGACCTGCTGAAAACCTAAAAACAGAGCTGTGTCTCATTATTAGGGGGGGAATATCATTATGGGTTTCGTTCGCCTGACTGTGGAGTGTCAGTAGCTGCCTTGTGTTCGGAAAGGGAATATCCTAAACGGCGTTAACCCCTTTCGTATTGGGATTGCCGTTACACTTACCATGTACTGTAATAGTGTTATTACTTTACCGTATGTTTTCTCTGTAATGTGTCGTCCCGTGTGGGCCTTGTCCCTGTTATAAATAAAAAAAAAAGTGTCCGATGTGTCCACCATAATGTCGCAGTCACGAAAAAAATCACTGATCGCCGCCATTACTAGTAAAAAAAACTAATAAAAATGCCATAAAACTATCCCCTATTTTTTAAACGCTATAACTTTTGCGCAAACCAATCAATAAACGCCGCTTGTGATTTTTTTTACCAAAAATATGTAGAAGAATACGTATTGGCCTAAACGGAGGAAAAAATAATTTTTATATATTTTTTGGGGATATTTATTATAGCAAAAAGTAAAAAATATTGCATTTTTTTCAAAATTGTTGCTCTATTTTTGTTTATAGCGCAAAAAATAAAAACCGCAGAGGTGATCAAATACCACCAAAAGAAAGCTCTATTTGTGGGAAAAAAAGGACGTCAATTTCGTTTGGGAGCCAAGTCGCAGGACCGCACAAGTTTCAGTTAAAGCGATGCAGTGCCGAATCGCAAAAAGGGGCCTGGTCTTTACCCAGCCAAGATGGTCCGGGGCTTAAGTGGTTAACTGACAATTGCATGGTCATGTAAGACTTTACCCAAATACATTTTATGTCCCTTTTTCCCACTAATAGAGCCTTTTTTTGGTGGTATTTGATTACCTCAGCATTTATTTATTTTTTGTGCTTTAAACAAAAAAAGACCAACAATTTTGAAAAAAAAAAAAAGTTTTTCGTTTCTGCTATAAAAACTATCCTATAAAAAAATCAATTTTTTTTCATAAATTTAGACCAAGATGTATTCTGCTATAATTTTTTGGTAAAAAATTCCCAATAAGCGTATATTGATTGGTTTGCACAAAGGTTTCTACAAACTATGTGATATTTTTATTTATTTATTTTTCTCTCCTAATATTAATGGTGGTGATCAATGACTTATAGCAGGACTGCAATATTGCGACAGACATTCTGACACTGACACTTTTGACACTTTTTGGGGACCAGTGACACCAATACAGTGATCAGTGCTAAAAATATGCACTGTCACTGTACAAATGACACTGGCTGGGAGGGGGTTCACATCAGGGGCAATCAAAGTGTTAATTGTGTGCCTAGCCAATGTTTTACTATACTGTGTGAGGTGCTTTTACTAGGGGAAGAGATGGAACTTATTCCCTGCAGCGACACAAACTCCATCCCTTCCCTCCTGTCAGAATGTTGATCTGCCTTGTTTACATAGGCAGATCGCAGTTTTGTCTCTCTGCCTGGCAATTGGCAGGTGCTGGAGGACATTGAGTACCCTGAACACACCGATATGCTTCCGCTGTGTGTAATCACAGTGGAGGCGAGCCCCCTACCCAGAAGTGTTGGATCAGGTACATATACACGTGATCTGGTGCACAGGTGTTGCCCTGTAACAGCAAAACTGCTATAGGTTGGACCTAAAGTGATTAATGGGCAGCAAGCCTCTATAATATCTGGGGCTGCTGTGTTTCAAATATAAGAAATTATGTATAAGTAAAGTAGACATGCAATTTATGTGGTGCCAGAATATGGATTTTTAGCTTAGAAAATGGCCAAAAAGGCATTGATTGCAATAATGTTTGGATTATGGATATGAACATTTGCCAGACTGAACCTGTGTGCATTCAGCTCAAAACCACGATTCCCATTTGCCTCTCAGAATTTATTACTTAGTTCTGACTGAAATATACACATGGTCTATTCATTGTTTATAAATCAGTAAAACCTACATGATGCATTTATCTGGATAGTTTTAAGCTTTGTTAAATATGGAGAAACTGAATGATGGGGGAAGGAAAGGGAAAGAATATGAGCTAAATGGAATTGGTACAATCCCATAAAAATGGTTAAAGAAAGCAGGCATTCTTTGCGCCATTAAAACTCAGTGATTTCCTTGTCTGAAAGGTGTGTATAAGATGGCAATTCTATTGTATGAGGTTTTTATATGGCTCTCTCCCACTGGTATTTTCATGTATTCAATTCAGATTAGTGAAAGTTGCTCAACTGTTGTCGAGACAAAAATGTCTAGCTACTGGAGACCTTAAATTGTATGTTTCAGTATCATACATACAGTGGGGAAAATAATTATTTGATCCCACTTACAAAAAAATGAAGGGTCTATAATTGTTATCATCTGTGTTTTTTTAAATGATAGAGAAAGAATATCAACCAAAAATCCAGAAAAAACACATAATATATGAAATGTTATAAATTGCAGTTCAGTGAGTAAAATAAGTATTTGATCCCCTACCAACAAGCAATAATTCTGGCTCCCACAGACTGGCTACAGTATGTGCTCATGTGGTACACAGAATAGTCCTGTCAATTTAAGAAGTTGCTCCTAATGACAAATTGTTATGTGTATAAAAGTCACCTGTCCACAGAAATTCTTTCTTTCATTCAAACCCCCCCCATCATGGGCAAGACCAAAGAGCTGTCAAAGGTCGTCAGAGACAAGATTGTAGACCGGCCCAGGGCTGGAATGGGCTACAAGATCATCGGCAAGAAGCTTGGTGAGAAGGAGATAACTCTTGGAGCGATTATTCGCAAGTGGAAGAAATACAAAATAACCACCAATTGCCCTTGCTCTGGAGCTCCATGCAAGATTTTTCCTCATGGGTAGTGATGAGCCGAACACCCCCGGGTTCGGTTCGCACCAGAACCCGCGAACGGACCGAAAGTTCGAACGAACATTAGAACCCTATTAAATACAATGGATGCGAACGTTCGAATTCTAAAGTGCTAATTATAACAACTATTATGCATGTTATTGTCATAAATAGGGTTTGGGAACCCGGGTTCTGCACCAGGGGACATGTATCAATGCAAAAAGAAGTTTTAAAAACGGTCGTTTTTCGGGAGCAGTCATTTTAATGATGCATAAAGTGAAAAAAAAAAAGTCAAATATTCCTTTAAATATCGTACCTGGGGGGTGTCTAAAGTATGCCTGTGAAGTGCCACGTGTTTCCCGTGTTTAGAACTGTCCCTGCACAAAATGACACTTCTAAAGGAAAAAAAAGCCATTTAAAACTGCTTGCGGCTTTAATGTAATGTCTGGTCCCGGTAATATGGATGAAATTCTTTAAGAAAAATGGCATAGCTACCCCATGACCCCCCCCCTACCCCAGCCCATTACCAGCCCCTTTGGGTCTTGTATGGATATTAAGGGGAACCCCGCACATAAAATAAAAAAGGCCCTATATACTCTGAACAGCCGTATACAGGCGGTGCATACAAGACAGGGACTGTAGGTTTGTTCTTATGTAGAATCTGTTTGTAATTTTGAACAGGTACATTGTTGAAGTGTAGCTCCAGCCCAAAAATCTATTTTTAAACTTTTTGGGAAACATAGGTAAGGGTTATCACCCCTGTAACATTTGTTTTGCTGTCTGTGCCCCTGTTCAGAACATTTCACCTCACTTTCCGTCCCAATGACAACTGTTTTTGAAATGTGGTGTTTTTCTTGAAACAAGGATTGCTGATAAAGCATCAGTACAGATGAGACCCCTTTCTCCCATATTTATTCTTACAGGAGAGAATTTTCCTTTCTAGGGGTAGATTTCCTCTCACTTCCTGTTGTCTTCTTTCGTTTGCAAGTAGGAGTCGTTTGTAAGTTGGATGTTTGAAAGTAGGGACCTGCCGTATATACTCTGCAGAAATAGGCCCCTTAGTTGTTGGTGTTGGCACAACACTGTAAGCACTCAGTTACTCTTGGTTGGTGCTGGAACGCCCTGCTGTCAACTATTATATCAGGAATTTTAATTACATATAATTGTTGAACAGTGGTAGTAAAAATTGGGGCTTTGATGGTGGTGCTGGTGCCACAACACTGTAAGCCCTGACAGTTACTCTTGGTGGGTGCAGCAATGGGCCCTGCTGTGAATTATTAGATCAAGAATTGTAATTACATGCCCCTTTTGAACAGGGGCTGAAAAATTGGGCCTTTCGTGGTGGTGGTGGTGGTGGCGTTGCCACAAGACTGTAAGCCCTCAGAGTTACTCTTGGTGGGTGCAGCAATGGACCCTGCTGTGAATTATTAGATCAAGAATTGTAATTGCATGCCCCTGTTGAACAGGGGCTGAAAAATTGGGCCTTAGGCACTGGTGGCACAACACTACAACCCCTCACAGATACTGTACTTGGAGCACAGCAATGAGCCCTGTTGCAAAGTATTGCTTCAAAAATTGTAATGACACGCCCCTGTTAAACAGGGGCTGAAAAATTGGGCCTTAGGCACTGGTGCCACAACACTCCAACCCCTCACAGATACTGTACTTGGAGCACAGCAATGAGCCCTATGGCAAATTATTGCTAAAAAAATTGTAATTACACGCCCCTGTAAAACAGGGGCTGAAAAATTGGGCCTTAGCCACTGGTGGCGGCACCCATAAACAAAAATGATCTTCCAAGCTATCATCATCAATCGTATCATTGAGGACTCGGAGGAGGAGGATAGCCAGTCAACATAACAGCACAGGCACTCAGCATCAGCATCAGTCTTGAAGGGATGTGACATGTTAAAATCAATTAGTCTGTTATATCAGCATCAGGTGTGTGGTAGCTGGTGGTGATCCAAGACTGGTTCATCTTGATGAAAGTCAGTCGATCAACCGAGTCGGTGGACAGGCGCACCCTGTGATCCGTGACAAATCCTCCAGCAGCACTGAATGTGCGTTCCGAAAGAACGCTGGATGCAGGACAGGCCAGTAGCTCAATTGCATACTGTGCAAGCTCTGGCCAGTGATCCATCCTCAAGACCCAGTAAGCCAGAGGATTTTCGGTGGGGAAGGTGTCCAAGTCTGACCTTGCCCCTAGATATTCCTGCACCATGTTTATCAGACGCTGGCGATGGTTGCTGGAACCGATCATACTTTGGGGCTGCGGACTAAAGAATTGTCTGAACGCATCGGTCAGACGGCCACCTTCCCCACCGCTCCTTCTTTGACTGGCCGAAGCCTCAGCAACTCGTTGTCCAGGACCAGGAGTTTGTAACCTCCCAGTCTCTGGGAACGCGTTGCACAGACCTTTCTGCAAGGCCTCCCGGAGTTGTTTCATCCTCTGCTCCCTCTGCGACGGTAACATAAGGTCCGCAACCTTACCCTTGTACCGTGGATCAAGGAGAGTGGCCAGCCAGTAATGGTCCCTCTCCTTGATCCGAAGAATACGAGGATCCTTCCGCAGACTTTGCAGGATCAGGGAGGCCATGCAGCGTAGGTTTGCTGAGGCATTCGCTCCGGAGTCCTCTGGGTCACTAAGGACGACATGATCCGCAGCCACCTCCTCCCAGCCACGTACAAGTCCACTGGTTTCTTGGGACTGTAAATCATCCCTAAAAGAGTGATGCTGATGATGCTAAGTGCCAGCCTCCACCTCCATGCTGACACAATCCTCCTCCTCCTCCTCCTCCTCCTCTTCCTGTGCGATGGGTGGGACAGAAGGAACACTGTCTGGGTAAAGGGGGCCTTGAGAGGCAAGGAAGTCCTCCTCTTCCTGCCTCTGTTCTGCCTCAAGTGCCCTGTCCATTATTCCACGCAGCGTGTGCTCCAACAGGTGGACAAGAGGTACAGTGTCACTGATGCATGCACTGTCACTGCTCACCATCCTCGTGGCCTCCTCAAATGGTGCCAGGACAGTGCATGCATCCCTGATCATGCCCCACTGGCGTGGAGAAAAAAAACCAAGCTCCCCTGACCCTGTCCTGGTGCCGTAGTCGCACAGGTACTCATTGATGGCCCTCTGCTGCGTGTGCAGCCGCTGCAGCATGGCCAACGTTGAGTTCCACCTGGTGGGCATGTCACATATAAGGCGGTTCTTGGGCAGGTTCAACTCCTTTTGCAGCTCAGCCAGGCGAGCACTGGCATTATAAGATCTGCGGAAATGCACACAGACTTTCCTGGCCTGCCTCAGGACATCCTGTAAGCCCGGGTACCTGCCCAAGAACCGCTGCACCACCAGGTTAAGGACGTGAGCCACACAGGGCACATGGGTCAGTTGTCCCTGTCGGAGGGCGGAGAGGAGGTTGGTGCCATTGTCGCAAACCACCATTCCTGGCTTAAGCTGGCGTGGCGTCAACCACCTCTCGGCCTGGCCCTGCAGAGCAGACAGGACCTCTGCCCCAGTGTGGCTTCTGTCCCCCAAACACACCAGCGCAAGCACGGCATGGCATCTTTTTGCCTGCGTACTTGCGTAGCCCCGTGAACGGCTACGGAGCACCGCTGGTTCATAGGACAAACCACAGGAAGAGGCCATGGAGGAAGAAGAAGAGGAGGGGGTGGAGGAGAGAGGTGTGTCACAACCAGTAGTAGCATTTTGGAGGCGTGGCGGTGGGACAACCTCCAACACTACTGCACCTTGTCCTGCATCCTTCCCAGCTGCCAAAAGAGTGACCCAATGGGCCGTGAAAGAAAGGTAACGTCCCTGTCCATGCCTGCTGGACCATGAGTCAGCGGTAATATGCACCTTACCGCTGACCGCCCTGTCCAGCGAGGCCAAGACATTGCCTTCCACATGCCGGTAGAGAGCCGGAATAGCCTTCCGTGAGAAAAAGTGGCGTTTGGGAACCTGCCACTGAGGAACAGCACATTGCACAAACTCACGGAAGGGGGCCGAGTCTACCAACTGAAAAGGCAGCAGTTGAAGCGCTAGCAATTTAGCCAAGCTAGCATTCAACCGCTGGGCATGTGGATGGCTGGGAGTGAACTTCTTTCGACGGTCCAGCAGCTGGGGCAGGGAAATTTGCCTGCTAGAATCGGACGTCGGTGTACTGCTAGCAGAGTGGCCGCAAGTACTTGGCTGTGACACACCTAATTCTACACCTTCATTCCTCTCAGTGCATGTTTCAGAGAGGACTGAAGTTATAGTGGGGTTGGAGATCCCAGCTGATGCGGTGCAAGGAGAGGTCCGCTTTGTTCTTTGGTGTGGGTCTTTGAGGTAGGCTTGCCAACGAGCTGCATGGCAGGTCAACATATGTCTGGTCAGGCATGTGGTACCCAAGCGGCTGATGTTTTGGCCACGCGATATACGCTTGAGACATATGTTGCAAACAGCAGCTGTGCGATCTGATGCACTAGCCTCAAAAAAGGCCCACACCAAAGAACTTTTTGAATGACGGGCAGAGGCAGCGCCCTGCACAGGCGGAGCTCTGCGGTGTGATTCCGTCGGTGTACTGCCCTTACGCTGGCCACCAAAGGGCATCCTGCCTCGTTGGAGATGTGCCTCCTCCTCATCCTCCTCCTCCTCCTCTCTCCTATTAGGCACCCACGTGGAGTCAGTGACCTCATCATCACCTCCCTCCTCATCACTGGAGCCAATCTGGCAGTATGCTGCAGCTGCTGGAACATGACTGCCAGATTGGTGTCCTTCTTGAGCATCCCCTCTGTCTGCTCTCACGCTACTGCCTTCCTATAGCTGGGTTTCATCATCAGACCCTTCGAAACGCTGGGCATCCTCCTGGAGCATGTACCCAACACTGTGCTGAAACAGTTCGGGGGACTCCTCAGGAGGAGGACATGGTGGGTCTAGGGAAGGAGTGACTGATGATGAGTCTGACATTGATACCAGGGAAGAGGACGCTTTGGCAGCTGCTTTTCCAGTACCCTGAGCCTGGGTGAGAGAGGATGAGGAGGAGGAGGAGGGCTTGGTCATCCACTCTACCAAGTCTTCGGCATGATGTGGCTCAACATGTCCAGCTGCCGAAAAGAAGGACAAGCGTGTCCCATGGCCATGTGCTGATGACAATGCACCGCGTCCACGACCAGCACTGTTGCCCCCAGACACAGAGCCTGCTTGCCCTCTTTTATTGCCTCCTGACTGTCTGCCTCTCCTTGTTTGCCTTCCAGACATTCTAATAGATGGCCTGCAGGGAGATGGGAAAAAAGCAATAAGGGCTACCTTCAGGTGTCCTTCTCTGTCCCTTGAAACAAGGGCTTTGACAGTGAAAGAAACTGACACACTCTCCCTACCTACAGTTTTCTGTCCCTAGAAAAAATGTTTTTTTTAAGCACAAATTAGCACAAGGAGAATTCACTCACTGTCCTTCCAGGTCCCTGGAAACAAGGACTTTGACAGTGAAAGAAACTGACACACTCTCCCTACCTACAGTTTTCTGTCCCTAGAAAAAATGTTTTTTTTAAGCACAATTTAGCACAAGGAGAATTCACTCACTGTCCTTCCAGGTCCCTGGAAACAAGGACTTTGACAGTGAAAGAAACTGACACACTCTCCCTACCTACAGTTTTCTGTCCCTAGAAAAAATGTTTTTTTTAAGCACAATTTAGCACAAGGAGAATTCACTCACTGTCCTTCCAGGTCCCTGGAAACAAGGACTTTGACAGTGAAAGAAACTGACACACTCTCCCTACCTACAGTTTTCTGTCCCTAGAAAAAATGTTTTTTTTAAGCACAATTTAGCACAAGGAGAATTCACTCACTGTCCTTCCAGGTCCCTGGAAACAAGGACTTTGACAGTGAAAGAAACTGACACACTCTCCCTACCTACAGTTTTCTGTCCCTAGAAAAAATGTTTTTTTTAAGCACAATTTAGCACAAGGAGAATTCACTCACTGTCCTTCCAGGTCCCTGGAAACAAGGACTTTGACAGTGAAAGAAACTGACACACTCTCCCTACCTACAGTTTTCTGTCCCTAGAAAAAATGTTTTTTTTAAGCACAATTTAGCACAAGGAGAATTCACTCAATGTCCTTCCAGGTCCCTGGAAACAAGGACTTTGACAGTGAAAGAAACTGACACACTCTCCCTACCTACAGTTTTCTGTCCCTAGAAAAAATGTTTTTTTTAAGCACAATTTAGCACAAGGAGAATTCACTCACTGTCCTTCCAAGTCCCTGGAAACAAGGACTTTGACAGTGAAAGAAACTGACACACTCTCCCTACCTACAGTTTTCTGTCCCTAGAAAAAATGTTTTTTTTAAGCACAATTTAGCACAAGGAGAATTCACTCACTGTCCTTCCAGGTCCCTGGAAACAAGGACTTTGACAGTGAAAGAAACTGACACACTCTCCCTACCTACAGTTTTCTGTCCCTAGAAAAAATGTTTTTTTAAGCACAATTTAGCACAAGGAGAATTCACTCACTGTCCTTCCAGGTCCCTGGAAACAAGGACTTTGACAGTGAAAGAAACTGACACACTCTCCCTACCTACAGTTTTCTGTCCCTAGAAAAAATGTTTTTTTTAAGCACAATTTAGCACAAGGAGAATTCACTCACTGTCCTTCCAGGTCCCTGGAAACAAGGACTTTGACAGTGAAAGAAACTGACACACTCTCCCTACCTACAGTTTTCTGTCCCTAGAAAAAATGTTTTTTTAAGCACAATTTAGCACAAGGAGAATTCACTCACTGTCCTTCCAGGTCCCTGGAAACAAGGACTTTGACAGTGAAAGAAACTGACACACTCTCCCTACCTACAGTTTTCTGTCCCTAGAAAAAATGTTTTTTTTAAGCACAAATTAGCACAAGGAGAATTCACTCACTGTCCTTCCAGGTCCCTGGAAACAAGGACTTTGACAGTGAAAGAAACTGACACACTCTCCCTACCTACAGTTTTCTGTCCCTAGAAAAAATGTTTTTTTTAAGCACAAGGAGAATTCACTCACTGTCCTTCCAGGTCCCTGGAAACAAGGACTTTGACAGTGAAAGAAACTGACACACTCTCCCTACCTACAGTTTTCTGTCCCTAGAAAAAATGATTTTTTTAAGCACAATTTAGCACAAGGAGAATTCACTCACTGTCCTTCCAGGTCCCTGGAAACAAGGACTTTGACAGTGAAAGAAACTGACACACTCTCCCTACCTACAGTTTTCTGTCCCTAGAAAAAATGTATTTTTTAAGCACAAATTAGCACAAGGAGAATTCACTCACTGTCCTTCCAGGTCCCTGGAAACAAGGACTTTGACAGTGAAAGAAACTGACACACTCTCCCTACCTACAGTTTTCTGTCCCTAGAAAAAATGTTTTTTTTAAGCACAATTTAGCACAAGGAGAATTCACTCACTGTCCTTCCAGGTCCCTGGAAACAAGGACTTTGACAGTGAAAGAAACTGACACACTCTCCCTACCTACAGTTTTCTGTCCCTAGAAAAAATGTTTTTTTTAAGCACAATTTAGCACAAGGAGAATTCACTCACTGTCCTTCCAGGTCCCTGGAAACAAGGACTTTGACAGTGAAAGAAACTGACACACTCTCCCTACCTACAGTTTTCTGTCCCTAGAAAAAATGTTTTTTTTAAGCACAATTTAGCACAAGGAGAATTCACTCACTGTCCTTCCAGGTCCCTGGAAACAAGGACTTTGACAGTGAAAGAAACTGACACACTCTCCCTACCTACAGTTTTCTGTCCCTAGAAAAAATGTTTTTTTTAAGCACAATTTAGCACAAGGAGAATTCACTCACTGTCCTTCCAGGTCCCTGGAAACAAGGACTTTGACAGTGAAAGAAACTGACACACTCTCCCTACCTACAGTTTTCTGTCCCTAGAAAAAATGTTTTTTTTAAGCACAATTTAGCACAAGGAGAATTCACTCACTGTCCTTCCAGGTCCCTGGAAACAAGGACTTTGACAGTGAAAGAAACTGACACACTCTCCCTACCTACAGTTTTCTGTCCCTAGAAAAAATGTTTTTTTTAAGCACAATTTAGCACAAGGAGAATTCACTCACTGTCCTTCCAGGTCCCTGGAAACAAGGACTTTGACAGTGAAAGAAACTGACACACTCTCCCTACCTACAGTTTTCTGTCCCTAGAAAAAATGTTTTTTTAAGCACAATTTAGCACAAGGAGAATTCACTCACTGTCCTTCCAGGTCCCTGGAAACAAGGACTTTGACAGTGAAAGAAACTGACACACTCTCCCTACCTACAGTTTTCTGTCCCTAGAAAAAATGTTTTTTTTAAGCACAAATTAGCACAAGGAGAATTCACTCACTGCCCTTCCAGGTCCCTGGAAACAAGGACTTTGACAGTGAAAGAAACTGACACACTCTCCCTACCTACAGTTTTCTGTCCCTAGAAAAAATGTTTTTTTTAAGCACAATTTAGCACAAGGAGAATTCACTCACTGTCCTTCCAGGTCCCTGGAAACAAGGACTTTGACAGTGAAAGAAACTGACACACTCTCCCTACCTACAGTTTTCTGTCCCTAGAAAAAATGTTTTTTTTAAGCACAATTTAGCACAAGGAGAATTCACTCACTGTCCTTCCAGGTCCCTGGAAACAAGGACTTTGACAGTGAAAGAAACTGACACACTCTCCCTACCTACAGTTTTCTGTCCCTAGAAAAAATGTTTTTTTTAAGCACAATTTAGCACAAGGAGAATTCACTCACTGTCCTTCCAGGTCCCTGGAAACAAGGACTTTGACAGTGAAAGAAACTGACACACTCTCCCTACTTACAGTTTTCTGTCCCTAGAAAAAATGTTTTTTTTAAGCACAATTTAGCACAAGGAGAATTCACTCACTGTCCTTCCAGGTCCCTGGAAACAAGGACTTTGACAGTGAAAGAAACTGACACACTCTCCCTACCTACAGTTTTCTGTCCCTAGAAAAAATGTTTTTTTTAAGCACAAATTAGCACAAGGAGAATTCACTCACTGTCCTTCCAGGTCCCTGGAAACAAGGACTTTGACAGTGAAAGAAACTGACACACTCTCCCTACCTACAGTTTTCTGTCCCTAGAAAAAATGTTTTTTTTAAGCACAATTTAGCACAAGGAGAATTCACTCACTGTCCTTCCAGGTCCCTGGAAACAAGGACTTTGACAGTGAAAGAAACTGACACACTCTCCCTACCTACAGTTTTCTGTCCCTAGAAAAAATGTTTTTTTTAAGCACAATTTAGCACAAGGAGAATTCACTCACTGTCCTTCCAGGTCCCTGGAAACAAGGACTTTGACAGTGAAAGAAACTGACACACTCTCCCTACCTACAGTTTTCTGTCCCTAGAAAAAATGTTTTTTTTAAGCACAATTTAGCACAAGGAGAATTCACTCACTGTCCTTCCAGGTCCCTGGAAACAAGGACTTTGACAGTGAAAGAAACTGACACACTCTCCCTACCTACAGTTTTCTGTCCCTAGAAAAAATGTTTTTTTTAAGCACAATTTAGCACAAGGAGAATTCACTCACTGTCCTTCCAGGTCCCTGGAAACAAGGACTTTGACAGTGAAAGAAACTGACACACTCTCCCTACCTACAGTTTTCTGTCCCTAGAAAAAATGTTTTTTTTAAGCACAATTTAGCACAAGGAGAATTCACTCAATGTCCTTCCAGGTCCCTGGAAACAAGGACTTTGACAGTGAAAGAAACTGACACACTCTCCCTACCTACAGTTTTCTGTCCCTAGAAAAAATGTTTTTTTTAAGCACAATTTAGCACAAGGAGAATTCACTCACTGTCCTTCCAGGTCCCTGGAAACAAGGACTTTGACAGTGAAAGAAACTGACACACTCTCCCTACCTACAGTTTTCTGTCCCTAGAAAAAATGTTTTTTTTAAGCACAATTTAGCACAAGGAGAATTCACTCACTGTCCTTCCAGGTCCCTGGAAACAAGGACTTTGACAGTGAAAGAAACTGACACACTCTCCCTACCTACAGTTTTCTGTCCCTAGAAAAAATGTTTTTTTAAGCACAATTTAGCACAAGGAGAATTCACTCACTGTCCTTCCAGGTCCCTGGAAACAAGGACTTTGACAGTGAAAGAAACTGACACACTCTCCCTACCTACAGTTTTCTGTCCCTAGAAAAAATGTTTTTTTTAAGCACAATTTAGCACAAGGAGAATTCACTCACTGTCCTTCCAGGTCCCTGGAAACAAGGACTTTGACAGTGAAAGAAACTGACACACTCTCCCTACCTACAGTTTTCTGTCCCTAGAAAAAATGTATTTTTTAAGCACAAATTAGCACAAGGAGAATTCACTCACTGTCCTTCCAGGTCCCTGGAAACAAGGACTTTGACAGTGAAAGAAACTGACACACTCTCCCTACCTACAGTTTTCTGTCCCTAGAAAAAATGTTTTTTTTAAGCACAATTTAGCACAAGGAGAATTCACTCACTGTCCTTCCAGGTCCCTGGAAACAAGGACTTTGACAGTGAAAGAAACTGACACACTCTCCCTACCTACAGTTTTCTGTCCCTAGAAAAAATGTTTTTTTTAAGCACAATTTAGCACAAGGAGAATTCACTCACTGTCCTTCCAGGTCCCTGGAAACAAGGACTTTGACAGTGAAAGAAACTGACACACTCTCCCTACCTACAGTTTTCTGTCCCTAGAAAAAATGTTTTTTTTAAGCACAATTTAGCACAAGGAGAATTCACTCACTGTCCTTCCAGGTCCCTGGAAACAAGGACTTTGACAGTGAAAGAAACTGACACACTCTCCCTACCTACAGTTTTCTGTCCCTAGAAAAAATGTTTTTTTTAAGCACAATTTAGCACAAGGAGAATTCACTCACTGTCCTTCCAGGTCCCTGGAAACAAGGACTTTGACAGTGAAAGAAACTGACACACTCTCCCTACCTACAGTTTTCTGTCCCTAGAAAAAATGTTTTTTTTAAGCACAATTTAGCACAAGGAGAATTCACTCACTGTCCTTCCAGGTCCCTGGAAACAAGGACTTTGACAGTGAAAGAAACTGACACACTCTCCCTACCTACAGTTTTCTGTCCCTAGAAAAAATGTTTTTTTTAAGCACAATTTAGCACAAGGAGAATTCACTCACTGTCCTTCCAGGTCCCTGGAAACAAGGACTTTGACAGTGAAAGAAACTGACACACTCTCCCTACCTACAGTTTTCTGTCCCTAGAAAAAATGTTTTTTTAAGCACAATTTAGCACAAGGAGAATTCACTCACTGTCCTTCCAGGTCCCTGGAAACAAGGACTTTGACAGTGAAAGAAACTGACACACTCTCCCTACCTACAGTTTTCTGTCCCTAGAAAAAATGTTTTTTTTAAGCACAAATTAGCACAAGGAGAATTCACTCACTGCCCTTCCAGGTCCCTGGAAACAAGGACTTTGACAGTGAAAGAAACTGACACACTCTCCCTACCTACAGTTTTCTGTCCCTAGAAAAAATGTTTTTTTTAAGCACAATTTAGCACAAGGAGAATTCACTCACTGTCCTTCCAGGTCCCTGGAAACAAGGACTTTGACAGTGAAAGAAACTGACACACTCTCCCTACCTACAGTTTTCTGTCCCTAGAAAAAATGTTTTTTTTAAGCACAATTTAGCACAAGGAGAATTCACTCACTGTCCTTCCAGGTCCCTGGAAACAAGGACTTTGACAGTGAAAGAAACTGACACACTCTCCCTACCTACAGTTTTCTGTCCCTAGAAAAAATGTTTTTTTTAAGCACAATTTAGCACAAGGAGAATTCACTCACTGTCCTTCCAGGTCCCTGGAAACAAGGACTTTGACAGTGAAAGAAACTGACACACTCTCCCTACTTACAGTTTTCTGTCCCTAGAAAAAATGTTTTTTTTAAGCACAATTTAGCACAAGGAGAATTCACTCACTGTCCTTCCAGGTCCCTGGAAACAAGGACTTTGACAGTGAAAGAAACTGACACACTCTCCCTACCTACAGTTTTCTGTCCCTAGAAAAAATGTTTTTTTTAAGCACAAATTAGCACAAGGAGAATTCACTCACTGTCCTTCCAGGTCCCTGGAAACAAGGACTTTGACAGTGAAAGAAACTGACACACTCTCCCTACCTACAGTTTTCTGTCCCTAGAAAAAATGTTTTTTTTAAGCACAATTTAGCACAAGGAGAATTCACTCACTGTCCTTCCAGGTCCCTGGAAACAAGGACTTTGACAGTGAAAGAAACTGACACACTCTCCCTACCTACAGTTTTCTGTCCCTAGAAAAAATGTTTTTTTTAAGCACAATTTAGCACAAGGAGAATTCACTCACTGTCCTTCCAGGTCCCTGGAAACAAGGACTTTGACAGTGAAAGAAACTGACACACTCTCCCTACCTACAGTTTTCTGTCCCTAGAAAAAATGTTTTTTTTAAGCACAATTTAGCACAAGGAGAATTCACTCACTGTCCTTCCAGGTCCCTGGAAACAAGGACTTTGACAGTGAAAGAAACTGACACACTCTCCCTACCTACAGTTTTCTGTCCCTAGAAAAAATGTTTTTTTTAAGCACAATTTAGCACAAGGAGAATTCACTCACTGTCCTTCCAGGTCCCTGGAAACAAGGACTTTGACAGTGAAAGAAACTGACACACTCTCCCTACCTACAGTTTTCTGTCCCTAGAAAAAATGTTTTTTTTAAGCACAATTTAGCACAAGGAGAATTCACTCAATGTCCTTCCAGGTCCCTGGAAACAAGGACTTTGACAGTGAAAGAAACTGACACACTCTCCCTACCTACAGTTTTCTGTCCCTAGAAAAAATGTTTTTTTTAAGCACAATTTAGCACAAGGAGAATTCACTCACTGTCCTTCCAGGTCCCTGGAAACAAGGACTTTGACAGTGAAAGAAACTGACACACTCTCCCTACCTACAGTTTTCTGTCCCTAGAAAAAATGTTTTTTTTAAGCACAATTTAGCACAAGGAGAATTCACTCACTGTCCTTCCAGGTCCCTGGAAACAAGGACTTTGACAGTGAAAGAAACTGACACACTCTCCCTACCTACAGTTTTCTGTCCCTAGAAAAAATGTTTTTTTAAGCACAATTTAGCACAAGGAGAATTCACTCACTGTCCTTCCAGGTCCCTGGAAACAAGGACTTTGACAGTGAAAGAAACTGACACACTCTCCCTACCTACAGTTTTCTGTCCCTAGAAAAAATGTTTTTTTTAAGCACAATTTAGCACAAGGAGAATTCACTCACTGTCCTTCCAGGTCCCTGGAAACAAGGACTTTGACAGTGAAAGAAACTGACACACTCTCCCTACCTACAGTTTTCTGTCCCTAGAAAAAATGTTTTTTTAAGCACAATTTAGCACAAGGAGAATTCACTCACTGTCCTTCCAGGTCCCTGGAAACAAGGACTTTGACAGTGAAAGAAACTGACACACTCTCCCTACCTACAGTTTTCTGTCCCTAGAAAAAATGTTTTTTTTAAGCACAAATTAGCACAAGGAGAATTCACTCACTGTCCTTCCAGGTCCCTGGAAACAAGGACTTTGACAGTGAAAGAAACTGACACACTCTCCCTACCTACAGTTTTCTGTCCCTAGAAAAAATGTTTTTTTTAAGCACAAGGAGAATTCACTCACTGTCCTTCCAGGTCCCTGGAAACAAGGACTTTGACAGTGAAAGAAACTGACACACTCTCCCTACCTACAGTTTTCTGTCCCTAGAAAAAATGTTTTTTTTAAGCACAATTTAGCACAAGGAGAATTCACTCACTGTCCTTCCAGGTCCCTGGAAACAAGGACTTTGACAGTGAAAGAAACTGACACACTCTCCCTACCTACAGTTTTCTGTCCCTAGAAAAAATGTATTTTTTAAGCACAATTTAGCACAAGGAGAATTCACTCACTGTCCTTCCAGGTCCCTGGAAACAAGGACTTTGACAGTGAAAGAAACTGACACACTCTCCCTACCTACAGTTTTCTGTCCCTAGAAAAAATGTTTTTTTTAAGCACAATTTAGCACAAGGAGAATTCACTCACTGTCCTTCCAGGTCCCTGGAAACAAGGACTTTGACAGTGAAAGAAACTGACACACTCTCCCTACC
Source organism: Rana muscosa (assembly GCA_029206835.1). Classification (NCBI taxonomy): domain Eukaryota; kingdom Metazoa; phylum Chordata; class Amphibia; order Anura; family Ranidae; genus Rana; species Rana muscosa. The sequence continues at coordinate 44,558,298 of CM055121.1, forward strand.
TACAGTTTTCTGTCCCTAGAAAAAATGTTTTTTTTAAGCACAATTTAGCACAAGGAGAATTCACTCACTGTCCTTCCAGGTCCCTGGAAACAAGGACTTTGACAGTGAAAGAAACTGACACACTCTCCCTACCTACAGTTTTCTGTCCCTAGAAAAAATGTTTTTTTTAAGCACAATTTAGCACAAGGAGAATTCACTCACTGTCCTTCCAGGTCCCTGGAAACAAGGACTTTGACAGTGAAAGAAACTGACACACTCTCCCTACCTACAGTTTTCTGTCCCTAGAAAAAATGTTTTTTTTAAGCACAATTTAGCACAAGGAGAATTCACTCAATGTCCTTCCAGGTCCCTGGAAACAAGGACTTTGACAGTGAAAGAAACTGACACACTCTCCCTACCTACAGTTTTCTGTCCCTAGAAAAAATGTTTTTTTTAAGCACAATTTAGCACAAGGAGAATTCACTCACTGTCCTTCCAGGTCCCTGGAAACAAGGACTTTGACAGTGAAAGAAACTGACACACTCTCCCTACCTACAGTTTTCTGTCCCTAGAAAAAATGTTTTTTTTAAGCACAATTTAGCACAAGGAGAATTCACTCACTGTCCTTCCAGGTCCCTGGAAACAAGGACTTTGACAGTGAAAGAAACTGACACACTCTCCCTACCTACAGTTTTCTGTCCCTAGAAAAAATGTTTTTTTAAGCACAATTTAGCACAAGGAGAATTCACTCACTGTCCTTCCAGGTCCCTGGAAACAAGGACTTTGACAGTGAAAGAAACTGACACACTCTCCCTACCTACAGTTTTCTGTCCCTAGAAAAAATGTTTTTTTTAAGCACAATTTAGCACAAGGAGAATTCACTCACTGTCCTTCCAGGTCCCTGGAAACAAGGACTTTGACAGTGAAAGAAACTGACACACTCTCCCTACCTACAGTTTTCTGTCCCTAGAAAAAATGTTTTTTTAAGCACAATTTAGCACAAGGAGAATTCACTCACTGTCCTTCCAGGTCCCTGGAAACAAGGACTTTGACAGTGAAAGAAACTGACACACTCTCCCTACCTACAGTTTTCTGTCCCTAGAAAAAATGTTTTTTTTAAGCACAAATTAGCACAAGGAGAATTCACTCACTGTCCTTCCAGGTCCCTGGAAACAAGGACTTTGACAGTGAAAGAAACTGACACACTCTCCCTACCTACAGTTTTCTGTCCCTAGAAAAAATGTTTTTTTTAAGCACAAGGAGAATTCACTCACTGTCCTTCCAGGTCCCTGGAAACAAGGACTTTGACAGTGAAAGAAACTGACACACTCTCCCTACCTACAGTTTTCTGTCCCTAGAAAAAATGTTTTTTTTAAGCACAATTTAGCACAAGGAGAATTCACTCACTGTCCTTCCAGGTCCCTGGAAACAAGGACTTTGACAGTGAAAGAAACTGACACACTCTCCCTACCTACAGTTTTCTGTCCCTAGAAAAAATGTATTTTTTAAGCACAAATTAGCACAAGGAGAATTCACTCACTGTCCTTCCAGGTCCCTGGAAACAAGGACTTTGACAGTGAAAGAAACTGACACACTCTCCCTACCTACAGTTTTCTGTCCCTAGAAAAAATGTTTTTTTTAAGCACAAATTAGCACAAGGAGAATTCACTCACTGTCCTTCCAGGTCCCTGGAAACAAGGACTTTGACAGTGAAAGAAACTGACACACTCTCCCTACCTACAGTTTTCTGTCCCTAGAAAAAATGTTTTTTTTAAGCACAAGGAGAATTCACTCACTGTCCTTCCAGGTCCCTGGAAACAAGGACTTTGACAGTGAAAGAAACTGACACACTCTCCCTACCTACAGTTTTCTGTCCCTAGAAAAAATGTTTTTTTTAAGCACAATTTAGCACAAGGAGAATTCACTCACTGTCCTTCCAGGTCCCTGGAAACAAGGACTTTGACAGTGAAAGAAACTGACACACTCTCCCTACCTACAGTTTTCTGTCCCTAGAAAAAATGTATTTTTTAAGCACAATTTAGCACAAGGAGAATTCACTCACTGTCCTTCCAGGTCCCTGGAAACAAGGACTTTGACAGTGAAAGAAACTGACACACTCTCCCTACCTACAGTTTTCTGTCCCTAGAAAAAATGTTTTTTTTAAGCACAATTTAGCACAAGGAGAATTCACTCACTGTCCTTCCAGGTCCCTGGAAACAAGGACTTTGACAGTGAAAGAAACTGACACACTCTCCCTACCTACAGTTTTCTGTCCCTAGAAAAAATGTTTTTTTTAAGCACAATTTAGCACAAGGAGAATTCACTCACTGTCCTTCCAGGTCCCTGGAAACAAGGACTTTGACAGTGAAAGAAACTGACACACTCTCCCTACCTACAGTTTTCTGTCCCTAGAAAAAATGTTTTTTTTAAGCACAATTTAGCACAAGGAGAATTCACTCACTGTCCTTCCAGGTCCCTGGAAACAAGGACTTTGACAGTGAAAGAAACTGACACACTCTCCCTACCTACAGTTTTCTGTCCCTAGAAAAAATGTTTTTTTTAAGCACAATTTAGCACAAGGAGAATTCACTCAATGTCCTTCCAGGTCCCTGGAAACAAGGACTTTGACAGTGAAAGAAACTGACACACTCTCCCTACCTACAGTTTTCTGTCCCTAGAAAAAATGTTTTTTTTAAGCACAATTTAGCACAAGGAGAATTCACTCACTGTCCTTCCAGGTCCCTGGAAACAAGGACTTTGACAGTGAAAGAAACTGACACACTCTCCCTACCTACAGTTTTCTGTCCCTAGAAAAAATGTTTTTTTTAAGCACAATTTAGCACAAGGAGAATTCACTCACTGTCCTTCCAGGTCCCTGGAAACAAGGACTTTGACAGTGAAAGAAACTGACACACTCTCCCTACCTACAGTTTTCTGTCCCTAGAAAAAATGTTTTTTTAAGCACAATTTAGCACAAGGAGAATTCACTCACTGTCCTTCCAGGTCCCTGGAAACAAGGACTTTGACAGTGAAAGAAACTGACACACTCTCCCTACCTACAGTTTTCTGTCCCTAGAAAAAATGTTTTTTTTAAGCACAATTTAGCACAAGGAGAATTCACTCACTGTCCTTCCAGGTCCCTGGAAACAAGGACTTTGACAGTGAAAGAAACTGACACACTCTCCCTACCTACAGTTTTCTGTCCCTAGAAAAAATGTTTTTTTAAGCACAATTTAGCACAAGGAGAATTCACTCACTGTCCTTCCAGGTCCCTGGAAACAAGGACTTTGACAGTGAAAGAAACTGACACACTCTCCCTACCTACAGTTTTCTGTCCCTAGAAAAAATGTTTTTTTTAAGCACAAATTAGCACAAGGAGAATTCACTCACTGTCCTTCCAGGTCCCTGGAAACAAGGACTTTGACAGTGAAAGAAACTGACACACTCTCCCTACCTACAGTTTTCTGTCCCTAGAAAAAATGTTTTTTTTAAGCACAAGGAGAATTCACTCACTGTCCTTCCAGGTCCCTGGAAACAAGGACTTTGACAGTGAAAGAAACTGACACACTCTCCCTACCTACAGTTTTCTGTCCCTAGAAAAAATGTTTTTTTTAAGCACAATTTAGCACAAGGAGAATTCACTCACTGTCCTTCCAGGTCCCTGGAAACAAGGACTTTGACAGTGAAAGAAACTGACACACTCTCCCTACCTACAGTTTTCTGTCCCTAGAAAAAATGTTTTTTTTAAGCACAATTTAGCACAAGGAGAATTCACTCACTGTCCTTCCAGGTCCCTGGAAACAAGGACTTTGACAGTGAAAGAAACTGACACACTCTCCCTACCTACAGTTTTCTGTCCCTAGAAAAAATGTTTTTTTTAAGCACAATTTAGCACAAGGAGAATTCACTCACTGTCCTTCCAGGTCCCTGGAAACAAGGACTTTGACAGTGAAAGAAACTGACACACTCTCCCTACCTACAGTTTTCTGTCCCTAGAAAAAATGTTTTTTTTAAGCACAATTTAGCACAAGGAGAATTCACTCACTGTCCTTCCAGGTCCCTGGAAACAAGGACTTTGACAGTGAAAGAAACTGACACACTCTCCCTACCTACAGTTTTCTGTCCCTAGAAAAAATGTTTTTTTTAAGCACAATTTAGCACAAGGAGAATTCACTCACTGTCCTTCCAGGTCCCTGGAAACAAGGACTTTGACAGTGAAAGAAACTGACACACTCTCCCTACCTACAGTTTTCTGTCCCTAGAAAAAATGTTTTTTTTAAGCACAATTTAGCACAAGGAGAATTCACTCACTGTCCTTCCAGGTCCCTGGAAACAAGGACTTTGACAGTGAAAGAAACTGACACACTCTCCCTACCTACAGTTTTCTGTCCCTAGAAAAAATGTTTTTTTTAAGCACAATTTAGCACAAGGAGAATTCACTCACTGTCCTTCCAGGTCCCTGGAAACAAGGACTTTGACAGTGAAAGAAACTGACACACTCTCCCTACCTACAGTTTTCTGTCCCTAGAAAAAATGTTTTTTTAAGCACAATTTAGCACAAGGAGAATTCACTCACTGTCCTTCCAGGTCCCTGGAAACAAGGACTTTGACAGTGAAAGAAACTGACACACTCTCCCTACCTACAGTTTTCTGTCCCTAGAAAAAATGTTTTTTTTAAGCACAAATTAGCACAAGGAGAATTCACTCACTGTCCTTCCAGGTCCCTGGAAACAAGGACTTTGACAGTGAAAGAAACTGACACACTCTCCCTACCTACAGTTTTCTGTCCCTAGAAAAAATGTTTTTTTTAAGCACAATTTAGCACAAGGAGAATTCACTCACTGTCCTTCCAGGTCCCTGGAAACAAGGACTTTGACAGTGAAAGAAACTGACACACTCTCCCTACCTACAGTTTTCTGTCCCTAGAAAAAATGTTTTTTTTAAGCACAATTTAGCACAAGGAGAATTCACTCACTGTCCTTCCAGGTCCCTGGAAACAAGGACTTTGACAGTGAAAGAAACTGACACACTCTCCCTACCTACAGTTTTCTGTCCCTAGAAAAAATGTTTTTTTTAAGCACAATTTAGCACAAGGAGAATTCACTCACTGTCCTTCCAGGTCCCTGGAAACAAGGACTTTGACAGTGAAAGAAACTGACACACTCTCCCTACTTACAGTTTTCTGTCCCTAGAAAAAATGTTTTTTTTAAGCACAATTTAGCACAAGGAGAATTCACTCACTGTCCTTCCAGGTCCCTGGAAACAAGGACTTTGACAGTGAAAGAAACTGACACACTCTCCCTACCTACAGTTTTCTGTCCCTAGAAAAAATGTTTTTTTTAAGCACAAATTAGCACAAGGAGAATTCACTCACTGTCCTTCCAGGTCCCTGGAAACAAGGACTTTGACAGTGAAAGAAACTGACACACTCTCCCTACCTACAGTTTTCTGTCCCTAGAAAAAATGTTTTTTTTAAGCACAATTTAGCACAAGGAGAATTCACTCACTGTCCTTCCAGGTCCCTGGAAACAAGGACTTTGACAGTGAAAGAAACTGACACACTCTCCCTACCTACAGTTTTCTGTCCCTAGAAAAAATGTTTTTTTTAAGCACAATTTAGCACAAGGAGAATTCACTCACTGTCCTTCCAGGTCCCTGGAAACAAGGACTTTGACAGTGAAAGAAACTGACATACTCTCCCTACCTACAGTTTTCTGTCCCTAGAAAAAATGTTTTTTTTAAGCACAATTTAGCACAAGGAGAATTCACTCACTGTCCTTCCAGGTCCCTGGAAACAAGGACTTTGACAGTGAAAGAAACTGACACACTCTCCCTACCTACAGTTTTCTGTCCCTAGAAAAAATGTTTTTTTTTAAGCACAATTTAGCACAAGGAGAATTCACTCACTGTCCTTCCAGGTCCCTGGAAACAAGGACTTTGACAGTGAAAGAAACTGACACACTCTCCCTACCTACAGTTTTCTGTCCCTAGAAAAAATGTTTTTTTTAAGCACAATTTAGCACAAGGAGAATTCACTCACTGTCCTTCCAGGTCCCTGGAAACAAGGACTTTGACAGTGAAAGAAACTGACACACTCTCCCTACCTACAGTTTTCTGTCCCTAGAAAAAATGTTTTTTTTAAGCACAATTTAGCACAAGGAGAATTCACTCACTGTCCTTCCAGGTCCCTGGAAACAAGGACTTTGACAGTGAAAGAAACTGACACACTCTCCCTACCTACAGTTTTCTGTCCCTAGAAAAAATGTTTTTTTTAAGCACAATTTAGCACAAGGAGAATTCACTCACTGTCCTTCCAGGTCCCTGGAAACAAGGACTTTGACAGTGAAAGAAACTGACACACTCTCCCTACCTACAGTTTTCTGTCCCTAGAAAAAATGTTTTTTTTAAGCACAATTTAGCACAAGGAGAATTCACTCACTGTCCTTCCAGGTCCCTGGAAACAAGGACTTTGACAGTGAAAGAAACTGACACACTCTCCCTACCTACAGTTTTCTGTCCCTAGAAAAAATGTTTTTTTTAAGCACAATTTAGCACAAGGAGAATTCACTCACTGTCCTTCCAGGTCCCTGGAAACAAGGACTTTGACAGTGAAAGAAACTGACACACTCTCCCTACCTACAGTTTTCTGTCCCTAGAAAAAATGTTTTTTTTAAGCACAATTTAGCACAAGGAGAATTCACTCACTGTCCTTCCAGGTCCCTGGAAACAAGGACTTTGACAGTGAAAGAAACTGACACACTCTCCCTACCTACAGTTTTCTGTCCCTAGAAAAAATGTTTTTTTTAAGCACAATTTAGCACAAGGAGAATTCACTCACTGTCCTTCCAGGTCCCTGGAAACAAGGACTTTGACAGTGAAAGAAACTGACACACTCTCCCTACCTACAGTTTTCTGTCCCTAGAAAAAATGTTTTTTTAACCACTTAACGACCGCCCACCGCCGATTTACGTCGGCAGAATGGCACTGACAGGCAGAATCACGTAGATCTACGTGACTGCCTTTGTACAGTTGGGGGGTCCATCCGGACCCCCCTTCTGTGCCGTGAGCGGTCGTTACTTCACCGGGAGCGATCCCAGATGAGGGGGCGGCCTTTCGATTCCGGCCCCCCCCCTCGCGATCGCTCCCGGCGAATGGAAATGCCTCCTCTGTCTGTTTCAGACAGAGGAGGCAGGAGGAAGTGATGTCATCTCCTGTGCGGCGCTCACATATACCGAGCGCCGTACAAGAGAAGACATCAGGTCAGTGAGCACAACACTACACTGACACCAGGACACATAGGAACACTAATCGCCCCCCCCAGGACCCCCAGACCCCCCCAGATCACCCCCCAGATCACCCCCCAGCCCCCAGTCACAGTGTCACTGATTGCAGTGACCATTTATTTAGTGATCACTGCAATCAGTGACATTTGTGACTGTGAAAGTGTCACTAAAGTTTAGTTTTAGGTCCAGTGTAGCCCCCTAACCCCCCCTAATAAAGGTTTAACCCCCTGATCACCCCCCAGATAACCCTTTCACCCCCTATCACCGCTGTCGCTATGCGATCATTTTTCTGATGGCTGTCTTAGCATCAGTGATGGCGATCGGTAGCCAGTAATTTTTTTTAGGTTCGCCGCAGGTTTTTATAGCGTCGGGTACCCCAATATATTATCTAATAAAGGTTCAACCCCCTTGATCGCCCCCCAGGTAACCCTTTCACCCCCTATCAACGCTGTAGCTAATCGATCGTTTTTCTGATGCTGTCTTAGCATCAGTGATGGCGATCGGTAGCCAGTAATTTTTTTTAGGTTCGCCGCAGGTTTTTATAGCGTCAGGTACCCCAATATATTATCTAATAAAGGTTAAACCCCCTTGATCGCCCCCCAGGTAACCCTTTCACCCCCTATCACCGCTGTCGCTATGCGATCATTTTTCTGATGGCTGTCTTAGCATCAGTGATGGCGATCGGTAGCCAGTATTTTTTTTTAGGTTCGCCGCAGGTTTTTATAGCGTCGGGTACCCCAATATATTATCTAATAAAGGTTTAACCCCCTTGATCGCCCCCCAGGTAACCCTTTCACCCCCTATCACCGCTGTCGCTAATCGATCGTTTTTCTGATGCTGTCTTAGCATCAGTGATGGCGATCGGTAGCCAGTAATTTTTTTTAGGTTCGCCGCAGGTTTTTATAGCGTCAGGTACCCCAATATATTATCTAATAAAGGTTAAACCCCCTTGATCGCCCCCCAGGTAACCCTTTCACCCCCTATCACCGCTGTCGCTATGCGATCATTTTTCTGATGGCTGTCTTAGCATCAGTGATGGCGATCGGTAGCCAGTAATTTTTTTTAGGTTCGCCGCAGGTTTTTATAGCGTCGGGTACCCCAATATATTATCTAATAAAGGTTTAACCCCCTTGATCGCCCCCCAGGTAACCCTTTCACCCCCTATCACCACTGTCACTAAGCGATCGTTTTTCTGATCGCTGTCTTCGTGTCGGTGATGCCAATCGGTAGCCAGTCATTTTTTTTAGGTTCGCCGCAGGTTTTTATAGCGTCAGGTACCCCCAAATATGATCTAATAAAGGTTTTAACCCCCTAATTGCCCCTAGTTAACCCTTTCACCAGTGATCACCATATAAGTGTTACGGGTGACGCTGGTTAGTTAGTTTGCTTTTTATAGTGTCAGGGCACCCGCCGTATATAACCCAATAAAGGTTTAACCCCCTGATCGCCCGGTGGGTGATATCAATTAGGTTTTAGCGTCAGAGAGGGTCTGCGTCACACCCCAGGCAGCGTCAGGTTAGTGCCAGTAACGCTAACACCCACGCGTAAAGCATACACCCCCCTTAGTGGTATAGTATCTGAACAGATCAATATCTGATCTGATCAGATCTATACCAGCGGTTTAGGGTTCCCAAAAACGCAGTGTTAGCGGGATCAGCCCAGATACCTGCTAGCACCTGCGTTTTGCCCCTCCGTCCAGCCCAGGCCACCCAAGTGCAGTATCGATCGATCACTGTCACTTACAAAACACAACACACATAACTGCAGCGTTCGCAGAGACAGGCCTGATCCCTGCGACTCCAGTGCTGTAGGAGGTGATTTCACCACCACAGTTAAAAAAAAAAAAGCATATATGCCGAAGCATGGGGGCAGCAGGGGCAGCAGGGCGGAGGAGCAATTTTGCTCCTAATGCCGCATACATACGGTCGAAATTCCGACGGAGGCTTGCCCGTGGAAACGTTTGACCATGTGTGTGCGGCATAACTTTTTTGCGGGAGGATGCCCCCATGCTTCGGCATATATAAATGGTGCATGTATGCCCATCATTAGAAGTGGGTGGATGAAGGGCGGTATTCTAATGGTGGGCATACCCACCAATCAATCTCTTTTTTCGTTCAGCCAACAGGCTGCATGAAAAAAAAAGATTACAATACATGTCCAACAAGGACCAGCAACGTACTGGTATGTTGCTGGACTTTGAATGGTTATACCAGATTGATGCCTGCGGGTTTAGGCATCATCTTGGTATCATTCTTTTCAGCCAGCGGCCGGCTTTCATGTAAAAGCAATCACAGCGGCTAATTAGCCTCTGGACTGCTTTTACAAGCAGTGGGAGGGAATGTCCCCCCCCCGGATATAAAAAGCGCCATTGGGAAATTGGGAAAGCATTTTATCACACCGATCTTGGTGTGGTCAGATGCTTTGAGGGCAGAGGAAAGATCTAGGGTCTAGAAGACCCCAGTTTTTTCAAAAAAAGAGTACCTGTCACTACCTATTGCTATCATAGGGGATATTTACATTCCCTGAGATAACAATAAAAATTATTAAAAAAAAAATATATGTAAGGAACAATTTAAAAATAAAATAAAAAAGCAAAATTAATAATAAAAAAAAAAAAAAAAAAAAGCACCCCTGTCCTGCCCTGCTCTTGCCCAATGGCGAACGCAAGCGTCGGTCTGGCGTCATATGTAAACAGCAATTGCACCATGCATGTGAGGTATCACCGCGAAGGTCAGATCGAGGGCAGTCATTTTAGCAGTAGACCTCCTCTGTAATTCTAACGGGGTAATCTGTAAAGGCTTTTAAAGGCTTTTAAAAATGTATGTAGTTTGTCGCCAATGCGCGTTTGTGCGAAATTTTAAAGCATGTCGTGTTTGGTATCTATGTACTCGGCCTAAGATCATCTTTATTATTTCATCAAACATTTGGGCAATATAGTGTGTTTTAGTGCATTAAAATTAAAAAAAGTGTATTTTTTCCCCAAAAAATGCGTTTGAAAAATCGCTGCGCAAATACTGTGTAGAAAAAAAAAATGCAACACCCACCATTTTAATCTGTAGGGCCTTTGCTTTAAAAATATATATAATGTTTGGGGGTTCAACATAATTTTCTTGCAAAAAAAAAATATGTTTTCATGTAAACAAAAAGTGTCAAAAAGGGCTTTGTCTGCAAGTGGTTAGAAGAGTGGATGTAAGCTTCCTAATGTTGTGTATAAAATGTCAGAACAGTTCAAAACCCCCCCAAATGACCCCATTTTGGAAAGTAGACACCCCAAGCTATATACTGAGAGGCATGTCGAGTCCATGGAATATTTTATATGTTGACACAAGTTGCGGAAAAAAGACAATTTTTTTTTTTTAATTTTTTTTTTGCACAAAGTTGTCACTAAATGATATATTGCTCAAACATGCCATGGGCATATGTGGAATTACACCCCAAAATAAATTCTGTTGCTTCTCCTGAGTACAGGGATACCACATGTGTGAGACTTTTTGGGAGCCTAGCCGCGTACGGGACCCCAAAAACAAAGCACCGCCTTCAGGCTTTCTAAGGGTGTAAATTTTTGATTTTACTTCTCACTGCCTATCACAGTTTCGGAGGCCATGGAATGCCCAGATGGCACAAAACCCCCCCAAATGACCCCATTTTGGAAAGTAGACACCCCAAGCTATTTGCTGAGAGGTATTGTGAGTATTTTGCAGATCTCGCTTTTTGTCACAAAGTTTTGAAAATTGAAAAAAAAAAAAAAAATTTTTCTTTCTTCATTTTCAAAAACAAATGAGAGCTGTAAAATACTCACCATGCCTCCTCAGCAAATAGCTTGGGGTGTCTACTTTCCAAAATGGGGTCATTTGGGGGGGGTTTGTGCTATTTTGGCATTTTATGGCCTTAGAAACTGTGATAGGTAGTGAGGAGTGAAATCAAAAATTTGTGCCTAGAAATCCTGAAGGCGGTGCTTGGTTTTCGGGGTCCCGTACGCGGCTAGGCTCCTAAAAAGTCCCACACATGTGGTATCCCTGTACTCAGGAGAAGCAGCAAAATGTATTTTGGGGTGCAATTCCACATATAACCATGGCATGTGTGAGCAATATATCATTTAGTGACAACTTTTTGTAATTTATTTTTTATTTTTATTTTTTGTCATTATTCAATCACTTGGGACAAAAAAAAAAAAATATTCAATGGGCTCAACAGGCCTCTCAGCAATTTCCTTGGGGTGTCTACTTTCTAAAATGGGGTCATTTGGGGGGGTTTTGTGCTATTTTGGCATTTTATGGCCTTCGAAACTGTGATAGGTAGTGAGGAATGAAATCAAAAATTTGCGCCCTTAGAAATCCTGAAGGCGGTGCTTGGTTTCCGGGGTCCCGTACGTGGCCAGGCTCCTAAAAAGTCCCACACATGTGGTATCCCCGTACTCAGGAGAAGCAGCAAAATGTATTTTGGGGTGCAATTCCACATATAACCATGGCATGTGTGAGCAATATATCATTTAGTGACAACTTTTTGTAATTTTTTTTTTTTTTTTTGTCATTATTCAATCACTTGGGACAAAAAAAAAAAATATTCAATGGGCTCAACATGCCTCTCAGCAATTTCCTTGGGGTGTCTACTTTCCAAAATGGGGTCATTTGGGGGGGTTTTGTACTGCCCTGCCATTTTAGCACCTCAAGAAATGAGATAGGCAGTCATAAATTTAAAGCTGTGTAAATTTCAGAAAATGTACCCTAGTTTGTAAACGCTATAACTTTTGCGCAAACCAATAAATATACGTTTATTGACATTTTTTTTACTAAAGACATGTGGCTGAATACATTTTGGCCTAAATGTCTGACTAAAATTGAGTTTATTCGATTTTTCTTATAACAAAAAGTAGAAAATATCATTTTTTTTCAAAATTTTCGGTCTTTTTCCGTTTATATCGCAAAAAATAAAAATCGCAGAGGCAATCAAATACCATTAAAAGAAAGCTCTATTTGTGGGAAGAAAAGGACGCAAATTTCATTTGGGTACAACATTGCATGTCCGCACAATTTACAGTTAAAGCAGCGCAGTGCCGAATCCCAAAAACAGGCCTGGTCCTAATGGCCCGAAATGGTCCGGGGCTTAAGTGGTTAAGCACAATTTAGCACAAGGAGAATTCACTCACTGTCCTTCCAGGTCCCTGGAAACAAGGACTTTGACAGTGAAAGAAACTGACACACTCTCCCTACCTACAGTTTTCTGTCCCTAGAAAAAATGTTTTTTTAAGCACAATTTAGCACAAGGAGAATTCACTCACTGTCCTTCCAGGTCCCTGGAAACAAGGACTTTGACAGTGAAAGAAACTGACACACTCTCCCTACCTACAGTTTTCTGTCCCTAGAAAAAATGTTTTTTTTAAGCACAACATAGCACAAGCACAAAACACACTGACACTCTCCCTACCTATCCTTTTCTTTCCCTAAACTAAAGGAATCCAGGTTAAGCAAGAAAGAAATAAAAGTCACTGTCCCTGCCTATGCTGCTCTATCCCTGCTCCGGAACACACTACACTAGGCCGCCGTGCTGGCGGCCTTTTATAGTGTGGGGCGTGTACTAAACACCCTCAGCAATAATTGGCCACAGGCATCCTGCCTGTGGCCAATCATTGCTCTCCTCGCTGCCGGCGCTGTGATTGGCCAAGCATGCGGGGTCACAGTGCATGCTTGGCCAATCACAGCGCCTGGATGACACTGCGATGGCGTAGTGCATTGTGGGCCGTTCGCGTCACTCGAATTTGGCGCGAACGGCCCAAATCGTTCGATCTTCGTCGAACGATCGAACAGCCGATGTTCGAGTCGAACGTATGTTCGACTCGAACACGAAGCTCATCCCTACTCATGGGGTAAAGATGATCATGATAAAAGTGAGGGATCCACCCAGAGCTACACAGGAAGAGCTTGTGAATGATCTCAAGGCAGTTGGGATCAGTCACCAAACAAACCATTGGTAACACAATATGCTGCAATAGATTGAAATCCTGAAGCGCCCTCAAGGTCCCCCTCCTCAAGAAGACACATGTACATGTTTGCAGTGAGAAAAATGCTGACCCTAAGAACACCATCCCCACAGTCACGCACGGAGGTGGAAACATTATGCTTTGGAACTGTTTCTTTGCTAAAGGTACAGGCCGACTTTGCCGCATTGAGGGGCCAATGGACCCCATATATTGTAAAATCTTGCATGAGAACCTGCTTCCCTCAGCCAGAACACTGACGATGGGTCATGGATGGGTCTTTCAGCATGGCAATAACCCAAAACATACCGCCAAGGCAACAAACAAGTGGCTCAAGAAAAAGCACATTAAGGTCATGGAGTGGCCTAGTCAGTCTCCAGACCTTAATCCTATAGAAAAGTTATGGAGGGAGCTGAAACTTCGAGTTCCAATGTGACAGCTAAGAAGCTTAAGGATTTAGAGAAGATCTATAAAGAAGAGTGGACCAAAACCCCTCCTGCAAACCCGGTGTGCAAATTGGGTAACCAACTACAAGAAACATCTTACCTCTGTGCTTGCCAACAAGGGATTGTCTTGGTCTTTCAAAAAAGGTGTGTTTCCATATGTAATGGAAGGACTATTAGCATCACAAAGCTGTTGCCTAGCTAAAATGATACATACATACATTATTTTGAATCTTTGACACATGGTACGTTGTATGTTTAAATGTTTCTTCCTTAATCTATTTTTGTTAAGCACTTTATTTAAAGATAAATAAGTAGTAGAAAAAAGTGCCATATAATTAATGTAATCTATAAACTGTAGAAAGGCTAGAAGACCAAAAGACGGAGGGGCATGCGTGGAGCTCACGGTGACAGACATGTCCTGCTGAGGCTCCCCTTTTCTCTGGACTTCACGGCCAGCATACACACCCGGATGGAAGGGTAATTATTTCAAAAGCTCACCCTGGTCTTCCTCAGTGCCCTGGGAACGTTTTAAGATGGTTTATGGAGCTGTCCGGGGAAAAAATAAGGTGAAACCCCTCAGGAATAATTCATCTAGAGGCCTCAGTAAAATGGAGCAGCCTAAATCTCCTCACACAGTCTCACCTCACGCTGCCAGGCAGCAGCAGCAGTTACCTCATGAACTATATGATACAGACTGTGAGGACAGAACCATCTGCCAGCCACAACAGACAGGCTCTTTACACCCAAATGTTTTAATTCAAATAGAAAAAATGCTACAGAAGGTATTAAAGCAGACCTCCGACCATATTACTGAGAAATTAACAAAAGAAATCCGTGACTTAGGTCAGCGTACGGCTGAATTAGAAAACAGAGTGGATGACATAGAAACTAATGTAATGACTCATGAAACTGAATTGGACACACTTAAAGATGAAAATTTCTCGCTGAAAACTCGTTTAGAAGATTTAGAAAATCGTGCACGTCGTTCAAACCTCCGCATACGAGGTATACCGGAGTCTATTATTGATCTATAATCAACAATTACTGCCCTATTTCAAGAGTTATCACTGTCAATTCCAATTGAGAGACTGGAAATAGACAGAATACATAGAGCATTAGCACCACGCAAATCTGAAGGTCCCCCCGCTACATAATTGCGAAATTCCATTTCTTTCGCACCAAAGAGCAGCTGATGGTCGCTGCAAGCAACAAAGAATCCCTTATTACAGTCGCTAAATGGCGCTCGATGAAACCCTTATTACAAAACCTACAACAACATCAGATCCCATACCAATGGGGGTTCCCTTTTTCACTTCGCTTCACATATCAAGGCACCAAGCACTCATGCAGAACCCCTGATGAACTACAGAACACCCTACAAAAATGTAATCTCTGCGAAAGTCCTTCAGCTGGCCCTCGTCGATGAACATCATCCAGTTCTCCACAAAATGTCTCCAAAGTCAAAAATGACAGAACCAGACAAAGCTCATCGAAGAGGGGTCGATTCAACTCTCCAAACCAAGATACTCCAGACTCAATGGACTGAATGCATTTTGCATATCAAATTGAAATTCAATCAATATTTTTGATCTTTCATCCACTTTTTGGATGCTAAACACTTAATGTCATTTAACCATCCTGAATTGACTTCCCCTAAGCAGGTTATGGTCTAATTTTATATTTATTTATTTTATTTTAATTTTAACATTTTAATTTTTTTATTACCGTATATACTCGAGTATAAGCCGAGTTTTTCAGCACATTTTTTGTGCTGAAAATGCCCCCCTCGGCTTATACTCGAGTCACTTTTTTGCGCCTGATCTCCCGGACTTCGGATACCCGGTACCGGCCGGCTGTAGGTCTCCTGGACCCCAAATGTAGCCCCACTCTTCCTCTACACGTGTGCAAAGTTTGTTGTCTGGGAGACCTACGGCCGGCGAGCACCGATTTTTCAAAGCCGGGCACCCCTTCCATAGACTCCCATGTTAAAGGGTAATTTCTCCAGTGATTTTGGGGACCCGGTACCGGCCAGTCGTAGGTCCCCTGGACCCCAAACTTGGCACACATGTAGCCCAATTTCTCCTCTATAAGTGTGCAAAGTTTTTTGTTTTGTCTGGGGGATCTAGGGCCGGGGATCACTGATTTTTCAAAGCCGGGTACCCCTTCCATAGTCTCCCATGGTAAATGTCAGTCTAGTCATGGGCACAGTGAGGAATGGGCACAGTGAGGCATGGGCACAGTGAGGCATGCACATGGACACAGTGAGGCATGCAGATCAACACCCTAGGCTTATACTCGAGTCAATACGTTTTCCCATTTTTTTGAGGTAAAATTAGGTGCCTCGGTTTATATTCGGGTCGGCTTATACTCGAGTATATACAGTATTATTTTTATAATTTTTTTATATACTTTTTTTTTTCTTTTTTTTACCAATTTTTATCCCCTTTTTGGTCTAGGATAATTGAAGTTTTAAATTATCCACCAAAAAATTATATTCCCATAGCACCCTTCCCTCCTCATCCTATCCTTCCTCACCTCACCCCCTCTTTCCCTCCCTTCTACTTCCCTCATATTACCCCCTCCTCCCTGCCCCTTTCCCCTAATCCTTTCCTACCCTCAACAAGGGTTCTATATTATTTTTGTACAAAATTGTTTACTGAATAGAAGTAAATATTACTAATATATTATTAATAATTTATATTTTATTTATTTTTATCCTAATTATTAATGACATTACTGCCTCTCCTACAACTGGCAACCCAGAGGTAACCTGTATAACTCAACAAAATTTATAATCTAACACTCTCCCCGTGAAACCATAAAACACAATTGTTAGATTAAAATTTTACATGTACTAATGTTGAACATATTATAATATTTTCTTATATTTGATAAATTTTTGCTTACTTCCGCCCAGTATGGGTGTCATAATATATTTTTTCTTCTCTAGATATATTTTTGGTCGTGAGGGACTCGAGAAACTGTCACTGCTCCCTCCATTTTTCAGTCTTTGGACTCTCCCCACACCTTTTTGTGTGAGGAGCCTCCCTGGTCAGACTCTGTGCCTCCAAGCTTGCACTTTTGCATGCTCGGAACGCCAACGTTTTACCTTCTTGCATTCTAAACGTTTTTTGTTAATTATTTGTTTAATAATGACTCTCATTTTCTCTTTCTTTCTCAACATTCTGTCTCCACTCTCCCCTTTCTCTTTGCTCCTCCCCAGGGTAAGTATGGATTTTCAATTGTTTTTAGATATGTCTTATAATATTTTCTATAAAATATCAAATGGCTCCTTTAAATATCCTTACCTTAAATGTCCAAGGTCTAAATGTTCCACAAAAACGAACCAAAGTTTTTAGATCATTATCTTCTTCAAAGGCGCATATAATTTGCCTCCAAGAAACCCATTTCACTGAAACATCGACACCTAAATATTTTGGCACAGTTTATCCCCAAGTTTTTACTGCTTCAGCTAAAACTAAACAAAGGGGAGTGCTAATTGCATTTCATAGAGCTACACCCTTCTCTCTTCTGACAGAAACCAAAGACCCAGAATGTCGCTATCTCATTCTTACAGGGCATCTATGTGATACGCTAATCACAGTAGTATCCTATTATGCTCCCAATAAAAATCCGACAGCATTCCTCTCCCATTTGTTCCAGGTAATAGAGACTCATAAAATGGGCACACTTTTGATCTGTGGAGATTCGAACCAAGTTCTATACCCTTATTTAAATAAGTCCCCAATTCCTATCACTTCCAATTCTCAATCTCGTAGGTTCCAAAGACTTCTACAACAACATTCCTTGCTAGATTCCTGGCGAGAAATCTATCCCACGAAATGTCAATATTCCTTCTATTCCCATCCACATAAGTCTTTTTCCCGTATCGACCATATACTAATCTCTATTAGTATGTCCCCGGAATTGCTCACATCATCTGTAATACCCTTTACATGGACTGATACTGCAATACTGATAGTGCAATACTTTCTACTTTCACTTCCCTCATACCCAAACATCAAGACCCCATATGGCACATAAATGATTCAACCCTATCCCATCCATCACACTCTACTGACTTAGAAATAGCCATAAAAGACTATCTGAAAAATAATAAAACCCCTGATATTTCTCCATTAACCTTATGGGAGGCACACAAACCCGTCCATCGAGGAATCTGCTTACGCCAAGCATCATGTCTTAAAAAAGAAAAAAAGAAGCTACAACTAATATTAGAAACAAAATGTAACACTTGCCACGCAAATTTTCAAGCGAATCCTACCCCTGTGACAAAAAATCAACTAGATGAAGCTAGCCTAAATCTTGATCTTTTCCTATCTGAATCCGCAGATAAAACCCATACGCAAATCCAAGCATACATTTTATATTAAAGCTAACAAGCCTGGCACGCTTCTCGCTCGAGCACTTAAAAAATTAAACAACCCATACAAACCAATTTGATTAAAATTACCTCATAATACTTACACCAGTTATCCAGAAAAAATCCTACAAACCTTCCACAAACACCTTACATCTTTATACAACAATCAGGGATCTTTTGACCAATCCGCTGCAGAATTATTTTTCTCACAAACCAAACTTCCAACGATTCCTTTAACTCAACATGAACATCTTGAAAGTCCCATTACATCTGCAGAGGTTGAATTAGCCATTAAATCCCTTAAACCAAATAAACGCTCGGGTTCTGACGGCTTCTCTGCAGTATATTATAAAAAATGTACTCATCTTCTTGCACCATTGCTGACAGATGCTTTCAATTCACTTCTGAACAACCAATCCTTTCGTCCTGAAACCTTAACAGCAATAATCACAATGATCCCCAAATCTCATTCAGATGATTCATCTTGTGCTAATTACAGGCCCATATCCCTGCTTAATCTTGATATCAAACTGCTAGCGAAAATTCTAGCAACTCGTTTGAACAATATTATTGTTTTATTAATAAATAAAGACCAAGTTGGTTTTATTGCTTTTCGCCAAGCAGCTGATAACGTACTTTATTAATCCAAGCAGCTAAAACATGGCGAATACCTATGTGTCTTCTGTCGTTAGATATTAAAAAAGCATTCAACACAGTATCATGGCCCTATCTACATTTTGCCTTACAAAAATGGGGGTTCGGTCCTCACTTTCTTAACTGGGTTTCATCACTATATAATAATCCCAAAGCCTATATTAAATATGCTGGATATAAATCTGGTTGCTTTAACATAAATAGAGGTACGCGTCAGGTTTTGTCATGTACCTGGGTGTATTTGAACCGAGATCTTCCTGGTCCCACCGCTGCAGCCTTACCTGTTGTGCTACGGAGGAGATCTGGACTTTTGAAAAAGTTCTCTCAGTATTAAGCATTACCTTGGACTCACTAGCCCCACCTGCTGCCAGCTGTGAACAATTTTCAATCAAAGCAGCCCATAAAAAGGAAGTGATGCTATCTCTCAGCACCCGTTTGTGTGGAATAGCTCCCTGGGTGTTGTGACTGCTTTTTGATCTTGATTTCCGTGTTGAACTTCTGCCTGAATTCCTGACTACTCTCTAGCCTGCTGATTTTGTACTTCACCGCCAGCTCGTGTATGACCTTTGCCTGCCTGACCACTCTCTTGATTTCGATCGTGTACCGTTTTGCCTGATCTGTTGCCAACCTAATCTGCCTGACTACGTTTTCGCCTGAATCCTCAGCACACAAGTTCCACTTTGGACACTACCTATCACAGGTACCTTACATTACAAAAGGGCCACAATGACAGTGGACCCTGCTGAGATTGTTAAGGCAATTTCACGTCAGGGACAATTGATTGGAGCTCATGAACAGCATCTTTCTTTCCTGGACGCCAAGTTAGATGAACTTTGTACTATGCTTAAATCTTGTTTGCCTGGTTCCTCTGCAACGGTCCAGACTCCGGATCCTACTCCTGCTACGATCCAACCCCCCTCTTCTGTACCACCCAAACTTCCCTTGCCTGACAAATTTGGTGGTGATACTGAGGACTGCAAAGGATTTTTAAATGTTTGCCGTTTGCATTTCCGCAACAACCCTGGGACCTTTAGCACTTCATCTGCCAAAGTGACTTTTGTAATTTCCTTGTTAAAGGGAAAGGCCCTAGCCTGGGTCTCTCCTTATCTGGAACGCAATGATCCTGTGCTGCAAGACGCTGGCTTCTCTCCAGACTGTATTTGACAAGCCAGATAGAGCTTCTGCAGCTGAGTACTCACTCTTGGACATGCAACAAGGCACCAGGTCTGTGGCACAATATGCTATTGAGTTTCGTACCCTTGCTGCTGAGACTAATTGGGACTCAAGGGCATTACGTGCAGCCTTCCGAAAAGGTCTTGCAGATCACATCAAAGACAAATTAGTCTATAAGGATTCCCCAGAAGACCTAGTGAAATTCATAGAGCTCTGTGTTCGTCTGGATGCCCGGTATCATGAAAGGTGCCAAGAGAGACTTAGAACTCGCAAGTTTCCTAGGTCAGTTTACCGTTTGGCCCCTAACTTCCAAGCACCACCTCAGCCAGAAGCTGAAATCTTAGTTGAACCCCAGGCACCTGTGGAACCCATGGATGTAAGCCGTCTCCACCTAACTGAGTCAGAGAAACAAAGGAGGCGTGCATTGGGCCTATGCCTATACTGTGGACATAAAGGACATTTATGATTTGTCTGCCCTTCCCGTCCAGTAAAAGGCAGGGTCTAACCAGTGTTGGAGGAGCTGGCTTAGACTTTACAGGTATATCCTCCAAGACCAAGATTACTGTTCCTGCAATTATCCATTTACCCTCTAAACTTGTCTCCTGTGAGGCTTTTGTGGATTCTGGAGCTGCTGGCATATTCTTGGACTACACTTTTGCTAAAGAAAATAATATCCCATTTGTTCCAAAATCTAGACCCCTGAACATTACCACCGTGAATGGAAAACCCTTGGGAGATGGCATTGTAAAATTTGAGACTATTACGATCACCCTTCAGGTAGGCGTACTCCACAAAGAGGAAGTTGTCTTGTCTCTTATTGATTCTCCACTTCTGCCTGTTATCCTTAGTTACCCATGGTTACAACAACATAACCCTTCTTTTGATTGGGAAAATGGAGAACTAACCTCTTGGGGGTCGTTCTGTCATTCATACTGTTTGTCTCAACCCAAAAGACTTTCTGCTTGTATGTTGGCTTCCGTGGCCATCCCACCTACCTTGCCTCATGAATACCATGCGTTTGCAGACGTATTTTGCAAGCAAAAGGCAGAGGCTTTACCACCACATCGTTCTTTTGACTGTGCAATTAAATTGATTCCTGGAGCACCTCTTCCCAAAGGAAGGACCTATCCCCTGTCTTTGCCTGAACAAAAATCCATGGAGGAATTCGTAAAAGACAACTTGGAAAGAGTGTTAAATCAAATCACCGTAAAAGACTCTTACCCTTTGCCTCTCATTCTTGAACTGTTTCATGTACTTAAGGGGGCTTTTATCTTCTCCAAGCTAGACCTACGAGGGGCTTATAATCTGATTCGAATTAAAGACGGGGACGAGTGGAAGACAGCATTCAACACTCGTAATGGACATTTTGAATATCTGGTTATGCCATTTGGGTTGTGTAACGCCCCTGCTGTCTTCCAACGTTTCATGAATAACATTTTTCATGATTTCAGCAACAGTTTTGTGATCATCTACTTGGACAACATTTTAATCTTTTCCAAGACTCATCTAGAGCACATCTCGCATGTAAAGCAGGTATTGCAAAGACTGAGAGAAAACCATCTTTACGCAAAGATTAAGAAATACAGTTTCCATCAAATCCGTATTCCTTTCCTTGGATACATTATAAGTGCTGTCGGTTTCCAAATGGACCTCCAAAAACTTTCTACTGTCTTGCAATGGCCCCAACCGACCACTTTAAGAGGGCTCCAAAGCTTTCTAGGGTTCGCAAATTACTACAGACGCTTCATCAAAGGTTTTGCCTTCATTGCGGCCCCCCTTACTGCTATGACCAAGAAAGGTACAAATTGCAAGGTATGGTCCTCAGAAGCAGAATCGGCTTTCCAGCAATTAAAAGACATGTTCAGCAAAGCTCCAATTCTTCAGCATCCAAATCCCGATCTCCAGTACATAGTTGAGGTCGATGCCTCTGAGGTAGGAGCAGGTGCCGTGCTCTCCCAGAGACAGCCTAAGTCCGGTAGAATCCATCCAGTAGCATTTTTTTCTAGAAAGTTTTCTCCAGCGGAGATGAATTACGATGTTGGGAATCGAGAACTACTGGCCATCAAATTGGCATTGTCTGAATGGCAACGTCTTCTGGAAGGGGCTCCCAAACCTTTTTCTATCCTCACTGACCATAAAAACCTACTGTAACTTCAGACTGCAAGACGTTTGAACTCACGTCAGGCTCGATGGGCTCTGTTTTTCTCCCGTTTTAATTTTGTTCTTTCTTATGTTCCTGGGCATAAAAACAAGAAAGCCGATGCTCTTTCCAGACAGTTTGCTACCTCTGAAGAAGATCAACCTATCGAGCAGTATATAATCCCACCTCACAAAATTGTCGCACAGATCTCTACGGCTCTTTCCCAACAGTTACAAGAAACTCAGAATCGTGTTCCCCAAGGCTTGAAGATACCACCAGGTCACCTGTTCGTAGTCCCTAGCCTCAGAAAACCGGTACTCCTTTGGGCACATGATGGTGTGTTATCTGGTCATCCTGGTGTCACCATCACTCTTAAGACCTTGCAGCGTCATGTCTGGTGGCCTCATATGAAAAGGGATGTTACTGACTATGTGGCTGCCCGTCCAACTTGTGCTGCTAATAAAGTACCCCGTACATTGCCTGCTGGACTGTTACAACCACTTTCGGCACCTCGTCATCCTTGGACCCATTTGACTATGGACTTCATTACAGACTTACCCAAGTCCGAGGGCATGACTGCTATATGGGTCATAGTGGATCTCTTTTCCAAAATGTCTCATTTTGTGCCGCTCCCGGGATTACCTACAGCAGAAGCACTGTCTACTCTCTTCCTTTCCCATATTGTGAGATATCATGGCATACCTACCAATGTCATCTCAGACAGCGGATCCCAGTTTGTTTCCCGATTCTGGAGAGCGTTCTGCAAGAAACTGGGAGTAACACTTTCACTCTCTACCTCACATCACCCTCAAACAGATGGTCAAACCGAATGCATGAACCAGACCCTAGAAACCTATCTTTGACATTATGTCAATGCCTTACACTCCAACTGGTCTGAGTATTTGCCTTTAGCTGAGTTTGTCATTAATTCCAGTTGGCACAGTGCTCTTCATACCACACCATTCTACGCAGCCGTAGGCTATCACCCTCAGACTTTTCCCCTACTTCAGCCTTCTTCTGGTGTACCAGCAGCAGATCAGCGGGTGAAAAATATTCTGCTACATTGGAAAAAGATTTGCTTATTACTACGGGAGTCTGCAGGCAAGTATGGACTTTTTTCCAACAAACGAAGACGCCATATACCTCCATATGTGGTGGGGGACAGAGTTTGGCTATCAACCAAATATGTGAGACTGAAACAACCTTCTACCAAATTGGGCCCTCGATTCATTGGTCCTTACAGAATTATTGCTCGAGTCAGGCCAGTCTCCTATCGGTTGAAATTACCCTCCTCTCTCCGGATTCATCCTGTGTTCCACGTTTCCCTCCTCAAAAAAGCAATTTTCAATCGCTACTCCAGAACACAACAGCTACCTCCTCCTGTTCTTGTTGATGGACAAAAGGAGTTTGAAGTCTCCAAGATTCTTGATTCTAGAAGACAGGGTCGTGGCCTTCGGTATCTGGTTCATTGGAAGGGATATCCTGTCACAGACCGTTCCTGGGTTCCAGCCAAAGATCTGCATGCCCCTTCTCTTATTTGAGACTTCCATGCCTCCTTTCCCACTAAGCCCCGCTAGGCCCCCGGAGGGGTCCACTGGGGAGGGGGCCCTGTCATGTACCTGGGTGTATTTGAACCGGGATCTTCTTGGTCCCACAGCTGCAGCCTTACCTGTTGTGCTACGGAGGAGATCTGGACTTTTGGAAATGTTCTCTCAGTATTAGGCATTACCTTGGACTCAATAGCCCCACCTGCTGCCAGCTGTGAACAATTTTCAATCAAAGCAGCCCATAAAAAGGAAGTGATGCTATCTCTCAACGCCCGTTTGTGTGGAATAGCTCCCTGGGTGTTGTGACTGCTTTTTGATCTTGATTTCCGTGTTGAACTTCTGCCTGAATTCCTGACTACTCTCTAGCCTGCTGATTTTGTACTTCACCGCCAGCTCGTGTATGACCTTTGCCTGCCTGACCACTCTCTGGATTTCGATTGTGTACCGTTTTGCCTGATCTGTTGCCTACCTAATCTGCCTGACTACGTTTTCGCCTGAATCCTCAGCACACAAGTTCCACTTCGGACACTACCTATCACAGGTACCTTACAGGGTTGTCCACTTTCCCCACTTTTATTTGCCCTACTTATTGAACCCCTAGCTCAGGCTATACGATCTGACTCTTCAATCAAAGGGATAGACTTAGCTGGTCATCAGCACAAATGATGTTTGTTTACTGACGATATACTAATATTTATGTCTTCCCCTCATATTTCTGCTCCCAACCTTATAAGTAAGCTAGATCATTTTGCAGATATCTGAACTAATTATCAACTCTCCAAAATCTACAGCCTTAAATATATCCTTACCTCCTAATACTTTACAACAAGCACAAACTTCCCTCCCATTCTCCTGGTCTACATCGCACCTGACCTACCTAGGAATTACTCTTACTCCCAATTTAACTGAATTCTTCTCGGCTAACTTTTCGCCATTACAAAAGCAAATTACCAATCTCCTTAAACAATGGTCCTCTTTACCAATCTCATGGATTGGTAAAATAAACGTAATAAAGATGACTATTTTACCCAAGATACTATATCTATTTTGGGTTTTGCCCATTCCAGTTCCAGCATACTTTCTTAGAAATCTTCAACGCAAAACACTAGCGTTCATCTGGGGCTCTTTAACCACATGCCGACCGCGCCATAGCCAAAAGACGGCTACAGCACGGTCAAGTTATTCTGGGAGGGCGTCCATGGACCCCTGGGGCGCGCTCGCGGCAGTGTCCGTGCTCACCGAGTACATTGGACCCGGCGCAACACGGATTGCGGTAAAGGGCCAATGATAGCGGCCCTTTACCACGTGATCGCTCCCTCCAATGAGGGAGCGATCATAATGTAAAAAGAGTAATATACAATACTGGCGCTTTAGTTTTCATAAGGACAATACATATATAATTTACCACAGAAGTCCTTTTAGCTGTGCGAAGAGCTTGGGTGTGAGTTTAAACAGTCCTGGGATGTAACTGGGCAGCCTTACTGAGGGAGCCGAAGCCAGACTCCAAACATATGAAAAAGAGAAAAAGACAAAAAAGGCGCCACTTAGTTAAAAACTGTCACACTTTAATATCACAATAATATCAAAGCACTCACTCTTAGGTAAACTGTAACAGGAACATGAACGGTCTGGTCTGCGATCGTACTCCGCTTGCTGGCAGTCTCAATGAGAAATGACATCCATGTAGATGTATCCGGATAGTCTCTCATTGCACCAGGAGGAGGGCTGGGACGCAAACTCGGAGTCTGACTGAGACGCAACGCTCAGCGGAGTTACGTCACGACCAGCATGCAACGCGTTTCGATGTTAAAGCAGAGAGACGTTTTGAATCACTGAACGCATCTTTGTCAAGCAGCTCTGACAAAGATGCGTGCAGTGATTCAAAATGTCTCTCTTACGGTTTACCTAAGAGTGAGTGCTTTGATATTATTGTGATATTAAAGTGTGACAGTTTTTAACTAAGTGGCGCCTTTTTTGGCTTTTTCTCTATCATAATGTAAACAAACTGGGGTCACGGAGAGGTCCTGCTCTCTTCTCTCCTCACACCGATACAGCGTGTGAGGAGAGAAGAAGTGATCAGTACAACAGTGAGTTTTTTTGTAATTGTGCAGTGAACTACTGTGCCCAGCAGTACCCAGAAGTGCCCTACAGTGCCACAGAAGTGATAATCTGTGCCACTACACTACCCATCAGTGCCCCTACAGTATCAATCTGTGCCACCGGTGCCACGAAAATACCCATCAGTGCCACTACAGTACCCATCCGTGCCACCAGTGCCACTATAGTACCCATCAGTGCCACTAGTGTCCATCAGTGCCACCACAAGGCTCATCAGTGCCACTACAAGGCTCATCAGTGCCACATCAGTGCCACCAGTGCCCATCAGTGCTGCTTCTGCCACTTCAGTGCCCATCGGTGCCGCCAGTGTCCGTCAGTGCCACACCAGTGCCACTACAGTGCCCAGTGCTACTACAGTGCCACATCGGTGCCACCAGTGCCCATCGGTGCCACCAGTGCCACTACAGTGCTCATCAGTGCCACATTAGTGCCATCAGTACCACATCAGCG
The DNA here is from genome assembly GCA_029206835.1 of Rana muscosa. Lineage (NCBI taxonomy): Eukaryota > Metazoa > Chordata > Amphibia > Anura > Ranidae > Rana > Rana muscosa. The sequence continues at coordinate 44,584,446 of CM055121.1, forward strand.
CCACTATAGTGCCCAATAGTGCTCATCAGTGCCACCACATCAGTGGATCCTCATCAGTGCCCATCAGCACCGCCTTATCAGTGCATATCAGTGCCAGATAATCAGTGCAGCCTCAGTGTGGTGCATTAGTGTACATCAGTGCACCCTCATCAGTACCCATCAGTTCACCCTCATCAGTACCCATCAGTGCACCCTCATCAGTACCCATCAGTGCGCCCTCATCAGTACCCATCAGTGCACCCTCATCAGTACCCATCAGTGCACCCTCATCAGTACCCAGCAGCACCCTCATCAGAACCCAGCAGTGCAGCCTCATTAGACCAGCCTCATCAGCACCCATCAGTGCAGCCATATCTGTTCCAGTTTCCCTACCACAGTTTGTCACCACAGCCCACAGTCACCAGTATGGCGAAAAAAAATGTTTTCCGCTGAGGAGGCATACCAACAGCTTTGCTTGACCGACGAGAGCAGCGGGGAGCTCTCTGATTCTGGTTCAGAATATGAACCCGTTGTAAGCAGTGGGTCTTCTACAGATTCAGAGGAAGAGCAAAGTGTGCCCATGAAGCAAAGGCATTCTGACATGGAACAGCAGGCTACCACAAGTAGCGCTGTGGCATCAACTAGCAGCTGAGTGCCATCCACCAGTAAGTAGCACAGTGCCATCCACCAGAAATGAAGTACCACGGCAGCAAAGACCAAGAGCTCAGCCCCAAAGGGTTAGGACCCATGCCAGCCTTCCCTATGCCTTTGAAAACCCTCTGTGGCTTCCCCCCAATTCAGGAGCAGCAAACATCCCCCTTACACCACCCAGCCAGGTGTTCAGGTGAACACAGAGAATTTTGCCCCTATTGATTTTTTAAATTTAATTTTTACCCAAGACCTATTATCCTCCATCGTGGCCCAGTGCAACCTTTATGCACAACAATTCATAACAAACAACCCTGATTCAAGTTACGCCCATCCCTATGATTGGAGAGCATTGACAGTGGAGGAATTTAAATTATTTTTAGGCTTAACGTTCAACATGGGGCTCACAAAAAAAATCAAGTATACTCATATTGGTCCACCAAACCAATCCACCACATGCCACGCTTTTCACCCATTATGCCAAGATCCAGATACCTCATGATAATGTGTTTCCTCCATTACAATGACAACACCCAGTGCCCTCCCCGAAATGACCCATCACATGACAAATTATTTAAAATTCGGCCACTTCTAAATTTTTTCTCAGAGAAATTCCCCCAGTTATATATCCCCGACCAAAATATCTCTGTGGATGAGTCATTGGTCCACTTCACAGGCAGGCTTGGCATCAAGCAGTTTTTTCCCAGCAAAAGGGCCCAATATGGAGTTAAGATCTACAAGCTATGTGACCGGGTCACGGGGTACATCTACGCATTCCTGGTGTACGAAGGGAAGGACTCCCAACTGTATCCCCCTGAATGTCCAGAGTACATCGGAGCCAGCGGAAAGGTTGTTTGGGAGCTTATCTATCCACTCCTTGGAAAGGGTTACCACCTTTATGTGGATAATTACTAGACGAGCTTGCCCCTCTTCCGCAACCTTCACCGTAATGACACTCCAGCGTGTGGTACAGTGCGAGCCAATAGGAAGGGTTTCTTTGTGGAATGAAGAGATATTGGCTATCAGGTGGAGGGACAGACGAAACGTCCACATGCTCTCAACGATACATAATGACACCTATGTGGAAATCCCCAGAAGAAACGGCCCTATCCAAAAACCAGCATGTGTTCATGATTATAATTTGTTCATGGGGGGAGTCGACTTCAATGATCAGATGATCGAACCCTACCTTCCCACAAGAAAAAGCCGCTATTGGTATAAAAAGGTTTCCATATATCTTTTCAGTTTGGCCATTTACAATACTTATGTAATTTACCGTAAATCTACAGGGACCCCCTTATCTTATCTTCAGTACCAAGAACAAATTGTCACCACCCTTTTGTACCCTGAAGGCCCACCAGAAAGCATTCGCTCCGATTCAGTGAGCAGACTCCATGAACGCCACTTTCCTGAGAGACTCTCCCACCATGAAACAAGCCGAAAACATCAGAAGAAATGCCGGGTGTGCACCAAAGAAGGAACTAGAAGAGACACCGTGTATTATTGTCCCGATTGTCCTTCCCAACCAGGCCTTTGTATTAGTAAATGTTTCCGCCGTTACCATACTTTTCTACATTATTAGGAAAGTATGGTAAACATAATTGTCATTTACCGCCACACCCCTTATGCCACTGTACATACCGCTTCCTTCTCCGGAACTGACCCTGACCTGCTAAACGACGACGCTTCTGCCTAATGCTAAACTGTACCTACCTCTGCCTACTCTGGAACTGACCCTGGCCTGTTATATAACCACGCTTCTGCCTAACGCTAAACTGTACCTACCTCTGCCTGCTCTGGAACTGACCCTGGCCTGTTATACAACCACGCTTCTGCCTAACGCTAAACTGTACCTACCTCTGCCTGCTCTGGAACTGACCCTGGCCTGTTATACAACCACGCTTCTGCCTAACGCTAAACTGTACCTAACTCTGCCTGCTCTGGAACTGACCCTGGACTGTTTGACCATGTTTTTTGCCTGCCTCTTGGATTGATCTTTTACCTGCTATGCTAGTGGGAACACAGGGGTCTCACATATGTGAGGGGCTCCAGAATTGTTTTTCTGGATGAAGAAAACAAATTTTTTTGTTTTCTCATTCCCGGATTAGGGTCTGGAGACTCGGAGGCTTCAAAGAGATTTGGGTGGGAGAAGCCTCTACCCCTGTCCCCATTCTTTCCTGGCCTGCTACTTGGACCATGTTCCTGCTTACTACCAGTCCAGGACCAATATTTTGGCACTGCTGGCAATGTCTCTACTTGCACTGACCCTGGACTGTATATGGACAGTATCCCTGCTGTATTGACTATGGACAATATTCCTGCCTGCTGCCTGGACAATTCCGTTCACTGTCGCTAACCACGTCCCTGCCTGCTGCCTGGATCAGGGCTCTCCTCCTGTGGACAATTGCACTACTAAAACCACAGGTAATCTTTTTGTTTACCCTTTACTCAGAAGAATGTATTTTAGGGTGTTATTCTTGCTATGTACATGCTATGTGCTAGAAATATGATCGATTGTAAGGAAATTAGATGCGTAATTTATGTCCCCAGAACACCTGATGGTGCTTCTTGGATGTTGGGCCTCTATGTGGCCAGGCTGTGTAAAAGTCTCACACATGTGGTATCTCCATACTCAGGAGGAATAGCAGAATATATTTTGGGGTGTCATTTTTGCTATGTACATGCTATGTGTTGGAAATATCTTATAAATGGACAACTTTGTGTAAAAAAAAATGCGTTTTCATTTTTTTTTCCACATTTTCCATAAACTTCTGAAAAAAAATGAACCATTCAAAAGACTCATTATGCCTCATAGATTATACGTTGGGGTGTTTGCTTTAAAAAATGGGGTCACTTTGTGGGCGTTTCCATTGTCCTGGTGTTTCAGGGCCTTCAAAAATGTAATAGGTGGTTGAGAAATGAGATGTGTAATTTATGCTCCTAGAATGCCTGAAGGTGCTACTTCAATGTAGGTCCTCTGTATGTGGACAGGCTGTGTAAAAGTCCCACACATGTGGTATCACCATACTCAGGAGGAGTAGCAGAATATATTTTGGGGTGTCATTTGTGGAATGTACATGCCATGTGAGAGAAATAACCTGTTATAATGATAATTTGGTGTGAAAAAAATAAAAATAATAAAAATCTTAATTTTGCAAAGAATTGTGGGAAAGAATGACAACTTCAAAAAACTAACTATGCCTCTTACTAACAAACTTGGAATGTCTACTTTCCAAAAAGGGGTCATTTGGGGGGTATTTGTACTTTACTGGCTTGTTAGGCCCCATTCACACAGGGGTGGCACGACTTCTGGGGGCGACCTCGGCGGCGTGATCTCAAGACGACTTGAGACGCCCGCCGAGGCGATTTGCATAAAGACTTCTGTATAGAAGTCAATGCAGGTCGCCTTGGGTCGCCCCCAAAAGTAGTACAGGAACCTTTTTTTAAGTCAGAGCGACCAGAGTCGCTCCTATTAGAACGGTTCCATTGAACAGCGTGGGACTCGACTCAGCAGGAGACCGAGTCGCCTGACGAGTCGCCCCTGTGTGAACCGGGCCTTAGGGTCTCAAGAAATGAGATAAGCTTTCAGTACATCAGGTATGATCAAATTGATAAATTTTCAGTGATTGGCACCATAGCTTGTAGACCCTATAACTTTCACACAGACTAAATAATATCCACTAATTTGGGTTATTTTTACCAAAGATATGTAGCAGTATACATTTTTGCCCAAATTTTTGAAGAAAAATTACTTATTTGCAAAATTTTATAATAGAAATTAAGAAAAATACTTTTTTTTTTACAAAATTTTCAGCCTTTTTCATTTATAGCACAAAAAAATTAAAAACCTAGAGGTGATCAAATACCACCAAAAGAAAGCTCTATTTGTGGAAATAAAAGGACGAAAATTTCATATCGGTACAGTGTTGCATGACTGAGTAATTGTCAACCAAAGAGGGAGAGCACTGAAAGCTGAAAATTGGTCTGGTTAGGAAGGGGGTTTAAGTGCCCAGTGGTCAAGTGGTTAAAACATTGTTTATCTAAACACACACTCTACCTTCCCAAACTTAAAGGTGGACTAGGATTCCCCAATTTTGCCTCTTTTTTTAAAATCCTTTTATTTTTCATTTGCTCAATCAATACATGTGATTTGTGCATTTAGTCTTACACATTGATATATAAACAAAAGCATATTAAAATTCCTGTCCATACAAAAAAAAAAAAACCTAATCAATTTACAGTACAACAGTGACATTTTAATTTTTCCCTTTTACTCCCCCTCAACCCCCTCAGCTTCAATCGCCCCAAGCAGGTACACCAAAGGGTCCAAGGGTATAGGTACCTGGGCCACTCTTGTGATGTTCTGGGAAACCTCCTCCCAGTATCTGTGGAGTTTTGGGCACCTCCAAATTAGATGTATAAAGTCCCCTTGCTGTACTTTGCACTTTGGGCACAAGGGGGAGTCCCTTCCTCCCCACTTGTAAAGCTGTACTGGTGTTCTATAGGCCCTATGCAGAATAAATAATTGTGATAATTTGTGGGACGCTGATACAGATACCGCCGGAATAGAGTCCAACGCCATATCCCACTGGTCCCCATCTATATCTCCGATGTCTTCGGCCCATTTACTACGACATCTAAGGGAGGCATAGTCCTGTATTGAGGATAGTAATTCCACATATGTTTTTGATATTAGTCCTCTCCGGGTATCCGCCTGGAGGACCTCCATCAGCAGACGTGACAATGATATTACTAAGGATTGTGTCATTTGCTGTGCCTGCAGAGCATGCCGAAGCTGAAGATATTGATAAAAGCCCCTTGGGGCTAACTGGAATTCCTGGCACATCTGTTCGTATGTTTTTAACACTTCTCCCTCGTACAGTTGCGAAAAAAAACAAATCCCTCTCTCTTTCCAGGAGATAAAGCCCTCTAGGTCCTGTAACTCTGGGTATCTAGGCTTTTGCCATATCGGGGTAAAGGGCAGTGGGCCCCTTAACCTCAAAGCCTTCCGGATTTCCCCCCAGACCTTTTTAAGGAGAATACCCGTAGGTGCAGAGTGTGGTATACTAGGCAAGTCCATCTCCAAATGAGATGCTGCCTTTAGTGTAGGAGCCACCGTAGTCACCAGGATACTTGTAGGATCCTCTTTTTCTTCCCTGCCCCATCCCGCCAACTGCTGGAACTGTGAGGCCAAAAAATACATTTTGGGATGGGGTACTGCCAATCCCCCCCTGTCCTTACTATATTGCAGGGTGGTTAAGCTTATCCTGGCTATCTTTTTTTTCCATATCAAATCCCGCATCAGGGTATCTATTCGTTTGAACCATTTATTTGGGATCCACATAGGGGAGTTGTGAAAAACATATAATAACTGTGGGGCCCATACCATTTTTATTAAATTTGCCCGTCCCACCACTGACAGAGGGAGCTTGCACCAGCTATTGCATTTCCCTCTCTGTCTTTCCAGTAGTGGGCCCAGATTCAGCTGAAGATATTCGGCTGGATCCGGGGATACCACTACCCCCAAATATTTAAAGTTCTGGCGATCTGCTCCGCACCAGATGGTAGTGGTTCTGTCAACGGATCTATGGGCATTATTGTTGATTTAGACCAGTTTATAGTGAAACCTGAAAAACCTCCGAAATCTCCTATGATACCCATCACTGTTTGCAACGATGCGGCCGTATCCCCCAGATAAATAAGTGCATCATCCGCATATAAGGAGATTTTTTCCTCCCTTTGACCCCTACGAAATCCGACCACCTCCGACGCAGTACGCATCAAGATAGCCAGGGGTTCGATCGCCAAAGCAAACAGCAGTGGGGATAACGGACACCCCTGCCTGGTACCTCTATGTACCTCAAAAGAGGAAGAAAGATTGTTATTGATACGGAGTCTGGCTCTCGGTTTGGAGTAAAGCACCTTCACCCATGTTATGAATTTCTTCCCCAATCCAAATCTTGTCAGGATTTCCAGGAGGTAGGGCCACTCCACACTATCGAATGCTTTAGCAGCATCCAGCGACAGAATGGCCCTACCCCCCGGGTTATCCACCGGCACCTGTAAATTTAAGTGCAGCCGTCGTATATTATCTGCCGTTGAACGTGTTGGTATAAATCCAGATTGATCTCTATGGATCAGCTTATCAATCACCTTGGATAGTCTCGTAGCCAGAACTCTAGCCAAAAGCTTGACATCCGTATTCAATAAAGAGATCGGGCGATAAGAGTCTAGCTGGAGCTTGTCTTTGCCTGGCTTGGGGAGTACTATTATTATATCTTCTTGCATACTTTCTGGCAGGCTACCTGTCTCTGCTGCCTCTGATATGGCCTCCAGTAAGGGTGGAAGAAGAATCTCTCCATACTGGGAGTACACCTCCGCCGGTAATCCATCCGAGCCTGGGGTCTTATGGTGCGGGGCTTCATCTAGGGAATCTTTCAATTCTGTCAATGTAATTTCACCTCTTACTACCATGCAGCTCGAATAGCATGCATCCCCAAATATCACGCAAAATACGAAACCCCACTCTGGGTTGCAATTGAAGCAATTGACTGTGATCCATTTTCTATAACAAATTTAATTTGGTCCAAACCCTCAGATCATAAAAATATTAAAAATAAGATTACCAAACACACAGTTACTATCTGGGATAAATTTAAACTTATCAAAGGGCTACAATCTCCTCATGTTCCCCTTCTATCATTTATTAGAAACCCACTATTCTACCCAACCTGCACATTCCCTAATTCATTTAAAAAATGTATTTCCTCTGACATAACAACTCTGTGATCTATCGACATCTCCCTCACTTATAACATTTCCTGAACTATGTGATAGGCATCAACTCCCCCAATCAGAACTTTTCCAATATCTGCAGATCAAAAAAAAAATCATGGCATATATACAAAATATGAGTAAACTCGATGAACTCACACAATTTGAACGTATATGTAAACGTGAACCTCACTCTAAGGGTCTCATATCAATAATATATAAACACCTTATTACTTTGCCTACTGCAGATCCACCATCATACATGGAAAAATGGGAGAGAGACCTTGGACTTCAGTTGGAGCCATCAGATTGGGATAAAATTTGGACCACAACAAAATCATCTTCACAAAATATAATAGCTCTAGAGACAAATTATAAAGTACTTTTGCGCTGGTACTTGGTTCCTGTCAGAATTGCGAAATATATTCCGCAATACTCCCCCCTCTGCTTTCGTGGCTGTGGTGAACTAGGATCACACATACACATATTTTGGGAATGTCCGGTTACAAAATGTTTTTGGAAAGGGGTTTTTATTATCCTCTCTACCTTATTCAAAAAAACGATCAAATCTGACCCTTCAATTGCACTACTAAATCTAAAACCGACTTCTATTTCCCACACTCAATTCAAACTCCTTCTACAAATCACTACTGCAGCAAAGCAGACAATCGCGTGGAAAACCCCAACATTAATGATCTCAGAAGCCAAAACCAGAATAAACCAAGCCATGACCCACTCAAAAACGGAAGCCATTACCAATGATAATATTGGAAAATTTGAAAAAATCTGGAATCCTTGGGTGACTCATTTTTTCCCTCCCAACTTTGACATCACATTATTAAGACCTTGGTAATATAACTACTAATAGCTATTTAATATACTAATAACATAAGACCAACATCGACCTTTTCTTTCTTTTCTATCTTATCTACCTACTATCTTTATTTTTTTCTCTTCTTCTTTTTACCATTCCCTCTCTTCTATCTTGTCTCTTTAGTTCTTTTTTTGTTGTTATTTCTTTCTTAGCATATATTGTTATTATGTGCAAAAATGGTAGCAGCGTTCCTTTTTTTTTAATGTTTTTTATTTATCAGTATATTTCAGCTTTAGAGCTCCATTGAAACAATACAAACCTAATGTCTATACAATAAATCCCTGTTTATCTTCCTTATATATTACCCCAACATTATACAAGGTCTAGAAATTATGACCATTCATTTTTTCTTTATAAATCCTTATATTACCTTACATGTTATATATTATTACTAAATCTGGTTTGTAATTACTAAATTCAACATTAAGCATATATTTTAGCAAGTCTCCAGATAATGGTCAACATATGTTAAACTCAAATTACTGTTTTTTTGGAGCTTGATATAAATATCTAATTTGTGTTCTCCTTAACTGCTACTATTTATAGTGACTATGTTTATTGACAATATATGCTTGTAATTTTGAAAATGTAATAAACAAATTTGACAGGAGAAGACCAAAAGACAGGCAAAGATTCAGAATGCAGTTACATTTATTATATATTGTCACGTTAAGTGTGGAATTATGTTTGGAAGTTAATAAAGATTGCACATTAAATTGGTTCTTGTGCTCAATGTCTTCAAATGCATTCAGTAGATCTGTCTACAGTCCTACTGTTCTATTGTCTAAAACTGTTTGTGTGGGAGCAGGACAAAAGCATTTGTTTCTATACATAAAATAGAAATACATTAACTTTAGGTATTTGGTATTAACAGGACTTACTTATAAAATTAAAATTTCCTGTGTAGAACATGATTGTTATATGTTTTTGACATTCATTGTTGGAAATATAATATAAATAACCTACCTACCATTATTAAAACAAATATTGTAATCTTTAGCAGAATGAATGTCCTGCTCAGTGCTAGATAGATTTTCTACTCAATGAAGTTGAAGCTGTATTACAAGGCAGCATATTTTGCAAAGGTGGCCAACTTTGCTTCATTGGCAAATTCTAGACTTACAGTAAAAGGATTTGATAAGTCTGAAAGGAAATGCATAGTAGTTTTGTAATATTTCTATTATGTATGATTTGAAGGAATAAATAACACTTTAAAAAATTGTTTATTTTTTTTTATTTTTTAGGTAAACTAAATGTATTTCAATATTCATTATCTTTGTTTTTACCCATCAGGTGGAGTTTCTTCCCGTATGTTTTCATCCATCTCCTTACATCCTGTTAACCACTTAAGCCCCGGACCAATACGGGCCATTATGACCAGGCTCCTTTTTGCGATTCGGCACTGCGTCGCTTTAACTGACAATTGCGCGGTCGTGCGACGTGGCTCCCAAACAAAATTGGCGTCCTTTTTTTCCCACAAATAGAGCTTTCTTTTGGTGGTATTTGATCACCTCTGCGGTTTTTATTTTTTGCGCTATAAACAAAAATATCCCCAAAAAATATATAAAAAAACATTTTTTTTCCTCAGTTTAGGCCGATACGTATTCTTCTTTTTTTTACTAGTAATGGCGGCGATCAGCGTTTTTTTCGTGACTGCGACATTATGGCGGACACATCGGACACTTTTGACACATTTTTGGGACCATTGTCATTTTCACAGCGATCAGTGCAATAAAAATGCACTGGTTACTGTGAAAATTACACTGGAAGTTTAGGGGTTAACCACTAGGGGCGCTGAAGGGGTTAAGTGTGCCTAGGGGCGTGTTACTAACTGAGGGGGGGGCGTGGCTACGACTGACACATCACCGATCTCCACTCTGATTACACAGAGCGGAGATCGCTCACAATGTCAGTAGAGGAGCGGGGAGATGCTGTGTTTACACACACATCTCCCCGCTCCGAGCCTCCGTGAGACGATCGCGGGGATCCCCGACGTCGGCAGTTAAAGGGCCACGTACAGGTACGTGATTGTGCCTGTACGAGCCATTCTGCCGACGTATATATGCCGTGAGCGGTCAGCAAGTGGTTAAAAAGAAAAAACTGTCCCTAGTAAAAAAAAAACTTTCCTTAGTAGCTCCAGCTGCAATTTAAGTACAGAACTGAAAGTTGACCTATCATCACGTGTATTATTTCCTGTCATACTGAGATGTACTTTAAAGTGGTTGTAAACCCAACCACACAACTTGCACCTACAGGTAAGCCTAGTTTAAGGCTTACCTGTAGTTGCAAGAAATATCTCCTTAACCTACACGGTTAAGGAGATACTTACTATAAAGTGATGCGTCGATGACGTCACGCGAATGCACACTAGCGGGCCGGCTTCGTTGCCGGTTTTCTGAATGGATCTTGCCGGCCCGAGTGCGCAGGCGTGTGACGTCATCGCCGCACCGGGCCAATCACAGCGCCGGAGCGGCGATAACAGGAAGAAGATCGTCGGAGAGATGGCGGCGGCAGGTAAGGCATGGAGAAGAACTTCGGGGGCTTCGATCTCAGGTATGTCGATCATAATGAGCTAGTATGCTATGCATACTAGCTCATTATGACATTGTCTTGCAGGGTTGATTTAAAAAAGAAATGAATGAGGGTTTACTTCCTCTTTAAGGAAAGTATAAATCTAACAATTACAAGTATTTATTACCTCTGACAGAGGTCACATTACTCCTCTTGGCAATGCCTTCACCTGTATACCTTCGCTGTTAATGCACCATCAAGGGTCAGCATTGACTTTTTGGACTGAGTTACTTGTTCATATTTGAAACAGTTGTGTAAATCCGGGTTCCTGTGTATGTATTGGGTGTGTTCACAACATATCTGACACAGATCAGTTTCTGCTGCTGTCTCTCGCTTTGAGACTTGCTGTAATGTTGTGGTTTAAGACTAAGGAAATGATTCCTCTTGTTTGCAGAATGATGACATCATCTCAGCCTAGACAAAGTAAATGACTGAAATGTCAGAACCACAAAATAATAAAATAGAGAAGTGGCCCCATTGGATTGTCACCCATAACACCCATTTGTTTTATAAATAAATGTTACTCTTCATAGAGGGCTATAAGGATTGTTAAGTACATGTCTGTCTATGACTGCTTTGCTGGTTCTTTCTGTTTTGTGTTTCAGGTGACAACTTAAGCTGCCTGCTGTTTTTAGGAAGATTTACCTCAGCTGCTGAGCACTAGGTTGGTGACAAATACTTTGGTGGGAAACATCTAGCCAATGAGTGTAACCTTTGTGACAGCAGGAAGGTAAAGTCACCTGGTTGCATCCAGGGGGGTAGATATATTTCGCCCAGATTCAGGCTTTACGCCGACTTATACAACTAGGTGGAGAGTTGTATAAGGCTAGTGGGCTCATGGATGACTCATACCTCTAGGGAGAGTGTGGGGCGTCGTGCAGACAGAGATGAGGAGACCAGCTGAACCTTGTCAGCTCATTTAGGCCTCTATAAGAACTCCCAGCTTCATTAGATGTTAGCTCATGCCTGGAACCAGACCTGTGTGGACTGTCTAGGGAGAGTGAACCCCTGTGCGGTGAGGCAAAGCCTGTGTGGCTATTTGTTTGGACTTTTACTAAACCAGGGACTTAGGGACTAGGACAGCACTAGGCTGATCCCAGTTGTTAGTTAGGAAACCTGTATGTTTAGTCAGAGGTCAACTTGACCAGGATTTATTTTGGTTATGTTTCTTTTGCTTTGCTGTGTTTTGTCACTGTAAATAGAAAATAAACCGCACCTTTTTTTGATTTTGAAAACCACAACCTCCGTTTGCTGGGCCTGTTTTGTGTGGGGAGCCCATCCCGGGGGTCACACACACCCGCTGCCGAGCTAACCCCCTCACAGTTGGTGGAGAACCAGTGGCAGTTTTTTTTAAGCCAGCATGGAGGAGATACTGAAGCAGCTGGCTCTAGCAAATGCCAATCAACAGCAGACAAATGCAGGTTTGCAAAGGAGCCTTGCAGCCCAGCAGCAGACAAACGCAACTTTGCAACAGAGTCTGGAGGCTCAGCAACGAGCCCAGCAGCAATCTGAGGCCCGCTTCATAGACCTGTTGCAGAAGCAAGAGCAGAGACTACAACAACAGATGGAAGCAGTAATGCAGCAACGTCCGCAGACCAGTGAGGAAAGCCGTCCCACTAATACCGCGTCCTTTGGGGTGAGTCGTTTATTGACAAAAATGACTGGAGAGGATGATCCAGAGGTATTTTTGACCACATTTGAAAGGACCGCTGAAAGAGAAAAGTGGCCTGAGGAGCAGTGGGCTGGACTGGTGGCTCCTCTGTTAACTGGTGAATCGCAGAAAGCTTACTATGACCTAGAGCCTAACCAAGCAAAAGACTATGTGATGCTAAAAGCTGAAATATTGGCAAGGCTGGGTGTCACCCAGGCTGTCCGGGCTCAGCGTGTGCATAACTGGACTTTCCAGCTTGGAAAACCCCCCAGGTCTCAAATGTATGATCTCATTCACCTGAGCAGAAAGTGGCTACAGCCAGAGACTTTGTCCGCACCAAAGATTGTGGAACGTGTTGTAATGGATCGGTTTTTGAGAGCTCTTCCTACTGCCATCCAAAAGTGGGTAAGCCATGGAGACCCAGAGACGGCCGATGGTCTTGTGGATCGTGTGGAGAAATACTTGGCTACAGAGAACCTGACGGCCTCTTCCAGAGACACTCGGACTTTCCACCCTAAGACCAGACCATCCCCAGGGGCGGATAAGAGGATTCCAAGGGGTGAGGGTGGAGAGAGTGAGAGGGTGGGAGCTCTACCCCAAGTTTGGCGAGAACAGCCTGGGAAATCAGCGGCTCAAGAGGCGGCAAGAAGGATCGTTTGCTACCGCTGCCGGCAAGCGGGACATATTGCAGCCAATTGCCCGGTTGTGGAGGAACCCATGCAGTGTGACTTTCTGACGGGCAGACGTCAGTCGCTGTGTGCGACAGTCGCATGCACTGCCATTCGAGGAACTGAGAAACATTTATGCAAAATGTGTGTTAATGGTAGAAATGTTGTGGTATTGCTGGATTCAGGTAGCCTTGTGACCCTGATAAAGGCTGAGTTAGTTAAAACAGAGGTCTCTGGGAATAGCAAGGTAGCTGTTATTTGTGTGCATGGGGACACCCGAGAGTATCCAGTGACTACAGTGTGTTTCGAGACCCCCAAAGGTACCCTCTCTCATCCAGTGGGCTTAGTATCTCAGTTACCGCATGACGCCATTGTGGGAAGGGATTTTCCGAAGTTCTGGGAACTGTGGGATGATCCTGAGCCCCTCACTGGTGCCCCTATGTACCAGGAATGTGATAGCCAGAACTCCCCTGAGAGTGGTGAGGACTCTCCGGAATTTCCCTTATCAGTATTGGCAGGGGAGACTCAAGAAACTGGAGAGGAGCCCACCTCCTCAGACGAAAACCTACCGTCTGTGGAGTTTTCTGATCTTGAGGTTCACAGGGAAAACTTTGCCACAGAACAGTTGAAAGACCCCGCCCTAATAAAGGCACGGGAAAACGTAGTGAAAATAGATGGTGAGTTAGTGAACCCAGATAATACCTGCACTTACCCATACTTCAGCGTAGAGAAGGACCTACTGTATCGGGTGGCAAAAAGGGCAGAAGAAACCGTTGAGCAGCTTGTGGTGCCCAAACCTTACAGGAAGTTGGTGTTGGAGTTGGCCCATGGGCACATTCTTGGAGGTCATCTGGGGACAGAGAAAACCCGAGAGAGGGTATTACAGAGATTCTATTGGCCGGGGGTGATGAAGGACGTAGAAAATTATTGTTCCTCCTGCCCTGTGTGTCAGAGGTTGGCCCCGATGCCACATTTCCGTAGCCCGCTGGTCCCTCTACCCATCATTGAGGTCCCGTTTGAGAGGATCGCCATGGATTTGGTAGGTCCTATAATCAAGTCCGCTAGGGGGCACCAGTACATATTAGTTATAATGGACTATGCCACCCGTTATCCAGAAGCGATCCCTCTCCGAAATACCTCGGCCAAAACCATAGCCAAAGAGCTATCTCTTGTTTTTAGCCGGGTGGGTATTTGTAAAGAACTGCTTACGGACCAAGGTACACCCTTTATGTCCCGGGTTATGAAAGAGCTGTGTAAATTGTTCAAAGTGACGCAATTGCGTACGTCTGTGTATCACCCCCAAACCGATGGGCTGGTTGAAAGATTCAACAAAACCCTAAAACAAATGTTGAAGAAAGTGGTGGATAGAGATGGAAAGGATTGGGACTGTTTACTTCCTTATTTGATGTTTGCTATTAGGGAGGTGCCCCAATCCTCTACGGGATTCTCCCCCTTTGAGTTACTGTATGGGAGACACCCAAGAGGGCTGTTGGATATTGCCAAGGAAACTTGGGAAAGTGAGAGTTCTCCCCACAGGAGTGTGATTGAGCATGTCGCCCTGATGCAAGATCGAATTGCACAGGTAATGCCCATCGTGAAGGAACATTTGGCCCAAGCGCAGTTGGCACAGCAGAGAGTGTACAACCGTGGAGCCAAGACCCGTACCTTTTCCCCGGGGGATAGGATATTGGTACTTGTCCCTACGGTTGAAAGTAAATTCCTTGCCAAATGGCAAGGCCCCTACGAGATAATGGAAAAAGTGAGCGAAGTGAATTACAAGGTCAGACAACCAGGAAGGCGAAAGCCCGAACAGATCTATCACGTTAATCTGTTGAAAGCCTGGAGGGATAGAGAGTCCCTAGTCGCAGACACTTGGTCACCAGCTCAAACTGGTTGCGTGATTCCTGAGGTTGGAATAGCAGCCACCTTGTCACAACCCCAACAACAGGAGGTTAAGGAGTTTGTGCTTCGCAACAAGGAGGTATTCTCTGAGCTGCCGGGACAAACATCTGGGGTAGAGCATGACATCATTACCCCGCCCGGTGAAAGGGTGAAGTTAAAACCCTATCGGATCCCAGAGGCTCGACGGGAGGCAATACGGGAGGAAGTACAGAAAATGCTGAACTTAGGGGTGATAGAGGAGTCCCAAAGTGATTGGTCTAGTCCCATCGTGTTGGTGCCTAAACCGGATGGGAGCTGGCGATTTTGTAACGATTTTCGTCAGTTGAACAAAGTTACAAAATTTGACACCTACCCCATGCCACGTATAGATGAGTTGATCGACCGGCTGGGAACAGCCCGATACATGACGACTCTTGACCTCACAAAAGGGTATTGGCAAATCCCCCTGGCCAAGTCGGCCAAAGAGAAAACCGCATTTGTAACCCCAGACGGGGCGTTCCAATATAAAAGAATGCCGTTCGGGTTACAGAATGCGCCGGCCACATTCCAGCGGAAAATGGACCAGATGCTGAGGCCCCATCGGAAGTATGCTGCGGCTTACCTGGATGACGTAATTGTCCATAGCACAGATTGGGCCTCACATCTGCCAAAAGTGCAAGCAGTCCTGGACTCTGTTCGGGAAGCGGGGTTTACGGCTAACCCCAAGAAGTGTACCATTGGGCAGGAGGAGGCCAAATATCTTGGGTACACCATTGGGAGGGGAGTAATAAAACCCCAACTCAACAAAGTCGAGGCCATCCAGAGTTGGCCACGTCCCAACAGCAAGAAGCAGGTACGAGCCTTTCTGGGAATCGCTGGGTATTATCGGCGATTCATTCCCCACTTTGCTTCTAAGGCTGTGCCCCTAACCAACCTGACGAAGGGGAAAGGGTCGGTCATGATTAAATGGACCCCCGAGGCTGAGGCAGCATTCCAATTCTTGAAACAAGCCTTATGTAGCCAGCCAGTGTTGTACTCACCCGACTTCTCTAAAGACTTTGTCGTACAAAGTGATGCGTCAGATGTGGGGTTAGGAGCAGTATTGTCCCAGGTCTGGAACGGGGAAGAGCACCCAGTCATTTACCTCAGCAGGAAGTTGAAGTCCCATGAGGTAAATTACGCCACCGTTGAAAAGGAGTGTTTAGCGGTGAAGTGGGCTCTAGATTCCCTTCGGTACTACCTGCTAGGTAGGCACTTTGACATGGTTACGGATCACGCTCCGTTAAAGTGGATGGCTCAAAACAAGGAAACAAATAGAAGAGTGAATAGGTGGTTCCTGGCCCTCCAGGAATTCAACTTCACAGTAAAGCATCGCCCTGGCGTTCAAATGGGGAATGTGGATGCTTTGTCTCGAGTACATGAATGCCTGATTGCTGGTGTTCCAACCCCGAGGTTAAAACAAGAGGGGGGGGTATGTGACAGCAGGAAGGTAAAGTCACCTGGTTGCATCCAGGGGGGTAGATATATTTTGCCCAGATTCAGGCTTTACGCCGACTTATACAACTAGGTGGAGAGTTGTATAAGGCTAGTGGGCTCATGGATGACTCATACCTCTAGGGAGAGTGTGGGGCGTCGTGCAGACAGAGATGAGGAGACCAGCTGAACCTTGTCAGCTCATTTAGGCCTCTATAAGAACTCCCAGCTTCATTAGATGTTAGCTCATGCCTGGAACCAGACCTGTGTGGACTGTCTAGGGAGAGTGAACCCCTGTGCGGTGAGGCAAAGCCTGTGTGGCTATTTGTTTGGACTTTTACTAAACCAGGGACTTAGGGACTAGGACAGCACTAGGCTGATCCCAGTTGTTAGTTAGGAAACCTGTATGTTTAGTCAGAGGTCAACTTGACCAGGATTTATTTTGGTTATGTTTCTTTTGCTTTGCTGTGTTTTGTCACTGTAAATAGAAAATAAACCGCACCTTTTTTTGATTTTGAAAACCACAACCTCCGTTTGCTGGGCCTGTTTTGTGTGGGGAGCCCATCCCGGGGGTCACACACACCCGCTGCCGAGCTAACCCCCTCACACCTTTTACTTACAGTACCTTGAAAAAGTATTCATACCCCTTGAAATTTTCCACATTTTGTCATGTTACAACCAAAAATGTAAATGTATTTTACTGGGATGTGATAGACCAACACAAAGTGGCACATAATTGTGAAGTGGAAGGAAAATGATAAATGGTTTTCATTTTTTTTTTTACAAATAAATACGTGAAAAGTGTGGCGTGCATCTAGAGTGACATTTTTTCCCATTCTTCTTTTAAAAATAGCTCAAGCTCTGTCAGATTGGATGGAGAGCCTCTGTGAACAGCAATTTTCAGGTCTTGCCACAGATTCTCAAATGAATTTATGTCTGGACTTTGACTGGGCAATTCTAACATATGAATATGCTTTGATCTAAACCATTCCATTGTAAAATTTGGTCTCATCTGACCAGAGCACATCCTTTCACATATTTGCCGTTTCCCCACATGGCTTCTCGCAAACTGCAAACAGGAATTCTGATGGTTTTATTTCAACAATGGCTTTCTTCTTGCCACTCTTCCATAAAGGCCAGATTTGTGGAGTGCACGACTAATAGTTGCCGTGGACAGATTCTCCCACCTGAGCTGTGGATCTCTGCAGCTCATCCAGAGTTACCATGGGCCTCTTGGCTGCTACTCTGATTAATGCTCTCCTTGCCTGGCTTGTCAGTTTAGGTGGATGGCCATGTCTTGGTAAGTTTGCAGTTGTGCCAAACAACAGTGCTCCGTGAGATGTTCAAAGCTTGGGATATTTTTTTTATAACCTAACCCTGCTTTAAACTTCTCCACAACATTATCCCTGACCTGTCTGGTGTGTTCCTTGGCCTTCCTGATGCTGTTTGTTCACTAAGGTTCTCAAACAAATCTCTGAGGGCTTCACCGAACAGCTGTATTTATACTAAGATTAAATTGCACACAGATGGACTCTTTTTTACTAATTAGGTGACTTCTGAAGGCAATTGATTCCACTAGATTTTAGTTAGGGTATCAGAGTAAAGGGGGCTGGATACTAATGCATGCCACACTTTTCAGATATTTATTTGCAAAAAAAAATTGAAAACCATTTATCAATTTCCTTCCAATTATGTGCCACTTGTGGTGGTCTATCACATAAAATCCCAATAAAACACATTTACATTTTTGGTTGTAACATGATAAGATGTGGAAAGTTTCAAGGGGTATGAATACTTTTTCAAGGCACTGTATATCCTCTCCTGTCTCTGGGCGGAGTCAGCATTTACCTCAGGTCTGTCAGCTGGACTCACCTCTAGATTCTCCTCAGCCTTCCTTTTGGATCTTTTGACCTGCTCTCCCACCCTCCCTCCACTTTGTTATTTCCCCTCATCATGATCCACCTTTATGTGGGTTACGTCGCCCACTTTGTGGCTGGACAGTGTTTGGTACGCTGTTACTTGGTTGGTATAAGATATTTCTGCTTAGTGACTAATAGGGATGAGCCGAACACCCCCGGTTCAGTTTGCACCAGAACCTGCGAACGGACCAAAAGTTTGCACGAACTTCAGAACCCTATTAAATACAATGGACTCGAACGTTCAAAATCAAAAGTGATAATTATCAATAGGGATGAGCTTCGATTTTGAGTAGAACTCATGTTCGACACGAACATTGCCTGTTCGCACGTTCGCCGAACAGCGAACAATTTGGGGTGTTCGCGGCAAATTCAAAACACCCTGTAAAAGTCTATGGGAGAAATCTAAAGTGCTAATTTTAAAAACTTATATGCAAGTTATTGTCATAAAAAGTGTTTGGGGACCCGGGTTCTGCCCCAGGGGACATGTTTCAATGCAAAAAAAAGTTATAAAAACTGAAGTTTTTTTGGGAGCAGTGATTTTAATAATGCTTAAAGTGAAACAATAAAAGTGAAATATTCCTTTAAATTTTGTACCTGGGGGGGGGGGGGGTGTATAGTATGCCTGTAAAGAAGCACTTGTTTCCCTTGCTTAGAACTGTCCCTGCACAAAGTGTCATTTCTGAAGGAAAAAAAGGAATTTAAAAGCACTCGCGGCTATAATGAATTGTCGGCTCCCGGCAATACAGAGAAAAGTCATTGATAAAAAAAAAATGCGTGGGGGTCCCCCCAAATTCAATTATCAGGCCCTTCAGGTCTGGTATGGATATTAAGGGGAACCCTGTATCAAATAAAAAAAAAAATGACATGGGGTTCCCCCCAAATATCCATACTAGACCCTTCAGGTCTGGTATGGATTTTAAGGGGAACTCCTTCCCAAATTAAAAAAAAAATGGTGTGGAGTTCTCCCAAAAATCCATACCAGACCCTTTATCTGAGCACGCAACCTGGCAGGCCGCAGGAAAAGAGGGAGGGATGAGAGAGCACCCCCCCTTCTGAACCGTACCAGGCCACATGCCCTCAACATGGGGAGGATGTCCCCATGTTGATGGGGACAAGGGCCTCATCCCCACAACCCTTGCCCGGTGGTTGTGGGGGTCTGCGGGCAGGGGGCTTATCATAATCTGGAAGACCCCTTTAACAAAGGGGACCCCCAGATCCCGCCCCCCTATGTGAATTGGTAAGGGGTACATTGTACCCCTACCATTTCATGAAGAAAGTGTAAAAAAACATGTAAAAAAACACAGACACCTTGGAAAAGTCCTTTATTAAAAAAAAAAAAAAAAAAACATTACACCTACGTCATTGGCTGAGCGGACCTGATGGGGAACGTGAGAAGAGGTGGATCTATTCATTTTTTACACTGAGGAGGAAGTTCCCCATCAGGTCCGCTCAGCCAATGACGTAGGCGGGGTCTGAGATATGAGGGCACCCCCGCCCCTTCGTACCTCAGACCCCGCCTACGTCATTGGCTGAGCCGACCTGATGGGGAACTTCCTCCGCAGTGTAGGTCCGCTCAGCCAATGACGTTTCGTGTGGAGTGGAGACTGCAGTGCTGGACTTCGGATCGCCGCGGGACACTGGATTACATCGCTGGAATGGGTTTTTTATTTATTTATTTTTTATTTTTAATAAAGGACTTTTCCAAGGTGTCTGTGTTTTTTTAACATTTTTTTTACACTTTCTTCACGAAATGGTAGGGGTACAATGTACCCCTTACCAATTCACATGGGGGGGCCGGGATCTGGGGGTCCCCTTTGTTAAAGGGGTCTTCCAGATTCCGATAAGCCCCCTGCCCACAGACCCCCACAACCACCGGGCAAGGGTTGTGGGGATGAGGCCCTTGTCCCCATCAACATGGGGACATCCTCCCCATGTTGAGGGCATGTGGCCTGGTACGGTTCAGGAGGGGGGGGCGCTCTCTCGTCCCCCCTCTTTTCCTGCAGCCTGCCAGGTTGCGTGCTCGGATAAAGGGTCTGGTATGGATTTTTGGGAGAACTCCCGCCATTTTTTTTTTAAATTTGGTGTGGAGTTCCCCTTAAAATCCATACCAGGCCTGAAGGGTCTGGTATGGATTTTTGGGGGAACTCCACGTCATTTTTTTTTTAATTAGACGTAGGGTTCCCCTTAATATCCATACCAGACCTGAAGGGCCTGGTAATTGAATTTGGGGGGACCACCACGCATTTTTTTTTTTTTTTTATCAATGACTTTTCTCTGTATTGCCAGGAGCCGACAATTCATTATAGCCACGAGTGCTTTTAAATTACTTTTTTTCCTTCAGAAATGACATTTTGTGCAGGGACAGTTCTAAACACGGGAAACAAGCACTGCTTTACAGGCATACTATACACCCGCCCCCCCCCCCCCCCCAGGTATGAAATTTAAAGGAATATTTCACTTTTATTGTTTCACTTTAAGCATTATTAAAATCACTGCTCCCGAAAAAACTTCCGCTTTTAAAACTTTTTTTTGCATTGATACATGTCCCCTGGGGCAGGACCCGGGTCCCCAAACCCCTTTTAGGACAATACATTTCATATTAGCCTTTATAATTAGCACTTTTGATTTAGAACGTTCGAGTCCATTGTATTTATTAGGGTTCTAAAGTTCACGCGAACTTTAGGTCTGTTCGCAGGTTCCCGTGTTTAGAACTGTCGCTGCACAAAATGACAATTCTAAAGGAAAAAAAGCCACCTAAAACTGCTTGTGGCTTTAATGTAATGTCTGGTCCCGGCAATATAGATGAAAATCATTGAAAAAAATGGCATGGGTACCCCCCCACCCCCAGCCCACTACCAGCCCCTTTGGGTGCTGTATGGATATTAAGGGGAACCTGTTGTGGAGATTTTTATGGAAATGTATTAATGTATGTTGTCAGATGTCCCCCCAGTGTCAGTTTTGCTGTAATGCGCTCATCTGAGCGTATTTGCACATACAGACGTTGGTGGAAGATCGGTGGCGGGAAAATCTTCCTGTGGAAACAGCGATGTTTGCTCCATTTAGAGATGTTGTTTTGCGCCCCGTCGGGGGAACTGGCCAGCCCCTGGCGGGGGGCGTTAAATGACTCCGAGCGCACAGATCTGTGTCCACAGGAACAGTAGCATAACTATAAAATAATTGTGGTCCATTTGAGGCATAATTGTCATGTAGTTTCCATCATTGGTAGCAGTGTATGTCACTGCTAGTCTATTTGAATGAATATTGTATCTGGTTGGAAGGATGTCTTTGTATGGTCATTTTCCTGTGAGGAAGGGACATCCTGTGAGGTCCCCGCCCATGGGGGAGGGGATTGGTTGCTGCAGCCAATCACCTCCTGTGTGAGATCTTTTAAGTTTAATAAAAGCCTATGATTAGGCGTCGGCTAGGCAGTCATGCTGGGATGCTGGAGATGAGAACATAAGCTGTGTGGTGCTGCTTTCCTTGAATGAGTGATGGGATGAATGGTGAGTGGATCTTAGCAAACCTAAAGATAGCATTATTGCAAAAAGATGAACCTAAAGTGTGTGCTTATTTAGCACAGGAATTATGGGCTGTGTGCTCTGTAAACAACAGCCTAGAAATTCCACAACAGTTTATGGCGGGCCAGGATCTTTGGGAATAGATGGAGTCCCTTTGGACATCGGATCGAGATGGGGGGGGAAGAGTGGATCTACGTTCCGATGTGGGGGGCTCTACTTTATAAAAGAACAAAAAAAAATTGTCTTTTTGAAATAATGCTTTAAGTTTGCAGTGTGTGTGTCTGTGAATCCAATCGTATGCTTGTGAATTTGATTGTGTGTGCCTGTGTGGGTATGCCTGTGTGTGCCTGTGTGTGATTAGATTGTTTGTGTGATGTAGGACATGTGTACCCATGAGTGCGATTGAAATTGTGTAAGAGATGGCTGTTTGTGCGATGTACTGAGCAGTTTGTAAAGTGGACGATTGTTTGTGAACCATGAGGTTTAGTGGGGGAGGGGCAGCCAGCATCTCAGTTACAAGGGTGAAAGTTGGTGACTTTCTGTAAATAACATGCAGGAGTTTTGTAGTGGGAGGGCCCTGAGAGATGATCTGATGGTAACTGTATATTGTGTATGAAATGAAGGTATAGATGTGGGATTATTCAGCCTGCAATGGTGTGTGTTTGGGTGAGCTTTTTGTATTTCTCAGAGGTTTGTTTGTGAGCTATGTGCTTGAATGGGGGAAGGGCTTGCCCACTGTTTGCAATGGAGAATGTTTTGTGTTGCTGCGCCTATGCCCTAAGGGAAGGACAATGGTGCTGGAAGGGCCCTGAGGGATGATGATCTGATGTTACAAGCAACATTGTACTGTATGTGTGTAGTGTTTGTGATTTCTATGAAAAATAGAAATGGATAGATTGTGATTTTTGCCTTTATAGGGGACAAAGACACATGTCCCCATAAGTGTAAAAATATTTTAACGAAAGTGTTTGGTTTTTGAGTTGAAAGTTCCCGCCGCATATCCAAGTGGCCAGGCATTGCTAGAAGGCAGACAATAGTATGTCTCTGCAATGGCTTGTTATGGAAGCTGAGGCCACTGTGTGTGAACTTTAGGTAGGGAAAAGTGGTGAATATCTTAGAGTATATTAACTTAGAGAAATGAACATGTTTTTAATATTGTCATGTAACTAACATTTATTGAATGTGCTGTTTAGTTGGCAAAAGGGAGGCTAAGTTTGTAAGTGTACATGTGGTCCTTGTAGAGTGTAGCTGACACCTTTTTCAGTGGATTTTGATGATAATTTAGAAAAGTTTCAATGGTGTAGTCAGTCTTTGTGGAGAAAAGCATTTTTGGTTCTCTAGTGAAGAGATCCTGGTTTTGGCGGCAAAAACTGCATGTGGTGGCCATCTTGTGGTCTGCCATGCTGCCATGGTCGTCGGCAGCCATCTTGAGAGATGCAGTTTCTCCTTAGCCTGTGGGCATCATATAAGGGAAGGTGCAGCCACCTTTCTTTTGGGCACTATACCATGTGGCATTCGTCTGCTATTTCGCTGGTGGAATTTCTCAGCCTTTGGGGCAGATTTTGATGTTTGGTGCGAATATAGTGCGGTCTTCTCTGCGTTGGAACCTGGTGGAGGCCATTTGTGTTTTTCTTTATGTAGGGGAACCAATGTGGTGTTCATTGTGACGTCCCATGCTGGTTTTGGCGGGAAAAATTGCATTGGGCAATTTTTTTTGTTGTCCATGAGGTGGGGGTGGTGGTCATCCACCATTTTGTTATCCTGGCTTGTCGGCCATTTTGAGATGTTTACAGTTTGAGATAGGAAGTTCCAGTTTAGCAAACACGGCTCCTGAATATGCTGTATTGGCATTTGTTGATTGGCGCAGTTTTCTTCTGTTTTATGCGTTTGACCTGTGCACTGCTGGGGAGAGTGGTGGGACGCCGGGGTGACATACTGAGAGGATGGTTTTGTCTCTGGTTTAAATTGCTTTTCTAATCATCACCTTTTGAGGTGAGTTGAGAGGTATCTTAAAATAGCGCGGTCTTACCCCGAGGGGCCACAACGCGCTTGCGGACACAGGCACATGATGGGGCCTATTTATGGATGGGATCTGGCTGACCTACCAGCATTTGGAGTGTGGGAGGAGGCCAACGCAGAGAGAGGGAGGACATGCAAACTCCATGCAGGTGGTGTTAGGAGGGGGATTTCTCTGTTTTCAAGTAGATGTGGGCTATTGCAGGGTCGGCTGGCTTTGCAGTATATGAGCTCCGTTTTTTTTGTATTGGGTTTCGAATGTAGGAAAGACTTCACTTTACACTGAATTTTGATGGATTGTAAGACTAACAGAGTTTTGTACAATGATGTGTTTTTATGTTTGGATATTTGGGAGTTTCCCAGAGGGCAATTCATATGTTTTGAAGCTTGTATTGTATAGCCTGTAGAGGAGGAGAGGGGGTTTGGTCGAAACTCCTAGAGCCATCTTTTTGCAGGAGTTTTGTATTTGAGTGTCAACTTGTGGTTTTGCTTGCAGGGGATGTTTGGGTCAGGACCCTCCCATTTGCAAAGGGGGGTTTTATTCCATCATTTTCTTGACAAGGTTTTAAATTGTTGAAATATATAATGTGTAGCCATGGATTTTTTGGAGTCTTGATAGACAAGGCGATTAAGGCCTACCCTCCCCCTCCCTCTTCCTGAACAATTGATATGTAAATAAACCAGTTTGGTTTTTTTAAGAGCTGAGCATAACCGGAAGTTTCTTTTCGGCATTTTATATATCAGAGGGAAGTTGGTGGGAGGAGCTTTGGGTTGTCTGAAAGGTTGGGCAGTGAGATTTGTGTTTGGAAGGAAGATGGAAAGCATTTTGGCGTTTAAAAGTGTTTTTATATTTTGTTCCAGTTTTGTAAAGTTTTATACTTAAATACAGTTTTGGGTAGAGAGCAAATGGGGGCATCACCATTATTGTAACATCTAGATGCAGGTAGAAAGAAGCCATAATATTGTTTTGAATAGTGGAGGATTTCATGATGCTTTGAAGGTTGTCTGACAAACACATTTACAGGGCTGCCGATAATCGGTTGAAGAGCATGTAAACGTGAGGAGTAGATTCTAGCATACCAGGAGGCCGTGTAAAATAATCGGAATACGCCGGGTGCCAGTACTGTAAAAATGGTCACTAAGCAGTACTGCTCCAAAAACTAGTGCAAGGGTGTCCTGGACGCGGGACACTTCATAAGCGATTCGAATCGTCATGGGTAATGTGCCGTCCATGCGTTGGAGGAAAAAAATTAGGCTCCACACCAGTCAGACAACTGCACCGCACATGAGGTCTGGGTTTGGGGCTCCGGACATGAGACCCCTTAAAGGATGACATATTTGGTCAGAGGGTACAGTAAGGTGTACTCCTTTGGAAGGTACTTTTGATGTCTGGAGGTACGAGACCTCAGAATAAAGGAACCTTGGATGTAGTTGAGCTGTGGCTTCAGAAATCTGTAATGATGAGTGTTGATGGAGGTGTAGTACACGGTATTGTGATTCTCAGAGGAGGAACGGTGGTTAAATTCTCATGCCCGTTTGTTTGAACTTTGTATGGCTGGTCCATGAAGGTTCTTGAGCTGCTCTCATGTTCCCATTGTATTTTTTTCTATTGCTGAAAGAGTGAAGGGAGAATTCTGGCTGTTTGTTTTTTTCATTTTTGGTTTTGGAAACTTTGAAGTATCTCCCCCACGTTTGTATCTGAGTGTTTATATGTAGTAACGTGAATATGTTCGAACTTACCGCGGCGATCCTCCGATGTGTCGCGGCTGTTGTATGTTTGTAGGAACGAGAAAAGTAAGGGTTACAGAGGGTTTTGTTTGAATCAGTTTTGAAAGAATGTCATTGACAATTTACCAATGTACAGGAATGTCATTATTGTTTTACCATTCTTTGCAGGTTAAATATGAAGGAGAGAGTAATGATTTTGCTTATAAGTATTTTTCAGGTCCAAGGAGTTTGTACATAGAGAACAGGTGTATGTAGACAGCGCTACATATGGATAAATACATGAGTCTAAGGGAGGTAAAAGTATCATAGGTTATTTTCATTGTTTTTTTTCCTGCACCACGCATTTCTTCCTTCAGTCTGTAATGAGGAAGAAAAGGGGGGGGGGGGGAATGATAAATGTAAGAGTGACAGTTTTTTTTTCAAACTAATAATAACCTCTGTAATTCTAACCAAGTTTGTGCCAAGACTGTCTTTCTTTAATAGAATTTGAATCGGCAAGCAGCAGTCTGGTGAAGTAGGTTCCCATCCCAGAGGCTAAGAACCTTGTCAATGGTTCCAGGTGACTGGGTCGTTGTAAAGAAGCTTGAGGGATGAGACCACGCCAGCCACTGCAAGAAGCGGCTCAACCACACCAAAGAATGAGGAGTATCTTTGTTTATTTATATTTTTGTTGTTTAGTAAATTTTAGCAAGGGTAACGGTGAAAAGCATCCCAAGTTATTATTTAAAGTGTATGTCCTGACTAGCTCAGAAAGCAAACAGGACCGATGGTCTGTTCTGAGTCTTCACCGAGTTTTAGTCCCCAGCGATGACAGCGGTACATGCCATTTATGATGTTATTATGGGTATGAGGAGTTTTGACAAACTAGTGAAGACTCCAGACAGACACTTGTCAATGGAACCTAACAATGTATTTTTAGAGGGTAAAATTGGTTTTAGTTTTAATGGCTCTGTCTCTTGTCGGTTTGGGTATCTAGGCAGCCCACAAGTGTGTTTGAACTTTAGTTTGGTGTTTATGCGGATCTGCAGCTTATAAAGGTAATTCCCCCAAAGCAAGAGGTTCATGCGTGATGGTGAAGCTGTCCCAACATTTTAGGTCGCGGCCGATCGCGAGGATCTGATGGCGCAGGAAATTAAGAATGGCAGGGACAGCTAGAAGGGATTTGTTCACCAACCCCGACCAGGTCTGGGCATGGGGTCCTGCATGTACAAGGTGGGGGGGGCTCGGGCTTGGGATACGATTGAACAATTCTCATCCGTTAAGGATAGGGTTCTTCATGTAATTGTTGAAGCCAGAGCTGTAGCTAAGTGAAGGTTGGGAGTCTATTTTAAGGGTCTGGAAATCTTTGGGGATCTAATTTTTATTTTACAGCGGATCGTGGTTAAAGGAAGTGGGAATATATATACTCATGTCGTTTTTATTTCTATTCTTTCTATGTCGTGACGAGATGCTCCTGTTGCCTGATTTGACGCGTGACCAGAGTTTCCTTGATGAGACGCCCCGAAGCCGGACCCACATACAAGACACAGAGGATCACAGACGGATCGGTGATTGCTACAGCTCACCATGTCGTGTCCTCCTTTATAAGTCATGCCCCTGAAGAGTAGAGTCTACATGTCAAGCCGTGTTTTCCCTTTTATGGACTGAGGACTGATTCATTTCCAGGTGTAAGAAGCATATCAACTTTCATCGAGGGACACATGGGGTGCATATGACAAAAAAGGGAGGACTGTTGTGGAGATTTTTATGGAAATGTATTAATGTATGTTGTCAGATGTCCCCCCAGTGTCAGTTTTGCTGTAATGCGCTCATCTGAGCGTATTTGCACATACAGACGTTGGTGGAAGATCGGTGGCGGGAAAATCTTCCTGTGGAAACAGCGATGTTTGCTCCATTTAGAGATGTTGTTTTGCGCCCCGTTGGGGGAACTGGCCAGCCCCTGGCGGGGGGCGTTAAATGACTCAGAGCGCACAGATCTGTGTCCACAGGAACAGTAGCATAACTATAAAATAATTGTGGTCCATTTGAGGCATAATTGTCATGTAGTTTCCGTCATTGGTAGCAGTGTATGTCACTGCTAGTCTATTTGAATGAATATTGTATCTGGTTGGAAGGATGTCCTTGTATGGTCATTTTCCTGTGAGGAAGGGACATCCTGTGAGGTCCCCGCCCATGGGGGAGGGGATTGGTTGCTGCAGCCAATCACCTCCTGTGTGAGATCTTCTGAGTTTAATAAAAGCCTATGATTAGGCGTCGGCTAGGCAGTCATGCTGGGATGCTGGAGATGAGAACATAAGCTGTGTTGGTGCTGCCTTTCTTGGATGAATGATGGGATGAACGGTGAGTGGATCTTAGCAAACTTAGCTAAAGATTGCATTATTGCAAAAAGATGAATCTAAAGTGTGTGCTTATTTAGCACAGGAATTATGGGCTGTGTGCTCTGTAAACAACAGCCTAGAAATTCCACAACAAACCCCGCACCCAAATTTAAAAAAGGCCCTATATACTCTGAACAGCAGTATACAGGCGGTGCAAACAAGAAAGGGACTTTAGGTTTGTTCTTAAGTAGAATCTGTTTGTAATTTGGAACAGGTACATTTTTTAAGTGTAGCTCCAGCCCAAAAATCTATTTTTAAGCTTTTGGAAAACATAGGGAAGGGTTATCACATCTGTAAAATTTGTTTTGCTGTCTGTGCAGTGTGCACCTGTTTGGAACATTTCACCTCACTTTCCATCCCAATGACAAATGTTTTTTGAAAATTTGGGGGTTTTATTGAAACATGGATTGGTAATAAAGCATCAGTGGAGAGGAGACACCCTTTTCCCATATTAACCCTTACAGGAGAGAATTTCCCTTCCTAGGGGTAGATTTCCTCTCACTTCCCGTTGTCTCATTCCGTTTGCAAGTAGGAGTCGTTTGTAAGTTGGATGTTTGAAAGTAGGGGCCTGCCGTATATACTCTGCAGAAATTTGCCCCTTAGGTGTTGGTGTTGCTACAACACTGTAAGCCCTCACAGTTACTCTTGGTGGGCGCAGGAATGGGCCCTGCTGTGAATTATTAGATCAAGAATTGTAATTACATGCCCCTGCTAAACAGGGGCATAAAAATTGGGCCTTAGGCACTGGTGCCACAACACTGCAACCCCTCACAGATACTGTACTTGGAGCGCAGCAATGAGCCCTGCTGCAAAGTATTGCATCTAAAATTTTAATTACACGCCCCTGTTAAACAGGGGCAGAAAAATTGGGCCTTAGGCACTGGTGCCACAACACTGCAACCCCTCACAGATACTGTACTTGGAGCGCAGCAATGAGCCCTGCTGCAAAGTATTGCATCTAAAATTGTAATTACACGCCCCTGTTAAACAGGGGCAGAAAAATTGGGCCTTAGGCACTGGTGCCACAACACTGCAACCCCTCACAGATACTGTACTTGGAGCACAGTAATGAGCCCTGCTGCAAAGTATTGCATACAATTTTTTAATTACACGCCCCTGTTAAACAGGGGCAGAAAAATTGGGCCTTAGGCACTGGTGCCACAACACTGCAACCCCTCACAGATACTGTACTTAGAGCGCAGTAATGAGCCCTGCTGCAAAGTATTGCATCAAAAAATTTAATTACACGCCCCTGTTAAACAGGGGCTGAAAAATTGGGCCTTTGGTGGTGGTGCTGGTGCCACAACACTGTAAGTCCTCACAGTTACTCTTGGTGGGCGCAGGAATGGTCCCAGCTGTGAAATATTAGATCAAGAATTGTAATTACATGCCCCTGTTTAACAGGGGCAGTAAAATTGGGACTTTGGTGGTGGTGGTGGTGGTGTTGCCACAACACAGTAAGCCCTCACACTTACTCTTGGTGGGTGCAGGAATGGGCTCTGCTGTGAATTATTAGATCAAAAATTTTAATTACACGCTCCTGTTAAACAGGGGCTGAAAAATTGGGCCTTAGCCACTGGTGGCGGTGCCCAGAACCAAAAATGTTCTTACAAGGTATCAGCATGATCATTGAGGAGGAAGAGGATAGTCACTCAGCATAACAGGATAGTCAGTCAGCATCAGCATAGGCAGTCTTGAAGGGATCTGACATTTCCAAAAAAAAATATTCGGTTACATCAGCATCAGGTGCTTAGTAGCTGGTGGTGATCCAAGACTGATTCATTTTTATGAAGCTCAGTCGATCGACCGAGTCGGTGGACAGGCGCACCCCGTGATCGGTTACAAAGCCTCCAGCAGCACTGAATGTGCTTTCCGAAAGAACGCTGGATGCAGGACAGGCCAGTAGCTCAATTGCATACTGTGCAAGCTCTGGCCAGTGATCCATCCTCAAGACCCAGTAACCCAGAGAATTTTCGGTGCGAAAGGTGTGAAAGCCTGATCTTGTCCCTAGGTATTCCTGCACCATGTAAACCAGACGTTGGCGATGGTTGCTGGAAGCGATCATACCTTGTGGGTGCGTACTAAAAAATTGTCTGAACGCATCGGTCGGACGGCCACCTTCTCCACCGCTCCTTCTTTGACTGACCGAAGCCTCAGCAACACGTTGTCCAGGACCAGAAATTTGTAACCTCCCAGTCTATGGGAGGACTCCATTGTTGCCACATTCTTTGCAAAGCGCTTTTATATCAACTTAAATGTAAGTGTTTCCACTACATTAAATTTTGATTTATATACAGAGTTACGCTATGTGGCTGTTTCTTTTCTCTATTACATGATACTTACCTGCTCATATTGATTGGGATTTTCCCGGACTACTACTGCATATGAGGTTATCTGCTAAGAGGTCATCTTTCTTCTGCGGTTTCTCTCTCTATGTTGATGTTTGGCCATTTCCAGCACAGCAATTTGCAGCATACAGATTGTCCTGGTTCCATCGTGGTTCCACCACACCAAGCCCGTTTGACCCACTGAACATATGTTCCTCTGGGTTCAAACTATCTGGTAAGCTCCTTACCTATTGGTGGTGGTTCTCTTCATCTTCTCACCGTCACCTTTCCCTTCAAAGTCTTCACCCACTTTTGAATTTCACCATTGCCTTCATTTTTGAATTACTTTAGGACACTCAGTTGCACAAGTTTTCACTTGTATTTCAGATATAGACATTTTGTATATATGAGGACTTCTTACTGTTTTTACTTAATATTTGAGTGTCTTTTTTTATATTGCACCGTTTTTATATACTCATTTGAGTGCGTCATGCATTCTTGTTCATTTTTTTGATTAGCGCTACACTTTTTGTTTCCACGCTTTTTACTATTTGTCTACTTGTTGTGTTAGCAGCTTATCCAGAGGGCAGCGCAGAATTATTTTGTATGCTACTTCTGGGAACGCGTTGCACAGACCTTTCTGCAAGGCCTCCCGAAGATGCTTCATCCTCTGATCCTCTGATAGCACGAATACGAGGATTATTCCACAGGCTTTGCAGGATCAGGGAGGCCATGCAGCGTAGGTTTGCTGAGGCATTTGGTCCGGAGTCCTCTGGGTCACTCAGGACGACATGATCCGCAGCCACCTCCTCCCAGCCACGTACAAGTCCATGGGTGTATTGGGACTGTAATTGATCCCTTGAAGACTGCTGCTGATGCTGATGCTGAGTGCTAGGCTCCACCTCCATGCTGACACAACCCTCCTCCTCCTCCTCCTCCTCTTCCTGTGTGATAGCCGGGCCAGCAGGAGCAGTGTCTGGATAACCCACTATTAAAATAAATGCTTCTTTTAGAACTCATTAATATTATATTAATTTTACCTTTTTGGATATCTCTTGTAGGGTCCTCTCCAGATTGGTCAGTGGGGTTCCTTCCCCACCAGTCCCTCCCCCATTCCTCTCCGCCTATTCTGGGCAGGCCGGGTGTGCACAGGACCTACTGTCCCGCACCCTGTGGGCCCCTCCCTTGGTCCTCCCCGCATCCCCCATCACCCCCTCAGGGGTGGCAGGGCTGCTAGTCGCGACCTCTCATAGACCTGTGTGGTTCTCCCAGGCTGCTTACTGTACGCCCTCCAGGGCATTCCATCTGATCCCCTCCCCTGTGCTAGTCCAGGAGAGTTTCTGCTGGCATTTCTTGACGGTGGGGCTACCTGGCGATCACCAGTCCAAGCTGTCTATGTCCACTTGGGTATGTACTCAATGATTTTAAATATGAATATCTGAAATGTTCATATCCAGTATTATATACGCACCAGCAATGTGTCTTTGCAAGGTGGTTGTCTTTTACTGGTGGTTCTTTTGTATTTTTCTGACATACATATGCTTTATTATAGAAATTAAGTGCGCAAAATGTATTCCCCCTGAAGAAGACCACTACTATTGTCAAGGTCGAAACGCGTTGGGGCCATTGCGTTCCTTTCACCCATAAATTTCCCATGTGGTAGTACACCCAATTGGATGTTTTAGATTATGTGTATGTTTTACCAATATGTAATTTGGAGCTCATGTCCTGATTCCTATTAACCATGTTTATAATAAAATAAATTTATACTTTTACAAACAATTTCAATTTCTTACTCTTAGCTGCAACACAAAACCCCTAGGGGTATTTTCATTCTTTCTCAAAGTTCTATCAGGTGTGTGCAGCACTTGCATCCACAATAGGCATTGCCTTCCCTTTGCTACGATTTCTCTTGGGTGGATAAACACCCGTTCCCCAGGCTGATACCTGTGGATTCAGGACACGAGCTACCAATTTTGTCTAGACTCAGCGATTCTTTCTTTTTCTTTTATTGTATGTACATGTTTGCATAGTTTCATAATATGAGTGTTTATCAAGGCAAAGAGTGGATCACCCTCATGACCGGCTATGAAACCGACTATGAAAAAGGTGATCAAACCAACACCCAATTACGTTCAATATTTCAGAAACTAGGACGCATTCTGGAAAATAAATCTGCTCTTTTCTGGCATGTCAAAACTTTTGAACGGTATGTAAGGGAATCTATCAACCCCTATGGGCTGCGTGTACAAATTTTTCTAAACATAGAATACATAAGCCAAGATTGTAAAAACGAATGGGAGGAGAATTTGAGAGCATGTTCTAAAGAGATGATGCTCATTCTCACCAGAGAGTACAACAAACAAATTGTCTCTCTTGATAATGAGATTGATAATCTAGAAAGGGCACTAATACCCTTTAACGAACATGCACTCTACTCCAAGTTACAAAGTAGACTGAAGGATAATTTGTCCATTTATAACAAAAATATTCTGCACAAAAAAGAAATTAAACTTTGTCGAGATCAAGTTACCTTTTCGGAGGGACGTGCTTACAAATGGCAGACCAATACCCAAAGGGCCAAAAAAAAGTTCTTATCTAGAGACCCCAAGCCTAATTTGGACACCACCAAAGTTCAGGCCCCTACCAGGGGCCCACAAGACAAAGATTCTTCTCAAAAAACCAGGAATAGACAAAAAAGAGGTAGGAACAACAGGGGTTCTCTCGAACAAGATCACAAAAAATGTATCATGGACACTGACTGTGAATCTACCAGTCAGAACTCTGATACTAACATAAGTTCCCTGTTACATGACGACACAGAACTAAACACCCCATTAGGAGCTGATTCTCCTTTTTCTGATATCAGCACCAAGGCCAATGACATGCCCATGCAAAGCTTGGGATCTTCCAAACCCTCCCTTGCAAAGACTTTACACCCCTGTCGGGGGGCGGCAGCTTCCCCCCGGAGAACAAAAGAAGGGAAAGGCATGGATCCATTTGTGATTCGGCTACAACCAGAGCATCAAGTGTCATAAATCTTTCATCACAATCCTTAACCATTTCTGAAATAAATCTGTTATCACGCGGCTTGAGTTTCTGTCCAGAGGCAAACTTTGACATTTTTGAGGCTATTACTGACATACAGCTCTTTGTGCGTAAATTTCTCTTGAAGAGCATGTACGCCAAGGATTACCCAGAGGCCGATAAAACGGATTGATCCACATATAGTATGAGAGAGTTTAAAGCTTTATGCGATCTTACCCTTTTGTTTGAAGAAAATAACACGATCGATCTTATCGATCAGATAGATTTAGAACAAATCCTCGAAGATATCAACAAAACAACTATTAATCCAATCCTATTATTTAAGAAACCTTCGACCAAGTTTCCCCCTCCTAATATCATTCCGAATGTGGCCACATTCCTCAAACAGACAGTTAAGGATATCTGCAAACTGACCCCTTAAAAAATGTCCCCACAAAATCTGACCTCTGATCAAAATCAGGCCCTTGAAAATTTACGCAAGAATAGATCTATTACAATTAAAGCATCTGACAAAGGCGGAAATGTTGTCGTCATGGACAACTCTCATTATAGAGCTATGTGCCAGAAAATTCTGGACAATCGCTCTTGGTATAGATCTATTCTAGCCACACTTCCTAATAGATTTAATATAGAATTCTATGAATTTGTTGACCAAGCGTATGCTAATAATGCCATTTCCAAAGACCTCTGGGAGTATATTAGAACTCGCCATCCATGGGTGGCTACTTTCTATAGCCTCCCAAAGATCCACAAAAACCCTTCAGACCCCAAGGGACGTCCGATTGTCTCAGGCAACGGAGGGATCACGGAGAACCTTAGCCGGGTAATTGATGCCTATCTGCAACCTTTTGTTTTGACTCTACCTTCTTACATTAGGGACACAATCCATTTTCTGCAGAAAATTGATGAATTATCCTACACCGATGAGTCCATTTTGGTGGCCATCGATGTGGAAGCCCTATATAGTTCAATACCTAACACTACTGGTTTGGCTGTCATTTCCCGAATTCTACAGCAGAGTTTTCGATACGATCTGGCCCTGAATTAATTCATCCGACAAGGATTAGAGTTCATTCTATACCACAATTCTTTTTCGTTTGACGGCTCCCACTACATCCAGGTACAAGGTGTAGCGATGGGGACTTGTTGTGCCCCATCCTACGCTAACCTGTACCTGGGGGAGTGGGAGCAGTCCCTTCTCAGCGACGATAGCCTTGACATATTCACTAGCCATATTGCAGTATGGCTAAGGTATATTGACGACGTGTTCGTCGTTTGGGAAGGTAGTTTGGGAAGCACTTTTGTTGGAATTTTTTAATTTGATCAACATCAATTCACTCAATATAAAATTTACCACAACATACAACAAAAACAGTCTTACTTTTCTTGATGTGTAAATTTTTACTGCTCCCTCTGGCAAACTAGGCAGCACCCTGTTCCGTAAAGCCTCCGCCGGGAACACAGTGCTGCATGCCACTAGCTTCCATCCTACAACACTTAAAAACTCTATTCCGTATGGCCAGTACCTGCGAATTCGCAGGAATTGTTTCGATACGGACACTTTTAAGCTTGAAGCTGCAGGACTACAACGTAGACTACTGGAAAGGGGCTACAGTAGGTCTGGTCTAAAGAAGGCTTACAACAAGGCAGCTATAAAATCTCAGAGTGATCTCCTCTTCAGTACTCATTCGAAGGGGTCTTCACAAAACAGCAACACTAGAATCATTATGCGATTTTCTAGACAAGAAAAACAGATCCGAGAAATCTTAAAGCGACACTGGTCTATCTTGACCGATGATCCAAAAATCAACAAATTTTTCACCGATTCCCCCTCCATTACCTTTAAGAGAGCCATGTCTCTAAAGGACAAACTTGTCCAGAGCGAATTTAAGGGAGTAACTCATAAAAATCACTGTCCCGCACGAGGCACATTCCCATGCGGATCCTGCTCTCATTGTCCTCTGATGCGCAAAGAAAAATCTTTCACACTCCCCAATGGGGAAACATTCAAACCTTCTCATTTTGCAAACTGTCACACATGTGGCATAGTATATTTAATGCTATGCGAATGCAACACATTCTATGTAGGCAAGACTAAGAATGAATTTTGGCGTCGTATCGCCAAACATGTATACAATATGAAAATTGGCAATCGTTATTTGTCTTTAGGCAGACATGTGGTCTATAAACACAATTACAAAATGCCCAAAATTTCATTCGTCGCCATTGACCGGATACACATACCGGCCAGAGGCGGCGATTGGAATAAATCTCTTCTTCAGTGCGAACAAAAATGGATATTTCGGTTACAAGCCACCATATATCCAGGCCTGAACGAATCCATTTCCTTTTCTCCCTTCCTCAAGGGATTTGTATCAGGAAGAAAGCAATAATGGACATGACATGGGGCTTTGCTCCCACCACTAGGATGTTTTTCTTTCTTTCACCATGTTCTGTCATTCTTTTGACTATCATATTCTTGTCTACATATCCTGATTAGTTTTAGATTGTCTCGCTGAGATTCTTTGATAAAATTCTTTATTGTTGCTGTCTGTCCTCGATTAACTTTTTGTGTAATTTATTTATGGAACATGTCTCCAAGATTTGCTATTTATAATGTATCCATGCATAACATGTATATGTCCTGTTGTATATTATCTAAGACTTCCCTTTTTCCCCTTTTTTTGTGTGTTCTATACCCCAGGGATGGCAACCAGCCTAAGGACAATGAGTGACCTCATGGTTCCCCCACCACCAACCACCAGCCTTTGGATCCCACCCTGGACCGACGATAGTGAGCCTGCGGATGCATCCACAAGCCTCACGGCAGGCAAGAGGGGCTTCGGTACCCAGGCTTGGTGTCCTGGGTCCCTTTCAGCCTATACTCCCTGGCACCTAGTGGGTTCTAGCTACCAGGGGGAGCGTCCAGCCTGCCGGCGGCGTCGCGTGATTTTTGGAGACCAAGCCCACTCCATCGCGCATGCGCGCGCAATGCGTGTGGAGCGTGGTGACGTCACGCCGTCTCGGACGGTGCCATCGATGGCGGCGGCCAGGGACACCCAGTCCTTCCGGGACACCGGGGAGGCCGCGCAATGGCCGCCTCACATGGCGGTCTCAGCTCCCCCATCTCATAGAGGTTGGTTTTCGGTGTGTGTTTCCTGGGGGGGGCGGAGGGCAGCAGCCACGGTATGGGCATCACTAGTAGTGGGAGGTACCTGGGCTTAGCTCACATGTGGGATCATTCCCGCTGATAAGGTTCAAAGGGAGGACATATCCCTGGGAGGGGGGTGGAACCCACACATACACCAATCCTATTGGCCCCTCTGACCAATATAATCCCCAACTTTTGAGCATAATTTCATTCAGAATCTTCTGGTGACGGAGACGGAAGTGCATGTATATCGCAGGCCTTTAATTGTAAGTAGACAGACTTATTGATATGGCAATCCCCACTACAGACCTATACCTCTGTTTCATTTATAACACTGAATTTTCTCCTCTTACATGTCAGCATACCCATTCGTGTATGCTTTGGATACTTCAATATTACAGCAAAGCCTATGGGATTTCTTTCCATTTATCGACCATGATGGTTCCACATATACGCCCTTTATCCACACATTAGGTAACCCAATACTCCTTCTCTCTTAACTTAGCACCCATTTTTGAATTTCTTTTTTTATTTATTTATTCATTTATTTCTTTTTTTATTCATTGTCACACCACTTTACACTTTACACACTTCACATCTATATTTGAATATTGAGCCCTGTAGTCTCACCAATCACTCTTCATCCTTCACATATATCTTGATGTTTATTTTGATACACTCATTTCCCAGTCACTCATTTTGCACACACTTTTCACTCTCACACATTTTACAAAATTTTTCTATTTTCCCTCTTTTCTCCTCTTTTTTCCCTCTTTCTCTCTTCTTTCATCCCACGTCCAGACACTCATTCACATATGTTTGTTTCTTTTCACATAGCCTTTTCTCGTTCTTCTTCATCCAATTAGTTTTTCCACACTCACTACACATCCAACACATTTTTTCTCTCCATTCACATTTGCCCCCACACAACACAGTCACATAGTTTCAGGTATTTGATCTATCATCATTTTCTCACCTATGCTAGTTTCTTTTTTCCTATTCTTTTCCCCCCCTTTTTTTCTTTTCACATTTTCTTTTCTTTTTGTAGGGATAACCCACTATTAAAATAAATGCTTCTTTTAGAAATCATTAATATTATACAAATTTTACCTTTTTGGATATCTCTTGTAGGGTCCTCTCCAGATTGGTCAGTGGGGTTCCTCTCCGCCTATTCTGGGCAGGCCGGGTGTGCACAGGACCTACTGTCCCGCACCCCGTGGGCCCCTCCCTTGGTCCTCCCCGCATCCCCCATCACCCCCTCAGGGGTGGCAGGGTTGCTAGTCGCGACCTCTCGTAGACCTGTGTGGTTCTCCCGGGCTGCTCACTGTACGCCCTTCAGGGAATTCCATCTGATCCCCTCCCCTGTGCTAGTCCAGGAGAGTTTCTGCTGGTATTTCTTGACGGTGGGGCTACCTGGCGATCACCAGTCCAAGCTGTCTATGTCCACTTGGGTATGTACTCAATGATTTTAAATATCATGAATATCTGAAATGTTCATATCCAGTATTATATACGCACCAGCAATGCATCTAATAGGTGTCTTTGCAAGGTGGTTGTCTTTTATTGGTGGTTCTTTTGTATTTTTCTGACATACATATGCTTTATTATAGAAATTAAGTGCGCAAAATGTATTCCCCCTGAAGAAGACCGCTACTATTGTCAAGGTCAAAACGCGTTGGGGCCATTGCGTTCCTTTCACCCATAAATTTCCCATGTGGTAGTACACCCAATTGGATGTTTTAGATTATGTGTATGTTTTACCAATATGTAATTTGGAGCTCATGTCCTGATTCCTATTAACCATGTTTATAATAAAATAAATTTATACTTTTACAAACAATTTAAATTTCTTACTCTTAGCTGCAACACAAAACCCCTAGGGGTATTTTCATTCTTTCTCAAACTGTCTGGATAAAGGGGGGCTTGAGAAGTAAGGAAGTCCTCCTCTTCCTGCCTCTGTTCTGCCTCAAGTGCCCTGTCCATTATTCCACGCAGCGTGTGCTCCAACAGGTGGACAAGAGGGACAGTGTCACTGATGCATGCACTGTCACTGCTCACCATCCTCGTGGCCTCCTAAAATGGTGCCAGGACAGTGCATGCAACCCTGATCATGGCCCACTGGCGTGGGGGAAAAAATACAAGCTCCCCTGACCCTGTCCTGGTGCCATATTGCAACAGATACTCATTGATGGCCCTCTGCTGCGTGTGCAGCCGCTGCAGCATGGCCAACGTAGAGTTCCACCTGGTGGGCATGTCACATATTAGGCGGTTCTTGGGCAGGTTGGATTCCTTTTGCAGGTCAGCCAGCTGAGCACTGGCATTATATGACCGTCGGAAATGCCCACAGTGTTTCCTGGCCTGCTTCAGGACCTCCTGTAAGCCTGGGTACCTGCCCAAGAACCACTGCACCACCAAGTTAAGGAAGTGAGCCAAACATGGCACATGGGTCAGTTGTCCCTGTCGGAGGGCGGAGAGGTGGTTGGTGCCATTGTCGCAAACCACCTTTCCTGGCTTAAGCTGGTGTGGCGTCAACCACCTCTGAGCCTGCCCCTGCAGAGCTGACAGAATCTCTGCCCCAGTGTGGCTCCTGTCCCCCAAGCACACTAGCTAAAGCACCGCATGGCATCTTTTTGCCTGCGTACTTGCGTAGCCCATTGAACGCCTATGGAGCACCGCTGGTTCCGAGGACAAAGCACAGGTAGAGGCCATGGAGGAAGAAGAAGAGGAGGGGGTGGAGGAGAGAGGTGTGTCAGAATCACCAGTAGTAAAATTTTGGAGGCGTGGTGGCGGAACAACCTCCAACACTACTGCACCTTGTCCTGTATCCTTCCCAGCTGCCAGCAGAGTCACCCAATGCGCCGTGAAAGATAGTAACATCCCTGTCCATGCCTGCTGGACCATGAGTCAGCGGTAATATGCACCTTACCACTGACCGCCCTGTCCAGCGAGGCCAAGACATTGCCTTCCACATGCCGGTAGAGAGCCGGAATCACCTTCCATGAGAAACAGTGGCGTTTGGGAACCTGCCACGAGGAACCGCACATTCCACAAACTCACAGAAGGGGGCAGAGTCTACCAACTGAAAAGGCAGCAGTTGAAGTGCTAGCAATTTAGCCAAGCTAGCATTCAACCGCTGGGCATGTGGATGGCTGGGAGCGAACTTCTTTCGGCGGTGCAGCAGCTGGGGCAGGGAAATTTGCCTGGTACAATCGGACGTCGGTGTACCGATAGCAGATTGTCCGCAAGTACTTGGCTGTGACACACCGAATTCTACACCTTCATTCCTCTCAGTGCAGGTTTCAGAGAGGACTGAAGGTATAGTGAGGTTGGAGATCCCAGCTGATGAGGAGCAAGGAGAGCTCCGCTTTGTTCTTTGGTGTGGGTCTTTTAGGTAGGCTTGCCAACGAACTGCATGGCAGGTCGACATATGTCTGGTAAAGCACGTGGTGACCAAGCGGCTGATGTTTTGGCCACGCAAGATACGCCTTAGACATATGTTGCAAATGGCAACGGTGCGATCTGCTGCACACGTCTGAAAAAAGGCCCACACCAAAGAACTTTTGGAATAACGCGCAGAGACAGCAGCGCCCTGCACATGCGGAGCTCTGCAGTGTGATGCAGTCAGTGTGCTGCCCTTAAGCTGGCCCCTGGAGGGCATGCTGCCTCGTTGGAGATGTGCCTCCTCCTCCTCCTCTCAGGCACCCACGTGGAGTCAGTGACCTCATCATCCCCTCCCTCCTCATCACTGGAGCAAATCTGGCAGTATGCTGCAGCTGGGGGAACATGAACCAGGTAGCTGTCCTTGTTGGGCACCCCCTCTCTCTGGGCTCACGTTACTACCCCCTCTCTCTGGGCTCACGTTACTGCCTTCCTCTAGCTGGGTTTCATCATCGGAGCCTTCAAAACTCTGGGCATCCTCCTGGAGCATGTACCCAACACTGTGGTCAAACAGTTCAGGGGACTCCTCAGGAGGACATGGTGGGGCTAGGGAAGGAGTGACTGATGCCATTGAGCCGAGGGAAGAGGCCGCTTTGGCAGCTGCTTTGCCAGACAAAGTACCCTGAGCCTGGGTGAGAGAGGATGAGGAGGATGAGGACGGCTTGGTCATCCACTCTACCAAGTCTTGGGCATGTTGTGGCTCAACATGGTCAGCTGCCGAAAAGAAGGACAAGCGTGTCCCACGGCCACGTGCTGATGAGGATGCACTGTGTCCACGACCAGCACTGTTGCCTCTAGACACAGAGCCTGCTTGCCTGCTTGCCCTCTTTGCCACGTGACTGTCTGCCTCTCCTTGTTTGCCTTCCAGACATACTAATGGCCTGCAGTGAGATGTAGCTGCACAAAGGTGGGATGTGTATATATATATATATATATATATATATATATATATACTGTGAGGGGGTTAACTCGGTAGCGGGTGTGTGTGACCCCCGGGATGGGCTCCCCACACAAAAACAGGGCCAGCAGACGGAGGTTGTGGTTTTCAAAATCAAAAGGTGCGGTTTATTTCTCTATGTACAGTGACAAAAACACAGCAAAGCCAAAAAGAAACATAAACAAAATAAATCCTGGTCAGTTTGACCTCTGACTAAACATGCAGGTTTCCTAAACTAACAACTGGGATCAGCCTGGTGCTGTCCTAGTCCCTAAGTCCCTGGTTTAGTAAAAGTCCAAACAAATAGCCACACAGGCTTTGCCTCACCGCACAGGGGTTCACTCTCCCTAGACAGTCCACACAGGTCTGGTTCCAGGCATGAGCTAACATCTAATGAAGCTGGGAGTTCTTATAGAGGCCTAAATGAGCTGACAAGGTTCAGCTGGTCTCCTCATCTCTGTCTGCACGACGCCCCACACTCTCCCTAGAGGTATGAGTCATCCATGAGCCCACTAGCCTTATACAACTCTCCACCTAGTTGTATAAGTCGGCATAAAGCCTGAATCTGGGAGAAATATATCTACCCCCCTGGATGCAACCAGGTGACTTTACCTTCCTGCTGTCACAATATATATATACTGATTATAATGCAGCTATCAGAATCAACTGCCTGCTGTGGTATTAGTATGAGAAAAGCAGCAATTGTCTTCAGTTAGTTTTAGGTGAACACTGTGCAGAGGACACAGTACACTAACTGAAAATACTTGCAGCTCTCTGCCGCTGGTTTTATTATAAGAACACCACACATTGTATTCAGGTTCCTTTAAGTGAATGCTGTGCAAAGGAAAGAAGTACTGCAGTACACTAAATGAAATTAATGCTGCTCCCTGCCTGTGGTTTTATTATGAGAACACCACTAATTGTATTCAGGTAAGCTTTAGGTGAACGCTATGCAAAGCACACAGTACACTAAGACAAACACTGCAGCTAGCACAATCACCTGCCTGCCTGTCACAGTATAGAGAATAACAGGAACGTATCTAGCTAAACTGAATACAGTGTATAAATATACAGTGGGTACGGAAAGTATTGAGACCCCCTTAAATTTTTCACTCTTTGTTATATTGCATATATTTTTTTCCTCATTAATGTACACACAGCACCCCACATTGACAGAAAAACACAGAATTGTTGAAATTTTTGCAGATTTAATAAAAAACAAAAACTGAAATATCACATGGTCCTAAGTATTCAGACCCTTTTCTGTGACACTCATATATTTAACTCAGGTGCTGTCCATTTCTTCTGATCATCCTTGAGATGGTTCTACACCTTAATTTGAGTCCAGCTGTGTTTGATTATACTGATTGGACTTGATTAGGAAAGCCACACACCTGTCTATATAAGACCTTACAGCTCACAGTGCATGTCAGAGCAAATGAGAATCATGAGGTCAAAGGAACTGCCTGTAGAGCTCGGAGACAAATTTGTGGCAAGGCACAGATCTGGCCAAGGTTACAAAAAAATTTCTGCTGCACTTAAGGTTCCTAAGAACACAGTGGCCTCCATAATCCTTAAATGGAAGACGTTTGGGACGACCAGAACCCTTCCTAGAGCTGGCCGTCTGGCCAAACTGAGCTATCGAGGGAGAAGAGCCTTTGGTGAGAAAGGTAAAGAAGAACCCAAAGATCATTTTGGCTGAGCTCCAGAGATGCAGTCGCGAGATGGGAGAAAGTTGTAGAAAGTCAACCATCACTGCAGCCCTCCACCAGTCGGGGCTTTATGGCAGAGTGGCCCGATGGAAGCTTCTCCTCAGTGCAAGACACATGAAAGCCCAACTCCAAGATGGTGAGAAATACAATTCTCTGGTCTGGTCTGATTCTCTGGTCTGATGAGACCAAGATAGAACTTTTTGACCTTAATTCTAAGCGGTATGTGTGGAGAAAACCAGGCACTGCTCATCAGCTGTCCAATACAGTCCCAACAGTGAAGCATGGTGATGGCAGCATCATGCTGTGGGGGTGTTTTTCAGCTGCAGGGACAGGATGACTGGTTGTAATCGAGGGAACGATTGAATGTGGCCAAGTACAGGGATATCCTGGACGAAAACCTTCTCCAGAGTGCTCAGGACCTCAGACTGGGCCGAAGGTTTACCTTCCAACAAGACAATGACCCTAAGCACACAGCTAAAATAACGAAGGAGTGGCTTCACAACAACTCCGTGACTGTTCTTGAATGGCCCAACCAGAGCCCTGACTTAAACCCGATTGAGCATCTCTGGAGAGACCTAAAAATGGCTGTCCACCAACGTTTACCATCCAACCTGACAGAACTGGAGAGGATCTGCAAGGAGGAATGGCAGAGGATCCCCAAATCCAGGTGTGAAAAACTTGTTGTATCTTTCCCATAAAGACTCATGGCTGTATTAGATCAAAAGGGTGCTTCTACTAAATACTGAGCAAAGGGTCTGAATACTTAGGACCATGTGATAATTCAGTTTTTCTTTTTTAATAAATCTGCAAAAATTTCAACAATTCTGTGTTTTTTGCTCAATATGGGGTGCTGTGTGTACATTAATGAGGAAAAAAATGAACTTAAATTATTTTAGCAAATGGCCGCAATATAACAAAGAGTGAAAAATTTAAGGGGGTCTGAATATTTTCCGTACCCACTGTATATACAACACCTAGGATGCATATATATCCTCTACACACTTATATAGTGTGCGGCGTGTACTAAGCCCCCTGAGACATAATTGGCCAAAGCCACCCTGGCTTTAGCCAATTTTGGCTCTCCGTTTTTTGTGCGCTGTGATTGGCCAAAGCATGCGGGTCATAGTGCATGCTTGGCCAATCATCAGCCAGCAATGCACTGCGATGCCGCAGTGAATTATGGGCCGTGATGCGCCACTCGAATTTGGCGCGAACGGCCCATAATGTTCGCAATTCGACGAACAACCGAACAGGCGATGTTCGAGTCGAACATGGGTTCGACTCGAACTCGAAGCTCATCCCTAGTGACTAAGCATGTTGGTCAGTTATTGGTTAACAACAGTTCTGTTTGATATTGAAGGTCCATCTGTTTGGGTAATGTTGCCCACTTTGTGGGTGGACAGAGGTTTTTATTTGGTTGGTATAAGATATTGCTGCTTAAGTCTTAGTGACTAAGCATGTTGGTCTGTTAATGGTTAACAGAGGGTTTGTTTGGTATTAAAGGTTAAAGTTAATTTCATAATTTACCTCCTGCCGACCAGCCGTCGCAGTTATACTGCGGCAAGTTGGCTCGACTGTGCGAATAGGCGTAGGTGTATGTCGGTTTGTTCCTGAGGTTCTCTGGGCGCACGCACTGATTACCCAATCACTGGGCAGATCTTCGTTCTGACAGGGGATGACACAGGATCTTTTCTTCTTGCTATGACAAAAAACAAATCTGTGTGTTGTCCCAGGCAGCCCATCCCCCCACACAGATAGAAACACACTGAGGGAACACAGTTATCCCTTTGATCGCCCCTGATGTTAACCCCTTCCCTGTCAGTGTCATTAGTACAATG
The DNA here is from genome assembly GCA_029206835.1 of Rana muscosa. Classification (NCBI taxonomy): domain Eukaryota; kingdom Metazoa; phylum Chordata; class Amphibia; order Anura; family Ranidae; genus Rana; species Rana muscosa. The sequence continues at coordinate 44,628,975 of CM055121.1, forward strand.
TCAGTGCATATTTTTTAGCACTGATCACTGTAATAATGTCATTGATTCCCAAAAAAGTGTCAAGAATGTTAGCTAGGTTTCCAATCTGTCCGCCACAATGTAGCAGTCCCGCTAAAAAACACTGATCGCCGCCATTACTAGTAAAAGATAAAAATAAATAAATAATAAAAATGCCATAAAAATATCCCCTATTTTGTAGACGTTATAACCTTTGCGCAAACCAATCTATATATGCTTATTGTTTTTATTTTTTATTGGGTATGTTTTATAGCTGAAGTTAAAAAATATATATATTTTTTTCAAAACAGTCTGGTCTTTTTTTGTTTATAGCGCAAAAAATAAAAACCGCAGAGGGGATCAAATACCACCAAAAAAAAGCTATATTTGTGAAAAAAAATACATACATTTTATTTGGGTAGAGCGTCGCACAGCTGTGCAATTGTCAGTTAAAGTAACGCAGTGCTGTGTCACCAAAAATGGCCTGGTCAGGAAGGGAATAAAAAATTCCGGTCCTTAAGTGGTTAAAATTGTTTTAGACCCAATAATGGGGGCGTGGTCTAAACTTTTCCACAATCCTTGTTGTGTGTGTATTTTAATATTTAGGTATGTTCTTATGGCATGATGGGTGTTAAACGGGTGTACAATCCCATGCAATGACAGATTTTTGAAAAAAGATGGCGCTTTTCTAAAAATGTATACTGTTTCTGCATAGTTTGATATGGCACAAATGTTTTAATGCTGACTGGTCCACTTAAATTAATCCTACCATTGATTCATCCTTCAGTCTACTGCCCAAACGTTCTATGCAGACGCCGTGGAGCTTCTAAGCAAGTTGTGCTTTTTTTGGGGGGAAAATAAAGTAAAAGTAGGACTAGTTGCTTATGGGGCAAGTTAGCCATGTTATGCCTTTAGGGCATACCTGTATATATCCTGGTATCCATATTTTCAGCCGATGATGGGCTTTCTTGTAGAAGTGGTCTAATTAGTTATACAGCTGCCCAATCACTTCTGCGGAGTGTGGAAGGGGCCTGCCTCTATTCCCAAGCTCTCTGGTGCAATTGGGGAGCCTGGGACCACTGCTATCTGTGTGGCCACGAGAACACAGAAGGAAGGTGTTTGTATCAGGTAGATTTCTTGATTTTTGATATCAGATTTTTGGTAACCTTATGAATAAGAGTACAATATTTTCTCACTGCTAACATATACGGTATGTTTGAGATTACATTCCTCTGGAATGATGGTCTTGCTGAGCAGATGCAGAATATACATTATTTATTTAATAATTCTTTATTTTTGCAAGTTGCACTGTATATAATATTCTCTAAAAGAAAATGGAGTCCTTATCTTTACATACTTGGACTACGCAAATATTGTGCCGAAACGGGAAATGATGCAGAGGAGTTCTGGTTATGGGCTACATACTGTAGATATGGCCATCTGATACAAACACTAGAAGCCCTTGATGACACACAGATGCTTTTTATTTGGATGTATGTTTTAAGCTACAAATAAATACAGGCATACCCCGCTTTAAGTACACTCACTTTACATACACTCGCGAGTAAGGACATACCCGTGAGTGTATGTAAAGTGCCTCACAAGTACTGTACAAACATTTTGCAGCCGCAGTAGAAGGAGCTGAAGCTCCGAGAGCATAGCCCGCCCTGTTCCAGTGTGCCCCTGACACCCCCACTACAGCCCCTTAGACCTCAACTACAGCTCCTGACACCCCCACTACAGCCCTTGACCCCCCACTATACCCTAGAAGTGAAAAAAGGTAATGTTTCACTTTAAGTACATTTTCGTTTTACATACATGCTCTGGTCCCATTGTGTACTTAAAAGTGGGGTATGCCTGTACTACACTATGATATTTTATTTCATAATAAGGATATTGTGTAACAAGCACATATTGCTGTTCTAAGTTTAGACAGCATCACTCTGGTGAGTGTTTAGTTTTACAACACGGTGGAAGGACACACGGTGGTGGTGACTGGATTATCTGAGGTGAATAATATCACATGATTTTTACCCACTTCAATACCAGGCACTTTCGCCCCTTCCTGCCCAGGACAATTTTCAGCTTTCAGTGCTGTTGCACTTTGAATGACAATTGCGCGGTCATGTAACACTGTACCCAAACAAATTTTTGATAATTTTCTTCCCACAAATAGAGCTTTCTTTTGGTGGTATTTGATCACCTCTGGAGTTTTTATTTTTTGTCAAACTAAAAAAGGCCGTAATTTTTGCCAATTTTTTTTTCATTGTTTCTGTTATAAAATTTAGTTTTCTCCTTCACTGACGCGCACTGATGAGGCGGCACTGATAGACACTAATGAGTTGGCACTGATAAGGTGGCACTGATATGTAGAATTTATGGGCACTGATAGGCGGGACTGATATGCAGCACTGATGGGCACCAAAGGGCGGTACTGATATGCAACGCAGATGGTCACTGATAGGCACTGACCAGCGGCACTGATGAGCACTGATAGGCGGCACTGATTGGCACCAATGGCGGCACTGATTGGCACTGATGGACACTAATAGATGGCACTGATGGGCAGTGCTGATGATGAGGTACTGACAGATGTTACTGCTGGGCACTGATTGGCACTGTGGTGGGCACTGGCACTTTTATGGGCACTGACCCGCGTTTCTGATGGGGCACTGACTGGCAGCTGATGGTAACATCTGATGGGGGCTGTGCTGATATTCAATGTGCTGATTATCAGCACAGACCCCCCCCTCTGACAGGGAGAGCTGCCGATCGGCTCTCCCTGTCAGCGCAAACCAAGGAAAGTCATTTACCGGCATTCCCTGGTTCATGCGATGATCAGCTGTGATTGGTCACGTGGAAACGTGGAAAGAAGCCTCTGTCAGAGGCTCCATACCATGGTTGGAGATGCGGTGTGTCAGACTGACACACAGCACCTCCGATCACCGTGCTGCACACCCCCGCGGCCGTGCGCCGGCATGTTATCCTGCTGGACGTCATATGACCCCCAGTCAGGATAACAGAACCACCGCCTGGCCGTCAATCTGCTATAGGCCGGGCGGGAAGTGGTTCAAGTGAGCTGGACTTTTTGCATGAATTATTATTTGCACTATAGGATTTTCAATAACCTGTGGTGGATATACAGTATATTCACAGATTATTTGGTAGAAAATGTTAAGCGCTGCATTTAATATTTTGTTTATATGTTTTAGTGTGTTGTATAGCTACACGTATTACACGCAGCTTTGCACTAGTTAGCGCTGACTTTGGATTTGTCTTTTTACAAAAGGAAGGTACATCTTCACCTATCCCCTCTGATGAAAGAAACTGGAAGCAATGAGGATTTCATCATGTCTGGTTCTGTTTTTTTTTTTTTTTACAAGCTACTACCTGCTTATAAAGAAAATATTTAAACCAATCTCAGTTTGAGAAGATGCTTTTGAGGGGAAGGAGAGATCTGGGATCCCCAGATCTTTCAATAAAGACTATCAGTCACTGCCCATGTGATAGTAATAAAGTTGATCCAAAGAAATGTAAAGTGATAATGTCAAAAAAGTAAATAAAATAAATAATAACAATTCTTATGCACAAATGTGAATGCATATATTGGTCCCACACGCACATGTATATGCACATTTGATATATCGCCACAAATTTCAGAGAAAGAGCAACAATGCTAGTGCCAAACCTCCTATTATACTCTAAACTGGTAACTTATTAAAGGGGTTGTAAACCTTTGTGTTTTTTCACCTTAATTCCCTGTACACACGATCAGCTTTTCCGACAGGAAAGCCGTGTTTTTTTTTCAGCAGGAAAACGGCTCAAAATTGTCTTGCACACGGTCACACAAATCTTGTCTGAAATTCCGAACGGCAAGAACGTGGTGACGTACAACACGTACGACGAGCCCAGAAAAAGTTCAATAGGCAGTTCGGCTCTTCTGCTTGATTCTGAGCATGCGTGTTTTTTTCACGTCGTAATTGCATACAGACGAGCTCGATTCCTGATAGGAATTTTCCCTGTGACGAAAATAGAGAACCTGCTCTCAATCTTTTCTTGGCAGGAATTCATATGGAAAAAGTGTGATGGAGCATACACACGGTCGGAATTCCTGACAAAAAGCTCACATCACACTTTTCTTGTCGGGAAAACTGATCGTGTGTAGGGATGAGCCGAACACCCCCCCCCCCGGTTCGGTTCGCACCAGAACCTTGGAAAGGACCGAAAGTTCGCGCAAACGTTAGAACCCTATTAAATACAATGGACGCGAACGTTCGAAATCTAAAGTGCTAATTATAACGACTAATATGCATGTTATTGTCCTAAAAAGGGTTTGGGGACCCGGGTTCTGCCCCAGGGGACATGTATCAATGCAAAACGAAGTTTTAAAAACGTCAGTTTTTCGGGAGCAGTCATTTTAATGATGCATAAAGTGAAAAAAAAAAGTGAAATATTACTTTAAATATCGTACCTGGGGGTGTCTAAAGTATGCCTGTGAAGTGGCATGCGTTTCCCGTGTTTAGAACTGTCCCTGCACAAAATGACATTTGTAAAGGAAAAAAAGCCATTTAAAACTGCTTGCGGCTTTAATGTCATGTCTGGTCCCGGTAATATGGATGAAAATCTTTGAGAAAAATGGCATGGCTACCCCACCAGCCCCCCCACCTCCCTACCCCAGCCCATTACCAGCCCCTTTGGGTCTTGTATGCATATTAAGGGGAACCCCGCACACAAAATAAAAAAGGCCCTATATACTCTGAACAGCAGTATACAGGCGGTGCAAACAAGACAGGGACTGTAGGTTTGTTCTTAAGTAGAATCTGTTTGTAATTTTGAACACGTACATTGTTTAAGTGTAGCTCCAGCACAAAAAATCTATTTTTAAGCTTTTTGGAAAACATAGGGAAGGGTTATCACCCCTGTAACATTTGTTTTGCTGTCTGTGCCCCTTGTTCAGAACATTTCACCTCACTTTCCATCCCAATGACAAATGTTTTTGAAAAGTGGGGTTTTTATTGAAACAAGGATTGGTGATAAAGCATCAGTAGAGAGGAGACACCTTTTTCCCATATTAACTCTTACAGGAGAGAATTTCCCTTCCTAGGGGTAGATTTCCTCTCACTTCCTGTTGTCTCCTTCCGTTTGCAAGTAGGAGTCATTTGTAAGTTGGATGTTTGAAAGTAGGGGCCTGCCGTATATACTCTGCTGAAATTTGCCCCTTACATGTTGGTGTTGCCTTGCCACAACACTGTGAGCCCTCACAGTTATTCTTGGTGGGCGCTGGAACGCCCTGCTGTGAACTATTATATCAGGAATTGTATTTACATCCCATTGTTGAACAGTGGTAGGAAAAATTGGGCCTTTGGTGGTGGTGCTGGTGCCACAACACTGTAAGCCCTCACAGTTACTCTTGGTGGGCGCATGAATGGGCCCTGCTGTGAATTATTAGATCAAGAATTGTAATTGCATGGCCCTGTTGAACAGGGGCTGAAAAATTGGGCCTTTGGTGGTGGTGGTGGTGGTGGTGTTGTCACAACACTATAAGCCCTCACAGTTACTCTTGGTGGGCGCATGAATGGGCCCTGCTCTGAATTATTAGATCAAGAATTGTAATTACACGCCCCTGTTAAACAGGGGCAGAAAAATTGGGGCTTAGGCACTGGTGCCACGACACTGCAACCTCTCCCAGATACTCTAGTTGGAGTGCAGGAATGAGCCCTGCTGCAAAGCATTGCATCAAAAATTGTAATTACATGCCCCTGTTAAACAGGGGCTGAAAAATTGGGCCTTAGCCACTGGTGGCGGAACCCAGAAACAAAAAAGTTCTTCCAAGCTATCATCAAGAATCGGATCATTGAGGAGGAGGAGGATAGTCAGTCAACATAACAGGACAGTCTCTCAGCATCAGCATCAGTCTTGAAGGGATGTGACATTTGAAAATAAATTATTCTGTTATATCAGCTTCAGGTGCTTGATAGCTGGTGGTGATCCAAGACTGGTTCATCTTTATGAAGGTCAGTCGATCAACCGAGTCGGTGGACAGGCGCACCCTGTGATCCGTGACAAAGCCTCCAGCAGCACTGAATGTGCGTTCCGAAAGAACGCTGGATGCAGGACAGGCCAGTAGCTCAATTGCATACTGTGCAAGCTCTGGCCAGTGATCCATCCTCAACACCCAGTAAGCCAGAGGATTTTCGGTGGGAAAGGTGTCCAAGTCTGACCTTGCCCCTAGGTATTCCTGCACCATGTATATCAGACGTTGGCGATGGTTGCTGGAACTGATCATACCTTGGGGCTGCGGTCTAAAAAATTGTCTGAACGCATCGGTCAGACGGCCACCTTCTCCACCGCTCCTTCTGCTAATGACCGAAGCCTCAGCAACTCGTTGTCCAGGACCAGGAGTGTGCAACCTCCCAGTCTCTGGGAACGCATTGCACAGACCTTTCTGCAAGGCCTCCCGGAGATGTCTCATCCTCTGCTCCCTTTGCGACAGCAAGATAAGGTCCGCAACCTTACCCTTGTACTGTGGATCAAGGAAAGTGGCCAGCCAGTAATGGTCCCTCTCCTTGATCCGAAGAATACGAGGATACTTCCGCAGACTTTGCAGGATCAGGGAGGCCATGCAGCGTAGGTTAGCTGAGGCATTCGGTCCGGAGTCCTCTGGGTCACTAAGGACGACATGATCCGCAGCCACCTCCTCCCAGCCACGTACAAGTCCACGGGTTTGTTGGGACTGTAAACCATCCCTAAAAGACTGCTGCTGTTGATGCTGAGTGCCATGCTCCACCTCCATGCTGACACAATCCTCCTCCTCCTTCTCCTCCTCGTCCTCTTCCTGTGTGATGGGTGGGACAGAAGGAACACTGTCTGGGTAAAGGGGGCCTTGAGAGGCAAGGAAGTCCTCCTCTTCCTGCCTCTGTGCTGCCTCAAGTGCCCTGTCCATTATTCCACGCAGCGTATGCTCCAAAAGGTGGACAAGAGGTACAGTGTCACTGATGCATGCACTGTCACTGCTCACCATCCTCATGGCCTCCTCAAATGGTGCCAGGACAGTGCATGCATCCCTGATCATGCCCCACTGGCGTGGTGAAAAAAAACCCGAGCTCCCCTGACCCTTTCCTGGTTCCGTAGTCGCACAGGTACTCATTGATGGCCCTCTGCTGCGTGTGCAGCCGCTGCAGCATGGCCAATGTTGAGTTCCACCTGGTGGGCATGTCACATATAAGGCGGTTCTTGGGCAGGTTCAACTCCTTTTGCAGCTCAGCCAGCCGAGCACTGGCATTATATGATCTGTGGAAATGCACACAGACTTTTCTGGCCTGCCTCAGGACATCCTGTAAGCCCGGGTACCTGCCCAAGAACCGCTGCACCACCAGGTTAAGGACGTAAGCCACACACGGCACATGGGTCAGTTGTCCCTGCCAGAGGGCGGAGAGGAGGTTGGTGCCATTGTCGCAAACCACCATTCCTGGCTTAAGCTGGCGTGGCGTCAACCACCTCTCGGCCTGCCCCTGCAGAGCAGACAGAACCTCTGCCCCAGTGTGGCTCCTGTCCCCCAAACACACCAGCGCAAGCACGGCATGGCATCTTTTTGCCTGCGTACTTGCATAGCCCCTTGAACACCTACGGAGCACCGCTGGTTCCGAGGACAAAACACAGGAAGAGGCCACGGAGAAAGAAGAAGAGGAGGGGGTGGCGGAGAGAGGTGTGTCACAACAACCAGTAGTAGCATTTTGGAGGCATGGCGGCGGAACAACCTCCAACACTACTGCACCTTGTCCTGCATTATTCCCAGCTGCTAAAAGAGTGACCCAATGGGCCGTGAAAGAAAGGTAACGTCCCTGTCCATGGCTGCTGGACCATGAGTCAGCGGTAATATGCACCTTACCGCTGACCGCCCTGTCCAGCGAGGCATGGAGATTGCCTTCCACATGCCGGTAGAGAGCCGGAATCGCCTTCCGTGAGAAAAAGTGGCGTTTGGGAACCTGCCACTGAGGAACCGCACATTGCACAAACTCACGGAAGGGGGCCGAGTCTACCAACTGAAAAGGCAGCAGTTGAATTGCTAGCAATTTAGCCAAGCTAGCATTCAACTGCTGGGCATGTGGATGGCTGGGAGTGAACTTCTTTCGACTGTCCAGCAGCTGGGGAAAATTTGCCTGCTAGAATCGGACGTCTGTGTACTGCTAGCAGAGTGCCCGCAAGTACTTGGCTGTGACACACCTAATTCTACACCTTCATTCCTCTCAGTGCAGGTTTCAGAGAGAACTGAAGGTACAGTGGGGTTGGAGATCCCAGCTGATGAGGAGCAAGGAGAGGTCCGCTTTGTTCTTTGGTGTGGGTCTTTAAGATACGCTTGCCAACGAGCTGCATGGCAGGTCAACATATGTCTGGTCAAGCATGTGGTGCCCAAGCGGCTGATGTTTTGGCCACGCGAGATACGCTTCAGACATATGTTGCAAACAGCAGCGGTGCGATCTGATGCACTCGACTCAAAAAAGGCCCACACCAAAGAACTTTTGGAATAATGGGCAGAGGCAGCGCCCTGCACAGGCAGAGCTCTGCGGTGTGATTCAGTTGGTGTGCTGCCCTTAGACTGGCCCCCCGAGGGCATCCTGCCTCGTTGGAGATGTGCCTCCTCCTCATGCTCCTTCTCCTCTCTCCTATCAGGCACCCACGTGGAGTCAGTGACCTCATCATCCCCTCCCTCCTCATTAGGGATGAGCTCGGTGTTCGTGTCGAACATAGGTTTGACTCGAACATCGGCTGTTCGCACGTTCGGCGAACAACGAACGATTTAGGCTGTTCGTGCCAAATTCGAGTGACGCGAACGGCCCACAATACACTGCGCCATCGCAGTGTAATCCCGGCGCTGTGATTGGCCAAGCATGCACTGTGACCCTGCATGCTTGGCCAATCACAGCGCCGGCAGCGAGGAGAGCAATGATTGGCCACAGGCAGGATGCCTGTGGCCAATTATAGCTAAGGGGGTTTAGTACACGCCCCACACTATAAAAGGCCGCCAGCACGGCGGCCTCGTGTAGTGTGTTCCGGAGCAGGGAAAGTGAAGGATAGGCAGGGACAGTGTCAAATCCATTATTTGCTAAACCTTGTGTGTAGGGACAGAGAAGGTTAGGCAGGGAGAGTGTCAGTGTCATATTCTTTGCTAAACCTTGTGTGTAGGGAGAGAGAAGGATAGGCAGGGAGAGTGTCAGTGTCATATACTTTGATAAACCTTGTGTGCAGGGAGAGAGAAGGATAGGCAGGGGACAGTGTCAGTGTCATATTCTTTGCTAAACCTTGTGTGCAGGGAGAGAGAAGGATAGGCAGGGAGAGTGTCAGTGTCATATACTTTAATAAACCTTGTGTGGAGGGAGAGAGAAGGATAGGCAGGGGACAGTGTCAGTGTCATTGTTGCTAAGCCTCCTGCACATTATACACCTGAAGTTAGCCCGTATTGCTGCTTTTTCCTGGTGTGTTACACCAACAGGATTTTGCGGCACTTACAGCGGGCGGAGTGTGCCTCCTGACCATATTACACCTGAACTTAGCCTGTATTGCTGCTTTTTCCTGGTGTGTTACACCAACAGGATTTTGCGGCACTTACAGCGGGCGGAGTGTGCCTCCAGACCATATTACACCTGAACTTAGCCTGTATTGCTGCTTTTTCCTGGTGTGTTACACCAACAGGATTTTGCGGCACTTACAGCGGGAGGAGTGTGCCTCCTGACCATATTACACCTGAACTTAGCCTGTATTGCTGCTTTTTCCTGGTGTGTTACACCAACAGGATTTTGCGGAACTGACAGCGGGCGGAGTGTGCCTCCTGACCATATTACACCTGAACTTAGCCTGTATTGCTGCTTTTTCCTGGTGTGTTACACCAACAGGATTTTGCGGCACTTACAGCGGGCGGGGTGTGCCTCCAGACCATATTACACCTGAACTTAGCCTGTATTGCTGCTTTTTCCTGGTGTGTTACACCAACAGGATTTTGCGGCACTTACAGCGGGCGGAGTGTGCCTCCTGACCATATTACACCTGAACTTAGCCTGTATTGCTGCTTTTTCCTGGTGTGTTACACCAACAGGATTTTGCGGCACTTACAGCGGGCGGAGTGTGCCTCCTGACCATATTACACCTGAAGTTAGCCTGTATTGCTGCTTTTTCCTGGTGTGTTACACCAACAGGCATTTGCAGCACCTACAGCAGGCGTAGTGTGATTCCTGCAAAATATACTCCTGAAGCTAGGCCTTTTTGCTGGTTTTCCCATTTCCCTGCAGGCCATTAGAATGTCTGGAAGGCAAACAAGGAGAGGCAGACAGTCAGGAGCCAATAAAAGAGGGCAAGGAGGCTCTGTGTCTAGAGACAACAGTGCTGGTCATGGACGCGGTGCATCGCCATCAGCACGTGGCCATGGGACACGCTTGTCCTTCTTTTCGGCAGCTGGACATGTTGAGCCGCATCATGCCGAAGACTTGGTAGAGTGGATGACCAAGCCCTCCTCATCCTCCTCATCCTCTCTCACCCAGGCTCAGGGTACTGGCAAAGCAACTGCCAAAGCGTCCTCTTCCCTGGTATCAATGTCATCATCAGTCACTCCTTTCCTAGACCAACCATGTCCTCCTGAGGAGTCCCCCGAACTGTTTGAGCACAGTGTTGTGTACATGCTCCAGGAGGATGCCCAGCATTTCGAAGGGTCTGATGATGATACCCAGCTAGAGGAAGGCAGTAGCGTGAGAGCAGAGAGAGGGGATGCTCAAGAAGGACACCAATCTGGCAGTCATGTTCCAGCAGCTGCAGCATACTGCCAGATTGGCTCCAGTGATGAGGAGGGAGGGGATGATGAGGTCACTGACTCCACGCGGGTGCCTAATAGGAGAGAGGAGGAGGAGGAGGAGGCACATCTCCAACGAGGCAGGATGCCCTCGGGGGCCAGCGTAAGGGCAGCACACCGACGGAATCACACTGCAGAGCTCCGCCTGTGCAGGGCGCTGCCTCTGCCCGTTATTCAAAAAGTTCTTTGGTGTGGGCCTTTTTTGAGTCGAGTGCATCAGATCGCACAGCTGCTGTTTGCAACATATGTCTCAAGCGTATATCGCGTGGCCAAAAGATCACCCGCTTGGGCACCACATGCTTGACCAGACATATGTTGACCTGCCATGCAGCTCATTGGCAAGCCTACCTTAAAGACCCACACCAAAGAACAAAGCGGACCTCTTCTTGCACTGCATCAGCTGGGATCTCCAACCCCACTATACCTTCAGTCCTCTCTGAAACCTGCTCTGAGAGGAATGAAGGTGTAGAATTAGGTGTGTCACAGCCAAGTACTTGCGGGCACTCTGCTAGCAGTACACCGACGTCCGATTCTAGCAGGCAAATTTCCCTGCCCCAGCTGCTGGACCGTCGACAGAAGTTCACTCCCAGCCATCCACATGCCCAGCGGTTGAATGCTAGCTTGGCTAAATTGCTAGCGCTTCAACTGCTGCCTTTTCAGTTGGTAGACTCGGCCCCCTTCCGTGAGTTTGTGCAATGTGCGGTTCCTCAGTGGCAGATTCCCAAACGCCACTTTTTCTCATGGAAGGCGATTTCGGCTCTCTACCGGCATGTGGAAGGCAATGTCTTGGCCTCGCTGGACAGGGCGGTCAGCGGTAAGGTGCATATTACCGCTGACTCATGGTCCAGCAGGCATGGACAGGGACGTTACCTTTCTTTCACGGCCCATTGGGTCACTCTTTTGGCAGCTGGGAAGGATGCAGGACAAGGTGCAGTAGTGTTGGAGGTTGTTCCACCGCCACGCCTCCAAAATGCTACTACTGGTTGTGACACACCTCTGTCCTCCACCCCTCCTCTTCTTCTTCCTCCGTGGCCTCTTCCTGTGCTTTGTCCTCGGAACCAGCGGTGCTTCGTAGGCGTTCAAGGGGCTACGCAAGTACGCAGGCAAAAAGATGCCATGCCGTGCTTGCGCTGGTGTGTTTGGGGGACAGGAGCCACACTGGGGCAGAGGTTCTGTCTGCTCTGCAGGGGCAGGCCGAGAGGTGGTTGACGCCATGCCAGCTTAAGCCAGAAATGGTAGTTTGCGACAATGGCACCAACCTCCTCTCCGCTCTCTGACAGGAACAACTGACCCATGTGCCCTGTGTGGCTCAAGTCCTTAACCTGGTGGTGCAGCGGTTCTTGGGCAGGTACCCGGGCTTACAGGATGTCCTGAGGCAGGCCAGGAAAGTCTGTGTGCATTTCCACAGATCTTATAATGCCAGTGCTCGCCTGGCTGAGCTGCAAAAGGAGTTGAACCTGCCCAAGAACCGCCTTATATGTGACATGCCCACCAGGTGGAACTCAACGTTGGCCATGCTGCAGCGGCTGCACACGCAGCAGAGGGCCATCAATGAGTACCTGTGCGACTACGGCACCAGGACAGGGTCAGGGGAGCTTGTTTTTTTTTCACCACGCCAGTGGGGCATGATCAGGGATGCATGCACTGTCCTGGCACCATTTGAGGAGGCCATGAGGATGGTGAGCAGTGACAGTGCATGCATCAGTGACACTGTACCTCTTGTCCACCTGTTGGAACATACGCTGCGTGGAATAATGGACAGGGCACTTGAGGCAGAACAGAGGCAGGAAGAGGAGGACTTCCTTGCCTCTCAAGGCCCCCTTTACCCAGACAGTGTTCCTTCTGTCCCACCCATCGCACAGGAAGAAGAGGAGGAGGAGGAGGAGGATTGTGTCAGCATGGAGGTGGAGCCTGGCACTCAGCATCATCAGCAGCAGTCTTTTAGGGATGATTTACAGTCCCAAGAAACCAGTGGACTTGTACGTGGCTGGGAGGAGGTGGCTGCGGATCATGTCGTCCTTAGTGACCCAGAGGACTCCGGACCGAATGCCTCAGCTAACCTACGCTGCATGGCCTCCCTGATCCTGCAAAGTCTGCGGAAGGATCCTTGTATTCTTCGGATCAAGGAGAGGGACCATTACCGGCTGGCCACTCTCCTTGATCCACGGTACAAGGGTAAGGTTGCGGACCTTATCTTACCGTCGCAGAGGGAGCAGAGGATGAGACAACTCCGGGAGGCCTTGCAGAAAGGTCTGTGCAACGCGTTCCCAGAGACTGGGAGGTTACAAACTCCTGGTCCTGGACAACGAGTTGCTGAGGCTTCGGTCAGTCAAAGAAGGAGCGGTGGGGAAGGTGGCCGTCTGACCGATGCGTTCAGACAATTCTTTAGTTCGCAGCCCCAAGGTATGATCGGTTCCAGCAACCATCGCCAGCGTCTGATATACATGGTGCAGGAATACCTAGGGGCAAGGTCAGACTTGGACACCTTCCCCACCGAAAATCCTCTGGCTTACTGGGTCTTGAGGATGGATCACTGGCCAGAGCTTGCACAGTATGCAATTGAGCTACTGGCCTGTCCTGCATCCAGCGTTCTTTCAGAACGCACATTCAGTGCTGCTGGAGGATTTGTCACGGATCACAGGGTGCGCCTGTCCACTGACTCTGTTGATCGACTGACCTTCATAAAGATGAACCAGTCTTGGATCACCACCAGCTACCAAACACCTTAAGCTGATATAACAGACTAATTTATTTTCAAATGTCACATCCCTTCAAGACTGATGCTGATGCTGAGAGACTGTCCTGTTATGTTGACTGACTATCCTCCTCCTCCTCAATGATCCAATTGATGATGATAGCTTGGAAGAACATTTTTGTTTCTGGGTGCCACCACCAGTGGCTAAGGCCCAATTTTTCAGCCCCTGTTTAACAGGGGCGTGTTAGTACAATTTTTTATGCAATGCTTTGCAGCAGGGCTCATTCCTGCACTCCAACTAGAGTATCTGGGAAAGGTTGCAGTGTCGTGGCACCAGCACCAGTGGCTAAGGCCCAATTTTTCAGCCCCTGTTTAACAGGGGCGTGTAATTACAATTTTTGATGCAATTTTTTGCAACAGGGCTCATTGCTGTGCTCCAAGTACAGTATCTGTGAGGGGTTGCAGTGTTGTGGCACCAGTGCCTATGGCCCAGTTTTTCTGCCCCTGTTTAACAGGGGCATGTAATTACAATTCTTGATCTAATAATTCACAGCAGGGCCCATTCCTGCGCCCACCAAGACTAACTGTGAGGCCTTACAGTGTTGTGTCAACACCACCACCACCACCACCACCAAAGGCCCAATTTTTCAGCCCCTGTTCAACAGGGGCATGCAATTACAATTCTTGATCTAATAATTCACAGCAGGGCCCATTCATGCGCCCACCAAGAGTAACTGTGAGGGCTCACAGTGTTGTGGCAACACCAACATGTAAGGGGCAAATTTCAGCTGAGTATATACGGCAGGCCCCTACTTTCAAACATCCAACTTACAAACGACTCCTCCTTGCAAACGGAAGGATACAACAGGAAGTGAGAGGAAATCTACCCCTAGGAAGGGAAATTCTCTCCTGTAAGAGTTAATATGGGAAAAAAAGTGTCTCCTCTCCACTGATGCTTTATCACCAATTCTTGTTTCAATAAAAACCCCAAATTTTCAAAACACATTTGTCATTAGGACGGAAAGTGAGGTGAACTGTTCTGTTCTGCACACTGCACAGACAGCAAAACAAATGTTACAGGGGTGATAACCCTTCCCTATGTTTTCCAAAAAGCTTAAAAATAGATTTTTTGGCTGGAGCTACACTTAAACAATGTACCTGTTCAAAATTACAAACAGATTCTACTTAAGAACAAACCTACAGTCCCTGTCTTGTATGCACCGCCTGTATCCTGCTGTTCAGAGTATATAGGGCCTTTTTTTTTTTGTGTGCGGGGTTCCCCTTAATATCTATACAAGACCCAAAGGGGCTGGTAATGGGCTGGGGTGGGGGGGGGGGCTGTGATGGGGTAGCTATGCCATTTTTCTTAAAGATTTTCATCCATATTACCGGGACCAGACATTACATTAAAGCCGCAAGCAGTTTTAAATGGCTTTTTTTCCTTTAGAAATGTAATTTTGTGCAGGGACAGTTCTAAACACGGGAAACACATGGCACTTCACAGGCATACTTTAGACATTAGATATTTAAAGGAATATTTGACTTTTTTTTTTTCACTTTATGCATCATTAAAATGACTGCTCCCGAAAAACGGCCGTTTTTAAAACTTTTTTTTGGATTGATACATGTCCCCTGGTGCAGAACCCGGGTTCCCAAACCCTTTTTAGGACAATAACATGCATATTAGTCGTTATAAATAGCACTTTAGATTTCGAACGTTCGCATCCATTGTATTTAATAGGGTTCTAAAGTTCGTGCGAACTTTCGGTCCGTTCGCGGGTTCTGGTGCGAACCGAACCCGGGGGTGTTCGGCTCATCACTACTCCTCATCACTGGAGCAAATCTGGCAGTATGCTGCAGCTGCTGGAACATGAGTGCCAGATTGCTGTCCTTCTTGAGCATCCCCTCTCTCTGCTCTCACGCTACTGCCTTCCTCTAGCTGGGTATCATCATCAGACCCTTCGAAACGCTGGGCATCCTCCTGGAGCATGTACCCAACACTGTGCTCAAACAGTTCGGGGGACTCCTCAGGAGGACACGGTGGGTCTAGGGAAGGAGTGACTGATGATGACATTGATACGAGGGAAGATGACGCTTTGGCAGCTGCTTTGCCAGTACCCTGAGCCTGGGTGAGAGAGGATGAGGAGGATGAGGAGGGCTTGGTCATCCACTCTACCAAATAAGGACAAGCGTGTCCCATGGCCATGTGCTGATGACGATGCACCGCGTCCACGACCAGCACTGTTGTCTCTAGACACAGAGCCTGCTTGCCCTCTTTTATTGGCTCCTGACTGTCTGCCTCTCCTTGAGAGACAAAATGTGGAAACAAATCCAGACAATCACATTGTCTGATTTGGAAAGATTTTTTTTTGCAATTTATGGTGGAAAATAAGTATTTGGTCACCTACAAACAAGCAAGATTTCTGGCTCTCACAGACCTGTATCTTCTTCTTTAAGAGGCTCCTCTGTCCTCCACTCATTACCTGTATTAATGGCACCTGTTTGAACTTGTTAGCAGTATAAAAGACACCTGTCCACAACCTCAAATAGTCACACTCCAAACTCCACTATGGTGAGGACCAAAGAGCTGTCGAAGGACACCAGAAACAAAACTGTAGACCTGCACCAGGCTGGGAAGACTGAATCTGCAATAGGCAAGCAGCTTGGTGTGAAGAAATCAACTGTGAGAGCAATAATTAGAAAATGGAAGACATACAAGATCACTGATAATCTCCCTCGATCTGGGGTTCCACGCAAGATCTCACCCCGTGGGGTCAAAATGATCACAAGACCTAGTGAATGACCTGCAGAGAGCTGGGACCAACTTAATAAAGGCTACCATCAGTAACACACCACGCCGCCAGGGACTCAGATCCTGCAGTGAAAGACGTGTCCCCCTGCTTAAGCCAGTACATGTCCGGGCCCGTCTGATGTTTGCTAGAGAGCATTTGGATGATCCAGAAGAGGATTGGGAGAATGCCATATGGTCAGATGAAACCAAAGTAGAACTGTTTGGTAGAAACACAACTCGTCGTGTTTGGAGGAAAGAGAATGCTGAATTGCAACCAAAGAACACCATACCCACTGTGAAGCATGGGGGTGGCAACATCATGCTTTGGGGCTGTTTCTCTAAGGGAACAGGACGACTGATCCATGTACATGAAAGAATGAATGGGGCCATGTATTGTGAGATTTTGAGTGCAAACCTCCTCCCATCAGCAAGGGCATTGAAGATGAAACGTGGCTGGGTCTCTCAGAATGACAATGATCCCAAACACACCGCCCGAGCAATGAAGGAGTGGCTTTGTAAGAAGCATTTTAAGGTCCTGGAGTGGCCTAGCCAGTCTCCAGATCTCAACCCCATACAAAACCTTTGGAGGGAGTTGAAAGTCCGTGTTTCCCAGTGACAGCACCAAAACATCACTGCTCTAGAGAAGATCTGCATGGAGGAATGGGCCAACATACCAGCAACAGTGTGTGACAACCTTGTGAAGACTTGCAGAAAACGTTTGACCTCTGTCATTGCCAACAAAGGATATATAACAAAGTATTGAGATGAACTTTTGATATTGACCAAATACTTATTTTCCACCATAATTTGCAAAAAAAAATCTTTCCAAATCAGACAATGTGATTGTCTGGATTTGTTTCCACATTTTGTCTCTCATAGTTGAGGTATACCTATGATGACAATTACAGGCCTCTCTCATCTTTTTAAGTGGGAGAACTTGCACAATTGGTGGCTGACTAAATACTTTTTTGCCCCACTGTATTGCAAACAAGTTGCCCCCAACTATAACTGGTCTTTATAGCAAGGAGTACTGGAAAGGCGACGTATGTCAAACAAATACAAAAGAGATTTCCGAAATGTCCCCCGTCCCGCCGAGCTCGCGTGCAGAAGCGAACGCATACGTGAGCAGCGTCCACATATGAAAACGGTGTTCAAACCACACATATGAGGTATCGCCCGTGATCGGTAGAGAAAAATAAATTTTACTAGCCCTAGACCTCCTCTGTAACTCAAAACATTCAACCTGTAGAATGTTTTAAATGTCGCCTATGAAGATTTTTAAGGGTAAAAGTTTGTCGCCATTCCACGAGCTGGCGCAATTTTGAAGCGTGACATGTTGGGTATCAATTTACTTGGCGTAACATTATCTTTCACAATAAAAAAAAAATGGGCTAACTTTACTGTTGTCTTATTTTTTTATTCATAAAGTGTATTTTTTCTAAAAAAGTGCGCTTGTAAGACCGCTGCGCAAATACGGTGTGACAGAAAGTATTGCAACGACCGCCATTTTATTCTCCAGGGTGTTAGAAAAAATTTTAGTAAAATGTTTGGGGGTTCTAAGTAATTTTCTAGCAAAAAAAATGTTTTTAACTTGCAAACACCAAATCTCAGAAAGAGGTTCGGTCCTTAACCACTTGCCGACTGCCTCACGTACATATACGTCGGCAGAATGGCATGGGCAGGCAAAGCAACGTACCTGTACGTTGCTTTGAATCTGCCGCCTAGCGGGTGCACACCCGCCGCAAGCTCCGTGACCATGCCCACGGGACCCGTGGACTCAATGTCCGCCAGTGTCCCGTGATCATGTCACGGAGCTGCAGAATGGGGAGATGCCTATGTAAACAATGCACTTTCCTCTTCTGCCTAGTGACAGGACAGTGATCTACTGCTCCCTGTCATCGAGAGCACTGATCACTGTCGTGTCACTTGTAGCCCAGCCCCCACACAGTTAGAATCACTCCCTAGGACACACTTAACCCCTTCCTCGCCCACTAGTGTATAACCCCTTCCCTGCCAGTGTCATTTACACAGTAATCAGTGCATTTTTATAGCACTGATCGCTGTATAAATGACAATGGGCCCAAAATAGTGTCAAAAGTGTCCGATGTGTCCGCCGCAATATCGCAGTCACGATAAAAATCTGTTAGTGTACAAACTTCCCCAGAAATGTATCTTCCTGCTTGTGTGATTGGCTCACTGATTTCCCCAGAAGTCTGCACAAAGTTTCAAGTCAGATTTTTGGCATCCTCTGTAACACAAATGTAATTTTGGTGTGAAATTTTGGTGTGAAACTACCAAAGGGTTAATCACTTCTAAAGGGATGCAGACCCTGCATTTTCCTCATTAGAACACTGGAAGTGCATTAGCTGATTAATAATGACAAAGTCATTCTCATTCAGATTCACTCTGCAGAATAAAATGTTTTTTTCTTCAAAAGCAGAAACATATAGGACTCTGCAACAACAATCAGGAGGGATTGTTGTTTTTTTTTCGCAGCAAAAGTGAAGTTACTCTTTAAGCTGAAAGCTGACCCCCAGCTTTTGATACACTTTACATAGTTTGTTTGGGCCAAGCTATGTTCTTCACTTACATGGAAGGCCACTGGATGTACTGTATAAACTGACTCAGCCATTCAGAGGAAGCTTTGTATTCATTGCTAGAATACATCTCTTTCTCTGAATGGCTGACTGCCGATAAGATAGACTCTATTGTGTTATGAGTATGAGACAGGAAGTCTCGTCTTGAAACCAGAACACATTGCGGTATGCTGTATGTAGCCTCAGCTACATTCAGTTTATATAGCACATCCAGTTGCCTCACATGTTAGTGAGGGAAATTGTTTGTTTGGGCCAAAATCTGGAGTTCAGCTTTAAGCATGGGTAGCACTGATTGATGTGAGATGCTGTGTTTGAAAAGAGGGAGGAGTGTAAATTTGTTTGTGTAAATTTTTTTGCAATATGTTTTGACACAGTCTTTTAACTCTGTGTTATTAACCCCTTGCTTACTGGGCACATAAACCCCCTTCCTGCCCAGGCGAAATTTCAGCTTTCGGCACTGCGTCGCTTTGAATGACAATTGCGCGGTCGTGCGACATGGCTACCAAACAAAATTTACGTCCTTTTTTCCCCACAAATAGAGATTTCTTTTGGTGGTATTTGATCACCTCTGCGGTTTTTATTTTTTGCGCTATAAACCAAAAAAGTAAAAATATTTTTGGATTTTTGCTATAATAAATATCCCAATTTAAAAAAAAAAAAAAAAAATTTCCTCAGTTTAGGCCGATACGTATTCTTCTACATATTTTTGGTAAAAAAAAATCCCAATAAGCGTATATTGATTGGTTTGCACAAAAGTTATAGCGTCTACAAAATAGGGGATAGAATTCTGACCTTTTTTTTTTTTTACTAGTAATGGCGGCGATCTGAGATTTTTGTCAGGACTGCGATATTGCGGCGGACACATCGAACACTTTTGACACATTTTTGGGACCATTCACATTTATACAGCGATTAGTGCTATAAAACTGCACTGATTACTGTATAAATGTGACTGGCAGGGAAGGGGTTAACACTAGGGGGCGAGGAAGGGGTTAATATGTTCCCTAATGTGTGATTGCTACTGTGTGGGGAGGGGACTGACTGGGGGAGGAGACCAATCTGTGTCCCTATGTACAAGGGACACAGCATCGGTCTCCTCTCTCCCTGACAGGACATAGATCTGTGTGTTTACACACACAGATCCATGTCCTTGTCTGTGTACCGGCCGATCGCGGGTACCTGGCGGACATCAAGGCCGCCAGGCACGCGCATCGGCATCTTAGTGATGCGCCGGGCACGCACGCGCGCCCCCCAGTGGCCGGAGGAGCGGAGGCCGTATAATGACGGCCTCCCGGCATTATAGAACCACTTTGCGGCCATCATTAGTCGTATGACGGGCGCAAAGTAGTTAAAATGAAGATATTTTGAATATTTTAAAGCTCTAGAGCTGTGCTTTAACTTCTGCAATTGAGTTAACTATGTATTTAATACATTATTAACGTAGGCAGTGAAAAAATAGCAATAATATGTTGAATAATTGCCTAGGTGCAAAAAATAACAGCTTTACAAAATTGTAGAGTTTGAGGATACAAACAGCAATTAATGGTTAAAGACAAACTTTAGCCACAATTTTCTCTTTAACTTTTAGATACAGTGGAGAAAATTTTGAACATCGGCCCATTTTTATTGTTGTGTTTCATTTACTTTCTTTCCCATTTGACACCCACCAAATGGACAGGGATTGATGCAAAGCAAAAAGTAACATTTTCTTCATTACCCGTTGTAGCGGCCTCACCCCGTCCTCTTTAGCTAGGGGTAGCTACGGCCCATGTCCTCCCCATAACTGTGGGTGAGGTGAAGGCCAATATCTGATGTTTCCTCGGGCCGGTGTGTCTTGGGTATGTACCGAGTCTGTTGTGAAGAAACCACCAAACCACCCTTTGCTCCCATTAACAGAGTCCATACACCGATCACAGTCCAACTGTTGGTTTTATTTCGTATCTCCACATACAGGCAATGCGATGGCAGGATACGGTGGGATGAGCAGGTCGAGGCACTGTACTGATCTGGGTCCCTACACCCCCTGTGCTATGACCAAGGGTTGCAGGAGTCTTAATTCGAATACCTCCGCTGCGTTGCAGCCCCTATCAGGGGAAGATGTCCCCCAAGAGAGTTACCGGAGGCCCATCCGTCACCGGGTTGACGCTGCACCAGAATCTTCGGACGGGTGACCTCCCCAGCCTCCTCACCTCAGATGCGGGTCCCCTCGCAAGGGGCACCCTGGAATCACTTCACCCTTGCGGGTCCCAGTCGGAGTCACTGGGTCCCAGGCCTCCTCAATAGTACCTCATCCCAGGCTGAAGGTGCCTGGGATGGAATCCCAGCTTCATTCCGGCCAGGCCTAGGGCGCCTAGGCCGGAACCTTGAACCGCCCGCACCCAGGCCGAAGGTGCCTGGGTGCGTGACGAGATGATCCCCGAAGACCTCGTGGCGAGGGCGTCTCCCCCTTTTATCTCCTCCCATCAACACCACGGCGGGTTCCCCGCCCCAGCCGTACCATCTCCAGGAAGGGAAAAAAAGGGTAGCACTGTGGTGATGATTCTACCTGAAGCCTGTAGGTACTCCGCCACCCACAGGCAAAGGAGAATATTACATCCCCCAATCCTCCACGAATAACAAAAAGGGGTCTAAACCCTGACATAATTACACACCTGGGTCACACTACCCTCAGGTGTATCCCACTAAATCTGAAGATCCCGCTACACACTCCCCCCTGTGATTTGACGCTGGTCCCCAGCGTCAGGTGCACACCCATGTCTCCCAAGGAGTGGTGACATGGAGCAAGCCCCAGAGGCTGTCCCCAAATTTGTGAATACTAAGTGTGCCAAGACCTGCTCAAAAGGGAAAGGAAAAATATAAAACAATAAACTTTTGCATAAAACATCTATTCTGTACACATGTACAATCCCTCCCATCACTGTCTAAGAACCACCCCATACTCAGTAGTCTTGACCGATGAATCTCCTGCAGAAGGGAAACAAAAACAACATCCTAACAATCTGTGTTAACTTGGAATGAATAGGTCTGTCAGCCGAGAGACCCACTCACTCCAATAAGCAAAGTGATGCATGTGTAAAATTTTCAAACAGTCGTTGCACAACACTGCCACCTGTTGACAGCGCCGCGGTCATGACACTTGCCGAGATCTTCCTTCTTCCTGCTTTTCTACACTAACTTTTACCCCCAGAGTCTCTGCCTTTGGCACATGAAGAAGAGGGAGAAAAACAACAGCTCCCAAGTCTCCAGTGAGTGAAAGAAAAGCCCAAATCAAAACAAAAGTAGGGCGCAGTTCTGAGCGTCTGGGAATGTTCCTTCCAGAAAGTTCAACAGCAGACAAAATAGGAGCTCACTTCTCCTACAAGTAAAACCTTGGATCCGGCAAAAACAGGGGCTTCAGGTGCTTGTCAAACACTTCCACCGAATATTCGACATCCTCTCCTTCTTTCCTGCAGATGAGCACCTTATCGGCATGAATATGGCGCCCCAGTCTCCAATCAGCTCTGCAGTCTGTAAACTTTTTAGATACAGGCGGCGAACACGACAGGTATCGCCGGGCATGAGGCACTTTGAGCTTTTCCCATACAAACTCGTCGTACCACCTTTGTCGCAAAACTTCGACTTCATACAACAAGTCCCGAGGCAAGTAGGGGTACTCCCACCCATATTCACGTGCGACTCTTTGGGAGAAAAGTCTCTGCAATCTGGCTAGAGGTGGCATCACATCTCGCTCCCCTTCTCCTGGCTGTACGATGGCCTCCGGGTGCCGAGGTACCTTCACCATCTCGAGTTGCTTTGCCTTTGGTGCCCGCAATGAAGCACGCTGCGTCCCCACTATCGGAGCGGGTGATGTGGTTGAAAGTGGAAGGTCGGTCGGAGGGCTAGATTTCCTCGGGAACTCCGGGGCCTGCGCCCGGAGTGTACTGTCTTCTATGGACATGGGGGAATCCTGCGGTTTACACAGCACAGGTAGTGGGCGTCTGTCCCAGCCCTTCCGGTGAAACAGTTCATCTATTTCTCCGTCATCATCACAGTCTGACAACGACTCTAGGTCGGAGGTGTCATACATCTCGGCGGGAAGGTAGTCTCTAGTAGACGGAAGGCTACCCTCCCTTGCGGGCTCCACCGGCTGTGGACTCCTGACACCTCCAACCAACACCACAGTCCCAGCCCCTAGCTCACCTGAACCTTCTGAAGAACTGGGATGTCCAGGACTCTCTTCTCTACCGGCGCCATCTAGGCCAGGCAAGCGGCGGGGTGAAGCTCGACCACGACCATAGGATGCCTGTACCAGGCCGACTTTCCTCTTCGGAGGTGGCAGCAAGGAATCTGTGGTGACCGAAGCAGTGTCCTCGGATTTCTCTCTTTCCGTCTCTGGTTGGGCAGTCACGTCGCCCTGGTCAGCGCGTACGGGGACCTCCGCAAAGGCCTGGATCTCTCCCTCCGGAGTGGCGGTTCCTGTGATGCAGTTGAGGCGAAGGGCCCGGGGCCTTACTGTGGATGATTCGACCTCAAAAATAAACTCTTTGCACGCTTCACATCGCCCGAACGGCTTTAGTTGGACCACCAGTCCCGAGCATCCGGGACAGATCACACCGAGGGCCTCCGTGTCTCTGCATGAATACAGAGCCAACTGTCCTCGGGGCCTGAGCCTTATCCCCGTATCTGTCAGGGGAGCAGCAAATGCAGTCATCTTCATAGGGTAAGATACCGGAATCCACGGAGAGCTTGAATTCATTCCGACCACTTGCTGCTCCATCACGCACTGACCACGCGCCGGAGTCTCCACGTGTATCTCCACACGTGGCCAGACTCCTCCCATGACTTGCACGTTTTCGCGGGCTTCCGCCAGCCTCCGCCCACAAATTGCGCAGTCATGGGGTGCCTCGTGGCGCAGTGCATTAACAGTCCCCACATGTAGTACTTCACACGGCTGTACCTCTCCCTTTTTACGCTCCTCCGCATGGGCCTTTCCCGACTTAGGGTCATGTCCACAACTCCGAGCAGGGATGCACTTTGGCCAATCACATGGCCGACCTGCTCGGAACTCCTCCGGGCAGCAAAGTTCAAACACAGACGTTCTCAGTTCCATCGTTGAGACACACACAATCCCGGACGAGCCCCCACATGTAGCGGCCTCACCCCGTCCTCTTTAGCTAGGGGTATGTCACGCGACAGAGTGAGATGCGCTACGGCCCATGTCCTCCCCATAACTGTGGGTGAGGTGAAGGCCAATATCTGATGTTTCCTTGGGCCGGTGTGTCTTGGGCATGTACCGAGTCTGTTGTGCAGAAACCACCAAACCACCCTTTGCTCCCATTAACAGAGTCCATACACCGATCACAGTCCAACTGTTGGTTTTATTTCGTATCTCCACATACAGGCAATGCGATGGCAGGATACGGTGGGATGAGCAGGTCGAGGCACTATACTGATCTGGCTCCCTACACCCCCTGTGCTATGACCAAGGGTTGCAGGAGTCTTAATTCGAATACCTCCGCTGCGTTGCAGCCCCTATCAGGGGAAGATGTCCCCCAAGAGAGTTACCGGAGGCCCATCCGTCACCGGGTTGACGCTGCACCGGAATCTTCGGACGGGTGACCTCCCCAGCCTCCTCACCTCAGATGCGGGTCCCCTCGCAAGGGGCACCCTGGAATCACTTCACCCTTGCGGGTCCCAGTCGGAGACACTGGGTCCCAGGCCTCCTCAATAGTACCTCATCCCAGGCTGAAGGTGCCTGGGATGGAATCCCAGCTTCATTCCGGCCAGGCCTAGGGCGCCTAGGCCGGAACCTTGAACCGCCCGCACCCAGGCCGAAGGTGCCTGGGTGTGTGATGAGATGATCCCCGAAGACCTCGTGGCGAGGGCGTCTCCCCCTTTTATCTCCTCCCATCAACACCACGGCGGGTTCCCCGCCCCAGCCGTACCATCTCCAGGAAGGGACAAAAAGGGTAGCACTGTGGTGATGATTCTACCTGAAGCCTGTAGGTACTCCGCCACCCACAGGCAAAGGAGAATATTACATCCCCCAATCCTCCACGAATAACAAAAAGGGGTCTATACTCTGACATAATTACACACCTGGGTCACACTACCCCCAGGTGTATCCCACGAAATCTGAAGACCCCGCTACACCGTTTTGTCTTATTTCCATCAAAGATTTTGTTTCCTTTTGGGTGAATTTTTGGCTGCTAATCACAAAATAACCTGTCATTTAACCAATCAAATTCGGTGTTATAGAAATTATCTGTTTTTGCAGTTTCTTTTTACAGTATATTTATTTTACGTTTACTTTTCACTTGTGTTATAGGATGATTTGTGTTGCTCATGCATGTGTTTAGGGCATATTACATAACATTTTTGGAACTCGTAGAAATTAGGCATGCCACCCTAAGAAATTTCTTAGGTATGCTTAGGGTGGATGGATGCTGCCTGCAAATGCTATAAAAGCGGCTTAAATTCACAGATACTACTAATTTTGTTGATATCAGTTCCCATGCATTTTGATGTGATTGCTTAACCACTTCAGCCCCTTCCTGACCAGGCCATTTTTTGCGAAACGGCACTGTGTCGCTTTAACTGACAATTGCACGTGCAATGTTGTACCCAAACAAAATTGACATCCTTTTTTTCCCCTACAAATAGAGCTTTCTTTTGGTGGTATTCGATCACCTCTGCGGTTTAGGTTTTTGCGCTATAAACAAAAAGAGAGACAATTTTGAAGAAAAAACACAATATTTTGTACTTTTTGCTATAATAAATATCCCAGTTTTTTTTTTAAACAACTTTCTTCATTAGTTTAGGCCGATATATATTCTTCTACATATTTTTGGTAAAAAATAAATAAATCGCAATAAGCGTATATTGATTGGTTTGCGCAAAAGTTATAGTGTCTACAAAATATGGGATAGATTTATGGCATTTTTATTATAATATTTTTTTACTAGTAATGGTGGTGATCTGCAATTTTTATCGGGATTGAGACTTTGCGGCGGACAAATCGGACACTTTTTACACTTTTTTGGGACCATTGAGATTTATACAGCGATCTGATTACTGTATAAATGTCACTGGCAGGGAGGGCGTTAACACTAGGAGGCAATCAAGGCGTTAAATGTGTTCCCTATGTGTGTTCTAACTGTGGGGGGAATGTGGCTGACAAGAGGAGGAGACAGATCATTGTTCCTACTTGGTAGGAACACACAATCTGTCTCCTCTCCCCTGACCGAACCGGGATTTGTGTGTTTACACACACAGATCCCGGTTCTCACTCTGTCATGAGCGATTGCGGGTGCCGTACAGCTACGTGCAGCTACGACGGCTCACGTAGCAGCGCCAACCTGCCGCAGTATAACTGAGCCGGCTGGTTGGGAAAGGGTTAAAGACATAGCATTGTCTATGTAGATATAATCAACATGTCAATCCAATTATAGGCATGTTTTAGGATGATTGATGATTGATGATAGAAATCTCAGCCGTGATATGTTACATGCTTGAGTCTCAAAGATGCAGAATGACTGGATTTGTTAAAAAGCATATGAATTATACTTTGTTTGTAAGATTGGTGATCAAGACAAGGCCTGGGCTCCTCACATTTGTTGTGCAAGATGTGCTGTTGATCTTGGCTCAGAGGAGCTCAGGAGTTGATGCTGTTTGCTGTCCAGATGATAGTGCGAGAAAAGAATGATCAAGTGGCAGACTGTTCTCTACTAAAAGAAACATGCAACCTCGAAGGTACATGTAAAGTTCCACAAATCCTAGTTTATTGTTTTGCATGTTTCGTACGAGATGTAGGGTTATAATTATTTCACACTCATCCCCCATACTCCTCTACATTGTCTACTAAAAGAAAGAAATCAGTTGAATACTGCAATCTGCCTTCAACCATGAGACCAGTGCCACATGATGACAATCCTCTATTACTGAAGCCACCAGAGCTTAGACAAAACAGACAAATGTGCTGCAATGCACCAGGCAGGAACAGACAGTGACAATCATTAGGATTTTGAACTATGCATGTCTGGTGAGCATCATCTCGTAAGAATTAAGTGGCCTGGTCAGGGACTTAGGTTTGTCAAAATCAAAGGCAGAACTACGGGGTTCAAAGCTGCAAGGATGGTGTTTGCTAACACCAAGTGATACAATTTCTGTCTTTTGAAGATGCCAAGAGCATTTAAAAAATGTATTTGAACAGGTTGACAACCTTGTTTGTTGTACTGGCATTGATGGTTTGTTTACAGCTTTGGGTTTAGAGAATGACCCACAAAAATGACATCTCTATATTGACATCTCAAAAAACATGGAACTGTTGTTGAAGCACGTCCAGTACACCAAGTACTACTAGAATGCAATCTGTGGAGATTTTAGAATAAAGCTCGGGATATATCAAGTGCTGTTTTTTTAACCAATCCCAATATTGAGGAATACTAAGTATATCTGGAAAGCTTTTCTCTTTATTCTTATTTTATCTGGTCATTAGTATGTGTAGCACTACCCCCAAAGGAGCTGCTGTTTTTTTTTTGGGTCTGTCCTCTGATGCTCAACCCCTTAACTGGCTCAACCCCTCCCTTAGCACAGCTGATAGCAGAAGAATTGTCAGGACCGCCTCCCTGTGCTTGGTGGGTAGAAACAATTGCCACTTCTCTTCCAGATCATCAGAGGGGCCCCTTCGGTAGACCACTCCCTGACGTATCTGCAGTCAGTCCCATTCCTTATGTACCAAGCGGGCCTCTCTGGAGGAGTTAGTAAGAAGCAACTCAGGGTGTTGGTTCTCCAAGGCTTTCCATAGCAACTTCCCCATCTTCTAATTTATCCCTCCTTAAGTCTTGTTTGGACAGCTTGGGCAAGCCATCTTCTTCGACTTGGGTCACGTTGCAGTAACATCTGGGCACTCCGGCAGCTGAGACCCCAACCTCTTCGGCCCTCGATCCCCCTTTTGCTTTAAGTTCCGTCCCCTGGTATAGGGCCCGTACTCTCTCTGGGGTCAACTGGGCCCACTCTTTGGTGAGATCAGTGGAAGTGTGGGATCTCCTGGATAGGGCATCCGCATCTCTATTTCCAACCCCTGGTCTGTACTTAAGGCTGAAAGCAAAACTTGAAAGGGCAGCCAGCCATCTATGTCCTGTGGCATCCAGTTTGGCGGTGGTCAGAAGATAGGTGAGTGGATTATTATCCGTCTTGACCACAAATTCAGCCCCGTACAGGTAATCTCTCAATTTGTCTACCACAGCCCACTTTAGGGCCAGGAACTCCAGTTTGTGGGTGGGGTAGTTCTTCTCAGCTTGCATCAAGGCTCCTACTCACATAAGCGACCGGCCTCAGGTAACCATCGTGTTCCTGATATAGCACCCCACCAAGCCCATCTCGGCTGGCGTCCACATGCAGCTCGCATGGTTTTGAAGTATCTGCATAGGCTAACACAGGGGCTGTGGTCAGACTCTCCTTCAGCTGGTCGAAAGCCTCTTCACACTCAGGGGTCCACTGGTCCTGAATGGGTTCTTTGGATTTTCTGGGCCCTGTGGGAGATTTCACTGGCTGAGTTGAATTTTCTCCATTACCCTCTCCTTCATTCCTCCTCAGTAATTCATTTAGAGGCCTGGCTATCTTGGCAAACCCCTCCACGAACCTCCTATAGTACGAGCAGAACCCCAGGAACGACCAAAGCTCATCACATTTGTGGGCCTCGGCCAGGGGGTGACAGCATCCAGCTTCTCCGGGTCTGTGGCTACCCCTTCTGCCGACACAATGTGACCCAAGTAGTGAACTGAGAAATGGTAAAACTGCCATTTTTCTGGAGAAAGTTTCAGGCCTTCTTCATAAAGCATTTTCAGGACCTTTTCCAGCCTCTATTCGTGTTCCTCTAAGGTCTTCCCAAACACGATGACATCGTCCAAGTACACCAGTACCTCTATTAAGTTCATATCCCCCACGTTCTTTCCACATGAGCCTTTGAAAAGTGGCAGGGGCTCATGATAACCCTTGAGGCATCCGGTTAAACTCGAAGAATCCCACAGGGGTGATAAAGGCGGTCTTCTCTTGGTCTTCAGGGTGCATGGGGATCTGGTAGTAACCACTCTTGAGATCCATCACACTGAACCACTTGGCTCCAGAGAGGCTCTGTAATGCATCCTCTATTCGGGGAGTGGTATACTGATCTGGTATAGTTCTTCCATTCAGTGTCCGGTAATCTATACACAGCTTCAAAGAACCATTCTTCTTGCGGTCCACCACTATCGGAGAGGCATAGGGACTTTGAGACTCTTGGATTATCCCTGTCCTCTTTAGCTCAGCCAGTTGCTCGCGCAGGTCCTCTGATGCTCCGTACACACGATCGTTTTTAATGTCATTTTTTAAACCGACGTTTTTCTCCTCGTTTTTTTTTCATGTTTCCTCTCAAGCCTGCCTTGCGTACACACCATCATTAAAAAAAACGATCAAGCAAAGCGCAGTGACGTTCAACACGTATGACGGCACTATAAAGGGGAAGTTCCGTTCGAATGGCGCCACCCTTCATGTTAGTAAAGTTTGTTGAGCGACGATTCGCGCTTTTCAGTCCGTTACTGTGTAATGAATGTGCTATCTCCATTACGAACGCTAGTTTTACCAGAACAAGCGCTCCCGTCTCTTACTTGATTCTGAGCATGCGCGTTTTTTTTCACGTCGTTAAAGCATACACACTATCCTTTTTCACGTCGTTAAAAAAAACGACATGAAAAACGACGTGAAAAAAGAGAGCATGTCCGGAATTTTTAATGGCCGTTTTTCACGTCGTTAAAAATGCTCTGGAGCATACACACGATCATTTTTCAGGGCCATTTTTTAAAATGGCAGTTTTAACGGCATGAAAAACGATCATGTGTACGGGGCATAAGTCTCCAAGAGGGACCCGCCGGACTCTCTCTCTCTGAATGGCTTATCTTCTTGCAGGCGAATCTCGTGGGTGGCACTTTTCGCGCACCCCACATCAAATTCATCCTTTGAAAAGATCTTCTGCTAATGAGTAAGTTGAGCCCTGGCTCTCTTCTTCCAGGCTGGGGGAAGATTCTCATCCTCAGAACAGAGCTTCCCTATCATGTCTTCTTCTCCCTGTGACCTCTTCAATTCAGCTGGGCCCACTGGGGTGGCTTGGTGCACCTGACCCAGTAGCATCCTAGCTGACACCCTAACAGGGGTAGCGGAGGTGTTTCTGACACTCACTGATACCTTTCCTTGACTTTGCTCCAGGGCCTTCAACGGGATCACTTCAGGAATCACCTCTATCCCCCTCTTCTTCTCTAGAGGGCCTGGTTCAAGGATGATAAAGGGACCTGGTTGCTTCCAAGTGAGTTTAACTGTCGCCCTCAAACAGGTCACCTCTCCTGGCTGCAGCAGTTTTTCGGTTCTATCCAGCTTCCATACTCTCCCAACTCCGTCTGCTGGGGCCTTCTTTTCCATCACTAGGCGCTGATAAACTCTCTGCAATAAGGGGTGGACCCTTTTTGACAAGGTATCTTGCTCCTCAACCAGCGGGGTCAACAGTCTCTTTACCAAGTCAGTGTTGGTCCCAATAATCAGTGAGCTGTTGTTGGCTCCAGGTGGTCGCGGGCAGACCACAGTAGGCGTGTCAAACGTCTCTGTTCCTCCTGCCACCGAGGGATCAAAGGTGAGTCTGATTGGGATGTATACATTATAGGGGAAGCTCTGCATTCTGCGGGGTGGTGTGACAACTTTCCTTGGGCTGGGACACATCTGTCGATAGTGTCCAATTCCTCTACAATTGAAGCAGACAGCCTCATCCCTTAGGCTTTTTGGCGGGGAAGTAGGTACACTCGGGGTCACTTTGGTTTCAATGTCCCTTCCTTCTGTTGTCCCTGAGACCTTGGTCATCAGTGAATTTAACATTTCCATGACTTGGGCCATTTGGGACTTCAGATCAGCTACCTCAGGGTGTGGTTCAAAAGTCATTGCCGACCTGACCCCAGGAGAAGGGATAGAGTCCGATGGAGTGACTGATTGTTGATCATTCAGCAGCGCTTCTTCATCTCCTACCATACGAATGAGATCAGGGTAGCTTAGTGACATTACATTCCCAGTGGTCTTTAAATGGAGCCAGACTGGATCATGGCATAGAGCTCCTCTTAAAACCTGTTGCATCCTGGCTTGGTCTATGGCTGAGGACTCCATTCCCTTCTTTAACACAATCTGACACAACATCTTATTCAGCCTCCTAATGTACTCAGAGAGGCGTTCCCCTTTATGTTGGAGGGTGTGCTCAAATTGGTATACCAACTCAGGTGCCTTCTCCAGTTGCCCGAACTCCTCTTGCAGCATGATCAAGTAATCATAGGCCGTGCATGTGGCATTGCTGAACCTCAAGTTCTTGACTGCCTCTGCAGCAGCTCCTCTTAGACTCTCATTGATACGTTGCTTCTTCTGGGCCTCAGGTAGTTCCCATCCTTCTAGGGCTTGCATGGCTTGCTCTATCCAGACATCAAACTCCTCCTCACCCACTGGTACTGGTTTTCTTCCTGAGAAGACCCTCAGCTTCCTGTACCCAGCCTCTACACACACTGTGTTGGTTTTTTGGCACTTTGAAACAAAGTCTCCCAGGGCAGTCAGAAGCTCTGGCCCAATCATGTTCAAAGGTGATGGGGAGGCTGTGGGTCCCCGAGCCTGCTCCGTTTGAGAGGGTGTAGATCGTTCTTCCCCTGAAACTCTCGGGTGTACTATCTGGAGTTTTGATTGGCCTCCTAATGGGAAACTCTTCTTCTGGAAGCTCTCCGGTATTCCCTCCTTCCACTCCAGCAAGGCATGAGTGCTATATGATTCCTGATCCGGCATGAGAGCGACCACCCATGCTCTCCTTTGAGGGGACAACACCTTCATCATCTCAGTCACCTCCTTCTT
The DNA here is from genome assembly GCA_029206835.1 of Rana muscosa. NCBI lineage: Eukaryota > Metazoa > Chordata > Amphibia > Anura > Ranidae > Rana > Rana muscosa. The sequence continues at coordinate 44,660,774 of CM055121.1, forward strand.
GTCCCAATGTCCCCCCGGAAGTTCAACGACTACACTTGCGCTTGAGCGGGCGCCCTCTCTTTCGCACCATTGAACTACAATGAAAGGGTCCATCTTGATAGGGACAGGGGTTTCTGCCTGGGTATAGTTGATTTCAGAGTAACAGAATCCCGGACGAGCCCCCACGTGTAGCACTACCCCCCGAAGGAGCTGCTGGTTTTGTTTTGGGTCTGTCCTCTTATGCTCAACCCCTTAACTGGCTCGACCCCTCCCTTAGCACAGCTGGTAGCAGAAGAATTGTGAAACCCAATGGTTATGGAGGAACACAATTCTGCATGTAAATATATCACAGTAATTGCACAGATAATGGAAATGTTACCTTCCTCCAATTTCGATCATTCAGGGTAATAAAGAATACTGCAAGCAAATGTATACTTAAACAAATATATTGTTTACTGTATCAAAAGGTAATGGACATATAATAACAGTTATACAGTGGGGCAAAAAAGTATTTAGTCAGCCACCAATTGTGCAAGTTCTCCCACTTAAAAAGATGAGAGAGGCCTGTAATTGTCATCATAGGTATACCTCAACTATGAGAGACAAAATGTGGAAACAAATCCAGACAATCACATTGTCTGATTTGGAAAGATTTTTTTTTGCAAATTATGGTGGAAAATAAGTATTTGGTCAATATCAAAAGTTCATCTCAATACTTTATAATATATCCTTTGTTGGCAATGACAGAGGTCAAACGTTTTCTGCAAGTCTTCACAAGGTTGTCACACACTGTTGCTGGTATGTTGGCCCATTCCTCCATGCAGATCTTCTCTAGAGCAGTGATGTTTTGGTGCTGTCACTGGGAAACACGGACTTTCAACTCCCTCCAAAGGTTTTGTATGGGGTTGAGATCTGGAGACTGGCTAGGCCACTCCAGGACCTTAAAATGCTTCTTACAAAGCCACTCCTTCATTGCTCGGGCGGTGTGTTTGGGATCATTGTCATTCTGAGAGACCCAGCCACGTTTCATCTTCAATGCCCTTGCTGATGGGAGGAGGTTTGCACTCAAAATCTCACAATACATGGCCCCATTCATTCTTTCATGTACATGGATCAGTCGTCCTGTTCCCTTTGCAGAGAAACAGCCCCAAAGCATGATGTTGCCACCCCTATGCTTCACAGTGGGTATGGTGTTCTTTGGTTGCAATTCAGCATTCTCTTTCCTCCAAACACGACGAGTTGTGTTTCTACCAAACAGTTCTACTTTGGTTTCATCTGACCATATGACATTCTCCCAATCCTCTTCTGGATCATCCAAATGCTCTCTAGCAAACATCAGACGGGCCCGGACATGTACTGGCTTAAGCAGAGGGACACGTCTGGCACTGCAGGATCTGAGTCCCTGGCGGCGTGGTGTGTTACTGATGGTAGCCTTTATTAAGTTGGTCCCAGCTCTCTGCAGGTCATTCACTAGGTCCCCCCATGTGGTTCTGGGATTTTTGCTCACCGTTCTTGTGATCATTTTGACCCCACGGGGTGAGATCTTGCGTGGAGCCCCAGATCGAGGGAGATTATCAGTGATCTTGTATGTCTTCCATTTTCTAATTATTGCTCTCACAGTTGATTTCTTCACACCAAGCTGCTTGCCTATTGCAGATTCAGTCTTCCCAGCCTGGTGCAGGTCTACAGTTTTGTTTCTGGTGTCCTTCGACAGCTCTTTGGTCTTCACCATAGTGGAGTTTGGAGTGTGACTATTTGAGGTTGTGGACAGGTGTCTTTTATACTGCTAACAAGTTCAAACAGGTGCCATTAATACAGGTAATGAGTGGAGGACAGAGGAGCCTCTTAAAGAAGAAGATACAGGTCTGTGAGAGCCAGAAATCTTGCTTGTTTGTAGGTGACCAAATACTTATTTTCCACCATAATTTGCAAAAAAAAATCTTTCCAAATCAGACAATGTGATTGTCTGGATTTATTTCCACATTTTGTCTCTCATAGTTGAGGTATACCTATGATGACAATTACAGGCCTCTCTCATCTTTTTAAGTGGGAGAACTTTCACAATTGGTGGCTGACTAAATACTTTTTTGCCCCACTGTATATGAGCTAATAATTCCTAATGAATCTGCAGGGCCCTGTAGGAGTCAGCAATATTATTTGAATGTAGATTCTAACAACACTAATTCCTGCTTCTTATGATTAAACAAGTCTAAGCTTGCGAGCTCCCCCTAGCGGGCAATACCACCCCAGGCCCCCTTTGTAGTAGTTCCAGTCAGGCCTGACACAGATTATACTAATAGTTCCTTGAGGTTGGGAATCTTTGCTAGCAAAATGTTGGTGCACTTGTTAATTGTAATCCAAAGGAGAGGAGTATATGAACTAAACTCCCGCTATACTTTCGGGAGTGGAACGGACAGTCAGTGTTGCGCCAGTCCTAGCTACGCAGTTAACCCACACTGCGTTATGTCCCAAAATATGTGTATCTTACTACTGAGGGTGGCGGTGGGCCTTCTAAAGTCACAGGCCTAGCAGAAGGTTGTAGATCCTGGGCAGGTGACCGCTTACCCGGACAGGTCTGGTCCGCCTGACACACTCTACGGCCGGTACCTCGATCCCCGACCTTCCCATGATACACAGTCTCTGGTCCCTCTTTCAGCAGTGATAGATATCAGTTGGCAGACCGATTCTGATCCAAAGATGGCGCGGACTGGTTACACAGAGAGAGGTCCCTCTCTGGCTCGATGATCCTCCTCAAGGTTGTAGGCCCAGGCTTTGGGCCTAGTCACTCTGGCAGCAGGCCTCACACACTTCCTGCTTGGATGAGCGTGGAGTCCAGAGAGAGCGAGTGCGGCCACGCCTCTCCTTTAAGTAGCCTCCCCCAACAGGCAGTGCGGGGGTTGTCATGTATTATGGGAGTACAGCTGCACTGTGGGTATCGTAGTCCACAAGGTATCCACGGCAACGGAGTCTCTCTCTCCCTGTACGCTTAGTTCCATCCGCATTATTAAATATCAAAACAATAGTCTGTAACATAGTAACCAGAACTCCAGAGGAGGGTTTTGGAGTATATACATACAACTGCAGTCCATAACAGTAGAACCCCGCTACACATGTATTTAGTGTGGCTACATTTATGCCTACGCAGACATGGAATCTACCTTAAAGTGATATAAGACATCTTAGTGACTACCTACACAAAGTTTTGTGAACGATAAATCAGCAGAAACTGAAGGATGATAACTTTTACTTATAAAAACAATTTTTGAAAGTATCATACTTCTGTGTGTCTAAAGCCATGACTGTGCTGTTATGTGTCCTATTTAAAAAAATGCAGGTTCAAGGGAGGGATTGTAGCAGATGTTTAGCTTAGTAACAGGTAGGCTCATGACACTGAGGGGGAATTTGCATGACACAGGAAAATACTCTGCTGTCAAATAGACATGCCACCAATGAAGTAGTGTGCTTTCAATCAGCCCTTATGAGTACAGTAGAGGGAGAGGAGCAAAGGCATCACTTTCACTAGGAGGTTCCGCTAACAGTACACACTCTAAGTTTAAATAGTACTGGAAGTGTTGCCAGCGCTACAACCCATATAAACTGTTCACACTTCACATTTAAAGTCTGATATTTCATGAATGTTGGCAGAAAAACAGTGAAATAAAATGTATGTCCTATTGATTAAATATTGCTACAAATAAAATAAAATAAACACTTGCCTTTTAGTGTAAATGTTAGAACTAGAAAGGGAAAAATATTTCAAAACTCTTTATTTAATCATCTTCCCACCATCGCTTGCAGACCATATAATATTTTTATATTTGGAGAATCTGGACAGGCTTTTAAAATGAGTAACACAAAAGGCAAAGCAGGAAAAAGTGACAGTGTCAAATCTGCAGCCTCTCCTAAAATTACTGTTTAGGTAACCTGGGAGTTCAAACGCATGTCAGTATGTTTCAGGTGAGGGAAGAAGACTTTTTAGAATCTTAAAGGAATCTTAAACTTAACTGTAAGTTAAGTTATACTGTATGGGAACTTTGACAGAATCAAGGACTAGCTGGGCAAAATAATAACACAAAATTAAAAATGTCTAAAATCAAGTTTTTCTTTCTTTTTTTGAATGGTGTGTATTTGTTAGAAATGGATCTGCAGCGAGTTTAGTGTTTTAATTGCTATGACACCGTTCATCCTAAAGCCACTCTGTCACTTCCATCTCAAAAAAAAGAAACTATTTGCAATAGGAGAATCTACATACCTCTCTAGCGGGCAATAAGAATGCTGGTGTCAAATTGTACACTTCCAGGAGTGGTGGATGCCTGCACCCCCACCATGTGCTGTGGCATAGGCGTGCGCAGCCTATTGCATTAGGGTGTGCACCCCAAAGCTCAAACAGACAAAAGTATTGGGACGCCTGCCTTTACACGCACATGAACTTTAATGGCATCCCAGTCTTAGTCCGTAGGGTTCAATATTGAGTTGGCCCACCCTTTGCAGCTATAACAGCTTCAACTCTTCTGGGAAGGCTGTCCATGAGGTTTAGGAGTATCTATGGGAATGTTTGACCATTCTTCCAGAAGCGCATTTGTGAGGTCAGGCACTGATGTTGGATGAGAAGGCCTGGCTCGCAGTCTCCGCTCTAATTCATCCCAAAGGTGTTCTATTGTGTTGAGGTCAGGACTCTGTGCAGGCCAGTCAAGTTCCTCAACCCCAAACTCGCTCATCCATGTCTTTATGGACCTTGCTTTGTGCACGGGTCCAAATCATTTGGTGGAGAAGGGATTATGGTGTGGGGTTGTTTTTCAGGGGTTGGACTTGGCCCCCTTAGTTCCAGTGAAGGGAACTCTTAAGACGTCAGCATACATAGACATTTTGGACAATTTCATGCTCCCAACTTTGTGGGAACAGTTTGGGGATGGCCCCTTCCTGTTCCAACATGACTGCGCACCAGTGCACAAAGCAAGGTCCATAAAGACATGGATTTAGCAGGGGTGATGGAAAATTACCTTCAAGTGCAAAAATTCACATTATAATAGTAACTAAAACATCTAAAATTAAGTGTACAGGTCCTTCTCAAAAAATTAGCATATTGTGATAAAGTTCATTATTTTCTGTAATGTACTGATAAACATTAGACTTTCATATATTTTAGATTCATTACACACAACTGAAGTAGTTCAAGCCTTTTCTTGTTTTAATATTGATGATTTTGGCATACAGCTCATGAAAACCCAAAAATCCTTTCTCAAAAAATTAGCATATCATGAAAAGGTTCTCTAAACGAGCTATTAACCTAATCATCTGAATCAACTAATTAACTCTAAACACCTGCGAAAGATTCCTGAGGTTTTTAAAAACTCCCAGCCTGGTTCATTACTCAAAACCGCAATCATGGGTAAGACTGCCGACCTGACTGCTGTCCAGAAGGCCATCATTGACACCCTCAAGCAAGAGGGTAAGACACAGAAAGAAATTTCTGAACGAATAGGCTGTTTCCAGAGTGCTGTATCAAGGCACCTCAGTGGGAAGTCTGTGGGAAGGAAAAAGTGTGGCAGAAAACGCTGCACAACGAGAAGAGGTGACCGGACCCTGAAGAAGATTGTGGAGAAGGACCGATTCCAGACCTTGGAGGACCTGCGGAAGCAGTGGACTGAGTCTGGAGTAGAAACATCCAGAGCCACCGTGAACAGGCGTGTGCAGGAAATGGGCTACAGGTGCCGCATTCCCCAGGTCAAGCCACTTTTGAACCAGAAACAGCGGCAGAAGCGCCTGACCTGGGCTACAGAGAAGCAGCACTGGACTGTTGCTCAGTGGTCCAAAGTACTTTTTTCGGATGAAAGCAAATTTTGCATGTCATTCGGAAATCAAGGTGCCAGAGTCTGGAGGAAGACTGGGGAGAGGGAAATGCCAAAATGCCTGAAGTCCAGTGTCAAGTACCCACAGTCAGTGATGGTCTGGGGTGCCATGTCAGCTGCTGGTGTTGGTCCACTGTGTTTTATCAAGGGCAGGGTCAATGCAGCTAGCTATCAGGAGATTTTGGAGCACTTCATGCTTCCATCTGCTGAAAAGCTTTATGGAGATGAAGATTTCATTTTTCAGCACGACCTGGCACCTGCTCACAGTGCCAAAACCACTGGTAAATGGTTTACTGACCATGGTATTACTGTGCTCAATTGGCCTGCCAACTCTCCTGACCTGAACCCCATAGAGAATCTGTGGGATATTGGGAAGAGAAAGTTGAGAGATGCAAGACCCAACACTCTGGATGAGCTTAAGGCCGCTATCGAAGCATCCTGGGCCTCCATAACACCTCAGCAGTGCCACAGGCTGGTTGCCTCCATGCCACGCCGCATTGAAGCAGTCATTTCTGCAAAAGGATTCCCGACCAAGTATTGAGTGCATAACTGAACATAATTATTTGAAGGTTGACTTTTTTTGTATTAAAAACACTTTTCTTTTATTGGTCGGATGAAATATGCTAATTTTTTGAGATAGGATTTTGGGGTTTTCATGAGCTGTATGCCAAAATCATCAATATTAAAACAAGAAAAGGCTTGAACTACTTCAGTTGTGTGTAATGAATCTAAAATATATGAAAGTCTAATGTTTATCAGTACATTACAGAAAATAATGAACTTTATCACAATATGCTAATTTTTTGAGAAGGACCTGTAAAGCCCTGTACACACGATCAGTTTGACTGATGAAAACCGTCCGATGGATTGTTTTCATCAGACAAACCGATCGTGTATGGGACCCATCAGTCTTTTTTCCATCGGTTTTAAAAAATAGAACATGTTTTAAAATTATCTGATGGATAAAAAACCGATGGCAATTTCCGATCGTCTGTGGGGAAATCCATCAGATAAAAAACCCAAGCATGCTCAGAATCAAGTCGACACATGCTCAGTAGCATTGAATATCATTTTTCTCAGCTCATCGGAGTGTTTTAAGTCACCACGTTTGGAACGGTTGTTTTTTTTTACTGATGGTATGTAGGCAAGACTGATGGAAAACAGTTTCATCAGATTTCTGATGGACAAATCCATCAGACGAAAATCCATAGGATATCTGATCGTGTGTACAGGGCTTAACAGTCTAAAAAATACAAATTCCAAAGTGCTATAATGGTGGGAACCTCCCAACTAAAAGGTTGTTTCACTTGAGATTAATCTGTATGGCAAAAATCTATAGGAGGGGTTTCCACCATCCCTGCTAAGTTTATTTTTATACAGTATGTCTTATTTTCAGCTTGATGTTTAATATGTGAAGTTGCATATTACAGAGACCGGTATTGTGGTAATATTGAAGTTTATTGAGATTTCCATACATTAGAGGATTCCACCATTATTGTCAAGTTATTGATCAGTAAGTTAGCGCTGCACTTTTTTTTTTTTTTTTTGTGGTGTGGGAACACATAACAGTGCTTAGTGGCGAGCCTTTCAATTACACTTTTTTATTTTAACCTCCAGTAGTTTATTGTAAATAGTAGTGTGGTGATTACCTATTATACTATAATCGGCATGTGGCATTAATAAACAACAGATTTCAGTTGTGCCCCACCAGGCCAGCACCCCCTTGAACAATGTGCCTGTCTGCTGAGTTCATCACCCCCATCCCTGCACTCAGTGCACTGATGGGCACTGATTAATAGCACTGATAAGTGGCATTGATTGGCACTGACAAGTGGCACTCATTTGCACTGGTGTGGGACTGACTGGCACTGACAGGTGGCACTGATTGGAAGCACTGATTGGCACTGACAGGCGGCACTGATTGGAAGCACTGATTGGCACTGACAGGTGGCACTGGCACTCGGTGGCACTGATTGGAAGCACTGATTGGCACTGACAGGCGGCACTGATACAGGTGGCACTGATACTGATTGGTACTGATAGGTGGCACTGATTGGCACTGATTGGCACTGACAGGTGGCACTGATTGGAAGCACTAATTGGCACTGACAAACTGACAGGCGGCACTGGCTGGCATAGACACAGTGCCGGCCGAAGACATTGTGCTGCCTGGTACCAAGAATGAAATGCTGCCCCCCCCCCCCCCCAAAAAAAAAAAAAAAAAATCACGCCCACCAAAATGCCCCCACATCCATCATTTTATATCATGATAACTAAAGTGGACCTGTCATGGCTCTATAAAAAAGGACCTGTTATGGCTCTATTCATGTATATAGGAGTATAAAGAGGACCTGCCATGGCTCTATACATGTATATAGAAGTATAATGAGGACCTGTCATGGCTCTATACATGTACCGTATTTTCCCCGTCTATAAGACGCCCCCATGTACAAGACGCCCCCCACTTTTCCAACCCAAAATTAAGAAATCAATATTTTACACATAGGTAAAACAGAACACATTTTTATTTAGTAATTACCGCAGGTAACGTTTAAATACTAGTATATTATGCAGGGGTTGTTCTTCCTGTTTTCTCCACTGTCTATCATACACTCTGCGGAGGCAAGTCCAAACTGTTTCTCTGCAGCTCTATTCCCACGCTCTTTTTTGCATAGCTGGCTACATTTGGTTTGATTTGGCAGAGTAAGACAATCACTTACTTTTATTATTTTCTGACATCTTGGTCCCAGAACACTCCGGTCCCTGTTGCATCTGTGCATCTCCACTTCCAACAGGATCGCATCTGCTCACTCTCCACCTCCACCCCCAGCTTTAGCTGACGTCAGTAACATACGGCTCGTGATTGGAGAAAGCCACTTGACAAGCTATGGGCCGCGACGCACCTTCGCGGATGTCTCCCAGGCTGACCAACCGTGTATAAGACGCTGTTCGATTTACAGGCTATTATTTTAGGAAAAAATAGCGTCTTATCCACGGAAAAATACGGTTTATAGAAATATAAAGAGGACCTGTCATGGCTCTATACATGTATGTAGGAGTATAAAGAGGACCTGTCATGGCTCTATACATGTATGTAGGAGTATAAAGAGGACCTGTCATGGCTCTATACATGTATGTAGGAGTATAAAGAGGACCTGTCATGGCTCTATACATGTATGTAGGAGTATAAAGAGGACCTGTCATGGCTATATACATGTATATAGAAGTATAAAGAGGACCTGCCATGGCTCTATACATGTATGTAGGAGTATAAAGAGGACCTGTCATGGCTCTATACATGTATGTAGGAGTATAAAGAGGACCTGTCATGGCTATATACATGTATATAGAAGTATAAAGAGGACCTGCCATGGCTCTATACATGTATGTAGGAGTATAAAGAGGACCTGTCATGGCTCTATACATGTATATAGGAGTATAAAAGGACCTGTGCGTAGCCGGCGGCCGCGATGTCACCGGCCACACATAGTGGATTGTCACTTGTCACAACGTCACCTGCCACACGTTGCAGATTGTCACTTGCCACAACGTCACCTGCCACACATTGCGGATTGTCACTTGCCACAACGTCACCTGCCACACGTTGCAGATTGTCACTTGCTGTGTCCCAGAGTAAAGGCAGGCAGCAGAGAGCTAATGTAATCTCTCTGCTGCCCGCACAGTGAGGGCGGAACTGCAGTGATGCAGGGCGGGCAGTGAGAGATGATGTCATCTCTCTGCTCCCCCGCCCGCTGTTTGGCCAGCAAGCCCGCTCACTTGCTGACTGTCCCGCCCGCTGACTGTTCCTCTGTTCTGCCCGCATGCTCCATTCACCTGGGCCCAACGCCCAGGTGAATGGAGCGCGCGGGGAGCGGAGCGGGCTGGCTGGCGGGCGGGCGTCAATTTGCCTCACAGCGGAGCGGGCGGAACGGGTTAGCGACAATTTGCCTCACAGTGCAGAGTAGGGTTGCCACCTTTTCGTCAAGCCAAACCCGAACACATTAGCAGCACACGCCAATATATATATTTTTTTGTAGTACATTAAATTCATTACCTCTGTACAAAGCAATGCACAGCTATTTTTTTTTTTTATTTAGTATACCCTGTACATATATTTTTGTGATTAAATAAAATTTCTAATCATATGGAGTTAATCACAAGAGTCCCCCTTTATATCAGAGTCAACAGAGTTCTCCTTTAGATCTGAATCTGCAGAGTTCCCCTTTACATCTGAATGCACAGGGTTCTGCAGAAGAGGAGTGCAGAGGGTAAGATGGGGGCAGTATGTACAGGAGAGGAGTGCAGAGGGTATAATGGGGGCAGTATGCATAAGAGAGAAGTGTGGAGGGTATGATGGAGCAGTATGTATAGAAGAGGAGTTGAGAGGGTATGAGGGGGGTGGTTTGTACAGGAGAGGAGTGTGGAGGGTATGATGGGGCGGTATGTACAGGAGAGGAGTTTGGAGGGTATGAGGGGGGCAGTATGTACAGGAGAGGAGTGTGAAAGGTATGATAGGTGCAGTTAGTACAGGAGAGGAGTTCGGAGGGCATGATGGGTGCAGTTAGTACAGTACAGGAGAGGAGTTCGGAGGGTATGATGGGTGCAGTTAGTACAGGGGAGGAGTTCGGAGGGTATGATGGGTGCAGTTAGTACAGGGGAGGAGTTCGGAGGGTATGATGGGTACAGTTAGTACAGGGGAGGAGTTCAGAGGGTATGATGGGTGCAGTTAGTACAGGAGAGGAGTTCGGAGGGTATGATGGGTGCAGTTGGTACAGCGGAGGAGTTCGGAGGGTATGATGGGTGCGGTTAGTACAGGGGAGGAGTTCGGAGGGTATGATGGGTGCAGTTGGTACAGGAGAGGAGTTCGGAGGGTATGATGGGTGCAGTTAGTACAGGGGAGGAGTTCGGAGGGTATGATGGGTGCAGTTAGTACAGGAGAGGAGTTCGGAGGGTATGATGGGTGCAGTTGGTACAGGAGAGGACTTCGGAGGGTATGATGGGTGCAGTTAGTACAGGGGAGGAGTTCGGAGGGTATGATGGGTGCAGTTAGTACAGGAGAGGAGTTCGGAGGGTATGATGGGTGCAGTTGGTACAGGAGAGGACTTCGGAGGGTATGGCGGTGGCAGAATGGGGAGGGATTTCTTGCTGTGTCTGTGGGGTGACCAGGGAGTGATGTTGGGAAGATAGGGGAAGGAAAGTGACCATGAAATGATGGGGGGGGGTAGGAAGCAGCTCTGAGTGACGTCTGTATGAAGTGGTCTGGGGGGGTGATGCAAGCTGGGGGGAGTTGGGGGCTGAGAAGTGGTCAGATAGCGATGTATATAATAAAAAAAAAACTCATCCACTAAAAACATACAACAATAAATCATACAACAGTACTACAGATCTATGTAATGGAGCTCCCAGCACTCTGTATACCCAGATAATGTGAAGGTAATGTATGACCATTCATGTAACCCTGTGTTCTCCGGGCTCTGAGTCTGTACAATCAGAGGGGTGAACTCACCACATACATACAGGTTACATGAATGGTTATAAATGACTTCACATTATCTAGTCTGAACAATTGGATTGGAGGATGTTTGCACAGACTGTTCATGCTTAGAAGTGATCTGTCAAATGTGATCGGCTGCTGCAGACCCCCCTCCCCCCCCCCACCCCCACTCACTATCTCCTCCGATTCTTCTGTCAACTTCTGTTAACCCTTCACTGCATCTCCTGAAGAAAAAACCCCCTTGAAAGCAACTACTATCCACCCTAGAAAACTTCTCCCAGAAAAAATCAGCTCACCTCCTCCCTTCCTCTGGCCAGCCTGACAGGAGACAGTGAGCTCCGCCCCCCAGTTCTCACAACACTCCGCACTGGTGATTGGAGGGGGGAGGTTGAGTCGGAGATAACAGGGACCCCGCACTGCACGAGACTGGAGGGAGGGGGAAGAGACAGAAAGGAGTTTTTTTAAATCCAGAACACACACCGCAGCCGCAGGCACAGTGTATTCTTTACAATGCCGCTGCTGCTGTTTCACAGTGAAAGGTGGAGTGGGGGAGAGGAACGGGCGGAATAGGATGGCGGGCAGGCGGCAATTTGCCGCCCCCCTAAAAGTGCCGCCTGGTACAATGGTACCATCTGGTCCCATGGTAGGGCCGGCCCTGCATAGACAGGTGGTATTAGTTGGAAGCACTGACAGAGGAGAGGGGGGGTTTCCAGGGGCGTACCTAGAGCATTTGGCACCTGGGGAGGATCCTATATCTGGCAACCCCCCTATGTTAAAATGTAAAAACACCCCACTGTGCCCCCTGCATCCTTCAATATCTCTTTGTCACTACTGCATCACTGGACCCCTTTACATTACACAGCACCCTGCACCTCTGGACCCCTTTTTTTACTCAAACAGGTTTTTTATTGGTACAAAAAGGAATACAGTTTACAAGTAATGCAGTGGTACAGGCAACGTCAGATAAAGGTGACAATATTCACAGTATAGAACGGGTAAAAAGACATCTAATATGCAAAGGCAAATTCGGTTATTAGAGCAAGAAAAAAGAACCACAGTGTTGGGTGGGACATGAGATGGAAACGGGCACTGAGCATCCAAAAACTACAGTCCGCGCAGAACGACGGACAGTGGGATGGCTGCAGATTATCTTACACAAACATAAAGGGAGGCATTAGCCTATAGTCTCCGGAACCTGTAACCACCTATCCCATATTTTACCATATTTCGCAGGACAACCTTTGTGGGAATAGATAAGTTTTTTGTACTTCAAACTACTATGCACTTCTACCAGCCACATACCAAACTCAACCTCTGGACCCCTTTACATTACACAGCACCCTGCACCTCTGGACCCCTTTACATTACACAGCACCCTGCATCACTGGACCCCTTTACATTATACAGCCCCCCTCAGCACAGACCTCCCATTCAGTACAGACCCCCTCCTTCAGCACAGACCCCCCCTGCAGCACAGATGGACCCCCCTTTCAGCGCAGATGGACCCCCCCTTCAGCACAGATGGACCCCCCCTTCAGCACAGATGGACCCCCCCTTCAGCACAGATGGACCCCCCTTCAGCACATCCCCCCTTCAGCACAGACTAGGGTTGCCACCTTTTCATTAAGCCAAACCCGAACATTTTAGCGGCGCACAGAAATTTTTATTTTTTTTGCAGTATACACTATAGCAGTGTTTCTCAACTCCAGTCCTCAAGGCGCCCCAACAGGTCATGTTTTCAGGTTTTTCATTATTTTGCACAGGTGATTTGATCAGTTTCACTGCCTTAGTAATTACCACAACAGTTTCATCTGAGGGAAATCCTGAAAACATGACCTGTTGGGGGTGCCTTGAGGACTGGAGTTGAGAAACACTGCACTATAGGATTGTAAAAGAATTGGGACACCTTTTGGGTGCCCCAAAAGAGCAGTAATGTGGTGCCGTGATGAACAGTAGGTGTGTGTCAGTCTGTTTCCCAGTATTATCCTCCCCAGGTTAGCTAATGCTAACACATAAGAGGAGACCTCAATCCAGGAATACAGGAAATCCCCCTAGCTCACCCCTCCAGTTAAAGAAGACCTCCAGCTAGGAGGACTATGGGGGGTGATAAGAGGGGATCCCCATCCAGGAGCATGGGACCCCCCTCTTCCCCCACAAGTTAAAAAAGACCCCCAGATAGGAGGATTGAAGGGGTGATAAGGGGGACCCCCATCCAGGAATAGGTGAGGGATGATAAGAGGGGACCTTGTTGATAGCCCCCGCCTAGAAAGAGACCACTGACTAGGAAGAATGCAGACATCTGCCCCCCTCCTCCCTTTTAATAAGGTGAATGACAATGTAGTGAAGACATTCATAGAGTTACACACACAGCAGCTCTGGCCACAGTGCAGAGGGGGAGGGAGGTGACTCACCGCATCAGATAAGGAGGAGGAAGAAATCCCTGTAGAGCTCAGATGTCTGTGAAGGAGCTCTGGGCTGTCACTGCTGCTTCTTCTCCTAGTTCTGTCCCCTGCGCTGCTGAACTTTCGCTGTCAGCAATGGAGGCGGGGGTGGGTGGTGGTATGGAGGGCACAGCACAGTGACAGGCTTCTAGAGAATTCACAGGCTGGCTGACTGGCAGGGGGAGGAGGTTGGACAGCAGGCACCTCACAGGGGAGAAAGCAGGCTCCAGTCCGCTGCTTCCATTTCAAGGGAGAGAGAGGCCGGCCGGGGGTAGGGGGGGAGTGCAGATGTAGATCACTCCGCCGGCGCCTGTGGGGACCTGCAGCCGGAACTATAGAAGCTGCATCGGCAAATGCGACTGGCTTACTCCGCGGCTGAGGTCCTAGTTCCTTGCTCAAACACCTCCAACTCGAAGCACAGCTGATTTTACCGGCCCCAATGGTGGTGACTGAGTTACACAGGGACAGGACAGATGTTGCAGGCACCTAGCACTAACAAAACTAGTGAAACACAGACAAGGCACAGGGATGATTAGGGTGTGCCTGGGCACACCAGGCACACCCCGTGGGCACGCCTATGTGCTGTGGTTTCATCTGCTGGCCCCTACATCATTACAGGACACAGCAGTGATACAGAGGACAGGAAAAGGGCCCAGCAAGGACACACTTCAGACTTGGTGCCTGCCAGTTGGGTAAGTAATCAGAAACAGTTCTTTTGATTTTTTTTCTTTTTGGTGGGGGAAAGCAACACAGGCACTTTAAATGTATGTCTAAAATGTTCTGAAAAAAGCATCAAAACAGAAAAAAAATATATAATAGTGGTCTATACTAGCGATGAGGCGAACACCCCTTGGTTCGGTTCGCGGCAGAACATGCGAACGGACTGAAAGTTTGCGCAAACTTTCGAACACTGTTAAAGTCTATGGGACTCGAATGTCAAAAATCAAAAGTGTGAATTTTAAAGGCTAATATGCAAGTTATTGTCCTAAAAAGTGTTTGGGGTCCTGGGTCCTGCCCCAGGGGACATGTATCAATGCAAAAAAAAGTTTTAAAAACGGTCATTTTTTCGGGAGCAGTGATTTTAATAATGCTTAAAGTGAAACAATAAAAGTGAAATATTCCTTTAAATATCGTACCTGGGGGGTGTCTATAGTATGCCTGTAAAGTGGCATGTGTTTCCCGTGTTTAGAACAGTCCCTGCACAAAATGTAATTTCTAAAGGAATAAAAGTAATTTAAAACTGCTTGCGGCTGTAATGTAATGTCGGGTCCTGGCAATATGGATGAAAATTGAGAAAAATTACATAGGTATCCCCCCCCCCAGCCCATTACCAGGTCCTTTGGGTCTTGTATGGATATTAAGGGGAACCCTGCACCCAAATTAAAAAAGAAAAGGCGTGGGGCCCCCAGGCCCTATATATATACTCTGAACAGCAGTATACAGGCGGTCAAACAAGACAGGGACTGTAGGTTTGTTCTTAAGTTGAATCTGTTTGTAATTTGAAACAGGTACATTTTGTAAGTGTAGCTCCAGCCAAAAAATAAATTTTTAAGCTTTTTGGATAAATTAGGGAAGGGTTATCATCACCCCTGTAACATTTGTTTTTGCTGTCTGTGCCCCAGTTCAGAAGATTTCACCTCACTTTCTGTCCCAATGACAATTGGATTTGGAAAATTTGTTTTTTTTAGGGAAGCAAGGATTGGTGATAAAGCATCAGTGGAGACACCTTTTTCCAATATTAACTCTTACAGGAGAGAATTTCCCTTCCTAGGGGTAGATTTCCTCTCACTTCCTGTTGTCTCCCTCCGTTTGTAAGTAGGAGTCGTTTGTACTGTAAGTTGGATGTTTGAAAGTAGGGGACCGCCTGTATATACTATACGGCCTGCCCTATATACTCTGCAGAAAATTGGGCCTTAGGTGTTGGTGGTACCAGAACACTGTAAGCCCTCACAGTTACTCTTGGTGGGCGCTGGAACGGGCCCTACTGTGAAATATTATATCAAGAATTGTAATCACATGCCCCTGTTGAATAGGGGCAGAAAAATTGGGCCTTTGGTGGTGGTGGCACAAAAACTGTAAAGCCTCACAGTTACTCTTGGTGGGTGCAGGAACGGGCCCTGCTGTTCAAAAACTGTAATTACGTGCCCCTGTTAAACAGGGGCAGAAAAAATGGGCCTTAGGCACTGGTGGTGGTGCCACAACACTGCAACCCCTCACAGATACTCTAGTTGAGCGCAGGAACGAGCCCTGCTGCGAAATATTACAGCAAAAATTGTATTTACACGCCCCTGTTGAACAGGGGCAGAAAAATTGGGCCTTAGCCACTGGTGGTGGTGCCCAGAAATAAAAATGTTTTTAGAAGCTATCAACATGAACATTGAGGAGGAATAGGATAGTCACTCAGCATAACCGGATAGTCACTCAACATCAGCATAGTCAGTTTTCAAGGGATCTCACATTCATAGTAAAATTATTCGGTTACATCAGCATCAGGTGCTTTGTAGCTGGTGATCCAAGACTGATTCATTTTTATGAAGGTGAGCCTATAAACTGAGTCTGTGGACAGGCACACTCTGTGATCGGCTACAAAGCCTCCACCAGCACCGAATGTACGTTCAGATAGAACGCTGGATGCAGGACAGGTCAGTAGCTCAATTGCATACTGTGCAAGCTCTGGCCAGTGATCCATCTTCAAGACCCAGTAACCCAGAAATGGCTTGCAGTCAGGTATAGGCTTGGCTGGACTAGAATGCAGTGGATATATATGTAGGAGACTGTATATATATTTTATGCACTGCAGATCACTGAATCACCTGCCTGGCCTGCCTGCCTGAAAGTGTCTTTGTATACGTACACCAAAAATGGCCTGCAGTCAGATCTAGCTGCACAGGATACAGTGTATATATAGAATATTTCATTACCCCCTTGTACCCCAGCACTGTCTTAGCTGACTGCCATACTTTTATGGCCATCTTTAATGTTGGGCTCTTAATAGAAAAAGAGTCTGCTTCCAGTGCTTCTATTACCGTGTTATGCGGGGCTCCCAGTAGCATCATTCTGTCACTTGCATTCCCCCCTCCCAGGTGATACAACCCCCCAAATGCTGCAGCTGGGCCACCAAAAAATAACTATGAGGGTGTTAGGCGGCCATCCCTCCCTCATTTATTGGTAGCTGCAGTGTTTGGAGGCTAATTCTCACCTTTCCCTTCTTCCAAATTAATTCCCTAAAAAGGATTTTATTTTTTTAAACCATTCTTTTCGTATCCAAACTGGGGAGTTATGCAACATGTACAGTAATTGTGGCATCCAGATCATTTTAATCAGGTTGCTTCACCCTGCCACGGATAGGGGGAGTCAGCCCCAAATATCAGCTTTTTGCTTAAATTTAGCCAGAAGTGGGGCTAGGTTATTACTGATATATTGGTCTGGGTCTCGTCAATAATATAATTAAGGTCCCCTAAGTTAGCTTCAATGTGAGACACCCTTTCCTCAAGGACATTAATGGTATTGCCAAATTTGTGCATAATGGAAAGCATATCTGCCTGCAGTGAGCTCCTCAGAGACATCAGCATGTTTGTTGAGGTAGTGTTTAACACAGGCGTCACCATGGTGGGAAAGGACGCTATGGAATCTGTTTGGGGATCCTGGAGAGTTATTACAGAAGGAGATAGCTGGCTCACCTCTATGTTGTCTGCTTGGGAGTCCAGTCTCATCTTGGATTTGGTCGGGCTGCTGGAGATGAGAGACCCTGGTGGAGATAGTAGCGAGCCTCCCCAGGAGCTGGCTGAAACATATAGGCTGTGAGCCTCCAAGGGTGCCGTTTGTCTTTTCTTTTCAGCGACATACCACCCCTAGGTATGCTGAGGTGTCGACAGAGCTCCAAATGGCTAGACAAGCCGCTGATGTGCAGGCAGACGCTGCTGAATGCAATTCGGTGTAAGGAGCTTACAGCCTAAGCACCCATCTTGCCCGCACACCAGTCATGTCCCCTATTCCTTTTTATTTTATTTTTTCTCAATAAACTTTATTGGTTTTCAATAAAAATCCAAATGAAAAATAAAAAAAAGCAAAATGGTATGTCCACCTGAGTGTACAAAATGGAGCACAGGGCCTGACAGTGAAAGGGTTAAATGAATCTATCTATTTAAAGGAGAAGTCCAGCCAAAGCTCATTTGTGTGCAATTCGTTTTGTACTCCTGTGACCCGTTTTCAGCAGAGAGTGGGCTAAAGTCTACTCTCTGCTAACATCACCAATGTCAGTCCAGGCACCGTGGTATCCCGACCACAGAGTCTGGATCCGCCAGGTGCCTGGACTGACACCCGTCTCAGCCTCTCAGCGAGCCGCTAAGAGCCTGAGATGGTTGGTTCACCCCCTCCACAACTCAGTGCTCCAATGAGCGAGGAGGGAGAAGAAAATAGAGCTGTGACTGACGGTCTACAGCTCTCTTCTCACGGAGCTCTGAAAACCGAGCGATCAGTGGTGTTCGATCGCTCGGTTCTCAGGGTTGAGGCGCTGGGGGACAGATGCAGCATCGGACTGATGCTGCATCCACCTAGGTAAGTATGATTGGGAGAAAAAAAAAAATCTTTACTTTTCTTTTAAATAAGATTTAAAAAAAAAATACAGTAAAATGTTGCCAACTCATATCTATCTCTATAGTACTTTTCTGCCTGTCACCCGGTATACCTTTAAACCCAATGTTTGTGTAATGTCACGTAAGAGTTTTGTATAATTGAAAAACACCATATTGTGTCTTCTGGCAGGGTATGATAGGAATAAAAAGTTTCCCACTTGGCATCTTTTGAAGTCTTAGATCTCTAGACTGTGAAAAATAGTATTGTATGATATATTCAAGTGTGAAAATTGGAACTACACTATAAATTGTATTTTTTATTGGGAAAAATTAAAATTTTCATCTTTTTTACCTCTTTGAAGTTTAAAACATGGCTCTAATAAGAAAATGTCAATAAAAGCTTTGCTACAGTGTAGCACATAAAACATAAATATGTATGTGGGTAACATAGTCTCATATTGGTTGTCCAATACAATTTAATATTATTTTAAATCAGTGATCTAAAAATGCATAAAAGGCAGGTACATCACACTGTCCAGAAATTGTTACTTGCATGCATTATGAAGAAAGTGACCGAGGCCAAATGCTGCAGACTCTCACCTCTTAAACATACATTAGGATTTCATACCTATTATACGTGCAAGAAGTCCAGGATCAATGACATATAATGTATTTAAAGTAGATTTATTGCCCAGGTTTCACCTTTTGGCTTCCTCAGATGATATAAAAGCTTCCAAACAACATTTAAATTTAAAGCCCAAAAATCCCTTTAACAGATAATTAAAAGAAAAAACTCCACCTAATTTGCACCACAATTACTGAAAAACCGTTACAAAGATTTTACAACCATAAAGATTAAATACATATACAAAGAATAAAAATTCACTAAAATCAAAAAACCTACAGAAAACATTTCTACAATCAAATCACGTAAGCTCTTGGAAGGAAAACTCACAGCTATCGTTTTTACTCCAACCCTATTATTGTTGCACTGGAGAAAATGTTTTTGTGAACAGAGGAGACTGCAGAGAGGAGAAAAGTTATTTTGTTGTTTTGCCTCAGATACCAGCTAATATTTGATACACAAAGAACCCCAGAGTGTCTGAAATCTAACCTGTGGTACAACTAGAGGAAAGTGAGAATTGTTACAGTTTGGTTAGATTGGAAGGGATGTGTAACATTGTTGCCACTGTTTGTTGTGAATACACTGTGAAGTCATAAAAAAAATTGGGCAATTGGTGTTTGATGGAGAAACACCTATAATTATGATTCTGGTGATGCTTTATTAGGGCAATGATTTTTTTTATTTTATGAACTGTCTTAGTTTGGTACTACAGCTGTACTTTTATCCACTTACTACTCTATAGGGGTTATTTACTAAAGGAAAATCCACTTTGCACTACAAGTGCAAACTACAGGTGCAAAGTGCACTTGAAATTGCACTGAAAGTGCACTTGGAAGTGCAGTCGCTGTAGATCCGAAGTGGACATGCAAGGAAAATAAAAAAACAGCATTTTAGCTTGCACATGATTGGATAATAAAATCAGCAGAGCTTCCCCTAATTTCAGATCTACCCCTCAGATTTACAGCGACTGCACTTCCAAGTGCACTTTCAGTACAATTTCAAGTGCATTTTGAACTTGTAGTTTGCACTTGTAGTGCAAAGTTGTTTTGCTTTTAGTAAATAACCCCCTTTGTGTTATAGATATTTTTCCTATGTGTATTGTTTAGTTGTAATTATACAGTTGAGGAACCAAGTGGTTGGAAGATCATTTTGGAGACACTAAGGTAACAGGGTATTGATAAAGATTTGGAGGAGTCGTTAATTGTTTAGAAAAAATACTTGTGTAAAAGGAAGTACCTTACCATTGGAGGTCCATGTTATGGTTATATTACTTATTAAGGTTTGATTCCAGTGGGTTTAAGATGCAACTTACAGGTCAATGAGGATAAAAGAGATGAGTGCACTGAATTGGTTAATGTTTTTAAACCACTGAGCTTTTGAGACTAAAGAGAAGCAAAATGACAAAAGCTGTAACAAAAAAATGAAAATTAGCAGATGTTTAAAACCTTGTAAGAGTATACAGTGTATGTTTATTAAAAATGGTTCAGCTTTGGACTAAACCGCAGCCCTCATCTTGACACCTGAATTCTTCTTTGCTCAATGACCCCATCATCTTTAACCACTTAAGCCCTTTGGCTGGCCAAAGACCAGAGCACTGTTTGCGATTCGGCACTGCGTCACTTTAACTGAAAATTGCGCGGGCGTGCGAAGTTGCTCCCAAACAAAATTGACGTCCTTTTTTTCCCACAAATAGAGCTTTCTTTTGGTGATATTTGATCAGCTCTGCAGTTTTTATTTTTTGCGCTATAAACAAAAATAGAGCGACAATTTTGAAAAAAAGCTATATTTTTTACTTTTTGCTTTAACCACTTCCCGCCCAGTCAATAGCAAATTGACGTCCGGGAAGTGGTTCTGTTATCCACACTGGACGTCGGAGGCTTTTTACCATGTGATCAGCTGTGTTGAATCACGGCTGATCAGGAAGTAAACAGGAAGAGCCGTTGATCGGCTCTTCCTCACTCGCGTCTGACAGACGCGAGTAGAGGAGAGCCGATCGGCGGCTCTCCTGACAGGGGGGTTCGCGCTGATTGTTTATCAGCGCAGCCCCCCCTCGGATACCCACACTGGACCACCAGGGAAGCCCCCAAGGACCACCAGGGAAGCCCTAAGCATGTGGATGGCCCCCATGGCCATCCACATGTAGTAAAAAATATATATATATAAAAAAAATATGCCAATCAGTGCCCACACATGGGCACTGACTGGCACGATCATACCAAGAAACAAATGTGTGGTGGCTGGCATTGCTAGGCAGCAGTGTCACCAGTGCCACCTACTAGTGTCCATCAGTGCCACCTATCAGTGCCCATCCGTGCCCATCTGTGCCCATAAGTGCCCACCTATCAGTGCCCGTCCGTGCCACCTATCAGTGCCACCCATAAGTGCCTATCAGTGCCGCCTAAAAGTGCCCATTAGTTCCGCCTATGAGTGCCCATCAGTGCCGCCTATGAGTGCCAATCAGTGCCGCCTATGAGTGCCAATCAGTGCCGCCTATGAGTGCCCATCAGTGCCGCATACCAGTGCCACATATCATTCCCCTTCAGTGCCGCCTATCAGTGCCCATCATCAGTGCCCATCAGTGCCACCTCATCAGTGCCACCTCATTGGTGCCACCTCATCGGTGCCCATCAGTGTCGCCTTATCAGTGCCCTTCAGTGCCGCCTTATCAGTGCCCGTCATTGAAGTAGAAAAGGTACTTATTTACAAAAAAATTAACAGAAACAAAGAAAAACATAGTTTTTTTTAAAATTTTTGCTCTTTTTTTATTTGTTGCGCAAAAAATAAAAATCGCAGAGGCGATCAAATACCACCAAAAGAAAGCTCTATTTGTGGGAACAAAATGATAAAAAATTTGTTTGGGTACAGTGTAGCATGACCGCGCAATTGTCATTCAAATTGCGACAGCGCTGAAAGCTCAAAATTGGCTTGGGCAGGAAGCTGTATAAGTGCATGATATTGAAGTGGTTAATAAATATCCCCAAAAAATATACAAAAAAACAAATTTTTTTCCTCAGTTTCTTCTACATATTTTTGGTAAAAAATATCGCAATAAGCGTTTATTGATTGGTTTGCACAAAAGTTATAGCGTCTACAAAATAGGGGATCGTTTTATGGCATTTTCATTAATATATATTTTTTTTACTAGTAATGGCGGCGATCAGCGATTTTCATAGTGACTGCAACATTTTGGCGGACACATCGGACACTTTTGACGCCATTTTGGGACCATTGTCATTGATACAGCGATCAGTGCTATAAAAATGCACTGATAACTGTAAAAATGACACTGGCAGTTAAGGGGTTAACCAGTAGGGGGCGCTGAAGGGGTTAAGTGTGTCCTAGGGATGTGTTCTAACTCTGGGGGGGATGGGCTATGTGTGAAATGACACTGATCACCGCTCCCGATTACAGGGAGCTTTGATCAGTGTCCTGTCACTAGGAAGAATGGGTAAATGCTTGTTTACTTCAGCATTTCCCCTGTTCTTCCTCTCTATGAGACGATCGCGGGTATCCCCGTGGACATCGAATCCACGGGAGTCGAACTCACGGCGATCGCGGCGCACGCCCATAGTGCCGCATCTTAAAGGGGACTTACCTGTACGCCCATCTGCCCAGCCGTGCCATTGTGTCAAAGTATATCATCGTGTGCTGGTTGTAACTACACCCCAAGTATGAGAGGGGGTTAAAGCTGTTTATAATATGCCATTCCCGAACACCAAGGCAGCTACTGACACTCCACAGTCAGGCGAACGAGACCCATAATTATAATTCCCCCCTAATAACGAGACACGGCTCTGTTTTTAGGTTTCCAGCAGGTCTGACAATCTTTAATGAGAAAACAGGCTCTTATATACACCGAAAGTATACTGCAGTAATCTAATGAACAATGGCCCAACTCCACCCACAACATCACACAATGGTTACATAACGAGCCCCCAATACACATTATTCTGATACATCCCTTAGCAGACAAAAGGTGAGTTCATTAACTAATCCCTTTTGCTTAAATGACTAATATGCATGACCTTTACGTTTCCCAGACTGGCTGTCTGCTAACTTACAATACACATTATAATAAATACACCTTCACACAATTACAGGGTTAATTAGGACAATCCACAATTAGATGCAGAGCAGCCACACTAGAATGAGTCACTCTGCTAATATGGCATATATCCTGGGAGATATTGTGGATAAACATTACAGACCCATTTTAAAGCAATCCAAGACATATTCTGAATGTCCATTAGTTTCTGGCTCATACTTTCTAAGAGCTTCTGGGTTCCACGGGCCTTCCCGTTACATCTCTCCCCTTTCGGCAGGAGACTAACACAGGAGGAGACCCCAAAGGGGTTGACTCCAAAGTTAGTCCATAGTTCCATTCCTCTAATGCCTGGACAACCCATCAACATTGTCATTTTGCTTACCGGGTCGGTAGCTGATGGTGAAGTTGTAAGGTTGCAGGGCGAATAATGGTATTCAGTTCTATAACAGTCACTTGCTTTGCTCTCTCAATGGCTCCCAAAACTTGTTGCTGATGCTCTTGGGAGAGGTAAGGCAAAGCATGGGCGCAAATACCATTTAACCTTTTGACAATTTCAGCCTGTTTGTGCATTTCAATGTTCAAGCCATGGGACATCTTATAATACATGACGTAGTGTCGTTGCATCTGCGATTTCTCCCTGGCCAACTTGTAACATTCAAATTTTAGACTGTGATATTGTGCCTGATCTAAGGTACATGTCGGGGGAGGTAGTCTTACCCGGGTCTCAGCAGCAAGCGGGTCGGTTCCAGCATCATGGGTCTGGGCGCACAGGTAGTCACTGGGTTGGCTTCAGCGGGGCCCATCGGGGCATAAGCAGAAACGAGGGGGGCCAAATCATTCCCCAGTAGTACATCAGCTGGCAAATCCTTCATGTCCCGAACCAACCCCCCAATCCAGGTGAACACGGGCAACGGGTAGCCGGAAGACGGTGCCTCCCGCTACTCTTACAGCTACAGTGTCTCCAGTGTGTTGGCTCTCTGGGATGAGGTTCTTCTGTAGTAGGGTCATAGTGGCACCAGTATCACGTAGGCCATTGGCTACCTTTCCATTGACCCAGACAGTCTGCCTGTGTTTCTGCCTGTTGTCCCGGTTAGCTGCTTGTATTGGATCAGCCTCGTGCAGGACTCCCCAATGTTCTTCCTCCTCAACGCAGTGGGCCGCAGGCATGGATGTGCGGGGGTTCCCCCTTGCTTGCTGTCTCCATGACTGGGACTGCCTGGCTGGATTCAACGGACAGTCTGGCTTTTTGTGCCCTAGCTGTTTACACCCGAAACACCTGATGGGTTGTGAGTAGCCCTGGCAGTTGAACCTGGGCTGCTGAGAATAAGTGGCCACTGGAGGTGGTGCTGTAAGGCGGTACAACTGTGGTTGGTAGGCGATAGCCAGAGGGGGTGCCGCTAATCGATAATCCACCCGAGCTGTTGTCTTGACCACAGGGTTATCCAGTTTACCGGCGTCTGTGTATTCGTCCGCCAGGCGAGCTGCTTCAAGCAAGGTGAAAGGTTTTCGGTCCCGAACCCACTCTCTGACTTCCAGGGACAGTTTGTGAAAGAAGTGCTCCAGCAGGAACACCTGCAGCACCTCTTCCCCGGATTCTGCTTGGCATCCAGCGACCCAGTGGGATGCCGTGCGGTGTAGGCGGCATGCCCACTCGGTATACGAGTCTCCAGTCTGCTTGCTCGTCTCTCGGAACAGCCTCCGGTATGCCTCCGGTGTGACGGCATATCTGGCCAACAGTGCTTATTTTACTAGTCCATAGTTGTTAATATCCTCGTCTGGGATGGCCTGAATGCTTCACTGGCCCAGCCGGACAATTTCCCAGACAAAATGGTAACCCATTCCTCTGTGGGCACCCAGTGTAGGGCACATTGCCGTTCAAAATCAGCAAGGTACCCATCAATCTCCCCTTCAGTTTCAATAAAAAATTTAAAAGCAGCAAAATGTATCTTTCTCCTTTCAGTTGGTGCTGCTGTGACTTCTGCTGCTGCAGAACCTCTTTGCTGTAGCCAATTTGCGTCCACAGCCGATATAACTCGGTCTATGATCTCCGCTGTAGTGTTTGGACCATAATGTGCCAGTTTTATGTTAACAGCCCGATCAAAACTTGCCTCTTCGGGGGTCATGTCTGTTATGCTGGGCCTTTCGGTTATGTTGGGTCTTTCGGCTCCATCCATTTCGACGAATTCTGCGATAATGTCCCTCTTCTTACGGTTGTTGGCTGATCGGTCATGGTTCTCCAGTAAGTCCTTGAGGGTAGAGTGCTTTAGCCATTCATACTGTTCTTCCATTGTCCTGTGTCCTCTTGTAACTGTCCTTATAGGCTGTGGAATCATCCCACTG
This sequence comes from Rana muscosa, assembly GCA_029206835.1. Lineage (NCBI taxonomy): Eukaryota > Metazoa > Chordata > Amphibia > Anura > Ranidae > Rana > Rana muscosa. The sequence continues at coordinate 44,686,121 of CM055121.1, forward strand.
CTTCTCAACAATGTAACAACACCCCAAGTATGAGAGGGGGTTAAAGCCGTTTATGATATGCCATTCCTGAACACCAAGGCAGCTACTGACACTCCACAGTCAGGCGAGCGAGACCCATAATGATAATTCCCCCCTAATAATGAGACACAGCTCTATTTTTAGGTTTCCAGCATGTCTGACAATCTTTAATGAGAAAACAGGCTCTTATATACACAATGCCGACATTAAAATAATGACAAAAATTGTGGCCACCCGCATGAACACCTTTTTGTCTAAATATATCCACCCTGACCAGGTAGGACTCATTACTAATAGACAGGCCCCAGACCAAACTAGGCGAATTATAGATATTATCACAGCGCTGAACTCAGGTTGGGATGGTCAGGGGAAGAGGGGAGCAATGTTGCTGTCTCTAGATCTCCACAAGACATTTGATTCCCTTTCCTATCTTTTCTATACTTTAGAATGCTACGGGTTTGGCTCTAAATTTCTGATAATGCTACTGTACAAGCGATCTACAGCGAATCTAAGGCCCACCTTTTAATTAGAGGCTATAGATCACAGGATATTGCTTTACATAGAGTAACCAGACAGGGTTGCCCCTTGTCCCCTATATTACTCACTTTGGCATTGGAGCCATTAGCAATCAAAATCCGAGAGAGTCAGGATATACAGGGGGTCTATCGCTGGGATCGTGAACACAAATGTGCATTGTTTGCAGATGACATACTGATGCTCCTCTCTTTCTCTGTTACCACAATACCCAATTTGCACCTAGTGCTATGGCACTTCACTTCTGTTTCCGGTTTACAAGTAAATCAAGCTCTGAACATGTCCTTAGAAACACATATAGTCCGAGCCTTGCAAAACTCATTCTCCTTCAAGTGGCAACCTGAAGCCCTCCCATATTTAGGCATCTTTTTAGCCCCCCTCCACAGACTATATCGGAAAAATTTTGCTACCAAATTCAAAAGATTAAGGGAGGACCTTAAACAATGATCCAACAACCCCCCATCAAGGTTCGGTCAATTGTACTTGGTCAAAATTAATATTTTGCCAAAAGTGCTATAATTTTTTGGAACGCTCCCTGTACTGTTACCTATGTCTGACTTAAAGAAATTTTAAACACAGTTGTTACAATTTATATGGGGAAATAAAAGACCAAGGGTGAACAGCCACACATTATACACACCTAAATTAAGGGGGGATTGGGAGTACCGGACTTGGTCAAATACTATCAGGCTGTGCAATTGCTCCGTTTCCATTCACGACATCCCTGACCGCTCTGGATGTCGTTAGAGTCATCTTTTAATTCTAAGAAGGAGATCAGCCACTTAATGTGGATGCGGGCAAAGGACAGACCGGTCATGCTGTGTCCAACCCTATCATTTTCATTCAACCTATGGGATAGACTCCTTGCCACACACTGATTTAAATCTCCACACACCCCATTGGCTCCATTGCTTGTTAACCCCTCATTCACCCTGGATTTTCACCCCCAAAATTTTGCCAACAAAGGCTTACTACGAATAGCGGATTTCTGTGACCATAGAGGTGTTTTGTCAAAACAATCCTTTTAGGAACGACACCAGCTTCCTCATTCCTAATTTTTCAGATACACTCAGCGCATTTTTTAGCGACACCAAATCGCACCTCAGATCTAACCTCTTCAACACCAAAGGAATATCTATGTAGGGGTTTCGACAAACACATTGGTCGCATATCCAAAATGTATTTCATACTGACCTCCGCATCCAAGAAGCTATTTTATATGCATAAATGGGAGCAGGACCTGGAGGAGACTCTGGATGTAGAGGAGTGGCGTAAGATAGCACAAAATACATCTAAATCATATATCAATACTTCGCTGATTGAAGCAAACTATAAGGTCCTTCTGTGGTGGTACATGGTGCCGACAAGAGTAGCGTCCTTTGTCCCTGGCGCATTCCCCGCAGTGCTTCAAAGGGTGTGGTATGAATGGCACTATGTTCCATGTTTGGTGGAAGTGCCCAAAAGTTAGGCGGTTCTGGATCCGTACCTATAATTTCATTTACTCACTCGGTCAAGTGAACCTTGTTAAATCGCCACTCCAGGCACTGTTGGGGGGGCCCAGTAGAGAGGACGTTGAGACACACAAATAGACTTATAGCCTTTATATTTGTAGCAGCCAGGGTCTTCATAGCCAGGTCATGGAAATCTCCCACGTTTCCCTTCTACTTACTAAGGTCAAAATTATCTTGGAAAATGGTAAACGAGCGCCTGTTGGCAATTCTAAATTATAAACTTGTCCCATTCAAAAAGACTTGGGACCCCTAGATTTAATATCTGTCAAATACCCTATAAGGCGGCTATGCCATGGAATGTCTCCCCCCCCCTTTTTTTCTCTCCCCTGGGTTAGGGTGCACCTTTCTAGTGCTTTGTTTCCCTAATAACTATATCCTCTCTTTTTGTCCTACCATATCTGCCATTCGTGGGCGCTCAGGTCAACTGGGGTATCTGTGACTGCCTAAGAGTTAAGACTGGCTGGTACTTCAATCAGGTGTCTTCATAATTTAGCGTAATACTTTCCTTTTTATATGCTATTCCACACCTACTGATTTCCGAGCAAGAGGCGAGTTTCTTAGATCTAAAATAGCATTGTTAGATGGTTTATTCCCACGTCCTGACTTTCCTCAGAAGGATGGGAGGCGACAAGAGTTATTATGTGTGTATATATATATATATATATATATATATATATATATATATATATACATATACATATATATATATGCAGATTTTCTTCTTTATATTGTTCTTTCTGAATCAAGCATTATATGTTCATAATATAGATGGCGAAGTAGTATGTTTGATGACAGTATGTACCCTTAAAGTGTAAGTAAACCCCCCTATCGCTTTCGGTCAAGGAAGCTGCCACCTTTGCCTCTGTTTAATCTAAAGCTGCCATGATGCTGCACATGTGATCAGTTATGACACTAGCCATTGAATGGTTTGACAGTTTGGTTGAGAGCACAACCAATCGGAATGTTACATTTCCGGCACGTGCCGGAAATGAAACAGTTTTATGGATTTGTTTATTTCTGCTTTAACTGTCGCAAAGATCTATACCCTGGTTAACAGCCAACGACTGTTTATTTTCATAACGGCTATTGCTGACTTTGTATATTTTAAAAAATTCAGAATAAAAAACAAAAATGTCTCAGCAATGTGTGTTAAATGATTAGAGAATAATAAAACAGGAACATGGAAATACTATAAGGGCAGAGGAGAGTTATAAACAAGCATATATATATGCAAATTACAAAACTGAAAGAAAAGCAAATTATGAGGAGTAGGGAAGGAAATCAGGTAAGTGGACCTCCAATAAGATTTACACAGGAAAATAAGCTTGAGTTAATGAACCTCCTCTTAGATAGATTGGCTTTAGGGGGCATTTATGGAGATAAATGGGCAATTGGCTGAGAAGCGAGTCATCTAAGTGCCCCCTTAATTTATCTCCATGGTTCATTAAACAGAATAACTACAGATATTTTATCTGCTCACATGAAATAAGTTTCAAATATTTTAAATGGTTGTAATCCTTTGAAAAACACATATCCTTCTATCATGTGTACTTGCCTCAATACAAAACACTGAGTGTGATTTCTGTCTGCAGTCCTATGCCTTTGCTATTGGCACAAGTCATTTCTGAGAGGCTATGCTGACTCCAAGGGATGGAATGGGTCTGGAGGGGAGGCCTCCAGTACACAGGCTGTGAATGATATCCTTTGCTGTTTACTTATGATTATCCACTTCAGCTCCGGAAGATTTTACCCCCTTCATGACCAGGCATTTTTTGCAATTCAGCACTGTGCTACTTTAACTGTTACCAGTTAAAGTCATGCAGTCATGCATGTAAGTTGTGCAGTCATGCAACGCTAACTACATTTATATAAAAAAAAATCCACACAAATCAAGCTTTCTTTTGGTGGTATGTTACCACTATGTTTTAAATTTTTTGCAATATAAATGAACAAATACAGAAAATTTTGAAAAAAAAAACAAAAAAACTATTTTTTTTACTTTGTGCTATAAAACATATCCAATAAGAAAAAGAAATAAATGTCTTCATAAATTTTGGTGAAAATGTATTATGCTACATGTTTTTGATAAAAAAAAAAATCCCAATAAGTGAAAGTCATAGAACCTACAATTTATGGTATATATACTGCAATTTTTTCTTTTTTTTTTCATACTACTAATGGTGACGGTCAATGGCTTATAATGGGACTGTGATAGTGCAGCAAGCAATCTGACACTAACTGATCCTGCGGAGAACTGACACTGCCACTGGCATCACCAGTGGCATTAAAGCATTTTTTGTAAAGGATTTTGTTTTAAAGCGGTAGTAAACCCGCTGATTTTTTATTTATTTTTTCTAAACCTGTAAGGCAAAAGGCATAATGAGCTAGTCTGCCCTAGCAGTCTGTGTCTTCACAACCAGGGATGCCAGATGTCATCTCGTGCTCCACAGATAGGTGCATGACACACAATGTACACACATTGCACATAGTTAGGCACATATTTAACCCCTTGATTGCCTTAGATTTTAACCTCTTCCTAGCCAGTGTCATTAGTACTGTGACAGTGTATAGTATTATTACTGATCACTGTATTAAAGTGGTTCTAAAGCTTCAAGTTGTCAGAAACCATGAATCAAACCGAGACAGAAGTACAGTTAAATCCCGCTAGTAATAAAAGTAAATTGAACAAACGTAGTCAAAACATAGCCAAAGTTCGGTAACCGAAACGGATAGTCAGACAAGCCAGAAAGTCAGGAAACAGAAATCAGCGTAGTGGAACAGCAAACAGGATCTGGAGTCAGACGGAACGCCAGCCAAGCAAGTCTTTAACAGGATTGAAAGAGAAAGTCTTTGTGATGTTGACCAGGCGAGGACAAAGATTATCTGGGCTGGATGGCTTAAGTAAGCAGCTCAGAGAAGGAAGGGCTGAGCCCAGCCTTGACACAAGTTTTTTTACTTTAATGCATTCTATGCATTAAGGTAAAAACTCATCTCTGCTGCAGGATCCCTCCAGCTCCCCCCCATTTATTCTTACCTGAGCCCAATCCGATCCAGCAACGTGCACGAGAGCAGCTGGTCTATTGCCGCTGTCTCCCTCCTCATTGGGCAGATTAATAGCAGATGAATAGCAGCAGGAGCCATTATCTCCAACTCCTCTCAATTAACTCCAGTGAAGAGGGAACGGGGGAGGGGACAAGTCCTGCTGTCTGTGTCAATAGACGCATCAGCGGGGCTCAAGAGCGAGCACGCACAAGTGCCCCCATTGGAGGCAGCTTCCTGTGGAGCACTGGACAGATAGGAGGAGCCAGGAGCACCGGCGGGGGACCCAAGAAAAGGAGGTTCAGGGCTGCAGCAGGTAAGTATAGAGATGTTTGTTATTTTAAAGTGGTTGTATACCCTATTTTTACACTTTGACCTACAGGTAAGCCTATAATAAGGCTTACCTGTAGCCAAAAATAATATTTCCTAAACCTGTACGGTTTAGGAAATATTCCCCTTGCAATGAGCCGCGATACCGGAAGACACGCCGGACTGGCTGAAACCTGAAGAAACGACACCCACTCAGATTGTGGAAAGAGTCACACTGGACCGTTTCCTGCAGGGTCTGCCCAGGGAGCTCCACCAATGGGTGGCTCAGTCAGAGCCTCAGTCCCTGGATGAGATGGCTGCTGCTGTCGAGCGCTACGGCTGTGCGGAAAGTTTCCAGGAGAGTCCCTCTGTCACCAGAGAGATGGCCCGTTTTCAAAGAAGTGCGTTCCAGCACCAGGATGGCACCCGTTGATTGCATGGTGTCTACTTGGGTGCATAATACAACTGCCAGGAGCACCCCAGGACCAAAGCTTCCGAAGAACTAACAGGGGGAACCCCGTGAGGTTCGCTGTTGGTCCTGCCATCAACTGGGTCATCTGGTGGCCCAGTGCCCAATACAGCAAGAACTAATAGAGTGCGACATGGGTCACCGTCGCTCCATGTATGTCCATGTATGTCCATGTGTTATGTTCTACAACCAGCCTGAACCGACCACGAGTGTGTGGTGCTGGTCAATGGCCAGGAGGTGGTAGTGCTCCTTAACTCTGGGAGTGTCTTCACCCTGCTCCGAGCGGACGGGTTGCAAAGAAAGCTGGTACTAAGGGAACAGGTCGGGTCATCTGTGTGCATGGTGGTGTTAAAAACTATCCGGTGGCCTGTGTGACCCTGTTTACACCAGCAGGAACTGCTTTACTAAAAGTTGGGGTGGTCCCGGGATTACCTCATGACTTACTAATTGGGAGAGACTGTCCCATGTTTTGGGACTTGTATGAGCAAAAGCTCAAAGGTTCGGGGGTTTCCCTCAAAAAGCAAGAACCCACAGAGGTGGTAAATAATACTGTGTTGCAGGAGGTTATTACTGAGGATCAGTACCAGGTTGCTGAACCTGCAGGAAGTGAGCCCGGTCCCCTGGAGGTGTTTGTGGGATTGGAAGCGGAAAGTACCTCCTCAGAGCCAGATATTTCAGATCTCGGGGGCTCCCGGGAAGATTTCCTTAGCGTTTAGATGAGGGACCCCACTTTGATCCCCACCAGGAAACAGGCCACCATCCTAAACCGTGAACCACAGCACCCTGGGGGTGGCTGCGCAGTTCCCCCATTTTGCTGTGAATCATATTGTTGTACCGAGTAACTAAAGTCAATGATGAATGTTGGAACAACTGGTGGTACCCAAACCTTTTAGGTCTTAGGAGTTACATTTGGCTCATAGTCATGTACTTGTGGGTCATCATGGAGTGGCTAAAACTCAGGAAAGGGTTTTACAGCGGATCTATTGTCCTGGTGGATGTTGGGAAATTAAGGACAACTGCCCCACCTGTCAAAGAACCGCTCGAACACCACATTTTGACAGTCCACTGGTACCGCTTCCAATTATCGAGGTTCCCTTTGGACTTGGACTTGGTGGGCCCCTTACCCAAGTCAGCTAGGGGACACCAATACATTTTAATTGTCCTTGACTATGCCACCAGGTATCCGGAAGCGGTCCCTTTAAGAAATTGCTCGTCCAAGGTTATCGCACAGGAGTTGTTTCAGAGGTTCATGAGAACAGGGCTCCCATCCGAGATCTTGACAGACCAAGGTACACCGTTCATGTCAAAAGTGAAGGAACTCTGTAAACTGTTTAAGATTAAACACTTGCGGACTTCAGTGTTTCACCCACAAACTCACAGGTTGGAAGAGCGGTTCAACAAAACCTTAAAGGGAAATGGTTGCTAACGCAGATCGAGTGTGCTTTAATCAGACATATCCCAGTTATTTCTTTATTATCAGATCGCTGTAGTGTGCATCGGGAAGTGTTCTTACCCCTTTGACAAAGTCGTGATGACGAAACGCGTCAGTGCGTGATCCCGCAGCATACCGGAAGTGACGAGTGACGCTGTGCGTTCCGAGTAACCAACTAGAGAAACCGGAAGTCATCCGGTGAACTGCTGGGCGGTAAGCTGTGTTTGACACACGGTGGGATAAACCATCCCCTCTTTGGAAACAATCGATCCAAGTTATCTAAACATCAAGTTTTACGATCAAATGGAACCCAAGCTGCCACAGTCTTTTAGACATATGTGATTGTCTGTTCATACTGAAAGAAGCTGAACTTAGAGAAAGATATATACATTTTTATTAAGAAGAAAAATAAATCGTTTTAAAACTGGACTATAATATGTGGAGTTTTTCTTCTCTCCTCATACTATTACCCCTGGAGAAAAACTGAACATCTTTTTTTTTTTATATCAAATACTTTTTTATTTATTTCTTTACCACAACATTTATACATACATCCTTTTCATTTGTGTGTTACAGTGTATTTTAACTTATCTTAATGCATTCACCTACTCATTCCCGCAGTCCCCCTGACATATACATATATACCTTTCCTTTATGTGTTACAGTGTGTATGTGCTCTAACTTATCTTAACGCATTCTCAGACTCATTCCCATAACCCATCCCTCCCCCCCTCCCCCCCCCCCCCGTGCCTCCCAATTGATCCATTTATCCCATATATTATTAAACTTCTTTTTGTTGCCTCTCTTGGTGTATATAAATTCCTCTTTTATTCTAGTATCATGTATTACCTCCTCCCACTCGGTTACTGTAGGGGGGGAAACCGATTGCCATTTCTGTGCGATCAGTTTCCTACCCTGGAACAGGCATCTCATTATTGCTATACGTTCACCCTTTAATAGTCCCCTCTCTTCCACTAGACCCAGCACGCATATCCTCGCCTCAGGCTGCAGAGATGTACCAAACACTTTATTTATCTTTTCTACTATTTGCTTCCAATATTGGTACAGCTTGGGACATCTCCAGACCATATGTATTAGGTCTCCCTTATCCTGTCCACATCTCTGGCATCCTGGGTCCGGTCTCCTACCGAACTGGAACGTTCTTTGAGGGGTATAATACGCCCTATGTATCAGGTAAAGCTGAGACATGTTCTGGGAGGGGGACATTGACAATTCCGGGCCTGCTTCCAATATTTGTTCCCATTGATCTGGGGAGATTGTACCCACATCCTTTTCCCAATTCGCCCTAATTTTCCCACTTATTGTATCGCTTCGGTCAGCCCTTTCTAGGGAGTCGTATATGTTTGATATCACCCCTCTGGCAGTCTCTGCGTTTACTAAGCTTCGAAGGATAACCATATCATTCCTTTCCGGTGGACTGTGTCCGAATTGTGCATTTAGCGCATGTCTGACCTGTAAGTATCTGTAAAAAGATCTATTTGGGACCGCATATTCCTCTCTTATTTCTTGAAATGTTTTTGTTCTGCCGGGAGTGAATAATTGTCCCAGCAAATGTACGCCTAATCTGTCCCACTCCTCAACCCTTCCCATAATTTTAAGTTCCTGTAGGTTACTGTTGTCCCAGATAGGGGAAAATTCAGAGAAGCCGGTGTAACCCAGAATCTTCTTGCCCTCCTTCCAGGATTTGACCATTAATTGGGCTGTGGGGCATTTAGAGTAGAATGAGTCTGCCTCTACTGCCTCTACCTCCGTATCATGACTTGTATCATTCATGACTACACTCATTCCCACTCCCCTTCCCTTCCACTGGTTACTACCCTTCATATGCTGCAATTGGGCAGCTAAGAAGTAGTATCTAGGGTTCGGTAGGGCCAAGCCCCCCTTCTCCCTTGGATGTTGTAGGGCTCGGAGCGATATTCTTGCTGTTCCCCCCCTCCAGATCAATTCCCTGAGTACCCCTTCTATTTTCCTAAACCACCGTTTTGGGATCCATACAGGTGAGTTGTGTAGAATATATAAGATTTGCGGCATCCACACCATCTTTATCAGATTGCTCCTTCCGGCTACAGATAGAGGTAGCCGGTTCCAGACCCTGCATTTTTGTCTCAGCTTTGACAATAATGGCGCTAGATTTCCCCCTATATATTGCCCTGGGTCCTTTGTCATGTTTATTCCCAGGTATCTTATCTGAGGAACCACCTTCACTTGATCTATCTGCCCTCTTAAGGGTTCCAGCGGCAGGAGTGCGGATTTCTCCCAATTTATTGCTAACCCGGAGAATTTCCCAAATTTCCCTATGATATTTATTGCTGTCTCTAATGAGGTCTGTGTGTCCCCCAGAAAGAGCAAAATATCGTCCGCGTACAATGCGACTTTCTCCTCTCTTAGTTTCCTTTCAAATCCTTTTATCCCTGGTGATTCCCTTATTGCAGTGGCTAATGGCTCCATGGCCAGGGCGAAAAGCAGGGGCGACAACGGGCAACCCTGTCTTGTCCCCCTGGCCAATCTAAACCAGGCCGAGCACTCCCCATTGATCCTTATCTTTGCCCTGGGATTCCCATACAATAACCTGACCCATTGGCTGAACTTTGGGCCGAACCGGTATTCCTCTAGCATCTTCCATAGATATTGCCATTCAAGGCTGTCAAACGCCTTTGTGGCATCCAGGGACAAGATCGCTCTCTCCCCTCTTTCTTCTACTGGCAACTGGGTGTTCAAAAATGCCCTTCTAATATTGGAGCTAGTGGACCTTCCGGGTATAAATCCTGTTTGGTCAGGGTGTACCAGCTTTATAACTATCTTATTTAGCCTTATTGCCAATATTTTGGCCAAAATTTTTGTATCTGCGCACAGGAGAGATATCGGTCTGTAGGAATGTGCCTCTAATTGATCTTTCCCTTCCTTCAATAATGTTATTATGGTTGCCTCCTCCATGGACCCAGGCATTTTCCCTTCCTCAGCCGCCCAATTAAATACCTCCAGAAGTTTCAGAAGCAGCACCTCACTGTAGGTTTTGTATACTTCTATTGGCAACCCGTCCGGGCCTGGTGATTTTTGCCCCGCCATTTCTTTTGTTGCCAATTGTATCTCTTCTAGTGTCAGTGGTGCCTCCAACCCCTCTCTATCTTCCTCTGTCAGCCGGTGTAACTTCAGGCTGGCGAGGAAGGCAGCCATTTCCCCCTCTCTACTGTTGTGCCATGTGCTACTATACAGGTTCTGGTAAAAAAATTTAAACACTTGTATTATTTCTGGTGTACCTCTCTTGATTTCCCCGTCCTCATCTTGGATTGCCGGTATGGTGGATGGGGGGTTGTCGGCCCTCGCTGCCATGGCCAAGATCCTTCCCACTCTCTCCCCCTCGCCATAGAAATTCTGTTTCTGAAATAGTTTCTTATTTTCCGCCTTTCTTCTTCTTATTTTTTTATATTCCTCCTGCGCCTCTAACCATTCCTTATGTTCCTCCTTGCGTGGGTTGCTTATGTATCTAATCTCTAAGCTCCTCACCTTTTCACACGCCGCTGCCTCTTTGGCACGCGTCTGCTTTTTAATAAGGGATATATTTTGGATCAGGATTCCTCGTAGGAATGCTTTCAGAGTGTCCCAGATTATTCCCTTCGGGGCCGAGCCGGTGTTTACAGCTATGAACTCTTTCAAACTGTCGCTTATTCCCTCTGGATCTTTAATTACATCTAGCCAGAATGGATTCAGCTTCCAATCTCTTTTATGGTATCTTCTATTCATCTTTATTTCAAAAACTATCGCGGAATGGTCCGATACACTCCTGGGTTCGTATACCACCTCTCCTAACTCTCCCATCGCCTCTTCATTACAGAGTACTAGATCTATCCTGACAGGGTCGAGTGTGTCCTTGAGTGGCAGGAGAATTGTTTTTCCTCTGGATGTCTCCTTCTCCATACGTCAATCAGTCCTACCTCCCCACAGAATTGAAAAAGGGGGCTACCAACTGTCTGTACAGAGAAGGGAACCGCCGGTAACCTGTCTATGTTTTTATTCATCGTCATGTTAAAGTCCCCTACCACTATTACCGGGACTCCCGGCCTATCCACTACAAACTCCATCAGATCCCATAGAATTTCTGTACTGAATGGAGGGGGAATGTATATATTTGCCACCACGTATTCCCTCGTCTCCATCCGGCAATGAAGAAATACGTATCGTCCTTCAGTGTCAATCTTACTGTGACTGCAGGAGTACACCATCCCTGAGTCTATCAACACACTAACCCCCCTTGAGTAGGAGGTGTGTGTGGAGTGGTATTGAATCTGATATTTCCTATGTTTCAATAGGTTAACAGTCCCCTTGTCCAGGTGTGTTTCCTGCAGACACAGTATTTTAACATTGTTGCTATCAGCATCTGAAAAAATCCCGTTTCTTTATTGGGTCTTTTACCCCTCGAACATTCCAGGAACATACCCTGATGCCCGTTCCCAAGTTGTACTCTACTGTACTTCACCATCCCCCCTTCCTGTTTCTTCCCACTTTAGAATACCACCCATCTTCTTCGTGTATACCTTAATAATATCAAATTACGTAAGCGTGTATTTTGTGGATCTCTTCTGTCTAGTGCCCCATTTATCCATATATTCCCTCTCACGTCCCTCCTCTGGTGTTTTTCGTGTTTTCTTTTCCCTACTATATTTTTTCCATTTAACTTGATGTATTGTATTATTTCTCCACCTTTGTGCTACTCCCCATAAAGACCAAGACATTTCCAACGGTCCCTCCCCCCTCCCGCTCCCCCCCTCCCCGTTCCCCTATCTCCACCACAGTAGTGAAAAAAGAGAGGCAAATCTTAAAACTGAGAAAACACAAAAAAAAGGAAAAAGAAAAAAAAGGAAAAAAAAGAAAGAAGAACCCATCAAAAGGGAATGAGAATCTGAGTTCTGCATGTAGGACCAAAAAAAAAAACCAAAGTCAGTGACTGTTTCCAGCTTCCTATGTTCCCCCTTGTTTTGTATTTATCCAGGTCATCAGGTCAACAGGCGTATTAAAAAATGTATTTTCCCCGTTTATGGTTATCCGTAATCGTGCTGGATAGAACATTGCGTATTTAATCCCCTTTTCTTGTAATCTTTGTTTACACTCATAGAATTTGGCCCTTTGCCTCTGTAACTCAGGAGAGAAATCTGGGTAAAATGAGATTTTTGTTCCGCTGACCAACACCTCTTTCATCTCTCTTGCCTTTTGGAGGATTGTGATTTTGTCTGGGAAATGCAGAAGTTTAATAAGCATGGGTCTGGGGCGCCCGCCCTCGGCTGGAGCTCTAAAGGGTACTCTGTGGGCCCTTTCAACAGAAAAGTGTTTGGATAGACAGTCCTGGCCAAACACTTCCAGGAGCCATTTTTCCATGTATTCGGTGGGGCGACTGCCCTCGCTTTTTTCAGGGAGACCCAGTACCCTTATGTTTTTCCTTCTTAACCTGTTTTCCATGTCGTCGATCTTATTGACACAAAAGTTTATCTGTTCTTGCATTGTTTTCATATTCATTACCATGGGGTTAACATCGTCCTCCACCTGGCTGAGTCTTTCTTCTAAGGCTGAGGTGCGCTCCCCCACCCCCTGAACGTCGTGTTTTAATGTTGACATTTCGTCCTTTATCCCTCTCAGCTGGTCAAAAATCTCGGCTAGAGAGGTTTTGCAGTTGTTAATTGCGGATAAAATTTCTCTCATGGTGGGTTCATCCTCCGTCCCTGTTCCCATGTTAAGTTCTTTCTCTTCCTCTTGTGTCTTTGCTTTTGGCCCTCGCTCGCCTGCTGCTTTTCCTACTATTTCTGCGTTTGATGTTTGACCCAGACTTTTCCGGTTGGAATTCACATGTTGGGCCCCTTGTCCCCTTGGTGGTGTGTGGCCTGCTGTGCTTCCCGGAATATGTGTATATTTTTCAAGTTTGGCTGCCACTGCTGACTGTCCTGCTCTGGCCCCCCGCATGGATTGTGACTGAGTTTGGGACTGGGAGTGGGATTGAGAGTGGGATTGGGGCAGCTGGGGTTGGGACTGGGACTGTGACTGTGCGTTCCTGGTCATTACCGACAGTGTGCCCGGCATTTTCCTTTATTTCCCCCCCCCCACCTCCTGTTATTGGAGTGCACTTATATTTATTCTTCCTCTTGCACTTATAGTTGTTCTTTGTATAGTGCTGTTTATATTATAATCTTTTTGGTTCCAGCACTCCTTTTACTATAGTCCTCCGCTGCTCAGTCCCACACCAGCTCTGTCAATTGATTACAATTCATACAGACTCTTCGCCCTTGCCTCCCCCAGCCTCTTCCTCTCACATTTATAAAAAGCGTAGACTCAGGAAATTATACACATTTGATATACATGTCTTGTGGCTCACCTCCCGCTCCAGGTTGCGGTGAAGAGATACAGTTTTTCCTCCTGTCGTCAGTGGTGTCTGGCATGGGCAATGTGGGGTCAGCAGACTGATGTATAGGCTGGCGGTCAAGGTTTGTGAAGCAAGGCTGTGCAGACTAGCGGTGCTTTGCAGGCCCCGGATGGTTTCTCTGGTTCCGGGCGAGTAACTACAACAGGTCCCTCCAGAGAGTTTCACGCTGTGCTGCGCAGCTGATCAGGTGGAGGCTGGGCGCTCTGGGTGATACAACCAAGCTCAGTGAGTCAACAAGTCCCGGCGTCCTGTATTCTATGTCCACCTCCTATCAGCTACTTCGTCTCCCGCACAGCTTCGCGCTGCAAGTCATCGGCCGGTCAGATGCATAGAGCCATCCTTCTCTCCCCCTCACTTCCTCCAGCCCCCTCCCGCCGAGCTAAGCATTCATTGCGGCGTGTGTGGTGGAGCGAGGAGCACGGTACGGGGAGCGAGCAAGCCGCTCACCTCTCACAGCTGCATCCGGTCACGCCCCACTCAAGCAACATCTTTACTAAAAGGACGCCCACAGAAGGCCGCTCTCAGTTGGATTTCCTATTGGGATTTTCGTATGAGGCTCATTATCTTCTGAAGTCTGGTGAGTATAATCCCTAAGGGGAGTCTCTCTTTTTAAACACCTGTCTGAAATGATCTGGAGGAAGGTGCACATTCCGCAGACAACATTTAAGAAAAACTGACAAGTGGAAAAAACTGAACTTTCCCATGGTGATATAATACACAGACCGGGTTGTTGTTTTTACCATTGTCCCTTGGGACAAGGGGAACCTTATCAATTTAACCATTGATAGGAGCGCCGCAAATGACAATTAGAATAATACCTACGGGTGATATGTTTTTATTTTGTCATTATATAAATACATGTTTATTTTTTGAATGTGGCTGCTGATGATTAATGGATATCTATGAGTAAAATCTGATATTTTATTTAGAGGATCAAAGAGGTTGTTTCAAATTGGATTGAAATCTATAGCGCTGGGTTAAAAGAAAAATAGGTACCGGTTGCACCTTATTATCCTTTTCTTTTTCTTGCGTTTATAAAGTCCATCAGCCCACCAAACGTAAATCCTACCAGATTTACCATGTCAACCTGATCAAACTGTGGAAAGATAGAGAGGTTTTGACAGTCAGTCTAAAGGTCTCGGAAGATCCTGACACTCAGGTTAAGAAGGTACAGATTGCAGAGGCTCTCACCCCTTCTCAAAAACAGGAGTTCTGGGAGTTTTTGCAGAGGAATCGAGACATTCTTTCAAAATTTCCGGGCCTAACCTTGGTAATTGAACATAATGTCATCACAGACCCTGGCATTTGGGTAAACCTCAAACCCTACCGCATACCCAAAGCTCGCTGGAAGGTTGTCTCGGCCGAGCTTAAGAGTATGTTGGACCTTGGGATCATCAAGTATTCGTCAAGTAGCTGGTTCAGCCCTATAGTCCTTGTACCAAGCTAAATGGAACCTGTCGGTTCTGCAATGATTTTCGCAAGTTAAGTCTTCTAGCAAGACGCGTATCCCATGGCCCCGGTGAATGAGTTAATAGAGAGGTTAGGACCAGCTCGGTACATCACCAATCTTGATTTGACCAAGGGATACTGGCAGATCCCACTTTCCCCAGAGGCTAAAGAAAAAACGCATTTGCCACACCAGAGGGGTTGTGGCAATATGCCAGAATGCCGTTTGGGTTACATGGAGCCCCAGCCACTTTCCAGAGGGCTATAGACTTCATCCTGAGACCTCATAAAGAATTCTCAGGAGCCTACTTTGATGACATTGTCATCTTTAGTCAGGACTGGGGAAGTCACTTACTAAAGGTTCAGTTGGTCTTGGATGCGCTCCGAAGGGTGGGGTTCACAGTGAACCCTGAAAAGATCAAGGTTGGGTGGGAGAAGGCCCACTACCTGGGGTATTTTGTAGGCAGGGGCGTGATTAAACCCCCAAACAAGGTCGAGGACATCCAGAAATGGCCCCGTCCACTTTGTAGGCAGGGGCGTGATTAATCCCCAAACAAGGTCGAGGACATCCAGAAATGGCCCCGTCCACTTACAAAGAAACAGGTGCGTTCCTTCCTTGGCATTGTGGGCTATTATAGGAGGTTTGTCCCCAACTTTGCCAGCCTAGCAGTGCCTCTGATCTCACCAAGGGAAAGAACGCGACTGTTGTTCAGTTGAGTGCATAAGCAGTGGCACCATTTTGCCGGTTAAGAAAGCTTTGTGCCAGGAACCAGTGTTGGTAGCTCCCGACTTCCAAAAAGAGTTCCTGGTACAAACAGATGCCTCAAAGTTGGGTCTGGGTGTAGTATTGTCCCAGATGGTTGGGGAAGATGAGCACCCCGTTGTGTACTTGAGCCAGAAGCTCACGCCAGCTGAGTCTCTCGCAATAAAATCTGCAACTACTTGTTAGGCCGACCCTTCAAGTTAGTTTCAGATCATGCACCCCCTACCTGGACGGCCCAAAATAAAGACAAAATCTCTAGGATCACCCGGTGGTTCCTTGCTCTACAGGACTTCAAGTTTGTAGTGGTACATAGACCAGGAAAGGTACATAAGAATGTGAATGCCCTTTCCCGGGTCTATTGCCACTTGGTTCATGGTGGCCAGACCCCTGGCCTGGAATGAAGGGGGTGGGGGAGGATATGTAGAGAATCAGCCTGGGGCAGGGTTGATAAGGGGTTAATTGAAGAGGGCAGGCACTTCCCCTTCAGACCTGCTTATTGCCAGCTGGACTTGAAAGTGTCAGGGGAGAGCTGTCTGAGTGAGAGACACAGCCATATGCTGTGTGAAAAGGTCCTTTGCTGTATTGTGTACCTGCTGGGGTGAACTAAACTTGTTTAACTGAATAAAAGACTGTTGCTCTGAGAGACTGAACTTTTCCGATATGTGCACATTTATTGCAAGACAAGACTGTCATTTCTTCTGTTTGTTTTGACGTTTTGCTGAATAAAGCAATTTTTATTTTACTGGACTGTCTGAACCGGCTTTTCACCCCTCTGATCCCTTACAGTTTTAAGGACTAAAGTTTATCTCATCCTCCATATTTCTATAAACTCCCCCACTGAGAAATGCATTCACCAGATTTAGTGAACTCCGAATTTAATAAAAAGGTATTAAAAATGCTTTTGCTGTTGTGTCAGCCACAGGTGGCCTCCTCTCCTTTCCACTTTCACTGCTGG
Source organism: Rana muscosa (assembly GCA_029206835.1). NCBI lineage: Eukaryota > Metazoa > Chordata > Amphibia > Anura > Ranidae > Rana > Rana muscosa. The sequence continues at coordinate 44,703,024 of CM055121.1, forward strand.
TACAGTCTCTTTCCCAGAGGAGCCCAAATAAATGCCAAAGAAACCCACAATAGTATAATATAATGTATTATTATATGGAAAACCGAACAGCAAAGTGTGCACTTACATTAAAAATGCCAATGAATAGCTTTCTCCATGTTTCAGCTCAGAGCTCCTCATTTCTTCCTCAACATGGACATGTGTTCCAAATGGTGGAAATGACTTCAGCTGCTGTAAGCATAAAAAAGGAAATAATACTATTATCTAACACGTTTCCCTATTAGATTGTGTAGAATAAGGTCTCAGGTCTAAGATTACACTCAGTTCTCCTCTCTGAGGTATACAGTGTGTAATATCCAGTCCCTGCCCCCTGCCCCTGGAAGCTCATAACAGTTGGGTAAATTCTGGATGTTAAGAGGATGTAGAAAAGAGGGGGATGCAGATAAGTAGGGACAACTTATGTAGGAGGATTTCTTTCACTTCTGTGTATCATCTGAGACTTGTCAGTTCACTGGGTAAACTCCTTTGGGAAGGTGGTAGGATTTGTGAATTGTTGTAGGCAGGGCTTTTTTTCTCAGACAATAGGTGCTGGAACTCCCCCTTTCTGAGTCACCCCTTTTCTCTGCCCCCTACCAACCTCCCAGTACTGTCTCTTTTAGACAATATAGGACCAAGTATCATTTTGTGGTGCTAAGTAATTTGTATGGAATTTGGTAATGATATCAAGAAAAGCAGTAAAATAGATCCCCTGCAGCCAGCAACAATAGATCCCCCTAACAACGACGGACCACCCATAACAAAATTTCCCCACCAGCAACAATAGACTCCCGGCAGCATCAACAGATCTCCGCACAGCCAGCATTAATAGTCTCTCTGGCTGCCATAAACAATAGACCCCCTCACCCAACAGTAGATCTCTTTCAGCAACAACTGATCCCCCAGCAACATAAGACCACCCAGCAACAATAGGTCCCCACCAGCAACAATAGATCTGCCCAGCAACAATAGACCCCCCCTGAAAAAAATTGATCCCTAGAAGTGAGCATCAATACCCTGCAGCAAATCCCAGCACCCCTTGCCATTACATACAGTCAGTCCAGGAGGTGCCGGAACTGCGTTCCCCCGCGTTCCCGCTGAAAAAAATCCCTGGTTGTAGGTAATGTAGATTTGACAGATATTTGGTGATATTCACAAGAATATTCAGAAAGCTAATTGTAAAACATGTGCTGGATCTAATGCCCCGTACACACGGTCGGACTATTCTCCGGCCAAAAGCACATCGGAATTCCGACGGAATTCCATCGAAGTAAAATAGAACATGTTCTATATTTAAACTCCGATGGAATTCATCGGAATTTCTCTGATGGGGCACACACACGGTAGGAATTTCCGATGGAAAATGTCCGTTGGAAATTCCTATCGTGTGTACAAGGCATAATTCTTTTGCACTAGTAGAGAGGGAGGTAGAGGTGGCATATATAAATTTAAATAAAGCCTGTTTTTAACAAAGAACATATGGGAAATGAGGGTGTTGAGGTTTTACAGAAGTTAGATGATCCTGAGAATATTAGATCTGGTAAATCTGCACCTGGAAATGTATCCAGTGGGGAGTTAGAGATATTTAAAAAAAAAAGGATTGAAACATTCTGAAACCTGCTCAGAAAAAATACTGCACGAAAAGGACTGAAGTACTCTGAAATCTGCATAGAAAGTGGGAAAGAATAGCGCAGTGAGAGAAGAATAAATATAAAGAAGAAATGTATCCTCAAACTAAATATATGGAAACCTATGGATATCAAAGCACTTCAGGGGAGTGCATGATAGGTATTCTAAAAGGCAAAAGCTAATGTTTAATTTTATTTAATTTTTTCTCCGTTGGTTACTCCATCCCTCCATCAACATGCTAATGAAATAAAAACAAAAACTTTACATACTCTATTTTGGACCCAGTGATGTCACCACTCACTAGGGTTCTTCCCCATGCAATGCAGGCAGATTATGGCAGGTGAGAGGTGCCAGAAGGCTGCTGTATATAGCCTCACAGCACCCTGCCCTAATACTCCTCTTAAAGGCCATCAGCACTGATGCAAGCAGCAGGTTGGCTCCTGGGAGATGTCATGCAGATATTGAAACGCCTTAATAGGTGGATGTCAGTCTGGAGCAGTGGACATTTGCATGCAGACTGCCCTGGGTAAAACCCACATGTGCTGCTAAGATTCAGTAATGGGTGAACAGTAAGACTGGAAGGAAATGGCCAGTTGGTGCTAGATGTTCTTCAGATGGAAAATGGGTCTCTATCTGAGTTGCTGCAGCTTCTAATGCAATCTGTGGGAAACTCACAGTGTGCAGTGAAACCAGAATAAGCACTTTCAGTACAGGAAAGGAGCATGTAGAACTGAGCAAGACCAAAAGTAAGGCTGCAGAGTACTGTCCCCCAGACTCTGCTGATTAAAAGAATAGCTGTGATCAGCGACTGTTTACTGACCTTGCTTTTTTGAATAAACACAGTGAGTGATCAGCACTGATAACTTCTGTGTTCATTCATAATTGAAGCCTCTGTATAGAACATTTTCTTTTCTTCCACTGAGTGCAGCTGAGCTTACAGAGAAGAGGGAGATTGAGGATTGTGTCCTCAATCCCAATCTATATCTCAAAAGGGATATTTCATCAACCTCCCCCCCAACCCCACCCCTCCAACAGTACAGTGTAAAAAAAAAGTAAAGAATAGTAACAAAAAATAAAAATGTTAATTTACACATAGATCCAATTTCTGTGCCCAGGTATCAGGAATCGCAAATGATTGCTGTACAAATTAACGAAAGGCTGACATGTGTCGCAACTGTACTGTCATATAACCACACATCCTTGACACAAACTAGGCTGCTTGTGCATCCCTATCCACATGTAACTGTTTAGGTGTGCAGTTACATACATACAGCCATGGTGTCTGTCAGCCTGTTATTGATATGTAATGATACGTTTGCTGGTTTTGGCTGTAAGCTAACAGTTATAATTCCTGAGCACAGTAGGTTTGTTGCTCAAGGAGGAGCAAAACAAGGTAGGACTTTGCAGGCAACACACAAAATTGGAATACAAAAAAGTTTATTGGATCGCAGAATTATTGAACAATGATTAAAAAAGACCATACAATGTATATAGCAGTAAGGAGTCCCTTTGAACATTGACGCGTTTCGCCATGAGGCTTCGTCAGGACGGACAAGAAAAAGGGGGGACGGTTTTTATACACACTTGGGACAAATCTCACTATCTGGAATGAGATATACAAAAATTAATATACAGTATATACAATTAAAAAGTGAAGGTAAAAGTAAATAAAAAGATATCTTTGGAGCTAAAAGACTACAGCACTGAGCACAGACTGAGCACAGACATACACTCCTACTTGAGGTTTTATGGCCATTTGCAGTCTTGTAAATGAGGCCTAAACCACCCCTCAAACACAAATTACACACAAACACAAGCATAATATATACATGTACACTTCAACATCATGGTAATGGTAGCTACGTGTGTCAGTTCACTCCTGGGCCCATTCATATCAGTGGGTACATATTATGGTCATTATAACCCATGTGCGCTGGTGTGCGTTGTGCACAAGTGCTGCAGTGCATTGTTACGATGCATTGCAGTGCTTGGCATTGATGAATGATCAATGAATGATCATCAATTAAAGGAAAAGCCAGTAAATTAAGCACTTAAGCCCCGGACCATTTCGGGCCATTAGGACCAGGCCTGTTTTTGGGATTCGGCACTGCGCTGCTTTAACTGTAAATTGTGCGGACATGCAATGTTGTACCCAAATGAAATTTGCGTCCTTTTCTTCCCACAAATAGAGCTTTCTTTTAATGGTATTTGATTGCCTCTGCGATTTTTATTTTTTGTGATATAAACAGAAAAAGACCGAAAATTTTGAAAAAAAATGATATTTTCTACTTTTTGTTATAAGAAAAATCGAATAAACTCAATTTTAGTCATACATTTAGGCCAAAATGTATTCAGCCACATGTCTTTAGTAAAAAAAATGTCAATAAGCGTATATTTATTGGTTTGCGCAAAAGTTATAGCGTTTACAAACTAGGGTACATTTTCTGAAATTTACACAGCTTTAAATTTATGACTGCCTATCTCATTTCTTGAGGTGCTAAAATGGCAGGGCAGTACAAAACCCCCCCAAATGACCCCATTTTGGAAAGTAGACACCCCAAGGAAATTGCTGAGAGGCATGTTGAGCCCATTGAATATTTTTTTTTTTGTCCCAAGTGATTGAATAATGACAAAAAAAAAAAAAAAATTACAAAAAGTTGTCACTAAATGATATATTGCTCACACATGCCATGGTTATATGTGGAATTGCACCCCAAAATACATTCTGCTGCTTCTCCTGAGTACGGGGATACCACATGTGTGGGACTTTTTAGGAGCCTAGCCACGTACGGGACCCCGGAAACCAAGCACCGCCTTCAGGATTTCTAAGGGCGCAAATTTTTGATTTCACTCCTCACTACCTATCACAGTTTCGAAGGCCATAAAATGCCAAAATGGCACAAAACCCCCCCAAATGACCCCATTTTGGAAAGTAGACACCCCAAGCTATTTACTGAGAGGCATGTTCAGTCCATGGAATATTTTATATTTTGCCACAAGTTGCGGGAATATGACAAACTTTTTTTTTTTGCACAAAGTTGTCACTAAATGATATATTGCTCACACATGCCATGGGCATATGTGAAATTACACCCCAAAATACATTCTGCTGCTTCTCCTGAGTACGGGGATACCACATGTGTGGGACTTTTTGGGAGCCTAGCCGCGTACGGGACCCCAAAAACCAAGCACCGCCTTCAAGGTTTCTAAGGGCATACATTTTTGATTTCACTCCTCACTACCTATCACAGTTTTGAAGGCCATAAAATGCCAAAATGGCACAAAACCCCCCCAAATGACCCCATTTTGGAAAGTAGACACCCCAAGCTATTTGCTGAGAGGCATGTTGACCCCATTGAATATTTTTTTTTTTTGTCCCAAATGATTGAATAATGACAAAAAGAAAAAAAAAATGTACAAAAAGTTGTCACTTAATGATATATTGCTCACACATGCCATGGTTATATGTGGAATTGCACCCCAAAATACATTCTGCTGCTTTTCCTGAGTACGGGGATACCATATGTGTGGGACTTTTTGGGAGCCTAGCCGCGTACAGGGCCCCAAAAACCAAGCACCGCCTTCAGGATTTCTAAGGGCGTAAATTTTTGATTTCACTCCTCACTACCTATCACAGTTTCGAAGGCCATAAAATGCCAAAATAGCACAAAACCCCCCCAAATTACCCCATTTTGGAAAGTAGACACCCCAAGCTATTTGCTGAGAGGCATGTTGAGTCCATGGAATATTTTATATTTTGCCACAGGTTGCGGGAATATGACAAACTTTTTTTTTTTGCACAAAGTTGTCACTAAATGATATATTGCTCACACATGCCATGGGCATATGTGAAATTACACCCCAAAATACATTCTGCTGCTTCTCCTGAGTACGGGGATACCACATGTGTGAGACTTTTTGGGAGCCTAGCCGCGTACGGGACCCCAAAAACCAAGCACCGCCTTCAAGGTTTCTAAGGGCATAAATTTTTGATTTCGCTCCTCACTACCTATCACAGTTTTGAAGGCCATAAAATGCCAAGATGGCACAAAACCCCCCCAAATGACCCCATTTTGGAAAGTAGACACCCCAAGCTATTTGCTGAGAGGCATGTTGACCCCATTGAATATTTTTTTTTTTTGTCCCAAATGATTGAATAATGACAAAAAAAAAAAAAAATTTACAAAAAGTTGTCACTAAATGATATATTGCTCACACATGCCATGGTTATATGTGAAATGACACCCCAAAATACATTCTGCTGCTTCTCCTGAGTACGGGGATACCACATGTGTGGGACTTTTTGGGAGCCTAGCCGCGTACGGGACCCCAAAAACCAAGCACCGCCTTCAAGGTTTCTAAGGGCATAAATTTTTGATTTCACTCCTCACTACCTCTCACAGTTTTGAAGGCCATAAAATGTCAAAATAGCCCAAAACCCCCACAAATGACCCCATTTTGGAAAGTAGACACCCCAAGCTATTTGCTGAGAGGCATGGTGAGTATTTTACAGCTCTCATTTGTTTTTGAAAATTAAGAAAGACATTTTTTTTCTTTTTTTTTTCTTTTTTTACATTTCAAAACTTTGTGACAAAAAGCGAGATCTGCAAAATACTCAACATACCTCTCAGCAAATAGCTTGGGGTGTCTACTTTCCAAAATGGGGTCATTTGGGGGGGTTTTGTGCCATCTGGGCATTCCATGGCCTCCGAAACTGTGATAGGCAGTGAGGAGTGAAATCAAAAATTTACACCCATAGAAATCCTGAAGGCGGTGCTTGGTTTTTGGGGTCCCGTACGCGACTAGGCTCCCAAATAGTCCCACACATGTGGTATCCCCGTACTCAGGAGAAGCAACAGAATGTATTTTGGGGTGTAATTCCACATATGCCCATGGCATGTTTGAGCAATATATAATTTAGTGACAACTTTTTGTACATTTTTTTTTTTTTTTTGGTCATTATTCAATCACTTGGGACAAAAAAAAAATATTCAATGGGCTCAACATGCCTCTCAGCAAATAGCTTGAGGTGTCTACTTTACAAAATGGGGTCATTTGGGGGGGTTTTGAACTGTCCTGGCATTTTATGCACAACATTAGGAAGCTTATGTCACACATCATCCACTCTTCTAACCACTTGAAGACAAAGCCCTTTTTGACACTTTTTGTTTACATGAAAGAAAATTTTTTTTTGCAAGAAAATTATGTTGAACCCCCAAACATTTTATATTTTTTTAAAGCAAAGGCCCTACAGATTAAAATAGTGGGTGTTGCATTTTTTTTTCCACACAGTATTTGCGTAGCGATTTTTCAAACGCATTTTTTGGGGGAAAAACACACTTTTTTTATTTTTAATGCACTAAAAAACACTATATTGCCCAAATGTTTGATGAAATAAAAAAAAGATGATCATAGGCCGAGTACATGGATACCAAACACGACATGCTTTAAAATTGCGCACAAACGCGCAGCGGCGACAAACTACATTCATTTTTAAAAGCATTTAAAAGCCTTTACAGGTTACCACGTTAGATTTACAGAGGAGGTCTACTGCTAAAATGACTGCCCTCGATCTGACCTTCGCGGTGATACCTCACATGCATGATGCAATTGCTGTTTACATATGACGCTAGACCGACGCTTGCGTTCGCCTTTGCGCAAAAGCAGGGGGGGACAGCGGTGCTTTTTTTTTTTTTTTTTTATTATTTATTTGGCTTTTTTATTTTATTTTTAAACTGTGCCTTCCATATTTTATTTTTTTACCATCTTTATCGTTATCTCAGGGAATGTAAATATCCCCTATGATAGCAATAAGTAGTGACAGGTACTCTTTTTTTGAAAAAAATTGGGGGGTTAGACCCTAGATCTTTCCTCTGCCCTCAAAGCATCTGACCACACCAAGATCGGTGTGATAAAATGCTTTCCCAATTTCCCAATGGCGCTTTTTATATCCGGGGGGGACATTCCGTCCCACTGCTTGTAAAAGCAGTCTAGAGGCTAATTATCTGCTAGAATTGCTTTTACATGAAAGCCGGCTGCTGGCTGAAAAGAATGATACCAAGATGATACCTAAACCCGCAGGCATCATTCTGGTATAAACATTCAAAGTCCAGCAACATACCAGTACGTTGCTGGTCCTTGTTGGACATGTATTGTAATCTTTTTTTTCATACAGCCTATTGGCTGAACGAAAAAAAGAGATTGATTGGTGGGTATGCCCACCATTAGAATACCTCCCTTCATCCACCCACTTCTAATGATGGGCATATATGCCGAAGCATGGGGGCATCCTCCCGCAAAAAAGTTATGCCGCGTACACACGGTCAAGCCTTCGTCGGAATTTCGACCGTATGTACGCGGCATAAAAGGTTATGCCGCGTACACACAGTCGGACTTTTCCACGGGCAAGCCTCCGTTGGAATTTCGACCGTATATACGCGGCATTAGGAGCAAAATCGCTCCTCCGCCCCTGCTGCCCCCATGCTTCGGCATATATGCTCTTTTTTTTAACTGTGGTGGTGAAATCACCTCCTACAGCGTTGGAGTCACGACTTTATGTATCGTGGGAGCAAACGCTGTTGCTGTCAAGATAAATAGATCCGCGCTGCAACTGAATGGCGTACCTGCTAAGCAAATGGTGGTTAACATTAAAACAAAGTAACATTACAGTACAACAGTAAGACCTTACCATGCCATACCTGCAAAGCAAATACCAAAACAAAACCTAGTAAAAAATAAAAAAATGTTTTAACGCAACCTGTGCCTAAAATATATATATGCCGAAGCATGGGGGCATCCTCCCGCAAAAAAGTTATGCCGCGTACACACGGTCGGAATTTTCCACGGGCAGGCCTCCGTCGGAATTTCGACCGTATGTACGCGGCATTAGGAGCAAAATCGCTCCTCCGCCCCTGCTGCCCCCATGCTTCGGCATATATGCTCTTTTTTTTAACTGTGGTGGTGAAATCACCTCCTACAGCACTGGAGTCACGGCTTTATGTATCGTGGGAGCAAACGCTGTTGCTGTCAAGATAAATAATTCCGCGCTGCAGTTGAATGGCGCACCTGAAAACAAAAAATTACATACCTGAAAAGCAAGCATGATAAAACATTGCAGAATAGAATACAGTAAAAAAGAGCAGAACAATAGAGAGAAAATAGAGAGAGAGAGAACAATAAAACGACAACTATTTTTGGTTTTTTTATTTTATATTTTTTTTGTGTTTTGTTTTTTACGTTTTTTTTTTCTTTTTTACACTTTTTTTTGTAACTTTACAACTGTAATGGTTCGGGTCTCTCAAAATGTAATGGCATCTTGGGAGACCCTGTGTAAGTGTATCCTTGTCTGTGAAATGCTGTACCCTACGCTAAAACTTCACTTTTGAGTGGTAGCGTTCAAAACATTCACCTTGGCAAAGACCAGGCTTGTCAGGACAGAGTGGACAAAAACTACGGGTGTCACGCCTAAATCCGCGCTTGCTACAGACACGACATCTTTTTTGGGGGTGGCTTTGGGTAGGGGTACTCGGGAGGACATACGAATAATGCCTCTCATGCAGCCGGCTTACTGCATTTGGTAGGGGATGGTGAGGTGCAGAACCGCCTGGATACAGGAGTTCTGTGACTATCTCATTCTGGAATTTTAGAAGAGATAACGTCCCGCCTGAAGCTCTGTATAGCACATGAGCGTTCAGCAAAGCCAATTGGAATAATGATAGAGACACTTTTTTGTACCAGCGTCTCGCCTTATGGTCAATTAGATACGGCGCCATCAACTGGTCGTTGAGGTCCACCCCTCCCATATTTTGGTTATATTCGTGGACACAGAGGGGTTTCTCCACAACACCAGTCGCCGTACGAATTTGAACTGTCGTGTCTGCATGAAGGGAGGTAAGAAGGAAAACATTCTTATTGTCCCTCCACTTCATAGCGAGCAAGTTATTACACTTCAAGCAGGCTCTCTCCCCCAGCCTAAGATGGGCATCTACAAGCCGCTGGGGAAAGCCCCGGCGATTAGGTCGCACGGTGCCACATGCTCCAATCTGATGATCAAACAAGTGACTAAACAGTGGCACGCTCGTGTAATAATTGTCCACATACAAGTGGTACCCCTTTCCGAATAAGGGTGACACCAAGTTCCACACTATCTTGCCAGCGCTCCCTATGTAATCCGGGCAGTTGACCGACTCAATCTGACTATCTTTTCCCTCATAAACCGTAAAGTTCACTACATAGCCTGTTGCCCTGTCACAGAACTTGTAGAGCTTGACCCCGTATCTGGCACGCTTGCTGGGAAGGTACTGCTTGAAAGACAAGCGGCCAGAAAATTTAATCAGGGACTCATCAACGCAGACAACTTGATCGGGAGTAAACAAGGCTGCAAAACGTTCGTTGAAGTGGTTTATGAGGGGCTGAATTTTATAGAGCCGGTCGTATTCAGGGTCCCCACGTGGACGACAAAGTTCATTGTCGTTGAAGTGCATGAACCGCAAAATCTGCTCGTATCGTGCCCTGGACATGGAGGCAGAGAACACGGGCATGTGGTCAATTGGGTGCGTGGACCAATAAGCACGCAATGACGGAAATTTATGTGTGCCCATGTTGAGGGAAAGGCCCAGAAAGGTCTTAAATTCGGAAACCGTAATTGGTTTCCAATTTCTGGCAATTTTAGGCAACTGGGGGTTAGCGGCGATAAATTGACCAGCATATAAATTACTCTGGTCCACAATAGATCTATAGAGATCTTCCGTGAAAAACAGCGAATAAAAATCAATTGGAATAAAATCAGCTGTTTCCACCTGAATACCGGGTTGGGCAGTGAATGGGGGAAGTACGGGTTCTGCAGAAGTGGTGGGGACCCAATCAGGATAGGCGAATTCTGCAGGAAGGGCAGTATGGGCACGACGGGCCTGCCTTTGTCTTCTTGGTGGCAGCGGGACACTACTTGTGCTTGCCACCTCGCCAGCTTGAACTGCACTTATGGGACTCGCCACGTCACCAAGTGTTACTGCAGTGCTGGATGTACGCCCAGGCTGTACTAGGCCGCTGGTGCTTGCCAGTTCACCAGAAGGAATAGCGGCGCTAGTACTACTCTGCTCCATGATACGAGAGACCTGCGGTTCTTGCTCCTCAACAACCTCAGAAGATCGGGATCGGGTACACCTGACCTTAGCAGGGACCTCAACTTCGTCGTCAGAGCTATCTGACGTGGGGCCGCTGACGTCACTGTCTTCTACGGGAAGATATTCTGAGCCTGAATCTGACAGATACGTGACCTCCTCTTCACTATCTGTCATGCTCAGAATCTCGTAGGCCTCTTTACTAGTGTACCTTCGTCTTGCCATTTTGGGCTCTAAATTTAGGGGTACACTAGTAAGATTCACAGGAAAAAAAGCACCTGACTGTCGTCAGCAAATATATCAAACGCTACAAAAAAACTGTTAGCGATCGCAGGGATCAGGCCTGTCTCTGCGAACGCTGCAGTTATGTGTGTTGTGTTTGGTAAGTGACAGTGATCGATCGATACTGCACTTGGGTGGGCTGGGCTGGGCTGGGCTGGGCGGAGGGGCTAAACGCAGGCGCTAGCAGGTATCTGGGCTGATCCCGCTAACACTGCGTTTTTGGGAACCCTAAACCGCTGGGGATGCTAGTATAGATCTGATCAGATACTATACCACTAAGGGGGGTGTATGCTTTGCGCGTGGGTGTTAGCGTTACTGGCACTAACCTAACACTGCCTGGGGCGACGCAGACCCTCTCTGGCGCTAAAACCTAATTGATCTCACCCGCCGGGCGATCAGGGGGGTTAAACCTTTATTGGGTTATATACGGCGGGTGCCCTGATGCTATAAAAAGCAAACTAATCAACCAGCGTCACCCGTAACCTTTATATGGTGATCACTGGTGAAAGGGTTAACTAGGGGCAATCAGGGGGTTAAAACCGTTATTAGGTTAAATATGGGGGTACCTGACACTATATAAAAACCTGACGGGTAACCTAAATAACTAAATAACTTACTGGCTAACCAGTGACACCAGTGACGCTTATACGGCGATCACTGGTGAAAGGGTTAACTCTAGGGGCAATCAGGGGGTTAAAATAATATATGGGGGTACCTGACACTAATAAAAACCTGCGGCGAACCTAAAAAAAATAACTGCCTATCTAAAACACCAGCGACACGAATACAGCGATCGGAAAAACAATCGCTTAGTGACGCTGAAGTTAGGGGGTGAAAGGGTTACCTGGGGGGTGATCAAGGGGTTAAACCTTTATTAGGGGGGGTTAGGGGGCTACCCTGGACCTAAAGGGGCCTAATCCTAACTGCCCTGCAACTTTTTACAATCACAGATGACACTAAATGCAGTGATCAGTAAAATAAATGATCACTGCAATCAGTGACACTGTGATTGGGGGCTTTGGGGTGACCTGGGGGGTGATCTGGGGGTGACTGGGGGGTGATTTGTGTGCCTATGTGTACCTACGTGTCAGTGGACTGTTGGAGCACTAACCTCTGTCTTCTCTCCTCGGCGCCGGGAACGAAAAGACCGCGGCGAGGGAGATGACATCACTTCCTCCAGCCTGTGTTTACATTTCAGGCAGGAGGAAGCAATTTCATTCGCCGGGAGCGATCGCGAGGGGAGGGCGGAATCGAGCGGCCGCCCCCTCATGCCTGATCGCTCCCGAACACTTAACGGCCGCTCACTGCAGTGAAGGGGGGTCCGGATGGACCCCCCAACTGCACAAAGGCGATCACGTAGATCTACGTGATTCTGCCTGTCGGTGCCATTCTGCCGACGTAAATCGGCGGTGGGCGGTCATTAAGTGGTTAATAAATATCTGTGTACCTGCTATACTGTCGATAGCTGGAATGAATAATAATCATGAACACCATTCAGCTTTGCCTGAATGAGTCAGAATCATGTCATAAAACCCTCATGTATCTATATATATATTTTTTAAGTGTTTAAAAACTTAAAACCATGCAAACACACACTCAGACTATTAAAATATAGTACATTTTCATGGTGTATATTTAATGTAACATGATGACTTTTTGAATGTTAAGGTGCCAGCTGATGTATTCATTTTATTAAAAAAAAAAACAATGATTGTAAGAGATCAGAAAAACTGTGAATGCACAAATATATCATAGGAGAATAAAATAACATATATTTATTTAAGAACTGTCATTTCTAATTTGAACAGTTTGCTGTCTGATATTCTGTCATGGATATGCAGTAGTGTTTGTCTGTCAGCTTACCTTTCTTCCCATGTGTTCATCTAGAGACCAGACCTCCTTCACCTGGCTTCCTTTATAATCTCCTCCCAGCCTGACTCCACCCCAGGCCCTATCACTGAACACTATATTAACCTGTGCACTGCAAGCCTGCTTTGCTGATCAACGTGTTTGTTAGGCATTGTGTGTTTGGGTTCCTGCCTGCCGTGTGCTACGTCTGTCTCTCTGTTACGTTATTGGCTTGTCCCCGACTATCCCTGTCTGCTCGTGACCCTTGACCTTCGGCTCGTTCTTCGTTATCCTTGTCTGCTTGTGGCCCCTGACCTTCAGCTTGTTATTCGGTTCTCTCTTATCGTGTGCTGCTGCTTCCCCTCTTTTCCCCTTATCCTACGGGGCGTGAGCTAGGAAACTCCAGGGGCCGCGACCTGGTCCCAGCCTGCAGCTAACATCCTCACCACTAGAGGCCCTGGAGAAGACCAGCTGGGTCTTAGACTCCGCGCCCTGGGGAATCTTGGCTCTAGCTTCCGTTTGGATCCCGGTTGTGCTCCTCTGGTCCCGCTTTCCACAACCACCCAGTTTCCTATCCGCAGAAGCCAGCCATAGGGTTCACTACCTCGCGGTGCACTCCTGTCCCCCTACGGTGTGCATCTGTCACCTGGCCACAGGTGACCCTGACAGTTTGATCAGCCATGAACCCAGCTGACATCCCGCTACCCGCGGATGATCCATTGCAGGGCATAGTTTGCAGACTTGAAACCCAGGAATCGAATCAGACTCAGGTGATGCGATTCCTCCAGGATCTGGCTTCTCGCTTCGAGCAGCTTCAGGCCTCCTTGGGAACCCTGAATCCGCAACCTCAAATACAATCAGCGGCTGCACCTATTGCACCAGTCGCAGCCACACACTCGCTACAACTGCCAGCTCCGTCCCGTTTCTCTGGGGACTCCAAGGCTTGCAGGGGGTTCCTTAGCCAATGCACGATTCATTTTGAGCTCCAGCCCCAAAACTTCCTGTCTGATCGGGCTAAGGTAGCCTATATCATTTCCCTCCTCTCTGGTGAAGCTTTAGCCTGGGCAGCCCCTCTGTGGGAACTGAATGATCTAGTGGTTTCTAGCCTGTCTGGCTTCTTGAAACTTTTTCGGAATATCTTCGAAGAACCGGCTCGTGTCTCTTCAGCGGCCAGCGCCCTTTTACGTCTCCGCCAAGAGTCTGCTTCTGTGGGACAGTATGCCCTTCATTTCCGCATACTGTCGGCTGAGTTGAGCTGGAACAATGAGGCCTTAGTCGCAACCTTTTTGCATGGCCTGTCTGATAGAGTGAAGGATGAATTAGCTGGAAGAACCATCCCCACTGATCTGGCCGGCGTTATCTCCTTGTGTAACCAGATCGATATTCGCTTTCAGGAGAGGACTTTAGAAAAGCAACGCCAGCACTCCTTGGTTCTTAGTCAGCCTGAGCTCCCCTCTCTTCGACCCGTAGAGCATCTCCTACCAGCTGAGGAACCCATGCAGCTGGGTCGGACCAGGCTATCCCCCGAGGAACGTGCTAGGCGCAGAACTCTTGGTCTGTGTCTTTACTGTGGGGGCAAAGGTCATTTTCGTGACACTTGCTCTCTTTGTCCAGAAAAACGTTCGGGTCCACTTCATCTGGAAAGTAGAGTATTGGACCCAGAAATATCACCTTCCCCTTCTCGTCTTCTGCTTTCTGTGTTCCTTCATGTTGGTGCTTCTTCTCATTTGGTCTCAGCATATCTGGATTCCGGAGCCGCTGGTAATTTCATGGACTGGGAAATCGCATCGTCCATGAGACTTACTCTTTTGCCCCTCACCACGCCATTGGTGGTCTTGGCGATTGATGGTACTGTTCTCCCAGGGGGACCTATCCGCTTCCAGACCCTCCCTGTTAAGATGTCGGTAGGGACACTCCACCAGGAGTGGATATCCTTCCTTATCTTACCCAAGGCCTCAACGCCTATAATTTTGGGTCTCCCATGGTTACAGCTCCATTCTCCTCATGTGGACTGGACTACTGGACAGATCCTGGCTTGGGGTCCCTCCTGTTCCTCGTCCTGCCTACCCAAGGTTGCCCCCTGTGAATCTGAGCCGGTCATTCATTCCAGGTTGCATAACCATTTACATTTCTCTGTCCCTAACCACCCTTGGACGCACAGCCAGGCTAGCTTGTCTACAAGTCCTGCAGTCGCTACGTCTTGCGATGCGATTCAGGTAGTCGCTACACCTGACTCAGCTATTCACTCTGCCTCTGTACTAGTTATGCCAGTCCAGCCCATGCCCAGTGAGCCTCTTACTTTTTCTTGTTCGGGACATTCTGCTTGTCCTTCAGCTATTCAGCTTGACTCCGGCGACATGTCACCTTCTAACCAACCTGACTTCAGGGTTCCACTGACATCTGCCCAGTCTGATGGTCCTGTGCAAGATGACCAGTTCCCCTTTAAGGGTCTAGGGGACCCTCCTCAGATTCCTGTTGATCCTCTCATGCCCTTGCTTATTCCTAGAGAGCCTTTGGTCCTCAATAGATCTTCTTGTCATCTCCCTACCTCGTTTTCGGTCTCTGAGGATAATTTTAGGTACGAGGTTAGACAAGTTCTGGATTCTTGGCTCTGCAGAGGCATTCTTCAGTACCTTGTGCATTGGAGAGGTTTTGGTCCTGAGGAGGCGTCTTGGATCGCTGCATCTGATGTCGCTGCACCTCATCTGTTGAGAAGGTTTCATCAGAGATTTCCCTTTAAGCCTGGGTCCAGGCGGGGGAGGGCCCATAAGAGGGAGGGTACTGTCATGGATATGCAGTAGTGTTTGTCTGTCAGCTTACCTTTCTTCCCATGTGTTCATCTAGAGACCAGACCTCCTTCACCTGGCTTCCTTTATAATCTCCTCCCAGCCTGACTCCACCCCAGGCCCTATCACTGAACACTATATTAACCTGTGCACTGCAAGCCTGCTTTGCTGATCAACGTGTTTGTTAGGCATTGTGTGTTTGGGTTCCTGCCTGCCGTGTGCTACGTCTGTCTCTCTGTTACGTTATTGGCTTGTCCCCGACTATCCCTGTCTGCTCGTGACCCTTGACCTTCGGCTCGTTCTTCGTTATCCTTGTCTGCTTGTGGCCCCTGACCTTCAGCTTGTTATTCGGTTCTCTCTTATCGTGTGCTGCTGCTTCCCCTCTTTTCCCCTTATCCTACGGGGCGTGAGCTAGGAAACTCCAGGGGCCGCGACCTGGTCCCAGCCTGCAGCTAACATCCTCACCACTAGAGGCCCTGGAGAAGACCAGCTGGGTCTTAGACTCCGCGCCCTGGGGAATCTTGGCTCTAGCTTCCGTTATGGTCCCGGTTGTTCTCCTCTGGTCCCGCTTTCCACAACCACCCAGTTTCCTATCCGCAGAAGCCAGCCATAGGGTTCACTACCTCGCGGTGCACTCCTGTCCCCCTACGGTGTGCATCTGTCACCTGGCCACAGGTGACCCTGACATATTCCAAACTTTAACCGTCTTCTCACCTTTTGACACATGTCTGAATTCAGCTTTCTATCAAGCTGAAAATATAAAATTTTAAAGGTGATAAGTCATTTTATTTTTGGTAAGAAATTATAATTTATCTCTTAAACATATTCTGTTGCTAAAATAAACTTGTGCAATAAAGGGCTCCCTTGCAAAGAGGGCATTGCCAATTGGCTTATAAATGCTAAAGTGGGTCTTTTACTCTGTTTCAATTTATTTTAATTTTTTTAATGCAATAAGGGAATTATACAAACATATGTCCATTGTTTTTTTCATTTATGATACATCATTATTGAAATAGAAGAAAAATACAAATCTGTACACCAAGGCAGTATAAAAGACCATCAATCAAACCTAGGTTCAATGGGCTGGTTCTAAGTCCACGTGTCAGGGAATTCCTGTGAGTTGGCTGGCTTGGAATGCGCATGGCCATGTCCACAACCAATGTTGGTGCCAGATGGCCCATTTAAATGATGGCTTATTCAAGTATCAGTGCTTACTGCTCACCTGTTTCTGACTTCAGCTCTGTTCATGACTTTGATTCTTCTTACGTTGCTGTACCTCAATACCCGCCTGCTGCTGACCTTGTCTTCCCCTGTGACCTCACTTTTGTCTCAAATTCAAATCTACGCTATAACAAAGTGCCTGTCTGGCTGTCTCCAGCATCTGCTCCAACCACTGCTGTGTTATCCTGCCACAAGCTCACTAGACCTGAAAGGGCACACCTAAAGAACCTGCAGTGCAAAAAGAGAACTTGCACAGTACACAGGTTTGCACCTTAAACTCCGCTGCACCAGTTTATATGTAAACACAGACAGGGAGAACTGCCATCACCTAATATTGTGTATTAAAAGTTTAGTATCAATACAATATATAAACATACACATATCTGTGCCTGTCCATCCAAACCAGATAACCCACTATCAATGCTGTAGGAGCACCACTCCACCAGCTTGTTCTGGATGCTAGCGTGTGTTCCACTAAGCAGAAGTGTTTTGCAAGCCAATGCCCCAGAGCATCCATGTGATACAGAGGCAACAGTAGTGAAAGGAGAAGTAGAAGGAGAGTGGGTTTGGGGTGCAGGCAGTCTGGAGAAGGAACACGGGGAAAGCTTTCAGGAGTATGTTTCAACCCTCCCAAATCCTAGGATTTGATGTGTGAGGACAGTGTTGAGGACAGTGTTGTGCTCTATGACACAAAAATTTGAGGTCCCCAACTATAGGTAGTTTGGACTCGAATTGGCTCATTTATGCTGAAATGCTTGTGTGAGGACCCCAGGATTTATAAAGGAGGTCATGAAGGAGAGGGACCATTACTGGTTGGCAACCCTTTTGGATCACAGATACAAGGTCAAAATGGCAGTTATAATACTACCGTCACAGAGGGAGGAAGTAGTTTTTTAAAAAGAGGTGCTGTGGAAGAACATCTTGGCCACATTTTCAGATGGTGGTAGGATCCCTTCTCATGCCCAACATGGCTACAATCCCCACATCATTGATATAGGGAGAAATGGTGGGGGTGGCTGTCCCTAAAGCTTTTAAGTAATTTTTCTAAACACAATGGACAGGTCTGGCTGATAGCAGCAGTCACGGGCAGTACTTAACCATATGATTTTAGATTACATGGGGTCCGGGGTAGATACAGACACTTTATGAACTGAAGACCTCATGAATTTTTGGGTATTCAGGCTGGACCACTGGCTGAAGCTTGTACAGTACAGGATGCAGCTATGGCTTGGCTTTCAGTCAATGTGCTGTCTAAGAGGGCATTCAGGGCAGCAGGCGGTTCTGTGACAGAGAGATGAATCTTACATAACCCCTGTAGCTGTTGCTACCAATAATTTTTGTAATCTGGCCCCCACAAAAATTACACCTTACACCAGGTGTGTCAAACCTTTTGACTCTCCTAGGACACAAAGAATAAGAGGAATTGTCTTGGGTCACATAAAAAAACATATATATAAGAATAGCTGATAAGCAGAAAAAGTTAACTATCACTGATATAGACAAGGCAAAAATTCATTTTTTTGTAATATTTTTTATTATAAAAGTAAAAGAGGGCAACAAACATAAAACGAGTGCAATATTTGACACTGATTTCCATAAACTATGTGCCTGTGTTCAGACTCTGTGTATACAGTGCAGGGATGGAAGACATCCAGGCACAGTATCTGGGGTAGAAGGGGGTTTTAGGGGGCGCAACTAAAATCTGCTTGTCTACAGTATCTTCAGCATCCATCCAGACATGCCCTGGCCACTTTCATAGCTGCAATTTTATAATTTTGTGTTGGGCCGAATGCATAGCCCTCATGCATGTGGCCAGTAGGATGAAGGTTGGACACCCCTGCCTTACACCGTTACCAGCTCCTGTCACCTTCGCTGGCCAGCAACTGTTACCAATTCCTGCAACTTCTGTCAGCCTGCCACCAATTCCAGCTCCTGCCACCTCTGGTTGCTTGCAACCTTTACCAGATCCTGCCACCAGTACCAGCTTCTGCCATCTCTGATTGCAAGTAACCATTATAAGCTAAGGTGACCAGATTTTTAAAATGAAATCCAGGGACATATTTTTTTTTACTAGTAATGGCGGCAATCAGCGACTCTCTGCCCATCGCCGCTGCCGCCTGCCTCACAGCCTCTCAAGTCTTATGCTCCGGACCCTGGCTACTACTGGGTGGGGAGCGGAGGAAGATCACTCCTTCAGGGAAGGCAAGGAGATAGGCAGGCGGCTGGCCGGGACTTGAGCCAAGGCAGAAGAACATGTGAGCGGAGCTGGATGGGCATGCGCCCAAACGGAAGAAATATTCCCTCCACTCCGACCAGCACATGATCATCAGAAAGGGGCACAGATAATGGAAAAAAAATAGACCCCCCTAAGCTAGTAGAAGCGGGTGGGTATAATTCAGATTTTTTTAAATTAATTCTGCACTGACTGTCTTTGAAATTGCCCCAGCCCCTGTTCAAATCCAATCTGGGGACAAAACCAGGGACAGACTTGGTCCAGGGACAGTGTCCTCAATCCGGGGACTGTCCCCGGAAACCGGGGATGTCTGGTCACCCTATTATAAGCTCCTGTCACCTCTGCTAGCATGTCACCATTACCAGCTCCTGTAACCTCTGATAGCTCTCCACCATCACCAGCTCTTACAAACGTTCCTGTACTATGTTGCTGCTCCAGCACTGTGAAGATGCAACACATATTGTTTCTGTAGCTGGGCTGTAGTAGAAAATGTTCTATTTTTTTACTGCAGGGTGTAAATTATGCTTGTGTCTCATATTTTGTAGCTTATTTAACAACAATGTAGAGGCAGAGTGAATTTATCTATTAAAGGCCACCTGTAAACCTGGTCTTAATGATCATTTAAGCTTTGCATATTTTCTCTAATCTAATATATTCTGGTGTGGTGATTTGAACTATACTTTGATGTATACTAAGTATCTGCACTCTGCAAAATACTCCCCCCTGCACTGGATTATGTATGTATTGTATTTAGCAATGTGAGACTCCTTTTTCTGCAGGGATGATAATGGTGGCCTCCCCTCTCCTATCTTCTCCAGTTCCCCTTAATAAACGTCTTTTTGGTATTTGTACATGTGATTATTTTTTTTTAATTTACATATTTTTTGTTTGGCAGTTTATTTCCCATGTGTTCTTTTATCTACATTTTTTTTCTTATATCTGTATTTTAGGTGTTTCTTAATTTTTTCTCCCCTTTTCTCTATGTGGGTTTCACCTTTTGGGCGCTGATGGGAAAACCTCCATCATTGACATTTGTGTCTGTAAACTTTGTGGCCTTACTTGCTCCTGAGTAGTAATAAACTGGATATTTTATTGAAGTTCAGATTCTGAATCCAAACCCAATGGAAATCAGTTGCTATGCCAAACAAACAAAAAAAATAGGGTGACTTGTTTAAGAGAGAACAGCCAAACATATGGCACAGTGGCTTGAGAGTATGTAAGGAGTTTGATTGGGGCATTGGGCTCCAATGCAAGAGGGAGAGATACAGTAAGTCAAGTTTTCTTTTAAGAAATAATGATTTCAAAGAAAGCAGCCAGAAATATTGTATAGACTCTCTGCACATTACATAGTTACATAGTTAGTCAGGTTGAAAAAAGACACAAGTCCATCCAGTTCAACCGTAAAAAAAAATAAAATAAAAATAAAAAAAAATAAACATATATCGTACAATCCCATATACCCAATTCTATACCCACAGTTGATCCAGAGGAAGGCAAAAAAAACCCCAGAAGAGCATGATCCAATTTGCTACAGCAGGGGAAAAAATTCCTTCCTGATCCCCCGAGAGGCAATCGGATATTCCCTGGATCAACTTTACCTATAAATGTCAGTACCCAGTTATATTATGTACATTTAAGAAAGAATCCAGGCCCTTCTTAAAGCAATCTACTGAGCTGGCCAGAACCACCTCTGCAGGGAGTCTATTCCACATTTTCACAGCTCTTACTGTGAAAAAACCTTTCCGTATTTGGAGGTGAAATCTCTTTTCCTCTAGACGCAAAGAGTGCCCCCTTGTCCTTTGTGTTGACTAGTGATGAGCCGAACACCCCCGGGTTCGGTTCGCACCAGAACCCGCGAACGGACCGAAAGTTCGAACGAACATTAGAACCCTATTAAATACAATGGATGCGAACGTTCGAATTCTAAAGTGCTAATTATAACAACTATTATGCATGTTATTGTCCTAAAAAAGGTTTGGGAACCCGGGTTCTGCACCAGGGGACATGTATCAATGCAAAAAGAAGTTTTAAAAACGGTCGTTTTTCGGGAGCAGTCATTTTAATGATGCATAAAGTGAAAAAAAAAAAGTCAAATATTCCTTTAAATATCGTACCTGGGGGGTGTCTAAAGTATGCCTGTGAAGTGCCACGTGTTTCCCGTGTTTAGAACTGTCCCTGCACAAAATGACACTTCTAAAGGAAAAAAAAGCCATTTAAAACTGCTTGCGGCTTTAATGTAATGTCTGGTCCCGGTAATATGGATGAAATTCTTTAAGAAAAATGGCATAGCTACCCCATGACCCCCCCCCTACCCCAGCCCATTACCAGCCCCTTTGGGTCTTGTATGGATATTAAGGGGAACCCCGCACATAAAATAAAAAAGGCCCTATATACTCTGAACAGCCGTATACAGGCGGTGCATACAAGACAGGGACTGTAGGTTTGTTCTTATGTAGAATCTGTTTGTAATTTTGAACAGGTACATTGTTGAAGTGTAGCTCCAGCCCAAAAATCTATTTTTAAACTTTTTGGGAAACATAGGTAAGGGTTATCACCCCTGTAACATTTGTTTTGCTGTCTGTGCCCCTGTTCAGAACATTTCACCTCACTTTCCGTCCCAATGACAACTGTTTTTGAAATGTGGTGTTTTTCTTGAAACAAGGATTGCTGATAAAGCATCAGTACAGATGAGACCCCTTTCTCCCATATTTATTCTTACAGGAGAGAATTTTCCTTTCTAGGGGTAGATTTCCTCTCACTTCCTGTTGTCTTCTTTCGTTTGCAAGTAGGAGTCGTTTGTAAGTTGGATGTTTGAAAGTAGGGACCTGCCGTATATACTCTGCAGAAATAGGCCCCTTAGTTGTTGGTGTTGGCACAACACTGTAAGCACTCAGTTACTCTTGGTTGGTGCTGGAACGCCCTGCTGTCAACTATTATATCAGGAATTTTAATTACATATAATTGTTGAACAGTGGTAGTAAAAATTGGGGCTTTGATGGTGGTGCTGGTGCCACAACACTGTAAGCCCTGACAGTTACTCTTGGTGGGTGCAGCAATGGGCCCTGCTGTGAATTATTAGATCAAGAATTGTAATTACATGCCCCTTTTGAACAGGGGCTGAAAAATTGGGCCTTTCGTGGTGGTGGTGGTGGTGGCGTTGCCACAAGACTGTAAGCCCTCAGAGTTACTCTTGGTGGGTGCAGCAATGGACCCTGCTGTGAATTATTAGATCAAGAATTGTAATTGCATGCCCCTGTTGAACAGGGGCTGAAAAATTGGGCCTTAGGCACTGGTGGCACAACACTACAACCCCTCACAGATACTGTACTTGGAGCACAGCAATGAGCCCTGTTGCAAAGTATTGCTTCAAAAATTGTAATGACACGCCCCTGTAAAACAGGGGCTGAAAAATTGGGCCTTAGCCACTGGTGGCGGCACCCATAAACAAAAATGATCTTCCAAGCTATCATCATCAATCGTATCATTGAGGACTCGGAGGAGGAGGATAGCCAGTCAACATAACAGCACAGGCACTCAGCATCAGCATCAGTCTTGAAGGGATGTGACATGTTAAAATCAATTAGTCTGTTATATCAGCATCAGGTGTGTGGTAGCTGGTGGTGATCCAAGACTGGTTCATCTTGATGAAAGTCAGTCGATCAACCGAGTCGGTGGACAGGCGCACCCTGTGATCCGTGACAAATCCTCCAGCAGCACTGAATGTGCGTTCCGAAAGAACGCTGGATGCAGGACAGGCCAGTAGCTCAATTGCATACTGTGCAAGCTCTGGCCAGTGATCCATCCTCAAGACCCAGTAAGCCAGAGGATTTTCGGTGGGGAAGGTGTCCAAGTCTGACCTTGCCCCTAGATATTCCTGCACCATGTTTATCAGACGCTGGCGATGGTTGCTGGAACCGATCATACTTTGGGGCTGCGGACTAAAGAATTGTCTGAACGCATCGGTCAGACGGCCACCTTCCCCACCGCTCCTTCTTTGACTGGCCGAAGCCTCAGCAACTCGTTGTCCAGGACCAGGAGTTTGTAACCTCCCAGTCTCTGGGAACGCGTTGCACAGACCTTTCTGCAAGGCCTCCCGGAGTTGTCTCATCCTCTGCTCCCTCTGCGACGGTAACATAAGGTCCGCAACCTTACCCTTGTACCGTGGATCAAGGAGAGTGGCCAGCCAGTAATGGTCCCTCTCCTTGATCCGAAGAATACGAGGATCCTTCCGCAGACTTTGCAGGATCAGGGAGGCCATGCAGCGTAGGTTTGCTGAGGCATTCGCTCCGGAGTCCTCTGGGTCACTAAGGACGACATGATCCGCAGCCACCTCCTCCCAGCCACGTACAAGTCCACTGATTTCTTGGGACTGTAAATCATCCCTAAAAGACTGCTGCTGATGATGCTGAGTGCCAGCCTCCACCTCCATGCTGACACAATCCTCCTCCTCCTCCTCCTCCTCCTCCTCCTCCTCTTCCTGTGCGATGGGTGGGACAGAAGGAACACTGTCTGGGTAAAGGGGGCCTTGAGAGGCAAGGAAGTCCTCCTCTTCCTGCCTCTGTTCTGCCTCAAGTGCCCTGTCCATTATTCCACGCAGCGTGTGCTCCAACAGGTGGACAAGAGGTACAGTGTCACTGATGCATGCACTGTCACTGCTCACCATCCTCGTGGCCTCCTCAAATGGTGCCAGGACAGTGCATGCATCCCTGATCATGCCCCACTGGCGTGGAGAAAAAAAAACAAGCTCCCCTGACCCTGTCCTGGTGCCGTAGTCGCACAGGTACTCATTGATGGCCCTCTGCTGCGTGTGCAGCCGCTGCAGCATGGCCAACGTTGAGTTCCACCTGGTGGGCATGTCACATATAAGGCGGTTCTTGGGCAGGTTCAACTCCTTTTGCAGCTCAGCCAGGCAAGCACTGGCATTATAAGATCTGCGGAAATGCACACAGACTTTCCTGGCCTGCCTCAGGACATCCTGTAAGCCCGGGTACCTGCCCAAGAACCGCTGCACCACCAGGTTAAGGACGTGAGCCACACAGGGCACATGGGTCAGTTGTCCCTGTCGGAGGGCGGAGAGGAGGTTGGTGCCATTGTCGCAAACCACCATTCCTGGCTTAAGCTGGCGTGGCGTCAACCACCTCTCGGCCTGGCCCTGCAGAGCAGACAGGACCTCTGCCCCAGTGTGGCTTCTGTCCCCCAAACACACCAGCGCAAGCACGGCATGGCATCTTTTTGCCTGCGTACTTGCGTAGCCCCGTGAACGGCTACGGAGCACCGCTGGTTCATAGGACAAACCACAGGAAGAGGCCATGGAGGAAGAAGAAGAGGAGGGGGTGGAGGAGAGAGGTGTGTCACAACCAGTAGTAGCATTTTGGAGGCGTGGCGGTGGGACAACCTCCAACACTACTGCACCTTGTCCTGCATCCTTCCCAGCTGCCAAAAGAGTGACCCAATGGGCCGTGAAAGAAAGGTAACGTCCCTGTCCATGCCTGCTGGACCATGAGTCAGCGGTAATATGCACCTTACCGCTGACCGCCCTGTCCAGCGAGGCCAAGACATTGCCTTCCACATGCCGGTAGAGAGCCGGAATAGCCTTCCGTGAGAAAAAGTGGCGTTTGGGAACCTGCCACTGAGGAACCGCACATTGCACAAACTCACGGAAGGGGGCCGAGTCTACCAACTGAAAAGGCAGCAGTTGAAGCGCTAGCAATTTAGCCAAGCTAGCATTCAACCGCTGGGCATGTGGATGGCTGGGAGTGAACTTCTTTCGACGGTCCAGCAGCTGGGGCAGGGAAATTTGCCTGCTAGAATCGGACGTCGGTGTACTGCTAGCAGAGTGGGCGCAAGTACTTGGCTGTGACACACCTAATTCTACACCTTCATTCCTCTCAGAGCATGTTTCAGAGAGGACTGAAGTTATAGTGGGGTTGGAGATCCCAGCTGATGCGGTGCAAGGAGAGGTCCGCTTTGTTCTTTGGTGTGGGTCTTTGAGGTAGGCTTGCCAACGAGCTGCATGGCAGGTCAACATATGTCTGGTCAGGCATGTGGTACCCAAGCGGCTGATGTTTTGGCCACGCGATATACGCTTGAGACATATGTTGCAAACAGCAGCTGTGCGATCTGATGCACTAGCCTCAAAAAAGGCCCACACCAAACAACTTTTTGAATGACGGGCAGAGGCAGCGCCCTGCACAGGCGGAGCTCTGCGGTGTGATTCCTTCGGTGTACTGCCCTTACGCTGGCCACCAAAGGGCATCCTGCCTCGTTGGAGATGTGCCTCCTCCTCATCCTCCTCCTCCTCCTCTCTCCTATTAGGCACCCACGTGGAGTCAGTGACCTCATCATCACCTCCCTCCTCATCACTGGAGGCAATCTGGCAGTATGCTGCAGCTGCTGGAACATGACTGCCAGATTGGTGTCCTTCTTGAGCATCCCCTCTGTCTGCTCTCACGCTACTGCCTTCCTCTAGCTGGGTTTCATCATCAGACCCTTTGAAACGCTGGGCATCCTCCTGGAGCATGTACCCAACACTGTGCTGAAACAGTTCGGGGGACTCCTCAGGAGGAGAACATGGTGGGTCTAGGGAAGGAGTGACTGATGATGAGTCTGACATTGATACCAGGGAAGAGGACGCTTTGGCAGCTGCATTTCCAGTACCCTGAGCCTGGGTGAGAGAGGATGAGGAGGAGGAGGAGGGCTTGGTCATCCACTCTACCAAGTCTTCGGCATGATGTGGCTCAACATGTCCAGCTGCCGAAAAGAAGGACAAGCGTGTCCCATGGCCATGTGCTGATGACAATGCACCGCGTCCACGACCAGCACTGTTGCCCCCAGACACAGAGCCTGCTTGCCCTCTTTTATTGCCTCCTGACTGTCTGCCTCTCCTTGTTTGCCTTCCAGACATTCTAATAGATGGCCTGCAGGGAGATGGGAAAAAAGCAATAAGGGCTACCTTCAGGTGTCCTTCTCTGTCCCTTGAAACAAGGACTTTCACAGTGAAAGAAACTGACACTCTCCCTACCTACAGTTTTCTGTCCCTAGAATAAATGTTTTTTTTAAGCACAATATAGCACAAGGACAATTCACTCACTGTCCTTACAGGTCCCTGGAAACAAGGACTTGCAGAGTGAAAGAAAAAAAACACTCTCCCTACCTACAGTTTTCTGTCCCTAGAAAAAATGTTTTTTTTAATCACAATATAGCACAAGGACAATTCACTCACTGTCCTTACAGGTCCCTGGAAACAAGGACTTGCAGAGTGAAATAAACTGACACTCTCCCTACCTACAGTTTTCTGTCCCTAGAATAAATGTTTTTTTTAAGCACAATATAGCACAAGGACAATTCACTCACTGTCCTTACAGGTCCCTGGAAACAAGGACTTGCAGAGTGAAAGAAAAAAAACACTCTCCCTACCTACAGTTTTCTGTCCCTAGAAAAAATGTTTTTTTAATCACAATATAGCACAAGGACAATTCACTCACTGTCCTTACAGGTCCCTGGAAACAAGGACTTGCAGAGTGAAATAAACTGACACTCTCCCTACCTACAGTTTTCTGTCCCTAGAATAAATGTTTTTTTTAAGCACAATATAGCACAAGGACAATTCACTCACTGTCCTTACAGGTCCCTGGAAACAAGGACTTGCAGAGTGAAATAAACTGACACTCTCCCTACCTACAGTTTTCTGTCCCTAGAATAAATGTTTTTTTTAAGCACAATATAGCACAAGGACAATTCACTCACTGTCCTTACAGGTCCCTGGAAACAAGGACTTGCAGAGTGAAAGAAAAAAAACACTCTCCCTACCTACAGTTTTCTGTCCCTAGAAAAAATGTTTTTTTTAATCACAATATAGCACAAGGACAATTCACTCACTGTCCTTACAGGTCCCTGGAAACAAGGACTTGCAGAGTGAAATAAACTGACACTCTCCCTACCTACAGTTTTCTGTCCCTAGAATAAATGTTTTTTTTAAGCACAATATAGCACAAGGACAATTCACTCACTGTCCTTACAGGTCCCTGGAAACAAGGACTTGCAGAGTGAAATAAACTGACACTCTCCCTACCTACAGTTTTCTGTCCCTAGAATAAATGTTTTTTTTAAGCACAATATAGCACAAGGACAATTCACTCACTGTCCTTACAGGTCCCTGGAAACAAGGACTTGCAGAGTGAAAGAAAAAAAACACTCTCCCTACCTACAGTTTTCTGTCCCTAGAAAAAATGTTTTTTTTAATCACAATATAGCACAAGGACAATTCACTCACTGTCCTTACAGGTCCCTGGAAACAAGGACTTGCAGAGTGAAATAAACTGACACTCTCCCTACCTACAGTTTTCTGTCCCTAGAATAAATGTTTTTTTTAAGCACAATATAGCACAAGGACAATTCACTCACTGTCCTTACAGGTCCCTGGAAACAAGGACTTGCAGAGTGAAATAAACTGACACTCTCCCTACCTACAGTTTTCTGTCCCTAGAATAAATGTTTTTTTTAAGCACAATATAGCACAAGGACAATTCACTCACTGTCCTTACAGGTCCCTGGAAACAAGGACTTGCAGAGTGAAATAAACTGACACTCTCCCTACCTACAGTTTTCTGTCCCTAGAATAAATGTTTTTTTTAAGCACAATATAGCACAAGGACAATTCACTCACTGTCCTTACAGGTCCCTGGAAACAAGGACTTGCAGAGTGAAATAAACTGACACTCTCCCTACCTACAGTTTTCTGTCCCTAGAATAAATGTTTTTTTTAAGCACAATATAGCACAAGGACAATTCACTCACTGTCCTTACAGGTCCCTGGAAACAAGGACTTGCAGAGTGAAATAAACTGACACTCTCCCTACCTACAGTTTTCTGTCCCTAGAATAAATGTTTTTTTTAAGCACAATATAGCACAAGGACAATTCACTCACTGTCCTTCCAGGTCCCTGGAAACAAGGACTTGCAGAGTGAAAGAAAAAAAACACTCTCCCTACCTACAGTTTTCTGTCCCTAGAAAAAATGTTTTTTTTAATCACAATATAGCACAAGGACAATTCACTCACTGTCCTTACAGGTCCCTGGAAACAAGGACTTGCAGAGTGAAATAAACTGACACTCTCCCTACCTACAGTTTTCTGTCCCTAGAAAAAATGTTTTTTTTAATCACAATATAGCACAAGGACAATTCACTCACTGTCCTTACAGGTCCCTGGAAACAAGGACTTGCAGAGTGAAATAAACTGACACTCTCCCTACCTACAGTTTTCTGTCCCTAGAATAAATGTTTTTTTTAAGCACAATATAGCACAAGGACAATTCACTCACTGTCCTTACAGGTCCCTGGAAACAAGGACTTGCAGAGTGAAATAAACTGACACTCTCCCTACCTACAGTTTTCTGTCCCTAGAATAAATGTTTTTTTTAAGCACAATATAGCACAAGGACAATTCACTCACTGTCCTTACAGGTCCCTGGAAACAAGGACTTGCAGAGTGAAATAAACTGACACTCTCCCTACCTACAGTTTTCTGTCCCTAGAATAAATGTTTTTTTTAAGCACAATATAGCACAAGGACAATTCACTCACTGTCCTTCTAGGTCCCTGGAAACAAGGACTTGCAGAGTGAAAGAAAAAAAACACTCTCCCTACCTACAGTTTTCTGTCCCTAGAAAAAATGTTTTTTTTAATCACAATATAGCACAAGGACAATTCACTCACTGTCCTTACAGGTCCCTGGAAACAAGGACTTGCAGAGTGAAATAAACTGACACTCTCCCTACCTACAGTTTTCTGTCCCTAGAAAAAATGTTTTTTTTAATCACAATATAGCACAAGGACAATTCACTCACTGTCCTTACAGGTCCCTGGAAACAAGGACTTGCAGAGTGAAATAAACTGACACTCTCCCTACCTACAGTTTTCTGTCCCTAGAATAAATGTTTTTTTTAAGCACAATATAGCACAAGGACAATTCACTCACTGTCCTTACAGGTCCCTGGAAACAAGGACTTGCAGAGTGAAATAAACTGACACTCTCCCTACCTACAGTTTTCTGTCCCTAGAATAAATGTTTTTTTTAAGCACAATATAGCACAAGGACAATTCACTCACTGTCCTTCCAGGTCCCTGGAAACAAGGACTTGCAGAGTGAAAGAAAAAAAACACTCTCCCTACCTACAGTTTTCTGTCCCTAGAAAAATTTTTTTTTTTAATCACAATATAGCACAAGGACAATTCACTCACTGTCCTTACAGGTCCCTGGAAACAAGGACTTGCAGAGTGAAATAAACTGACACTCTCCCTACCTACAGTTTTCTGTCCCTAGAAAAAATGTTTTTTTTAATCACAATATAGCACAAGGACAATTCACTCACTGTCCTTACAGGTCCCTGGAAACAAGGACTTGCAGAGTGAAATAAACTGACACTCTCCCTACCTACAGTTTTCTGTCCCTAGAATAAATGTTTTTTTTAAGCACAATATAGCACAAGGACAATTCACTCACTGTCCTTCCAGGTCCCTGGAAACAAGGACTTGCAGAGTGAAAGAAACTGACACTGTCCCTACCTACAGTTTTCTGTCCCTAGAATAAATGTTTTTTTTAAGCACACTATAGCACAAGCACAAAACACACTGACACTCTCCCTACCTATCCTTCTCTTTCCCTAAACTAAAGGAATCCAGGTTAAGCAAGAAAGAAATAACAGTCACTGTCCCTGCCTATGCTGCTCTATCCCTGCTCCGGAACACACTACACTAGGCCGCCGTGCTGGCGGCCTTTTATAGTGTGGGGCGTGTACTAAACACCCTCAGCAATAATTGGCCACAGGCATCCTCCCTGTGGCCAATCATTGCTCTCCTCGCTGCCGGCGCTGTGATTGGCCAAGCATGCGGGGTCACAGTGCATGCTTGGCCAATCACAGCGCCTGGATGACACTGCGATGGCGTAGTGCATTGTGGGCCGTTCGCGTCACTCGAATTTGGCGCGAACGGCCCAAATCGTTCGATCTTCGTCGAACGATCGAACAGCCGATGTTCGAGTCGAACGTATGTTCGACTCGAACACGAAGCTCATCCCTAGTGTTGACCGTAAAGTGAATAACTGAACACCAAGTTCACTATATGGACCCCTTATGTATTTGTACATGTTGATCATATCCCCCCTTAATCTCCTCTTCTCAAGAGAGAATAAATTCAGTTCCTCTAATCTCTCCTCATAGCTGAGCTCCTCCATGCCTCTTATCAGTTTGGTTGCCCTTCTCTGCACTTTCTCCAGTTTCCCAATATCCTTTTTGAGAACTGGGGCCCAAAACTGAACTGCATATTCCAGATGAGGTCTTACTAATGATTTGAACAGGGGCAAAATGATATCTCTCTCTCTGGAGACCATACCTCTCTTAATACAAGAAAGGACCTTGCTCGCTTTGGAAACCGCAGCTTGGCATTGCATGCCATTATTGAGCTTATGATCTACCAAAACCCCCAGATCCTTCTCCACTACGGATCCCCCCAGTTGTACTCCCCCTAGTATGTATGATGCATTCATATTATTAGCCCCCAAGTGCATAACTTTACATTTATCAACATTAAACCTCATCTGCCACATAGTCGCCCAATTAGACAGAGCATTGAGGTCGGCTTGTAAATTGGCGACATCCTGTAAGGACGTTATTCCACTGCATAGCTTGGTGTCATCTGCAAAGACAGAAATGTTACTTTTGATCTCAGACCCAATATCATTTATAAACATATTAAAAAGTAAGGGTCCCAGCACTGAACCTTGGGGTACACCACTGATAACCTTGGACCATTCAGAGTAAGAATCATTAACCACTACTCTCTGAATTCTGTCTTTTAGCCAATTTTCTATCCATTTACAAACTGATATTTCCAATCCTGTAGACTTTACCTTACACATGAGCCGTGTGTGGGGAACTGTATCGAACGCTTTTGCAAAATCCAAGTATACCACGTCCACTGCCACCCCTCTGTCCAAGGTCTTACTTACCTCTTCATAAAAAGAAATCAGGTTTGTTTGACAACTTCTGTCTTTCATGAATCCATGCTGTCTGTTGCTTAAATAGTTTTTTTCCAGCAAGAACTCATCTATGTGGTCTTTTATTAATCTCTCCAGTATTTTCCCAACTATAGAAGTTAAACTAACAGGTCTATAGTTACTTGGTAAACACTTAATTCCCTTTTTAATTATAGGCACCACATTGGCCCTGCGCCAATCCAGTGGTACTATTCCTGTCATTAATGAGTCCCTAAAAATTAAATACAATGGCTTTGAAATTACAGAGCTCAATTCTTTTAGGATCCGTGGGTGTATGCCATCTGGTCCAGGTGCTTTATCCACCTTTATTCCATCTAAATATTTCTGGACCATATCACTTTTGAGCCATTGTGGATTTGGGGCTGTGTCACTACCACCCCCATTTTGGACATGAGCTCCCCCATGCTCCTTTGTATACACAGAGCTGAAGAAAGTATTTAATAAATTAGCCTTCTCTTTGTCCCCAGTCACCCACTCTAGATTATTTTGTAAAGGGCCTACATGCTCAGACTTGACCTTTTTACTATTAATATATTTGAAGAATTTTTTGGGGTTTGTCCTACTATCTTTTGCAATCTGTCGTTCATTTTGAATTTTTGCATCCTTGATTTCCTTTTTACATATCCTGTTATATTCTTTGTAACATTTAAATGACACTAGTGTTCCCTCATTTTTATATTTTTTAAAAGCTCTTTTCTTATAGTTTATAGCTTTTTTAACTTTGGCAGTGAGCCACATAGGTTTTATTTTTAGCCTTTTAAACTTATTGCCCATGGGAATATACTTTGCAGTGAGTTCACAAACAGTCTTTTTGAAGAATTCCCATTTCTGTTCTGTGCCCATTGATGCCAATATTCCTTCCCAGTCTAAGTCCTGGAGAGCAGCACTCATCCTTGGAAAATTTGCTCTCTTGAAATTAAGTGTTTTTATCTTTCCTGTATGTGATTTTTGCTTACAACTAACATCAAATGAAATCATGTTATGGTCACTGCTACCCAGGTGTTCCTTTATCTGAACATTAGTAATACGCTCTGCATGGTTTGAGATTACCAGGTCCAACAGAGCATCATTCCTAGTTGGGGCCTCAATAAACTGGACCATAAAATTGTCCTGCCATAGGTTTATAAATTTTTGCCCTTTAACTGTCCCAGCAGTTCCATTACTCCAGTCAATTTCTGGGTAGTTAAAATCCCCCATTATTATCACCGTCCTAGCCCTTGCAGCCCTTTCCATCTGTGCAAGGAGCTGAGTCTCTAACTCCTCATTAACATTGGGTGGTCTATAACAAACTCCAATGATTAGCTTTGAACTACGCACATCTGTATGCAGTTCCACCCATAATGCTTCAGACTCATCACACTCTCCATCCACCAGGTCCTCTTTCACACTCGCTTTGAGATCACTTCTCACATAGAGACAGACCCCTCCACCCTTCCTTTTTACCCTGTCTTTCCGAAAGAGTGCATAGCCAGGAATATTAATAGCCCAGTCATGTGAGGAATGAAGCCAAGTTTCAGCAATACCGATTACATCATAGCTCTCCTCATGCACCAGAGCTTCCAACTCACCTATTTTGCTTGGCAGACTTCTGGCGTTGGTGAACAGACACTTTAATGCATTAATATTATTTGACCGGTCACATACTATCCTCTTGGGTGTTCCCAGATTGCAACTAGGACTTGCTACTATACTTACCTTGGGTTTATGTTCTTTGGTTACCCTACCACTAATGCCCCTAATACTACCCTTTAGAATATGTTCCCCGCTGACTCTCACTATCTCTGGACCCTCCCCCCTGTCACCTAGTTTAAAAACCCCTCTAACTTTTTGGCCATCCTTATTCCCAGCTGATCTGCACCCTCCTCATTTAGGTGCAGTCCGTCCCTTCTATAGTACTGGTTATCGACTGAGAAGTCGGCCCAGTCCTCCAGGAACCCAAACCCCTCCTTACTACACCAGCTCTTCAGCCACTTGTTCACTTCCCTAATCTCCCTCTGCCTTTCTGGTGTGGCTCGATGTACCGGTAGTATTCCCGAGAATACTACCTTGGAGGTCCTTTTCCTCAATTTAGCTCCTAAGTCCCTAAAATCGTTCTTTAGGACACTCCATCTGCCTCTGACTTTGTCATTGGTGCCAACGTGCACCATGACAGCTGGGTCTTCCCCAGCCCCTCCCAGTAATCTGTCCACCAGATCCGTGATGTGCCGAACCCGAGCGCCCGGTAGACAACATACAGTTCGGCGCTTCAGGTCTTTGTTACAGATTGCCCTCTCTGTCCTTCTAAGAATTGAGGCCCCTACCACCAGAATCTGTCTTTCCTTTCCCTTCGCTTCCCCCCCCCACTCTCACTGGAGGAGTTCTTCCCCTGGCAGCTAGGAGAGTCCCTCAGCTCCAGCAGTGCTGGTCCCGGACTGGTTTCACCAATGTCACTCAATGGAGCATACTTATTGGGATGCTCCAGCCCTGGATCGGCCTCCCTGGCACTTCGCCCTCTACCCTTCCTGACTGTCACCCATCTACTATTTTCTAGTGCCTGCACCTCTTTGACTCCACCCATCTCTGTGCTGGCCCCTGCCATCACCTGCCGGGTACGTATCCAGCTCTCCTTTAGTGTGGAGGGACTTCCCAGTGCTGACAGTTGCTTCCCTAGATTCAGAACCTGGGCTTCCAGGGAAACAATGTGTTTACATTATGTAAGAATTTGTACTTGGCGACCATTTTAGAGGACACGATGAAGCATATTATATTATGAAAAAAGGTTCAGTTTATTATGAAATATTTCTGGCTCAGTACCCCCTTCATGCCTCTGTGTAAGGTATCTCCTTCATGTTAAAGGCATATGGCATGGTATGGTTCAGTGAGGGGTGGTGTTTCATGCTCATTACCCCTGTTCCTGGCCAGTCAGGCTGCACAATCAGATTAGGGACCCAAAATAGATTTTTTTTTCTGGGGTTTCTTTTAAAATTTATATCATCCCTACTGGGCCTGTTGTGCATTTTAGGGGCAGGTGGGAACCCACAATATTTTTTTTTCTTTCAAATTATTCACATTCTAAACCCAAACCCTGTTATTTTTTTATACATTTTGTTTATTTATTTTCTAGAAAATAAAAGTGTACAAGACAGAGCCTCTGGGCATTCCTGGGTCGGAATATAAATAAAACATAAATTACCTAATACAACTATAAAGAACAAATAACAACCAACAATCAATTTTCTGCTTGTTTTACAGAATGAAAGCCAACAGAGTTTGAAATACTTTTCTCCAACACTTCATCCATCCCCAAGTGGAAGAAGGGGACTAAGAAAACAGGAACTGACAGGCCTTTACGTGACAGATAAAAAAAAAAAAAAGACAGACAGCAGACCATGGCCCTACACTGACTGTGGAAACTTTACACTGGACCTCATGCAACTTGGATTCTGTGCCTCTCCACTCTTCCTTCAGACTCTGGGACCTTGATTTCCAAATGAATGGTGTTGGTCCACTGTGCTTTACCAAGTCCAAAGTCAGCGCAGCCCTCTACCAGGAAATCCTAGAGCACTTCATGCTTCCCTCTGCTGACCAGCTTTATGGAGATGCTGATTTCATTTTGAAGTAGCACTTGGCACCTGCCCACACTGCCAAAAGTACCAATACCTGGTTTAATGATTATGGTATAGAGAATCTATGGGGTATTGTCAAGAGGAGATGAGACACCAGACCCAACAATGCTGATAAGACTGAAGGCTATTAAAACAACCTGGGATTCCATACCACCTCAGTATTGCCACAGGCTGTTCGCTTCAATGTCACACTGCATTGATGCAGTAATTCATGCAAGAGGAGCCCCCACAAAGTATTAAGTGCATACTATACTGTACATTGACATACTGTTCAGTAAACCTACATTTCTGTATTAAAAATCTATTTTTTATTGGTCTTATGTAAATTTCACATTTTCCAAGATGCTGCATTTTGGGTTTTCACTAGCTGTAAGCCATAATCATCAAAATGAAAAAGAAAGAAATGCTTGAAATATATCACTATGTGTGTAACTATATAAAATATGAGTTCCACTTTTTAAATTGAATTACTGAAATAAATGAACTTTTTGATGATATTCAAATTTTTGGAGATGCACCTGTATACAGTACTCAATATAGTACTGTATACAGCCGCACTGTAGAGTTATGTATTGGCACACTAAACTAGCAATCTCTCTCTCCCTAAAAGTACCGTCAGCTGTCCCTTACCTTTGTTAAACCCCAATACAGATAAAGGATTGCTGGGAGAACAACATTTCATAGTGTGTGAGCAGGGACTTTGACCAAAAACCATCATTAACTATCAGCAATATCCTGCCATTGAGTTCTGCCTTCTATTTCCATCCTATGCAGTGTGCATAAGTGACACATGTTGCTGCCATTCTACATCTATTGCTAGTGCAAGATCCAGAGTCCAAAAGGGCTAAGATCCAGAGTCCAAAGAGCTACTGTATTCACCAGCGTATCCCACAAGGGGTTTAGGGCTTTGCTGCAGAACACCTGCCAGGTTCCTTGGATACAACAGGGCTGTGACAACTGACAAAACCAAAGCAAAGTACAATTTACAAAGGTAAGATTGTGATAAAAGAAAGACAGGAGGTAGGAGCCAATGGAAGAAAGGAATTGTAGTCATGGGCAAAGCTGAGTCATCAACAGCAGTTAGAAACTTGAAATTGGGATAGGGTTGCCACCTTTTCATCAAGCCAAACCTGAACAGTTTTGTAGCATTTTTTTTTTTTTTGCATTTTATACTATAGGATTGTAAAAGACCTGGGACACCTTTGGGTGCCCCAAGAAGAGTAGTATTGCAGCGCATGTAGCGTCCCATGACAAACAGTGGGTGTGGCCAATTTGTGTTAATGATGGAAGCAGCTTAAAGAACATAGTTAAATCAAACTAGATCAATCTGTCCCCTAGTACAGTCCCCCACAGTTTACACTATAGGATTGTAAAAGACCTGGGACACCTTTGGGTGCCCCAAGAAGAGTAGTATTGCAGCACATGTAGCGTCCCATGACAAACAGTGGGTGTGGCCAATTTGTGTTAATGATGGAAGCAGCTTAAAGAACATAGTTAAATCAAACTAGATCAATCTGTCCCCTAGTACAGTCCCCCGCAGTTTACACTATAGGATTGTAAAAGACCTGGGACACCTTTGGGTGCCCCAAGAAGAGTAGTATTGCAGCACATGTAGCGTCCCATGACAAACAGTGGGTGTGGCCAATTTGTGTTAATGATGGAAGCAGCTTAAAGAACATAGTTAAATCAAACTAGATCAATCTGTCCCCTAGTACAGTCCCCCGCAGTTTACACTATAGGATTGTAAAAGACCTGGGACACCTTTGGGTGCCCCAAGAAGATTAGTAATGCAGCGCATGTAGCATCCCATGATGAACAGTGGGTATGGCCAATTTGTGTTAATGATGGAAACAGCTTAAAGAACATAGTTAAATCAAACTAGATCAATCTGTCCCCTAGTACAGTCCCCCGCAGGTCAGTCTGTACCCCAGTATAATTCCTCCTTGGTCCATCTGTCCCCCAGTACATTCCCCCAGGTCCGTCTGTCCCCAAGTATAATCCCCCCAGGCCAGTGTGTACCCCAGGTAAGGCACCCCCCCACCAATATAATTGGTTTCTGTCGGTTAAGGGATTTGGCTGCCCCTACAGTCTCCACTATTGCAGCAAGCATTATCTTGCTAAAGCGTATTTGACCTGCTTTTAAAAAAAAGAGAGGTCACTACTAGGGATGAGCTTCGTGTTCGAGTCGAACGTACGTTCGACTCGAACATCGGCTGTTCGATCGTTCGACGAAGATCGAACGATTTGGGCCGTTCGCGCCAAATTCGAGTGACGCGAATGGCCCACAATGCACTACGCCATCGCAGTGTCATCCAGGCGCTATGATTGGCCAAGCATGCACTGTGACCCCGCATGCTTGGCCAATCACAGCGCCGGCAGCGAGGAGAGCAATGATTGGCCACAGGCAGGATGCCTGTGGCCAATTATTGCTGATGGGGTTTAGTACACGCCCCACATTATAAAAGGCCGCCAGCGCGGCGGCCTTGTGTAGTGTGTTCCGGAGCAGGGAAAGAGAAGCATAGGCAGGGACAGTGTCATTTTTTTTCCTTTACTAATCCTGGATTCCTTGTGTTTAGGGACAAATAAGGATAGGTAGGGAGAGTGTCAGTGACAGTGTGCTATTCTGTGCTAATCCTTGTTTGTAGGGACAGAGAGGTACAGTGAGGGAAACTGACAGTGTGCTATTCTGTTCTAAAACTATTTTGCTGAACCATATTTTCAATCCTTGAGTTGAGGGACAGAGAGCTACAGTGAGGGAAAGTGTCAGTGTGCTATTGTGTTCTAAAACTATTTTGCTGAACCATATTTTCAATCCTTGAGTTGAGGGACAGAGAGCTACAGTGAGGGAAAGTGTCAGTGTGCTATTGTGTTCTAAAACTATTTTGCTGAACCATATTTTCAATCCTTGAGTTGAGGGACAGAGAGGTACAGTGAGTGAAACTGACAGTGTGCTATTCTGTTCTAAATCAATTTTGCTGTTCCATATTTTCAATCCTTGAGTTGAGGGACAGAGAGGTACAGTGAGTGAAACTGACAGTGTGCTATTCTGTTCTAAAACTATTTTGCTGTTCCATATTTTCAATCCTTGAGTTGAGGGACAGAGAGCTACAGTGAGGGAAAGTGTCAGTGTGCTATTGTGTTCTAAAACTATTTTGCTGAACCATATTTTCAATCCTTGAGTTGAGGGACAGAGAGCTACAGTGAGGGAAAGTGTCAGTGTGCTATTGTGTTCTAAAACTATTTTGCTGAACCATATTTTCAATCCTTGAGTTGAGGGACAGAGAGGTACAGTGAGTGAAACTGACAGTGTGCTATTCTGTTCTAAATCAATTTTGTTGTTCCATATTTTCAATCCTTGAGTTGAGGGACAGAGAGGTACAGTGAGTGAAACTGACAGTGTGCTATTCTGTTCTAAAACTATTTTGCTGTTCCATATTTTCAATCCTTGAGTTGAGGGACAGAGAGCTACAGTGAGGGAAAGTGTCAGTGTGCTATTGTGTTCTAAAACTATTTTGCTGAACCATATTTTCAATCCTTGAGTTGAGGGACAGAGAGGTACAGTGAGTGAAACTGACAGTGTGCTATTCTGTTCTAAATCAATTTTGCTGTTCCATATTTTCAATTCTTGAGTTGAGGGACAGAGAGGTACAGTGAGGGAAACTGACAGTGTGCTATTCTGTTCTAAAACTATTTTGCTGAACCATATTTTCAATCCTTGAGTTGAGGGACAGAGAGGTACAGTGAGTGAAACTGACAGTGTGCTATTCTGTTCTAAAACTATTTTGCTGTTCCATATTTTCAATCCTTGAGTTGAGGGACAGAGAGCTACAGTGAGGGAAAGTGTCAGTGTGCTATTGTGTTCTAAAACTATTTTGCTGAACCATATTTTCAATCCTTGAGTTGAGGGACAGAGAGCTACAGTGAGGGAAAGTGTCAGTGTGCTATTGTGTTCTAAAACTATTTTGCTGAACCATATTTTCAATCCTTGAGTTGAGGGACAGAGAGCTACAGTGAGGGAAAGTGTCAGTGTGCTATTGTGTTCTAAAACTATTTTGCTGAACCATATTTTCAATCCTTGAGTTGAGGGACAGAGAGGTACAGTGAGTGAAACTGACAGTGTGCTATTCTGTTCTAAATCAATTTTGCTGTTCCATATTTTCAATCCTTGAGTTGAGGGACAGAGAGGTACAGTGAGGGAAACTGACAGTGTGCTATTCTGTTCTAAAACTATTTTGCTGAACCATATTTTCAATCCTTGAGTTGAGGGACAGAGAGGTACAGTGAGTGAAACTGACAGTGTGCTATTCTGTTCTAAAGCTATTTTGCTGTTCCATATTTTCAATCCTTGAGTTGAGGGACAGAGAGCTACAGTGAGGGAAAGTGTCAGTGTGCTATTGTGTTCTAAAACTATTTTGCTGAACCATATTTTCAATCCTTGAGTTGAGGGACAGAGAGCTACAGTGAGGGAAAGTGTCAGTGTGCTATTGTGTTCTAAAACTATTTTGCTGAACCATATTTTCAATCCTTGAGTTGAGGGACAGAGAGGTACAGTGAGTGAAACTGACAGTGTGCTATTCTGTTCTAAATCAATTTTGCTGTTCCATATTTTCAATCCTTGAGTTGAGGGACAGAGAGGTACAGTGAGGGAAACTGACAGTGTGCTATTCTGTTCTAAAACTATTTTGCTGAACCATATTTTCAATCCTTGAGTTGAGGGACAGAGAGGTACAGTCAGTGAAACTGACAGTGTGCTATTCTGTTCTAAAACTATTTTGCTGTTCCATATTTTCAATCCTTGAGTTGAGGGACAGAGAGCTACAGTGAGGGAAAGTGTCAGAGTGCTATTGTGTTCTAAAACTATTTTGCTGAACCATATTTTCAATCCTTGAGTTGAGGGACAGAGAGCTACAGTGAGGGAAAGTGTCAGTGTGCTATTGTGTTCTAAAACAATTTTGCTGAACCATATTTTCAATCCTTGAGTTGAGGGACAGAGAGGTACAGTGAGGGAAAGTGTCAGTGTGCTATTGTGTTCTAAAACTATTTTGCTGATCCATATTTTCAATCCTTGAGTTGAGGGACAGAGAGGTACAGTGAGTGAAACTGACAGTGTGCTATTCTGTTCTAAATCAATTTTGCTGTTCCATATTTTCAATCCTTGAGTTGAGGGACAGAGAGGTACAGTGAGTGAAACTGACAGTGTGCTATTCTGTTCTAAATCAATTTTGCTGTTCCATATTTTCAATCCCTGAGTTGAGGGACAGAGAAGGACACTCGTAGAAATTATCAGTGTGCTATTCTGTGCTAAATCTTGTTTGTAGGGAGGGACAGAATAGGACAGTGAGGGAAAGTGTCAGTGTGCTATTCTGTTCTAAAACTTTTTTGCTGAACCATATTTTCAATCCTTGTGTTTAGGGACAGAGAAGGATAGGCAGGGGACAGTGTCAGTGTCATTGTTGCTAAGCCTCCTGCACAATATACACCTGAAGGTAGCCCTTATTGCTGTTTTTCCCATCTCCCTGCAGGCCATCCATTAAAATGTCTGGAAGGCAACCAAGGAGAGGCAGACAGTCAGGAGGCAAAAAAAGAGGGCAAGCAGGCTCTGTGTCTGGGGGCAACAGTGCTGGTCGTGTACGCGGTGCATTGTCATCAGCACATGGCCATGGGACACGCTTGTCCTTGTTTTCGGCAGCTGGACATGTTGAGCCACATCATGCCGAAGACTTGGTAGAGTGGATGACCAAGCCCACCTCATCCTCCTCATCCTCTCTCACCCAGGCTCAGGGTAGTGGCAAAGCAGCTGCCAAAGCGTCCTCTTCTCTGGTATCATTATCTTCATTAGTCAATCCTTCCCTAGACCCACCATGCCCTCCTCCTGAGGAGTCCCCCGAACTGTTTGAGCACAGTGTTGGGTACATGCTCCAGGAGGATGCCCAGCGTTTGGAAGGATCTGATGATGATACCCAGCTAGAGGAAGGCAGCAGCGTGAGAGCAGAGAGAGGGGATGCTCAAGAAGGACACCAATCTGGCAGTCATGTTCCAGCAGCTGCAGCATACTGCCAGATTGGCTCCAGTGATGAGGAGGGAGGGGATGATGAGGTCACTGACTCCACGTGGGTGCCTAATAGGAGAGAGGAGGAGGATGAGGAGGAGGCACATCTCCAACGAGGCAGGATGCCCTTGAGTGGCCAGCGTATGGGCAGCACACCGACGGAATCACACCGCAGAGCTCCGCCTGTGCAGGGCGCTGCCTCTGCCCGTCATTCAAAAAGTTCTTTGGTGTGGGCCTTTTTTGAGGCGAGTGCATCAGATCGCACAGCTGCTGTTTGCAACATATGTCTCAAGCGTATATCGCGTGGCCAAAACATCAGCCGCTTGGGCACCACATGCTTGATCAGACATATGTTGACCTGCCATGCAGCTCGTTGGCAAGCCTACCTTAAAGACCCACACCAAAGAACAAAGCTGACCTCTTCTTGCACCGCATCAGCTGGGATCTCCAACCCCACTATACCTTCACTCCTCTCTGAAACCTGCTCTGAGAGGAATGAAGGTGTAGAATTAGGTGTGTCACAGGCAAGTACTTGCGGGCACTCTGCTAGCAGTACACCAACGTCCGATTCTAGCAGGCAAATTTCCCTGCCCCAGCTGCTGGACCGTCGAAAGAAGTTCACTCCCAGCCATCCACATGCCCAGTGGTTGAATGCTAGCTTGGCTAAATTGCTAGCGCTTCAACTGCTGCCTTTTCAGTTGGTAGACTCGGCCCCCTTCCGTGAGTTTGTGCAATGTGCGGTTCCTCAGTGGCAGGTTCCCAAACGACACTTTTTCGCACGGAAGGCTATTCCGGCTCTCTACAGGCATGTGGAAGGCAATGTCTTGGCCTCGCTGGACAGGGCAGTCAGCGGTAAGGTGCATATTACCGCTGACTCATGGTCCAGCAGGCATGGACAGGGACGTTACCTTTCTTTCACGGCCCATTGGGTCACTCTTTTGGCAGCTGGGAAGGATGCAGGACAAGGTGCAGTAGTGTTGGAGGTTGTTCCACCCCCACGCCTCCAAAATGCTACTACTGGTTGTGACACACCTCTCTCCTCCACCCCCTCCTCTTCTTCTTCCTCCATGGCCTCTTCCTGTGGTTTGTCCTCGGAACCAGCGGTGCTCCGTAGGCGTTCAAGGGGCTACGCAAGTACGCAGGCAAAAAGATGCCATGCCGTGCTTGCGCTGGTGTGTTTGGGGGACAGGAGCCACACTGGGGCAGAGGTCCTGTCTGCTCTGCAGGGGCAGGCCGAGAGGTGGTTGACGCCACGCCAGCTTAAGCCAGGAATGGTGGTTTGCGACAATGGCACCAACCTCCTCTCCGCCCTCCGACAGGGACAACTGACCCATGTGCCCTGTATGGCTCACGTCCTTAACCTGGTGGTGCAGCGGTTCTTGGGCAGGTACCCGGGCTTACAGGATGTCCTGAGGCAGGCCAGGAAAGTCTGTGTGCATTTCCGCAGATCTTATAATGCCAGTGCTCGCCTGGCTGAGCTTCAAAAGGAGTTGAACCTGCCCAAGAACCGCCTTATATGTGACATGCCCACCAGGTGGAACTCAACGTTGGCCATGCTGCAGCGGCTGCACACGCAGCAGAGGGCCATCAATGAGTACCTGTGCGACTACGGCACCAGGACAGGGTCAGGGGAGCTTGGGTTTTTTTCACCACGCCAGTGGGGCATGATCAGGGATGCATGCACTGTCCTGGCACCATTTGAGGAGGCCACGAGGATGGTGAGCAGTGACAGTGCATGCATCAGTGACACTGTACCTCTTGTCCACCTGTTGGAGCACACGCTGCGTGGAATAATAGACAGGGCACTTGAGGCAGAACAGAGGCAGGAAGAGGAGGACTTCCTTGCCTCTCAAGGCCCCCTTTACCCAGACAGTGTTCCTTCTGTCCCACCCATCGCACAGGAGGAGGAGGAGGAGGAGGAGGATTGTGTCAGTATGGAGGTGGAGGCTGGCACTCAGCATCATCAGCAGCAGTCTTTTAGGGATGATTTACAGTCCCAAGAAACCAGTGGACTTGTACGTGGCTGGGAGGAGGTGGCTGCGGATCATGTCGTCCTTAGTGACCCAGAGGACTCCGGACTGAATGCCTCAGCTAACCTACGCTGCATGGCCTCCCTGATCCTGCAAAGTCTGCGGAAGGATCCTCGTATTCTTCGGATCAAGGAGAGGGACCATTACTGGCTGGGCACTCTCCTTGATCCACGGTACAAGGGTAAGGTTGCGGACCTTATCGTACCATCGCAGAGGGAGCAGAGGATGAGACAACTCCGGAAGGCCTTGCAGAAAGGTCTGTGCAACGCATTCCCAGAGACTGGGAGGTTACAAACTCCTGGTCCTGGACAACGAGTTGCTGAGGCTTCGGGCAGTCAAAGAAGGAGCGGTGGGGAAGGTGGCCGTCTGACCGATGCGTTCAGACAATTCTTTAGTCCGCAGCCCCAAAGTATGATCGGTTCCAGCAACCATTGCCAGCGTCTGATATACATGGTGCAGGAATACCTAGGGGCAAGGTCAGACTTGGACACCTTCCCCACCGAAAATCCTCTGGCTTACTGGGTCTTGAGGATGGATCACTGGCCAGAGCTTGCACAGTATGCAATTGAGCTACTGGCCTGTCCTGCATCCAGCGTTCTTTCAGAACGCACATTCAGTGCTGCTGGAGGATTTGTCACGGAACACAGGGTGCGCCTGTCCACCGACTCGGTTGATCGACTGACTTTCATCAAGATGAACCAGTCTTGGATCACCACCAGCTACCACACACCAGATGCTGATATAACAGACTAATTGATTTTAAAATGTCACATCCCTTCAAGACTGATGCTGATGCTGAGTGCCTGTGCTGTTATGTTGTCTGGCTATCCTCCTCCTCCTCCTCAATGATACGATTAACGATGATAGCTTGGAAGATCATTTTGGTTTATGGGTGACGCCACCAGTGCCTAAGGCCCAATTTTTCAGCCCCTGTTTAACAGGGGCGTGTAATTAAAATTTTTGATGCAATACTTTGCAACAGGCCTCATTGCTGTGCTCCAAGTACAGTATCTGTGAGGGGTTGCAGTGTTGTGCCACCAGTGCCTAAGGCCCAATTTTTCAGCCCCTGTTCAACAGGGGCATGCAATTATAATTATTGATCTAATAATTCACAGCAGGGCCCATTGCTGCGCCCACCAAGAGTAACTGTCAGGCCTTACAGTGTTGTGGCACCAGCAACACCATCACCACCACCACCACCACCACCAAAGGCCCAATTTTTCAGCCCCTGTTCAACAGGGGCATGCAATTATAATTCTTGATCTAATAATTCACAGCAGGGCCCATTGCTGCGCCCACCAAGAGTAACTGTCAGGCCTTACAGTGTTGTGGCACCAGCACCACCATCACCACCACCACCACCACCAAAGGCCCAATTTTTCAGCCCCTGTTCAACAGGGGGATGCAATTATAATTATTGATCTAATAATTCACAGCAGGGACCATTGCTGCGCCCACCAAGAGTAACTGTCAGGCCTTACAGTGTTGTGGCACCAGCACCACCATCAAAGGCCCAATTTTTACTACCACTGATCAACAATTATATGTTATTACAATTCCTGATATTATACTTGACAGCAGGGCGTTCCAGCACCCACCAAGAATAACTGTGAGTGCTTTCAGTGTTGTGCCAACACCAACACCTAAGGGGCCAATTTCTGCAGAGTATATACGGAAGGTCCCTACTTTCAAACATCCAACTTACAAACTACTACTACTTGCAAACGGAAGAAGACAACAGGAAGTGAGAGGAAATCTACCCCTTGGAAGGAAAATTCTCTCCTGTAAGAATTAATATGGGAGAAAGGTGTCTCCTCTCTACTGATGCTTTATCACCAATCCTTGTTTCAATACAAACACCACATTTCAAAAACAGTTGTCATTGGGACGCAAAGTGAGGTGAAATGTTCTGAACAGGGGCACAGACAGCAAAAAAAATGTGACAGGGGTGATAACCGTTCCCTATGTTTT
Source organism: Rana muscosa (assembly GCA_029206835.1). NCBI lineage: Eukaryota > Metazoa > Chordata > Amphibia > Anura > Ranidae > Rana > Rana muscosa. Next base: position 44,747,865 of record CM055121.1, read on the forward strand.
CCAAAAAGCTAAAAAAAAGGAATTTGGCATGGAGCTACACTTAAACAATGCAGCTGTTCAAAATTACAAACAGATTCTACATAAGAACAAACCTACAGTCCCTGTCTTGTATGCACCGCCTGTATACGGCTGTTCAGAGTATATAGGGGCTTTTTTATTTTGTGTGCGGGGTTCCCCTTAATATCCATACAAGACCCAAAGGGGCTGGTAATGGGCTGGGGTAGGGGGGGGGGGTTGATGGGGTAGCTATGCCATTTTTCCTAAAGATTTTCATCCATATTACCGGGACCAGACATTGCATTAAAGCCGCAAGCAGTTTTAAATGGCTTTTTTTCCTTTAGAATTGTTATTTTGTGCAAGGACAGTTCTAAACACGGGAAACACGTGGCACTTCACAGGCATACTTTAGACACCCCCCAGGTACAATATTTAAAGGAATATTTGACTTTTTTTTTTCACTTTATGCATCATTAAAATGACTGCTCCCGGAAAACGTCCGTTTTTAAAACTTCTTTTTGCATTGATACATGTCCCCTGGTGCAGAACCCGGGTTCCCAAACTCTGTTTCGGACAATAACATGGATAATAGTCGTTATAATTAGCACTTTAGAATCCGAACGTTCGCATCCATTGTATTTAATAGGGTTCTAATGTTCGCGCGAACTTTCGGTCCGTTCGCAGGTTCTGGTGCGAACCGAACCCGGGGGTGTTCGGCTCATCACTAGTCACTACCATCTGGTAAGCAGAACCTACTTATGGAACACTTTGGGTGTATATTCCTTAGTTGGTGAAGGTGCACATCTAATTTGTCATAAATTAGAAGAATTATACTACCCACCAGGGTCATCACAATTTGGACTTTGAATAACTGTTTGGAATGTGTTTGTGAATTTTACATTGTTGTCAATGTTTTGCACAAGTTATTTTTATATGTGTAGAGCCCTCCTCACTCCCCTCTTTGTCTTCAGCTCGTCTCTTCTCTTGTCTAGGGGTACCTTTAGAGGGGAAGGGAGCGGGGACACCACGCCTGGCCTCCACCACAGGTGTCAGTGTGATATAAGCAAAGTTCTTTTACCTTCGGGTCAGTGCTGTGCACCTGGAGCCTCCACCAGGAGTTACCTTGAACAATGTCTGTCAGGAAATGAGCCCCACACCATTAAAGTGCAACACTTCTTTATTCTTCTTGAATGAACACAATCAGTTGAACTCCCTTGGTAGAAACAGAACAGAAAAGGAGGTGTGGATGCGAGTAGGCCCAGACACAATGTGTTCTCCACTTTCCTCCCTGAAAGTGGGTTGCGGTCCCCGAGCGAGGGGGGATTTCCCTCCAGGCGGTCTCCGATGAGAGACTCACCCGTCACTGGCAATATGCTGCACCAGGTCTTCGAGTGAGGAGCTCCACCCGGTCCATTACGCTTTCCGGATTCGGGTACCCAATCCCTGGGTACCCTAGGATCTCCTTCCCTCGCGGAACTCAGTGTTGGGCACTGTTGCTGATCCATCGCACACTGCAAAGTTTTTGCGCCAACGTCCCACGTGTAGTCCTTCACACGTATTGGACTCCTCCCCTTTTCTCCAGTTCGCGGGCTTTTCTTCTTGTCTGTTTCTGAGTCACGCCCACGAACTAAGCGATGGGGGTGTGCCTGGTGGCGCAGTGCAATAGAAGCCCCCACGTGTAGTACTTCACACGGCTGAACTTCCCCCTTTTTCCACTCTTCTGCGCGGGCCTTTCCCTTCATTGGGTCATGTCCACGACTTCGAGGAGGGATGCACTTCGGCCAATGAAGGCCTGCCTACTCGCGTAACTCTTCCAGCAGACACGTTCAATACTGTGGTGCACAAACACTATGCCGGACCCGAGCCCCCACGTGTAGCGCCGTCCTCACTCCCCTCTTTGTCTTCAGATCGTCTCTTCTCTTGTCTAGGGGTACCTTTAGAGGGGAAGGGAGAGGGGACACCATGCCTGGTCTCCGCCACAGGTGTCAGTGTGATATAAGCAAAGTTCTTTTACCTTCGGGTCAGTGCTGTGCACCTGGAGCCTCCACCAAGAGTTACCTTGAACAATGTCTGTCAGGAAATGAGCCCCACACCATTAAAGTTCAACACTCCTTTATTCTTCTTGAATGAACACAATCAGTTGAACTCCCTTGGTAGAAACAGAACAGAAAAGGAGGTGTGGATGCGAGTAGGCCCAGACACAATGTGTTCTCCACTTTCCTCCCTGAAAGTGGGTTGCGGTCCCCGAGCGAGGGAGGATTTCCCTCCAGGCGGTCTCCGATGAGAGACTCACCCGTCACTGGCAATATGCTGTACCAGGTCTTCGAGTGAGGAACTCCCCCCGGTCCATTACACCTTCCGGATTCGGATACCCAATCCCTGGGTACCCTAGGATCTCCTTCCCTCGTGGAACTTAGTGTTGGGCACTGAGCTCCAGACCTCCATCCGAGTACCTCACCCCAGGCTAAATGTGCCTGGGATGGAACACGACCTCCGGCTGTCCTCTAGGCCTAAGCCACCTAAAGGACCAACACGAACCACCACCCACAGGCTGAAGGTGCCTGGGACTCCGACCCCGTGACAAAGATGGCCGGCCCCTTTATACCCTCTCCCAGCAAGCACGGCGGGTTCCCCGCCCCACCATACCGCTGCCGAGGGAGCACATAGCAATGATTCAACCCCAGCCCAGGGCGACAGCGCCACCTGCTGGGCTGCAGGGAATTACACATCACTGATGTCTCTGCCAAGTTCAAATTTACACCCGGGAAAGTACATACCCACTACACTCTCCCCCTGGTGGTTTGACACTGGTCCCCAGTGTCTGGAGTAAATCATGCCCTCAATGGCTGACATAATCCAATCCAGAGACCTACTAACAATTGCACAAAAATAAAACTTTTAGAAAACTACCCAACTAAAACACTGTGTCTGAGCCCTGTAATAAAAAGGGAAGAAAGAAAGAAGAGAAACAACAGCATTAAACCACAACTTAGAATCACATATTCACATTTTACTTTTCCCACCCATCCTGACTAAGACTCACCCCATTCTCAGTGGTCTTGATGGGATGTTCTCCTGCAGAAGGAAAAGAAAGAAATCAATACACATAACCCTGACACAAGTATTCGTGTGAGAGAAAATAAACTTCTCCGGGAAGAAATCCCTTTTCTCCAAAGAGTGAGTGCTTGAAAAGTGTTTAACATTGCGCAACACTGCCACCTGGTGACAGCACCGCGGTAACTGCACTCGTGGAACTTTCCTCTTTTCTTTGGCCCTATCTACCCAGAGTCCATGATCTCTTGCAGAAAGTGAAGAACAACAGGAACAGTCCTTCATTTCTTTGGGCACAAAAGCAACGGGCCCCAGAAAGTTCAGCAGCATGATAAGAACGGAGTCTCTTCTCGCCTACAGGTAAAAACGGAGATGTGGCAGAACAAGTGGCTTCAAGTGTTGATCCATGGTCTCCAGATGATACTCCACATCTTCTCCTTCCTTGCGCCGGATCAACACCTTGTCTGCATGGATGTGCCGTCCCAACATCCACTCTGCCTTGCAGTCTTTAAAACGTTGAGAGGCCTTTGAAGAGCATGCCAGGTACCTGCGGGCGTGGGGAACCTGAAGGTGGGTCCACACAAAGTCATTGTACCAGCGCTCCCGACACACTTCCACCTCATAGAGCAGTTCCTTCGACAAGTACGGATACTCCCATCCGTATTCTGCAGCAACCTTCTGGCCAAATAGGCGTTGTAGTCTCGCCAAAGGAGGCATGGTAGCTTTGTCCCCTTCGCCAGGCAAAACGATTGAGTCCGGGTGACGAGGGACCTTGAGCACATCTGATCTGGGCATTGGTGCCCGCAGTAACAGTCTCTTTTCTTCGGTCTTCGGTACAGATGGCACCGGAGATGTAGAGGCAGGCTGGGGACGGGACTTCTCTTCAGGCACTGGTGCCTCCACCCGGGGTGTACTTTCCCCTGTAGACATGGGTGGATCCCTGGTCCTCCGGAATGAAGCGAGAGGTACTTTGTCCCAGCCCTTTTCTGCAAACAGTTCATCTATTGCAACGTCATCTCCCATGTCCGAGAGTGACTCTAGGTCAGAGGTGTCACACTCCTCTGCAGGCAGGTACCCTGTAGTGGAGACCGAGCTTTCACCTCCTCCCACACAACAAATCTCTCCGCCAGGCTTACCTCTGCCTTTACTTGAAACGGGACGCCTGGAACTCTTGTCGACGGATCCATCTGGGCCGGGCGTAAGCGGGCGAGACGGTCCACCACAACCACTGGTCGGGGCTACCATGCCGGTCTTTCTCTTCGGTGGTGGACACTGCGAGACAGTGGTGACGGAGTCAGCATCCACGGATTTCTCCCGTTGAGTTTTTATGACCTCCTCCGCGGTCGCTGCAGTGTGCGCAGGGATGGCTGTCACAGCAGTGATTCCTCCTCTCTGAGTGGTGTTGCCGGTAGCACGGCCAGGGTAGATGGTTCTCGGCTTCTCAACCGCCGGATCCACTTTGAACAGGAACTCCCCACAGGCCTTGCATCGCCCGAATGGCTTCAATTGGCACACCAGTCCCGAAGAGCCGGGACAAATCACACCCAGGGCCTCAACGTCCATGCACGAATACAGGGCAAATCGACCCCTTGGCTTTAGCTGGATCCCTGTATCTGTTACCGGAGCAGCAGCAGTCAATGTCGTGGTGGAAGGGTGAACTGGAATCCACGATGTATGTGCGAACATGGCGACCTGTTGCTGATCCATCGCACACTGCAAAGTTTTTGCGCCAACGTCCCACGTGTAGTCCTTCACACGTATTGGACTCCTCCCCTTTTCTCCAGTTCGCGGGCTTTTCTTCTTGTCTGTTTCTGAGTCACGCCCACGAACTAAGCGATGGGGGTGTGCCTGGTGGCGCAGTGCAATAGAAGCCCCCACGTGTAGTACTTCACACGGCTGAACTTCCCCCTTTTTCCACTCTTCTGCGCGGGCCTTTCCCTTCATTGGGTCATGTCCACGACTTCGAGCAGGGATGCACTTCGGCCAATGAAGGCCTGCCTACTCGCGTAACTCTTCCAGCAGACACGTTCAATACTGTGGTGCACAAACACTATGCCGGACCCGAGCCCCCACGTGTAGCGCCCTCCTCACTCCCCTCTTTGTCTTCAGATCGTCTCTTCTCTTGTCTAGGGGTACCTTTAGAGGGGAAGGGAGCGGGGACACCATGCCTGGCCTCCGCCACAGGTGTCAGTGTGATATAAGCAAAGTTCTTTTACCTTCGGGTCAGTGCTGTGCACCTGGAGCCTCCACCAAGAGTTACCTTGAACAATGTCTGTCAGGAAATGAGCCCCACACCATTAAAGTTCAACACTCCTTTATTCTTCTTGAATGAACACAATCAGTTGAACTCCCTTGGTAGAAACAGAACAGAAAAGGAGGTGTGGATGCGAGTAGGCCCAGACACAATGTGTTCTCCATTTTCCTCCCTGAAAGTGGGTTGCGGTCCCCGAGCGAGGGAGGATTTCCCTCCAGGCGGTCTCCGATGAGAGACTCACCCGTCACTGGCAATATGCTGTACCAGGTCTTCGAGTGAGGAGCTCCCCCCGGTCCATTACACCTTCCGGATTCGGATACCCAATCCCTGGGTACCCTAGGATCTCCTTCCCTCACGGAACTTAGTGTTGGGCACTGAGCTCCAGACCTCCATCCGAGTACCTCACCCCAGGCTAAAGGTGCCTGGGATGGAACACGACCTCCGGCTGTCCTCTAGGCCTAAGCCGCCTAAAGGACCAACACGAACCACCGCCCACAGGCTGAAGGTGCCTGGGACTCCGACCCCGTGACAAAGATGGTCGGCCCCTTTATACCCTCTCCCAGCAAGCACGGCGGGTTCCCCGTCCCACCATACCGCTGCCGAGGGAGGACAAAAAGGAAGCCCGGCACACAGCAATGATTCAACCCCAGCCCAGGGCGACAGCGCCACCTGCTGGGCTGCAGGGAATTACACATCACTGATGTCTCTGCCAAGTTCAAATTTACACCCGGGAAAGTACATACCCGCTACATATGCTTTTTAATATTTTGCACTACACTATGACCATTTGATTGTGGATTTTAGGTACTAGTTGATTTAATTTTGCACAGTCGCACTTTACCATTATATTTGTCTTAACAACTACAAGAAATATCCTACCTCTGTGCCTGCCATCAAGGGTTTCTCTACCTAGCCCTTTTTTGTTTATTTAGCAAAAAATAAATAAAAAACCTAGTGGTGATTAAATACCACCCAAAGAAAGTTCTATTTGTGTGACCAAAAATTATAACAATTTAGTTTGGGAACAGTGTTGCATGACCATGCAATTGTCATTCAAAGTGCGTTAGGACTGAAAGCTGAAAATTGGCCTGGGCAGGAAATTGGTAAAAGTACCCAGTAGGCAAGTGGTTAATTTTCAGGGGGGGGGGGGAAACTAGAGCTCCTCTTTAATATTTTAAAACGTTTTTAATATAAAAAAAGGAGCACTTCCTGAACTGACTCTCCGAAGTTTGCAGTGAGTGCATAGTGGGTCTCTGAGCTTCAGGTTTATCCAGGTCTAATAAACAGCCAGTTCTCTAATGAGTCAGCTGTGTTCTGAGCTTTAACCACTTCAATACCATGCACTTATACAGCTTCCTGCCCAAGACAATTTTGAGCTTTCAGCGCTGTCGCAATTTGAATGACAATTGCGCGGTCATGCTACACTGTACCCAAACAATTTTTTTATAATTTTGTTCCCACAAATAGAGCTTTCTTTTGGTGGTATTTGATCGCCTCTGCGATTTTTATTTTTTGCACAACAAATAAAAAAAGAGCGAAAATTTTGAAAAAAAATATGTTTTTCTTTGTTTCTGTAATTTTTTTTGTAAATAAGTACCTTTTCTACTTCAATGATGGGCACTGATAAGGCGGCACTAAAGGGCACTGATAAGGCGACACTGATGGGCACCGATGAGGTGGCACCAATGAGGTGGCACTGATGAGGTGGCACTGATATGTGGCACTGGTATGCGGCACTGATTGGCACTCATAGGTGGCACTGATTGGCACTCATAGGCGGCACTCATAGGCGGCACTGATGGGCACTGATAGGTGGGCACTTATGGGCACGGATGGGCACTGATAGGTGGCGCTGATGGACACTAGTAGGTGGCACTGATGGACACTGATGCCCAGCAATGCCAGCCACCACACATTGTGGTTGTGCCATCATAGTGCCAGTCAGTGCCCATTTGTGGGCACTGATTGGCATTTTTTTTATTTTTATTTTACTACTTGGGGCTTCCCTGTGGTCCTGGGGGGCTTCCCTGGTGGTCCAGTGTGGGTATCCGAGGGGGGGCTGCGCTGATAAACAATCAGCGCGAACCCCCCTGTCAGGAGAGCCGCCGATCGGCTCTCCTCTACTCGCGTCTGTCAGACGCGAGTGAGGAAGAGCCGATCAACGGCTCTTCCTGTTTACATCATGATCAGCCGTGATTGGACATGGCTGATCACGTGGTAAAAAGCCTCCGCCGGAGGCTTTTTACCGAGATCAGTGTAGCGGTGGGTCAGACTGACCCACCGCTCCACCGATCGCCGCGATGCGCGCCCCCCTGGGCGCGCGGCGGCTGTTATCCCGCAGGACGTCATATGACGTCCAGTGTGGATAACTGAACCACTTCCCGGACGTCAATATGCTATTGACTGGGCGGGAAGTGGTTAAGTAATCACCAGACCAAGGCTCTAGGCTCCCAGTTGGAGACGACTCCACCCTGCAGACAGGAGGACTGGGCATTGAAGTCAGTAGGGCTTCAACTAGGAGAGAGAGAGAGAGAGAGAGGTGGGAGCCAGTGTAGCACAAGGCTACTTGCTGTATGCACGGAGGTGCTGAGTGTCCGGTCTGTGGGAGACAGACCAAGGCTCTAAAGCATAGGGCCTGAGTTGGAGAGCTGAGTTTACAAGCCAGGAGGGCTGAAAAAGCATTTACTTTGGTAGCAGGACTGAAATACTGAATACCCCTGCAAGGAAATCTGTTTGTTTTGAACTTTCTTTTAAAAAAAGTGGGCAAAACCAGCCCTGAAACGGAGAAAAGCGAGTGTTGGTGTCCTTTAAAGCGCTACACTTGGAGTGAATCCCCTGACAGTTGGTGGAGAAATTGGCGTTGGGCAGGACTGGCTCTGGTCCAGATCCTCTCATGCTGGAAACTGTGAGTGTCAAGAGATTGATGTGTGCTGTATCTCAGCCTTAAGGAGACAGTACACCAAAACATTTTTTTTTAAATAAACTGTGTGTTCCTGGATGCAGAGATGGGCTGTCAAAGGGAAAAAGTTCTGCAGGGAGAGTGCAGTCTCCCATGGTAACCAGAGACAAAGTGTCGTTTGGATGGTGGGGCTGCTATGAGAAGGTAGCTCATTGTTCCCACAAAGAGGGCTGGGATGCCCGAGAAAAGTCATCTGGATGGTGGGGCCGCTATGAAGAGGTTGCTTACTGTTCCCACAAAGAGGGCTGGGATGCCCAAAAATATGTTGCTTCATCCTGTGATCGCATGGGGAAAGGCGCCAGGAAAAGCTCTACAGGGAGAATGGAGTCTCTCATAGAAACCAGTGAAAAATGTTTTTGGTAAAGTACCTGCCGTTACCATTGGCAACAGGAAAGCTGTTTTGCCTGCAATGTTGGCCTGCAACCAAGTAAAGGCATTCGCCTGTGAGAGCACAACCAAGGAGGGACGAAGCTTCAGACACCTGTCACCTGGATTGGTAAGACTATTCCTGTTTCTTATGTGAAAGAGACTGATCATGTATTTGAAGTGGTGGCAAGTCCGGTGGGGAGATACACTTCTGAGAAGGACTTGTTGCTATGCAGTATAAATGATGAGTTACTGCAATGTAATATGAGAACTGATAAGGACTTGTCTTCAGGCAGTCTTCTGTATAGCAGGAAGACAAGTAGAGAAAATGTGCTGTTGCAGTCAGCTAGGACAGGGGTGACCACTGAGAGATGGATGCCATTGCCCCTAACAACTGTGGAAGTCAGGAATGCTAATGAGCAATGCATTTCTGATAATGTTGAGAAGAATAGTACTGACAAGAAAAGTCTTTCAGATGCTGTTGAGACTCTTTGTCTCTCTATGCCTCCTTGGGCAGATGCAGAGCTACAGAGCATAACATATTGGGATGACTGGGTCAAGAGACGAATAGCAGAGCTGAAGGAAATTGCTGTGAGTAAAGGTGTAGTGGATACTATGACTGCTGTGCTAGGAGAGGCATCTACTGAACAGCCTATAGGTATAGATTAACCCTCTCATGACTGAAGGTCTGAGCGAGTGTAAACGCACAGCAGAAATTGTGTCCACAATACATACAGGGAAAAATAAGGTGGTGTATTTTCTGACAAACCTGCTTATAGAAATATTAGAAGGTTGGAGTGTACAGCCGGTGTATGTCTTGCCATCCTCTCCTGCGTTTGGAGAACTGGTACCATGGGGTACTGCTGGTTGGAACTGGATATTACAGGCTGTACTGTGCAGAGATTGCCAATGGTGGAAGCATCTAATGCAATGGTTTGTTGATGTGGAAAGTTGTCTCACAGTGGGCTGGATTGTGTCATACAGAGGTTGTGTATGAGAGTCACTCTGGAGTACTGTTGGACAATACAGAAGTCTGGGCGGAAGTGCCAGACAGCATAGGTGTATGTGATGATGATGATGATGATCAGGTATCAGGACAGTGGCTGGAAGAGGATCATGTGACAGTGGATTTGGTGGTTAGTGACGTTGCCAGGGGAGACAACCACTCCACTTTGTGCAATTACCCCTCCAGACACTGCCTTGCAGAACACTAGGGAAATGAGTCCTGAAATATGTGTGGAAATTTCTGACATGGAGGAAGAATGGAAGGTGCTGGTAAATGCTGATTTTGTTATCTTGGTGGACCACAAAAACATTGGTAGACCAGAGGGTCAAGTTAAAATGTTCACTGATAAATGTGATGACATGTTATGACAGGCACAGCGGAGGTTGACAGTGCAGTAGACAGAGGCACCCTACAGGTTCAGGAGGGACAGAACCCAAAGCTTAATAAAGGTATCAGTAAAAGGGGTTTAATCCCCCAAATTATTCCACTATTGCTAAAGTGTTTAAAAGGGCAGCCCCAAGGAAAATGGACAGATGGTGCTTTTGAAAGCGCACCCATAAAAAGGCACGGGGTGTCTTTGTAGTACCCAAGTTAGTGTAGCAGGGGGACAAAGAGCAGGTCACCTGATAAGACTGAGTTTGGCTCTTGTGGGTGAGAGCTGGCACAGAGGTGCCAAGTGGAAGAGAATGGGTTGGTGTGTTACGAAAAAAGGGGGGATATATAGCAAGGCGGTACCCTGTCAGGATCAAGGTCTAGTAAACAGCCAGTTCACTAATGAGTCAGCTGTGTTCTGGGCTTTGAGTAAACACCAGACCAAGGCTCTAGGCTTCCAGTTGGAGACGACTCCAACCTGCAGACAGGAGTTCTGGGCATGGGAGTCAGTAGGGCTTCACCTAGGAGAGAGAGGTGGGAGCCAGTAAACCAATCATTAGGTGTGGTAGCTGCATTTTTCTTTTTTTAGGCTTCTTTCCCTCCATTTTCACCTGGTAATCTGGCCAGTAACACACTTTTCACTCTGGAAAAAGGCACTTTGGACAGCGGCATTGTTAATCCGGAGGAGAGGAGTGTTGGATGTTCTAGCATATTTAGATACACTAACAAATTGAAACCAAACTCTAGCTCACACTGAAGTTACACAAGCAGTTACAGCAATAGTTTTTCCTGGTGCCTCCATGGTAGCATACCTGTTACAAGCTCTGCCTTGGCTCCTCCCTCAGGACTAGTGAATATTATAAAAGAGTTGGTTAGTACAGCCCCAGCATTCTCCTTTTTTTTTTTTTTTTTTTTTTCCTCATACCTCATGGCAGTGAATTCTGGTCGAACGTCCTTACCTTCTGCATTCGGCAGCTTCCGTCCGGGTTCAAGCCTCTCCCGGACGCGGTCCCTTCTCTTGGGCAGCTAAACACACTTATGTTGTTGGGAGTCCCTTCTGTAAGATCTTTTGGGACAAGCAGTTTGTCTCTTAACTAAGAGCTCTATCTGCAGCACATCTTCCAGGCATTAGCTCACCCATGGCAACAGAGGCAGCAGCTATTTCTGCATTTCTTCTTTTTTCCCTTTTTCCTTTTCTTTAGCTTTTCTTCTGGCCGCTTTCTTATTTGTTTCCCATTTCATTTATGCCCCCTGTCTCCTCCTCGCCCTCCTTAGGGATCGTGCGCGCTTACCCCCAGCCTTTTTGTTTACTTGCGGCGTCTTTTGCCGCGTTCTGCGCATGCGCCGACACCCGGGACGTCTGGGTCCTAGAGCCGCCGGTTCGCGCATGCGCGGTAAGTGCGGAAGCCTCGGCGGCCATCTTAGGATAGGGCAAGTTGTCGTTTTCTTGCCCTTACTCCCAAATTACAGGGCAGAGGCGCTTTCCTCTGTCCACCTGGTCCCATTTATCTACTTGGCTGCCTCAAGTGGGATGCCTGAGATTTACTGAACAGAGAGTTCCAGGGAAGAATACCTTTCCTTTCAGGTAAGTAAAGATATATATATATGTATGTGTATGTGTATGTGTATGTGTATGTGTATGTGTGTATATATATATATATATATATATATATATATATATATATATATATATATATAATGTGTAGCGGGGTCCCCTTTAAGACTCCCAGGACTACTTTACCCAGAACCCCTTTCGGCAATGTTTCACCCCAGAGACTCATGGGAGGGGTTATATAAGGAAGAGGCGAGGCGGAGCTCGGTCTCTTTGGGACACGAGACTTCAGTGGAGAGATCTTCCTGTGCAGATCCGCTGTGGTGCAAGGCCTGAAGCCTGGGGCCTTGCGCTGCTACCCAAAAGAGCCTTCCACCCCATTGCGAGCCTGGGTGGCATCTGACTCGGTTTTCTTCAACCGCTGCTGAGCCGGAGACCAGACCGCTGCAGACGCTGTGTGTGGAGACACAGCAGGGGGAAGTTCCCGGACTGGGATCGCGTCCGGAGGGGTGAGCGAGCACATGCTCAATCCACAAATACTGTATACCATTGTTAGGCATACAGACTGCCATGGCCCACCAGTTCCTATTTCAGTTCTTTTCCCCCACTGGAGATCCATAGCAGAACTGAGCCAAATGGATCTCTAGTGGAGTGTACTGTGTTGGCATTTTTACCCCCCCTGGATTATAAATGTGTTCCTTAAATGTGCACCACCGTTTAAAGACTTGCATGCAAAGAATTCTACCCCCCCTAGAGACTGAGTTATATGGTCAGGCCTGGCCATCTAGATAGTTTATTTAGTTGCTGCGCCATAGGGCGCATAGTGAAGTACTGTTACACGTGGCGCGTGTGCACCATATCTTAAGAGTTATAGTGTGACTATTGCTGCAGGGCTCTGCAGATAGATTCATGTGATCTGTTACAACTGTTGATTTTATTGCCAGTAGAAAGTAAATTCGTTATTCTTCTATCACTGCATTGGTGTTTAAATTTAATCATAGAGCATAAGATATACACGTATTACCCTAGACTAACTGTGCCAGAAGGGGGTCGAGTAAATTGCCGGGGGTTGGCGGAGCTGTCTTCAGGGCCCAAACTAAATCTGCAGCCCTCTTAACTGAAGGTATCGCTACATATATAATAAAAAAAAAAAAGGGGGGAAAATTGTTTTTAAAATTAAAATTAATTATAGTATGTGCAGGTGTGCAAGTAAACCCGCCCCCCCCCCCAAAAAAAATAATTATTATTATTTAAAAAAAATAAATAAAAGGGGGGAAAAAAAAATAGTTGAAAAATGTATGATAGTAGATGCATGTGTGCAAGGAAACCCCCCCCCCCAAAATAAATAAATAAATATTTTATATAAATAAATTAATTAATAAAAAAAAACAAAAAAAACATGGAGATGTTGTTCCTCTTAGCCAGATTAGGACATGGTCGTTAACCCTTTCCTGTTCCTTTCTTAGCTGCTTCCTCTGCTAAGCCACCTAACATGAGCCATTCGCCGCCCATACAAGATCCTACTCTACACTTAAGGTAAGGACCTACGTCCAGGTAAGTTTACGCATGTTTAAAAAAAAAAAAAAAAGAGTGCACTGAGACTGGTACTCTTATGTATCTCAGCCTTGTACGCCAAAAGACGTCTAAAAAGACCTCAAGGCGACATGAGGACTCTGATGACTCTAGTCCCAGCAGAGACAGGTCTTCCAGGCGTGGAGACCATGGGAGTGGCAGGAAGTCATCGGCCAAAAAACGCTGTCACTCACGCTCCCCAAGACCTAGATCTCCAAAGTGTCAGGCCTGTGGAGCCACCCCACTTTTTACACAAGCTAATCTCTCGAGGTTGCCTAAGGGACTATGCAACGGACAGAGAGTCCGAAGGCCTGCAAGTGGCAGTCCTACTTAAGAAAGCAGTAAAGAATTCCCTCGCGGAATTGGTAGCCACAATGCCGCCGCAACATCCGGCATCTCCTACTCAGGAGTAAACGGCTGAGGCATCCATTCCCGGGCCATCCACAGGTGAAATCTTTCGCCGGACGCCTGCTTCTTCCTCTAAACATCAGGAAGAGAATGCCATCTCAGGGGACTTCTCTGATGACCTAGATGCCTGTGTTTTTTGCTGTCGCCATGGTCCAGCCTTATGTGCAGGCGATAAAACAAGCGATCGGCTAGGAAGAGACTGACACAGAAGTCTAAGTCGTACTTCCCCTTTCTCAACCGCCAGATTTCCTTTTCCCCTCTCATGGGCAAGATCAGGAGTGTGATTGAGGAAGAGTGGAAGAAGATGGAGAAAAGATTCTCCATTGATCGACTGGGAAAGTTATACCCTCTCTCAAAGGCCGATTCCACAATGCTGGAGGGCCCTCCAGTGGTCGATGCAGCTGTGGTGAGGTTGGCAAAGAACGTCACATTGCTTATGGAATACTCGACCTTGTTTAAGGATCCACCAGACAGAAGGATGGATCTTGATCTCCCACCAGATAGCGGGCATTGCCTGTAAATCTGCGATAGCCCTGACGTCAGTGTCCAACGCCCTACGCATCTGGACAGATGATATAGAGTTGGAAATCCAATAGGATATCCCAGGGGAGGACATCATCAGGGCCTTAGATGAGCTAAAGCTCTCAGCAGATCCTATTGGTGAAGCCGCAATCGATTCAGATCGATGCTCCGCAAGGTCAATGCTCCACACAATTATGGCCAAACGGGCCTTGTGGCTGGAACCATGGTCAGGACGCCAGGCCATCCCAAGCGATCCCTGTGGGGGCCAGACTCAAACACTTCTCGAAGATCTGGGAACAAAGTGCAGGGATCCGTGGGTAGTCTCCACAGTTAAATACGGTCACTTCTGGACGTTTCTAGACAAACCCCCCAAAAGACTTCTTCTCTCCGACAAGGGTGTCAAGGTCACCCCAAAAAAAGCAGAAGCACTAAAGCGATTTCTTCTCCTCTTGCAGGAACAGCAAGCAGTGGTTCCAGTGTCTCCATCAGAAAGATTTTCGTTTTTTTCTCCACCCTGTTTCTAGTCCCCAAGAGAAACGGAGTTTGGAGACCCGTGATAGACCTGAAGAGGCTAAATCGCTATATCTTCCTAAAAAAGTCAAAATGGAGTCGCTATAAACTATTATGCGTATAATCCAACCAAGGGATTGGATGTTATCAATAGACTTGCAGGATGCTTACCTGCATATACCGACACTCCCTCCTTTCCAGAAATATCCGAGGTTTGCAGTGGTGCATGTACATCTTAAATTTTGGAGCCTCCTATTCGGCCTCTGCACGTCACCAAGAGTCTTTTACGAAGACCCTAATTGCCATCATAGCCCCTCCTAAGAGAATTAGGGCTTTGAGTATACCATTACTTGGACGACCTTCATCTCCGGGCGAAGGATCCAGCCCAGTTAGTGGAACAGAACGGTACAGTATCCCTCCCACCTCAAAAGGTGACATCCACTATTCGGCAGATGAAGGATGTCAGTGGGAAATCCTACCTGTCGGCCTCGAACTGTCCGAGCCTGATAGGCCGGATGTTGTCAGGCATTCCTATGGTCCCTTGGGCCCATTGGCATTTGAGACATTTCCAGCTGGAGTTCTTGAGGCTGTGGAACAGACGGTATCTATCCCAACCCATACACCTGACGACCCTGATGCTCAGGAGTCTACATTGGTGGATGAAGAAACACACGCCTATGAAATCACGTCCATTAGGACATGTCAACTGGATCACAATTATTACCGATACCAGTGGAGCAGGTGGGGATCACACTGCAACCAGATCTCAGGCCAAGGAAGATGGTCCTTCCATACAACAGGCCTGGTATCAAATATCCTAGAGGTCCGGGCAACCTACCTTTTTTGCATTGCTAGCCCTAGAATTCAAGATTACAGGCAAACCAGTTCTTCTCCGAATGGACAACAGGGGCTGTGGTGTCTTAGATACACCGACAAGGAGGGACGCGCAGCAGGTCCCTGCTGAGGGAAGTAAAACAATAATCCTTTGGGCAGAAAGGAATCTAAAAGACCTAAGGGCAGTCTATCTGCCCGGTCTTCTCAACTCAAGGGCAGACCGCCTATCTCGCATGTTCGTAGATTCCAACAAATGGTCTCTGCACCCGAAAGTTTTTGACTGGTCAGTGGACCAGTGGGGTCCCCTCGAGCTGGGCCTATTTGCAACAGCATTCAATACCAAGCTTCCAAGGTTCATCTCAAGACTTCCTCATCCCCAAGCGGAGGCAGTAGATGCTCTCTTAGCCCCTGGGCATGTAATCTGGCCTATGCCTTCTCTCCATGGCCTCTCATTCCAAAAAACTCCTGTTGAGGCTTATGGTAGAAACCACGACGGTGATAGCAGTCCTACCGTACTGGCCAAGACGTCCTTGGTTCCCCACAGCAGTGTACCCGAATACACAGCCTCCAGTCAAGGTTCCAATAATACCTTTTCTCCTGTCACAGGGATGTCACACCCATCCAGATTTCCGCAGGTTGAATCTTCACATCTGGCAGCTGAAAGGGAAAGGTTCCAATCCCTAGGGTGTCCCAACAAAGTTATCGCAACCTTGCTCAGTGCAAGAAAGACATCCACAAACAGTATATACGATAAGGTGTGGAACAAATTCGGGGCCTTCATGATTGGCAGAAACTGCGATCCAGATTCTCCATCATCCTCTCAAATTCTAAAATTCTTGCAGGCAGGCTTAGACCTAGGCCTTGCTTAAGTACACTAAAGGTGCAGGTAATTTCAGCGGCAACCAGTAAAATATGGGCCGAGGATTCATTAATAATCCAATTTTTCAAAGTTGTCAAAAAGATCCGACCACCAACTAAACAATCTTTTCCCACTTGAGACCTTGCTATCATGCTAGAGTCCTTAGCCAATCCACCTCTTGCCTCTTCGGAGTCAGCATCGCTTTGGAATCTAACCATGAAGCTATCCTTCTTGATAGCCATAACTTCTGACAGACGGGTTTCAGAGCTCCAAGCTTTAGGAGTGGATCATAATCATATCATATTCTA
Organism: Rana muscosa; assembly: GCA_029206835.1. Lineage (NCBI taxonomy): Eukaryota > Metazoa > Chordata > Amphibia > Anura > Ranidae > Rana > Rana muscosa. The sequence goes on from CM055121.1 coordinate 44,764,435, forward strand.
TCCCGACAGGGTAGAACTCGGAACGGTGCGAGGATTTAGCCCCAAGGTCCCATCATCCTCGAACATGTCGGAGCCTTGGGCACTTCCAACATTTTCAAAATAGGACTCAGGTTCTCTTCACAATCTGGACATTGCCTCCACTTTGAGATGCTATCTGCAGACTACAGCATCCTTCAGGGACTCTATCAGGTTGTTCATAAACAAAGGCAAGGAGGCATCAGCAAGAACGATTGCCTCATGGTTCGTTAAACTCATCCACAGGGTGTACAGGGCAAAAGGACTGGGACCCCCTTCGATAGTCAGGGCACACTCCACCAGAGCGGTTTCTGCCTCTTGGGCGGCAAGAGCAAATGTGTCAATTTTAACCATTCGCGACTTCCGGTTCCGGCGCCGCATGAGGTAACTGCACCTCCTCACAGCTCCCGCACCAGGACCCAAAAACAGCTTATAAAGCCAGCCAGAGCGCCCCCTCGTAGCCATCCTCTTCACCCGGGCTACCCCCTCACTAACATGGACCGCTTCCTGGAAAAAAGCGGCGCTCGCTCGTTCGCGGCCGCGCCGCCGGGCAAGCCGCAAATCGAGGCCCCGGCTTCGGCCTACTCCCACACCGCGGAAGAAGCACAGGCAGCCGACATGGAGGTGAGCGCTCATCCCTCCCTGCAGATCATCACACCCCCTGCCACTGCATCTCAGGGTCCCTCTATGCTATCTTCACAGCCAGCCACACCAGGGGACATTTCCAGCTCCCCACCCCCCGGGGATGCTGCTGATAGCACCCACCGAATTGCTGCTGCTGTAGCAGCTCTTCTCTCCCCCATGATCTCTGCCTCGGTGGAAAAGGCAGTCAACGCAGGCATGCAACAAATTAAAGCCCAACTTGCTGAACACTCCACTAGGCTCAATGAAATGGAACACCGCCTCTCTGAGGTTGAAGATGAACTCTATCAAGCGCAAGCCACAGAACAGTCGCAGGACAAAACAAATCAGTACATCATTCAAAAATTAGAAGATTTGGAAAATAGGTCGAGAAGGAGCAACCTGCGATTTTGTAGGCGTCCCCGAATCGCTTCCCTCTGCAGCTACGGCAGAATTCTGCTCAAAACGCATCCCGGAGGCTTTAGGCCTTTCAGGCCTGTTCACAGTGGAACGCGCACACCGTATGGGGTCCTTCAATCCTGAACGTAAAACACCCCGACCTATTATTGCCAAGTATCTCAATTATGCCGACAAATCCATCATTCTTCAGACATTCAGACAGTCCCCTTCTCTCCAAATAGACGGGGTAAAAATCCTAATTTTTGCGGACTACTCGATTAAAGTCACCAAGAAAAGAAAAGCTTTTCAACCGATATGCACTGAACTCTTCAAGCAACACATAAAATTTACCCTGCCCTTTCCTGCAACTCTACGCCTCAAATCGCCAAAAGGGGATCAACTTTCCTTCCAGGATCCGGCGGAAGCAGAATCTTTTCTCCGCTCCCTAAGGGGTGAAGCACGCCCTCCAAGTCGAATTCCAGTCCACGAGCGTTGGAACAGAGAAGCCCCCGCAAGGACTCTCCAAAACGTTTTAGACTTTCTGGTCCAGAACAGCGCTACCAAAACTCCCGTTGATGGACTGCCTTACACCGCCATGAACTTCCTTCCTCACCATTACAGGTCGTATGATCTTTTTTTTTGTTCTGTCAACTCGAGTGTCGGGGATACACGATCTACTTATCGTGCTCTCCATTAATCCTCAATCAGGCACTGTCACCCGAGTGATCACCCAGTGATCTTTCCCACAACGGCTCTGAATCCGTGTGCCGTTCCATCCATTCTATCTTATTTTTTATTTATTTTTTCCCATCTTATTTGGTTCAATCAATATATTGTTTCATATGTTATGCCTAAAACCATTCTTTTTTCTCTTTTTCCCCCTACCAGGGTGGTAATGCGTGCGCACATGCCTACAGGCCGCACTGCACACTAGTTCATTTGTACTGTAATTGCCCTCCCTGACTCCGCTGTGTGATTTTTTTCTTTTAGGCTCCCTGCCATAACTCCATTCCAGGGGTCCCTCGCACGTTATCGAGGTCCCCGGGGCGCTCAGGCACAATAACTGGTCTTTTTCCAAGACGGGTCATGTATGGGGAGCTACCTTGCACAGCGAACTCATGCGGAAAAAAGCGAAGTTCTTTATGATGCTCACGTTAATTTGTTGTTTTGTTTTACTTTGTTCTCTTTTCTTCTACCCCCCCCTCATCCCCCCTCTCCCCACTCCACATTTCAACATGCACTCCTTACCCAAGGGCTCCACACACAGATGCTCACATCACTAACGCGCCTAAACTTTACCTCTTGATCCCTGCCTATAATCTTACAGCTACTAAAGCGCCGCCTCTACACCTTATCATCCACGATATCTTAAGGCAATCTCATGGAATGTGAGGGGTCTCCGTTCTCCTAACAAGAGAATGAAGATTCTTCGCCACCTCAAAAGGCTAAAAGCAGACATAGCATTACTTCAGGAATCCCACCTTTCGGCAGCTGACTTCAGTCGATTGCAGAAACTCTGGGTTGGAACAGTCTTGGGTTCAGAATCGGTTGGACGGAAGGCTGGTGTCCTCCTTCTTTTCAACAAAAACCTCCCTTGTACTGTTCTATCCACGCATACAGACAACCAAGGACGCTTCATCTCCTCCAGGGTTAGAATTGGGACAAAAGAAATAGTGATTTCCAATGTATACGCCCCCAACAGTCCCACAAAGACATTTTACTCTCAGCTCTCCACTTGGCTCCTCAACACTTCTCACTTACCTCACCTAGTTGGGGGAGATTTTAATGACCTCATGCATCCTACAGACGATAGATCCTCTCCAAAACAAACCATACCGGCGCCTGCTGGAATTGCTCCCACCCTATTTGCCTCCACTATGGACTCCCTCTATCTTACAGACATCTGGCGCTTAACACACCCGGTAGACAGGGAATTCACCTTCTATTCTAATCCTCACAAGATCCTCACTAGGATCGACTATTTTTTTGGGACCGACAGTATCATCCCCCTGGTTTCAGACGCAGAGATCGGAGACATAGCCATTTCGGATCATGCCCCAATACTCCTTACCCTAGACAATCTAGACCTCCCCCCCACCCTAACATCTGGCGCTTCCCTTCCTTCCTCCACAATAATGCTGATTTTTGTGCTTACATGGAACGAGCATGGGAGGAGTTTTCCTCCGATTGCTCCACATGCAGGGGACCCGAACCTTCTCTGGGATGCTGGAAAAGCATACTTGAGGGGTCGGATCATCGCATATGCCACTTCCTTTAAAAGAAACGCACTATCGAAATTCAAGCTGGCCAGCGACAGACTTCACCTCGCACAACGCAATCTAGCCACCTCGACGTCACCGGCAAACAAGGCGGAGTGGTCCGCGGCTAAAACTGCCTTTGACACCTGGGCGGACACCCTGGAACTCAAAAAAATCTCACCTAGATGCCTCCCTTCATAAATTTGGTAACAAAGCTGGCAAACTCCTATCCAGACTCTGTAAGGGTGCCCACCGCCCGACGCACATCACCTCACTGCGGGACCGCACGGGAACTACACACTCTACCCCACTTCGCATAAATAAAACCATGCTGGAATATTACACAGCCCTTTATGCACCCGATCCCATTGACCATAAAATAGCCCAAGCCTTCCTTGAAAAAATGAATCTACCAACTATCTCAACTGCCCTTCTAGATTCCCTGAATGCCCCTATCTCCCTCGTTGAAATAGAAGGCACTATACATGCTCTCCGCCCCTCTAAAGCCCCTGGCCCGGACGGCTTCACAAGTGAATTTTATAAAACTCTCCAAAATATAACTGCACCCATGCTCCACTCGGTCTATTCCAACATCTGGGCAGGAGGTCCCTATCTACCGACAGGCAACCAGGCCATCATTAAGCTACTTTCTAAAAAGGGCAAAGATCCTCTGGATCCGGGCTCATACAGGCCTATTTCACTACTCAACCTGGATGTCAAAATTCTCTCGAAAATTGTGGCCTCCAGACTAGCAGTCATCCTCCCGGACCTCATTCACCCGGCCCAATCAGGATTCGTGAAAGGGCGGACGGCCACCCTTAACATACGTAAGGTTCTCCTGGCCCTTGAACGAGCCAAACAGGACCCCACAGGAGATTATGCCATCATAACGTTAGACGCTGAAAAAGCTTTTGACAATGTAAGCTTTGACTGGCTTTCCCTCACTTTGTCTAAAATGGGATTCACAGGCCCTTTCTGCCACCTTATCAATGCCATGTATACAGCGCCCTCAGCTAGACTTGTTGCGGCTGGACTCCTCTCATAGGATTTCTGCCTCCATAAAGGGACCAGACAGGGTTGTCCTCTCTCCCCCCTCCTGTTCAACTTAGCCTTAGAACCTTTGTCTATATACCTTTCCCAGATATCCCCTTTACGAGGCATCAAAATAGGCAAAGCGGAACTTCGCACCTCACTATTCGCCGACGACGTCCTCATATTCACGGGCAACGACATGTCGACCATTAAAACCACCTTTGACGAATTTCGACTGTGCTCCGGCCTCCGTATCAATTATTCCAAGAGCGAGATTCTCCCTATAGGGACACACTCCACACCCCCCTGGGCTCACCACTCTCTGTTTAAGGTTGCATCTTCTCACATCACCTACCTAGGTATAAAGATTGGGAAATTGCCCTCTTCCATCTATCACCTCAATTACCCCCCCTCTTCACAAAACTCTATCAGGAACTGTCGAACTGGATGGATCTTCCCCTCTCGCTCCTAGGAAGGTGTCACCTTATCAAAATGATTAGCTTCGCCAGACTGCTTTATCCTTTGCAAACCATTCCCTTGCTTTTGAAACATAAAGATATCAAACTCCTCAACTCCAAAATTTCACAGTTCATCTGGCACGGCAAAAGACCTCGGATAGCCTTTAAAAAACTACACCTTCCTAGAAGCGACGGGGGTATCGGTCTACCTCATATTAGATTGTATAATTTAGCATGTCTGTTTAGGACCAGCTTAGATTGGATAGCTCAATCATCCCAATACTCTAATTACGTCCTGGAATCCGAAATCGCTCACCCGCACTCTCTGGTGGCCCTTCTACACTGCAGATGGAAAACTGTCCCCCCACCTTATCAACACAATCTCCTGCTAAGGGACACAGCTATAGCTTGGAGAGAAATCAGAAAAACACTCAAGTTATCTCCTTTCATCTCTCCCCATTTACCAATCCAAGGCAATCCTGACTTCATCCCTGGTCTCCACTACAAAGCCTTTTCGGTCTGGCAGGCTCAAGGTCTGTCAAACTTCTCCTCACTGTGCGATGGCAACACTGGAAAACCACTGCCCTTTTCTACAATATCCTTGTCTTTTTCTCTGCCCCCCTCTCACGTATTTCATTATAACCAATGCATTAGCTTCTTATCTAACACGTGTAAAGACAACCTCCGGAGATTCGAAAACAGCTTTTCTGAACGTTTACTGCGAAGTGGGCGTTATAAAATCACGGACATCTACAGACCTCTCCTGCAAGAATCTTCCCCGTCTATGTCCTCCTCCTCTATTGCGAACTGGGCTAGGGATTTCCCAGTTCCAGATATAACGAAAAAAAATCCTATCTGGCCTGCAGAAAACCCTTCGACTGACACCCAACGAAATTTGGAGAGAAACCCAACTCAAGATCGCACACCGGGCTTATATCCCATTTATCTCTCCTAACTCCAACAAAGATGGCGCCTCCTGCCCTCTATGCAAGGTACCCAGACCTTCTCTCTCCCACCGCTTCTGGTCCTGCTCCTTCATTTCCTCATTTTGGGATCAAGTCCTATCCTATATATTCAAAATCACTCTGCTGAAACTCCCCAAAGACCCTTTACTTCTAATATTTGGTTATTGGGACCCTCTATTGTTACCCTGGTCTCTATCGCCGGCTGCATCGATCCCCTCAGGGACTACCAAACGTCCCTCCTCGAAAGACTGGATTTTGCTTTGTTTGCTTGTCGCGAGGAGACTCATTCTTAGGCACTGGATCTCTCCCCAAAGCCCTTCTCTCATCCAACTCGAAAAGGACTGCCTCAACCTCTTCTACAAAGAACGACTTCTTACGGACTTTAAAGAACCCACATCTAGAGCTCGCTTTTTTTACAGATGGGAATCCTTCATCATAACAACCCTCACGGCAGCGGATCAGGCAGCTCTGGAACAACTCTCTTTCTCGTACGCTGACCCTATCCCAATTGGGCTGTAAATCTTGATGACATTGCACAGTCTATACATTCCGGATGGCCCACCAGGGCTGTTCTTTCTCGGGACCATTCATGTAATGGAATGAACAGCACACCACTGTCTCTGGAGCTCCTTTCCCCCCCCCCATTTTTTTTTTTTTCCTAGTTTCTGTTTTGATTTTTCCCCTATTCCTGATTCTAAACATAGGGGCGCGTAGACAGATCCATTAAGTATTCCACCTTTCGGTTGCATTGCTTTTTAGGTATTTATCTAGGATGACCTGCTGTACCCTCACTAGGTGAGAATTTTGTGTATACAGCTCCCTCTCTTCATATCTTCATAACTTCATAACCCCATAAGGTTAGTCTTCAAGTGAGCTAGTGTCATGTGTTACATTTTGTTTTTGCCCTACCTGTTGTACCCAACTAGCTACACCGATATTCCTATGTACCATTGTTTTAAACCTGACTAACAGCCTTATGTTCTCTTTTGTACTTGTGTACTTATCTTTACACCTGTTCAAGTGTCTTTCATTATTCCAATAAAAACTTGTTAAAAAAAAAAAAAAAAAAAAGAAACCATTCGCAGGGCAACGACTTGGTCGTTCCAACATACGTTTCTGAAACATTACCGAGTAGACCCAGGAGCTCTCTCATCGGTGGAGTTTGGCAGACAGGCGGTAAAATCGGCCTTTGCCTTCTTTTAAATGATTATTATAATCTCTTTTAAACCTCTGAGCATCACCCCACCCATCTCAGCTAGTTATTTGTCTAAGGTATGCTGCCATGGAGGCACCAGGAAAACTGAAAATTGTATCATACTTACCAGTAATTTTCCTTTCCTGGTGCCTATCCATGGCAGCATACAATCCCACCCTCGGTATTCTATATTACGGAGAATGCTGGGGCTGTACTAACCAACTCTTTTATAATATTCACTAGCCCTGAGGGAGGAGCCAAGGTGGAGCTTGTCACAGGTATGCTGCCATGGATAGGTACCAGGAAAGGAAAATTACTGGTAAGTATGATACAATTTTCCATTTTCTCTTCTTCTGGAATAAAGGTTTTACATAAATAAAAGCTGATCCTTGTAACTCAGTGTTAAAGCGGTTGTAAACCCAGACAAATTTTTTTTTTTTCAAATCACCTGCAAGAAAAAGCCATAATGAGCTAGTATGACTAGCATACTAGCTCATTATGAATCACTTACCTTAGATCGGGACCCCCGAAGCCATCCTCGTCCCCCGCTCCGACCGCAGCAATCGCTCCTCAGATACCCGGAACCTTACTTCCGGGTATCGCCGCTCCAGCCAATCACAGCGCCGCTCCGGCGCTGTGATTGGCCGGAGCAGCGAAGACGTCACTCTGCGCATGCGCGCTGGAGCTTTCTATTCCGGCAGCGCCGGAATTCTGAATGGGATTAACCCTGTGAATGCACCGTTGTCTACGGCGCGCATGCGCCGTAGACATCGGTGCATGTCTTTTTTTGCAAATATCTCCTAAACCTTGTAGGTTTAAGAGATATTTATTTTACCTACAGGTAAGCCTTAGTATAGGCTTACCTGTAGGTAAAAGTAAAAAAAAAGACTATACAACCGCTTTAAATGGTTTGTCTCCACCCTCTAATTGCTATATCTGCAGAAGAGCTTCAGGAGAGCTTGTGCTGTTTGAAAAACATCAGGCTTAATGGCAGGATCACACATGAAAATAAAAGAAAGAAAGCCTGAAAAATAAAACAAATGCAGCCAGCACATCTTATGCCGTGTACACACGATCGTGATTCACGGAAAAAAATGACAGGAATCACGACGAGAAAAATTAGAGCATGTTCTAATTTTCTCGTCGTGATTAATGCCGTTTTTCCCGTTGGGAAAAACGGCAAAAAGCCCACAGACTATCGTTTTTCTCGTCCAAAGGAAAAAATAAAATTTTTCCCGATGGGAAGAATGATCGTGTGTACGCGGCATAAGATTTGAAAATGAAAGTAAACTACGCTTGTGTAAATGTATTAAACTTGTGTATAGCAGTACCACTGACGTGAGATATGATCATATAAATAATGAATGTATAGCAAAAGTGTTGCGCTAAAAAAACAATTATATATATATATATATATATATATATATATATATATATATATATATATATATATATATATTGTGAGGGGGTTAGCTCGGCAGCGGGTGTGTGTGACCCCCGAGATGGGCTCCCCACACAAAACAGGCCCAGCAAACGGAGGTTGTGGTTTTCAAAATCAAAAAGGTGCGGTTTATTTTCTATTTACAGTGACAAAACACAGCAAAGCAAAAGAAACATAAACAAAATAAATCCTGGTCAACTTGACCTCTGACTAAACATACAGGTTTCCTAACTAACAACTGGGATCAGCCTAGTGCTGTCCTAGTCCCTAAGTCCCTGGTTTTAAATGTCCAAGCAAATAGCCACACAGGCTTTGTCTCACCGCACAGGGGTTCACTCTCCCTAGACAGTCCACACAGGTCTGGGTCCAGGCATGAGCTAACATCTAATGAAGCTGGGAGTTCTTATAGAGGCCTAAATGAGCTGACAAGCTTCAGCTGGTCTCATCAACTCCCTGTCTGCACGACGCCCAGCACTCTCCCTAGAGGTATGAGTCATCCATGAGCCTACTAGCCTCAGCTGGGCTTATACAACTCTCCACCTAGTTGTATAAGTCGGCGTAAAGCCTGAATCTGGGCGAAATATATCTACCCCCCTGGATGCAACCAGGTGACTTTACCTTCCTGCTGTCACAATATATATATATATATATATAAAAAATGTAAACCAATGAGTCCATGTGTCTTCCAACTGGCATCAGTGTAATGCCTTCATTTTGAAAAAAAGTGCACGAACGATTGTTCATTCAATTCCTCCACCTTGTGATGACACCACCATAATAAAGGATGTACTCTTACCAGAGCGTATTAACCACCTATTACGGGGGGAGGGGGGGGTCAAATAAGGCTTGTGTATCTTATATGTTCCATCCACGCTTGCTGTTCCACATAAAAGAACAAGAGGAATCGTTCAGCAGTCACCTCTAAGCGGTACTCTTCCGGTCCCGAAGCAAGATGTCCAGTGCGATGTGTCAATATAAAGATAAACGCCAATAATGTAAAATCCTTAAAAATTGTCTTTAACCACTTCAATAAAGGGCACTTTCACCCCCTTCCTGCCCAAGCCATTTTTCAGCTTTCAGCTCTGTCACACTTTGAATGAAATGCGACACAGTACGCAAATACATTTTTTATCATTTTTTTTTTCCCCACAAATAGAGCTTTCTTTTGGTGGTATTTAATCACCTCTGCGGTTTTTATTTCTTGCAATATAAACAAAAGAAGAGGGACACGTTTGAAAAAAACACAATATTTTTTTACTTTTTGCTAGAATAAATATCATTTTATTTTTTAACCACTTAAGCCCCGGACCAATACGCAGGATAAAGACCAGAGGTGTTTTTACAATTTGGCACTGCACTGCTTTAACTGGCAATTGCGCGGTCATGCAATGTTGTACCCAAACAAAATTTGCGTCCTTTTCTTCCCACAAATAGAGCTTTCTTTTAATGGTATTTGATTGTCTCTGCTATTTTTATTTTTTGCGATATAAACGAAAAAAGACCGAAAATTTTGAAGAAAAAATGATATTTTCTACTTTTTGTTATAAGAAAAATCTAATAAACTCAATTTTAGTCATACATTAAGGCCAAAATGTATTCAGCCAAATGTCTTTAGTAAAAAAAATGTCAATAAGCGTATATTTATTGGTTTGCGCAAAAGTAATAGTGTCTACAAACTAGGGTACATTTTCTGGAATTTACAGTACACAACTTTTAATTTATGACTGCCTATCTCTAGGGATGAGCTCGGTGTTCGAGTCGAACGCATGTTCGACTCGAACATCGGCTGTTTGCCTGTTCGGCGAAACCAGAACTTTGTGGGCCGTTTGCGCCAAATTTGTGTGACGCGAACGGCCCACAATATACTGCGCCATCGCAGTGTATTGCCAGCGCTGTGATTGGCCAAGCATGCACTGTGCCCCCGCATGCTTGGCCAATCACAGCGCCGGCAGCGAGGAGAGCCATAATTGGCCACAGGCAGGATGCCTGTGGCCAATTATAGCTCAGGGGGGTTTAGTACATGCCCCACACTATAAAAGGCCGCCAGCGCGGCGGCCTTGTGTAGTGTGTTGGCGTACAGGGAGAGAGAAGGATAGGCAGGGACAGTGTCAGTGATATTCTTTGATAAACCTTGTGCATTTACAGTGTGTTGGCGTGCAGGGAGAGAGAAGGATAGGCAGGGACAGTGTCAGTGATATTCTTTGCTTAACCTCGTGCATTTACAGTGTGTTGGCGTGCAGGGAGAGAGATTGATAGGCAGGGACAGTGTCAGTGTTATTCTTTGCTAAACCTCCTGCACAGTATACACCTGAAGCTACCCCTTATTGCTCGTGGTGTTGTTCTGTTGTGTAACACAGACAGGCATCTGCAAGTAGTTATAGTGGGTGTAGGTGCCTCCTGCACAGTATACACCTGAAGCTACCCCTTATTGCTCGTGGTGTTGTTCTGTTGTGTAACACTAACAGGAATCTGCAAGCAGTTACAGTGGGTGTAGGTGCCTCCTGCACAGTATACGCTACCCCTTATTGCTCGTGGTGTTGTTCTGTTGTGTAACACAGACAGGCAGCTGCAAGCAGTTACAGTGGTTGTAGGTGCCTCCTGCACAGTATACGCTACCCCTTATTGCTCGTGGTGTTGTTCTGTTGTGTAACACAGACAGACATCTGCAAGCAGTTACAGTGGGTGTAGGTGCCTCCTGCACAGTATACGCTACCCCTTATTGCTCGTGGTTTTGTTCTGTTGTGTAACACAGACAGGCATCTGCAAGTAGTTACAGTGGGTGTAGGTGCCTCCTGCACAGTATACACCTGAAGCTACCCTGTATTGCTGGATTTCCCATCTCCCTGCAGGCCATTAGAATGTCTGGAAGGCCAACAAGGAGAGGCAGACAGTCACAAGCCAACAAGAGGGCAAGCAGGCTCTGTGTCTGGGGGCAACAGTGCTGGTCGTGGACGCGGTGCATTGTTATCAGCACGTGGCCATGGGACACGCTTGTCCTTATTTTCGGCAGCTGGACGTGTTGAGCCGCATCATGCCGAAGACTTGGTAGAGTGGATGACCAAGCCCTCCTCATCCTCTCTCACCCAGGCTCAGGGTACTGGCAAAGCAGCTGCCAAAGCATCCTCTTCCCTCGTATCAATGTCATCATCAGTCACTCCTTCCCTAGACCCACCATGTCCTCCTGAGGAGTCCACCGAACTGTTTGAGCACAGTGTTGGGTACATGCTCCATGAGGATGCCCAGCGTTTTGAAGGGTCTGATGATGATACCCAGCTAGAGGAAGGCAGTAGCGTGAGCGCAGAGAGAGGGGATGCTCAAGAAGGACAGCAATTTGGCAGTCATGTTCCAGCAGCTGCAGCATACTGCCAGGTTTGCTCCAGTGATCAAGAGGGAGAGGATGATGAGGTCACTGACTCCACGTGGGTGCCTGATAGGAGAAAGGAGGAGGATGAGGAGGAGGCACATCTCCAACGAGGCAAGATGACCTCCGGGGGCCAGCGTAAGGGCAGCACCCCGACTGAATCACACCGCAGAGCTCTGCCTGTGCAGGGCGCTGCCTCTGCGCGTTATTCCAAAAGTTCTTTGGTGTGGGCCTTTTTTGAGTCGAGTGCATCAGATCGCACCGCTGCTATTTGCAACATATGTCTCAAGCGTATCTCGCGTGGCCAAAACATCAGCCGCTTGGGCACCACATGCTTGACCAGACATATGTTGACCTGCCATGCAGCTCGTTGGCAAGCGTACCTTAAAGACCCACACCAAAGAACAAAGCGGACCTCTCCTTGCTCCTCACCAGCAAGGAAGGCGATTCCGGCTCTCTACCGGCATGTGGAAGGCAATGTCCATGCTTCGCTGGACAGGGCGGTCAGCGGTAAGGTGCATATTACTGCTGACTTATGGTCCAGCAGGCATGGACAGGGACGTTACCTTTCTTTCACGGCCCATTGGGTCACTCTTTTGGCAGCTGGGAAGGATGCAGGACAAGGTGCAGTAGAGTTGGAGGTTGTTCCGCCACCACGCCTCCAAAATGCTACTACTGGTTGTGACACACCTCTCTCCTCCACCCCCTCCTCTTCTTCTTCCTCCATGGCCTCTTCCTGTGCTTTGTCCTTGGAACCAGCGGTGCTCCGTAGGCGTTCAAACGGCTATGCAAGCACGCAGGCAAAAAATGCCATGCCGTGCTTGCGCTGGTTTGTTTGGGGGACAGGAGCCACACTGGGGCAGAGGTTCTGTCAGCTCTGCAGGGGCAGGCCGAGAGGTGGTTGACGCCACGCCAACTTAGGCCAGGAATGGTGGTTTGCGACAATGGCACCAACCTCCTCTCCGCCCTCCGACAGGGACAACTGACCCATGTGCCCTGTGTGGCTCACGTCCTTAACCTGGTGGTGCAGCGGTTCTTGGGCAGGTATCCGGGCTTACAGGATGTCCTGAGGCAGACCAGGAAAGTCTGTGTGCATTTCTGCAGATTATATAATGCCAGTGCTCGGCTGGCTGAGCTGCAAAAGGAGTTGAACCTGCCCAAGAACCGCCTTATATGTGACATGAGTACCTGTGCGACTACGGCACCAGGACAGGGTCAGGGGAGCTCGGTTTTTTTTCACCACGCCAGTGGGGCATGATCAGGGATGCATGCACTGTCCTGGCACCATTTGAGGAGGCCACGAGGATGGTGAGCAGTGACAGTGCATGCATCAGTGACACTGTACCTCTTGTCCACCTGTTGGAGCATACGCTGCGTGGAATAATGGACAGGGCACTTGAGGCAGAACAGAGGCAGAAAGAGGAGGACTTCCTTGCCTCTCAAGGCCCCCTTTACCCAGACAGTGTTCCTTCTGTCCCACCCATCACACAGGAAGAGGACGAGGAGGAGGAGGAGGCGGAGGAGGGGGAGGAGGATTGTGTCAGCATGGAGGTGGAGCCTGGCACTCAGCATCAACGCCAGCAGTCTTTTAGGGATGATTTACAGTCCCAAGAAACCCGTGGACTTGTACGTGGCTGGGAGGCGGTGGCTGCGGATCATGTCGTCCTTAGTGACCCAGAGGTCTCCGGACCGAATGCCTCAGCTAACCTACGCTGCATGGCCTCCCTGATCCTGCAAAGTCTGCGGAAGGATCCTTGTATTCTTCAGATCAAGGAGAGGGACCATTACTGGCTGGCCACTCTCCTTGATCCACGGTACAAGGGTAAGATTGCAGACCTTATCTTGCCGTCGCAGAGGGAGCAGAGGATGAGACATCTCCGGGAGGCCTTGCAGAAAGGTCTGTGCAACGCGTTCCCAGAGACTGGGAGGTTACAAACTCCTGGTCCTGGACAACAAGTTGCTGAGGCTTCGGTCAGTAGCAGAAGGAGTGGTGGAGAAGGTGGCCGTCTGACCGATGCGTTCAGACAATTTTTTAGTTTTTTTTAGTCCGCATCCCCAAGGTATGAACGGTTCCAGCAACCATCGCCAGCGTCTGATATACATGGTGCAGGAATACCTAGGGGCAAGGTCAGACTTGGACACCTTTCCCACCGAAAATCCTCTGGGTTACTGGGTCTTGAGGATGGATCACTGGCCAGAGCTTGCACAGTATGCAATTGAGCTACTGGCCTGTCCTTCATCCAGCGTTCTTTCGGAACGCACATTCAGTGCTGCTGGAGGCTTTGTCACCGATCACAGGGTGCACCTGTCCACCGACTCGGTTGATCGACTGACCTTCATAAAGATGAATCAGTCTTGGATCACCACCAGCTACCAGGCACCTGAAGCTGATGTAACAGAATAATTTATTTTTAAATGTCACATCCCTTCAAGACTGCCTATGCTGATGCTGAGTGACTGTCCTGTTAAGTTGTCTGACTATCCTCTTCCTCCTCAATGATCCTGATGATAGCTTGGAAGAGCATTTTTGTTTCTGGGTGCCGCCCCCAGTGGCTAAGGCCCAAATTTTCAGCCCCTGTTTAACAGGGGCATGTAATTACAATTTTTTATGCAATGCTTTGCAGCAGGGTTTATTCCTGCACTCCAACTAGAGTATCTGGGAGAGGTTGCAGTGTCGTGGCACCAGCACCAGTGGCTAAGGCCCAATTTTTCAGTCCCTGTTTAACAGGGGCATGTAATTACAATTTTTGATGTAATACTTTGCAACAGGGCTCATTGCTGTGCTCCAAGTACAGTATCTGTGAGGGGTTGCAGTGTTGTGGCACCAGCACCAGTGCCTAAGGCCCAATTTTTCAGCCCCTGTTTAACAGTTTAACAGGGGCGTGTAATTACAATTCTTGATCTAATAATTCACAGCAGGGCCCATTCCTGCGCCCACCAAGAGTAACTGTGAGGGCTTACAGTGTTGTAGCATCAGCACCACCACCAAAGGCCCAATTTTTCCTACCACTGTTCAACAATGGCATGTAATTACAATTCCTGATATAATAGTTCACAGCAGGGCGTTCCAGCGCCCACCAAGAGTAACTGTGAGGGCTCACAGTGTTGTGGCAACACCAACATCTAAGGGGCAAATTTCTGCCGAGTATATACGGCAGGCCCCTACTTTTAAACATCCATCTTACAAACGACTCCTACTTGCAAACGGAAGGAGACAACAGGAAGTGAGAGGAAATCTACCCCTAGGAAGGCAAATTCTCTCCTGTAAGAGTTAATATGGGAAAAAGGTGACTCCTCTCTACTGATGCTTTATCACCAATCCTTGTTTCAATAAAAACCCCACTTTTCCAAAAACATTTGTCATTGGGACGGAAAGTGAGGTGAAATGTTCTGAACAGGTGCACAGACAGCAAAACAAATGTTACAGGGGTGATAACCTTTCCCTATGTTCTCCAAAAAGCTTAAAAATAGATTTTTTGGCTGCAGCTACACTTAAAAAATTACCTGTTCCAAATTACAAACAGATTCTACTTAAGAACAAACCTACAGTCCCTGTCTTGTTTGCACCACCTGTATACTGCTGTTCAGAGTATATAGGGTTTTAGGTATAGGGTTTTATTTTGGGTGCAGGGTTCCCCTTAGGAGGGGGGGGTGATGGGGTAGCCATGCAATTTTTCTCAAAGATTTTCATCCATATTGCCAGACATGACATTAGAGCCGCAAGTAGTTTTAAATGGCTTTTTTACCTTTACAAATGTCATTTTGTGCAGGGACAGTTCTTAACACAGGAAACACATGCCACTTCACAGGCATACTTTAGACACCCCCCAGGTACGATATTTAAAGGAATATTTCACTATTTTTTTTCACTTTATACATCATTAAAATGACTGTTCCATAAAAAAACTGCCGTTTTTAAAACTTCTTTTTGCATTGATTCATGTCCCCTGGGGCAGAACCCGGGTCCCCAAACCCTTTTTAGGACAATAACATGCATATTAGCTGTTATAATTAGCACTTTAGATTTCGAACGTTCGCATCCATTGTATTAGGGTTCTAACGTTCGCGAAAACTTTCGGTCCGTTCGCAGGTTCTGGTGCGAACCGAATTGGGGGGTGTTCGGCTCATCCCTACCTATCTCATTTCTTGAGGTGCCAAAATGGCAGGGCAGTACAAAACCCCCCCAAATGACCCCATTTTGGAAAGTAGACATGAAGTAGGAAATTGCTGAGAGGCATGTTGAGCCCATTGAATATTTTTTTTTTGTCCCAAGTGATTGAAAAATGACAAAACACAAAACAAATTTACAAAAAGTTGTCACTAAATGATATATTGCTCACACATGCCATGGGCATATGTGGAATTGCACTCCAAAATACATTTTGCTGTTTCTCCTGAGTACGGGGATACCACATGTGTGGGACTTTTTGGGAGTCGGGGCCCCGAAAACCAATCACGGCCTTCAGGCTTTCTAAGGGCGCAAATTTTGTATTCCACTCCTCACTACCCATCAGTTTTGAAGGCCATAAAATGCCAATATATCACAAACCCCCCCCCCCAAATTACCCCATTTTGGAAAGTAGACACCCCAAGCGAGAGGCATGGTGAGTATTTTACAGCTCTCATTTGTTTTTGAAAATGAAGAAAGACAAGAATTTTTTTTTTTCAATTTTCAAAACCTTGTGACAAAAAGCGAGATCTGCAAAATACTCACCATACCTCTCAGCAAATAACTTGGGGTGTCTACTTTCCAAAATGGGGTCATTTGGGGGGGGGTTTGTGCCATCTGGGCATTCCATGGCCTCCGAAACTGTGATAGGCAGTGAGGAGTAAAATCAAAATTTTTCACCCTTAAGCCCCGTACACACGGTCGGACTTTTGGCCAACAAACTTCATTTTGAGCAAGTTGGACCAACAATCCGACCGTGTGTACGCTCCATCGGACAAACTTTTTTTGCTTTTTTCTTGTTTTCATCGGACAAAAGTTGGGTCTGCAAACGGACAAACTTTTGCCCAACAAAAGTCCGATGGAGCAAAGTCCAACCGTGTGTACAGAAAACCATCGGACTTTTGTCCGATGGACAAAACAACTAATGTTAAAATCAACCAACAATAGCAGAAGTTGACTAAAGGGTGGCGGTAAAGAGCAGAAAAGAGCAGAAAAATCACGTTATGTTGCAAAAAGTTTTGGGAAAGTTTGCAGAAAAGTCAGAGCGTGTGTATGCTATGGGTGTTCCCGACCAACTCCGTTCGGACAAGAAAACACGGAAAAGTCCGATAGAAGTCCGACCGTGTGTACGGGGCTTTAGAAAGCCTGAAGGCGGTGCTTGGGTTTTGGTGTCCCTTACGCGGCTAGGCTCCCAAAAAGTCTCACACATGTGGTATCCCCGTACTCAGGAGAAGCAACAGAATGTATTTTGGGGTGTAATTCCACATATGCCCATGGCATGTTTGAGCAATATATAATTTAGTGACAACTTTGTGCAAAAAAAAAAAAAATTGTCTTTTTCCCGCAACTTGTGTCAAAATATAAAATATTCCATGGACTCGACATGCCTCTCAGGAAATAGCTTGGGGTGTCTACTTTCCAAAATGGGGTCATTTGGGGGGGGGGGTTTAAACTGTCCTGGAATTTTATTCACAACATTAGGAAGCTTATGTCACACATCATCCACTCTTCTAACCACTTGAAGACAAAGCCCTTTCTGACACTTTTTCTGTTTACATGAAAACATATTTTTTTTGCAAGAAAATTACGTTGAACCCCAAAACACTACATATTTTTTTAAAGCAAAGGCCCTACAGATTAAAATGGTGGGTGTTGCATTTTTTTTCCACACAGTATTTGCGCAGCGATTTTTCAAACGCATTTTTTGGGGAAAAAATACACTTTTTTAAATTTTAATGCACTAAAACACACTATATTGCCCAAATTTTTGATGAAATAAAAAATATGATCTTAGGCCGAGTACATGGATACCAAACACGACATGCTTTAAAGCTTCGCACAAACGCGCAGTGGCGACAAACTACATACATTTTTAAAAGCCTTTACATGTTACCACATTAGATTTACAGAGGAGGCCTGCTAAAACTACTGCCCTTGATCTGACCTTCGCGGTGATACCTCACATGCATGGTGCAATTGCTGTTTACATATGATGCCAGACCGACGCTTGCGTTCGCCTTTGCGCAAGAGCAGGGCGGGACAGGGTGTTTTTTTTTTTTTTTTTTTTATTATTATTTATTTTGCTTTTTTATTTTATTTTTAAACTGTTCCTTCCATATATTTTTTTTTTTGTCATTTTCATTGTTATCTCAGGGGATGTAAATATCCCCTATGATAGCAATAGGTAGTGACAGGCACTCTTTTTTTTTAAAATAATCTGGGTCTATTAGACCCTAGATCTTTCCTCTGCCCTCCAAAGCATCTGACCACACCAAGATTGGTGTGATAAAATGCTTTCCCAATTTCCCAATGGCGCTTTTTATATCCGGGGGGATATTCCTTCCCACTGCTTGTAAAAGCAGTCCAGAGCCTAATTAGCTGCTAGGATTGCTTTTTACATGAAAGCCGGCCGCTGGCTGAAAAGAATGATACCAAGATGATACCTAAACCCACAGGCATCATTCTGGTATAACCATTCAAAGTCCAGCAACATAACAGTACGTTGCTGGTCCTTGTTGGACATGTATTATAATCTTTTTTTTCATGTAGCCTGTTGGTTGAACGAAAAAAGAGATTGACCGGTGGGTATGCCCACCATTAGAATACCTCCCTTCATCCACCCACTTCTAATGATTGGCATACATGCACCATTTATATATGCCGAAGCATGGGGGCATCCTACCGCAAAAAAGTTATGCCGCGTACACACGGCCAGACTTTTCCATGGGCAAGCCTCCGCCGGAATTTCGACCGTATGTATGCGGCATTAGGAGCAAAATCGCTCCTCCGCCCCTGCTGACCCCATGCTTCGGCATATATGCTCTTTTTTTTTTTTTAACTGTGGTGGTGAAATCACCTCCTACAGCACTGGAGTCGCAGGGATCAGGCCTGTCTCTGCGAATGCTGCAGTTATGTGTGTTGTGTTTTGTAAGTGACAGTGATCGATCGATACTGCACTTGGGTGGGCTGGGCTGGATGGAGGGGCAAAACGCAGGTGCTACCAGGTATCTGGGCTGATCCTGCTAACACTGAGTTTTTGGGAACCCTAAACTGCTGGGGACGCTAGTATAGATCTAATCAGATATTGATCTGTTCAGATACTATACCACTAAGGGAGGTGTATGCTTTGTGCGTAGGTGTTAGCGCTACAGGCACTAACCTGACGCTGCATGGGGCGAAGCAGACCCTATCTGACCCTAAAACCTAATTGATATCACCCGTTGGGCGATCAGGGGGTTAAACCTTTATTGGGTTATATACGGCGAGTGCCCTGAAGCTATAAAAAGCAAACTAACTAACCAGCGTCACCCGTAACACTTATACGGTGATCACTGGTGAAAGGGTTAACTAGGGGCAATCGGGGTTAAAACCTTTATTAGGTAATATATGGGGGTACCTGACGCTATATAAAAACCTGACGGGGAACCTAAATAACGAAATAACTAACTGGATAACCAGTGTCAGCAGTGACACTTATACGGTGATCACTCGTGAAAGGGTTAACTCTAGGGGCAATCAGGGGGTTAAAACCTTTATTAGGTTGTATATGGGGGTACCTGATGCTATAAAAACCTGGCGGCGAACCTAAAAAAATAACTGGCTACCTAGCGGCACCAGCGACACTAATACAGCGATCAGAAAAACGATTGCTTAGTGACACTGGTGATAGGGGTTGAAAGGGTTACCTGGGGGGCGATGAAGGGGTTAAACCTTTATTAGGGGGGATAGGGGGCTACCCTGGACCTAAAGGGACCTAACACTAACTGCCCTGACACTTTTACTATCACAAATGTCACTGATTGCAGTGATCATTTATTTACTGATCGCTGCAATCAGTGACACTGTGAATGGGGGGTGATCTGGGGGTGACTGGGGGGGGTGCAAAGTGTACCTATGTGTCCTGGTGTCAGTGGGCTGTTGGTGCACTAACCTAATGTCTTCTCTCCTCGGTGCTCTGGACGAATAGAGCGCTGCATGGAGAGATGACATCACTTCCTCCTGCCTGTGTATACATTACACAGGCAGAGGAAGCATTTAATTCGCCAGGTGCGATCGCGAGGGGGTGGCCAGAAACCAATGGCCGCCCCCTCATCACGGATCGCTCTTGAAGCGATACCGACCACCCCATTTCCCAGGAGGGGGTCCGATTGGACCCCCCACCCGTGCGAAGGCAGGCACGTACAGGTACATGATTGTGCCTGTACGTGCCATTCTGCCGACATATATGTACATGAGGTGGTCGGCTAAGTGGTTAAACAATTTTTTTCCTCAGTTTAGGCCGATATGTATTCTTCTACATATTTTCCGTAAAAAAAAAAAATCGCAATAAGCAATATATTTATTGGTTTGCGCAAAAGTTATAGTGGCTACAAAATAGGGAATAGATTTATAGAATTTTTTTTTTTTTTTTTTTTTTTTTTTTTTTTACTAGTAATGGCGGCAGTCAGCGATTTTTTTTTTTTTTATCCGCCCAGAACAAGAGGGTCTTCGTCCCGCCGTCATTTGACGGCGGGCGGTAGACTAGTGGTTAACCACTTCAATACCGGGCATTTTCACCCCCTTCCTGCCCATGCCAATTTTCAGCTTTCAGCATTGTCACGCTTTGAATGACAATTGCGCGGTCGTGCGACGTGGCTCCCAAACAAAATTGACGCTCTTTTTTTCCCCTCAAATAGAGCTTTCTTTTGGTGGTATTTGAACATCTCTGCATTTTTTGTTTTTTTTTGCGCTATAAACAAAAAGAGTGACAATTTTGAAAAAAAAACACAATATTTTTTACTTTTTGCTATAATAAATATCCCAATTTTAATTTTTTTTTTTAAATATTTTTTTTATCAGTTTTGGCCGATATGTATTCTTCTACATACTTTTGGTAAAAAAAAAAAAATCGCAATAAGCGTATAGTGGTTGGTTTGCGCAAAAGTTATAGCGCCTACAATATAGGGGATAGATTTATGACTTTTTTTTTACTAGAAATGGCGGTTGTCTGTGATTTTTGTCAGGACTGCGATATTGCGGCGGACAGATCAGACACTTTTGACACTTTTGGGACCATTCACATTTATACAGCGATTCCTGCTATAAAAATTCATTGATTACACTAGGGGGCGATCAATGAGTTAATGTGTTCCCTAGGGAGTGATTCTAACTGTGAGGGAGGAGACTGACTGGGGGAGGTGACTGATCGGTGTCCCTATGTACAAGGGACACACCATCGGTAAAAAACATGAGTTCGACTCGAACTCGAAGCTCATCCCTAACCATCGGTCTCCTCTCCCTGACAGGACGTGGATCTCTGAGTTTACACACAGAGATCCACGTCCCTGGCTCTGTAAATGCCGATCGCGGGTACATGGCACACATCGCAGCCGCCAGGCACGCGCATTGGCACCCGCGTGTCGCAGCGAGCACAGATTTTCCCGGCGCGCAGGGAACTAGTAAACGTTCAGGGACGCCCTCCCAGCAATTGAGCGCCGTGCTGTAGACGTCTTTTGTCTATAGTGCGGGAGCAAAGTGGTTAAATTAAGTAATGCATAGCATGCCATTACAAGGGTACAATCTTCCTCGGTCCAAAGACCGTTGGTTCAATCCAAATGCGATGACAGGAGATAAACCTTTTACCCGACCGGTTTCGTTACAATAGAACTTCTTCCAGGGCATAGGTGTCTCTTCCTGTCATCGCTATAAATACATCCGATCACTTTCCAAGCCTCGCTCTCATCTCCTTCACTATATGGCTCTCTAATACAACCACACCTCGCTCTGAGTCTTCCTCCACCTGTATGTGCCACTCCCATCTCAACGGAGTATGCTCCACAATGAAAGCCAGCACATGGCAGGAAGTAGGGAGGCTGCGTCTCCCAAACAGAAAATTATATATATATATATAGTGGTAGTGTGGTACCCCACCAGTGGATGAATACAGGATTCTCAACCAGGCAGGTTGAGGGGCTCCAGGGTATTTGCTTGTTTTGGAGGAAACTGGCTTTTCAGTTTCCTCATGATTTACTAAAGTCCACTTTGGGACCTGGAGCCTGGGGATTTCTTAGAGATCTGGGTGGGATAAAATCCCCAGTCCTGGATCCGGGTTTTGAGACTCACCGGCACACTGATTGTTCATGTGTGTGTGGGCCTGATAGTAGAGTCAGGACCAGCATTCTGTACCCCACCCTCCCGACGAGTGCAGGTGTGCACTGGAGAAGCCAGAGAGTGGTTGTCTGCACACTGGAAGCCAGAGACCCAGGTTTGAGGGTCAGAGCAGTGGACCCAAGTCTGAGGCTCAGAGAAGCGAGGGGCTGCTATCTAAATGGACAGTGTTGCCAATGGAATAGTCTGTAGGAGACAGACAAGAGCCTGAAGTGGAAGGCCTGGGCAACACTGCTGTATGTATAAGCCAGGAGGCTGAATGTCTTGTTATTGATGAAAAGGAGTGTTAAAACCCCTGCGAGGGAAACCTTTGATTTTGTTTGAACTTCTTTTAATAAAAATGGGCAAATAAAGCCCTAAAAAAAGACCCAGCGAGTGGCGGTGTCCTTCAAGCTCTACCTTTAATGCTAGTCCTTCACACGTGGTGGAGAATTTTGGCACAATCTGAGATCCCTACAATCAAGTAAGTTCATCTGTTATATGAACTGTGTTTTATTGCCAGAAACTGCATAATCTGTGTGTGTGCAGGTGAGGAGAACCTGCAAGAGAAAGGTAACTAGCCTTAAAGAGACAGTGCTCCAATTTGTTGCTGAACTGTGCAAAAAAAATTTTGGAGTGATTGTGAGTATGGGGCAATCAAAAC
The DNA here is from genome assembly GCA_029206835.1 of Rana muscosa. NCBI lineage: Eukaryota > Metazoa > Chordata > Amphibia > Anura > Ranidae > Rana > Rana muscosa. Next base: position 44,787,138 of record CM055121.1, read on the forward strand.
GCCTAAAAGAAGCAAGGATGGCTGAGATGATAGAGCTCTGTGGCTGGAGGGGTTGTTACCGCCTGATCAAACCCCATACATGCCTAAACAGAGTTTTCCAAGGGAAAAGAGGGCTGCTGTTGTCCCTAGCAACCCTAGTGCAATGAGTGCACAGATGACGGCTAGTGTGGAGAGTCCACCAGCGTTTGAATCTGCAGTGGATTGGTGCAAGGGACACCTGGCAGGATTGGACCAAGCTAAAGTGGAAGGCAAGCCAACCTTCGATACAAAAACAGAGCTGCCGAATGTCCATGCCTTGGAGAGGGGTGTTGTTGCCCCTGGCAACGCTGCTGCAGTTAAACCAGCAGCTGTTGTGAAAAGTGTGAAAGTGATACAGCTTGAGACAAGGTCCAGCAGATGCAGTGTGGGAAACCCTGACAAGACATGGAACCAAGTGCGCTGTTTGCGGTGCAGTGAGTGGGGGCATGCAGTCTCCAAGTGCCTTTTGTCCCTGGCTCCAGTGCAAAGCTACCTAGCAAAACAAAAGTCTAAGAAGCCTGTGTTATATGCAATATATATAGAAGTCTGTTATATATAGAGAGGTTGATCAAAGGTCAGGACAGAGTGGTTGCCCATAGCAACACAGAGGAGGCCAGTCGGGCTGTCTGTGGACCATGTAGTGTGCCTCACAAGGGTCGTGACAAGTGGCTTCCGGAGGAGCCAATATAGCATGTTGGAGAGAGACAGAAAAGCTCTGCTGGGAGACTGCGATCTCCCATGGCAACGAGAGTGGAAGTTGTGCCTGGAGGGAATGATCAGGAGAGAAATGCACTGGGGAAAAGTCGTCCAGTACCATGCCTGGAATGTGGCCAGCTAGGGCACGAAATATTGTCTTGCCCTAGATCCTGGGGTGCACCTGGAGGTAATGTTGCTGAGCAGAACTCTTTACCTGTGGGCCAAGACTCCTTTGCAAATATGTTTGCAGTCACCTCTGGCAACAAGGAGGAGTTTTCTGTGGTGTCTGCAGGGGGTGCTAAACAGTGGGAGATGCCTGCTGTGATTTCATCCCATGGCCACCAGGGGGAGTTGGCCAGTAAATGTGCGACTGAGGACTGGTTCTTAAGACAACGTACTCAAATGAAGATGGTGACCCCAACTACTGTGGTGGGTAAGACTATCTTTAATGAAATGATGCCTGGAACTGCTGATTTCAGGTATAAAAGAACTGGCTACGAGACTGTCCATGATGATGTGAGAGTGACCCCAGTTAGTGGGGCCACAGAATGTGCGCTTGAAAATGACTTTTTCATACCCAGTGGGAATGCAGGGGTTAAAGTCCAAACAGAACCTGTGTTGATGACTAAAAGTTTTGTGTCTAATGTCTGCCAGCCTCAAGTTGGCAGTGGGCTAGGACAGCAATCAAAAACTAAAAATGCTATAAGTGTTACTGTTAATGAAAAGTTTGCTGCTGTTGGGAAAACCCCAGGATCTTCCAGAGCAAAAGCTGTTGTCACAAATGGGTCATTTCCTGTAGCAATTGGTGGTAAGACAGCACATTTGTCCCCAGAAATCTCCAGGGAACTTCATGTATTGGAGTCGGAGGTTGCCATGGACAACTGCGATGTCACTCTGGTGGGACAGAGTGAAACTGTACTGTGTAATGGTAATGGGTTAGTGCAAGTTGCTAGTACTAAAAATGTGCCGGTAAATGGTGGGTTAACACAACCTGTGAAAAATGCAAAGGTGTGTGAGGCTTATGAAGTGCCGCCCGAGCAAGGTGGTGGTTGTGGTGTATTGCAACCTGTGGTGCTAAAACATGTGTTACCGAAGTCTGCCATGATTCATAATTTGGGTGATGAATCTGCAACTAAACCCGTCTGTTCTAATGTGTCTCCTTGGGCGGATGGATCAGGGCTGAGGAGCGCCGGTGAATGGAGCACAGCTACAACGGATTGGGATAGTTGGGTTAAAAATCTAATGTCCCTGATAGATGAGGCTTTCATGCACAAAAATAAGGTGGACAAAGTTTCTGCTGTGCCAGCAGGAGGGATGGCAGAACAGCTTATACCTGAGGGCGCGGTGGCTGCTACAGGGGTTAACCCTTGTGAGAAATATGGACCATATAAGGGCAAGCACACAGCAGACACTTTGTCCGTAACCTACAAAAATGATGCTGATATGGCGTGTCAAAGTGACGTTGTCACTGGTAATGTGAAGCAGTTCATTGGTACTGAACCTGAGAAGTTGGGTATGAGTCAAGCACCTGGCAGCGCTCTGGTAGAGCACCAGGCTGTGGTTGTCTCCAGCTGGGAGAAGGTTCCATTAAACCTTGCAACCTCTCACGTCTCAGCAAGTGATTCTGTCTGCATCCCCAGTGTCAGGAAAGTCCCCAGGAAGGACTTGGGTCTGGAGCCAAGGGCATGGTTTCTAACAAAAGTGTTAAAGGAGATGCTTAAACTCTGGGATGTACAGCCAGTCTATACTGGGGTGTCTCCACCACAGTCAGACAGTCTGGTACTGCGGAGTACCATTAGGTGGACCCCTGAGTGGCAGGTGGTACAGCACAAAGGAAGACAAACAGAAATGGTTTATTTATGACTGTATTACTAGTGTTAAAAATCGTCTCTAGGTATGCTGATGGGTTACTTCCTGTACAAGAGGTATATGGGAGAGGCTTTGGCGAAAAGAAAGTGTCTGAGGTTTCACCACCTAACAGCCAGGTAGAAGGTATTTCTGCTGCTATGGTCTAAGGTAGTACTGGTCAGTTGTCGGTGAAGGGCGTGTATGCTTTACCAGTGGAAGAATCACATGAGATGGAAGGGCCAAGTGTGAATCAGAAATCCTGACCGGGGCTCAACCGAAGGTGGTTAAAAAGACTGGGGTCTCCAGTCCAATGTTTGGTTTAGGTGACAAACCTAATAAGGTCCCCGCGACAGGGAAACAGATAAGAAGTGCGGTAAAAATTGTATGTGGATCAGACAAGAGCTTGTCTGTTCAGGTGGATAAAAAGGTTGGCTGACAGCCAGCACAGAGGTGTCCCAACCATGATGACGGGTGCTGGTGTTCCGCCCTCTGGATCAAAACAAAGGGGGAGGATATGTGGTAGTGTGGTACCCCACCAGTGGATGAATACAGGATTCTCAACCAGGCAGGTTGAGGGGCTCCAGGGTATTTGCTTGTTTTGGAAAAAACTGGCTTTTCAGTTTCCTCATGATTTACTAAAGTCCACTTTGGGACCTGGAGCCTGGGGATTTCTTAGAGACCCGGGTGGGATGAAATCCCCAGTCCTGGATCAGGGTTTTGAGACTCACCGGCACATTGATTGTTCAGGTGTGTGTGGGCCTGATAGTAGAGTCAGGACCAGCATTCTGGGCCCCACCCTCCCGATGAGTGCAAGTGTGCACTGGAGAAGCCAGAGAGTGGTTGTCTGCACACTGGAAGCCAGAGACCCAGGTCTGAGGGTCAGAGCAGTGGACCCAAGTCTGAGGCTCAGAGCAGCGAGGGGCTGCTATCTAAATGGACGGTGTTGCCAATGGAATAGTCTGTAGGAGACAGACAAGAGCCTGAAGTGGAAGGCCTGAGCAACATTGCTGTATGTATAAGCCAGAAGGCTGAATGTCATGTTATTGATGAAAAGGAGTGTTGAAACCCCTGCGAGGGAAACCTTTGATTTTGTTTGAACTTCTTTTAATAAGAATGGGCAAATAAAGCCCTAAAAAAGAAGACCCAGCGAGTGGCGGTGTCCTTCAAGCTCTACCTTTTTGATGCTAGTCCTTCACTATATATATATATATATATATATATATATATATATATATATATATATATATATATATATATATATATTATACGTACACATACACATACACATATACACAGTGGGTAAGGAAAGTATTCAGACCCCCTTACATTTTTCACTCTGTTATATTGCAGCCATTTGCAAAAATCATTTAAGTTCATTTTTTTCCTCATTAATGTACACACAGCACCCAATATTGACAGAAAAACACAGAATTGTTGACATTTCTGCAGATTTATTAAAAAAGAAAAACTGAAATATCACATGGTCCTAAGTATTCAGACCATTTGCTGTGACATTCACATATTTAACTCAGGTGCTGTCCATTTCTTCTGATCATCCTTGAGATCAGTGGCGTCTCCAGCTTTCATATTTAGGGGGGGGGGGACAGGGACAAAAGTAGGGGGGCCAACTATAAAATGCAATTATTTATATATATATATATATATATATATATATATATATATATCTCCTGGGGCCCTTCACTACGATCCCACAACGGGCCCTTTCACATGTTCTACAGTGAGCTCCCTTCCTACTATACTGGGGCCCCCCAGGGTGGCAGAAAACAAGAGATATATGTCACCAGCACACCAAGAAAAAATAAGGGTCCAAAGCAGTGGGAGAACTATCAGGGTTGCAAAGGTTGTCTTGCCACTGGGCCCTGGTGTTCTGCCACTGTGGGGTTCCCCAGCTGTCCTGTCCCTGCTATTGACAGCACTGGTCTGGCATCTGTCTCCTTGGCAGCTGCAGCAGTCTATTAGGACCTAGTGCTGGTGACATTATGGGTGCATGCAGGGGAAGGCTGGCACTATTGGTTATAGAGAGCCAAGCCCCCAGCTGTTACCTAGCAGCAGTAATGCTGTATAACCTTCTCTGTTGACATGCTGATCGGGGTGTGATCCTGGTGATGCTCCCAGTCAGATCTAATAAACACAGTATTTATTAGCATCAAGAGTACAACCACATATATATATAATCAACCGTATGTTCAGCAGCCATGTGGGCTCTATCCCTGTAAAGTGTGGGCTTTGATCAATAAAATCACTGATATTTAACACTAGGATTTGACTAGGAGCATCACCTGGATTGCATCACGATCAGCATGTCAGAGAAGGCTCCACTACTGCTAAGCAACCTGCAGGGAGCTCAACTGTCTACAACCAATAGAGATGGGCTCGGGTGTGTTTGAAATCCCACATGCCCGATCTCCCCCAGGAAGCCGACACTCCACAGTGCTAATCACAGCCAGTGAGACATTTCCAGATCTGTGCAGCTGCGGACCGGGAAATGTCTCACTGCCTGTGATTAGCGCTGTGCAGTGTGGGCTTCCTGGCAGGCTCTGGCATGTGGAATTTTGAACATGCCCAGCCCATCTCTAACAACAAATTGTGCTGGCCTTCCTGTATAATATCCGCAGTCTCTCTCCTGTATAATATCCGCAGTCTCTCTCCTGTATAATATCCGCAGTCTCTCTCCTGTATAATATCCGCAGTCTCTGACTGTCTCCTGTATTATATCCGCAGTCTCTCTCCTGTATAATATCTGCAGTCTCTGAACATCTCCTGTAGTATGTCTGCAGTCTCTGACCATCACTCTTTCCAAAACGCACTCCTGAACCTTGCACTCTCTACATAGCATCCTCTTGAGCCCTGCATCCAGCACCCTCCTGCACTCTGCATGTAGCACCAGCATACAGGGGCACACTGACCACCAATATGCATGGCCAGTGGTTACCAGTATACAGAGGACATAGCAAATCAGGTAAATCAATTACCATGCAACTAAAAATATCTCAAAAGCAATAAGAGAATCTTTTTAGCTGGTTCCCTCATCTAACGCGAATCAATAAAAAGCAAGAAATGCAGCGCTGCCCTATACTTCATTTATAAAATTGTACAAATGGACTTATAAGTGATATAGTAACACCTATAAATGAATATCCAGTGAAAATCAACCAATGTATTGCAATATAGTAGTGATGTTGTCACCCTCTCTGCAAAAATATTTTTGGAGAAATTGCAGAGCTTCAATGTGCAAATAGCGGTGACACCCCCTACATATAATAATAATAATAACAAAGACACAAATCAACCCATGTATTAGAACATAGTAGTGATGTTGTCACCCTCTCTGCAAGAGGTAATACATTTTTCAGAGCTGCAATGTGCAAATAGTGGTGAAACCACCTATATATAATCATAATAATAAAATGTAAAATATATACATCAAGTGTACATTTTATTATCATTATTATGATTATATATAGGTGGCTTTACCACTATTTGCACATTGCAGCTCTGCAATATTTCTTACCTTTTGCAGAGAGGGTGACACTATCACTACTATATTCTAATACATGGGTTGATTTGCGTCTCTGTTATTATTTTTGTATGTAGGGGGTTTCACCATTATTTGCTCTGCAAATTCTCAAAATATTTTTGCAGAGGAGGTGACATCATTACTACTAAATTGCAATACATTGGTTGATTTGCATTGGATATTCATTTATAGGTTTTATCATTTCACTTAAGTCCATTTGTAGAAATGTATAAATGAAGTGTAGGGTTGTGCTGCATTTTTTGGCTTTTTATTCGCATACAGAGGCCAGGACATACTGATCATCTTTGGACGCCATGATGAAACCGCCACTTGCTGGCCACTCCCACAGGTGTGTGGTAGCACACCGAATTAGCACCCTCAGTTTTACTTCAAGCACCACCATAGCACCCCAAAAAAACATTGTCTGGAGCCACCCCTGCCTGGATTGGATTTAAATTTTGGGACCCCATCCCTCCCAAGTTTTTCTCTATCTTCTCTTCATAACATTTGGTAGTCATATCCCAAAAACTTCTAAGAAGTATTTTTTTTTTTCATCTCATGGACGAAATGTGGGAAAGAACGTGTATATATATCATACAATCATTCCATAAACACCACATACACTGCATATATCATTTGAGGAAAATATGCTTATAAAATATTTTACCATTAGCCAATAAAAAAATAAAAATAAAATATGTCCCCGGATTTCATTTTAAAAATCTGGTCACCTTACTGTACATCAGCCCCATAAAGTAACCAGCACTGGGTTCCAATGTGCTGCTGCCGCTGCCATGGAGACAGAGACCAGCGCTGTGAACAGCGGGGACAGGACAGCAGCTCTGGTTGTTCCAGCACTGGTCCACACTGGGGGGAGGATCCCCCCATCCACCTATAATGTGTAGATGGGGGAATTGGATCATTTCTTTTTTTTTTTCATTCAACCTAATAGTTGAATGAAAAAAGTGATCAATGTTTGGGCTGCCGAAGAGCTAAGACCAGCCATAGACAATTTAAATCTCAGCTGGTTCAGCAGGAACTGAGCAGACAACCATTAATGAGCAGATTCTCCTTATGATTATCACTAGTGGATTTTTCCATCGGAAAACCGATGAAGCTGACTTCCATCAGTCTTGCCTACACACCATCAGTCAAAAAACCGACCGTTCCAAACGCGGTGACGTAAAACACTCCGATGAGCCGAGAAAAATGAAGTTCAATGCTTCTGAGCATGCGTCGACTTGATTCTGAGCATGCGTGGGTTTTTTATCCGATGGAGTTCCCCACAGACGATAGTAATTTGCTATCGTTTTTTTTAACCATCGGATAAATTTAAAACATGTTCTATTTTTAAACACTGATGGAAAAAAGACCGATGGGGTCCATACACGATCGGTTTGTCCGATGAAAACAGTCCATCAGACTGTTTTCATTGGTAAAACCTATTGTGTGTACACGGCTTTACTGAAAGTGAAAGTAAATTGTGAAGGTCTTGAAAGAACAGGAGAGAGGGAGGGAGACAGATGGGGGAGAGAAGGGATGGAGATAATGCAGTTCAGTGATTATAGTGTACTGCAGTCTGCAGTGCACACACTTGCCCACGGTCCAGGCTAGAATCTCAGGCATCAGTCACACACAGCCAGGAATGCTGCTGATTTTCATATTTCCCGCCTACACATCCCCTCTCTTCAGATACAGCACGCCGGGATAGTGTGGGCGGGACTGGAAGGAGGAGGAGGAGCTGTATTCCTCCCTGCTCATATGTAAGGAGAGTGAGGGGGAGGGGGTGGCTGGACTCGCTGGGCTGTGAAAGATTGTCATAGACTGACACTCAGCTCAGCTTGCAGTCACCACTCTCGGAATTTACAGGCTGGTTCTCCTGTCCTAAGGATGGGAGAAATCAGTCTGTTTTTTCAGTAACTGAGATGAAGGCTTGGGCCCCCCTCCCCCCCCCAGAGTGCTCGTGGAGTCCTTCCTGCAACTCGCTCTTCTCCGTGCCAATGAGGATGCAGGGGAAGGAGCAGATCGGGCGGCTGTGGTTGTGTGAGCGCTCGCATTATGCAGTGTCAGCGAGCAGAGGGGGGGGGGGGGAAGAATCCCCTGCAGGAGCTGACTGGGGACGCTCTCTCTCTCTCAGGAGAGACTATGTTACCCCAGCAGTAGGGATGAGCCGAACACCCCCGGGTTCGGTTCGCACCAGAACCCGCGAACGGACCGAAAGTTCGAACGAACATTAGAACCCTATTGAATACAATGGATGCGAACGTTCAAATTCTAAAGTGCTAATTATAACGACTATTATCCATGTTATTGTCCTAAACAGAGTTTGGAAACCCGGGTTCTGCACCAGGGGACATGTATCAATGCAAAAAGAAGTTTTAAAAACGGCCGTTTTTCGGGAGCAGTCATTTTAATGATGCATAAAGTGAAAAAAAAAAAAAGTCAAATAGTTACATAGTTACATAGTTACATAGTTAGTCAGGTTGAAAAAAGACAAAGTCCATCCAGTTCAACCATAAAAAAAATAACTAAAATAAAATAAAAAAAAATATCGTGCACTCCCATATACCCAATTCTATACCCAGAGTTGATCCAGAGGAAGGCAAAAAACCCCAGCAGAGCATGATCCAATTTGCTACAGCAGGGGAAAAAATTCCTTCCTGATCCCCCGAGAGGCAATCGGATTTACCCTGGATCAACTTTACCAAGAACTGTTAGTACTCAGTTATATTATGTACATTTAGGAAAGTATCCAGGCCTTTCTTAAAGCAATCTACTGAGCTGGCCAGAACCACCTCTGCAGGGAGTCTGTTCCACATTTTCACAGCTCTTACTGTGAAGAAACCTTTCCGCATTTGGAGATGAAATCTTTTTTTCTTCTAGACGTAAAGAGTGCCCCCTTGTTCTCTGTGTTGACCGTAAAGTGAATAACTCATCACCAAGTTCACTATATGGACCCCTTATATATTTGTACATGTTAATCATATCCCCCCTTATTCTCCTCTTCTCAAGAGTGAATAAATTCAGTTCCTCTAATCTTTCTTCATAGCTGAGCTCCTCTATGCCTCTTATCAGTTTGGTTGCCCTTCTCTGCACTTTCTCCAGTTCCCCGATATGCTTTTTGAGAACTGGTGCCCAAAACTGAACTGCGTATTCCAGATGAGGCCTTACTAATGATTTGTACAGGGGCAAAATGATATCTCTCTCTCTGGAGTCCATACCTCTCTTAATACAAGAAAGGACTTTGCTCGCCTTGGAAACCACAGCTTGGCATTGCATGCCATTATTGAGCTTATGAGATATAAATATTCCTTTAAATATTGTACCTGGGGGGTGTCTAAAGTATGCCTGTGAAGTGCCACGTGTTTCCCGTGTTTAGAACTGTCCCTGCACAAAATTACATTTCTAAAGGAAAAAAAAGCCATTTAAAACTGCTTGCGGCTTTAATGTAATGTCTGGTCCCGGTAATATGGATGAAAATCTTTAAGAAAAATGGCATAGCTACCCCATCACCCCCCCCCCCCCCCCCCCTACCCCAGCCCATTACCAGCCCCTTTGGGTCTTGTTTGGATATTAAGGGGAACCCCGCAACACAAAATAAAAAAGGCCCTATATACTCTGAACTAGGGATGAGCTTCGTGTTCGAGTCGAACATACGTTCGACTCGAACATCGTCTGTTCGATCGTTCGACGAAGATCGAACGATTTGGGCCGTTCACGCCAAATTCGAGTGACGCGAACGGCCCACAATGCACTACGCCATTGCAGTGTCATCCAGGCGCTGTGATTGGCCAAGCATGCACTGTGACCCCGCATGCTTGGCCAATCACAGCGCCGGCAGCGAGGAGAACAATGATTGGCCACAGGCAGGATGCCTGTGGCCAATTATTGCTATGGGGGTTTAGTACACGCCCCACACTATAAAAGGCCGCCAGCACGGCGGCCTTGTATAGTGTGTTCCGGAGCAGGGAAAGAGAAGCATAGGCAGGGACAGTGTCATTATTTTTCCTTTACTAATCCTGGATTCCTTGTGTTTAGGGACAAATAAGGATAGGTAGGGAGAGTGTCAGTGACAGTGTGCTATTCTGTGCTAATCCTTGTTTGTAGGGACAGAGAGGTACAGTGAGGGAAAGTGTCAGTGTGCTATTCTGTTCTAAACCAATTTTGCTGTTCCATATTTTCAATCCTTGAGTTTAGGGACAGAGAAGGACACTCCTGGCAATTTTCAGTGTGCTATTCTGTGCTAAATCTTGTTTTGTAGGGAGGGACAGAGTAGGACAGTGAGGGAAAGTGTCAGTGTGCTATTCTGTTCTAAACCAATTTTGCTGTTCCATATTTTCAATCCTTGAGTTTAGGGACAGAGAAGCACACTCGTGGCAATTATCAGTGTGCTATTCTGTGCTAAATCTTGTTTGTAGGGAGGGACAGAGTAGGACAGTGAGGGAAAGTGTCCTATTCTGTTCTAAACCAATTTTGCTGAACCATATTTTCAATCCTTGAGTTTAGGGACAGAGAGGTACAGTGAGTGAAACTGACAGTGTGCTATTCTGTTCTAAACCAATTTTGCTGTTCCATATTTCAAATCCTTGAGTTTAGGGACAGAGAAGGATAGGCAGGGGACAGTGTCAGTGTCATTGTTGCTAAGCCTCCTGCACAGTATACACCTGAAGGTAGCCCTTATTGCTATTTTTCCCATCTCCCTGCAGGCCATCAATTAAAATGTCTGGAAGGCAAACAAGGAGAGGCAGACAGTCAGGAGGCAAAAAAAAGAGGGCAAGCAGGCTCTGTGTCTGGGGGCAACAGTGCTGGTCGTGGACGCGGTGCATTGTCATCAGCACATGGCCATGGGACACGCTTGTCCTTCTTTTCGGCAGCTGGACATGTTGAGCCACATCATGCCGAAGACTTGGTAGAGTGGATGACCAAGCCCACCTCATCCTCCTCATCCTCTCTCACCCAGGCTCAGGGTACTGGCAAAGCAGCTGCCAAAGCGTCCTCTTCTCTGGTATCATTATCTTCATTAGTCAATCCTTCCCTAGACCCACCATGTCCTCCTCCTGAGGAGTCCCCCGAACTGTTTGAGCACAGTGTTGGGTACATGCTCCAGGAGGATGCCCAGCGTTTCAAAGGATCTGATGATGATACCCAGCTACAGGAAGGCAGCAGCGTGAGAGCAGAGAGAGGGGATGCTCAAGAAGGACACCAATCTGGCAGTCATGCTCCAGCAGCTGCAGCATACTGCCAGATTGGCTCCAGTGATGAGGAGGGAGGGGATGATGAGGTCACTGACTCCACGTGGGTGCCTAATAGGAGAGAGGAGGAGGAGGAGGAGGAGGATGAGGAGGAGGCACATCTCCAACGAGGCAGGATGCCCTTGAGTGGCCAGCGTATGGGCAGCACACCGACGGAATCACACCGCAGAGCTCCGCCTGTGCAGGGCGCTGCCTCTGCCCGTCATTCAAAAAGTTCTTTGGTGTGGGCCTTTTTTGAGGCGAGTGCATCAGATCGCACAGCTGCTGTTTGCAACATATGTCTCAAGCGTATATCGCGTGGCCAAAACATCAGCCGCTTGGGCACCACATGCTTGATCAGACATATGTTGACCTGCCATGCAGCTCGTTGGCAAGCCTACCTTAAAGACCCACACCAAAGAACAAAGCTGACCTCTTCTTGCACCGCATCAGCTGGGATCTCCAACCCCACTATACCTTCACTCCTCTCTGAAACCTGCTCTGAGAGGAATGAAGGTGTAGAATTAGGTGTGTCACAGGCAAGTACTTGCGGGCACTCTGCTAGCAGTACACCAACGTCCGATTTCTAGCAGGCAAATTTCCCTGCCCCAGCTGCTGGACCGTCGAAAGAAGTTCACTCCCAGCCATCCACATGCCCAGCGGTTGAATGCTAGCTTGGCTAAATTGCTAGCGCTTCAACTGCTGCCTTTTCAGTTGGTAGACTCGGCCCCCTTCCGTGAGTTTGTGCAATGTGCGGTTCCTCAGTGGCAGGTTCCCAAACGCCACTTTTTTGCACGGAAGGCGATTCCGGCTCTCTACAGGCATGTGGAAGGCAATGTCTTGGCCTCCCTGGACAGGCCGGTCAGCGGTAAGGTGCATATTACCGCTGACTCATGGTCCAGCAGGCATGGACAGGGACGTTACCTTTCTTTCACGGCCCATTGGGTCACTCTTTTGGCAGCTGGGAAGGATGCAGGACAAGGTGCAGTAGTGTTGGAGGTTGTTCCACCGCCACGCCTCCAAAATGCTACTACTGGTTGTGACACACCTCTCTCCTCCACCCCCTCCTCTTCTTCTTCCTCCATGGCCTCTTCCTGTGGTTTGTCCTCGGAACCAGCGGTGCTCCGTAGGCGTTCAAGGGGCTACGCAAGTACGCAGGCAAAAAGATGCCATGCCGTGCTTGCGCTGGTGTGTTTGGGGGACAGGAGCCACACTGGGGCAGAAGTCCTGTCTGCTCTGCAGGGGCAGGCCGAGAGGTGGTTGACGCCACGCCAGCTTAAGCCAGGAATGGTGGTTTGCGACAATGGCACCAACCTCCTCTCCGCCCTCCGACAGGGACAACTGACCCATGTGCCCTGTATGGCTCACGTCCTTAACCTGGTGGTGCAGCGGTTCTTGGGCAGGTACCCGGGCTTACATGATGTCCTGAGGCAGGCCAGGAAAGTCTGTGTGCATTTCCGCAGATCTTATAATGCCAGTGCTCGCCTGGCTGAGCTGCAAAAGGAGTTGAACCTGCCCAAGAACCGCCTTATATGTGACATGCCCACCAGGTGGAACTCAACGTTGGCCATGCTGCAGCCGCTGCACACGCAGCAGAGGGCCATCAATGAGTACCTGTGCGACTACGGCACCAGGACAGGGTCAGGGGAGTTTAGGTTTTTTTCACCACGCCAGTGGGGCATGATCAGGGATGCATGCACTGTCCTGGCACCATTTGAGGAGGCCACGAGGATGGTGAGCAGTGACAGTGCATGCATCAGTGACACTGTACCTCTTGTCCACCTGTTGGAGCACACGCTGCGTGGAATAATGGACAGGGCACTTGAGGCAGAACAGAGGCAGGAAGAGGAGGACTTCCTTGCCTCTCAAGGCCCCCTTTACCCAGACAGTGTTCCTTCTGTCCCACCCATCGCACAGGAAGAGGAGGAGGAGGAGGAGGATTGTGTCAGCATGGAGGTGGAGGCTGGCACTCAGCATCATCAGCAGCAGTCTTTTAGGGATGATTTACAGTCCCAAGAAACCAGTGGACTTGTACGTGGCTGGGAGGAGGTGGCTGCGGATCATGTCGTCCTTAGTGACCCAGAGGACTCCGGACTGAATGCCTCAGCTAACCTACGCTGCATGGCCTCCCTGATCCTGCAAAGTCTGCGGAAGGATCCTCGTATTCTTCGGATCAAGGAGAGGGACCATTACTGGCTGGCCACTCTCCTTGATCCACGGTACAAGGGTAAGGTTGCGGACCTTATCGTACCGTCGCAGAGGGAGCAGAGGATGAGACAACTCCGGGAGGCCTTGCAGAAAGGTCTGTGCAACGCGTTCCCAGAGACTGGGAGGTTACAAACTCCTGGTCCTGGACAACGAGTTGCTGAGGCTTCGGGCAGTCAAAGAAGGAGCGGTGGGGAAGGTGGCCGTCTGACCGATGCGTTCAGACAATTCTTTAGTCCGCAGCCCCAAAGTATGATCGGTTCCAGCAACCATCGCCAGCGTCTGATATACATGGTGCAGGAATACCTAGGGGCAAGGTCAGACTTGGACACCTTCCCCACCGAAAATCCTCTGGCTTACTGGGTCTTGAGGATGGATCACTGGCCAGAGCTTGCACAGTATGCAATTGAGCTACTGGCCTGTCCTGCATCCAGCGTTCTTTCAGAACGCACATTCAGTGCTGCTGGAGGATTTGTCACGGATCACAGGGTGCGCCTGTCCACCGACTCGGTTGATCGACTGACTTTCATCAAGATGAACCAGTCTTGGATCACCACCAGCTACCACACACCAGATGCTGATATAACAGACTAATTGATTTTAAAATGTCACATCCCTTCAAGACTGATGCTGATGCTGAGTGCCTGTGCTGTTATGTTGACTGGCTATCCTCCTCCTCCTCCTCAATGATACGATTAATGATGATAGCTTGGAAGATCATTTTGGTTTATGGGTGACGCCACCAGTGGCTAAGGCCCAATTTTTCAGCCCCTGTTTAACAGGGGCGTGTAATTAAAAATTTTGATGCAATACTTTGCAACAGGCCTCATTGCTGTGCTCCAAGCACAGTATCTGTGAGGGATTGCAGTGTTGTGCCACCAGTGCCTAAGGCCCAATTTTTCAGCCCCTGTTCAACAGGGGCATGCAGTTATAATTATTGATTTAATAATTCACAGCAGGGCCCATTGCTGCACCCACCAAGAGTAACTGTCAGGCCTTACAGTGTTGTGGCCCCAGCACCACCATCAAAGGCCCAATTTTTACTACCACTGATCAACAATTATATGTCATTACAATTCCTGATATAATAGTTGACAGCAGGGCGTTCCAGCACCCACCAAGAATAACTGTGAGTGCTTTCAGTGTTGTGCCAACACCAACACCTAAGGGGCCAATTTCTGCAGAGTATATACGGCAGGTCCCTACTTTCAAACATCCAACTTACAAACTACTACTACTTGCAAACGGAAGAAGACAACAGGAAGTGAGAGGAAATCTACCCCTTGGAAGGAAAATTCTCTCCTGTAAGAATTAATATGGGAGAAAGGTGTCTCCTCTCTACTGATGCTTTATCACCAATCCTTGTTTCAATAAAAACACCACATTTCAAAAACAGTTGACATTGGGACGCAAAGTGAGCTGAAATGTTCTGAACAGGGGCACAGACAGCAAAAAAAATGTGACAGGGGTGATAACCGTTCCCTATGTTTTACAAAAAGCTAAAAAAAAAGGAATTTGGCATGGAGCTCCACTTAAACAATGCAGCTGTTCAAAATTACAAACAGATTCTACATAAGAACAAACCTACAGTCCCTGTCTTGTATGCACCGCCTGTATACGGCTGTTCAGAGTATATAGGTCCTTTTTTATTTTGTGTGCGGGGTTCCCCTTAATATCCATACAAGACCCAAAGGGGCTGGTAATGGGCTGGGGTGGGGGGGGTTGATGGGGTAGCTATGCCATTTTTCCTAAAGATTTTCATCCATATTACCGGGACCAGACATTGCATTAAAGCCGCAAGCAGTTTTAAATGGCTTTTTTTCCTTTAGAAATGTTATTTTGTGCAGGGACAGTTCTAAACACGGGAAACACGTGGCACTTCACAGGCATACTTTAGACACCCCCCAGGTACAATATTTAAAGGAATATTTGACTTTTTTTTTTCACTTTATGCATCATTAAAATGACTGCTCCCGGAAAACGTCCGTTTTTAAAACTTCTTTTTGCATTGATACATGTCCCCTGGTGCAGAACCAGGGTTCCCAAACTCTGTTTCGGACAATAACATGGATAATAGTCGTTATAATTAGCACTTTAGAATCCGAACGTTCGCATCCATTGTATTTAATAGGGTTCTAATATTCGTGCGAACTTTCGGTCCGTTCGCGGGTTCTGGTGCGAACCGAACCCGGGGGTGTTCGGCTCATCACTACTCTGAACAGCAGTATACAGGCGGTGTAAACAAGATCGGTGTAAACAAGACAGGGACTGTAGGTTTGTTCTTAAGTAGAATCTGTTTGTAATTTTGAACACGTACATTGTTTAAGTGTAGCTCCAGCCAAAAAATCTATTTTTATGCTTTTTGGAAAACATAGGGAAGGGTTATCACCCCTGTAACATTTGTTTTGCTGTCTGTGCCCCTGTTCAGAACATTTCACCTCACTTTGCGTCCCAATGACAACTGTTTTTGAAATGTGGTGTTTTTATTGAAACAAGGATTGGTGATAAAGCATCAGTAGAGAGGAGACACCTTTCTCCCATATTAATTCTTACAGGAGAGAATTTTCCTTCCTAGGGGTATATTTCCTCTCACTTCCTGTTGTCTTCTTCCGTTTGCAAGTAGGAGTCGTTTGTAAGTTGGATGTTTGAAAGTAGGGACCTGCCGTATATACTCTGCAGAAATTGGCCCCTTAGGTGTTGGTGTTGGCACAACACTGTAAGCACTCACAGTTACTCTTGGTGGGTGCTGGAACGCCCTGCTGTCAACTATTATATCAGGAATTGTAATAACATATAATTGTTGAACAGTGGTAGTAAAAATTGGGCCTTTGATGGTGGTGCTGGTGCCACAACACTGTAAGGCCTGACAGTTACTCTTGGTGGACGCAACAATGGGCCCTGCTGTGAATTATTAGATCAATAATTATAATTGCATGCCCCTGTTGAACAGGGGCTGAAAAATTGGGCCTTTGGTGGTGGTGGTGGTGGTGGTGTTGACACAACACTGTAAGGCCTGACAGTTACTCTTGGTGGGCGCAGCAATGGGCCCTGCTGTGAATTATTAGATCAATAATTATAATGGCATGCCCCTGTTGAACAGGGGCTGAAAAATTGGGCCTTAGGCACTGGTGGCACAACACTGCAACCCCTCACAGATACTGTACTTGGAGCACAGCAATGAGCCCTGTTGCAAAGTATTGCATCAAAAATTGTAATTACACGCCCCTGTTAAACAGGGGCTGAAAAATTGTGCCATAGCCACTGGTGGCGGCACCCATAAACCAAAATGATCTTCCAAGCTATCATCATTAATCGGATCATTGAGGAGGAGGAGGAGGATAGCCAGTCAACATAACAGCACAGGCACTCAGCATCAGGATCAGTCTTGAAGGGATGTGACATTTTAAAATCAATTAGTCTGTTATATCAGCATCAGGTGTGTGGTAGCTGGTGGTGATCCAAGACTGATGAAAGTCAGTCGATCAACCGAGTCGGTGGACAGGCGCACCCTGTGATCCGTGACAAATCCTCCAGCAGCACTGAATGTGCGTTCTGAAAGAACGCTGGATGCAGGACAGGCCAGTAGCTCAATTGCATACTGTGCAAGCTCTGGCCAGTGATCCATCCTCAAGACCCAGTAAGCCAGAGGATTTTCGGTGGGGAAGGTGTCCAAGTCTGACCTTGCAGACAAGGAGAGAGGCGCCTCTAAGTGCAATAGTGTAACAAGTTTTTAATAGTAGATACAAATACACTCACATTTAGGTGAATTAACATAGGCGTTTAAAATGTCAGGATGACGATCATCAGCAGCAGGTCACAGGGGGTTCTCAGCTCTGCGTAGAATGACAGGAGTGTCTCTGAAGATGGAGCGGCCGGCTTCCGGGGACAACGATCCTGTAGTATGTTAAGAGCGAGGCTAGGAGCGCACATGTGGTTAAGCTGCAGAGGGTGACGTCATCAAAAATGGACGTGTTTCGTGAGCGTGCGGACTTGCGGTGTCCTGGCAAGTCGCGCTCCTTTATCAACATGACATAAGGGCAGAAGTGGATAGACACCTTATATAGGGACAATGATGAGGAAGTGAGCTGGATTGGGTGGGGCTGGGAGAAGGTGGTGTCCAATGACAGGAGGAGTGGAGAGGTCATGTGATCGGGATGGCCTGGATCACATGACCTGATCACATGACCGAAAAAAAAAAAACTGACCTGATCACATGATCACATGACCGAGAAGAAAAAAAATGAAAAAAAAAAAACCTGACCTGATCACATGATCACATGACCGAGAAAAAAAAAAAATGAAAAAAAAAAAAAACCTGACCTGATCACATGATCACATGACCGGAAAAAGAAAAAAAAAAAAAACCTGACCTGATCACATGACCGAAAAAAAAAAAAAAAAAAACTGACCTGATCACAAAAAAAAAAAAAAAAGAGAGAAAATTAGCAAATGGGGATAGATCAAGGATAATGGATGGACCGGAAAATGCCTTTAATGCAGGCAATGCTGCAGGAATAGGCAGGTAGACAAATGGCGAAGTATGTCTCCTTATAAATAATATGATATATGGAACATGTTACATGTATATAGAAAATTTCCAAAAGGTGATGATGATGGCAACTGTATATATCCAATTGATAATATTAGTATGATAGTTTGATAAGTAATATGAAATTAATACAAAAAGGGAAAAGGGGTAGGGGAGGGCATAATGTTATTATGGGGGGGGGAATGGGAGTGGGGGAGGATAACGGGCAAATGAAAGAAAGGAAGAGGGAAGGGGAAACAGGAATGGGGGGGGGGGGGATTTGGGAAGAGAAAAAAAAATAAAAATAAAAAAAACAAATAAAAAAAAAATAAAGTGGGGGGAGGGGGGAAAAGAAATGATAAAAGGAAGGGGAAAAAGGTGTCTATGGGGAAGATATATGCCATGCTGATATGTATGACAGTAAAACATATACATCTATGCATATTAGTTTACACAAGTGTACGGATGATCACATACATGGAGCTTAATAGAATGATAATTTTTCAAAAAACAAAGTAATAACGTGAACTACATCAACTGTAAGGATGTAGTATAAGAATAAATGGATTAAATCAAATATACTAACATAGGCAATATATGGGCAATATGTCAGTATATGATACAAACGGTAGTTATATATATTCCGACAATAAAAATCAAATCAGTGCAATAAGGGTACTACCCAATAGATAAAAGGTTAAAATATTAAAAATATATAAATTCTACAAAAATTCACCTGAATGTGAGTGTATTTGTATCTACTATTAAAAACGTGTTACACTATTGCACTTAGAGGCGCCTCTCTCCTTGTCTGCAAGGTCAGACTTGGACACCTTCCAGTTACCCCTGAACATGGTTTCTGTTCATCTATGATGGCCGCCCTGTGCACAGTGGATCCCATTTATCCCTGCTCCACCCATATACACTGCAGTGTGTAAACAGACTCCTAAGGACTTCCTTTAAGACTGTCATATATATATATATATATATATATATATATATATATATATATATATATATTATATATATATATATATACATATGTTGTATGGTATTTTTTCATCTTATTTTTATATTTTATTTTTTTTTTTTATTTTTTTTTTTATTTATTTATTTATTATTTTTTATTATTTATTATTTTTTCTTGCTTCATATTGATTACTTTGGATAATACATGTTTCTGTGGATATTGTGTGCCACCACTTGTCTATAAGTCTGACCTTGCCCCTAGGTATTCCTGCACCATGTATATCAGACGCTGGCGATGGTTGCTGGAACCGATCATACTTTGGGGCTGCGGACTAAAGAATTGTCTGAACGTATCGGTCAGATGGCCAACTTCCCCACCGCTCCTTCTTTGACTGCCTGAAGCCTCAGCAACTCGTTGTCCAGGACCAGGAGTTTGTAACCTCCCAGTCTCTGGGAACGCGTTGCACAGACCTTTCTGCAAGGCCTCCCGGAGTTGTCTCATCCTCTGCTCCCTCTGCGACGGTAAGATAAGGTCCGCAACCTTACCCTTGTACCGTGGATCAAGGAGAGTGGCCAGCCAGTAATGGTCCCTCTCCTTGATCCGAAGAATACGAGGATCCTTCCGCAGACTTTGCAGGATCAGGGAGGCCATGCAGCGTAGGTTAGCTGAGGCATTCAGTCCGTAGTCCTCTGGGTCACTAAGGACGACATGACCCGCAGCCACCTCCTCCCAGCCACGTACAAGTCCACTGGTTTCTTGGGACTGTAAATCATCCCTAAAAGACTGCTGCTGATGATGCTGAGTGCCAGCCTCCACCTCCATGCTGACACAATCCTCCTCCTCCTCCTCCTCTTCCTCTTCCTCTTCCTCCTCCTCCTCCTCTTCCTGTGCGATGGGTGGGACAGAAGGAACACTGTCTGGGTAAAGGGGGCCTTGAGAGGCAAGGAAGTCCTCCTCTTCCTGCCTCTGTTCTGCCTCAAGTGCCCTGTCCATTATTCCACGCAGCGTGTGCTCCAACAGGTGGACAAGAGGTACAGTGTCACTGATGCATGCACTGTCACTGCTCACCATCCTCGTGGCCTCCTCAAATGGTGCCAGGACAGTGCATGCATCCCTGATCATGCCCCACTGGCGTGGTGAAAAAAAACCGAGCTCCCCTGACCCTGTCCTGGTGCCGTAGTCGCACAGGTACTCATTGATGGCCCTCTGCTGCGTGTGCAGCCGCTGCAGCATGGCCAACGTTGAGTTGCACCTGGTGGGCATGTCACATATAAGGCGGTTCTTGGGCAGGTTCAACTCCTTTTGCAGCTCAGCCAGGCGAGCACTGGCATTATAAGATCTGCGGAAATGCACACAGACTTTCCTGGCCTGCCTCAGGACATCCTGTAAGCCCGGGTACCTGCCCAAGAACCGCTGCACCACCAGGTTAAGGACGTGAGCCACACAGGGCACATGGGTCAGTTGTCCCTGTTGGAGGGCGGAGAGGAGGTTGGTGCCATTGTTGCAAACCACCATTCCTGGCTTAAGCTGGCGTGGCGTCAACCACCTCTCGGCCTGCCCCTGCAGAGCAGACAGGACCTCTGCCCCAGTGTGGCTCCTGTCCCCCAAACACACCAGCGCAAGCACGGCATGGCATCTTTTTGCCTGCGTACTTGCGTAGCCCCTTGAACACCTATGGAGCACCGCTGGTTCCGAGGACAAAGCACAGGAAGAGGCCATGGAGGAAGAAGAAGAGGAGGGGGGTGGAGGAGAGAGGTGTGTCACAACCAGTAGTAGCATTTTGGAGGCGTGGAGGTGGAACAACCTCCAACACTACTGCACCTTGTCCTGCATCCTTCCCAGCTGCCAAAAGAGTGACCCAATGGGCCGTGAAAGAAAGGTAACGTCCCTGTCCATGCCTGCTGGACCATGAGTCAGCGGTAATATGCACCTTACCGCTAACCGCCCTGTCCAGCGAGGCCAAGACATTGCCTTCCACATGCCGGTAGAGAGCCGGAATTGCCTTCCGTGAGAAAAAGTGGCATTTGGGAACCTGCCACTGAGGAACCGCACATTGCACAAACTCACGGAAGGGGGCCGAGTCTACCAACTGAAAAGGCAGCAGTTGAAGCGCTAGCAATTTAGCCAAGCTAGCATTCAACCGCTGGGCATGTGGATGGCTGGGAGTGAACTTCTTTCGACAGTCCAGCAGCTGGGGCAGGGAAATTTGCCTGCTAGAATCGGACGTCGGTGTACTGCTAGCAGAGTGGCCGCAAGTACTTGGCTGTGACACACCTAATTCTACACCTTCATTCCTCTCAGTGCAGGTTTCAGAGAGGACTGAAGGTATAGTGGGGTTGGAGATCCCAGCTGATGCGGTGCAAGGAGAGGTCCGCTTTGTTCTTTGGTGTGGGTCTTTAAGGTAGGCTTGCCAATGAGCTGCATGGCAGGTCAACATATGTCTGATCAAGCATGTGGTGCCCAAGCGGCTGATGTTTTGGCCACACGATATACACTTGAGACATATGTAGCAAACAGCAGCTGTGCGATCTGATGCACTCGCCTCAAAAAAGGCCCACACCAAAGAACTTTTTGAATGACGGGCAGAGGCAGCACCCTGCACAGGCGGAGCTCTGCGGTGTGATTCTGTCGGTGTGCTGCCCATACGCTGGCCACCCAAGGGCATCCTGCCTCGTTGGAGATGTGACTCCTCCTCATCCACCTCCTCCTCCTCTCTCCTATTAGGCACCCACGTGGAGTCAGTGACCTCATCATCCCCTCCCTCCTCATCACTGGAGCCAATCTGGCAGTATGCTGCAGCTGCTGGAGCATGACTGCCAGATTGGTGCCCTTCTTGAGCAACCCCTCTCTCTGCTCTCATGCTACTGCCTTCCTCTATATGGGTATCATCATCAGATCCTTCGAAACGCTGGGCATCCTCCTGCAGCATGTACCCAACACTGTGCTCAAACAGTTCAGGGGACTCCTCAGGAGGAGGACATGGTGGGTCTAGGGAAGGATTGACTAATGAAGATAATGATACCAGAGAAGAGGACGCTTTGGCAGCTGCTTTGCCAGTACCCTGAGCCTGGGTGAGAGAGGATGAGGAGGATGAGGTGGGCTTGGTCATCCACTCTACCAAGTCTTCGGCATGATGTGGCTCAACATGTCCAGCTGCCGAAAAGAAGGACAAGCGTGTCCCATGGCCATGTGCTGATGACAATGCACCGCGTCCACGACCAGCACTGTTGCCCCCAGACACAGAGCCTGCTTGCCCTCTTTTTTTGCCTCCTGACTGTCTGCCTCTCCTTGTTTGCCTTCCAGACATTTTAATGGATGGCCTGCAGGGAGATGGGAAAAACAGCAATAAGGCCTACCTTCAGGTGTATACTGTGCAGGAGGCTTAGCAACAATGACACTGACACTGTCCCCTGCCTATCCTTCTCTGTCCCTAAACACAAGGATTTGCAATATGCTTCAGCAAGATTGGTTTAGCACAGAATAGCACACTGACAGTTTCCCTCACTGTCCTTCTCTGTCCCTACAAACAAGGTTTAGCACAGAATAGCACACTGACAGTTTCCCCGAGTGTCCTTCTCTGTCCCTAAACTCAAGGATTTCAAATATGGTTCAGCAAGATTGGTTTAGCACAGAATAGCACACTGACACTTTCCCTCACTGTCCTTCTCTGTCCCTAAACTCAAGGATTTCAAATATGGTTCAGCAAGATTGGTTTAGAACAGAATAGCACACTGACAGTTTCCCTCACTGTCCTTCTCTGTCCCTACAAACAAGATTTAGCACAGAATAGCACACTGACACTTTCCCTCACTGTCCTTCTCTGTCCCTAAACTCAAGGATTTCAAATATGGTTCAGCAAGATTGGTTTAGAACAGAATAGCACACTGACACTTTCCCTCACTGTCCTTCTCTGTCCTTAAACTCAAGGATTTCAAATATGGTTCAGCAAGATTGGTTTAGAACAGAATAGCACACTGACAGTTTCCCCGAGTGTCCTTCTCTGTCCCTACAAACAAGGTTTAGCACAGAATAGCACACTGATAGTTTCCCTCACTGTCCTTCTCTGTCCCTACAAACAAGATTTAGCACAGAATAGCACACTGATAGTTTCCACGAGTGTCCTTCTCTGTCCCTAAACTCAAGGATTTCAAATACGGTTCAGCAAGATTGGTTTAGAACAGAATATCACACAGACACTTTCCCTCACTGTCCTTCTCTGTCCCTAAACTCAAGGATTTCAAATATGGTTCAGCAAGATTGGTTTAGAACAGAATAGCACACTGACAGTTTCCCTCACTGTCCGTCTCTGTCCCTACAATCAAGGTTTAGCACAGAATAGCACACTGATAGTTTCCCTCACTGTCCTTCTCTGTCCCTACAAACAAGGTTTAGCACAGAATAGCTCACTGACAGTTTCCCCGAGTGTCCTTCTCTGTCCCTAAACTCAAGGATTTCAAATATGGTTCAGCAAGATTGGTTTAGCACAGAATAGCACACTGACAGTTTCCCCGGGTGTCCTTCTCTGTCCCTAAACTCAAGGATTTCAAATATGGTTCAGCAAGATTGGTTTAGCACAGAATAGCACACTGACACTTTCCCTCACTGTCCTTCTCTGTCCCTAAACTCAAGGATTTCAAATATGGTTCAGCAAGATTGGTTTAGAACAGAATAGCACACTGACAGTTTCCCCGAGTGTCCTTCTCTGTCCCTAAACTCAAGGATTTCAAATACGGTTCAGCAAGATTGGTTTAGAACAGAATAGCACACTGACAGTTTCCCTCACTGTCCTTCTCTGTCCCTACAAACAAGGTTTAGCACAGAATAGTACACTGATAGTTTCCACGAGTGTCCTTCTCTGTCCCTAAACTCAAGGATTTCAAATACGGTTCAGCAAGATTGGTTTAGAACAGAATAGCACACTGACACTTTCCCTCACTGTCCTTCTCTGTCCCTAAACTCAAGGATTTCAAATATGGTTCAGCAGGATTGGTTTAGAACAGAATAGCACACTGACAGTTTCCCTCACTGTCCTTCTCTGTCCCTACAAACAAGGTTTAGCACAGAATAGCACACTGATAGTTTCCCTCACTGTCCTTCTCTGTCCCTACAAACAAGATTTAGCACAGAATAGCACACTGATAGTTTCCACGAGTGTCCTTCTCTGTCCGTAAACTCAAGGATTTCAAATACGGTTCAGCAAGATTGGTTTAGAACAGAATAGCACACTGACACTTTCCCTCACTGTCCTTCTCTGTCCCTACAAACAAGGTTTAGCACAGAATAACACACTGACACTCTCCCTACCTATCCTTCTCTGTCCCTAAACACAAGGAATCCAGGATTTGTAAAGGAAAAAAATGACACTGTCCCTGCCTATGCTTCTCTTTCCCTGCTCCGGAACACACTACACAAGGCCGCCGTGCTGGCAGCCTTTTATAGTGTGGGGCGTGTACTAAACCCCCTCAGCAATAATTGGCCACAGGCATCCTGCCTGTGGCCAATCATTGCTCTCCTCGCTGCCGGCGCTGTGATTGGCCAAGCATGCGGGGTCACAGTGCATGCTTGGCCAATCACAGCGCCTGGATGACACTGCGATGGCGTAGTGCATTGTGGGCCGTTCGCGTCACTCGAATTTGGCGCGTACGGCCCAAATCGTTCGATCTTCGTCGAACGATCGAACAGCTGATGTTTGAGTCGAACGTATGTTCGACTCTAATACGAAGCTCATCCCTGCCCAGCAGCAGCCCGAGTGAAATGCAAAAAAAAAAAAAATTTTTTTTTGGAGGGGCACGTGGTGGGGCACAGCATAATGTTGGGGGGGCCAGGGCCCCCTCTGCCCCCCACCCCTAGGGACGCCATTGATTAGGGCCCCACCCAACAGACAGGAAGTCTGTGCTTGGAGAGTCAGGTGGACTCTCCCATCCCTCTGAGTGGAGTCAGAGACTATCTACGCTGCATGGGTGCAGCCAGAATATGCATGTCTGCAGGAGGCAGACATCGTTAGTGATTCAGCAACAAAGGTGCTGACCAGGGGTAAGCGAGGAGACAGCTTAACTCTTGGAAACTATTTGGGTTTGAGGAGCAGAGCTAAGGCCTAGGCTAAAGGCCTGAAACAGCCGGATAGCAAGAAGGTAAAGCTAGGAGGCTAAACTGTTGAGTATGCAAGATACAGGAATGGTGGAACCCCCCTGTGAATGCTACAGATGTATTTGTGAACTTTTGCGCTTTTAAATAAAAGTGGTCTACCATGCCCTTAAACAGAGTTCCTGACTGGCCTGAATCACTGAAAAAAACGCATCCACCACGAGAGCTAACAACCCCTAATCTTACTATATATACAGTATATCTATATATATATATATATATATATATATTGTCCTCCTGTATCATTGTAAACTGACACTAAGCCAGAAAGCTAGATAGCCAGACTTCACCCTTTGACCTCAAATAAAAATAGTACTGATTTCAGGAAGTCACAAGTTCTGCGTTATTCATTTCTCATATATAAGCAGTGCACTGAACCTTATAGAAGTACTGAGACTATTCAGAGTGACTTGGAGTTTATTATAGCAACATGAAAGAGTTTCTTATTAGAGGATATGAGTAGCAGTTACTTTATTTCAAATTATTACACTCCGTAGAAGATTTTATCCCCTTTTCTTTGACTAAATTAGACTCCCAGCCTCACTTATCAGTTTAGGCTGTTAATCCATTTTTTCTTTAAAGCTCCTGACTGACAATGTGCCGTTCTTTACAATCAATACTTACAGTGGAACCTGTGGTTTTTCTTTTTATGACTGGAATATTTCTGCAAACACCAGCCTATCAACAGATGATATTATATAAGGTAGGTTAAGTTCTGCATTCCTCAAATATGCTATGTTAGAAGGAATATTACCAATGCCATGCTATAGAAAACATATGGATGGGACAACCGCCTTCCTATTACAGAGGAAGGAAAGCACTATAAAATTCAGATGGCTGGCTGAATATGTTGACTTATACTTGTTAGTTAGTTAGTTAGTTGTGCTTGATGCAGTTTTATTTATACTGTTTACGTTTTAAATGTGGACACAAAAAGCTCTAAATTGCTTTCAAATGAATCCAGTTCAATCTAATTCTATTTTTTGACTTAAGACCTATGATACACAAGAGATTTAAGTAGCAGCACTGAATAATTAAAATCTCATATAATGGTTGTGCGCTTCTTGGACAATTACTGTGCAATTAACCCCGCATGGATTTGTGGAAAGTTAGTAGAAAATCTAACATTTTGTAATTATTCACTTATTGCAGGGACAAATTGTAACTTCGTGTCACTGTGCTGAATCAGCCTGGATTTGAAGGATTATAAATTGAAATCTTCCATTAGCAGAGTGAGATAGTAGTGCCTTGATTTTGATAAATCATGTTTTTGTGCAGCATCCCTCTCACTAATATGCAGTTCTGCATGATTGATTATTCATGGCCAGTTTTATAAATTAGCAAATTTGCAAAAAAATGAGAAAAAATTCATGTAATAGTGCAGGCTCTCAGGATGGTCACCTTTTCAGCAAATCTGTTTAACAGCAAGTCTTACATAATTACCTGACATGGCACTTCCACTAGATTATCTATTGAACAATAAAACATAGCAGCATCATTTTTATTTTTAACATTTCTGTTGGTTGAACCAGGTGGTCTTGTGTCTTTTTTTTTCAACCTGACAGACAATGTAATATGTAATATAGTGCATCGCCAATTTAAAACTTACAGCTTTATATATAATTTTTCACATCAACCTCTGCCTAATGGAGCTTTTAGTCTAATTCTAAAACTGTTTTGAAAGAATTTACTAATGTTTCAGGAGTTCTGTAGTCATAAAACACATTAACATATTGGTGTAGCTGATTGGTTATTGGTTAACACCAGTGTAATTACTACTACTAGTTCATAGCAAAGCCCCATAACAATCACAAAAAGGCTCAGGCCTCGTACACACGGCCGAGATTCTCGTTGAAAAAAACATGTTGTTTTTTTCGACGAGATTCTTGGACAAGAAACTTGTCCCGGCCGAGTGTACACACGCTCGTTTCAAAGAACCCGCGGTTCTTTGAATGGAGCGTACGCGGTGACGTCATCGACTACGACGAGCATGCGCTCGTCACATTCGATGCCGTCGCCACCATCTTGGTATACCCTACGTATGCCTAGGAAGCTACCGCGCATGCGTCAAATTCATTTCGAACATGCGCGGGCTTCCGGGAGGACAGGTAAGTGTACACACACTCACTTTTCTCGTCGAGAAACATGCCGAGGAGAATCTCGACGAGAAAATAGAGAGCAGGTTCTCTATTTTCTCGTCAAGGTTTCTTGTCGGTTTTCTCGACGAGAAACCCGATAGCCGCGTACACACGACCGATTTACTCGGCAAGACCTCTCTGCCAGCAAGTTTCTTGCTGGTTCTTGCAGAGAAAATCGGTCGTGTGTACGAGGCCTCAGGGACATTTTTTGGTAAGGGATATATCTCATTGAAATGTCGTTACTTTTGGAACTATAATTTTTAGAAGTCATGCTTCATTCTTAGTTGGAAGTCTGACGTGTATTAGACCCTGACTGACATTGATGTGATTATGATTATGCAAATAGATTTTTGAACCTCTGTTTTCTGTACTCATTTCGAAAAACGTAATAAAAAAGATTGAAAGTTAAAATATCAGCGCAGAACACTATAGCACTATACAGGTAGATGACCCTCGCAACCTTGAATTCTCATGGGTATTGGTATGGATTTAGTGGGTTGATCAGTGCTGTATTGTATTCTGTGCATATGTTTGATCTCTGTGCAGGAAGACCAGTGCCAACTACTGTGCACGGTACCAGGAGAGAACATATTGCTTGTGGAGCCTTTTCTATGGCAAATAGACCCCAAAAGGCAACAGGGTCCATCAGAGCTACCATCATGTAAGTATAGGGTAGCCAGTAAGCAAGAAGCCCTGTAGATTACACGTGCATAAACATGATGCTGAAATTTTCAATAACTTTGTGAATACAATTGTTGGCACTATGTGTATCATGCCTGTATGTAGCACTAATATGTGCTAATTTGGTTTAACTTGCCACAGTATGGAAGCAGAAGGCAAGCTGTGCAATATTTCTTCTCCTATAAGATGACATGCTGAAAGCGGGAACCCACACATAGGGAAATGTGGTGGGCACCATTTAGGGAACCACAAAAAGTTTGTAAAAGGGGTCTTCTGTAGTCTATGTCCAGTACTGAACTGGAATGTTAGCTAGTTATTATACAGTAGTAGGGATGAGCTCGGTGTTCGACTCGAACATAAGTTCGACTCGAACATCGGCTGTTCGACCGTTCGGCGAACATCGAACGATTTGGGCCGTTCGCGCCAAATTCGAGTGACGCGAATGGCCCACAATACACTGCGCCATCGCAGTGCAGTCCCGGCGCTGTGATTGGCCAAGCATGCACTGTGACCCCGCATGCTTGGCCAATCACAGCGCCGGCAGCTAGGAGAGCCATAATTGGCCACAGGCAGGTTGCCTGTGGCCAATTATAGCTCAGGGGGTTTAGCACACGCCCCACACTATAAAAGGCCGCCAGCGCGACAGCCTTGTGTAGTGTGTTCCGGCTCAGGGAAAGAGTTACATAGGCAGGGACAGTGTCAGTGCTATTTGTACCTCGAACTTGTGTGCAGGGAGAGAGAAGGATAGGCAGGGAGAGTGTCAGTGTCATATACTTTGATAAACCTTGTGTGCAGGGAGAGAGAAGGATAGGCAGGGGACAGTGTCAGTGTCATATTCTTTGCTAAACCTTGTGTGCAGGGAGAGAGAAGGATAGGCAGGGAGAGTGTCAGTGTCATATACTTTGATAAACCTTGTGTGCAGGGAGAGAGAAGGATAGGCAGGGGACAGTGTCAGTGTCATATTCTTTGCTAAACCTTGTGTGCAGGGAGAGAGAAGGATAGGCAGGGAGAGTGTCAGTGTCATATACTTTGATAAACCTTGTGTGCAGGGAGAGAGAAGGATAGGCAGGGGACAGTGTCAGTGTCATTGTTGCTAAGCCTCCTGCACATTATACACCTGAAGTTAGCCCGTATTGCTGCTTTTTCCTTGTGTGTTACACCAACAGGCATTTGCAGCACTTACAGCGGGCGGAGTGTGCCTCCTGATCATATTACACCTGAAGTTAGCCCGTATTGCTGCTTTTTCCTGGTGTGTTACACCAACAGGCATTTGCAGCACTTACAGCGGGCAGAGTGTGCCTCCTGATCATATTACACCTGAAGTTAGCCTGTATTGCTGCTTTTTCCTGGTGTGTTACACCAACAGGCATTTGCAGCACCTACAGCAGGCGTAGTGTGATTCCTGCAAAATATACTCCTGAAGCTAGGCCTTATTGCTGGTTTTCCCATTTCCCTGCAGGCCATTAGAATGTCTGGAAGGCAAACAAGGAGAGGCAGACAGTCAGGAGCCAATAAAAGAGGGCAAGCAGGCTCTGTGTCTAGAGACAACAGTGCTGATCGTGGACGCGGTGCATCGCCATCGGCACGTGGCCATGGGACACGCTTGTCCTTCTTTTCGGCAGCTGGACGTGTTGAGCCGCATCATGCCGAAGACTTGGTAGAGTGGATGACCAAGCCCTCCTCATCCTCCTCATCCTCTCTCACCCAGGCTCAGGGTACTGGCAAAGCAGCTGCCAAAGCGTCCTCTTCCCTGGTATCAATGTCATCATCAGTCACTCCTTCCCTAGACCAACCATGTCCTCCTGAGGAGTCCCCCGAACTGTTTGAGCACAGTGTTGGGTACATGCTCCAGGAGGATGCCCAGCGTTTCGAAGGGTCTGATGATGATACCCAGCTAGAGGAAGGCAGTAGCGTGAGAGCAGAGAGAGGGGATGCTCAAGAAGGACACCAATCTGGCAGTCATGTTCCAGCAGCTGCAGCATACTGCCAGATTGGCTCCAGTGATGAGGAGGGAGGGGATGATGTCACTGACTCCACGTGGATGCCTAATAGGAGAGAGGAGGAGGATGAGGAGGAGGCACATCTCCAACGAGGCAGGATGCCCTCGGGGGGCCAGCGTAAGGGCAGCACACCAACGGAATCACACCGCAGAGCTCCGCCTGTGCAGGGCGCTGCCTCTGCCCGTTATTCAAAAAGTTCTTTGGTGTGGGCCTCTTTTGAGTCAAGTGCATCAGATCGCACAGCTGCTGTTTGCAACATATGTCTCAAGCGTATATCGCGTGGCCAAAACATCACCCGCTTGGGCACCACATGCTTGACCAGACATATGTTGACCTGCCATGCAGCTCGTTGGCAAGCCTACCTTAAAGACCCACACCAAAGAACAAAGCGGACCTCTCCTTGCACCGCATCAGCTGGGATCTCCAACCCCACTATACCTTCAGTCCTCTCTGAAACCTGCACTGAGAGGAATGAAGGTGTATAATTAGGTGTGTCACAGCCAAGTTCTTGCGGGCACTCTGCTAGCAGTACACCGACGTCCGATTCTAGCAGGCAAATTTCCCTGCCCCAGCTGCTGGACCGTCAAAAGAAGTTCACTCCCAGCCATCCACATGCCCAGCGGTTGAATGCTAGCTTGGCTAAATTGCTAGCGCTTCAACTGCTGCCTTTTCAGTTGGTAGACTCGGCCCCCTTCCGTGAGTTTGTGCAATGTGCGGTTCCTCAGTGGAAGGTTCCCAAATGCCACTTTTTCTCACGGAAGGCGATTCCGGCTCTCTACCGGCATGTGGAAGGCAATGTCTTGGCCTCGCTGGACAGGGCGGTCAGCGGTAAGGTGCATATTACCGCTGACTCATGGTCCAGCAGGCATGGACAGGGACGTTACCTTTCTTTCACGGCCCATTGGGTCACTCTTTTGGCAGCTGGGAAGGATGCAGGACAAGGTGCAGTAGTGTTGGAGGTTGTTCCACCGCCACGCCTCCAAAATGCTACTACTGGTTGTGACACACCTCTCTCC
Source organism: Rana muscosa (assembly GCA_029206835.1). Classification (NCBI taxonomy): domain Eukaryota; kingdom Metazoa; phylum Chordata; class Amphibia; order Anura; family Ranidae; genus Rana; species Rana muscosa. The sequence goes on from CM055121.1 coordinate 44,818,151, forward strand.
TCCACCCCCTCCTCTTCTTCTTCCTCCATGGCCTCTTCCTGTGCTTTGTCCTTGGAACCAGCGGTGCTCCGTAGGCGTTCAAGGGGCTACGCAAGTACGCAGGCAAAAAGATGCCATGCCGTGCTTGCGCTGGTGTGTTTGGGGGACAGGAGCCACACTGGGGCAGAGGTTCTGTCTGCTCTGCAGGGGCAGGCCGAGAGGTGGTTGACGCCACGCCAGCTTAAGCCAGGAATGGTAGTTTGCGACAATGGCACCAACCTCCTCTCCGCTCTCCGACAGGGACAACTGACCCATGTGCCCTGTGTGGCTCACGTCCTTAACCTGGTGGTGCAGCGGTTCTTGGGCAGGTACCCGGGCTTACAGGATGTCCTGAGGCAGGCCAGGAAAGTCTGTGTGCATTTCCGCAGATCTTATAATGCCAGTGCTCGCCTGGCTGAGCTGCAAAAGGAGTTGAACCTGCCCAAGAACCGCCTTATATGTGACATGCCCACCAGGTGGAACTCAACGTTGGCCATGCTGCAGCGGCTGCACACGCAGCAGAGGGCCATCAATGAGTACCTGTGCGACTATGGCACCAGGACAGGGTCAGGGGAGCTTGTTTTTTTTTTCACCACGCCAGTGGGGCATGATCAGGAATGCATGCACTGTCCTGGCAACATTTGAGGAGGCCACGAGGATGGTGAGCAGTGACAGTGCATGCATCAGAGACACTGTACCTCTTGTCCACCTGTTGGAACATACGCTGCGTGGAATAATGGACAGGGCACTTGAGGCAGAACAGAGGCAGGAAGAGGAGGACTTCCTTGCCTCTCAAGGCCCCCTTTACCCAGACAGTGTTCCTTCTGTCCCACCCATTGCACAGGAAGAAGAGGAGGAGGAGGAGGAGGGTTGTGTCAGCATGGAGGTGGAGCCTGGCACTCAGCATCATCAGCAGCAGTCTTTTAGGGATGATTTACAGTCCTAAGAAACCAGTGGACTTGTACGTGGCTGGGAGGAGGTGGCTGCGGATCATGTCGTCCTTAGTGACCCAGAGGACTGCGGACCGAATGCCTCAGCTAACCTACGCTGCATGGCCTCCCTGATCCTGCAAAGTCTGCGGAAGGATCCTCGTATTCTTCGGATCAAGGAGAGGGACCATTACTGGCTGGCCACTCTCCTTGATCCACGGTACAAGGGTAAGGTTGCGGACCTTATCTTACCGTCGCAGAGGGAGCAGAGGATGAGACAACTCCGGGAGGCCTTGCAGAAAGGTCTGTGCAACGTGTTCCCAGAGACTGGGAGGTTACAAACTCCTGGTCCTGGACAACGAGTTGCTGAGGCTTCGGTCAGTCAAAGAAGGAGCGGTGGGGAAGGTGGTCGTCTGACCGATGCGTACAGACAATTCTTTAGTCCGCAGCCCCAAGGTATGATCGGTTCCAGCAACCATCGCCAGCGTCTGATATACATGGTGCAGGAATACCTAGTGGCAAGGTCAGACTTGGACACCTTCCCCACCGAAAATCCTCTGGCTTACTGGGTCTTGAGGATGGATCACTGGCCAGAGCTTGCACAGTATGCAATTGAACTACTGGCCTGTCCTGCATCCAGCGTTCTTTCAGAATGCACATTCAGTGCTGCTGGAGGATTTGTCACGGATCACAGGGTGCGCCTGTCCACCGACTCTGTTGATCGACTGACCTTCATAAAGATGAACCAGTCTTGGATCACCACCAGCTACCAAACACCTGAAGCTGATATAACAGACTCATTTATTTTCAAATGTCACATCCCTTCAAGACTGATGCTGATGCTGAGAGACTGTCCTGTTATGTTGACTGACTATCCTCCTCCTCCTCAATGATCCGATTGATAATGATAGCTTGGAAGAACATTTTTGTTTCTGGGTACCGCCACCAGTGGCTATGGCCCAATTTTTCAGGGCATGTAATTACAATTTTTTATGCAATGCTTTGCAGCAGGGCTCATTCCTGCACTCCAACTAGAGTATCTAGGAGAGGTAGCAGTGTCGTGGCACCAGCACCAGTGGCTAAGGCCCAATTTTTCAGCCCCTGTTTAACAGGGGCGTGTAATTACAATTTTTGATGCAATACTTTGCAACAGGGCTCATTGCTGTGCTCCAAGTACAGTATCTGTGAGGGGTTGCAGTGTTGTGGCACCAGTGCCTAAGGCCCAATTTTTCTGCCCCTGTTTAACAGGGGCATGTAATTACAATTCTTGATCTAATAATTCACAGCAGGGCCCATTCCTGCGCCCACCAAGAGTAACTGTGAGGCCTTACAGTGTTGTGTCAACACCACCACCACCACCAAAGGCCCAATTTTTCAGCCCCTGTTCAACAGGGGCATGCAATTACAATTCTTGATCTAATAATTCACAGCAGGGCCCATTCCTGCACCCACCAAGAGTAACTGTGAGGCCTTACAGTGTTGTGTCAACACCACCACCACCACCACCACCACCGGCCCAATTTTTCAGCCCCTGTTCAACAGGGGCATGCAATTACAATTCTTGATCTAATAATTCACAGCAGGGCCCATTCCTGCGCCCACCAAGAGTAACTGTGAGGCCTTACAGTGTTGTGTCAACACCACCACCACCAATGGCCCAATTTTTCAGCCCCTGTTCAACAGGGGCATGCAATTACAATGTGATGGGGTAGCCATGCCATTTTTCTTAAAGATTTTCATCCATATTACAGGGACCAGACATTACATTAAAGCCGCAAGCAGTTTTAAATGGCTTTTTTTCCTTTAGAAATGTAATTTTGTGCAGGGACAGTTCTAAACACGGGAAACACGTGGCACTTCACAGGCATACTTTAGACACCCCCCAGGTACGATATTTAAAGGAATATTTGTCTTATTTTTTTTCACTTTATGCATCATTAAAATGACTGCTCCTGAAAAACGGCCGTTTTTAAAACTTTTTTTTGGATTGATACATGTCCCCTGGTGCAGAACCCGGGTTCCCAAACCCTTTTTAGGACAATAACATGCATAATAGTCGTTATAATTAGCACTTTAGATTTCGAACGTTCGCATCCATTGTATTTAATAGGGTTCTAAAGTTCGTGTGAACTTTCGGTCCGTTCGCGGGTTCAGGTGCGAACCGAACCCGGGGGTGTTCGGCTCATCACTATACTGGAGCTTATCCATAAATGTCTACTTTTTTAGGTGTAAGATTGCTTGAATGCTAAAGACATTTTGGTGGAAAGCAGTATAAAACAACTCTTATGCATTTTTCAAACACAGAGAAGAATCTAATGATATACAGTATTTACTTGCTGGGTGTGTAGTCAGACTTGTAAGTGTTTCTGTTCATTTACTGCAATAGTTGTTGCCTAGCAACAAAGTGGTTTCAGGAACTGATTGCAGACTCGAGGTTAATATCGGATTGGTGTCAACTATGCAATTCACCTCTAATATGTTAAAAATCCACACATATAAAGCTGTCCACCACATCTTTATTTGCATTTAACAGAGAGATTTATTAGTTGCTTTGTCACTCATTTTTGTGTCCTGGAAAAAAGAATGATTTCATAGTGAAGGTGTTTATTGACTAGGGGAGTGAAGAGAAATAAGATGGGAAATGATTTTATCGCTTTTATGGCCTTTTCTATGCAATACATCAGTGATAACCAACTGGTGTAACAGTGCTAGAGTTACTGTACATTGGGAAAATATTTTTTCATCTTTCATTTACTAATTTTTGCAGCGCCTGAAAAGAGGATTATTATAAAATATGCAGCTTATTGCATAATTTAGTTATTGTGATGTTGGTATCACTCAATGATACTTGTAGCATATGCTAAATGGCATCAATACCATTGATACAAAATAATACTACAGCTCATACCGTACATTTAACGTTTCATAAGTAACATAAGTTTTACTGCCACTTGCTTTCCTTTTATTTTGCTTGTCAGCAAAATTGTGTAATTATTTGAAAAATCTGAGGCCATATCTAAGGTTAGCCACAGTTGGCTATCAAGATATCAACATCTATGTGGCTGCCCATCAGCAGCATATGGCCTTGATACCTAATTCTTATATGTATTTGCAATGCTTTAATGTCAGTAATTAGCAATAAGCCATTTCAATATATTTCTGACCTAGACATACAGCACAGAACATGTTCTATGATAATTATTAGGAAAAAGTTAAAATTGTTGAAAGGTTGCTAAAAGATTAATGACCGGACTACAACAAATGGGATTTGATTTGCACTGACAAGATTCATAGACTTGGAAAGTGTTTGGATTTGTATTTATGATTGCCTTGCAGATATCAAAATCACATTATTCGTGTACCAGTGCATCTATGGTTTTTATTGTCGGTGCTTTTTTTTTTTTTTTTTCTCTAGAAACTCAGCAAGCTAAAGATCTTTTTATATATAATATTTTCAACAGAATTCTGTGATCATTTAAATGAACCACTTGGAAATTGTAAAATCTTGCATGTGTCAGAATCGAAAAATTTGGTTTCTTTTGCATTGTACGCTCAATCCATGTATCCCCTTCTTCGCTTTTTTTCCCCACAGTCAGTCAGGAGGTGTTGTGCTAGCAGACAAACCATCAGAAAAAAACATTGCAGAAATACGGCAGCCATTTATTTCTGCACTAGCACTGGACATTTATTTAAAAGTAAGATATGAATTACCCAAATTTGTAGTGGTGTGGTCTTTTCTTGCTTATGCCACCAGAACTTTTCCAGCTCCTCCAACACCCATGGCCCAAACTGACTATCCAAGAATAAAGGCTACAGTAGCATTAACAATGGCAGTGGTAACCACAACGATAGTCCTGCCTCAATATAGGTTTATCTCTTTTATGGCTTCTACTTACCAGCATTACTCTCCTTTTTGGTGTCTCCTTCTTCTTACTCTGAATCAATTAGTTTACACATGTTATGCCGCGTACACATGACCGTTTTTAATGTCATGGGGAAAAAAACAAAGTTTTTCTCGACGTGATTCTTCTCAAGCCTGCCTTGCATATACACTATCATGAAAAAAAAATGCTTAAGCAAAGCGCACTGACGTATAACACGTACGAAGGCACTATAAAGGGGAAGTTCCATTCGGATGGCGCCACCCTTTGGGCTGCTTTTGCTGATTTCGTGTTACCGCGTGTTAGTAAAAGTTTGGTGAGAGACAATTCGCGCTTTTCAGTCTCCGTGCTTTTCACAGCATAACGAATGTGCAATCTCCATTACAAATGCTAGTTTTACCAGAACGAGCGCTCCCGTCTCATAACTTGCTTCTGAGCATGCACGTTTTTTCCCCGCCAAAGCGTACACACGGCCGTTTTTCACGACGAGAAAAACGACGACGAGAAAAAATAGAGTATGTTCTAAATTTTAATGGCCATTTTTCTCATCGAGAAAAATGCTCTGGAGCCTACACACGATTGTTTTTAACCACTTAAGCCCCGGACCATTTGGTAGCTAAAGGACCAGAGGTGAATTCAGAATTTTGCACTGCGCTGCTTTAACTGTAAATTGTGCGGACATGCAATGTTGTACCCAAACGAAATTTGCGTCCTTTTCTTCCCACAAATAGAGCTTTCTTTTAATGGTATTTGATTGCCTCTGCGATTTTTATTTTTTGCGATATAAACGGAAAAAGACCGAAAATTTTGAAAAAAAAATGATATTTTCTACTTTTTGTTATAAGAAAAATCGAATAAACTCAATTGTAGTCATACATTTAGGCCAAAATGTATTCAGCCACATTTTTTTAGTAAAAAAAATGTCAATAAGCGTATATTTATTGGTTTGCGCAAAAGTTATAGAGTTTACAAACTAGGGTACATTTTCTGAAATTTACACAGCTTTAAATTTATGACTGCCTATCTCATTTCTTGAGGTGCTAAAATGACAGGGCAGTACAAAACCCCCCCAAATGACCCCATTTTGGAAAGTAGACACCCCAAGGAAATTGCTGAGAGGCATGTTGAACCCATTGAATTTTTTATTTTTTTGTCCCAAGTGATTGAATAATGACTAAAAAAAAAAAAAAAAAAAAAAAAAAAGTTGTCACTAAATGATATATTGCTCACACATGCCATGGTTATATGTGGAATTTCACCCCAAAATACATTTTGCTGCTTCTCCTGAGTACGGGGATACCACATGTGTGGGACTTTTTGGGAGCCTAGCCGCGTACGGGACCCCGGAAACCAAGCACCGCCTTCAGGATTTCTAAGGGCGCAAATTTTTGATTTCACTCCTCACTACCTATCACAGTTTCGAAGGCCATAAAATGCCAAAATAGCACAAAACCCCCCCAAATGACCCCATTTTAGAAAGTAGACACCCCAAGGAAATTGCTGAGAGGCCTGTTGAGCCCATTGAATATATTTTTTTTTGTCCCAAGTGATTGAATAATAACAAAACAAAAAAAAAATTACAAAAAGTTGTCACTAAATGATATATTGCTCACACATGCCATGGTTATATGTGGAATTACACCCCAAAATACATTTTTCTGCTTCTCCTAAGTACGGGGATACCACATGTGTGGGACTTTTTAGGAGCCTAGCCGCGTACGGGACCCCGAAAACCAAACACCGCCTTCAGGATTTCTAGGCACAAATTTTTGATTTCACTCCTCACTACCTATCACAGTTTCGAAGGCCATAAAATGCCAAAATCGCACAAACCCCCCCCCCCCAAATGACCCCATTTTGGAATATAGACACCCCAAGCTATTTGCTGAGAGGAATGGCGAGTATTTTACAGCTCTCATTTGTTTTTGAAAATGAAGAAAGAAAATATATATATATATATATATTTTCAATTTTCAAAACTTTGTGACAAAAAGCGAGATCTGCAAAATACTCACAATACCTCTCAGCAAATAGCTTGGGGTGTCTACTTTCCAAAATGGGGCCATTGGGGGGGGGGGGTTGTGCTATCTGGGCATTCCATGGCCTCCGAAACTGTGATAGGCAGTGAAATCAAAAATTTACACCCTTAGAAAGCCTGAAAGCGGTGCTTGGTTTTTGGGGTCCCGTACGTGGCTAGGCTCCCAAAAAGTCTCACACATGTGGTATCCCCGTACTCAGGAGAAGCAACAGAATGTATTTTGGGGTGTAATTCCACATATGCCCATGGCATGTTTGAGCAATATATCATTTAGTGACAACTTTGTGCAAAAAAATAAAAAACTAAAAAAAATTGTCGTTTTTCCGCAACTTGTGTCAACATATAAAATATTCCATGGACTTGACATGCCTCTCAGTATATAGCTTGGGGTGTCTACTTTCCAAAATGGGGTCATTTGGGGGGGTTTTGAACTGTTCTGGCATTTTATACACAACATTAGGAAGCTTACATCCACTCTTCTAACCACTTGAAGACAAAGCCCTTTTTGACACTTTTTGTTTACATGAAAACATTTTTTTTTTTGCAAGAAAATTATGTTGAACCCCCAAACATTATATATATTTTTAAAGCAAAGGCCCTACAGATTAAAATGGTGGGTGTTGCATTTTTTTTTCTACACAGTATTTGCGCAGCGATTTTTCAAACGCATTTTTTGGGTTAAAAAATACACTTTTTTAAATTTTAATGCACTAAAACACACTATATTGCCCAAATGTTTGATGAAATAAAAAAGATGATCTTAGGCCGAGTACATAGATACCAAACACGACATGCTTTAAAATTTCGCACAAACGCGCATTGGCGACAAACTACATACATTTTTAAAAGCCTTTAAAAGCCTTTACAGGTTACCCCAGTAGATTTACAGAGGAGGTCTACTGCTAAAATGATTGCCCTCGATCTGACCTTTGCGGTGATACCTCACATGCATGGTGCAATTGCTGTTTACATATGACGCCAGACCGGCGCTTGCGTTCGCCATTGGGCAAGAGCAGGGCAGGACAGGGGTGCTTTTTTTTTTTTTTCTTTTTTTTTTTTTATTATTAATTTTGCTTTTTTATTTTATTTTTAAATTGTTCCTTCCAAGTATTTTTTTTTTTATCATTTTTATTGTTATCTCAGGGAATGTAAATATCCCCTATGATAGCAATAGGTAGTGACAGGTACTCTTTTTTTGAAAAAACTGGGGTCTTCTAGACCCTAGATTTTTCCTCTGCCCTCAAAGCATCTGACCACACCAAGATCGGTGTGATAAAATGCTTTCCCAATTTCCCAATGGCGCTTTTTATATCCGGGGGGGGGCATTCCCTCCCACTGCTTGTAAAAGCAGTCCAGAGGCTAATTAGCCGCTAGGATTGCTAGGATTGCTTTTACATGAAAGCCGGCCGCAGGCTGAAAAGAATGATACCAAGATGATACCTAAACCCGCAGGCATCATTCTGGTATAAACATTCAAAGTCCAGCAACATACCAGTACGTTGCTGGTCCTTGTTGGACATGTATTGTAATCTTTTTATTTCATGCAGCCAGTTGGCTGAACGAAAAAAGAGATTGATCGGTGGGTATGCCCACCATTAGAATACCGCCCTTCATCCACCCACTTCCAATGATGGGCATACACGCACCATTTATATATGCCGAAGCATGGGGGCATCCTCCCGCAAAAAAGTTATGCCGCACACACATGGTCGGACTTTTCCACGGGCAAGCCTCCGTCGGAATTCCGACCGTATGTACGCGGCATTAGGAGCAAAATCGCTCCTCCGCCCCTGCTGCCCCAATGCTTCGGCATATTTGCTTTTTTTTTTTTAACTGTGGTGGTGAAATCACCTCCTACAGCACTGGAGTCGCAGGGATCAGGCCTGTCTCTGCGAACGCTGCAGTTATGTGTGTTTTTGTTTTGTAAGTGACAGTGATCGATCGATACTGCACTTGGGTGCCTGGGCTGGACGGAGGGGCAAAACGCAGGTGCCAGCAGGTATCTGGGCTGATCCCGCTAACACTGCGTTTTTGGGAACCCTAAACTGCTGGGGACGCTAGTATAGATCTGATCAGATCAGATATTGATCTGTTCAGATACTATACCACTAAGGGGGGTGTATGCTTCACGCGTGGGTGTTAGCGTTACTGGCACTAACCTGACGCTGCCTGGGGTGTGACTCAGACCCTCTCTGACGCTAAAACCTAATTGATATCACCCGCCGGGTGATCAGGGGGTTAAACCTTTATTGGGTTATATACACGGCGGGTGCCCTGACACTATAAAAAGCAAACTAACTAACCAGCGTCACCCGTAACACTTATATGGTGATCACTGGTGAAAGGGTTAACTAGGGGCAATCAGGGGGTTAAAACCTTTATTAGATAATATATGGGGGTACCTGACGCTATAAAAACCTGCGGCGAACCTAAAAAAAATTACCAGCTACCGATCTGCATCACCGACACTAAGACAGTGTTTAGAAAAACGATCGCTTAGCGACAGTGGTGATGGGGGTGAAAGGGTTACCTGGGGGGCGATCAAGGGGGTTAAACCTTTATTAGATAATATATTGGGGTACCTGACGCTATAAAAACATGCGGCGAACCTAAAAAAAATTACTGGCTACGATCTGCATCACCGACACTAAGACAGCGTTTAGAAAAACAATTGCTTAGCGACAGTGGTGATAGGGGGTGAAAGGGTTACCCGGGGGGCGATCAAGGGGGTTAAACCTTTATTAGATAATATATTGGGGTACCTGACGCTATAAAAACATGCGGCGAACCTAAAAAAAATTACTGGCTACGATCTGCATCACCGACACTAAGACAGCGTTTAGAAAAACAATTGCTTAGCGACAGTGGTGATAGGGGGTGAAAGGGTTACCTGGGGGGCGATCAAGGGGGTTAAACCTTTATTAGATAATATATTGGGGTACCTGACGCTATAAAAACCTGCGGCGAACCTAAAAAAAATTACCGGCTACCGATCTGCATCACAGACACTAAGACAGCGTTTAGAAAAACGATTGCTTAGTGACAGTGGTGATAGGGGGTAAAAGGGTTACCTGGGGGGCGATCAAGGGGGTTAAACCTTTATTAGATAATATATTGGGGTACCTGACGCTATAAAAACCTGCGGCGAACCTAAAAAAAATTACTGGCTGCCGATCGGCATCACTGACGCTAAGACAGCGATCAGAAAAATGATCGCTAAGCGACAGTGGTGATAGGCGGTGAAAGGGTTATCTGGGGGGTGATCAGGGGGTTAAACCTTTATTAGGGGGGGTTAGGGGGCTACACTGGACCTAAGACTAAACTTTGGTGACACTTTTACAGTCACAAATGTCACTGATTGCAGTGACCATTTATTTAGTGATCACTGCAATCAGTGACACTGTGACTGGGGGCTGGGGGGGTGATCTGGGGGTGATCTGGGGTGTCTGGGGGGGCGATTTATGTCCCTATGTGTCCTGGTGTCAGTGTAGTGTTGTGTGCACTGACCTGATGTCTTCTCTTGTACGGCGCTCGGTATATGTGAGCGCCGCACCAGAGATGACATCACTTCCTCCTGCTCCCTCTGTCTGACACAGACAGAGGGGGCATTTCCATTCGCCGGGAGCGATCGCGAGGGGGTGGCCAGAAACGAATGGCTGCCCCCTCATCCCGGAACGCTCCCGGACACTTAGCCACCGCTCACTGTATAGGAGGGGGGTCCGATTGGACCCCCCAACTATACAAAGGCAATCACATATGCTCTACGTGATTGTGCCTGTCGGTGCCATTCTGCCGACGTATATATACAGTGAGCGGTCGTTAAGTGGTTAATGACCAATTTAAAAAATTGCATTTTTCTCGACATGAAAAACGGTCGTGTGTACGCGGCATGAGAGTTTGTGATGTAATAGATAATAAAGGTGGTTATTTAAAGACAATGTCTGCCTCTTAGCACTATTATTTCTACTAATTACTGCCATGTTTCCATTTCTTGTGCAATTATGGGTCACCCTGTTATCCCTAGCATCCCCTGTGATGGCGGAAACAGCTTTAATTTTTCCAGCAGCATCCAGTCAGCAGGTCTGAAGTACATCAAGCAATTATTATGTAGTGTACCGGGAAGAAAGATGGGAGAGATTACTGTGGCTCTTGTTAGATATGGAGGTTAGAATAATTTACAGTGTATTGAATTTGTTTACGCATTGCCATCTATGTTTCTTGTCACTTCAGTTTAAAAAACCTGCAAGTTGCAATCTGCATTAACATCTCAGTAACATCTCAGATTGCTTATCACAGTTTAAGAGCTTTCACAGGCTGTGTGTGATTGTTTGTTTTTTTCTTTTTAGCAAAATAGCTCACACTTTTTGCCATTTTGAGTGTTATAAATATAATAAGCATCACAGACAAGTCAGACTTGCCTGACTGACTGACTGTATTTGGTTAGCATTAGTAGCAGTAAATAGCATGCATTCAAAGATTTGCAAAACTTTTAGACCTACCACTGCTCACCATAAACATAATAAAGAAATGGGCTGGACATTGGTGAATAAATTGGCCACATCAGCATTTATTAATAAAATAAAAGGTTTCCAGTAAGCAGAATGTAAGTAAAAAATAAGAACGTTGAACAACCCTGACTTGAAAGTCTATATCATAGACTACAATCCTTCATTGACTTATCTTAAATAGAAGGGTTGCTTTATAGGTAGTGGTTTTTATAAAGCATGGATTCCGTGTGAAACATGTCAACCTTGTTATTCCCCTGCCTTTCTTTTCCCTAGTGGTCTAGTGGGTTTATCTCTGTTGCTACATTGTTCCAATAAAGTATTGGTTATTTCACAATTGTACTTTCAATATTGCATATCGTTGTCTCTGCATCCTGCATTTTCTATGTATTGGACATCCAACAATTTTTAACTTTATTCAAATAAAATATTATATTTTTTATATAATTACTGCCTGATCCATAGAAGGACTGCCCCTTCAAAGTCCCACTTAGAGGATGATATTCTTTATTGACCAAATTTGAGATTAGGGATGTGGGCTAGTTGACTTTGTTTACTAAACTAGAGAAAATTGAGTACTGTCCGTGATACTTTTTTTATTTGCACTAACATACAATTTTTCAGGACAAGCTTTCGGGGTATGTCCCCTTCATCAAGGTCCAAGCAGTACTGATTCACAATTTTTTCTTAGCAGAATGTTAAAACAAAACAAGAAAAAAATCTCAGAGGGAAAGGAAAAAAAAAACACATACAAATCAATGGTAATAAAGATAGCAGCAGAGTTAGTGAGTAGGGATGAGCTTCGAGTTTGAGTCGAACTCATGTTCGACTCGAACATTGCCTGTTCGCCCGTTCGCCGAACAGCGAACAAATTGGGGTGTTCGCGGCAAATTCGAAAAATCTATGGGAGAAATCTAAAGTGCTAATTATAAAGGCTTATATGCAAGTTATTGTCCTAAAAAGTGTTTGGGGACCGGGGTCCTGCCCCAGGGGACATGTATCAATGCAAAAAGAAGTTTTAAAAACGGCCGTTTTTTCGGGAGCAGTGATTTTAATAATGCTTAAAATGAAAAAATAAAAGTGAAATATTCCTTTAAATTTCGTACCTGGGGCGTGTGTATGATATGCATGAAAAGTGGCGCATGTTTCCCGTGCTTAGAACTGTCCCTGCAAAAAATGTCATTTTTGAAAGAAAAAATGCATTTAAAACTGACTCGCGGCTATTAATGAATTGTCGGCTCCCGGCAATACAAACAAAAGTCATTGATAAAAAAAAAAAAAAGCGTGGGGGTTCCCCAGAATTCAATTACCAGGCCCTTCAGGTCTGGAATGGATATTAAGGGGAACCCCGCCGCAAATTAAAAACAAAATTGACGTGGGGTTCCCCCAAATATCCATTCCAGGCCCTTCAGATCTGGCATGGATTTTAAGGGGAACTCTACCCCAAATTTAAAAAAAAAATGGCGTGGAGTCCCCCTAAAAATCCACACCAGACCCCTTATCCGAGCACGCAACCTGGCTGGCCGCAGGGGAAAAGGGGGGGACGAGAGAGCGGCCCCCCCTCCCTCCTGAACCGTACCAAGCCACATGCCCTCAACATGGGGAGGATGTCCCCATGTTGATGGGGACAAGGGCCTCATCCCCACAACCCTTGCCCGGTGGTTGTGGGGGTCTGCGGGCGGGGGGCTTATCGGAATCTGGAAGACCCCTTTAACAAAGGGGACCCCCAGATCCCGCCCCCCCCTATGTGAATTGGTAAGGGGTACATTGTACCCCTACCATTTCACGAAGAAAGCGTAAATTCTTTATGTTCCTTGATGGTATGTCTGTGAAAATTCATCCTCGCTTGTAACTTCTGTCCTGTTTCACCAACATAAGATCCTTTGCCACACCTGTTGCATTGGATGAGGTACACAACTTTACTGGAGGTACAGTTGTAAGATCCCATGTAGTGAAGGTCCCATTTGTGTGTGTGACACTTTTGGATAGATTGATCTGGTTGCACAGTTTGCAGCGTTTTTTTATTGCAGGGTTTGCTTCCATTATTTGTGACTTCATAATCAGAGTGAAGTTTCCTGCTGATTAGTTTGTGTCTGAGGTTGGGTGGTTGTCTGAAAGCCAATAATGGGGGTTGTTGGAATATTTATTTTGCTAAACTAGAACACCATTCAATATATTGCCTGTCTCTGCTTGGTTGTTTTTATGGACATTTGTTCACTTTAAAGCTGGATTGCATTATGTGGGAGTGCAGCCATCCAACTTTTTTTTTTTTGCATTGCTTTAAAGATAGTATCATTGCCGCAACTGCAATGAAATCTGCATTTGGAACCAAGCTCACTGATTATTCATTCATACAAATCTACAAGCTGGGGAAGCCACTTTTATTCTTTATTTAAAGTTCCTTAAAAATGATCTTTTTCTCATAACCTCCAACCACCAAACAGTCATGAGAAACCTAATCTTGTGCTGTCAAATTAGGGCTGACTAACTTCCCCAGGGTCACACATTCTTGATCAGCTACTCTTGCTCAAACCTGCAAGCCTTCCTAATACAGCTTCACCTCCCATTCAACCTTCTGACAACCATTCTGGTAATATGCATCTAATTTTCTCTCCCATTCTTTTATTCTCATTTCTTCTTTTCTTTTTATGGCTCTATTTTACTCCCCAGTCTTGCAACCTTTCCACCAAGCAGGCCCGGACTGGGACAAAAAATAGGCCTGGGCATTTTAGACTGAGCAGCCAATTTTTCCAGGGACCGGGGGGGGGGGGGGGAGAGAGAGAGGGGGAGAGAGAGAGGGAGAGAGATCCACGCTGTAATGTGCAGGGACACTGATTTAAATATAAAGGGGACTGCACTGTAATGATTACAGTGCAGTTCCCTTTATATCACAGTGTCCCTGCAATCATGCCCCCCCCTTTTACTCTCTGCTCACTGTGTAGAACTCCAGCTCCTCCCACCCCCTGCTTCCTTACATCAGAGTCCGCACAGAGCCCCATTTACAGTCGACAGAATTACCACTTACTGTAAGGGGGAGCTCTGTGGACTCTAATGTAAAGGGGAACTCTTATTTAAGGGGGGATCTGATGTAAAGTGGTGTTCTGAGAACCCTGATTTAAGGGGCAATGCTGTGGACTCTGTAAGGGGTCTCTGTCCACCAAAGTCCCCCTCTTGCATCAGAGTCCACAGAGCACAACTTAAATTTGTTTTATATATACACTGGGAGGTGGGAGAGGGTGAGCTTACTCACCCCAGGATGGAGGCTCAGGCGCAGGCTGTCTGCAGCTTTTATCTTGTGATCAATCTTCCTTCACATTTTCCTGGGGATGTGTGGGCGGGGCAGGCACAGGGGGTGTGGGCGGGGCAGGCACAGGGGGTGTGGGCTGGGCAGACACAGGGGGTGTGGGCGCGGCAGACAGTGTAGAGTGAAGAGGAGGAGCAGTGTCCGAACAGCCGAACTGTCAGCGTTGTTTCTAAGGCTGAGCTGTGTGTGAGAGAGACACACAGCTCAGCCAATCAGCCGCTAATGTAGCTGCGACGGAGATGACACAGGCAGGGCCGCATAGCGGTAGGTGAGCGGCGGCCGTGACCTGTGTTAACCCTGTCCAGGCCGTGGGCGCCGCTTACCTACCGCTGTGTGGCCTGATCATCAACAGGCCACAGAGCGGGCGGCCCCGGCCCACCGGGAAAATGCACGGTCTGCCACCAAGGTTTTACTCTATGCTCTGGTCCTTACGTTCTGTTATGTTTTTAGACAGTGCATCTTAGCTGCACTACTCCCACAGTTTTGTACATTTAGTCACTACATATTTCTTATTCCAACTCAGTTTGTTGGGATAATGCCCTACTGGTAATTCATGTAGCCAGGAACAGTCCCCAGTCTCCTTACACAAACCTACTTTATGTTAGCCGTGCCATTAGACCACTGAGAGACAAGTTCTGTGAACACAGGAGGTTTATTGAACAGGGAGATACTGATTACAGTGTACCACACCATTTCAAAGAAATTCCCAGAGAACTAAAGGTTTACAAGTGTGGATCATAGAGGCCAATCCAAACCATTTTAACATGGCAGAGAATTTTAAGGTATTATGTGAAAAAGATTTAATACTGAATATATACCATTATTGCCTACAGGTTTGAATGGAGAATTATAGATCCAGGGAGAGTGACTCAAAAGCAGCATTACTGAGACCTCCCCCCTACTTCTTTAACTTATTAGAAACTTCCAGAAGAATGGGAGGGGAAGTAAGGTAGAGCTGCCTGGAGTATTCATGAGGGCCCTGACCAATCCCCAGTAGATGGGTTGGCAAGGGGCAGGCCCCCTTACATACTCAGGGTCAGCCGGGCTGGGGCAGTGGAGTTCAGGTGGAAGCTGGAGATGAAGTGTTAACTGTCGGAGGCCTTTGAGAGTAACCCCCTAGTCTAGGGGGGGTGAACTCAGGTCTGGACTCGGGTGTGAAAGGAACCCCTCTTCATGACACACAGATGTATTCTGACTAGGAGGCATGGGAGCAAGGCTTAGGACAGCATGTGAACACTGCTTGGAAAATCTCCAGGAAGGAAGACAGCCAGGAGTGCTGGTGAGTGTACAGTCAGAGGACTGAGAGGCATACCTGAAAGGTCTGAGTAGAAGCAGTCTGGGATGGATGTAGATTTGGCCTGGGGGGACTGTGGAGTCTTAGCCAGGAGGGCTAGTGAAAGGGGCAGCTGCAGTCAGACGGGCTGGCAGTGCCTGAAAAGGTGGTACTGGGATCAGTATCCACAGCAGTAGAACAGCTGAGCACTGGGACTTCCTTTTGCTACATTACCAAAGGGGCCCACTGTCCCTGTCTGCAAAGGGTGTTTGCTATGGTCTGATTGTGCTCTTGTCAGACCATCTTTACAGTGCCAGCTGGTCCTGGGAGTTGTTGTTCTATAATCAAGATTGTGCTGGAGGTAGATGGAGAAGTGTATATACAGGCTGTATATAGTTGGCTGAACTCGCACTGCACAGACATCGCATGTGATCGGCCCCGCAGTGCGGGAGTGAATCACATGCAATGTCTGTGTTTGCCCAAATGTGCCCACCCACAGATGGATAGAAGTATTTTGGTGATTTTTTTTTTTAAATCTTTCTCTAAATCTCACACTAGGCAGCTCTGCTCATTTGAGCTGACTAATTCCTTGCAGGCCCATAACACTGGTGCTAAAGACTTCACGTTTTATTTTCATCCACATGACTTCTTCGCACAGTTGGATTATATTTACTGAACCCCTATCATATTAGCTAATTCTTTAATTTTCTAATTATAGTATCATTAACTATGAATTTCATTAGCTTAGCGGACACCCCTTATTCCTGGTGTTTAAATGATTCCCTTCTCACTGACCCCACTACCTGCCAGGATATTGCTAACACTATACAAGAGTATTTTAAATTAAATTTGACCCCAGATACTTCCCCTGCTACTTTGTGGGTGGCCCACAAGGTGGTACTTTATAGGCATTGCTGCTGCTAAAAATAAGGAATGGTGGAAACAGATCTCCACTCTTAATAGGGAGTTGGATTCTCTATATCGACAACAAATCGGCAATCCGACCCCCTCAAATCACCATTCAATTGCTTAGAAGAGGTTAGAGCTGAACACCTTACTATCAGTCATAACTGAGAAAGCACTTCGCTGGTCTAAAGCCAATTTTCTTTTGCACAGCAATTTAGCTTCAGACATGTTTGCTCGCAAACTTAATCATGTTTTACACTCTCCTCCCGTATATATACACATTGTGATGGCAAAGGCAACATTATACAAACATGGAGGACCTCTACCAGTGCCACATCTTATCTATCTAGTACAAATGCAATTTGCAAGATCTTGTCTTGCTACTAATGGACTTTACTGGCACCATGTGGCACCAATGCAATATTACTTCCCTTCCACCCAAAGTTTTTTTTTTTTTTTTTTTTTATTGTATTTTACTTTACTTGCTGTCAGGGCTGGGCTCAGCCCTTTCTTCTCAGAGCAGGCCGCTCAGCTGTCGGTTATTTGCCATCGCTAATCTTTTCACAGTGACTCACCTGGTGATGATATCCTGCTCGTCAGTCAGGCTGGTTACTTAAGCTGTTCAGTTAAAGACTTGCTTGGCTGACGTCCCTTCTGGTTCCAGATCCTGCTTGCTGTTCCACTACGCTGATTTTCTGGTTTCCTGATTTCCTGGTCTGTTCTGTTAAACGCAGGTTGAAGACATCCCCAAGCATATTACTTAAAACATAAAAAATGAAAGGATGTACTACTGTAACACTCTACACCCCCCCCCCCCCCCAGTCTCCGCTGTATATGCCTCCATGGGTGATACAGTTTCACTGTCCACGCAACCCAGTGCTGTGGTCCTGGGGTTTGAAAACCACATTGTTCTTCCTCCTTTCCCTAGGGACGCTAGGATGGATCAGAGCGGTTCTAAGTGGTAAGTTATTTTATAACCAAAACAAGGTACCGCAACACCCCATCACATTCTACAATACATATTATATCAATATAAAAATATATGTCCTGTGTTCAGAAATTATGTGTACCAAATTAAAATAAGAAAAAAAAGGTAACAAAAAACACCATGTGTCTTCACTCTTCATGCATCAGTGCACATCCACCACCAGGTGAAGGACCTGCTCACCTCTATATTATCACAACACGCTCATCAATGTTATCCCACTACTGCCGCTCTTTAGGGTTCACCACCTCAATTCTCCTCAGTTTACACAGGACAACCATCTCATCCACTTCCCGTTGTAATCATAGGGCTCCAAACATATAGGACAGAAAGGCACAGATATAGTGTAATCTGTTTTGCAAATTTATTCAAAACACCCTGCAAAGCATTACACTTACAAGAACAGAACTTTAAAAGCGCTATACAGATACAGTCAACTGCCAGCTCATCATCGCACTCAATGAGACTCTGGCGTGACGTCATAGGCTCCTCCCTCCTATATGCTTTGCGCCCTGTGATTAGGCTTCCCCAGTAGGCCTGAGTAAACAGAGGATTGAGGTGGTGAATTATAAGGAGCAGCTGTAGTGGGATAAAGTGAAGACACATAGGGGGTGATTTACTAACAACAGTGCGCTGCGCCAGTTCATACCTTAATTGGTGCGCCGGATAAATCCTTAATTGGGCGCATGAACCGGCCACACACTGTGATAGTAAATAAAAATGTCAGCGGCGCTTGTATCTCTATTCAAAATGAATTGTTCCCTATGGGAGCCCGGGAAGTCGGATCAAGACGATCCGACTTGCGGGGCGACTCGTGTGCCGGTTGACACAGGGGCAGCGCGACTTTGCGAGGCATCTTGGACACGACTTGAGCGTGAAGCAGACGCTCAAGTCGTGTCCTGGAGGCGACTTGAAGTACCTGCCTAAGAATGTTCTCTGAGACAAGGTACTGCAAGCCTCGCGCTCGCTGTCCCCTGTGTTTGGTGTGAATCATGAAGGGGAACACCATGTCAAATTTTAAATTAAAAAAAACGGCATGGGTTCCCCTTCAGGAGCATACCAGGCCCATAGGTCTGGTATGGATTTTAAGGGGAAACCCTACTACGCCGAAAAAACGGAGTGGGGGTCCCCCCAAAATCCATACCATGGAAAAAGGGGGGAAAGGTGGGACTTTAAATGAAACAGTGGGCTGATGGGGATAAAAAATGAGGTAAATCAAAAGATGTTGAATGCATGTATTGAATAAATACAGAGGATATACAATGAAAAAAAGGGGAGAGCAGCATGTACATAAGCACATAGCATGACCAAATTTCCATTCATAAACAGATATGAACATAAAAATACATGGCAATGAATAATGACAATCAATCAAATGAGGGCGTGTATGAACATATATGAGCTGAGCAGCACACAACATTGGTGGTAAGTAGTGAAGTAAAAACAAGTCTAAAACTAATTGATCAAAATAAAAATCCCATTAGCGCATAAAGCTGCATCATTGTAAGCCCGATGCGGCGTTTCGTGTATGTAGAAACACTCCTCAGGGGCAGATGCAAGGGGTTTTCTGAAAATACAGAATAATAATGATCAGAGTGATAAATTGATTTCCACCAGAAAAGACAGGAGGTAAATTCTGGTTACTTACAGGGTGTGCCACATTATGATGCATGTGAAAGATAGGGCCAAGAGGCTGCCCGTCCCGGGACCTGAGGTGTCAGAAAATCAAACACATGTAGAGACTGGCAGGGGAACACATTCAGCACACTTACAAGGTAACATCTATCATCCCTCATGTAGCTTCCATTTCACTACTACCTTTATATTGTGGGTCGTTCCTGATGGATTTACCCATTCATTTCAGATATTTCCACTGCACCTTGAGGGAATACCTTACTTCATGAACAATTATGGCTATCTGCTGCCTAGGGATGATGCCTTTGCGCCCCGCTATGTGTTTGATTTTCTGACACCTCAGGTCCCGGGACGGGCAGCCTCTTGGCCCTATCTTTCACATGCATCATAATGTGGCACACCCTGTAAGTAACCAGAATTTACCTCCTGTCTTTTCTGGTGGAAATCAATTTATCACTCTGATCATTATTATTCTGTATTTTCAGAAAACCCCTTGCATCTGCCCCTGAGGAGTGTTTCTACATACACGAAACGCCGCGTCGGGCTTACAATGATACAGCTTTATGCGCTAATGGGATTTTTATTTTGATCAATTAGTTTTAGACTTGTTTTTACTTCACTACTTACCACCAATGTTGTGTGCTGCTCAGCTCATATATGTTCATACATGCCCTCATTTGATTGATTGTCATTATTCATTGCCATGTATTTTTATGTTTATATCTGTTTATGAATGGAAATTTGGTCATGCTATGTGCTTATGTACATGCTGCTCTCCCCTTTTTTTCATTGTATATCCTCTGTATTTATTCAATACATGCATTCAACATCTTTTGATTTACCAAATTTTTTATCCCCATCAGCCCACTGTTTCATTTAAAGTCCCACCTTTCCCCCCTTTTTCCATTGAATTTGATAACATATGAAATCTCCATCCCATATTCAAAGTCCCAAAACGCCATTGGGCGTCCCCCGTTTATTTTCACAAAATCCATACCAGACCCTTATCCGAGCATGCAGCCCGGCAGGTCAGGAAAGGGGGGGGTGAGCGAGCGCCCCCCCCCTCCTGAACCGTACCAGGCCACATGCCCTCAACATGGGGGGGGGTTGGGTGCTTTGGGGCAGGGGTCCAGGGGAATGATGGGACTGTGACGTCATATGGTGGCGGGGTCACCGGGTGGCATCACCCGGTGACCACGCCCCATGCCAATATAAGTCGTTGCGCTCCGCGCACACAGCATTGTGGCGGCAGACAGTGACGAGGCAACATCAGGCGGAGAGAAGAGGGAAGAAGATGACGATGAAGACCGGGACCCCGCTAGCAAAATAGCTGGAAGAAGATAGCGGGGCACCCGGCAGAATTCAGAAGGCAGAAAGAACCGGAGATCGCGGAGACGACACCGGAGAGCAGAAGAAGAGACCCCCAAAGTCAGAAGAAGACCCCCAAAGTTGGAAGAAGACCCCCGAAGTCGGAAGAAGACCCCCGGAGCTGCCTGATAAATTACTTTAAAAACCTGTGTTGTGTTTTTTATTGACTTTTTTTGCCACCAGGTGAATGGGTAGGGGTACGATGTACCCCATATTCATTCACATAGGGTGGGAGGCCAGGATCTGGGGGCCCCCTTATTAAAGGGGGCTCCCGGATTCCGATAAGCCCCCCGCCTGCAGACCCCGACAACCAACGGCCAGGGTTGTCGGGAAGAGGCCCTTGTCCCCAACAACATGGGGGTGGGGGGGCACAGGGCGCCCCCTGCCCCAAAGCACCCAACCCCCCCCCATGTTGAGGGCATGCGGCCTGGTACAGTTCAAGAGGGGGGGCACTCTCTCGCCCTCCCTTCCCTGACGTGCCGGGCTGCGTGCTCGGATGAGGGTCTGGTATGGATTTTGGGGGGACCCCCACGCCATTTTTTTTTTTGACATTTTGGTCTGTTTTTTTTCTCAATTTTTTTTTTTTATTATAGCCGGCAATGTTTATTTTTTTTACATTTCCAGCTATAAACAGGTAAAAAAAAAACGCAAATGCCGCAAAATCGCAGTACTTGCGTTTTGGATGCGGGTCCATTGCACTTTCCAAAAACGCAGAGGCACAAAAGTGCATTGATGTGAATATGTTCCATAGGAACCCATGTTAAAAAATTTCCCTGCATTTATGCAAAATGCACCAAAAAACGCATTAGTGGGAATCGAGCCTTACAGACCGTTTTTTAAAACGTCTGTCCGTGGACATGAGGCCTAAGAAAAAAGAGGGGGAAAAAAAGCACTGGACTGCATCAAAAACACGCATGCACAAAAGCACCTGGAATGCATCCGGTCTGCGTTTCCAAGGCGTGAACTGCCCCTTAGGCAGTTGCGTTTAACCTTGTTTTTCAGAAAGCCAAAAAATGCGTTCAGACGCCAAAGATTTACACGTTTCAGACGCGGTACCGGCGTTTAGCCGCGTTTTCGTTTAGAAGCGTTTTTAAAGGTGACCTATTTTTTTACATTGAAAAACTCAAAAATTATGGCAAATGATGAAAAACCATTAAAAATATATACAAAAAAAAAATGTAATTGCTTCCATTGCATTGTGGACAATCCACAACTTGGGGCAGGTGACGTGGCCAGGTGACGTGGCAAGTGGACAATCCACAACTTGTGCCAGGTGACGTGGCAAGTGGACAATTCACAACTTGTGGCAAGTGACACGCTAAATACAAGTACACTGCTGCTCTCTCAGCTGCTGCTACTCACTCTGGTCTCACAAAATAGCTGAAATGGTTAATAATACTGTTTTTTGAGCTTAGGGCGGCTCCTTATGATGTTAACTAACTAAACGCTTATAGACGCAAATGCGGTAAAACTCGGCATGCAAACGCGACAAAACGCGCATTTCAAAACGCCGCTTTCAACCTTAGTTCTGAAGACTTTGCACCAGCGTCCCGTGTACATGGGGCCTAAAAACGGCTATGCCATTTACAGCTCAAAAATGCCATGGTGGCCATGAGGCCATAGGCTAACATATAGAGGCGTTTTTAAGCTGCAAAAAACGCTCAAACAAGCGGCTGGAAAAACGTCCGTGTGCATGTATCCTTATTTTAATCACTTGCCTCCACTGCCTCCACCACTGTGTCATGGCATGTGTCGTTTAACATAAGCCCTTCTTTTCCTGCCATTCGGTTACTACCCCTCATATACTGCACCTGAGCGGCCAAAAAATAGTATCTGGGATTCGGGAGGGCCAATCCTCCCTTGTCTTTGGGTTGTTGTAGGACTCGGAGACTAATCCTTGCTGCTCCATTCCTCCAAATTAATTCTCTAAACACCCCCTCTATTTTTTTGAACCACTGTTTTCGTATCCATACCGGGGAGTTATGGAGAATATATAAAATTTGTGGCATCCATATCATTTTTACCAGGTTGCTCCTACCAGCCACTGAAAGAGGAAGCCTGTTCCAGACCCGACATTTTTGTCTGAGTTTTGTCAGCAATGGCATGAGGTTTCTGTCTATATACTGCCCTGGATCCCTTGTTATATTTACTCCCAAATATCTCATTTGGGCTACCACCTTTACATTGATAGGACAATCGGAAAAAGTGCAGATTTATCCCAATTAATTGTCAGCCCCGAGAACTTACCAAATTCCCCTATCATATCTATTGCGTTCTCCAATGAGGTTTGGGTATCCCCCCCAAAAAAGCAGGACATCGTCCGCATACATGGCTACCTTCTCTTCCCTCAGTCTCCTCTTGAAACCCTTTATACCCGGGGATGCCCTTATAGAGATGGCCAATGGTTCCATGGCAAGGGCAAAGAGCAGGGGTGATAGAGGGCATCCCTGCCTTGTCCCTCTCGCCAACTGGAACCAGTCTGAACATTCACCATTTATCCTTACCTTTGCTCTGGGACTTTCGTACAGTATTTTAATCAATTGGGCCAAACTGAAACTCTATCAGAACTTTCCAAAGGTAATGCCATTCCAGGCTGTCAAACGCCTTGGTTGCATCTAAGGATAAAATGGCCCTTGACCCTTCTACTTCTGTTGGCAGTTGAGTATTCAAAAATGCTCTCCTTATATTAGAGCTAGTAGATCTGCCTGGGATGAATCCCGTCTGGTCCGAGTGCACCAGTTTTGAAATTATTTTATTTAACCTCATTGCCATAATTTTGGCCAGGATTTTTACATCTGCACACAGTAAAGATATTGGTCTATACGAGGCCGTTTCCAACTGGTCTTTCCCTTCTTTCAATAATACTATAATTGTTGCTTCCATCATGGACACAGGTAGCTTTCCTTCCTCTGCTGCCTGATTAAACACCTCCAGAAGTCCTGGAAGCAGCACCTCACTGTATTTTTGGTATATTTCTGTTGGCAAGCCATCAGGCCCTGGAGCCTTTTGGCCTGCCATCTCCATTGTTGCTTTTTGCAACTCTTCCAGTGTAAGTGGTGCCTCCAGGCCCTCCCTGTCTTCCCTTGACAACCTTGGAATCTGCAAACCTGAAAAAAATATACTCATCTCTCCCTCCTCATTGCCATGTAGTGTGCTGCTGTACAGATTCTGATAGTATTCCTTAAAGACTTCTTTTATTTCTGATGTGCCTCTCCTAATTTCCCCCTTCCTATCATGGACCGCCGGGATGACAGATAGGGGAGCGTTGGCCCTAGCTATTAGGGCCAAAATTCTCCCCACTCTCTCCCCCCTCCCCATAGAAGGTCTGTTTCTGATTTTTTTTTTTTTTTTTCTGCTTTTCTTAATACTATTTTTTTATACTCTTTCTGTGTCTCCAACCACTCCTTGTATTTCTCTGTAGTTGGGTTTCTTATATAATTCATCTCTGACCTTTTCACTTTTCCCTTGCTACAGTTTCTTTGGCACTTGATTGTTTTTTAATAAATGATATTTTTTTTATTAGGATTCCCCTTAGGAATGCCTTCAAAGCGTCCCAGATCACTCCCGTTGAAGCTGATCCCTTATTTATTATTAAAAATTCCTTCAGACTGGTTTCTATTCCCCCCGAGTCCTCAATTACCTCCAGCCAAAATGGGTTTATTTTCCAATCCCCTTTCCTGTTTCCTTCATTCATCTTTATTTCAAAATTAACTGGGGAATGGTCTGATATACTTCTTGGTTCGTATTCCACCTCCCCCACCTCACCCAGTGCCTCCTCGTTGCAAAGTATAATGTCTATCCTGGACAGGGTCGCATGTGTCCTTGAATGGCAAGAGAATTGTCTCTCTCCCGGGTGCCTCCTTCTCCACACGTCTACCAGACCCACCTCCTCACAAAATTGGCGGAGAGGGCTGCCGGACGTATGTCCCCTGGAGCCACCGTCCGGGAGCCTATCCATGTTATTATCCATAATCATGTTAAAATCCCCCGCCACTATTACGGGCACACCCTCCCTGTCCATGACAAACTCCATTAGTTCCCAAAGCACCTCAGTGTCAAACGGGGGGGGGGGGATATATACATTCGCCACCACATATTCCTTTGTTTCTATCCAGCAATGAAGAAACACATAGCGACCTTTAGCATCTATCTTGCTCTGTCTGCAGGAGAACAGAGCCGTTTTTAAGCTGCAAAAAACGCTCAAACAAGCGGCTGGGAAAACGTCCGCGTGCATGTAGCCTTATATTAACCACTTGCTTACTGGCCACTTAAACCCCCTTCCTGCCCAGACCAATTTTCAACTTTCAGCGCTGATGCACTTTGAATGACAATTGCGCGCTCATACAACACTGTAACCCAATGAAAATTTAATAATTTTTTGCACACAAATAGAGCTTTCTTTTGGTGCTATTTGATCACCTTTGCGTTTTTTTTTTTTTTTTAGTTTTTTTTTTTTTACTAGAAATACAAAAGACCGACTTCTGCACCGGGCCTATTCTGGCACTTCTCTCCCATGTAAAAATCATAATTTTATGGCTATAAAATTACTTAGAACCCGCAAACATTATATATGTTTTTTTAGCAGACACCCTAGGGAATAAAATGGCGGTCATTGCAAAGTTTTATCGTACTCGGTATTTGCGCAATTAATTTTCAAACGCCTTTTTTTTGGAAAAAAAATGGTTTCATGAATTAACAACAAAACAAAAATCTCCTACGCTCTCGGTGTATCGTCAAAACATAGGTGGCGTGATTCTGTCTAGAGGCAAAGTCTATAATCTTGCAGCCCTCCTCAGAACAATGAGTGTTCATATGGCTAAAAAAAGAAAGAAAACAGGAGGGCGCACCGACCTAGTGCATTACCACTTACAGGTTTATTAAAATATAATTAAAAAGCAATAGTCCTACTCACAGACAGAGCTTATATACAAGCTTATCGTAAACAATGGCTGGAGATCTTGGCATTCACCAATGGGACTTGATGACAGAGAGGGTCAAACGATACCCCAAAACATCCAGATGGCTGACGCGTTTCAGGGGCGCACCCCTTTCATCAGAGCCTAAGTGGTTCATACATGCTCTCACAAAATCCTCCATTATATATGTGTGTGTGTGCCCATGTGAGGAAAGCCCCAGTTCAGGTGGAAGGCAATTAGCAATCAGCAAGCCCCACCCCCGAATGCCAGCTCTCTCCACCCATAGGGACGGGGCTCAGAACAGCCCACCCCATAGGCGGCAGCTCATTGGCAGATAATGGTGTCTGAGGGGGGGAGAGAGGGTAAGAGAGGAAGAAAGGGGAGGGGAAGAGAGTTAGAGGGAAAGGAAAGGGGAGGAGAAGGAAAGAAAGAGGGAGGAAAGGGGAGGGGAGAGGAGGAGGGGAGAGGAGGAAGCAAAGGGGAAAGGGGAGGGGAAAGGGAGGAGCAGAAAAGAGAAGAAGGAAGGCACCATCCAACTATCCTATGGTGTTGCTACCTATTGCTAGTGCACTCTATACACATGCTGGCCACAGCTGACAATAGCACTCATCGCCAGTGGGCTCAGCTACCCATGACTCCCCAAAACTGAGGTGTTTACGCTGGGGGGACATCCACCAGGGCAAAGCCAATAATGATACCAACAATAATAATAAGGCCGGGATGACAGTTCAATAAACATGCGTATGAATGCATGCATATCATATGCATTCTGCTCGCTCACCTCAAAAGGGGGGATCCAATAAGGGATCCGCTCATCGTGGCGCACTTCATGAATTAAAAAATTACAAAACAGTAAAGTTAGCCCAATTTTTTTGTATAATGTGAAAGATGTTGTTATGCTGAGTAACATGTCACATGTCACATACCTAACATGTCACGCTTTAAAATTGCGCACACTCATGGAATGACACCAAATTTCAGTACTTAAAAATCTCCATAGGCGATGCTTTAAAAATGTTTACACGTTACCATTTTCGCATTACAGAGGAGGTCTAGTGCTAAAATTGTTGCACTTGTTCTAACGCACGCAGCAATACCTCACATGTGTGGTTTTAACAGCATTTACATATGTGGGCGGGACTTGCATGTGTATTCGCTTCTGAGCGCGAGCTACCGGGGACAGGGGCGTTTTAAAAAAAAATTATAATTTTTTTTTATTTTTTTTACTTTTACTTTACTTTTTTGTTTTTTTGATCACTTTTATTCCTATTACAAGGAATGTAAACATCCCTTGTAATAGGAATCTATTGTGACAGGTCCTCTTTATGGAGAGATGTGGGGTCAATAAGACCCCACATCTCTCCTCCAGGCTGGAAAGCATGAGATCGGTAAAAGAAATTCACCGATCTCATGCTGACAGCCGAGATCACGGCTTTGTTTACATACGGGAACCTGGCGTGACGTCATAACGTCGCGCCCGGGCCTCCGACGGTCATAGAGATGACTGGTGACCATCTGGTCACCAGTCATCTCTATGCTTCCCATCCAGCGCCGGCCAATTCGTTCTCTGGGCCCTCGATGGCACGGGAGAGTCTGGAGAAGCACCGGATGGTGGAGGGAGGGGGGGAACGTCCCCTCCCGCCGCCTATAAGAACGATCAAGCGGTGGAACTGCCGCTATGATTGTTTTTATCATGCACAGAATCGCCGGCTGAAAAGAATGATATCTGAATGATGCTTGCAACTGCAGGCATCATTCAGATGTCACCGCACAAAGTCAAGGACGTCATTTGAAGGTGGGCGGTAGGGAAGTGGTTTTAATATTTAGTTCGAAATTTTTTCTCCTTCATTGATGTACACTGATGAGGCTGCACTGATGGGCACCGATAAGGTGGCAAGGGTGGGCACTGAGAGGTGGCATTGCTAGTTGGCACTGGTAGGCATTGAGAAGTGGCACTGCTAGGTGATACTGATTGGCACCAGTGGTAAGCATTGATGGGTGGCACTGGCAGGGGCTACTGATTGTCACAGATGACACAGAATTGCCTCTTCCTCTTCGGGCCCGATGTCCCTTGCACATAAGCCGGTGATTGCCTTTTTTTATGCTCACGCTGTCAGCACAAGGAGAAAACTAAAAACATTACCGAGCTTTTGTTTACATCACATGATCAGCTGTCATTGGCTGACAGCTGATCACGTGGTAAGGGGCAGGGATCGGCCCCTTACTCAGATCTGTCATCAGCCGAGTCTCAGTGACTCGGTGACCACAGCGCGCGCTCAAAGGGGAGGACGTCTATTGACAAACTCCCGGCAATTGAGGACTGTGCTGTGGCCGTCGATCAGCTATAGCGCTGATCTCAAGTGATTAAAGAGGGTTTAAATGGGCCATTGACATGCATCACAATTCAACTTAGGAATATGTCTTTGCAAAAAATATTATTATTTTTTTTTTTATATAATTACTTTTTATTGTTGTTTTTCGTACCAGATATGCGTACATACAATTAAAAATACAGTGAACAATGTAATGACACAAATAAACAAAGAAAAAAGAATTGTAACATTGTGCAATTTGCAATCACGCCTTGGCGTATTTACACCCTCCCAACCCTCCCTCCCTCCCCCACACCACATCACACTTAAAGGTTTGTGTGTTCATAAATTGCCTATAGTTTCAAAGGCTGGAATGAAAGGGGCCGGGAAGAGCGACAGAGAGAAGAAACCCAGGGCGGGTAAGGGAGAAAGGAGAAATCAAGTTAAAGGGTATGGAACGCAATAGAAAGGGGAAAAATCTGAGGGAAAAAGTGGGGGAAGTCAGCAAAGGAGGGGAACAGAAACGGGTATGGGGAAATCCCCCCCCCGGAGTATCAGCATCCATATAGGAGCTGGAGAAGGACAAGTTTATTACAATGGCCAAGGCCCTCTACCTCCATACTCCAGACCAGGCCTACGAAAGGGATCCTCCTATGGGGGGCACCTCACCTCATCCAGCCATCGCCTCCACATTCTCTCAAATTTTCCAATCCTATTCTGCTTAATATATAACACCCTTTCGCTCCATACCATTGCGTTTATCGTCTCTACCCAGCTTCCCACTGATGGGGGGGTCTTGGACTGCCACCTCTGTGCAATTAGCTTGCGTGCTTGAAATAGGCACCTCAAGACCACCTCTGTAGTGTCTGGGTGGACTCTCCTCTATTCCTAATAGGCAGGTCTTAGCCACCGGTTCTAGCAGGGTCCCAAATGTCTTGTTTAATCTTGCTATTATCGCCTCCCAATACCTAAATAGTTTAGGGCATCTCCACATCATATGGATAAAATCCCCTGACGCTTTACACCTGGGGCATTCGTCGTTTTCCCTCCACCCAAGTCTGTACATCTTTTTAGGGGTGTAATAAGCTCTATGGAGGAAGTGTAAATGAGATATTCTCTGCGCAGGGGAAATCGAAACCAAGGTACCCTGCTCCAATACCCTGCCCCATTGAGCAGTGCTAATTGTCCCCACATCGCTTTCCCATCCTGTTTTACTCTTGGAGGGTCCCGCTCTGCTTATTGCCCTAGCCCCTATTCTAGTATAGAGCTCTGAAATTAGGCCTTTAGATGTATATGTCATCGCAATTTTTGAGAGAACGGGGGACTGAATCCATACTAAAGTTAATGACCCGAATGGGGCCTGTACGGCATGCCTAATCTGAAGATATTTGTAGAAGGTCTTATTTGATATGTTCAATTCGCTACTTAAATCTGAGAAGGTTTTCATTTGGTTGCCGCTGTATAGCTGGGTTAATCGTTTATTGCCCTGCCTATCCCATTCCCTAAGTTTTTCTATGGCGCTGAATTTTTTTATTGCTCCATATGGGGGTGAACTCGGTCACTGCACTATATCCCATGAGTACCTTTGTTCCCTGCCAGACCTTCTTGACTAGTTCTACTGTCGGGCATCTATGGGTAAAAGAGTCTGCCTCCAGTGCCTCCGCCAGTATGCGGTGTGGAGCCCCCGTTAGCATCATGTTAACACTAGAATTGCCCTCCATCAGGAGTCCACAACCCGCTAAGTGTTGGAGTTGGGAAGCCAGGAAGTATGATCTCAGATGGGGAACCGCAAATCCCCCCTCTTTGTCTGAGAGTTGCAAGGTTTGCAAGCTGATCCTCGACTGCCGTCCCTTCCATATCAGCTCCCTAAAGAGCGATTCTATTTTCTTAAACCAACTTTGGTTGAGCCAAATCGGAGAGTTATGGAACAAATATAATAGTTGTGGCAGCCATATCGTTTTTATCAGATTGCAGCGCCCTGCTACTGATAGAGGGAATCGTCTCCATATGTCTGCTTTCTGTTTTAATTTGAGTAATAATGGGGCGATATTTAAATTTATGTACTGGTTTGTATCCCTACTGATCCAGACCCCCAAATATTTCAAAGTGGTAACAACTTTTAGCCGGGCTACACCGAGCAGGGCCTGGTCATCAAGTGGGTCTACCGGCAACAAGGCCGATTTTTCCCAGTTGATGACCAGGCCCGACAAGCATCCAAATTCCTCAACCACCTGTATCACTGTATTTAATGAGGACTCGACGTCTCCCAAAAAGAAAAGCACGTCGTCCGTGAATAGTGCTATCCGCTCCTCCCCCTCCGGCCTACTAAATCCCCTTATGCCTGGCATTTGTCTGGACTTGATGGCCAATGGCTCCATTGCTAGAGCAAACAATAAGGGGGATAGGGGGCAGCCCTGTCTTGTCCTTCTCTACAGTTGGAACTGTTCTGATGATATGTTACTTATTTTTATTTTCGCGCGGGGTTCGCTGTACAGTATTTTGACCCAATTGATAAAAATCAGGCCAAATCCAAACCTCTCCAATACTCTCCACAGATATTCCCACTCAAGGGTATCGAATGCCTTTGCGGCATCCAGGGCTAGCAGTGCTCTAGAACCGTCCTTGTCTGTAGGGATTTGTATATTTAAAAAGACCCTTCTGATGTTTATACTCGTTGACCTATTTGGAATAAAGCCTGATTGGTCCGGATGGATAAGGCTCTGGATACATCCATTGAGACGCGTTGCAAGAACTTTGGCCAGAATTTTTACGTCGGTGCATAATAGTGAAATTGGGCGGTAGGAAGAGACGTCCAGGTGGTCTTTCCCCTCCTTGTGGATTGCAATAATAGTGGCTTCCGACATTGAGGTGGGGAGCCTCCCGGAGGCTAATGCCCACCCCAATGTCTTCAGCAACTCTGGAAGCAATACCTCGCCATATCGCTTGTAGAGTTCGGTTGGGAGCCCATCTGGGCCTGATGCTTTTTGACTGGGCATTCCCGCCACCGCTATCTGGAGTTCCTCCAGGGTGATTGGTGACTCCAAGCCTGCCCTGTCCCGCTCTGACAAGACCGGGACCACCATTCCCCGGAGGAAAGCCTCGAATCCGCCTCTCTCCTAGACTTGTACAGAGATTTATAGAAGCCACTAAATGTTTTCAATATCACTGGTACTTCAGTGGAGATCTCCCCCTTTGGTATCCTAATCTATGTTACATTGGCCGCGGGGGTATTAGATCTATTCAGGCGGGACAACATATTGCCCACTCTCTCACCTTCACCAAATTGATTTTGTCTTTGAAATATCCGTCTATTTTCTTATAGTAGCCATTCTATAAATGTGTTGCTTGTCCAGCCATTCCCTCTGTCTAGTCCCGGTGGGGTCCTCGATGTACCGTTTCTCTGCCTGTACTACCTCCACTCTAATATCCCTTTCCCATCTCCTGGCCTCCCCCTTCACCCTGGCTACCTTCTGGATCAGGAGTCCCCTTAAATAGGCTTTCAAAGCATCCCACACCACTCCAGCTGGCGCTGTGCCCTCGTTTATTCGTATAAAGTCCTTTTAAACTGTTGACCAGCTCTGCAGAGTTCCCGATCAGTTCAAGCCAGCATGGGCTGGTTTTCCAATCTCCCCGGTGTGTCGTGTCCCCTGTCTTTATCTTGAGCACTAGCGGGGAGTGGTCTGAGACGATTGTAGGGTCATACTCTATCCTGCTAACCAGTACTGCCACCTCATCGTTTCCCAGGGCCATATCAATTCTGGAAAGCGTGAGGTGGGAGCTGGAAAAGCAAGAATACTGGCGCTCTTGTGGATGGTGCATGCGCCATATGTCCCCCATTCCCATTTCCCCTAGATAGCGAGCCAGTCGGCTTTTATTTGTCTTGTTGGACCTGTTCCCCGAAGGGAATCTGTCCAGGCTCCTATCTAGAACTTTGTTGAAGTCTCCTACCACTAATACTGGGGTACCTTATTTGTCCAATGTAAATTCTACCAATCTACATAGAACCTCGAAGTTAAATGGGGGTGGAATGTAGATGTTAGCCAGGACATATGGTTTGTTCTCGATGGAACATGACAAAAAGATGTACCGGCCATGTTCATCTATACAGCTCTCTCCACAAGTAAACACCAGTCCCCTCCCCACCATTATGCTCACTCCTCTCGAATAGGAGGAGTGGACAGAGTGGTATTGGAATGGGAACCTCTGGTTGCGCATTTGTTTCACGCTATCTCTGGTCAGGTGCGTCTGCTGTATACAGAGCAAGCTAGGCCCCTCCCCTCCAAAGCTGACATAACCAGAGCTCTTTTGACAGGGTCCCCTAGGCCACGGACGTTCCATGATACTACACGAAACGTCTTATCCTGCATCTGTAATTTTTAGGGTAGTAATAGCAGATAAGGCAAAAAAAAGAACCAAAAAAAAAAATGTATTAGGGCTACAAGTCCACCAACCTGGGTCTGATCCCTCCCGCCCTCCTACCCCTCCCTCTCTCCCGCCTCCCCCTATAGTCCCCACCACCCTCGCCCCCAACATCAGGCTTAATACAATTTTTTGTGGTGTGTGCTCCCTATCGCACCCCCTCTCAAGCCTGTCCAGGCATCCCTCTGGGGCTGCGCCTGTGACCTCTACCTCTTCTCTCTCCTTACAACCTGCATCCCATTCATACAAAAACCTTAATAGTGGACAATTTACATTGTGAAAGAGCCGGATAGGCTCCCTGATTCATACTCTTGCGTGCTGCGACCTCCCCCCCCCCCCTGGATAACCAGAGAGGGAGGGAAAGGGGAGAAAAAGGGGAATTCCAGAATTGAAAGGATCTTTTCCCTCTCCTTCTCTCCTCCCCCCCCTCTCAAAGTGCTGTTTCAGTGTAAATCTAGTGTCATTGTGGTGTGATTATGGTGCAATTTCGGTGCAGGTACACAGAGTCTCAGTGACTCGGTGACCACAGCGCGCGCTCAAAGGGGAGGACTTCTATTGATGGACTCCCGGCAATTGAGGACCGTGCTGTGGCCGTCGATCAGCTATAGCGCTGATCTCAAGTGATTAAAGAGGGTCTAAATGGGACATTGACATGCATCATAATTCAACTTAGGAATGTGTCTTTGCAAAGTTAAACTAAATTAAATCCTTTCTTATTTTGGCTTGGGGATAGAGTGCAGAGGGATTAGAAGTCTAGACAGTTTTTGGGGATGTCTGCACCCCTGATAGGGTGAAGACAACTCCCAAATTTGGCCACTTTATCCTTCCAAATAATTCACTTCCTGTCACATAGCCACACAGGAAGTGAGGGTAAATCCCTACCAATGTCTTTCCTTGGGGACACACAGGTCAATCTAAATACTTTCCCCATTATGTACATTGCACTCCAGCATTTTGCTGGGTACACCCCAAATTATTAGGTATTTTGGACTTTGGGGTTTATTTACTAAAGGCAAATCCACTTTGCACTACAAGTGTACTTGCTGGATATCCTAAGGGGACATGCAAGGAAACAAAAAAAACACCATCTTTGATTTTACATGATTGGATGTTACAATCACCAGTGCTTCCCCTCAGATTTTCAGCAACTACACTTGTACTGCAGAGGGGATTTGCCTTTACTAAACCCCAAACTACCAAATGATTTGGGGTGTACACAACAAAGTGCTAGAGTGCAATTTGCTTAATGGGGACACTAGTTAGATTGATCTGTGTGTCCCCAAGAAAAGACATTGGTAGGGTTTTACCATCACTTCCTGTTTAGCTGTGTGACAGGAAGTGAAGCCAATTTTACTAAAAGAGACACAAAGCCCAACCTAAAAAAAAAAAAAAACAGGGGTTCTAACACTTACTTGGTTTCCCAGAATGCCCAGAATTAGAATCGTATTGCCTTGAGCTATTTTTAAGTGCAGTGCTCTAAATCAGTGCTCCTCAAGTACCCCCAACAGGCCATGTTTGCAGGTTTTCCTTCATCTTGCACATGTGCTTTAAATCACAGTCAATGGTTTGGTATTTTGGACAGCAATTCTCGATAAGATAAATTCACAAAACATGTCCTGTTGGGGGTACTTGAGGACTGAGGCTGAGAACCACTGCAGTAAAAAGGAAAATTTAATACTGTATATACTCGAGTATAAGCCAAGATTTTCAGCCCTTTTTTTGGGGCTGAAAGTCCCCCCCTCGGCTTATACTCGAGACATATAAATTTTTACATTGTAAATATTACCTGTAAAGAAGTTGCGGCTGCGGCGTCCATCGTTCAAAATTCCGCGGTCTCTTCCTGTTCCTTCCTTGATAGGCGAGTCTCAGCAGACACTCTCCGCCTATCACGAACATTCTCTCATCCTTAGTTTTCCAGCAGACGTCTGTGATTGGCGGAACACCCAACACAGTGTCTGCTGGGAAAACTAAGGATGAGAGAAAGATCGTGATAGGCGGAGAGTGTCTGCTGAGACTCGCCTATCAAGTAAGGAACAGGAAGAGACCGCGAAATTCGAACGATGGACGCCGCAGCCGCAACTTCTTTACAGGTAATAATTACAACGTAAAAATTTCTATTTACAGGGAACAGCGAGCTAGGGAACAGTGGGGCATCGGCTTATACTCGGGTCAGTGAGGTTTCCCAGTTTTTTTGGGCAACATTAGGTACCTCGGCTTATACTTGAGTATATACGGTACTTACCGCTCTGTATTTTTTATTTCCTGGTAGTGTCTATCCATGGCAGCACACAATACATGCATATGCTACCATGAAGGCACCAGGGTAGACAAATCACACCTGTTTTGTTATGCCAATAAGCATAGTTAAGCTACAGCTGTCACATTTGTTGCATAGAAAACAAAAAAAAACAAACATCAAACTTTGCATCAAATTTTATTGGTCAACAAAACAGGACTTGGAAAACACAAAGGGAAGCAAAAAAAAAGAAAGAAAGAAAAAAGACATGAAGGTAAATTTGAAACAATAGTCACATCTTGAGAAATATTTAGCAAAATAATACAGCACAGACAATTAAATCAAAGTGAACAAACGACACACATTAACAACATCAAAAATATTTCAGGGGAACATATCCCCCACACAAAAATAAAAAAAAATCAACAAAAGTAAAACAAACCTCTGTTTTAGACTTAACAAATAAAATGCATGTGTTACAAACTCGATAAGGACACCAAAATGTACATTTTGACGGCAGGCGCCACACACACAATCTTGCCTCTTTTCAGGGCAAGGGAGAAAATGCTATCTGCAAGCTTTATATAACATAGGTTTGTGTGCTAATGAGGCAATTGAAAACACATGCACAGTCCATGAAACACCCAAAATGCAAGTTCACCCAATGTAGAGACTGAACTTCAAAGTGGGTACACCTGTTAAGGATGTCCTTCAATTACTAACCCAAAAACACACTCTCTCTGAGCATGCCCAGAAATATCCAGGTGCTGTTCACACACAAAAAGCACCAAAAAAAAAAAAAAACTACTGTATTTATTGGCGTATAACACTCACTTTTTTACCCTGAAAATAGAGGGTAAACTGTGCCTGCGTGTTGTACACAGGGGGCTGGGGTAAGTTTTTTTTCCTGAAACTTCCCTCTTAAAGTTAGGGTGCGTGTTATACGCCTGTGCGTGTTATACGCTGATAAATACGGTAAGTCCCTGGGCATGCTCAGACCAACACAAATGCAGCTAGCAGAAAATCCCCCCCCCCCGTCCAAAATTAAGCACATCATACAGCATGCTACAAAATTAGAGACGGGACTGGGGGGGGGCAAACAAAGAGCTCAACATGAGCAAAAGTTATACAACAAATACCATTGCAGTCTATGGGAACTGACTTGTTAATTTTGCTAGTCCCCACATGGCTGGCTTTTCTTCTAGTTATTGGCCTTAAAATGGGGGCCCAGGTCCCACCCTAAGGGACATATATCAATGTCACCAATTTGGACAACACCAAAAACAAAACAAGGAGAAGTGCCTTTAAATATGCCAAATTGCTTAAGGGCCATTTCACACCACATGTAGTGCATTGCGTTTTTTATGCATCAAAAATGCATGGAAAGTTGGTTATATGGTTCTAAGTGGCAGTGTTTGTTCCAGTGCGTTCCAGTTCCACAAAAAAAGTAGAACATGCTGCATTTTACCTGCACTGGACTGTACTTGAACGCTGAAAAGTGCATCAAAAACGCACCGGAACACACCTAAATGCACAAAAAATGCACTGGAACACACTTGTCCCTATCTATGGTTAATAAAAAAGAGGGGTGGACTGCATCAAAAACGTACCAAAAATGCACTGGAACGCATCAAAAACGCGCATTCAAAAAAGCACCTGGAACGCATCCGGATTGCGTTTCTATGGTGTGAACTGGCCCTAAGGATGAATGCGTTCCAGGTGCTTTTCTGCATGCACGCTTTTGACGCGTTCCAGTGCATTTTTGATGCGTTTTTGGTGCGTTTTTGATGCAGTCCAGTGCTTTTTCCCCCTCTTTTCACTTAGGACAAGTGTGTTGCAGTGCATCTTTGGTGCATTTAGGTGCATTCCAGTGCGTTTTTGATACGTTCCGTAGCGTTTTTGATGTGTTTTACTTTGGTCCAGTACAGTTCTGTACATAAAAAATGCAGCATGACCAATTTTTTTTTCCTTTCTGAAACACACTGGAACTGTCACGTACCTGACGGTGACAAGCCCGGTTTAGCAGACTCCCACCAGCGGCCCCTGGTAGTGTTAACAGGAGGCACGGAGGTAGAAGGGGTATGAGTGCCTGGCAGGATCAACACAGAGCAAGTAGACAGGGCCCAGGACTCTGGAAGCACAGCAGGTTAGCTGGGATCAGGAAGCCAGGAAGCACAGCAGGTTAACTGGAACCAGGAAGCAAGGAAGCACAGCAGGATCACAGGAACCAGGAAGCCAGGAAGCACAGCAGGTTTAACTGGAACCAGGAAGCAAGGAAGCACAGCAGGATCACAGGAACCAGGAAGCCAGGAAGCACAGCAGGTTAACTGGAACCAGGAAGCAAGGAAGCACAGCAGGATCACAGGAACCAGGAAGCCAGGAAGCACAGCAGGTTAACTGGAACAGCTGAATGGACCGGACCGGGGCCTGGGTCAGGCAGGATAGTCGGACAAGCCGGGTCGGGAACACTGGTAGACAGCGAGGTACCAAAGGACAAGCAGAGCGGAGGTCAGAAACAGGCCGGAGGTCAGATGCAGGCGGATAGCAGACAGGTCACAGGGAAGCCGGGTCAGATGCAGATGGGTATCTCAGGTCGGGTTACACAGGTACTACGCTGTAGAGCAGACAGCAGGGACTGTCTGCAAGTGAGGGGTTTAAGTAGTCCTTCTGACGCCGACCGCGGGGAGCACGTGCGCGCGCGCGCATGCGCGTTCGCGTACGCGGACCGGACTCAGGAAGTCCAGGGAGCCTGTTTCTGGCAGGATCTTCATGACATTGCCCCCCCCCAAGGGGCAGCCTCCGGATGCCCATACGGGTAAACCTTTCGGGGTGAGATCTCCTGAAGGCCTGTATCAGATTCCTGGCATGGATGTTCTCCTCCGGTTCCCAAGAGTTCTCTTCGGGTCCGTAACCCTTCCATTTAATTAAGAATTGGTTCCGGTTACCTCTTCTCCTCACGTCCATAATAGCCTCTACTTCAAATTCCTGCTCCCCGTCTATGGTGACGGGGTCAGGGCGAGCCGGAGTTCGGCCTGGGAAAGGGTTGGAGACCGATGGTTTCAACAGGGAAACATGAAAGACAGGGTGGACTCTAAGGGAGTCGGGGAGCTCCAGCTCGTAGGCCACTTCGTTAATTTTCCTTTTGACAGGAAATGGCCCTAGGAACTTGGGACCCAACTTCCTGGAAGGGCATGCCAACCTTAGGTTAATGGTAGAGAGCCATACTTGGTCGCCGGGTAACAGCACTAGTTCACCCCGCCTTCTCTTGTCGTAGACCATCTTGTTATACTCCTGAGTCTTCGCCATGGTCTCGCGTAAAAGCTGATTGTTAGATGAGAAGAAGTTCACCCTTTCCTGGACTGCAGGCACCGAGCACTCCGGGAGGGAGTTGGGCAGAAATGCAGGGTGAAAACCATAGTTCGCGAAGAATGGGGTCTGGTTAGTTGCGGAGTGGATGGAGTTATTATAGGCGAATTCGGCTAGTGGAAGCAGGGAGAGCCAGTCGTTCTGAGCAAAAGAGGAGAAAAAACGCAGGTATTGCTCGAGGGTCTGGTTAGTCCTCTCTGTCTGTCCGTTGGTCTGAGGGTGGTAAGCCGAAGAAAACGATAGTTCTATCCCCAGGGTCTTGCAGAGGGATCTCCAGAACCGAGAGGTAAATTGTACCCCCCGATCAGAGACAATATTGGCAGGCACCCCGTGGAGCCTGACGACCTCTTTGATGAACATTTGTGCAGTTTCTGGGGCTGAGGGGGTCCCCCTCATAGGGATGAAATGTGCCATCTTGGACAGACGGTCCACTATCACAAAGATAGTGGTATGGTTTTCCGCTGGAGGCAGTTCAACTATAAAGTCAATGGAAAGCATCTTCCAAGGCCTATCTGGGACAGGTAAAGGCCTCAGTAGTCCCCAGGCCTTGGATCTGGAACCCTTGTTTCGGGTACAAGTAATACAGGACTCCACGAACTTCCTGCAATCCTCGCGTAATCGG
Organism: Rana muscosa; assembly: GCA_029206835.1. Classification (NCBI taxonomy): domain Eukaryota; kingdom Metazoa; phylum Chordata; class Amphibia; order Anura; family Ranidae; genus Rana; species Rana muscosa. Next base: position 44,856,864 of record CM055121.1, read on the forward strand.
GGCCACCAGAAGGTACGTTGTACCAAATCAGTGGTCTTGGCAACACCAAAGTGCCCGGCAAGGGCATGATCGTGGCAGAGTTCCAACACGGTTATTTTTAGTTCTTCTGGTACGAATATCCTGTTCTGGTGCCATAGTAATCCATCCTTAGTCTGCAAGTCCAGCTCAGAGGAGGGTTCCCGTCCAGAGGTGGCTTGTCTGATCCGCGTGAGTAAGTCTTCCTGAAGAAGAAGAAAATTCCCAGGGGTGAGGATGGTATCAGGCGGGGAGGTTTCCTTTGATCCATGAAACATTCGGGACAAGGCGTCGGGTTTAGTGTTCTTGGCACCAGGGCGATAAGTGACATGAAAGGAAAACTGGGAAAAGAACAGTGCCCATCTGGCTTGTCGTGGTTTTAATCTTTTTGCAGTTTTCAGGTACTCCAGATTCTTATGGTCGGTGAATATTAAAATCGGGTGAGCAGCTCCTTCAAGTAAGTATCGCCATTCTTCCAAGGCAGACTTGATCGCCAGTAGTTCCCGGATCCCTACATCGTAGTTTCTCTCTGCTGCAGATAGTTTGCGAGAAAAGAAGGCTACTGGGTGAAGCAAAGCCCGAGCTCCTTGTCTCTGTGACAGTATTGCTCCTACCGCGACCTCAGAGGCATCTACCTCAAGTACAAATGGCAGTGAGGAATCTGGGTGTTTCAAAATAGAAGTGGAGGTGAAGAGGCCCTTCAGGACCTCGAAGGCCTTTTGAGCCGCTGGGGACCAGTGGAAGCGGGTTCCTTGCTTGGTTAACTGGGTGATGGGCGCAATGATTGCGGAGAACCCCCGGATAAATTTACGGTAAAAGTTAGCGAATCCAGTGAACCGTTGGATCCCTTTCTTATCCATTGGCACTGGCCACTCCAGGATTGCGGCAATCTTCTGTGGGTCCATCCTGATGCCTTCGCCGGAGATGATTAACCCCAGGAATGCTATGCTCTCCCACTCAAACTCGCATTTCTCGGCCTTCGCATATAGGCTATGCTGACGAAGCCGATCCAACACACTTCTGACGTGCCTGCGATGAAAGTCAAGGGAGGAAGAAAAGATTAGTATGTCATCCAAGTAGACAATAACAAAAAGATCCAAAAAGTCTCGAAGTACATCATTAATAAAGTACTGGAAGGTGGCAGGTGCATTGCACAACCCGAAGGGCATCACTAAGTACTCAAAATGTCCAAACCGGGAGCGGAAGGCAGTCTTCCACTCATCACCCTCCTTGATTCGGACCAGATTGTAAGCTCCACGGAGGTCAAGTTTAGTAAAAATGGTGGCAGATCCCAATCTTTGGAATAACTCTGGTACCAGGGGGAGCGGGTAGCGATTTTTAATGGTGATCTTATTCAGTTCACGGTAACCCACACAGGGTCGGTGGTCCTTCTTCTCCACGAAGAAGATGCCTGCGCCTGCTGGCGACGTAGAGGGGCGAATGAACCCCTTTAGTAGGTTCTCATCGATGTAGTTCTTTAGTGCCCCCTGTTCTACCTCTGTTAACGGGAAGATCCTGCCAAATGGAATAGCTGCTCCAGGAAGCAGATCGATGGGGCAATCGTAGGCCCGATGGGGTGGTAGTGTCTCTGCCCCCTGTTTGCTGAATACATCGAGGAAGTCCAAGTAGGCATCAGGGATGACCTGACGTGTACCAGTCTCAGTGTCGGTACACATTAAATTGGCCGGCCCAGGGAGCTTGTGTGAGCCGCAGGATTGTTGGCAATAGGAGGAAGGAAAGGTAACTACCCCTGTGGCCCAGTTGTTGGTGGGGTTGTGGGCTTGCAACCAAGGCATACCGAGAATCATAGGGAACAGTGGAGACGAAATAATGTCCAGAGAGAGGTACTCTCGGTGAACCCCGGTAGTGGTGTGGATGGTGACAGGTAAGGGAGCCGTCTCCTGGACCACGGGTCCCGACTTGATAATGGACCCGTCAGCCAGGTGAACACATAGTCCATGAGTCTTGGTAAGAAGGGGAATCCCCTGTGTGCGGGCAAAAGTTGAGTCCATGAAGCAACTACAAGCCCCAGAGTCAATGATAGCGGGCACTTGCAGAGTCCTTCCTGGGAGCTGTAAGGAGACAGAAAGGGCAAGATGAGATGAAGGCTTGGCCCGAGGGTTGGTTAAACCAGAAGATACTGAGAGGCACTTATGGGCTTTCAGGGGACAGTTCCTAATGAAGTGCCCGGGTTCCCCACAATACAGGCACAGGTTATGCGCTCGCCGGCGCTGGCGTTCCTCCGGAGTGAGGGAGGGACGAAGGACTCCAAGCTGCATGGGTTCGGGTGCATCATGTGAGGGGGTCAGAGGTACGACAGGAGTTGGTTGCAGGTGGCTGGGGACCCGGGGAAGCATCCAGGTCGGACGGGAGAAGCCCGTGGCCCTCTCAGCCCTCCGTTCCCTCAGGCGTCGGTCAATCTGAATAGTCAACTCGATCAACAGATTCAGAGTCTCTGGTATTCCGACCCTAGCCAGTTCGTCTTTCAGGGGGTCCGAAAGAAAAGACCTATGCGGAATTGGTGACGGAGGGCGGCGTCATTCCAACTGGTATCCGCGCTCCAGCGCCTAAATTCAGCTACATAGTCCTCAGCCGCTCTGCGTCCCTGCTGAAGGGTCCGCAAGGCGTTTTCTGCGGTCACTGAAAGCTGAGGGTCCTCATACAGTTGGGCCATGGCATCAAAGAAAACTATAAGATTGTCCAAAGCCACATCCTTCCGTTCCAGCAGGCGGTGGGCCCAGTTCTATGGGTCTCCAGAGAGCAAGGAGATCACAAAGCCCACCTTGGTGGCTTCCAAGGAGAAGGTGCGTGGACCCTGTACCGGCAGAGGAAGTAGAGGCAAGTGGACATTCTTGGGTTCCAGAAGGGTTGGTGAGGGCCCGCACTTGTCCTTCCAGATGGGTGTAGCCTTGCTGGAGACTTTTGACCGCTTCAGTCAATCCCGCCAGGTGCCGGCATAGTTCCTCCATAGGTGAGGCTCCCTGCTCGGGCTTGGACATGGCTGTCTGCTGCTGTCACGTACCTGACGGTGACGAGCCCAGTTTAGCAGAGGGAGGCCTCCCTTACGGCTCCCACCAGCGGCCCCTGGTAGTGTTAACAGAAGGCACGGAGGTAGAAGGGGTACGAGTGCCTGGCAGGATCAACACAGAGCAAGTAGACAGGGCCCAGGACTCTGGAAGCACAGCAGGTTAGCTGGGATCAGGAAGCCAGGAAGCACAGCAGGTTAACTGGAACCAGGAAGCAAGGAAGCACAGCAGGATCACAGGAACCAGGAAGCCAGGAAGCACAGCAGGTTTAACTGGAACCAGGAAGCAAGGAAGCACAGCAGGATCACAGGAACCAGGAAGCCAGGAAGCACAGCAGGTTAACTGGAACAGCTGAATGGACCGGACCGGGGCCTGGGTCAGGCAGGATAGTCGGACAAGCCGGGTCGGGAACACTGGCAGACAGCGAGGTACCAAAGGACAAGCAGAGCGGAGGTCAGAAACAGGCCGGAGGTCAGATGCAGGCGGATAGCAGACAGGTCACAGGGAAGCCGGGTCAGATGCAGATGGGTATCTCAGGTCGGGTTACACAGGTACTACGCTGTAGAGCAGACAACAGGGACTGTCTGCAAGTGAGGGGTTTAAGTAGTCCTTCTGACGCCGACCGCGGGGAGCGTGCACGCGCACGCGCATGTGCGTTCGCGCACGCGGACGGGACCCAGGAAGTCCAGGGAGCCTGTTTCTGGCAGGATCTCCATGACAGGAACAGACTGCAGTGGTGTGAACTATGCCATTGGCATTAATGTGATCAACGTTCTTTGCGTTTTTCATGCATCAAAAAACCGCACTGCACTGCATCCGGTGTGAACTGGCCCTAAATATCATACCTGGGGGTGTCTATAGTATGCCTGTAAAGTAGCGCATGTTTTCCATGTTTTATAACAGTTCGGTATGGATTTTTTTTTCAAAGACTTTCAATGACTTTTCTCTATGTTGACGGGAGCCAACAATTCATTATAGACGCAAGTGCTTTTAAATGCCTTTTTTTTCCCTTTAGAAATGTAATTTTGCTGTTGGACTGTTATATAATGGCAAGTTTAGGAGGTGCGCCTGTTCAACTTATGCAAATTGATTTACGTGACTTGACATTTACTAAGATTTTGCCAGCGCAGTGAACCGGCGCATTTCAATGAGTAAAATTGCTGCGCAGAGCACAAAAAGATCCCTCGCAGTTATAAACGTAATTTCTGGCGCAGCAGGCTGGTTCAGAAAAAGTTACTTTCTCATTCTATTTTGGGCATATTTGTTACTTGGGCAGTTGTCACTAAACTTCCTCACATCACCCCATGTCACTCCATTATGTTGGCACTTCCAGCTTCTTCATATTTTTATTTGAAGATGCCGTGCGCCAGGTCCATAGTGCGCCGAGAACACTATAGTAAATAGGGAATAGTGCTGCGTTACCGGCGCAAATGTTTTGTAAATACCAAAACTGCAGATGCACCGATACTCATGGCGCAAACGGTTCATAAATCAGCCCCATGGTGTTTTTGTCACCTTTTTGTTTCTTATTTTATGGAAGTTGGACTATATGAATTCTTGAACACGTAATTTCTGAACACAGGACTTTATATATATTTTTTATATTGATATATTGTTTATTTTAGAATGTGATGAGGTGTTGCACTACACTGTTATGGTTATAAATTTACTTGTTTAGTGTTGTGGAATCATTGTACAGTGTTTGGCCGGACAACGCTTATAATATTGTGTTTTTTGTTAGCACATAGTTACAATTATTATCACCTTGATTGGTAAGTGCTGCCAAGTAACCATGCTGACCAATAAGAACAATTGGGCTGCATTGACATTAAAACTGTCATCCATGGAGGTAAGTGTAGTAGGGGATGGGGGGGGGGTAAGGGGAGGGAGTAAAGTGCAGGGTTCTAGTTTACCTTGTCATTTTTTCTGAAAATGTGAACTTACACTTTAGGCTGCGTTCACACTGCAGCATGCTACGGCTCACAGCAGGAGTCCAGAGTCACAGTCTGGTCCAATTTCAGACCAAATTTTTGGCTGAATTCAAACCTGAAATGGACCAAAAGATGCACAGGACCCATGTGCAATTTGCACCGAAGCCGCTGCGAAGATATGTGAACCGCCTCCATAGAGAGACCGTCACAATCTCCTGCTAGGCAAATTGGATGCGGGGAAACCCGCATCTAATTCGCAATAGCGTGAACCCAGCCTTAAAGAAAAAATATTTTCAGTGTTTTAATTTAACCACTTTAATACTAGGCACTTTCACCCCCTTCCTGCCCAGGTCAATTTACAGACTTCAGCGCTGTCGCACTTTGAATGACAATTGCACCGTCATACAACACTGTACCCATGTGACATTTTTTTTTTTCCACACAAATAGAGTTTTCTTTTGGTGGTATTTAATCACCACTGGGTTTTTTATTTTTTGCTAAATAAATGAAAAAAGACTGAAAATTTTGAAACAAAAAAGTTTTTCACAAAATTATGCAAACAGGTAAATTTTCTCTTTCACTGATGTGCGCTGATGATGCTGCACTGATTGGCACTGATAGGCTGCACTGATGGGCACTGATAGGCGGCACTGAAGGGCGCTGATGGGCAGCACTGATGGTCACTAATAGGTGGCACCGATGGGCACTGATAGGCGGCACAGATGGGTACTGATGGCCACTGGTAAGCAGTACTGATGGGCACTGATAGGCAGCACAGATAGGTGACACTGATGAGGCACTAATGGACACTGATTGGTTTATTCTTTGCAAAATAAGTGAAAAAAGACCGAAAGTAAAAAAAAAAAAAGTTTTACATAGTTTTGTTATAAAATTTTGCAAACAAGTAAATGTTCTCCTTCACTAATGTGCGTTGATGAGGTTGCACTGATGAGCACTGATTGGCAGCACTGGTGGGCACTAATTAGCAGCACTGGTGGCAGCAGAGATGGCCTTGGGTGTGTTCCGAATCTTAGTCCCAACCCACCTGCCCGATCATGCCAGGAAGCCGACACTGCACACGGCTAATCACAGGCAGTGAGACATTTCCCGGTCTGTGCAGCTGTGGATCGGGAAATGTCTCACTGCCTGTGATTAGCAGTGTGCAGTGTCGGCTTCCTGGCGGGGTCAGACAGTCGGAATCCCTAACACGCCAGAGTCCATTCCTAATAGGCAGCACTGGTGGGCACTGTTGGGGCTGCATTAATAATCAGTGCCCTGATTATCACTGTAGATGTCCCTTTCACACAAGCCGGTTATCGCCTCTCCTCTCCTCATGCTGTCAGCGTGAGAAAAGGAATGCTTAATAACCGGCTTGTGTTTACATTGTGATCAGCTGTGATTGGACACAGCTGATCACATGTTAAAGAGCCGCCGTGATTGGCCTTTTACCCCCATCTGTAATCAGCTGTGTCCTAAGGACATGGCAATCACAAAGCGTGCCGCCCACACGCCACAGAGGCACATTGCGGGCGTGATCACATGAGGACATCATATGATGCCCTGCCAGAACTGGCTAACTGCTCTGTAGACGTCATTCCACTATAGCGTGGTCGACAAGTGGTTAAAGGACTTTATAATGCCTCTTTACACTCAAATGTAGCCACCCAGGTTTAACCTTAGATCTTTCATATTTATTGCCCATTGTAATACACTGGCTAATACTATTGATTTGTATGTCCTTAAAGTACTCCCACTTTTCCTCCCAAGCGTTTTGATTCTAGAATATTTTCCCGTTTAATGCTCTGAAGTATGGAGCACAGGTTAGTAAAGTTGGCTCTCTTTAAATTTAAAGCATTTGTTAACCTAAAAAAAAAGGATTGTGCTCCTTTAAAGCATGTTATACATCACAGTGCTTGTGCTGTGTAATTTGGCCCCCTGTAACATCTAAAATTCCTGGCTGATCCTGCCAGTTTCTACCCTCTCCTCTGTAAACTGACCACGATATATCATGGCTGCTGAGCCCTGACACCATGGTCAGTTAAGTGTTTCTGTCATCCGCAGCCCTGCTCTCCCCTCCTCTCTCCCCTCCCCTCCCTGCCTGTCAGCTCTTACCAATTCCGCCCCCTGGTGCTGGAATAACGTTAGACAATACACAAATTCACTCTGTTATAAAGCCTCCTATGCTGCAGTTTATGTTCTTTGTAAAAAAAAATGCCTATTTCTACCTGAATTCACAGCGCTGATCGGCAGTCACGTGACTCCTCAAGGCTCCCCTCCTCCCCGGCTGACATCTCGGCTCTCTCCTCCTCTCCTCCTGACTGACGTCAGCGGGGGGATTCTTGGCCCCTCCCACTCTAGCTGTTAAATTGGGAGAGGGACCCTCGAGGAGTCACGTGAGCGCCGAGCGGCTCTGTGAATTCCTGTAGAAATAGGCATCTTTTTTTACAAAGAACATACACTGCAGCATAGGAGGCTTTATAACAGAGGGGAATGAGTGTAGTTTTTAAAGTGGCTTAACAACCACTTCAATGTTCTTGTCCTACACTTGTGTCTTCTTTTCCTATGATTTTGTGGTGAAATTAATTGCCCTGTGATCACTGTTTTCCAAGTTTACCCCTTACTTCCAATTCCGCAATTAGCTCTGTGTTGTAATTAGTAGGTCAAGCAGAGCCTTGTTTCTAGTTGGGGCATCCACCAATTGACACATGAAGTTTAAGGGCATCTCCCAGACATGTTTTTAAAGGAATTGCGCATTTTTAATGTTTTGACCTAATAATTATTAAAATCTTTGCTCCATGCTTTGGTGCATGTCCCCCAAGGCACTTTCCAGCTTACCATGCCATTGTTTTAAAACCCCCTTGTTTTTAGTTGCCGTGTGCATGGTCACCAAATGTACTCTTAACCCTTTCCTGCTCATATAAGGAATTGGTTCCTCTAAGCACAGTGAAATCCTTTGGACAGAGGCTTCTCGGAGTACCTGGGGACTTTTGGCCTATACTATGGCCCCCCTTTTAGAGATACCTGGTTGGACATAGGCAGTAGGCTTGTGCACAACGGAAAAATTTGGTTAGTTTCGGTTCGTTTCTTTTCGGTCCTGTTGATTCGTAATCATTCATAATTTTGCTAGACGGGATTTTTCGTGTTCGGACTAATTTGTATTTTCGCAAGCGACATTTTTCGTTGAATTTTTAGTTGATTTATAATTCGTACTTTCGGTAGAGTACATTGTTTTTCGTTGATTCTGGACACAACTCCTACTTTCGTAACTTTTTTTGGGTTCGTTGATTCGTAATTTTCTGTGTCTCTCTCACGACGACGCTGCCTATTATGCCTAATGTGCTTCGAATGGATTTGTACTTTTCTAAATACATAGCGGTTATTTGTAACGATTCGAAATCTCGTATTTTACTTTCGTTTTTTACATGCGGCTATAGCCTCCGCCCCTGTACACCATTTTGAGAGGGAGTTCAGCACGGTGTGGGAGAAGCAGAGAGCAGAGCAGAGTGAGTGTTATTGTGCTTCGTATGGATTCGTACATTCGTAACTTTTTCATAACGAATTATGCCGAAGACATTCGGGCATTCGCTATTTGCGGTATAATTTATTTCGGATTCGGTCTTATTCGTAATTGCTTTGTTCGGAAATTCGAATGCTTCCGAATGTCCGAAAGTTGCTAAATTCGGACGAATTTCGATTCGTTACGAAACTAATTGCACAAGCCTAATAGGCAGTGGACTTCCACAGTCGCACTACAGGCCTTACAGAAATAAGTTCCACAGTAGGCCACACTGACACAAACCTATTACCAGATGATATTTCCCAATGGAAGGTAGGAGAAGAAAAGGGTCCAGAAAAAAGAGTCCAGAAACAGAAAACCTTATTAAATGTTTTACTAGAACAAATATTCTTCAGTTATCCTAAACTCTGTTGATGACACAGTACTTTAGTTGCAAACAGAACATTTAAGTTGAGGAGTAACCTGCACCTTTACAGGGGTTGCCCAAGGTCCTGCATCCCTACTGAGGAGATTCAACAATCCTGCACTTTTCCTATCCTGCTTTCACCACCAGTGGAAGCTCTCTGAGACAGAACCCCACAGCTTACAGTACACCCTTGCTATATCATGGTTGTTAAACATTTCTCATGATGAATCCCGATGGCTCCCCACCATAACTATCTATACTTTAGCCTTGTACCCAAGGTAACCCACTGCTGGCAGGGGCAGGACTGGCATTAACTCTAAGGATTCCAATCAATGAGATCTTACACATGGTGATCTCTAATGGCTCATACAACACCTACACTGCCTATTAATTGAAGTCGTTCTTTAGGCCCATCTTGAAAAAAAAAACAGGTAGCTACACCAATCTCATCTTGAATACTTACAGTGAGATATGAGAACCAGTAAGGCACAACTGTGCAGTATTAATTGTTATCATTTTTTTTTTTTTATGTATCCAAAAGCTTTTTAAAAAGTCTTTAGTTTCTCTTTTAAGATATGTTATTCTGAAATTAAAGTTGCACATGACTTTAAATGACAGAATTTCGTTTTGTCACTGTTTAGTGCTCAGCTGTACCTTTTATGTATGTTAGCTGTGTAATAAGACCATATTTTTGGGTAGATTTGTATATGAACTTCATAACATATAAAATTATAAAGGATAAATAGAGATTGCACTAAAAGATAGATTGCAAAACTATACGTGAACTTTAGCATGAAAATGTCTGCCAAGTTAATTATCACAGTAAAAAGATTTTCCAGCACACTCAGAATGACTGAAAGTTAGAAGGAGCTTAAAAGCTGTCTTATTTGCAAAGAACAAGGTACAGTGTTACCAAGTAATACAAGTCAAAGCATCAATATTAAGAGCAGGATGAGAACTTGGTTAATACAGTTGAAGAAACTATCATTCAACCTTTATACCAAGAAACAGCATGAAACCTTCTCTGCTTGTCAATATCTATAAACTGATTGCAACAACACTTTTACTTAGCAAGAAAGTAGCTAAACCCGCTGCATATTGAACCATTATCCACTAATTATGCATACAGTACAAACTGTTTGTTTCTTAAGCAGATATTAGTTGTAGGGTCACTTTTATTACTATTCTTAATTTCTTTTTTAAAACAGAACTCCAGGGAAACGTCTACAGTGCCTTGAAAAAGTATTCATACCCCTTGAAATTTTCTGCATTTTGTCATGTTACAACCAAAAACGTAATTGTATTTTATTGGGATTTTATGTTATAGACCAACACAAAGTGCCACATAATTGTGAAGTGAAAGGAAAATGATAAATGGTTTTCATTTTTTTTTACAAACAAATATGTGAAAAGTGTGGCGTGCATTTGTATTCAGCCCCCTGAGTCAATACTTTGTAGAACCACCTTTCGCTGCATTTTGCCCATTATTCTTTGCAAATCTCAAGCTCTGTCAGATTGGATGGAGAGCATCTGTGAACAGCAATTTTCATGTCTTGCCACAGATTCTCAATTGGGTTTAGGTCTGGACTTTGACTTCGCCATTCTTAAACATGAATGTGTTTTGATCTAAACCATTCCATTGTAGCTCTGGCTGTATGTTTAGGGTCGTTGTCCTGATGGAAGGTGAGCCTCCGCACCAGTCTCAAGTCTTTTGCAGACTCTAACAGATTTTCTTCTAAGATTGCCCTGTATTTTGCTCCATCCATTTTCCCATCAACTCTGATCAGCTTCCCTGTCTGCCCTGAAGAAAAGCATCCCCACAACATGATGCTGCCACCACCATGTTTCACGGTGGGTATGGTGTGTTCAGGGTGACGTTCAGTGTTAGTTTTCCGCCACACATAGCGTTTTGCTTTTAGGCCAAATGTTTTTATTTTGGTCTCATCTGACCAGAGCAGCTTCTTACACATGTTTTTTGTGTCCCCCACATGGCTTCTTGCAAACTGCAATCGGGACTTCTTATGGCTTTCTTTTAACAATGGTTTTCTTCTTGCCACTCTTCCCAAAAAACGAATTTGTATAGTGCACAACTAATAGTTGTCCTGTGGACAGATTGTCCCACCTGAGCTGTGGATCTCTGAAGCTCCTCCAGAGTTACCATGGGCCTCTTGGCTGCTTCTCTGATTAATGCTCTCCTTGCCCGGCCTGTCAGTTTAGGTGGACGGCCGTATCTTGGTGGGTTTGCAGTTGTGCCATACTCTTTCCATTTTCAGGTGATGGATTGAACAGTGCTCCGTGAAGATGTTTTTTTTATAACCTTTCCCTGCTTTAAAATTCTCCAACTTTATCCCTGACCTGTCTGGTGTGTTCATTGGCCTTCATGATGCTGTTTATTCACTAAGGTTCTCTAACAAACCTCTGAGGGCTTCACAGAACAGCTGTATTTATACTGAGATAAAATTACACACAGGTGGACTCTATTTACTAATTAGGTGACTTCTGAAGGCAATTGGTTCCACTAGATTTTAATTAGGGCTATCAGAGTAAAGAGGGCTGAATACAAATGCACGCCACACTTTTCAGATATTTATTTGTAAAAGATATTGGAAACCATTTATCATTTTCCTTCCACTTTACAATTATGTGCCACTTTATGTTAGTCTATCACATAAAATCCCAATATTACGTTTTTGGTTGTAACATGACAAAATGTGGAAAATTTTAAGGGGGTATGAATACTTTTTCAAGGCACTGTATACACCAAGATAAAATATCTATATGTAAATTGTTTACCTTGTTCATGTTTATAATTTACACACCTCTCTCCTTCTGCATAGCTTTAATTATTACTTCCTAGTTAAGCATTAGACCATTATGTTTAACTTTTCTGTTGCTCCAATGAGCCAACATTGATAGATAAATTGTCTAATGAGCAATATAAACTTGGCCAGCAGCCCCCTTTTTGCCACACAGCCCAGGCATTTAAGGCTCCTGCTGCTAGATTGGACTTTACAGCAAGAAAACAAAGTGCTGAGAGAGAGGAGAACTGTGACTGGCCACAGCTATGGTCCCACCTACAAGACCCATGGAAAACTTGGAGAGAGGAGAGACAGGAGGGAGTAACAAGGTGGGTCAAGAATGGGATATGGGGAGAGCAGTGCAGCCTGACTTAATAAGGAAAATGTGGAGAAACTGTGCTGCCTGAGAAACAGTAACACAAGAAGCAGAAGAGCTTGCAGACTCTGTGCTGTGGGCCCGAATTGTCAGGAATGAGAACCAAGGACTACACAGAGCAAAGAATGAGTTTCAGAGAGCCTGGAAAGGAAACCAAGTATCAGAGAGTGCTGCTGCGCTTAGCCAGAGGACCCCGGTGGGCACTAAATACCAGCACATGCTTGAGAGTGTGGTGTGACCGCTCATCTGGCCTTTGGGGATCAGACTGCCTATCTGGGAACATATACAAAGTATCGGCGGTGAGAGGTCCTTTGGCCACCCCTTATCTGAATAGAACTTATTTTGCTATATTTGGATTTTTTTTTTCTATTAGGAAAATTTGCCAATGATGCATTCTCCGCATTCCCCCGTGGATTACAAATACTTTCAAATTGATAGTGAGAGCTCCAATGAGAATTTGAGGGTCCCACTGGCAGCAGACTAAATATTTGTTATTCCACTAGCTGTTTACTTAAGGCCTAAGAATAGTAGACAATTCTTATATCTCTAGGCCATACCAATTACTACATCTCCCTTTTAGGAGTTATTTTCTACTGTGTGTTATTACAATGTTATCAGTGGGGTCATTCCACTCTTATCAGTTGTTTGTTCCTCTGCATGCTATGGGCGTAATCCTGTTATTAATGTAACTGTTTAACCAAACTTCCCTACTGATGGGTCAGTGAGTTTTCGGGTCCAGTTAAAAAGTGGCAGAATACCCAAAAATCCAGGAAATTCTAAGGGAGTCAGTAGACTGAAGCAAAGAGGTCACACAGGAGTTTTCAAAGTCAGAACTTAGTTATCACCTACCTGCCTGTGCAGTGTAGCAGGGCTGCCTGAACCACAAAAGTGCCATAACAGATGTACAAATCCTTTAAAAAGTAAAACAGTAAACATTTATGCATTTTACGTTTAACTGATTGTTGCACTTACTGTATCTTCTAGCACATTCCACCTGCCTGTATTTTGTGTTCTCAATATTGCATCTCTCATACATGGGGTTTGCATATTTCCAGTCATGCAAAGTAAGACCAAATGGTTATTTCGACTTGCATAGAAGAAAATATTTTGTACAGGGAAGCATACAATAAGGAAAGGTGGTCGATGCACATAGGAAGTGTTGCTCACAATATTTCTAAGAGAAAGGGTACTAGCAAATTGATGTAAATATGCAAGCTCTGGGTTTATCAATCATTCAAGAAGAATATGTATAAGGATTACAAAGTTTCAAGTATCAGTTTTTTAGTATTAAAAATATTTATTACACTATTATATTTTTTTGGGGGTGGATTCAATATCTTGAATTATTACGAAAGTGTATGTGTAATGTTTTTGTTAAACACTAGCACTCAATAGAACAAACAATTATGAACAAGTATGGCCCAAGCTGCACATATCCAAATTAGGAAGTAGTATGGTGAAGATGTAAAATGATTGGTGTGTGTGTGTTATCATAATGGAGAATAGGGATGAGCCGAATACCCCCCTGTTCGGTTCGCACCAGAACCTGCGAACAGCCAGAATGTTCGCGTGAACTTTAGAACCCTATTAAATACAAAGGACTCGAACGTTCAAAATCAAAAGTGTTAATTATAAAGGCTAATATGCAAGTTATTGTCCTAAAAAGGGTTTGGGGGCCCGTGTTATGCTCCAGGGGACATGTATCAATGCAAAAAAAAAGTTTTAAAAACTGAAGTTTTTTCGGGAGCAGTGATTTTAATAATGCTTAAAATGAAAAAATAAAAGTGAAATTTTCCTTTAAATTTCGTACCTAGGGTGTGTATATAGTATGCCTGTAAAGTTGCGCTTGTTCCCCGTGCTTAAAACTGTCCCTGCACAAAGTGTCATTTCTGAAGGAAAAAAAGTCATTTAAAACTCACTCGCAGCTATAATGAATTGTCGGCTCCCGGCAATACAGAGAAAAGTCATTGATAAAAAAAAAGCGTGGGGGTCCCCCCAAATTCAATTACCAGGCCCTTCAGGTCTGGTATGGATATTAAGGGGAACTCCACCCCAAATAAAAAAAAATGGCATGGAGTTCCCCCCAAAATCCATACCAGACCCTTTATCCGAGCATGCAACCTGGCAGGCTGCAGGAAAAGAGGGGGGGACGAGAGAGCGCCCCCTCCTGAACCGTACCAGGCCACATGCCCTCAACATGGGGAGGATGTCCCCATGTTGATGGGGACAAGGGCCTCATCCCCACAACCCTTGCCCAGTGGTTGTGGGGGTCTGCGGGCAGGGGGCTTATCGGAATCTGGAAGATCCCTTTAACAAAGGGGACCCCCAGATCCTGGCCCCCCCATGTGAATTGGTAAGGGGTTCATTGTACCCCTACCATTTCACGAAGAAAGTGTAAAAAAAATGTAAAAAAACACACAGACACCTTGGAAAAGTCCTTTATTAAAAAAAAACAAAAAAAAAAAACATTCCAGCGATGAAATCCAGTGTCCCGCGGCGATCCGATGTCCAGCGCTGTCCGTCATTGGCTGAGCCTGAGCGGACCTGATGGGGAACTTCCTCCGCAGTGTAATAAATGAATAGACCCGCTCCTTCTAAAGTTCCCCATCAGGTCTGCTCAGCCAATGACGTAGGTGTAAGGCTGAGGACCTGATGCGTAACGTGAGAAGGGGCGGGTCTATTCATTTATTATACTGGAGGAAGTTCCCCATCAGGTCCGCCCCCTCGTATGTCAGACCCCGCCTACGTCGTTGGCTGAGCGAACCTGATGGGGAACTGCCTCTGCAGTGTAACAAATGAATAGACCCGCCCCTTCTCGCGGTCCGCATCATGTCCGTTTAGCCTTACACCTACGTCATTGGCTGAGCGGACCTGATGGGGAACTTTAGAAGGGGCGGGTCTATTCATTTAATACACTGCGGAGGAAGTTCCCCATCAGGTCCGCTCAGCCAATGACGTTTCGTGTGAACAGCGCTGGACATCGGATCACCGCGGGACACTGGATTTCATCGCTGGAATGTTTTTTTTTTTGTTTTTTGTTTGTTTGTTTTTAATAAAGGACTTTCCCAACGGTGTCTGTGTTTTTTTTTACAATTTGTTACACTTTCTTTGTGAAATGGTAGGGGCAAGGGTTGTGGGGATGAGGCCCTTGTCCCCATCAACATGGGGACATGGTGCTTTGAGGGGTCACAGACCCCCAATGTTGAGGGCATGTGGCCTGGTATGGTTCAGGAGGGGCGCTCTCTCTTCCCCCCCTCTATTCCTGCGGCCTGCCAGGTTGCGTGCTCGTATAAAGGGTCTGGTATAGATTTTTGGGGGTACTCCACGCCATTTTTTTTTTTATTTGGGGTGGAGTTCCCCTTAAAATCCATACCAGACCTGAAGGGCCTGGTATGGATATTTGGGGGGAACCCCACACATTTTTTTTAATTTGCGGCAGGGTTCCCCTTAATATCCATACCAGACCTGAAGGGCCTGGTAATTGAATTTGGGGGGACCCCCACGCATTTTTTTTTCTTTTTTATCAATGACTTTTCTATGTATTGCCGGGAGCCGACAATTCATTATAGCCACGAGTGAGTTTTAAATTACTTTTTTTCCTTCAGAAATGACACTTTGTGCAGGGACAGTTCTAAGCACGGGAAACAAGCGCGACTTTACAGGCATACTATACACACACCCTAGGTACGAAATTTTAAGGAATATTTTCACTTTTAGTGTTTCACTTTAAGCATTATTAAAATCACTGCTCCCGAAAAAACTGCAGTTTTTAAAAAAAATTTGCATTGATACATGTCCCCTGGGGCAGGGCCCGGGTCCCCAAAAACTTTTTATGACAATAACTTGCATATAAGCCTTTAAAATTAGCACTTTAGATTTCTCCCATAGACTTTTTGAATTTGCCGCGAACACCCCAAATTGTTCGCTGTTCGGCAAACGGGCGAACAGGCAATGTTCGAGTCGAACATGAGTTTGACTCGAACTCGAAGCTCATCCCTAGTGTACTGTGTCCTTTGCACAGTGTGCACCTAAAGCCACCTGAATACAATTGCAGGTGTTCTCATACTAATACCACAGGCAGGGAGCTGCAGTGTTTTCATGTAGTGTACTGTGTCCTTTGTACAGTGTGCACCTAAAGCCACCTGAATACAATTGCAGGTGTTCTCATACTAATACCACAGGCAGGGAGCTGCAGTGTTTTCATGTAGTGTACTGTGTCCTTTGTACAGTGTGCACCTAAAGCTACCTGAATACAATTGCTGGTGTTCTCACACTATACCACAGGCAGGGAGCTGCAGTATTTTCAGTTAGTGTACTGTGTCCTCTGCACAGTGTGCAACTAAAGATAACTGAAGACAATTGCTGGTGTTCTCTTACTAATAATGCTACAGGCAGACAGTTGATTCTGCTAGCTGCAGTATAATCAGTATATATACATCCCAGCTTTGTGCAGCTACATCTCACTGCAGGCCATTAGTATGTCTGGAAGGACAACAAGGAGAGGCAGACAGTCACGAGCCAATAAAAGAGGGCAAGCAGGCTCTGTGTCTAGAGGCAACAGTTCTGGTCATGGACACGGTGCATCCTCATCAGCATGTGGCCGTGGGACACACTTGTCCTTTTTTTCGGCAGCTGGCCGCGTAGAGCCGCAACATGCCGAAGACTTGGTAGAGTGGATGACCAAGCCATCCTCATCCTCCTCATACTCTCTCACCCAGGCTCAGGGTACTTTGTCTGGCAAAGCAGCTGCCAAAGCGGCCTCTTCCCGCGGCTCAATGGCATCAGTCACTCCTTGAAGAAAAAAGAAAACAGGAGGGCGCACCGACCATTACCACTTACAGGTTTATTAAAATATAATTAAAAAGCAATAGTCCTACTCACAGACAGAGCTTTATACAAAGCTTATCGGAAACAATAGCTGGAGATCTTGACATTCACGGACAGGACCTGATGACAAAGAGGGTCAAACGATACCCCAAAAAACATATCCAGATGGCTGATGCGTTTCAGGGGCGCACCCCTTTCATCAGAGCCTAAGTGGTTCATGGTTCAGTCACTCCTTCCCTAGCCCCACCATGTCCTCCTGAGGAGTCCCCCGAACTGTTTGACCACAGTGTTGGGTACATGCTGCAGGAGGATGTGCAGCGTTTTGAAGGCTCTGATGATGGTACCCAGCTAGAGGAAGGCAGTAACGTGAACCCAGAGAGAGGGGGTGCCCAAGAAGGACAGCAATCTGGCAGTCATGTTCCCCAAGCTGCAGCACACTGCCAGGTTTTCTACAGTGATGAGGAGGGAGGGGATAATGAGGTCACGGACTCTACGTGGGTGCCTGATAGGAGAGAGTAGGAGGAGGAGGAGATACATCTCCAATGAGGCAGGATGCCCTCCAGGGGCCAGCTTAAGGGCAGCTTAAGGGCAGCACACCGACAGCATCACACCGCAGAGCTCCGCATGTGCAGGGCGCTGCTGTCTCTGCGTATTATTCCAAAAGTTCTTTGGTGTGGGCCTTTTTGAGACAAGTGCATCAGATCGCAGCGCTGCTGTTTGCAACATATGTCTCAGGCGTATCTCGCGTGGCCAAAACATCACCTGCTTTGGCATCACATGCTTGATCAGACATATGTCGACCGGCCATGCAGTTTGTTGGCAAGAATACCTAAAAGACCCACACTAAAGAACAAAGCAGACCTCTCCTTGCTCCTCATCAGCTGGGATCTCCAACACCACTATACCTTCAGTCCTCTCTGAAACCTGCACTGAGAGGAATAAAGGTGTAGAATTAGGTGTGTCACAGCCAAGTACTTGCGGGCAATCTGCTATTGGTACAACGTCAGATTGTGCCAGACAAATTTTCCTGCCCCAGCGGCTGCACCACCGAAATAAGTTCTCTCCCAGCCATCCACATGCCCAGCGGTTGAATGCTAGCTTGGCTAAATTGCTAGCACTTCAACTGTTGCCTATTCAGTTGGTAGACTCTGCCCCCTTCCGTGAGTTTGTGGAATGTGCGGTTTCTCAGTGCCAGGTTCCCAAACGCCACTTTTTCTCAAGGAAGGCGATTCCGCCTCTCTACCGGCATGTGGAAGGCAATGTCTTGGCCTCGCTGGACAGGGCGGTCAGGGGTAAGGTGCATAATACCGCTGACTCATGGTCCAGTAGGCATGGACAGGGACGTTGCCTATCTGGGTGACTCTGCTGGCAGCTGGGAAGGATGCAGTAGTGTTGGAGGTTGTTCCGCCACCACGCCTCCAAAATGCAACTACTGGTGATTCTGACACACCTCTCTCCTCCACCCTCTCCTCTTCTATTTCCTCCATTGCCTCTTCCTGTGCTTTGTCCTCGAAACCAGCGGTGCTCTGTAGGCGTTCAAGGGGCTACGCAAGTACTCAGGCAAAAAGATGCCATGCGGTGCTTGAGCTGGTGTGCTTGGGGGACAGGAGCCACACTGGGGCAGAGATTCTGTCAGCTCTGCAGGGGCAGGCTCAGAGGTGGTTGATGCCAAGCCAGCTTAAGCCAGGAATGGTGGTTTGCGACAATGGCACCAACCTCCTCTCCACCCCCCGACAGGAACAACTGACCCATGTGCCCTGTTTGGCTCACGTCCTTAACTTGGTGGTGCAGCGGTTCTTGGGCAGGTACCTGGGCTTACAGGATGTCCTGAAGCAGGCCAGGAAACTCTGTGTGCATTTCCGCCAGTCATATAATGCCAGTGCTTGGCTGGCTGACCTCCAAAAGGAATACAACCTGCCCAAGAACCGCCTAATCTGTGACATATCCACCAGGTGGAACTCAACGTTGGCCATGCTGCAGCGGCTGCACACGCAGCAGAGGGCCATCAATGAGTATCAGTGCCAATATGGCACAAGGACAGGGTCAGGGGAGCTTGTTTTTTTTTTGCCAGGCCAGTGGGTCATAATTAGGGATGCATGCACTGTCCTGGCACCATTTGAGGAGGCCACAAGGATGGTGAGCAGTGACAGAGCATGCATCAGTGACACTGTCTCTCTTGTCCACCTATTGGAGCACATGCTACGTGGAATAATGGACAGGGCACTTGAGGCCGAACAGAGGGAGGAAGAGAAGGACTTCCTTACCTTTCAAGGCCCCCTTTATCCAGACAGTGTTTCTGCTGGCCCGCCTATTACACAGAAGGAGGAGGAGGATTGTGTCAGCATGGAGGTGGAGCCTAGCACTCAGCATCAGCAGCAGTCTTCAAGTGATCAATTACAGTCCCAAGAAACCCATGGACTTGTACGTGGCTGGAAGAACGTGGCTGCGGATCATGTCGTCCTGAGTGACCCAGAGGACTCCGGACCGAATGCCTCAGCAAACCTACGCTGCATGGCCTCCCTGATCCTGCAAAGCTTGCGGAAGGATCCTTGTATTTGTGTGATCAAGGAGAGGGATCATTACTGGCTTGCAACTCTCCTTGATCCACGTTACAAGGGTAAGGTTGAGGACCTTATCTTGCCATCGCAGAGGGAGCAGAGGATGAAACATCTTCGGGAGGCCATGCAGAAAGGTCTGTGCAGAGACTGGGAGGTTACAAAATCCTGGTCCTGGACAACGTGTTGCTGAGGCTTCGGTCAGTCAAAGGAGCAGCGGTGGAGAAAGTGGGCGTCTGACTGATGCGTTCAGACAATTTTTTAGTCCGCAGCCCCAAGGTATGATCGGTTCCAGCAACCTTCGCCAGCGTCTGTTTTACATGGTGCAGGAATACCTAGGGGCAAGATCAGACCTGGATACATTTCCCACCGAAAATCCTCTGGGTTACTGGGTCTTGAGGATGGATCACTGGCCAGGGCTCGCAAAGTATACAATTGAGGTACTGGCCTGTCCTGCATCCAGTGTTCTTTCGGAACGCACACTCAGTGCTGCTGGAGGCTTTGTAACCGATCACAGGGTGCGCCTGTCCACCGAATCGGTCAATCGACTGACCTTCATAAAAATGAATCAGTCTTGGATCATCAGCTACCAAGCACCTGATGCTGATGTAACCGAATATTTTTTTTTTGAATGGGAGATCCCCAAGACTGCATAAGTGACTATCCTCTTCCTCCTCAATGTTCATGCTGATAGCTTGTAAGAACATTTTTAGTTCTGGGCACCGCCACCAGTGGCTAAGGCCCAATTTTTCAGCCCCTGTTTAACAGGGGCGTGTAATTAAATTTTTTTTTTGGTTTAAACATTTTTTATTGAACTGTATATACATACAGGATAATTACTCGTGGTACAAGGGCAATACATTATCCATCATGAATAAAAACTAATAATAAAACATTACTAAACATATTTCAGGGTAAACATCCATGAATGCAATCATAGCTCACCGTGCATCTGTAAGTATTCTAAGATTTCTCTCAAGTAAGAGTTGCCGTATTTTTCAACCACCGGTCCCACACTTTGTTGTATTTGGAGGGACATCCTCTATTTATATACAGGAATTTCTTAAAAGGAAGGCTACTATTGACCTCAGATTTCCACTCTTCAAATGTAGGGGGTGTCTGTCTCATCCACTTTTTGGCAATAACTCTCCTAGCTTAGAATAGCGTTTCATGTAGGAAGGTCATTGTAAATTTGTCTATATCTGGTTCAGGGAATATCCCCAGAATACACGGCTTTGGGTTCAGAGTTAGAGGAGAGCCCATGTATGAATCCACAATTTGTTTCCAATAATTTAGAATATTGGTGCAGGCCCATAGCATATGAAAGAACGTGCCTGTTTCACGCAGGGACATAGGGCAAGTATTGGGATGATCTTGTTTGAATTTGGAGACTTGGAGAGGAGTGAGGTAAGACCGATGTATAATGTACAGTCTATCAGACAGTTTGGGAGACACCGTCTTACAGGCGTCTAGGGCCTCACCCCACTCCTCATCATCCACATCTCCCAACTCCCTCATCGTGGTTTAATGTCATATGCCAGTTTTGCTGAGGATGGGGTAATTAGCATAGAGTAGAATGAAGAGATACGTTTCTGAGGATCAGTACTCTTAACTATAGCTATTATGGAATTGGGAGAGGACTATGGGGGTGTATTCGAGAATTGTGTGTCGCACCTGAAGGAGCCTATAGGACATAAATCTGGAAGAGTGAATTCCTCCTGCAGGGCATGAAAGGACTTGTTCTCTCCATTTGAGAGAAGATGATGCAGGTAGCGGATCCCATATGTGTCCCAAAGCCCTGAATCAGAGATCTGGGATAGTTCGGGGAGGCATTTATTGCGCCACAGTGGAGTGTAGTCATTAAACAGGGTAATCTGTAACTTAACCATGGCAACATCCCAGATGCCCCGGTAGTGATACAGAAGGGTGGTTTTTCCAGCTGGTTCAGTACTCCGGAGACCCACCGCTATTTCACTGATCAGGGTCTGAGGGGGATTGTGTCAGGGTGTGGCAGCTGAGAGTGGCAAACCTGTCTTTGTCTGTTTTATCTATGTGGAATAGTTGAGATAGCTGTGACGCCACATAATATAGGTTGAGGTCTTGTAAGGTCGTTCCTCCTAAATCAGTGGGGTTTTTAAGGGAGCGCCAGGTCAGTTTGTGTCTGTTACTACCCCAGACAAAGCCTCAAAGCATTTAAAGTGCTTAAGGGGGATGTACACCGGGGAATGCCAGATGACGTATAGTATTTTGGGGAGGAGAATCATTTTTATTAAGTTAATACGTCCCCACACCCCCAGCGGCAGTTGGGACCAGATTTGTATTTTAGAGTTAGTTTGATTGTATAAGGGTTCAATATTCAGGGTAATGTAGTCTGCCGGGGATCTAGATATAAGAATCCCCAAATATTTGATAGTGCTAGCTCTAATAAGAGGGAGTTAAGCCTGTGTTCTTGAGGGTGGAAAGTTATCAATTGGGAGGATTTGGGATTTATCCCAGTTGATCCTGAGACCAGAGAACGATCCAAAGTGTTCAATGGTATCTAGGGCTAGTTGTAAAGAGGGGCCTGAGTCAGCTAAGTATAGGAGTGTGTCGTCAGCATACATACTGATTTTTTCCATTAAATTACCCTTGGTCAGACCCTGTATTCCCAAATTGCCTCGAATGGATATGGCCAGGGGCTTAGCTGCCCGGGCATACAATAGTGGGGACAGTGGGCAACCCTGTCGCGTACCTCTAGTTAAACTAAACATCTCAGATGGCCATCCATTGGCCACCACCCTAGCCGAGGGACTCTGGTAGAGGAGTTGAATCCATTTAATTAACCTGGCTCCAAAGCCATAGCCCTCCAAACTCCTCCATAGGTATCCCCACTCCACAGAATCGAAAGCTTACCACCACCCGTTCACCTACATTATCATGCGTGGCCTGGAGATTAATGTATAATTTCCTAAGGTTAAAGGACGTGGTTCGACCAGGCATGAAACCCGCCTGATCTTTGTGTATAAGGGACAAAATGACTTGGTTGAGCCGTATACCAGTACCTTCGCTAGAATTTTAATGTCTACTTGAAGCAGAGATATGGGTCTGTATGATTCTGGGTATCCCGGGTCTTTACCTGACTTTGGGATAAGTACAATAATTGCTTCTCTCATGGTAAGGGGTAGGCCAAAATTGTCAAACAAATAATTATATAATGCCAGTAGTCTGGGTGTTAGCAGTTTGCAGTATTGTGCATAGAACTCAATGGGTAAACCATCGGAGCCCGGGGCTCTGGATCTAGCAAAACTGGCTATGGCCTGTGCTATCTCACCACTGGTGAGGGGCGCCTCAAGCAATGACACCTGTTCCTCAGACAGCTGAGGGAGCGAAATGTCCTCTAAAAAGTCCTGCATCCACGCCTCATCTAGAGGCGCCCTAGACATGTAAAGCTCTGAGAAAAAGTCCCTGAACTTAGAAGTGACCGCAGGCGGATCCGTAATGCGTTCACCTCCCTGTCCGTGCAGGGATATGACCACTGGCGGGCGATCCTCACTGTGGACCATATACGTAATTAAAATTTTTGATGCAATACTTTGCAGCAGGGCTCATTCCTGCACTCCAACTATAATATCTGTGAGGGGTTGTAGTGTTGTGGCACCAGTGCCTAAGGCCCCAGTTTTTCTTCCCCTGTTCAACAGGGGCATGTAATTACAATTCTTGATCTAATATTTCACAACAGAGCCCCTCCAAACGCCCACCAAGAGTGACTGTGAGCACTTACAGTGTTGTGGCCCCAGCACCACCACCACCACCACTACCAAAGGCCCAATTTTTCTGCCACTGTTCAACAATGGCATGTAATTACAATTCTTGATATAATATTTCACAGCAGGGCGTTCCAGCGCCCACCAAGAGTAACTGTGAGGGCTTACAGTGTTGTGGCAACACCAACACCTAAGGCCCAAATTTCTGCAGAGTACATAGGGCAGGCCCCTACTTACAAACGACTCCTACTTACAAACGGAGGGA
Organism: Rana muscosa; assembly: GCA_029206835.1. Lineage (NCBI taxonomy): Eukaryota > Metazoa > Chordata > Amphibia > Anura > Ranidae > Rana > Rana muscosa. Next base: position 44,880,323 of record CM055121.1, read on the forward strand.
GACTACAGGAAGTGAGAGGAAATCTACCCCTAGGAAGGGAAATTCTCTCCTGTAAGAGTTAATATGGGAAAAAGGTGTCTCCTCTCCACTGATACTTTATCACCAATCCTTGTTTCCCTAAAACCCCCAAATTTTCTAAATCCAATTGTCATTGGGACAGAAAGTGATGTGACATCTTCTGAACAGGTGCACAGACAGCAAAACAAATGTTACAGGGGTGATATCCCTTCCCTATGTTTTCCAAAAAGCTTAAAAATTGATTTTTTGGCTGGAGCTACACTTTAAAAATGTACCAGTTCAAAATTACAAACAGATTCTACTTAAGAACAAACCTACAGTCTATGTCTTGTTTGCACCGCCTGTATACTGCTGTACAGAGTATATAAGGCCTGGGGGCCCCACACCTTTCCTTTTTTTAATTTGGTTGCAGGGTTCCCCTTAATATCCATATAAGACCCAAATGGGCTGGGGGGAGGGGTACCCATGCCGATTTTCTCAATGATTTTCATCCATATTGCCGGGACCACACATTACATTAAAGTCGCAAGCAGTTTTAACCACTTAAGCCCCGGACCATTTTGTTGCCAAAGGACCAGGCCCCTTTTTGCGATTCGGCACTGCGTCGTTTTAACTGACAATTGCGCGGTCGTGTGACGTGGCTCCCAAACAAAATTGACGTCCTTATTTTCCCACAAATAGAGCTTTCTTTTGGTGGTATTTGATCACCTCTGCGGTTTTTATTTTTTTGCGCTATAAACAAAAATAGAGCGACAATTTTGAAAAAAATGCAATAATTTTTTACTTTATGCTATAATAAATATCCCCCAAAAATATATAAATAAAAACATTTTTTTTGGTAAAAAAAATCGCAATAATCATTTATTGATTGGTTTGCGCAAAAGTTGTAGCGTCTACAAAATAGGGGATAGTTTTATGGCATTTTTATTAATATTTTTTTTTTTACTAGTAATGGCGGCGATCAGCGATTTTTATTGTGACTGCGACATTATGGCGGACACATTGGACACTTTTGACACTATTTTGGGATCATTGTCATTTTTACAGTGATCAGTGCTATAAAAATGCACTGATTACTGTGAAAATGACACTGGCAGTTTAGGGGTTAATCTGTAGGGGGCGCTAAGGGGTTAAGTGTGACCTAATGTGTGATTCTAACTGTAGGGGGGCGTGGCTTGGCGTGTGACGTCACTGATCGTCGTTCCCTATGACAGGGAACAGACGATCAGTGACAGGCTCACTAGGAAGCACGGGGAGAGGTTGATTTACACTCACCTCTCCCCGTTCTTCAGCTCTGTGACCCGAGCGCAGGACACCGGCGGCAATCAGGTCCGCGTGTCCCACGGGCAAGGTCACGTAGCACCTGACCAGGTGGCGAGCACAGCGCGCGCGACCCACGGCTGTACGCCAATATGCCCAGCCGTGCCATTCTGCGGACGTACATCGCCGTGCGGCGGTCGGCAAGTGGTTAAATTACTTTTTTTCCTTTTAGAAATTTCATTTTGTGCAGGGACAGTTCTAAACACGGGAAACACATGCCACTTCACAGGCATACTATAGACACCCTCCAGGTACGATAGGGATAGGAATATTTCACTTTTTTATTTCACTTTAAGCATCATTAAAATCACTGCTCCCAAAAAAACGTCCGTTTTTAAAACTTTTTTTTGCATTGATACATGTCCCCCGGGGCAGGACCCAAACCCTTTTCAAGACAATAACTTGCATATTAGCCTTTAAAATTAGCACTTTTGATTCCGAACGTTCGAGTCCCATAGACTTTAACGGGGTTCAATAATTTGTGCTAACTTTCGGTCCGTTCGCAGGTTCTGGTACGAATCAAACTGGGGGGTGTTCGGCTCATCCCTACTGATCAGTGTCGCCTATCAGTGCCGCCGATCACTGCCCATTAGTGCCGCCAACCAGTGCCCATCAGTGCTGCCTATCAGTGCCACCTATCAGCGCTCTTCAGTGCCCTTTATCAGGGCTGCCTATCAGTGCCACTTTTCAGTGCTTCCTCATCAGTGCCCATCAGTGCAGTCTCATCAGCGCATATAAGTGAAGGAGAAAAATTGCCTGCATGACCACACAATTGTCATTCAAAGTGTGACAGTGCTGAAAGCTGAAAATTGGCCTGGGCAGGAAGGGAGTAAAAGTGCCCAGTAGACAAGTGGTAAATTTGGGGGGGGGGCTGGAGCTCCTCTTTAATATTTGTATTTATTTTTATTTTTTATACACTTATGCCGCGTACACACGATCATTATTCACGGCGGTTAAAAAACCGCCGTGAATAATGACAGGAAAAACGAGGGAACCGCTTGGTTCCCTACACACGGTCATTTTTCCCGTCATTTTTTCTCTTGACGAGAAAAACGACCGTCTGTGGGCTCCGCGGCAGTGTTTCCCTATGGGAAAACTGCCGCGGAAGAAAATGCTGGAAAAAACGATGAGAAAATTTAGAACATGTTCTAAATTTTCTCGTCGTTTTTTATGCCGTTTTTCTAGACGAGAAAAACGACATAAAGCCCACAGACGATCGTTTTTCTCGGCGAAAAAAAAAATGCAGTTTTTCTCGTCGAGAAAAGCGGTCGTGTGTACGCGGCATGACATTTTATAAAAAGAGGTGAGGCTAAAGTGGAGTTCCACCCATTTTATGCGCTTTCTCTCTATGGAATCAACCTTGCGCATCCTTTTACCAATGCAAATCCTTTTTTTTTTTTCTAAATGGAAATACCTTTTAGATAATCTTTTCTTCTTCACTTCCTGCATTCCCAGACTAGGAGATTATGTCACTAGGCGATTCTCAAAGGTTCCTGGGATAGCAGCGCCATGTATCCCAGGAGTCCTTGCGAATTGCCTACTGCCGAAATCTTACATTGGCAACCTGTCAGGAAGAAGGAGAGCCGCGCAGAGGCATTACTGCACATGCTCAAGATCAAGAGCATACTGGGTAGCCACAGCTAAAATGGAACCTGCCTGCTTCCGAGATTTGTAAGTAAAAAAACTATTTTTAAAGAAAGTAAAAGTGCAACACATATAACATGTTGTAAATGTTCATGTCCATCAGGGGTCTCAAATAGCCAGCCCTCCAGCTGTTGTGAAACTACAGGTCTTATGAGGCATTGCATGGTTGACAGTTACACGCATGACTCCCACAGGCAGAGGCATGATGGGCTTGTAGTTTCACAACAGCTGGAGGGCCGTTAATTTGAAACCCCTGATGTACATGTTGGACAAATACAGAGCAGTCTTTAAAAAAAAGTGTTTTTGGGGGACTGGAACTCCGCTTTAAGGGCCAGTTCACACCAGAAGCAGTTTTGTTCATTTCCGTGCGCATTTTTTCTGCACTAAAAATGCATGCACAGTGTTTTCCATGTATTCCAATGGCTCTAGTTCACACCAGTGCAGTCAGTTCCAGTGAGTTTCTGGTCCGTTTCCGGTGCGGAAACTGACCAGAACTGACTGTATTGGTGCAGGAAAAACGTAACTGCACAGAACTGCATCTGGTTTGAACTGGCCCTAAAACACTAAAACATTACCATTATCACAGTGTAGCTGACACTATCACAGCTTATCCACCTTAAAGTCTCCATATGTAAATCAAATAGATTTTTTTTAAACTAATGACAACAATGAAATAATTAGTAATATATTCCCAAATTTCTCAAATTGTAGTAATTTCTGAACAACCTAATTTTAACCAAAGTTTGTTTCAATTCATCCATGAATTACCTACAGTATATCTTGAAAACTTACATTACCGTATATACTCGAGTATAAGCCGAGATTTTTAGCCCTTATTTTTGGGCTGAAAGTCCCCCCCTCGGCTTATACTCGAGTCAGCTAAATTGAATATTGTAAAATGTACCTGAAGGCTGTGGCGTCCATCGTTTAAAACTCGCGGGCTCTTCCTGGTCCCGTCCGTGATAGGCGGAACTGTGTGTGATGAGAATCACCTATCTCGAACGTCCTCTCATCCTCAGTTTCCCAGCAGACGTCCATGATTGGCGGAAACTGAACACAGTGTCTGCTGGGATGGGTGAAGATGAGAGAACGTTTGTGATAGGTGGAACTGCCTGCTGAGAATCGCCTATCACGGAAGAGACCAGGAAGAGAGCGCGAGTTTTAAACGATGGACGCCGCAGCCTTCAGGTACAATTTTACAATGTTCAATTTGAATTCTAAGGAAACAGTGAGGATGGGCACAGTGAGGATGGGCACAGTGAGGATGGGCACAGGTGAGGATGGGCACAGGTGAGGATGGGCACAGGTGAGGATGGGCACAGTGAGGATGAGAACAGTAAGGTGGGCAATAGGCTTAGTGAAGTTGCAATGGGTGGGCATTGTTGACCCTCGGCTTATACTCGAGTCAGTAAGTTTTCCCAGGTTTTTGTGGTAACATTAGGTACCTCGGCTTATACTCGGGTCGGCTTATACTCGAGTATATACGGTATTCTACATTTATTAAAAGTACAACTGTACTTTAAAAACAAACAAAAAAAAAAAACACAAATGAAGTTTTTGCTGCAATACTCACCTTTTCTACAGTGCTATGCTATTGTTTTCTATAATTTGTTTCCCTTATAACACTAAAAGTATGATACTATTAAACAAAATTGCAAAGTTATTAATAAACTAAAGTTTTTTTTGTTTTGTTTTTTGCACTTTTTTAATGCAACAAAAAATTAATCAATGAACAAGCCAAATGTAACAAGAAACTATTTATTCAAAAAAAGGGGGAGGAAAATGATGATGGGACTATAACGGTGCTTATTCACATAATAATGGAAAACAAACAAAAGATAAGTAAAAAGGTATATATGAATTATCTTTATTATACAAAAGATTAAAAATGAGTAACAGGCCACAAAAGGTCGTTAGTGTGGGGTAAATCCAAAGTGGTGGTTATATATGGAAGTTTTATGAAGATTGAGTAGTCATATGCTATCCCAACATGTTTCGCCTCTAGGCTTCATCAGGGGATGTATGTGTCAACCATGGATAAACAAGAAAACTATACAAACATAAAAATAGAATAACAAAAAATAAGTCAGCAATACATAGAACAGGAATACCCTTGTTGACAAAATCCACCTATATAGTCATACGTTATCCCAACATGTTTCACCTCTAGGCTTCATCAGGGGATGTATGTGTCAACCATGGAAAACTATCATAAGATAAATAAATGGGTACAAAAATTGAACAATGACACAAAAAATGTAACAAACAGTTTAAATGATAATGGGTAAAAAAAACAGGTTATTATATACAATTCACCCCCAATTTGTCCCCCCCTCTCTTTTCATCTGGGAACATCGGTGAGATATTGAGGAACCCAAGTGTACTTTTTTCTCCGGTCAAGCCATACCATGTGGCAAAAAGGGTAAATATCAAACAGATTTATTTTATTCTACTCTAGAAGGAAATAGATGTATAACATCGTTCTCTTCATATTAGCTGTCTCTTTGTCGATTAATATTAAATTACTCTAAAAATAATATTGTATCTAAAACTACAAAGCTAATTACTTGTCTTATTCGATGAGAGACGCTTGCAACATTTTCTAAACCTTAACATGCTGTTATTTACTAATACTTTACAGAATGTAAGACCCCCTGAGGAAGACCCGAATGGGTAGAAATGCATCGGGGCTTTCTTTGCATCCCATGGTTCAATTATGTATGATCATTTATTTTGTATCTAATATCTGTACATGTATCTTTGCCCTTGTATGTACTGTGTTCGGCTTTTATGAAATACCGGAGCTCATATATTTATGGATTGATGTTCCTTTTATTTCAACTATGTGCTAAGCACTTCCTTTTTCATCAATAAAATCTATTTTTACTAATTTGGATCTTCTTATACTTTTTTGCTGCTTAAAAGTCCCTCTGGAAACCTTCTGTCCATGTCCATTTTACATTTCGGGATGTGCAGCCCTCTCACCTAATCCATATGTGTCTAAAACAAGTTAGAATTATATACAATTAGAGATAATACTGATAGGGTTTAGGGATGAGCTTCGAGTTCGAGTCGAACTCATGTTCGACTCGAACATTGCCTGTTCGCCCGTTCGCCGAACAGCGAACAAATTGGGGTGTTCGCGGCAAATTCGAAAAATCTATGGGAGAAATCTAAAGTGCTAATTATAAAGGCTTATATGCAAGTTATTGTCCTAAAAAGTGTTTGGGGACCCGGGTCCTGCCCCAGGGGACATGTATCAATGCAAAAAGAAGTTTTAAAAACGGCCGTTTTTTTGGGAGCAGTGATTTTAATAATGCTTAAAATGAAAAAATAAAAGTGAAATATTCCTTTAAATTTCGTACCTGGGGGGTGTGTATGATATGCATGTGAAGTGGCGCATGTTTCCCGTGCTTAGAACTGTCCCTGCAAAAAGTGTCATTTTTGAAAGAAAAAAATGCATTTAAAACTGACTCGCGGCTATTAATGAATTGTCGGCTCCCGGCAATACATACAAAAGTCATTGATAAAAAAAAAAAAAAAAGCGTGGGGGTTCCCCAGAATTCAATTACCAGGCCCTTCAGGTCTGGAATGGATATTAAGGGGAACCCCGCCGCAAATAAAAAAAAAATTGACGTGGGGTTCCCCCAAATATCCATTCCAGGCCCTTCAGATCTGGCATGGATTTTAAGGGGAACTCCACCCCAAATTAAAAAAAAAATGGCGTGGAGTCCCCCTAAAAATCCATACCAGACCCCTTATCCGAGCACGCAACCTGGCCGGCCGCAGGGGAAAAGGGGGGGACGAGAGAGCGGCCCCCCCTCCCTCCTGAACCGTACCAAGCCACATGCCCTCAACATGGGGAGGATGTCCCCATGTTGATGGGGACAAGGGCCTCATCCCCACAACCCTTGCCCGGTGGTTGTGGGGGTCTGCGGGCGGGGGGCTTATCGGAATCTGGAAGACCCCTTTAACAAAGAGGACCCCCAGATCCCGGCCCCCCCCTATGTGAATTGGTAAGGGGTACATTGTACCCCTACCATTTCACGAAGAAAGCGTAAAAAAATGTTTAAAAAAACACACAAACACCTTGAAAAAGTCCTTTATTTAAAAAAAAAAAAAAAAAACATTCCAGCGCTGAAATCCAGTGTCCCGCGGCGATCCCGATGTCCAGCGCTGTCCGTCATTGGTTGTGCCTGAGCGGACCTGATGGGGAACTCCCTCTCAGTATTTTAAATGTATAGACCCGCCCCTTCTAAAGTTCCCCATCAGGTCCGCTCAGCGGACCAGATGCGGAACATGAGAAGGGGCGGGTCTATACATGTATTACCAAAGAGAGAGCAGTTCCCCATCAGGTCCGCCTCCTCGGTATGTCAGACCCGCCTACGTCATTGGCTTGAGCGGGGAACTTCCTTCACTATGTAAATTTAAATTTACATAGTGAAGGAAGTTCCCCGCTCAAGCCAATGACGTAGGCGGGTCTGACATACCGAGGGGGCGGACCTGATGGGGAACTGCTCTCACTTTGGTAATACATGTATAGACCCGCCCCTTCTCATGTTCCGCATCTCGTCCGCTGAGCGGACCTGATGGGGAACTTTAGAAGGGGCGGGTCTATACATTTAAAATACTGAGAGGGAGTTCCCCATCAGGTCCGCTCAGGCACAACCAATGAAGGACAGCGCTGGACATCGGGATCGCCGCGGGACACTGGATTTCACCGCTGGAATGTTTATGTATTTATTTTTTTAAATAAAGGACTTTTTCAAGGTGTTTGTGTGTTTTTTTAAACATTTTTTTACGCTTTCTTCGTGAAATGGTAGGGGTACAGTGTACCCCTTACCAATTCACATAGGGGGGGGGGCGGGATCTGGGGGTCCCCTTTGTTAAAGGGGTCTTCCAGATTCCGATAAGCCCCCCGCCCGCAAACCCCCACAACCACCGGGCAAGGGTTGTGGGGATGAGGCCCTTGTCCCCATCAACATGGGGACATCCTCCCCATGTTGAGGGCATGTGGCCTGGTACGGTTCAGGAGGGAGGGGGGGCCGCTCTCTCGTCCCCCCCTTTTCCCCTGCTTCCGGCCAGGTTGCGTGCTCGGATAAGGGGTCTGGTATGGATTTTTAGGGGGACTCCACGCCATTTTTTTTTTAAACTTGGGGTGGAGTTCCCCTTAAAATCCATGCCAGATCTGAAGGGCCTGGTAATTGAATTCTGGGGAACCCCCACGCTTTTTTTTTTTTTTTTCTCAATGACTTTTGTATGTATTGCCGGGAGCCGACAATTCATTAATAGCCGCGAGTCAGTTTTAAATGCATTTTTTTTCTTTCAAAAATGACATTTTTTGCAGGGACAGTTCTAAGCACGGGAAACATGCGCCACTTCACATGCATATCATACACACCCCCCAGGTACGAAATTTAAAGGAATATTTCACTTTTATTTTTTCATTTTAAGCATTATTAAAATCACTGCTCCCGAAAAAACGGCCGTTTTTAAAACTTCTTTTTGCATTGATACATGTCCCCTGGGGCAGGACCCAGGTCCCCAAACACTTTTTAGGACAATAACTTGCATATTAGCCTTTATAATTAACACTTTAGATTTCGAACGTTCGAGTCCATTGTATTTAATAAGGTTCTAAAGTTTACACGAACATTTTGTCTGTTCGCAGGTTCTGGTGCGAACCGAACAGGGGGGTGTTCGGCTCATCCCTGATAGGGTTGATCTAACATCTAATGTAGATCAGAGGTCGACGTAACAGCAATAATGTTGTTACACTGCATTTATGAATGAAGCTTCTGAACTGTGAATTAAAGTATACCATTTTAAACAGTAGTGGTAGCTGTGATAGAGAGCAAGTCTTGGCTGCAATCTTGACTGTCTGGATTTACTGGTAAGGGTGGCTGGGAGGCGGCGGCAACGAGGTGAGAGGGAAGTTTTTCCAACTAAACATTGCACATTCCACAAGCAGTTAAAACGGTCTTACAACTGTATCTTTGTTTTACTCTTTCCCTGCGTGATATCGCTTTAAAGCTCCAATGTTAAATATCCAAGTGGTGTTAAAAATTTGAAAAAAAACACTTATTAATTGGAAGGCATGAAGTTGACCAACCTGTGTGTATCAATTGCCAAGCGAGTATTAAATAACAGAGGTTGAGCAACTCACATTATGTGATATATTGTTAGTTAGACTATATTGTTGTTTACTATCAATGCCCTACTTCGGTTCCTTGTCTTGGTTTTTGTACTTGTAAATATATTTCTAAATTTCTTTATTTTTCCTTTCCATCAACAAACAATATCTTTCCTGATTGTCAAAGTTGATTTGGTTTTATAGTTCCACAGGCCGTCCCCCTGAAATGTCTATATAAACAATTGTGTGTGAATTGGCGTGTATGGTGGTGTGATTGATTCAAATAAGCCACAGGTGATTACAATTAAACACCTGATATGGAAGGTATATTTGGACAGACACCAGACCAACATGCATGCTCCAATGAAGCTTTCTTTAAAGCGAAACATGTAAGAAGTTTGTCACTACACCTGCTGTAGTTCGAACATGGGTGCCCGACCCTTACAGCTAAACACCCGATCGTCTCCAGATAAGATCACCCACTTCTATTTTTCTGGATAGTGCCAAGCCCAATGCTGACATTAATGCCGCTCTAATATGGATACACCTGGATACCCGGATACACCTATTCCCAGAGAACTGCATGGATACAAAGCAGACTGGTAGGACTGAACTGACCAACGCTAAAGTTTACCATCTAAAACCAGCTGGGATTAAAACTTCTCGACTCGCAAGGAATCAGTGAGTGTTATACAACATCCCCCCTGACGGGATGGTCTAAAACCAGAGGATACATGACTGAATGGTTGTTCAGCTTATGAATACATCAGATGGGCAGTCTTCAAAATCTTACCTGTTGTTTCCATGCTGTTATAGCGGGTCATTTGCCTTGAAACGCCAGGCTTCGTTCACGGTTACCTCCACCGGACTAGTGATCGAGTCAGCTTGTGTAATAAATGCGTTGGACACCATTTCATTCCAAGAACAGTATCCTGCTAACGTATCCAGATTTGGTAGTATCTTCAATTGATTGACTGTGCTTTTTACTCTTCATTTGCATCCAAGGTGAACTACCTAAATGAATGAAAACTCAGTAGCTTGGCAAATACCGGAACTGTGAATACTTCCTATTGGATAAATCAGTGGGTGGACGATTGTGGTGTGTATGGCAGGTTGGGTGGCCACCCTTGTTCATAGTTTAAGACTAGTCTGATTTTAATATTAGGTGATAGGTGTTGTGAGTTTTTTCTATAATTATACGTGTATTACTATTTAATTGCGGTTTACAAAATAAAGTCTATATGTATAAAATCTATTAGTTCCTTGTTGAAGAATTCTTTTTGGAGGACTGCCAAGACCTTACACTCTCCCCTTTTTTCTATATGCGTTAAAAATTCAGAGGAACTAACCTTGGGCGAACTCTGTGTACTACAGATATTTTCCCTATTACCATACTAGGTTATGTTGCCAATCAATGAGGGGGGGGGGATTCAAAAGCAGGAATAAATGCACCCGATCCCCTCAACAACATAGTGGATGAGCTCCGTGTATATCTATCTTTTTGTTTTTTGTATGAATCTGCTGGAAACATACATTTTAAATGAAATTTTAAACAAGTTTGAAGTTGTTTTACAATTTTGAAGTTAACATTTTTAAGTCTACTGGTCATTTAAGTGATGTGGTATTGAACTTCAAATAACTAAAAAAAAAAACTGATACATCAGATTTTTTTTAGGGTAGCAAATTTAAAGCCTGCAACCTCATCTAACTGAGTTATTATTATTTTTTTTATAATACTTAGCTATTTATGAACTATAGAGTTTTGTATCGTGGCTGTGTATTTGCAATGTTGCACAAATTGTTGTGAAGTATATGCATACTAAAAATTGTGGACAGAGCATTTTGTGTACAGTGATACTGGAAGCACTTGACTGTCCAAATTATTGCATGCATTTATCACTATGATATCCCATTCCAGCAGCATTCTGTGTGTGTGTATATATCATTTTTAACACTGGTTTAAAAAATGGGTTTCCATAACAACATTACTACTATTTCTATTGTATTACAAATTAATATTAATCCTCATTGTCTGGAAATTGTGTGCACAATATGATGGAAATTATGGAATTTATTTGGAGGAACATGTAGGCTGCCAACGCCTAACTTTTATTTTCTCTAGGAGGATATGGGTGAATGTGAGTGATGTGTTTGACATGGTATAAGTTCACACGTATTTCTTTCTTTCAAAAAATGCAAAAAGATAACAGATGACAGAATGCAGCAACAACTGAGCTATTTTTGAATTTTTTTTTTACACCAATGTAAATAGTTATTTTAGGCATGAAGATTACTTTAAACCCTAAAAATATTATATATTTTCTGAAAGCAGAAACCCTGGAGAATAAAATTTCACCTGATATCATCGCAACAGTTTATTCAGTGCAAATTTTTTAATAAAAATGACACTAAAGCTAACTTTAGTGTAAAAACAAACTTTTCAATTCCCCATAGGCAACACTTTTAAAGCCCCCATGGATCATCAGTTTAGAATTAACCATGAATAATGACACAACCATTACTTTGCACTCGCTCCATTTCCAGTACATCCTTCCTGAGAACTGGTGCCCAGAACTAGACAGTATACTCCAGGTGAGGCCGGACCAAAGTCTTGTAGAGTGGGAGAATTGTCACTTTATCCCTGGTGTTAATCCCCTTTTTAATGCATGCCAATATTCTGTTTTCTTTGTTAGCAGCAGCTTGGCATTGCATTCCATTGCTGAGCCTATCACCTACTAGGACCCCCAGGTCCTTTTCCATCCTAGATTCCCCCAGAGATTCACCCCCTAGTGAGTAGATTGCATTCATATTTTTGCCAACCAAATGCATTATTTTCGATTTTTGTACATTAGACCTCATTTGCCATGTAGTTGCCCACCCCATTAATTTGTTCAGATCTTCTTGCAAGGTTTCCACATCCTGTGGAGAAGTTTTTGCCCTGCTTAGCTTAGTGTCATCCGCAAATACAGAGATTGAACTGTTTACCCCATCCTCCAGGTTTTTTATTAACAAATTAAACAGGATTGTTCCATTTTTCTACATTAGACCTCATTTGCCATGTAGTTGCCCACCCCATTAATTTGTTCAGATCTTCTTGCAAGGTTTCCACATCCTGTGGAGAAGTTTTTGCCCTGCTTAGCTTAGTGTCATCCGCAAATACAGAGATTGAACTGTTTACCCCATCCTCCAGGTTGTTTATGAACAAATTAAACAGGATTGGTCTCAGCACAGAACCCTGTGGGACCCCACTTCCCACCCCTGACCATTCCGAGTATTCCCGATTTATCACCACCCTTTGAACTCGCCCTTGTAGCCAGTTTTAAATCCATTTACTCCATGCCAACGGACCTTACTTTGTACAGTAAACGTTTATGGGGTACTGTGTTAATTGCTTTTGCAAAATCCAGTTATACCACGTCTACGGGCCTTCCCTTATCTAGATGGCACCTCCTAATAGAAGGTTAATAGATTGGTTTGGCATGAATCCATGCTGATTACTGCTAATGATACAGTTTTCCTTACTAAAATCTTGTATATAGTCCCTAAACATCCCCTCCAAGAGCTTGCATACTATTGATGTTAGGCTAAATGGTCTGTAGTTCCAAGGGATCAGCTGGTACCATTACAGTCAGTAGACTGTCAGTAAAAATTAGGAACAATGGTCTGGCAATTACTTGACTGAGTTCCCTAAATACCCTCGGGTGCAAGCCATCTGGTCCCGGTGATTTATTAATGTTAAGTTTCCCAAGTCTATTTCTAATTCTGTCCTCTGTTAGCCATGAGGGTGCTTCCTGTGATGTGTCATGAGGACAAACACTGCAGTTTTGGCCACTGAAGCCCCCCGATTCCCTCGTGAAGACTAATGAGAAGAATAAATTCAATACATTTGCCATCCTTTTGTAACCAGATGTCCTTCTTCATTCTTTAAAGGGGTTGCTCCACCGGAAAAAAAAAATTAAAAGCCAGCAGCTACAGCTAAAGCAGCTGCTGGCTTTTAATATTTGGACACTTACCTGTCCTGGAGTCCAGCGACGTCCGCAGCAGAGGACGAGCGACCGCTCGTCGCTCTGCTGCTCTCTCCGCCATCCTCGCTGAGGGAACCAGGAAGTGAAGCCCTGCGGCTTCATGCCCGGTTCCCTACGGCGCATGCGCGAGTCACGCTGCGCCGTTCTGATTGGTGCTCCTGTGTTCTGGGAGCCGAGTGTCTCCCAGAACACCAAGGGAAGTCTGCGGGAAGTGACGTAACTCCCGCAGATTCCCGGAGACAGGACTCCCGGATGTGGGTGAAAATACCTGTCTTAGACAGGTATCTTCACCCCCCTCCCCCCTGAAAGGTGTCAATTGTGACACCGGAGGGGGGGAGGGTTCCAAATAGCAAAAGTTGCTATTTAGGGTGGAGCTCCGCTTTAAGTGGCCAATATGGTCTGTCCTCCCTTTTTTACTGTTTATATACTTGAAGAATTTCTTGGGATTTTTTTTGCTCTCCTCCGCTATGTGTCTTTCGTGTTCTATCTTAACCGCCCTATTTGCACCCTTACATATCTTGTTGCATTCTTTGTAAAGTCTGAATGTTGATGATGATCCCTCAGCCTTGTATTTTTTGAAGGCCTTTTCCTTTGCTTTTATATGCATTTTTACATTGGAGTTAAGCCATCCAGGACTTTTGTTCGCTCTTTTAAATTTATTTCCCAATGTGATGCACTGGCTAATGCCCTTATTTAAAAGGGTTGCAAACCCTCGTGTTTTTTCACCTTAATGTATCCTATGCATTAAGGTGAAAAAACTTCTGGCAGTCACCGACCCCCAGCCCCTCCCCGTTTTTACTTACCTGAGCCCTGGAATTCACTCTGCGGAGATGCGCCGTCCCTCTCTGCACGGGGTCCCGGCTCATGATTGGATAGATTGATAGCAGCACAGCCATTGGCTCCCGCTGCTGTCAATAAAATTTAATGATGCTGGCGCCAGGGGGCGGGGCTGAGTCCGGCATTTGCCCGCAAAGGTAACCCCGGGAGAGTGCTTCTCCTAGGGGGGTTATCTGATGCGGGGAGGAGCCGCGAGAGCCACCGAGGGACCCCAGAAGTCGAGGTTCGGGGCCACTTTGTGCAAAACGAGCTGCACAGTGGAGGTAAGTATGACATGTTTGCTATTTTAAAAAAAGAAAGCTTTACAATCACTTTAATATGATTTTAAAGAAAACCCATATCTTCTCAGTGTTCTTTGTTTCTAAGATTTTATCCTAATTTATATTTTCTAGCAAGGTTCGTAGTTTAGGGAAGTTGGCACTTTTGAAATTCAGTGTCTTTGTGTTCCCCTTGTGTTTCCTATTTGAGTGATTTATACTGAAGCCAATTGACCTGTGATCGCTGTTATCTAAATTGCCCCTTATTTCCACATCCGTGATCAGGTCTGTATTGTTGTTAATCAGTAGATCTAGTAACGCCTTGTTTCTAGTTGGTGCTTCTACCATCTGACCCATTAAATTGTCCTGCAAGACATCTAGGAACTGGCGAGCCTAATGCCCTGTACACACGATCGGAATTTCCGATGAAACAAGTCTGAAAAAAACGATAGGAAATTCCGATCGTCTGTGTGGAACTCCAATCGGAGAAAAATCCACGCATGCTCAGACTAAATTAGGAGACCGGAGCGCTCGTTCTGGTAAAACTATCGTTCGAAATGGAGATGGCACATTCGTCATGCTGCAAATTAATGCATTGTTAAATGTAGCACATTCTTTTCTTCTTTCTAATGCTAGAACAAATTTTTTTTTTCTCTGCGGATATTCACACCGAGTTCTGACAAACTTATTTCTTCCTTTCTTGTGATCTAATGAATCTTTGTATTTAATTTTAAAGCCAGGTCTCCAAAATATCTTAATATTTATTTTAAGCGCGAATTGGCTCTCACCAAACTTTTACTAACTCGCGGTAACACAAAATCAGCAAAAGCAGCCCAAAGGGTGGCACCGTTGGATTTGAACTTCCCCTTTATAGTGACGTCGTACGTCACCGCGTTTTGGACGGTCTGAATTTTTTTTTAATTTCCATATCTTTATTAAACATTTTCCATTTTCCAACAATACATACATTCCCTCCTTCCCTCCCCCCTATCTCCCATACAAAACATCGTTTCACATTAAAACCATTACAATCCAAAACTCCTCTACCCCGATACTTCTTATCTCACCCTCCATTTTTCATCTCTCAGCCATCCACTAATTGACCTGGACAGTCGGAATTTGGTCTGATGGTGTGTATGCAAGACAGCTTTGAACGGAATTCCAACATAAAATTCCATCGGTTTTTAGCCCACCGGAATTCTGATCGTGTGTACAGGGAATTAGACAAATGCATGGCACCCTCTGCCCAGTCTATGTCTTGATAATTAAAATCCCCCAAAATGATAACATTTCCCATCCTTGCTGCTAATCCAAATTGTAATAGGAGGTCCGTTTCTCCCTCCTCTCCCAGGTTAGGGGGCCTATAGCATACTCCAAGTATTATTTTCCCCTTAGCTTCATCCCTTTGGAGCTCTACCCATAAGTATTCCACCTCCTCCCTAGCTCCCTTATTGATGTCATCTCTCACATTCACTTGCACATTATTCTTGATATACAGGCATCCCCCCCCTTTTTTACCCTCTCTATCCCTGCAATAAAGGGAATACCCTTGAATGGTTGCCAGCCAGTCATGAGAGCTGTTGAACCAGGTCTCTTAAATTCCCACAAAATCTAAATCCTCCTCGTTCAACAGTATCTCTAGTTCTCCCATCTTGTCCGCCAGGCTCCTAGCATTGGTGAACATGCACGTAGTTTAGACCGGTGGAATACTGTCCTCTTATTGGGTGTTCTGAGATTTCAAATAGGACTTGTTACTATACTTACCTCGGGTTTATGTGTTTTAGTCAACCTACCACTAATGCCCCCAATACTACCATCTAACCCATTTAATTGAAAAAATGTATCTCAGGTGCTAGTAATTGAAAAGCTAGCTATGAGTTGTTGCACATGAAAAAAAAAGTTTTTTTTTGGGTATGCACAAAAGAAAATATACCACCACACTACAATTCAAATAACTCAAGCATAGGTGCATGGTTAGTCAGGTTGAAAAAAGACACACATTCATTTAGTTTAACCAAAAGAAAATATAAACAAATAGAGATCCTCCATATACACAATCTTGTACCCACAGTTGATCCAGAGGAAGGCGAAAATCCAATAAAGCATGGTACAGATTGATGCGGTTGGGGGGGGGGGGGTGATTCCTTCCCGAAACCCTAGGGGGCAAACAGATATGCAAAAAATTATAATAGTGCAGCGCTTATATAGACTTATTAGCTAAAAATTGATAAGCAATACATAGATGTCCAATTGATATATTGCAACGTGCTAAAAGTTCATAGACTAGGATTCAAAACAAGATGGCAGAAAAGGAAGAAATATTGCAACATAGAGAAGATTCCTCAAGGTGATTCAGAGTGCTTGTAGATGACATCAATAGTGACTCCTTATAGTGTTCCCATCACCATATATACAGGCCGCTCCCCTCAAAGTATGGGTCTCTGAACCAACAGAAGACCAAATACTCAATCCCCTCAGGGGAAAATTCCAGAAATACAGTCTCCAGATCACTTCCGTATTAACATCAAATGGTTAATCGTTTTCCTCCCAAATGATTGGCAGTCAATAATCATGTAAAAAATTAAAACAGACCTAGTGCTCTCTGTCTTAAACAAGATCATCACATTTATTGTAAAGGAAATGCACTTACATAAAAAGCACTGATCCCAGTGCTAGGTATAAAAAGCCTCTGATATAATAAAAAGCCTCTGATAAATGAACAGCATCCCTCTGCATGTCCTGGATGGGTAAGACTAATAACGCCATACGATGGTCCCGTCCACACACCCCATTCCTTCATAGCCTCATCATCTATCAGACCGTCATTTGGGGATAAGATCCCACCTGAGACGTCTTGGAATTAGTTTAGCTGATAAATAATGTTCAAAGGAAACAATGTCCCACCATGCTTTCACCTTTTTTCTCAAAAACATGCCCTAGTTTTCTAAAGGTGTGGGCTACATCGTTCACTTCCCCCCTACTAGGAAAAATAGAGAAAACATCCCCTATTTTAATCTCTTGTTTTTCCAGATATTGGAAAACCTCCATGTTATCTTGCTGCTGGACTGTGGTATATTGAAGAATCACAGAAATAATAAACAAGGTTCAGTCAGCGCGAGACCTAAGGATAATGACTAACTTGAGCAGCTGAAAACTTAGGGTCAATATAACACACTCCCAAAAGAACATACAAAAAATTATAATAGTGCAGCGCTTATATAGACCTATTAGCTAAAAATTGATAAGCAATACATAAATGTCCAATTGATATATTGCAACGTGCAAAAAGTTCATAGACTAGGATTCAAAACCAGATGGCAGAAAAGGAAGAAATATTGCAACATAGAGAAGATTCCTCAAGGTGATTCAGAGGATATCCTGGACAGCAATTCTTGGTGTAATTACCTATGAATCTCAAAGGAATAGTCTTAAGCCTCGTACACACGACCGAGAATCTCGTCAGGAAAAAACACGTAGTTTTTCTTGACGAGATTCTTGCACAAGAAACTTGTCCTGGCCAAGTGTACAGACGCTCGATTCAAAGAACCCGCGGTTCTTTGAATGGAGCGAACGCGGTGACGTCATCGACTACGACGAGCGTGCGCTCGTCACATTCGATGCCGTCGCCGCCATCTTGCTACACCCTAACTATGCCTAGGAAGCTACCACGCATGCGTCAAAGTCATTTTGAGCATGCGCGGGCTTACCTGAGGACAGGTAAGTGTACACACACACACACTTTTCTCGTCGAGAAACAGGCTGACGAGAATCTCAACGAGAAAATAGAGAGCAGGTTCTCTATTTTTCTCGTCGAGATTCTTGTCGGTTTTCTTGACGAGAAACCTGATAGCCGTGTACACACGACCGATTTACTCGGCTAGAAAGCTCTGCCAGCAAGTTTCTTGTCGTTTTTCGACGAGAAACTCGGTCGTGTGTACGAAGCTTTAGAAACTGCAGCTTGGCATCGCATGCTATTATTATTATATATTCATCTACCAAAACCCCCAGATCCTTATCGACTATTGACTACCCCAGCTGTTCTCCTCTCTTGAAGGTAAGAAGTGTACAAGTTTTTATCTCCGAAGTGCATAACTTTACATTTGTCAACAATAAACCTTATTTGCGACATAGTTGCCCAATAAAATAGTACATTGAGTGTGGCTTGTACCTACCTACCTTCACTGTAGGTACAGTGAACATCTCCTAAATATTCACTGTTTAGGAGATTTTCACACAGCATGTAGCCAGAGATGTCACCGGTGCATGCGCTCTAAAGGAACAGCATACCTGTGCTGTACCTTTAGAGCTCCATCTTGTGCCCATGACTGATGTCATCACAGCTCAGCCAGTCAGGTGGCTGGAGCCATTGAGAGCACTCAGCTGGAGGGCTTCATTCTAAGGTAAGTGTGTGATGCACATTATGATATTACCTTGCAGTTTGTTTTTTAACATGCCATGCAAGTTTACTACACTTTAAAAGCGCAAAGACCTACCATAGGCTGATGACACAATTCTAAACTCTTTTATGGCTGCAGTTATAACAGCTACTGTTGAAAACAAAGTAATTTGAAGGAGAGCAAGGAGGTAGGAGAGTCCAGTCACAGTGCTTACACTTTGATGGTTCCTGGAGGCTCAACACTCAGAGGCATCACATTCACGATCTAGCTTCCAGCTGCTGTGTTAAAATTTTTCTGGCCACAAAACTCCTTTACTAGTATATCACAGACTCCATTGAGTGTGGACGGGCACATGGGCAGGAAAAGGCAGAGCAGGTCCAGCCTCTCTTCTCTCCCATTTGCGCAGCCGTGCAGGTGGGAACTGTATAGTGTGAGAATCTAATAACCACACCAAGCAAACACTGGTACAGCCAGCCACCCCTACATTAACATACAGCTTCTCCTGTCCCACGGACATTTATGGAAAGGAGAAATCTCTCAGCTCTCTACTGGCCAACAGCCTAATTTAGCGCGTGGGGGGATTGCACTCCTTGTCCCCTGTAGCGGTGCCACTGCCATAGACAGACATAAAGAAGAACAGAGCTCACCTGACAGTCAGATAAATGCAGAGCAGTGACTCCCTGGTCAGGAGGAGGAAAGCTGTACAGCTGATCTAGTGCCAGCAGTGCCCCCCCCCAATGTGGCTCTATCCCGCCCTCGGTTTATTTCCACTTGCCTAATGCGAGGAGGTGAGTGGAAATTTTGAGGGTTGTTTTATTACGTTCTTTGTAACTTTTAAATGTTGATAGTGTTTCTTCATTTTTATATCTTTTAAATGCTTGTTACTTATTATTTATAGCTTTTTAATTTGGGGTGTGAGTCATGTAGGTTCTATTTTTAGCCTTTTAAACATAGTACTCATGGAAATATATTATGCAGTGTGATTGCATATAGCCGGTTTTAACATGCCCATTTCTGTTCTGTGTTTTTCAGTTACAATATTCCCTACCAGTCTAAATGATGAAGAGTAGCCGTCAGCTTTGAAAAATTTGCTCTCTTAAAATTGAGCGTTTTTATGTTTCCATTATGTGCTTGTTGGTTACAGCTTATATAAATCATGCTATAGTCCCTGCTAACAAGATGTTCTTTTATATGAACACATGGTTTAAGATTGTCAGATCCAACAGAGCATAATTTTTAGTTGTGGCTTCTATAAACTGTATGATACGATTGTTGATTTTAATAGGTTCATAAGTTTCTGCCCTTTTACTCATTCAGAAATGCCATTACTACAGGCAGTTTCAGGGTTGTTAACCCCCCCCCCCATTATATCACTATCCCAGCCCTTACAGCTCTTTCTATCTGTTCAAGGAGTCTCCACTTCCTCATTAACAATGGGTGACCTGTAACAAACTCCAATAATTACCTTTTAAATACATACGCCCATATGCAGCTCCCCCGATAATGCTTCAGCACCATCACACTCTCCATCGAAAAGATCCTCTTTTACACTTGTTTTGAGATCACTTCTCATATAGAGGCAAAAAATGCTACCTTTTCATTTTACCCTGTTTCTCCAAAAGAGGACCTAGCCAGGAATATTATTAGCCCAATGGTGTGAATAATGAAGCCAAGATTCAGCAATTACAGTTAAATCATAGTTCTCTTCATACACCAAAGCATTGGTGGCATTGGTGGAAAAAAAAACCACTTTAAATCATTGTCATATTTAGCATTTTTTTGTAACTTAATGCCAATAATTGTAACATGGAAACTACTTATCTGCCATAATCATCCCCATATCTTCCCCCATTCCATTAAAGTCTGACCACTGGCTGAAAAATTTGTGAACCCAAACCACCTCACATTATATTGCCCCCATTTACCACATCCCCCTAGATAAGATAAAAGTTGGAAATAAAAAATGTTAGGCCTACTATCCCTAGTTAAAAATATTCTGCTGCTGTTATATACATTCTAATTTACACAAAATTTACATTCTTCTATCTTAATTTGTGTAGTAAAACCCCAGTCTGTGCTCTTTGTCACTAGTAAATTAAACCCTCTGCTGGACAATTTTCCACTACTGTATTATGAGTGCTTTCCTAGTTTTTGAAGAATGAGAATAGTCAGTGAGAATAGTGACAGACATGGCACTGGTCTATTTGCTGATTAAAGCAGATCTATTACTGTCACTGCTAAACTACATGAAATTACTTTTTTTCAAACTGAAATTAATCTAATTAATTTGCTGGTGTTGTATGTAAACCAAGCAAGCTATAAAAAAATAAAAAATAAAAATCCACCGCCAAATATGTGCTGCAAGTGTATGTTGTCACTGAAATTGTCCATGAAAATCATACTGTTACAAATTAACACATTCAACTTTAAGGCATATCCCCAAGCATGGTATTTCAAGGATTTGTATATTTCCAATGTCGCACCCAAAGCTCCATGAATAGAATTTCTCCTTTATTGTATGGATTTTTTTTCACATCACCTTTTGGCAATGCTTAGCTTCTTATGGCTTTTTAGACAGTAGTGGCAAATTCTGGACATTTTTAGGGCTAATAGGCAGTATTGGCTCAGGTTTGCTAAACTCCTAATAAGATTTGCCAAACCCTTTGTGAATCTAAGGCCTCGTACACGCGGCCGATTTTCTCGGCAAGAACCAGCAAGAAACTTGCTGGCAGAGAGGTCTTGCCGAGTAAATCGGTCGTGTGTACGCGGCTATCGGGTTTCTCGTCGAGAAAACCGACAAGAAACCTCGACGAGAAAATAGAGAACCTGCTCTCTATTTTCTCATCGAGATTCTCCTCGGCATGTTTCTCGACGAGAAAAGTGAGTGTGTGTACACTTACCTGTCCTCCCGGAAGCCCGCGCATGTTCGAAATTAATTTGACGCATGCGCGGTAGCTTCATAGGCATACGTAGGGTATACCAAGATGGCGGCGACGGCATCGAATGTGACGAGCGCATGCTCGTCGTAGTCGATGACGTCACCGCGTACGCTCCATTCAGAACCGCGGGTTCTTTGAAACGAGCGTGTGTACACTCGGCCGGGACAAGTTTCTTGTCCAAGAATCTCGTCGAAAAAAACAACATGTTTTTTTCAACGAGAATCTCGGCCGTGTGTACAAGGCCTTACTCGGGCAAATTCACCCAACACTACTGACCACCTGTGCAAATTACAAGAAAAAGTCGCCTGCTGACAAACGCAGTCTTTACTTTTTTAAAAGCAAATGTTTGCAATACCTTTTAAATTCGCTTTCCTGTTTGCTCTTCATTGGAATATTCAAATTGTATGACAGTGCTATGCTATGTTCATTCAATTTGACTATGTCTTTCAGTTTAGGCCAGCAAACCATTCAAACAAATTCCTTCTTTCAGACATATTTAATGAGCTATTCGTAGATGTCATAGCTAACTTGGAGATGCAATGAACCTTTTTTCAAAGGTTAGAACTTAGTTTATTTATTCATGGGACTGATTCATTGCTATTTATGAGAACTATGAGATATGAATTCCATTAACTTATGTTCATGGTAGGATATTTAAATCAAATATAAATTGGGAATATATACATCTTGTAGGCACTGCAGAATGTTGGGCATGTTCCATGTACTGCATACGTGAGGAAAAAACTCGACAGGGTATGGATGTACAACAACTTTGGGAAAAAAATTAGTAAATAACACTCACAGTTCTGTAACTTTTGCTTTTTTAAATGTAATAGCTAGCCTTTCATTGTAAGGTATAGATGCAAATACTTCAATCAGAGTACATAGTTAGCGAATAGCGAGTGTAACTTCAAATTTAGTAGTCCTCCTTTCCTTAAGGCAAGCAGCTATTAGGTTTACTGCAGATATTTAAAATGTATTCAAACCCCTAAAAAATTATATTATAATGCAGCTTACCAATCTTTGACCCTTTTGTTGCCAAGCCCTACACCCCATTTTTAACCTCAGGTCAGCAGACCCTTTTTTGCAAATTTTTCACTGTTTTATAATTTAAAGTTTGACCCCCAAACCAACAATTTCTCACTTTATTAAACAATATTTTAAACAATAAGACACTAAAACCAATATTATTCCACACAAACATAACTTACACAATTCCAGCTAAAAAAAAATAAAAATAAACTGTATCAGAAGTATTCAAAAGTGCAAATAAGCAATTTGTACAAAAAATCTGGAGGTAGGCTTCACATATATGTCTTGTGGTAATGTCCATTCCACAGAGCTGTTTGTGTTACAATAAAATGATTCCTGCATACATGCTTTGCAACATGCTGTTGTGCATAGTGTTGAATGAATGACATTTTTAAAAAGCTTTAAAGAAGAAGGAAAGAAACCCAATCACTGTGATACATTGCAACTAGAGATGGGCGAACAGTTTGAACCGAGCATACGTTCAGCCAGAACTTCGCCTGTTCGACCATTCATAGAACATCCGAATTTGTGGGTAGCTCGGTGTCCGCCTGCTTAGCGCCCCACAATGCACTGCGCACCTCCCAGTGCATTCAAGAGCCTTAATTGGATGAAGCCTTGCATCTGACCACTGGTCAGGTGCAAGGCTTCACCAAATTAGCACTGTCAGAGCTCTGACTGGACAAAGTGATGATTACTTTCTCCAATCAGGGCTCAGTACTCATAATCCCACCCCACACTATAAAAGCCAACTTCCCATAGCCAGCTCTTGTAGTGTGTTGGAGGGAAGATAGGTAGAGCAGGGCTTGTTTTCCTACTAGCAGTTAGTGTGTTCACTGTTAATTTATTGTGACTCCTGAGAGCAGAGTGTTAGTTTATTGTTAGTACAGTGTGTGAGAATATTGTCAATGTAGTGTGTTAGTGTTTAATACAGCTTTACATAACATTTGACTGAGTGTAGAGTGCTAGTTAAGTGCTAGTATAGTGTGTAAGAATAGTGTGTCAGTGTAATGTGTTAGTGTAGTAAAGTTGTTTTTTTTTGTTCCCTACCTGCCACCCTTTATTGAAATAGTCGGCCACAGTTTTTCTGACTGTGACGCGGTGTTCCCACTTTTTTTTTTTTATATGTTTTACATTTCTGTCAGCGTCAGCCCTCAATTTAAAGTGTACCAAACTCCACTTTATAGTGAATAAAATGCATCCAATTACACATTTCCCAGTACCTAAAAAATTATCCCCCCATCATGTTTGGGAGGCAACAAGGAGAGGCAGACATTCCCATGCCACTATGAAGGGGCCAGCAGTGTCTGTTTCCACAGGCAATGGTGGACATGGTCTGTCCTCAGGCAGGGCACTTTTGTTTCTGTTTTAGTGATGTTGCTCGTGCTATCCAGCCACAGCATGCAAAGGAGGTGGTGCACTGGCTTAATAAACTATCCTCATCCTCTATGACCCAAGCTGACACTAGTGCGCAGCCCACTGCAGCTGCCAGTGCGGCTTATTCTGCCTCCTTGTCCACAGCTACTCCTGCTATAGCCCCAGTATTCTGCATGGAGGAGTCAGCTGAATTATCTGAGCACAGCATCAGCCTCTTGCTGCTTGAGGATGCAAAGACATTACTTGATTTAGATGTTGGTTCTGAGGTAGAGGGAGGGACTAACCCAAGCCAAGACAGAGGGGAGAGCACTAATAAATAACAAATTGGCAGTCATGGTCCCCCAGCCACAGCGTATTGCCAAGTTGGCTCCAGGGATGATGAGGAAGGAGGGGATGCGGATGATGAGGTCACTGATGCGATTTGGGTGCCGGGTGGAGCAGAGGAGGAAAGTGAGGGGGAGAAACAACCCCAATGGGGCAGGATGCCCTCCAGAGGGCATCCACCCTATTCCATCTGATTGTGGAGCTGTTATCTCCGGCCCACTTTCCAAAGCTCAGCTGTGTGGGCCTTTTTCAGCACACGTGCAGCTGATTGCACTGTTGCAATTTGCAATCTCTGCCGCAAGCAGATCAAGTGTGGCAAAAACACCAGCCATTTGTATACCACATGCTTGACAAGACATTTAATTTCCCACCACTCAGCCTGTTGCCAAGAGCACCTGAAAGCCACACACAAGGGACCAAATTCTTCTCCTCCTCACTCCTTACCTCTCAAGTGTAACCCAACTATATCTCATGACCTCTCAGAATCCTCCACTAAAAGGGATGTTGTTAGATAAAAGGGTGTCACAGGTCCTTGTTTTTGGCATCATTGGGCAAGGCAGTCAGCCGCGAGGTCCTCCAAGCATGATCAGGGGCGATATATATTTAGTTCACAGCACACTGGGTAACTCTGCTTGAACCTAGGAAGGATACAGGACAGGGCTCAGTGCTGGAGCTTGTTTTGCCACCACATTTCCATACATCTCATCAGCAGCTTCTGTATCAAATGGTGCAAGATTATCTAGGGGCGAAAACAGGCATGAAGAGTTTTCCAGTAGATGTTTCCCTGGGTTTGTGGGTCATGAGAATAGACCACTGGCCAGAACTTGCTCAGTAGGCAATTGAGCTGCTGGGCTGCCCTGCATCCAGCATGCTTTGGGATCAGGCATTCAGAGCTGCTGGAGGTTTTGGACAGATAAACGTTCATGCCTATCCACAGACTCCGTTGACCAACTGACACTTGACAAAATGAATCAGTCCTGGATTAACAGCAGCTATCAAGCCCCTGATACCGATGTCACTGATTAAGTGTTATTGGGATCTCTGCAAGACTGTCTAGGATGCCTAGCTTTGTGGGTGTTGATTTTATCTTGAAGCAATTTTTTGGTATAGGTTTCATGGTCACAATTAACACCCAAGAAACAATTTTTCCACACAGGTTTGACAGGTGCATCAAATTAACATTTTTTTACAGCAAGGCCAATACTTGCTTTCATCAAGACTATCTCTATAAGGTTACGGGGTGAAGGCACCAACAACACCCAAAGATCAATTTTTACGCATCTGTTTCTTCTATTCAAAGTCTGTGAAAGAGACACCAGACTTTATCTTCTAAAAATGTTAATCTGGGCTTCATTTCTTTTACATAGGCGTCATATTGAAATTTTTACAACAAGGTTTACAGCAAAGATAATAAAAAAAAAATATTGGATAGGCACCTGAATGACCACAACCTATAGGGATATACAATGTAATACTGACATAAAATCACACACATAGGTTGGACTTGATGGACTTGTGTCTTTTTTCAACCTCGGCTACTATGTAAGGCCAATTCTTGCTTTCATCAAGACTACCTCTAGAAGATTATGAGCAGAAGGCACCAACAACAACCAAAGACCAATTTTCCCACAACTGTTTGACAGGGGCATCTAATTTCTTTTTTTTTTTACAGCAAGGCCAATTCTTGCTTTCATCAAGACTACCTCTAGAAGGTTTCAGGGTGAAGGCACCAACAACACCCAAAGACCAATTTTTTCACAAAGGTTTGACAGGTGTGTCAAATTTACATTATTTACAGCAAGGCCAATTCTCGCTTTCATCAAGACTACCTCTAGAAGGTTACAAGGTGAGGGCACCAACAGCACCCAAAGACCAATTTTTGCACAACTGTGTGACAGAGGCATCAAATTAAATTTTTTACAGCAAGGCCAATTCTTGCTTTCATCAAGACTACCTCTAGAAGGTTATGAGGTGAAGGCACCAACAACACCCAAAGACCAGTTTTTCTGCATCTGTTTCTTCTATCCAAAGTCTATGAAAGAGACACTAGACTTTATCTTATAAAACTGTTAATCTGGGCCTGAGTGTACTATAATTTGGCTTCTTCACATAAGACTTGCTCACTGCAGTGCAAAACTTTGTGATTTCCATATAAAGTTTGCCAAAGAGACACCAGAATGTATCCAAAAAATCTCTAATCCCAAGCCGTTTTTTACTAAAAGCTTGCAGGGAAAATCAATTTAAATGCCTTTTTTTATTTATAAATGTTTATTTATAAATGCTGCAGCAGGTTCTATATACGATACAGCTGCACCACTTTACAGGCAGACCAAGGGGATCCCCCAGGTACTATATTTAAAGGATTTCCTAATTTTTATTGTTTCACTTTAAGCAATATTAAAATCACTTTATTCTATGCATTAAGATAAAAACCTTAGATAAAAGATAAAAAAAAAACTACGAGCAATAAGGGCTTTATATACTCTGAACAGTAGTATACAGGTGGTGCAAACAAGACAGGGACTGTAGGTTTGTTCTTATGTAGAATCTGTTTGTAATTTTGAACAGGTACATTGTTTAAGTGTAGCTCCAGCCAAAAAATCTATTTTTAAGCTTTTTGGAAAACATAGGGAAGGGTTATCACCCCTGTAACATTTGTTTTGCTGTCTGTGCCCCTGTTCAGAACATTTCACCTCACTTTCCGTCCCAATGACAACTGTTTTTGAAAAGTGTGTTTTTTATTGAAACAAGGATTGGTGATAAAGCATCAGTAGGGAGACACCTTTTTCCCATATTAACTCTTACAGGAGAGAATTTCCTAGGGGTAGATTTCCTCTCACTTCCTGTTGTCTCCTTCCGTTTGCAAGTAGGAGTCGTTTGTAAGTTGGATGTTTGAAAGTAGGGGCCTGCCGTATATACTCTGCAGCCCCCTTCAGCCCCCATAATACTTAACTGATCCCCCTATCGATCCAGCGATGTTGCATGAGAGCCTCGGCTGTGCGGAATGTTACCTCCTCATTGGCTGCGATAGCAAAGCGCGTCATTGACTCCCACTGCTGTCAAAGTCAGTGAGCCAATGAAGAGAAAGAGGGGTCGGGGCTGAGCCATGACTCTGTGTCTGAATGAACGCTCAGGTGCCCCCATAGCAGGCTGCTTGCAGGAGGGAGGGGCCAGGAGTGCTGGCGAGGGACCCTAAAAGAGGAGGATCTGAGCTGCTCTGTGCAAAACCACTGCACAGAGCAGTTAAGTATAACTGGTTTGTTATTTTTAAACAAAAAAATAAATAATAATATCACTTTAAAATCAACAAAGGCATGTAAGGCATTTCAACATACATCAGTGGTAGTGAATACATTTTTATTGCCCAATAGGATGGTCATGTTTGAAAATTTACTGTTTTCTAATTTCTAAGGCCTTTGAGTTTTAGATTGACAACATCAGATACTGTTAAATCAGGAGTAGAAGTGAAAACAATTATCACAGCATTTAACAAGATCAAGTTGGCTGGACTTTTTGAATGAATCATCTGTGGACATGGTTAGACACCATGCAAAAGTAATGGGTCATTCCATCACAACAAAACATGCACTGTGCCTCAGGAACTGGGCTGCACATTTTTCCATCAAGCAAAATTTTTATTCCATTTATTGGCAAGAGTTTGTTTGGAAAGAAAGATTTGGTCATAAACAGGGTTGCCAGAGGGAGGTCAGGCCTTATTTTGCAGGATAAATGTAGACATCAACGACAACGTTTTCTTGCAAACAGTATTTCTTGAGGAAGATTTAAAGACTCCAGATCCTTTGGAGGGCACAATTTTTCTCAAACCTAGTGGCACTTTTTTGTTAAGTGGTAAAAGTTAAGGCCAAGGCAGCTCAGTCCTCCAAGCCCTCGGGGAAATTGTCCTGAAAGTGTGACCACCCAGGCTATACAAGTGGGTGCCAGATTGTCCCAATTTCAAGCTCTGAAAATGGATGCTTGGATAGTATCAGTAATAATAGGAGGGTAATGGATAGATTTTCTTTATTACCAGGAAGGGTTAATTGAACCCTGTTTCCCAAAACCCAGAGAAAAAGGAGGTTCTGAAATCTTATGTGCAAGAATTATAAAGAGGAAAGACTATCATTCCAGTCACATGTTTTTATTCCATGGTTTTTTTTTTTGTTTTTTTATATGAAAAATGCCTTAGGTCAGTCCTTGATTTGAAAGATCTAAAAAAAGTTTATCAAACTAAACACATTTCATGTGTAATCATTGCAGACAATAATGTGGTGTGGAGGAATGACTGGATGATATCAGTGGATCTGTTTTGGGCACAAGTCCTCAAAAAGGATATCGGGGAACTGGAGAAAGCGCAGAGAAGGGCAACCAAACTGATAAGAGGCATGGAGGAGCTCCGCTATGAGGAAAGATTAGAGGAATTGAATATATTCCCTCTTGAGAAGAGGAGATTAAGGGGGGATATGACCAAAATGTACAAATACATAAGTGGTCCATATAGTGCACAGGTGTCAAACACAAGGCCCGGGTGCTAAATCCGGCCCTCCAGGCCATTTCATGTGGCCCTCGCACCTCTCCTGCAGCTGCAAGAGAGCTCCAGCCCTCCTCTGGTCCTCCTCCAGACCCCTACTTTCTGCTTTCAAGCAATGCATCCAGCTTCTTCCCAGCAGCAACATAAGGAAAGGGGGGTGCACTGTGATGTAAGGGAGAGTGGGGGACTCAACTTTTGATGGTGGGGTGGCTCTTGACATCTAATGTAAGGGGATGGGATGCGCTGGACATCTACAGTAATCTTGCAGATACAACCGTCCCTTTTGAGAACAATCATAATGCTGATTAGGGATGAGCTCCGCGTTCGCACATACGTTCGACTCGAACATCGTGTGTTCGATCGTTCGACGAAGATCGAACATTTTGGGTCGTTCGCGCCAAATTCGAGTGACGCGAACGGCCCAAAATCCCGGCGCTGTGATTGGCCAAGCATGCACTGTGACCCCGCATGCTTGGCCAATCACAGCGCTGGCAGCGAGGAGAGCCATAATTGGCCACAGGCAGGATGCCTGTGGCCAATTATAGCTCAGGGGGTTTTAGTACACGCCCCACACTATAAAAGGCCTCCAGCGCGGCGGCCTTGTGTAGTGTGTTGGCGTGCAGGGAAAGACGTACATAGGCAGGGACATTGTTAGAGAAATTGTGTGTAGGGAGAGAGAAGGATAGGTAGGGACAGTGTCAGTGATATTGTGTGTAGGGAGAGAGAAGGATAGGTAGGGACAGTGTCAGTGATATTGTGTGTAGGGAGAGAGAAGGATAGGTAGGGACAGTGTCAGTAATATTCTGCTAAACCTTGTGTGCAGGGAGAGAGAAGGATAGGTAGGGACAGTGTCAGTGATATTTTTGCTAAGCCTCCTGCACAGTATACAACCGAAGCTAGCCCTTATTGCTGTGATTTCCTGTTGTGTAACACAGGCAGGCATCTGCAGCACTTAAAGCAGGCGTAGTGTGATTCCTGCAAAATATACACCTGAAGCTAGCCCTTATTGCTCGTAGTTTTTTTTTTTTGTGTTACACTAAGGGCTCTTTCACACAGGACGGATCAGTAATGATCCGCCCCGTGAAGCTCCGCTTGCTCAGCGGGGATCGCTCCGTTGATCCCCGCTGAGCCGGCGAATGACTGGGCGGTTCCCGCACACTGTGCAGGGACCGCCCTGTCAGAGCGCCGCTCTCCCCTATGGGGGGATCGGATGATGACGGACCGTAGAGTCCGTTGTCATCCGATCCGCAGACGGAAGGAAAAATAGGGTTTTCCTCCGTCACACTTTTGCGGATCGGAGCGGGTCGGATGTCAGCGGACATGTCACTGCTGACATCCGTGGCTCCATAGGAGGACATGTAGCATCCGTTCAGGTCCACCTAAAAAACTGACAGGCGGACCTGAACGGACCCTCCGTGTGAAAGAGCCCTAACAGGCATCTGCAGCACTTAAAGCAGGTGTAGTGTGATTCCTGAAAAATATACACCTGAAGCTAGCCCTTATTGCTCGTAGTTTTTTTTCTTTTGTGTTACACTAACAGGCATCTGCAGAGGCATATAAAATATATATAATGTGGCGCTTTGAGAGAAGTAGTAAAAAACCCTACTTTATGTATAGCACAATGGTGCACATAAAAATATGGTGTCAAACAAAACAATAGGTGTACACAAATGAATGTGATAAAAATGTAAGTGAATACTAACAGTGAAATAATTGGTATGGGGTATAGGTGCACAACAAAAACCAGCAATTAAACTGGAATATTGATCATACCCATAATAAACAAAAATAAAAATGAAAATATAATGTAGGTGGAGACAAACTCATATAAGGCGTCACAGATGAGTATGTAGAATAATGTCCAATCTTATCACATATGAAAAGAAGTTCATAGGTCAAAATCCAACAAGGAGCTCCATCGTTTGAAAATAGGTTTGAAGGGTGCATCTATCACATTTTCTCTCACAGCGCCACATTATATATTTTTTATACGTTCTATATATCCTGTCTGATTTTATTTTTGGCTGCTTCATTTAGTATTTAGAGTTGGCGCAGTATTATTATTATTTAATCTGCAGGGGCATGTAATTACAATTATTGATCTAATAATTCACAGCAGGGCCCATTCCTGCACTCACCAAGAGTAACTGTGAGGGCTTAAAGTGTTGTGGCAACACCACCACCACCACCACCAAAGGCCCAATTTTTCAGCCCCTGTTTAACAGGGGCATGCAATTACAATTCTTGATCTAATAATTCACAGCAGGGCCCATTCATGCGCCCACCAAGAGTAACTGTGAGGGCTTACAGTGTTGTGGCACCAGCACCACCACCAAAGGCCCAATTTTTCCTACCACTGTTCAACAGGGGCATGTAAATACAATTCCTGATATAATAGTTCACAGCAGGGCGTTCCAGCGCCCACCAAGAGTAACTGTGAGGGCTCACAGTGTTGTGGCAACACCAACACCTAAGGGGCCAATTTCTGCAGAGTATATACGGCAGGCCCCTACTTTCAAACATCCAACTTACAAACGACTCCTACTTGCAAACGGAAGGAGACAACAGGAAGTGAGAGGAAATCTACCCCTAGGAAGGGAAATTCTCTCCTGTAAGAGTTAATATGGGAAAAAGGTGTCTCCCTACTGATGCTTTATCACCAATCCTTGTTTCAATAAAAAACACACTTTTCAAAAACAGTTGTCATTGGGACGGAAAGTGAGGTGAAATGTTCTGAACAGGGGCACGGACAGCAAAACAAATGTTACAGGGGTGATAACCCTTCCCTATGTTTTCCAAAAAGCTTAAAAATAGATTTTTTGGCTGGAGCTACACTTAAACAATGTACCTGTTCAAAATTACAAACAGATTCTACATAAGAACAAACCTACAGTCCCTGTCTTGTTTGCACCACCTGTATACTACTGTTCAGAGTATATAGGGCCTTTTTTTATTTTGTGTGCAGGGTTCCCCTTAATATCCATACAAGACCCAAAGGGGCTGGTAATGGGCTGGGGTAGGGGGGAGGGGGTGATGGGGTAGCTATGCCATTTTTCTCAAAGATTTTCATCCATATTACCGGGACCAGACATTACATTAAAGCCGCAAGCAGTTTTAAATGGCTTTTTTTCCTTTAGAAATGTCATTTTGTGCAGGGACAGTTCTAAACACGGGAAACACGTGGCACTTCACAGGCATACTTTAGACACCCCCCAGGTACGATATTTAAAGGAATATTTGACTTTTTTTTCATCATTAAAATTACTGCTCCAGAAAAAACGTCAGTTTTTAAAACTTCTTTTTGCATTGATACATGTCCCCTGGTGCAGAACCCGGGTTCCCAAACCCTTTTTAGGACAATAACATGCATATTAGTAATTATAATTAGCACTTTAGATTTCGAACGTTCGCATCCATTGTATTTAATAGGGTTCTAACGTTCGTGCGAACTTTCGGTCCGTTCGCGGGTTATGCTGCAAACCGAACCCGGGGGTGTTCGGCTCATCCCTAATGCTGATGCGGCCCACAATGAAATTGAGTTTGACACCCCTGATATAGTGAATTTGGTGTTGAGTTATTCACTTTAAGGTCATCACAGAGGACAAGGGGGCACTCTATACGTCTAGAGGAAAAAAGATTTAATCTCCAAATACGGAAAGGTTTCTTCACAGTAAGAGCTGTGAAAATTTGGAATAGACTCCCTCCAGAGGTGGTTCTGGCAAGCTCAGTAGATTGCTTTAAAAAAGTCCTGTATTTTTTCCTAAATGTACATAATATAACTAAGTACTGACATTTATAGGTAAAGTTGATCCACTGAAAATCCGATTGCCTCTTGGGGGATCAGGAAGGAATTTTTTCCCCTTCTATAGCAAATTGGATCATTCTTTGCTGGGGTTTTTCGCCTTCCTCTAGATCAACCGTATAGAATTGTGTATATGGGATTGTATTTTTTATTTTTTCTGGTTGAACTGTATGGACTTGCATCTTTTCTTCAACCTGACTAACTATGTAACTATGTAAGCTCTAATGAGCAGGGCCCTCTGATTCCTCCTGCTATGAATTGTAATGTAACTGTACTGTCTGCCCTAAAGCACTGCACAAACTGTTGGGGCTATATAAATCCTGTATAATAATAATAATAATAATAATAATAATAAAACAATAGAAAATCATATAGTGTAGTAATTCATAAAAAATATTTTGAAAGAAGAAAGAACGTCCGTGAAAAAAGTGATGACATACAGTGCACACACATGTTCAAAGATCCTACACCCATATGCAGTGCGTATTCACCACAAAAATTGTGCTGCGATTAAGTATGCAGCTGACCCACTTAGTAAAATGGATGAAAACCAGCATTCAATCTCCACTTCTCAAGATTTACTTCCTCTTTCTCCTTAGGGGACACTGTCGCTCTCTCAGTCAAAGTAATACCACCACATGATAGGTAACTCCCTTTAGGAAGCCAGGATCTACAGCAGCTATTTCCTGTACTCTGTATGAAATCCAACTTACAGCCTGCACATACCATGAATTAACTTGGTGCAACCATCCTGGCATATTTTTTTACATGCGATTACTGCCGATGGCTATAGCCACTAGTGGTAATTAGGGATGAGCCGAACACCCCCCGGTTCGGTTCGCATCAGAGCTTGCGAACGGACCGAAAGTTTGCGCGAACTTTAGAACCCTATTAAAGTCTATGGGACTCGAACGTTCGAAATTAAAAGTGCTAATTATGAAGGCTAATATGTAAGTTATTGTCCTAAAAAGGGTTTGGGGACCCGGGTCCTGCCCCAGGGTAAATGTATCAATGCAAAAAAAAGTTTTAAAAACTGCAGTTTTTTCGGGAGCAGTGATTTTAATGATGCATAAAGTGAAAAAAAAAAGTGAGCTATTCCTTTAAATATTGTACCTGGGGGGTGTCTATAGTATGCCTGTGAAGTGGCACGTGTTTCCCGTGTTTAGAACTGTCCCTGCACAAAATGACATTTCTAAAGGAAAAAAAAGTAATTTAAAACTGCTTGCGGCTTTAACCAATTAACGACCGCTCACTGTATATATACGTCGGCAGAATATCACGGACAGGCACAATCACGTACCTGTACGTGCCTGCCTTCATATGGGTGGGGGGTCCCATCGGACCCCCCTCCGGTACAGTGAGCGGCCGGGATATATTATCTAATAAAGGTTTTAACCCCCTAATTGCCCCTAGTTAACCCTTTCACCAGTGATCACCGTATAAGTGTTACTGGTGACACTGGTTAGCCAGTTAGTTATTTTGCTATTTAGGTTCCCCGTCAGGTTTTTATATAGAGTCAGGTACCCCCATATATTACCTAATAAAGGTTTAACCCCCTGATTGCCCCTAGTTAACCCTTTCACCAGTGATCACCATATAAGTGTTACGGGTGACGCTGGTTAGTTAGTTTGCTTTTTATAGTGTCAGGGCACCCACCGTATATAACCCAATAAAGGTTTAACCCCCTGATCGCCCGGCGGGTGATATCAATTAGGTTTTAGTGTCAGAGAGGGTCTGCGTCGCCCCAGGCAGCGTCAGCTTAGTGCCAGTAACGCTAACACCCACGCGTGAAGCATACACCTCCCTTAGTGGTATAGTATCTGAACAGATCAATATCTGATCTGATCAGATCTATACTAGTGTCCCCAGCAGTTTAGGGTTCCCAAAAACGCAGTGTTAGCGGGATCAGCCCAGATACCTGCTAGCACCTGCGTTTTGCCCCTCCATCCAGCCCAGGCCACCCAAGTGCAGAATCGATCAATCACTGTCACTTACAAAACACAACACACATAACTGCAGCATTTGCAGAGACAGGCCTAATCCCTGTGACTCCAGTGCTGTAGGAGGTGATTTCACCACCACAGTTAAAAAAAAAAAGAGCATATATGCCGAAGCATGGGGGCAGCAGGGATAGAGGAGCGATTTTGCTCCTAATGCCGCGTACATACGGTCAAAATTCCGACGGAGGCATGCCCGTGGAAAAGTCTGACCATGTGTGTGCGGCTTAACTTTTGCGGGAGGATGCCCCCATGCTTCGGCATATATAAATGGTGCATGTATGCCCATCATTAGAAGTGGGTGAATGAAGGGAGGTATTCTAATGGTGGGCATACCCACCGATCAATCTCTTTTTTTCGTTCAGCCAACAGGCTGCATGAAAAAAGATTACAATACATGTCCAACAAGGACCAGCAACGTACTGGTATGTTGCTGGACTTTGGTTATACCAGATTGATGGCTGCGGGTTTAGGTATCATCTTGGTATCATTCTTTTCAGCCAGCGGCTGACTTTCATGTAAAAGCAATACTAGCGGCTAATGTCCCCCCCCCCACGGATATAAAAAGTGCCATTGGGAAAGCATTTTATCACACCGATCTTGGTGTGGTCAGATGCTTTGAGGGCAGAGGAAAGATCTAGGGTCCAATAGACCCCAGTTTTTTCAAAAAAAAAGAGTACCAGTCACTAAATATTGCTATCATAGGGGATATTTACATTCCCTGAGATAACAATAAAAATGATAAAAAAATAAATAAATATGGAAAGAACAGTTTAAAAATAAAATAAAAAAGCAAAATTAATAATAAAAAAAAAAAAGCACCCCTGTCCCGCCCTGTTCTTGCGCAATGGCGAACGCAAGCGTCGGTCTTGCGTCATATGTAAACAGCAATTGCATCATGCATGTGAGGTATCACCGTGAAGGTCAGATCGAGGGCAGTCATTTTAGCAGTAGACCTGCTCTGTAAATCTAACGTGGTACCCTGTAAAGGCTTTTAAAAATGTATGTAGTTTGTCGCCACTGCGCGTTTGTGCGAAATTTTAAAGCATGTCGTGTTTGGTATCTATGTACTCGGCCTAAGATCATCTTTTTTATTTCATCAAATATTTGGGCAATATAGTGTGTTTTAGTGCATTAAAATTTAAAAAAGTGTATTTTTTCCCCCAAAAATGCGTTTGAAAAATCGCTGCGCAAATACTGTGTGGAAAAAAAAAATGCAACACCCACCATTTTAATCTGTAGGGCCTTTGCTTTAAAAAAAATATATAATGTTTGGGGGTTCAACATAATTTTCTTGCAAAAAAAAAAATGTTTTCATGTAAACAAAAAGTGTCAGAAAGGGCTTTGTCTTCAAGTGTTTAGAAGAGTGGATGTAAGCTTCCTAATGTTGTGTATAAAATGCCAGGACAGTTCAAAACCCCCCCAAATGACCCCATTTTGGAAAGCAGACACCCCAAGCTATATACTGAGAGGCATGTCGAGTCCATGGAATATTTTATATGTTGACACAAGTTGCGGAAAAAAGACAATTCATTTTTTATTTATTTATTTTTTGCACAAAGTTGTCACTAAATGATGTATTGCTCAAACATGCCATGGGCATATGTGGAATTACACCCCAAAATACATTCTGTTGCTTCTCCTGAGTACGGGGATACCACATGTGTGAGACTTTTTGGAAGCCTAGACGGGGACCCCAAAAACCAAGCACCGCCTTCAGGCTTTCTAAGGGTATACATTTTTGATTTCATGGCAATCAAATACCATTAAAAGAAAGCTCTATTTGTGGGAAGAAAAGGATGCAAATTTCGCTTGGGTACAACATTGCATATCCGCACAATTTCCAGTTAAAGCAGCGCAGTGCCAAATTGTGAAATCACGTCTGGTCATTAAGCTGCGTAATGGTCCGGGGCTTAAGTGGTTAATGTAATGTCTGGTAATATGGATGAAAATCATTGAGAAAAATGGCATGGTTATCTCCCCCCCCAGCCCTTTACCAGCCCCTTTGGGTCTTGTATGGATATTAAGGGGAATCCCGCACCCAAATGAAAAAAAAAAAAGGCGTGGGGCCCCCAGGCCCTATATACTCTGAACAGCAGTATACAGGCAGTGCAAACAAGACAGGGACTGTAGGTTTATTGTTACGTAGGATATGTTTGTAATTTTGAACTGGTACATTTTTAAAGTGTAGCTCCAGCCAAAAAAAAGCTTTTTGGAAAACTTAAGGAAGGTTATCATCCCTGTATCATTTGTTTTGCTGTCTGTGCACCTGTTCAGAACATTTCACCTCACTTTCCGTCCCAATGACAAATGTTTTTAGAAAAATTGGGGTTTTTATTGAAACAAGGATTGGTGATAAAGCACCAGTGGAGAGAAGACACATTTTTCCCATATTAACTCTTACAGGAGAGAATTTCCCTTCCTAGGGGTAGATTTCCTCTCACTTCCTGTTGTCTCATTCCGTTTGCAAGTAGGAGTCGTTTGTAAGTTGGATGTTTGAAAGTAGGGGCCTGCCGTATATACTCTGCAGAAATTTGTCCCTTAGGTGTTGGTGTTGCCACAACACTGTAAGCCCTCACAGTTACTCTTGGTGGGCGCAGGAATGGGCCCTGCTGTGAATTATTAGATCAAGAATTGTAATTACATGCCCCTGTTGAACTGGGGCTAAAAAATTGTGCCTTAGGCACTGGTGCCACATCACTGCAACCCCTCACAGATACTCTAGTTGGAGCGCAGGATTGAGCCCTGCTGCAAAGTATTGCATCAAAAAATTTAATTACACGCCCCAGTTAAACAGGGGCTGAAAATTTTGGCCTTAGGCACTGGTGCTGGTGCCACAACACTGCAACCCCTCACAGAAACTCTAGTTGGAGTGCAGGAGTGAGCCCTGCTCCAAAGTATTGCATTAAAAACTGTAATTACACGCCCCTGTTAAACAGGGGCTGAAAAATTGGGACTTAGCCACTGGTGGCGGTGCCCAGAAACAAAAATGTTCTTACATGCTATCAGCATGATCATTGAGGAGGAAGAGGATAGTCACTCAGCATAACAGGATAGTCACTCTGCATCAGCATAGGCAGCATAGGCAGTCTCAAAGAAAATTATTCTGTTACATCAGCATCAGGTGCTTGGTAGCTGGTGGTGATCCAAGACTGATTCATTTTTATGAAGGTCAGTCGATCGACCGAGTCGGTGGACAGGCGCACCCTGTGATCGGTTACAAAGCCTCCAGCATCACTGAATGTACTGTACGTTCCGAAAGAACGCTGGATGCAGGACAGGCCAGTAGCTCAATTGCATACTGTGTAAGCTCTGGCCAGTGATCCATCCTCAAGACCCAGTAACCCAGAGGATTTTCGGTGGGAAAGGTGTCCAAGTTTGATCTTGCCCCTAGGTATTCCTGCACCATGTAAACCAGACGCTGGCGATGGTTGCTGGAACCGATCATACCTTGGGGCTGCGGACTAAAAAATTGTCTGAATGCATCGGTCAGACGGCCACCTTCTCCACCGTTCCTTCTTTGACTGACCGAAGCCTCAGCAACACGTTGTCCAGGACCAGGAATTTGTAACCTCCCAGTCTTTGGGAACGGGTTGCACATACCTTTCTGCAAGGCCTCCCGAAGATGCTTCAT
Organism: Rana muscosa; assembly: GCA_029206835.1. Lineage (NCBI taxonomy): Eukaryota > Metazoa > Chordata > Amphibia > Anura > Ranidae > Rana > Rana muscosa. The sequence continues at coordinate 44,918,584 of CM055121.1, forward strand.
CCTCTGCTCCCTCTGCGATGGCAAGATAAGGTCCGCAACCTTACCCTTGTAACGTGGATCAAGGATTGTTGCCAGCCAGTAATGAGCCCTCTCCTTGATAGCACGAATACGAGGATCCTTACGCAGGCTTTGCAGGATCAGGGAGGCCATACATCGTAGGTTTGCTGAGGCATTTGGTCCGGAGTCCTCTGGGTCACTCAGGACGACATGATCCGCAGCCACCTCCTCCCAGCCACGTACAAGTCCATGGGTGTATTGGCACTGTAATTGATCCCTTGAAGACTGCTGCCGATGCTGAGTGCTAGGCTCCACATTCCTACTGACACAATCCTCCTCCTCGTCCTCGTCCTCTTCCTGTGTGATAGGCGGGCCAGCAGGAACACTGTCTGGATAAAGGCTGCATTGAGTGGTAAGGAACTCCTCCTCTTCCTTCCTCTGTTCTGCCTCAAGTTCCCTGTCCATTATTCCACGCAGTGTGTGCTCCAACAGGTGGACAAGAGGGAGAGTGTCACTGATGCATGCACTGTCACTGCTCACCATCCTCGTGGCCTCCTCAAATGGTGCTAGGACAGTGCATGCATCCCTGATCATGGCCCACTGGCGTGGGGAAAAAAAAACAAGCTCCCCTGACCCTGTCCTGGTGCCATATTGCAACAGATACTCATTGATGGCCCTCTGCTGCGTGTGCAGCCGCTGCAGCATGGCCAACGTAGAGTTCAACCTGGTGGGCATGTCACAGATTGGGCGGTTCTTGGGCAGGTTGTATTCCTTTTGCAGGTCAGCCAGCCGAGCACTGGCATTATATGACCGGCGCAAATGCCCACAGAGTTTCCTGGCCTGCTTCAGGACCTCCTGTAATCCCGGGTACCTGCCCAAGAACCGCTGCACCACCAAGTTAAGGATGTGAGCCAAACAGGGCACATGGGTCAGTTGTCCCTGTCGGAGGGCGGAGAGGAGGTTGGTGCCATTTTCGCAAACCACCTTTCCTGGCTTAAGCTGGCATGGCGTCAACCACCTCTGAGCCTGCCCCTGCAGAGCTGACAGAATTTCTGCCCTAGTGTGGCTCCTGTCCCCCAAAGCACACCAGCTCAAGCACCGCATGTCATCTTTTTGCCTGCGTACTTGCGTAGCCCCTTGAACGCTAACGGAGCACCGCTGGTTCCGAGGACAAAGCAAAGGAAGAGGCCATGGAGGAAGAAGAAGAGGAGGGGGTGGAGGAGAGAGGTGTGTCAGAATCACCAGTAGTAGCATTTTGGAGGCGTCGTGGCGGAACAACCTCCAACCCTACTGCACCTTGTCCTGCATCCTTCCCAGCTGCCAGCAGAGTCACCCAATGCGCCGTAAAAGATAGGCAATGTCCCTGTCCATGCCTGCTGGACCATGAGTCAGCGGTAATATGCACCTTACCGCTGACCGCCCTGTCCAGCAAGGCCAAAACATTGCCTTCCACATGCCGGTAGAGAGCCGGAATCGCCTTCCGTGAGAAAAAGTGGGATTTGGGAACCTGCCACCGAGGAACCGAACATTCCACAAACTCACGGAAGGGGGCAGAGTCTACAATCTGAAAAGGCAGCAGTTGAAGTGCTAGCAATTTAGCCAAGCTAGCATTCAACCGCTGGGCATGTGGATGGCTGGGAGCGAACTTCTTTCGGCTGTGCAGCAGCTGGGGCAGGGAAATTTGCCGGGTATAATCTGACGTCGGTGTACCGATAGCAGATTACCTGCAAGAACTTGGCTGTGACACACTTAATTCTACACCTTCATTCCTCTCAGTACAGGTTTCAGAGAGGACTGAAGGTATAGTGGGGTTGGAGATCCCAGCTGATGAGGAGCCAGGAGAGGTCTGCTTTGTTCTTTGGTGTGGGTATTTTTTGTATGCTGGCCAATGGACTGCATGGCAGTTCGACATATGTCTGGTCAAGCACGTGGTGCCCAAGCGGCTCATGTTTTGACCACGCGAGATACGCTTCAGACATATGTTGCAAATAGCAATGGTGAGATCTGCTGCACACGTCTCAAAAAAGGCCCACACCAAAGAACTTTTGGAATAACGCGCAGAGACAGCAGCGCCCTGAACATGCGGAACACTGCGGTGTGATGCAGTCGGTGTGCTGCCCTTAAGCTGGCCCCTGGAGGGCATCCTGCCTTGTTGGAGATGTGCCTCCTCCTCCTCCTCCTCCTCCTCCTCCTCATCTTATCTCCTATCTGGCACCCACGTGGAGTCAGTGACTTCATCATCCCCTCCCTCCTCATCACTGGAGCAAATCTGTCAGTATGCTGCAGCTGGGGGAACATAACTGCCAGATTGCTGTCCTTGTTGGGCACCCCCTCTCTCTGGGCTCACGTTACTGCCTTCCTCTAGCTGGGTACCATCATCAGAGCCTTCAAAACGCGGTGCATCCTTCTGGAGCATGTACCCAACACTGTGGTCAAACAGTTCGGGGGACTCCTCAGGAGGACATGGTGGGACTAGGGAAGGAGTGACTGATGCCATTGAGCCGAGGGAAGAGGGCGCTTTGGCAGCTGCTTTGCCAAAGTACCCTGAGACTGAGTGAGAGAGGATGAGGAGGATGAGGACAGCTTGGTAATCCACTCTACCAAGTCTTCGGCATGTTGCGGCTCAACATGGCCAGCTGCCGAAAAGAAGGACAAGCGTGTCCCACGGCCATGTGCTGATGAGGATGCACCATGTCCACGACCAGCACTGTTGCCTCTAGACACAGAGCCTGCTTGCCCTCTTTTATTGGCTCGTGACTGTCTGCCTCTCCTTGTTTGCCTTCCAGACATACTAATGGCCTGCAGTGAGATGTAGCTGCACAAAGGTGGGATGTATATATATATATATATATATATATATATATATTGTGACAGCAGGCAGGTAAAATCACCGGGTTGCATCCAGGATGGAAGATATATATGTCCTAGACTCAGGCTTTATGCCAATTTATACCACTAGGGGGAGTGCTGGGAGTCTTGCAGGGGAAGAGTTAATGAGCCCAGCTTAAGTAAGTGGGCTCATTAAGACCTCTACAAGAACTCCCAGCATGCTAAGGGAGATGCTCCAACCTGGAACCAGATCTGTGTGTATAGACTGGGGAGTTTGCTTTCTGTGCGATGAGATAAAGCCTGTGTGGCTATTGCTAAGAACTTCTAAAAGCAGGGAGCTTGGGACTGGGGCAGCACAAAGCTGTACCCAGTTGTTAGTTAGGGACACCAACACGTGTAGTGAGCGGTCAAGTTGACCAGGATTTATTTTCCTGTTTCTTTTGTTTTCTGTTATATTTTTTGTCTGTATATAGTTCAAATAAAACCGCACCCTTTTTGTTTTTCTCCTACCACTGTCTGCTGTGCCTAATTTTGTGTGGTGAACCCAACCAGGGGGTCACAAACACCCGCTGCCGAGCTAACCCCCTCACACTATACTTATACTGCAGCTAGCAGAATCAACTGCATGCTGTGGTATTAGTATGAGAACACCAGCAATTGTCTTCAGTTAGTTTTAGGTGCACACTGTGCAGAGGACACAGTACACTAACTGAAAATACTTGCAGCTCCCTGCCTGTGGTATTTGCATGAGAACACCAGCAATTGTATTGAGGTAAGCTTTAGGTGCACACTGTGCAAAGGACACTAAAGCAAAATACTGCAGCTCCCTGCCTGTATTTGTATCAGAACACCAGCAATTGTATTCAGGTAAGCTTTAGGTTCACACTGTGCAAAGGACACTAAAGCAAAATACTGCAGCTCCCTGCCTGTATTTGTATCAGAACACCAGCAATTGTATTGAGGTAAGCTTTTGGTGCACACTGTGCAAAGGACACTAAAGCAAAATACTTGCAGCTCCCTGCCTGTATTTGTTTGAGAACACCAGCAATTGTATTGAGGTAAGCTTTAGATGCACACTGTGCAAAGGCCACTAAAGCAAAATACTGCAGCTCCCTGCCTGTACTTGTATCAGAACCCCAGCAATTGTAATCTTTTGGTGCACACTGCAAAGGACACTAACGCAAAATACTGCGGCCTGTATTTGTATCAGAACACTAGCAATTGTATTCAGGTAAGCGTTTGGTGCACACTGTGCAAAGGACACAGTACACTAAGTGAAACTCTGCAGCTAGCACAATCACCTGCCTGCCTGTCAGTATAGAGAACAACAGGAACGGATCTAGCTAAACTGAATATAGTGTGTAAATATATATACAACACCTAGGATGCATATATATCCTCTACACACTGTAACTGCAGCTAACTGACTCGCCTGCCTGCTCTATCTAACTCAAATCAAATTACACTGTCTCTCTCTCTCTGTCTCTTTCCTTTAACCAACGCCAACACACTACACAAGGCCACCAAGCCGGTGGCCTTATATAGTGTGAGGCGCATGGGCGTCCGCTCCATAGGGCAAGGGGGGTCAATTGCCCTCCCCCCCCTGGATGTCAGAGTGAAGACACACTTGCCCCCTGTGTTGCAATGGCCTCCACGGCAGCCGTGGACTTTTTTTTCTAAGTCTGCAGACTGCTGCTGGCCTGGGGGCTGACGCTGCTCTCAGTCTTTTCCGACTATCCGCCCCTCCCTCCTCATCCCCGGCCCGAGCATCGGATTTGCTCTGCCGCTCGGGCCTCTGCTTAACATCACCGTGACCCTGACCCAGCTGTTTCATGATTGGCTGCTGCCTCAGCCTGCCTGTGTAAGTGTGCCTATGCCAATCCAGCCAGCACGGCGCCGGCTCCTCCAGGTACGTGGCGTGCAGTGGCCGAGACAAGAGACTGAATACGCTGCCAGTGCCTGCTCTATCACTGAAGAACTACAGGTAACAGCAGTGCCTGTGCCACGACACCACTGTTTACAACTTTTTGTATTGCAATGTATTGCAATACATCTGTGGTGTGGGCGGCCATATTTTGATCTTGATGAAAACAACCTATACATACAGTATAGGCTGTTTTCATCAAGATCAAAATATGGCCACAACAGATGTATTGCAATACATTGCAATATAGAAAGATGTACATTCTCTAGGCTATATTTATATGGGCATTGAGTGAAGCGGAATTATCCTCAAGAATGATGCCCCCCCCTGAAAAAAGTTCAGCAGATGCCCTTGGTGGGGCGTGTACCTACTCCTCTGAGCCATGATTGGCCAAAGCCACCCTGGCTTTGGCCATTTACAGCTCTCTGTACCTACGGCGCTGTGATTGGCCAAGCATGGGGGTCATAGTGCATGCTTGGCCAATCATCAGCCAGCAATGCACCGCGATGCCGCAGTGAATTATGGGCCGTGATGCGCCACTTGAATTTGGCACGAATGGTCCATAATGTTCGAAATTCGACGAACGGTCGAACAGCCGATGTTCGAGTCGAACATGGGTTTGACTCAAACTCAAAGCTCATCCCTAATGGTAATCATTGTGTTCTCCCTGCCAGGAAGGCTCCCCGTGCCCCCCGGTGGCAGAAAACAATAGTGCTGCGATAGGCATTCCCCCATCAACGTCCAACAGCTGTGATAGGAAAGAAAATTGAATCGTATGGGGTGCCATAGACAAAGGTGGAACAAGTTTCCCAAAAAAAAACTCTCTCATAATAAAAATTTCAAACAGTTACTAATTCATAGCTTTGTACAATATTGTAACTTATTTAATTTGTTCAGCCCTAAACTTTTCATCAAATGGTGTTTGACTTTAATGGCAAAATAAAAAAAAATATTAAAAGATGTCTTTATAAGCATGAGCTAATGTATTCAGGTAATGGTAGCAGTCATCAAGATGTAATTTGCCTCTCTGAAGAAAGTCATCAGTTCTATTGTGAAGAAGTGTGTGTATAAAAGGAAAGATAATAAACTAGGGAAACAAACTCCTTTTTTTAACTAAAAAAAGATCTTAAAGGAAAACACTATAAATATAAATGGTCTTTTCATTTGTGCAAAAGAGACGTCTAACTCAAGAAAAGACAAGAAAGGCTTTCCATTTTCAGGACAAATAAAACAAATGTAGACCTTAAAGTGTACATTACCCCAAAAATTCAAATTGTATGCACATGTCTGTCTAACTATGTTGTTCTGGGTAGGAGCCATTTTGTCAACACTGCTGAAATGCAGTGCATACAGATGGGGAATGTGCTTTCCGACTGTGTGTGAGGTCATCCTCTGCCCAGTCACTATAAGGACTAGGGATGAGCCGAACACCCCCATGTTCGGTTCGCAGCAGAACATGCGAACAGACAAAAAATTTGTTCGAACACGCGAACACCATTAAAGTCTATGGGACATGAACGTGAAAAATCAAAAGTGCTAATTTTAAAGGTTAATATGCAAGTTATTGTCATGAAAAGTGTTTGGGGACCTGGGTCCTGCCTCAATCTTTCCCCTCTTATACCCAGACCAGGGGACATGTATTAATGCAAAAAAAAGTTTTAAAAACGGCCGTTTTTTCGGGAGCAGTGATTTTAATAATGCTTAAAGTGAAACAATAAAAGTGAAATATTCCTTTAAATTTTGTACCTGGGGGGTGTCTATAGTATGCCTGTAAGGTGGTGCATTGTTCCCGTGTTTAGAACAGTCCCTGCACAAAATGAAATTTCTAAAGGACAAAAAGTCATTTTAAACTACTCGCGGCTATAATGAATTGTCAGGTCCTGGCAATACAGATAACAGTCATTGAAAAAAACGACATGGGTTTCCCCCCCCCCCCCAGTCCAGTACCAGGCCCTTTGGGTCTGATATGAATATTAAGGGGAACGCTGAACCAAAATAAAAATAAAAATGTGTGGGGGTCCCCCCCCAATTCTTTACCAGGCCCTTCAGGTCTGGTATGGATATTAAGGGGAACCCTGCGCCAATTTTTTTTTTTTAAATGGCGTAGGGGTCCCCTCAAAATCCATACCAGACCTTTCAGGTCTGGTATGAATTTTACGGGGAACCTGCGCCAAAATAAAAAAAATGGCATGGGGTTTCCCCCAAAAATCCATAACATACCCTTATCCGAGCACGCAACCTGGCAGGCCGCAGGAAAAGGGGGGGATGGGAGAGCGCCTCCCCTCCTGAACCGTACTAGGCCACATGCCCTTAACATGGGGAGGATGTCCCCATGTTGATGGGGTCAAGGGCCTCATCCCCACAACCCTTGCCCGGTGGTTGTGGGGGTCTGTGGGCGGGGGGCTTATCAGAATCTGGAAGCACCCTTTAACAAAGGGGACCCCCAGATCCCGCCCCCCCTATGTGAATTGGTAACAGGGTACATTGTACCCCTACCATTTCACAAAAAAGTGTCAAAAATTGTAAAAAACACACAGACACAGCTTGGGACAAGTCCTTTATTAAAAAAGAAAAAAAATCCAGTTATGTAATCCATTCTCGAGTGGGGGATACAGAGAAAAAAAAGGCTGACACGATCCGCCTCTATGGGAGGCGCCCGTCGAATGACGCCAGCCCCGCCGTGACAGCTCTTAACCACTTCTCTACTGTGCACGAAAACCCCCTTCCTGCCCAAGCCATTTTTCAGCTTTCAGCGCTGTCACACTTTGAATGACAATTGCGCGGTCGTGCGACGTGGCTCCCAAACTAAATTTGCGTCCTTTTTTTTCCCACAAGTAGAGCTTTCTTTTGGTGGTATTTGATCACCTCTGCGGTTTTTAATTTTTGCGCTATAAACAAAAGAAGAGCGTCCAGTTTGGAAAAAAACACTATTTTTTACTTTTTGCTATAATAAATACCCATTTTTTTTTTAAATAAAATTTTCCTCAGTTTAGGCCGATATGTATTCATCTACATATTTTTGGTAAAAAAAAAAAAATCGCAATAAGCGCGTATTGATTGGTTTGCGCAAAAGTTATAGTGTCTACAAAATAGGGGATAGATTTATAGCATTTTTTTTTTATTTTTTTTTATTAGTAATGGCGGCGATCTGCGATTTTTTATTGTAACTGCGATATTGCGGCGGACACATCGGACACTTTTGACACATTTTTGGGACCATTCACATTTATACAGCGATCCCTGCTATAAAAATGCATTGATTACTGTATAAATGTGATTGGCAGGGAAGGGGTTAACCACTAGGGGGCGGGAAGGGGTTAAATATGTTCCCTCAAAGTGTTCTTACTGTGGGGGGAGGGGACTGACTGGGGGAGGAGATCGATGGTTGTCCCTATGTACAAGGGACACAGCATCGGTCCCCTCTCCCTCACAGGACGTGGATCTCTGTGTTTACACACAGAGATCCACTTTCCTGCTCGTTTCCCGGGCAATCGCGGGTGCCCGCCGGGCACGAACACTGCGGCCTTGTGAATGCGGCGCGCGCACGCCTCCTAGCTCGTTTTAAAGGGAGGACATCATATGACGTCCTCCCAGAACGAGAGTATCCTCCGCCCGCCGTCTATTGACAGTGGGCGGGGGACAAGTGGTTAAATAGCTGAGGGCGGGGCCACCCATCACGTGCGGGGGTGAACCCCCCTCTGGCGCAAGGGGAAATGTTGTGGGGTTACCCAGTGACATGGACAGGTGAACCCGCCCCCCTCTGATGCAACGGGCCTGGTATGGAATTTGGGGGGACCCCCACGCATCTTTTTATTTTAATTTTGGTTCGGGGGGATCCAATGCCGTTTTTTTCAATGACTTTTATCTGTATTGCTGGGACCTGACAATTAATTATAGCCACGAGTAGTTTTAAATTACTTTTTTTCCTTTAGAAATGACATTTTGTGCAGGGACTGTTCTAAACATGGGAAAAATGTGCCACTTTACAGGCATTCTATAGACACCCCCCAGGTACGAAATTTAAAGGAATATTTCATTTTTGTTGTTTCACTTTAAGCATTATTAAAATCACTGCCCGCAAACAAACTGACGTTTTTAAAGCTTTTTTGCATTGATACATGTCCCCTGGGGCAGGACCCAGGTCCCCAAACACTTTTTATGACAATAACTTGGATATTGACCAGGGATGAGCCAAACACCCCCCTGTTCGGTTCGCACCAGAACCTGCGAACAGACAAAATGTTTGTGTGAACTTTAGAACCCTATTAAATACAATGGACTCGAACGTTCGAAAACTAAAGTGTTAATTATAAAGGCTAATATGCAAGTTATTGTCCTAAAAAGTGTTTGGGGACCCGGGTCCTGCCCCAGGGGACATGTATCAATGCAAAAAAAAGTTTTAAAAACTGCCGTTTTTTCGGGAGCAGTGATTTTAATAATGCTTAAAATGAAAAAATAAAAGTGAAATATTCCTTTAAATTTCGTACCTGGGGGGTGTGTATGATATGCATGTGAAGTGGCGCATGTTTCCCGTGCTTAGAACTGTCCCTGCAAAAAATGTCATTTTTGAAAGAAAAAAAGTCATTTAAAACTGACTTGCGGCTATTAATGAATTGACATGAATTCGGCGAACACCCGATGTTCATGTCAAACTTACGCTTGACTCAAACTTCAGGCTCATCCCTAATAAGGATGTGCTCCCTATTATAGGGAATAAACAAGCAAAGGGGGTTCTGCAGTCATGTGAGCTCCAAAGAAAAGGAAATAAAAAGGTAAACAACATTTTTATTTTGATTATAAAATTTTTATTATGGTGGACAAATAATACTCCCTTTTTTCCAGTTTCCTTTACCTGTATTTATTTTTACATATACTTTAAAGATATTGTCTACTTTACCTATAGATTTATCCAATCTTTTCAGACAACTCAAAGCAGTTAAAAGATAATGGACCTTATTTATTGAAGGGTAATGAACTAGAGCAGGAATAAATTATTTCAATATTCTTGTACTGTGAGATGCCCCAGATTTTGCACTCTACAGTTTTAGTAAATCAACCCCAATGTATTAATATTAGTTCACAGTTTACGTGGTATTGTTTCTACATTACCTGTGTATGTAAAATTCCTAACATTGCAAACAGTGGTTAGAAGGATTTAAAAACATTTTTTTTTTAATTTTGTTTTTGGAATGTTAGTACTGGTCTATGGTCATATTTTAGAGTGTACTTAATAGCAAACCATAAGCATTGTGGGTCCATACTTATCTTTACTTATCTTTAAAGTGGGAGTAAACTCCCATCTATGACTTTTACCTATAGGTAACCCTATAATTAGTACTGTAAATATCTTCTAAATGTGCACCATTTAGGAGATATTTACTGTACATGCAGTTGGTGACATCACTGGTGCAAGCGTTCTGAAGAAATATCCACCCGGGCTGTTCCTTCAGAGTCCTGTACTGTAAACGGTGGATCCCAAACGCATGCCCAGGAGTGACCTGGGCATGCGGCTCTGGCCAGTCACACAGTCGGAGTCCCCGATCCCAAAAGAAAGAGCGCCTGCAGCTGTGACAACGTGGCACTGGAAGGCTTCGTTTTCAGGTCATTTTAACATAATGACATACCCAGCGGTTTACTACCACTTTAAGTTAACAAAAAAGATAAGTTAAAAACATTAAAACTGTACCTACAGAATACTGTTTTTAAAAAAAAATACCACCTCAGTGTGCAGAACTCACTTTCACAATTGTCACAAATTTTAGGTCTATACTACCTTGTTTTTAATAAAGGGCATGGCTTTTTTTTTCAGCTGACACATGGTTGAACTCCTTTCTGCCACCTCTGGCAGTAGCCTTGTGTGGAGGGGCGGGGGGGAGGATTGTGTGAAAAGGTGAGGGCTGTACTGATGCAGAGATCAGAGCTTAACTGTTTAGAAGGGGTTGCAGAAATAAGTTGTGGAAAAAGGGTGCAGAGGTGAGATTTGGAAGGGGGTTTAGAGGTGCACTCTCTGCATAGCGCACTTTTTAACCCTGCATTATGAGCGTAACCCACTCATGAACCTTGCATTCTGAGAATAACCCACTCCTGAACCTTGCATTCTGAGCGCAACACACTCCTGAACTCTGCAATCTCAGTGCAACCCACTCCTGAACCTTGCATTCTGAGCGCAATGCATCCCTAAACCCTGCATTCTGACTGTAATGCACTAGTGAACCCTGCACTCTCTGTACATAGCACACTCCTAACCTCCTCATTCTGAACATAACACACTCCTGAACCTTGCATTCTGAGAGTAATGCATTCCTGAACCCTGCATTCTGAGCATAATGAACTCTACATGTAGCAGACTGTATTGTGTGTGTGTGTGTGTGTGTGTAACACTTCCAAACCATGCATTTTGAGAGCATAATGCACTGAACCCTACACTGAACCCTACACTCTGTGTACTCCTGATCCCTGCACTTGTGTGTTATGAAGTGGTTACCACTCCACCTAGCAGCATTAGGGTTGTTGGTTCAAATCCCAACTATGGCACTACCTCCCTGGAGTTTGCATGTTCTCCCTTTGCCTGAGTGGGTTTTTTCCAGGTACTCCGGTTTAAACCCACACTCCAAAGACATGCTGGTAGGTTAATTGGCTCCTGTCTAAATTGTTCCTAGTATAGTAGCTGTATGAATGTGAGTTAGGGACCTTAGATTGTCAGATCCTTGAAGGCAGCGACCAATGAGAATGTGTTTATATATATATATATATATATATATATATATTGTATTTATCGGCGTATAACACACACTTTTTTACCCTGAAAATAGAGAGTAAACCATGCCTGCGTGTTATACGCCGATATCTGTTTTTTTCCCAATGGGGGGCGGGGATCAGGCAGTCCGCCCCGGGTGTCACCCACTGGGAGGGCGTCAGGCCGGCCACCCCGCCTCTCCTGGCCGCGGGACAGCGCTGTAGAAAACATTACTGGCAGCCCTGTCTCTTGTCTCCTGTGTCAATATTAATCAAAGCATCTCTAATACCTGTAAGTAAGGACGCTCGTTCTGGCCGTTCTCCTCCTCCCGCTCAGCCTCCTCCTCGAGTGTAGATTTTGATTGGAGGAGGAGAGCGGTCATGTGACCATCAATGAAACAGCAGAGGAGAGTCACATGACCGTGTCTACGAGAGAACTGCATTAATTGAGGTATGTACTGTAGAAGCTTTGATTTGCAGTGAGAGTGACACAGGAACGGTGTAGAAGGGGCTGACAGTGATGTTTTCTTTACTTTACAGTATGCTGACAATGCTGTCCCAGGAGACTGGGTGTCTCCTGGGAGTGCAGAGAAGGAGGGGGGACTTTATAATGAAAGGGGGCTGTGTACTGTGCAGTGAAGGGGTCTGTGTTCTCTGCAGGGGGTCCATGTGCTGTGCAGGGGGCCTGTGTTCTCTGCAGGGGGTCCGTGTTCTCTGCAGGGGGTCCATGTGCTGTGCAGGGGGCCTGTGTTCTCTGCAGGGGGTCCGTGTTCTCTGCAGGGGGTCCATGTGCTGTGCAGGGGGTCTGTGTTCTCTGCAGGGGATATCTCTTCTCTGCAGGGGGTCTGTGTTCTCTGCAAGGGGTCTGTGTGCTGTGCAGGGGGTCTGTGTGCTGTGCAGGGGGTCTGTGTGCTGTGCAGGGGTTCAGTGTGCTGTGCAGGGGTTTCCGAGTGCTGTGCAGGGGGTCCGAAAAGTTTTTTTCCTGAATTTTCCCTCTTAAAATTAGGGTGCACGCCTGTGCGTGTTATACGCCGATAAATATGGTATAATGTGTGTGTGTAAAGCACTGTGTAAATTGATAGCACTATATAAGTTCCTGTAATAAATAAATATGCACTTCTGGCTTTATTTAATAATGCCCCATTAAAGTGGGAGTAAACTCCCATCTCTGACTTGTACCTATAGGTAAGCCTAAAGCCTATAATAAGGCTTACCCATAGATACTGTAAATATCTCCTAAATGTGCACCGTTTAGGAGATATTTACTGTACATGCAGCCGTTGATGTCATCGGTGCAGGCGCTCTGAAGGAATGGCATCCTAGGCCATTCTTTCAGGGTCCTGTGCCGTAAAAGGTGGCTCTCCGTGCATGCACGGGAGTGACATAATTACGGCTCTGGCCAGTTACACACCCGGAGTCCACGAACCCGGAAAGGAAAATGGGGGAAGATGGAAGTGGCCTTCATCAATGACAGCTTCGCTGGAGGCCGGGCTTTGTTTTCAGGTAAGTGTCACACAATGTGCTAGTATGTGATGCATACTAGCACATAATATTACCTTGCAGGTCAGAAAAAAAAACTCACCCATCGGTTTACTATCACTTTAAGACCCTCCCACTGGTGCAATTTGGCCACACCCACCCTATGACATGTCTGGAGAGCATGTTGGGGGGGGGGGGGTTGACTTCCTGCATCTATTCTCTGAGAAAAAAAGCCCTGATAAAGGGAATAGACTAACTTTAAGGCAGCTGTGGCAAATTAAGGAATAGAAATGTGGTGTTTTGGAGAACACACTGTACTACACAAGTATGCAGTAACATGCTGCAAACAAGAGAGATTTGCCTGTGTCAGCAATAAGTGTGCACTGTGAAAGCCCCATTTTGGAAAGACAGACAGCCTATGTCTTTAGATTTTCCCCTTGCTGCTATGCCTGTGGGGTATTCTGCCACAATCAGAAAATGTGGCAAATAATCTCTTTTCACCACATCCCTGGAGTACCCAGTAGATCCCCCACCTTTTCCCCTCATAACAGGGAGGGGTGAAATGTTGCCCTTAAAGGAGAAGTATAGCCAAAGCTTGTTTGGCTGTACTTCTCCTATGGATCACAGGAGTGGAATTTGTTTTGCACTCCTGTGACCCATTTTCAGCAGAGAGCAGGCTGAAGTCACAGAAATTGGTCCAGGCACCGCATCATCATGACAATGGAAGTTGGGATCCTCCAGGTGCCTCGACTGACACCCGGCTCAGCCTCTCAGTGAGCTGCACCCCCTCCACAGCCCAGTTGTCAGTGACCTGCTGGAAGGCTCTTGTGCACGCTCCTGCACAGGCCAGGCAACAGCATACATCCGTGCCTGTGTGCCGACGTGCATCTGGTGCATGCGCGGGGAGCGCGCACGTTAGCACTACTTGGCGCCATTATGCCCTTAAAAGGTCAGCAATTGCAGTGATGCATTGCTGTCTGATCTGCAGCTCTGTACCAGAAATCTGCATACCTGTTTATCTGTTACCTGTACCGACCCGGCTCTGCTTGACCATCCGATATCTCCAATCCTGACCTTGGCTTGCCTTGACCCTGCCCAGTCTTCTATTTGCCTACCTGCTACCAGACCTTGCCTGTACCTCTGACCACGCTTAAGCCTGATGAATCTTACCATCTGATTACCTGCTCCGACCCGGCTTGTCTGTCCCTTCTACTGTCTGCTGCTCCTGTGTGCACCTAACCTGGCTTGTCTCACCCTGCTCTAGCTTCCTGCTGTTCCTGTACCTGCCAGCTCCCGAGTCGCTGACCTGCAATCATCTCCTCTGCTGCCTACAGTTCCAGCCATCCCTGGAGGGTCATCACCTTGTCACTGTGCCAACCACTACATCTACCTCAGGCACTCCTACCTCACTGCGCTCTTGAGTTCACTGTCCTCACTCCAGTGACTCCTGAGCCAGGGCTGTAAGAGAGGTTTCCTCCTACAAGTCAGGCTCTACGATCAGGTACGTTCTGTACTTAACACCAGTGCTCCAGTGAGTGATGAGGGGCAAGAGCAGAGATCTATGACCGACAGTCTGCAGCTCTCTGCTCACGGAGCTGTCAGAACCGGGCGATCGGCGGTGTTTGATCACTCAGTTCTCAAAGCATGGGTGCTGGGGGACAGACGCAGGTAAGTATAAGACAGCAAAAAAGCCCAAACCCATACTTCTCTTTTAAAGCATCCCCAAAATATGTTCCTCCCCTCAATGCCATCACCTCAACACTCCTCCTCCACCTAAGCCCCAGCATGTTTTCCCTCCTCGATTTTGGAAGGGCTGGCAGCCTACAGCCATAGTTATTTCTACTGCAGCTATTCCTTCAGTGTACACATTGGATTACCTTTGGATGATGGCGGGCGGAAGACGCTCTCGTTCTGACCGGACTTCATATGACGTCAGCTACTTTTTTTCTGGAACTGGAACGCACTTTTCGATGACAGGCATGAAATGATACCCTTGTATTATAGAAAAGTGAAATGTCCTTTTCACTGGAAGCACCTCAACCCTCCTCCTCCACACAACCAGCATGACAATCAGCTCTGGCTGCTTTGTGGCATGCTGCAGTTTAGTGGAGGACCTCCTATGCAAAACATTAGTGGGTGACATTTTGCCTTTTGGGCAAAATGATGCCAACTGTGTTCCTGGTAATGTAATGTAGCACAAAAAAGCCATAAACGGATTGTAAGGTACCGCTGGTAAGAAGATGCTGTACATAGGGTGATTAGGGGGAATATTTTTCTTCCAAAATAGCAGGGAAGAGGTCTGTGGATCTGCCCTGGGAATAGCAGCCACAAAAAATGTCATCAGCTGCTCATAGTCACTTGGGAGAATATGGTGATATTTAGGTGTTTTTTTTTATTTTTTATGTGCTACTTCTAAATTTGTATATCTCAAAGTAAGGTTTCTATTTTATAGTACTGTGTTTTATTAATAGGCCTCTCAAAACATATATTTTAAGGCTTCCGATTGAAAAGGTTTAGTGGTAAGTTCTTGTAAGTGGACCTCTTGAAATTCGCCTATGGCTTCCACTATTCCTGCCTGAACTACTGGATCTCTTAATAGTCTAGTTCAAATGCCATATTGCACAATGCATAATAGTATTTGGAATTTAAAAAAGATGTACAAGCAGGAAAGTGGTCAGACCATATGCGAGACTCTATAGTTGCTAAAGGGGACCAACTTAAGGCGACATGGGATGCGAAAATGTAGTCTATGCGACTATAGGATGAATGAACAGCTGAATAAAAAGGGGTTAAGGGTGTGCCACACATCGACAAGTTGTAAACTATGAAGCTTACGATTGATAGACTGAATAGCAGGAAAGGGAACCTTGTGATTTCCTGGAGGAAGAGTCTAAGAGCGGGTCGAATATAGAATTAAAATCTCCTCCCAGAATTATACAGGAAAACCTTGGTTTGAGAGTAACTTGGTTTGAGAGTGTTTTGCAAGACAAGCAAAATTTTTTAATACATTTTTACTTCATATACAAGCGATGTCTTGATATACAAGTATCATGTCACAATTGAGTATAAAATAGAAGAGAGGCGCCTCTAAGTGTAGCAATATGGTTACATTTAATGAAGGTACAACATTTAGAAACTCACATGGTTGATGATTCAAACAGGCACATCTAAGTATGCAGGCATCCGGGGTAAAGCTGTCCACATAGACCATCCTCCTCACCGCCATTGATGTCGTCCCTTCCACGAGCAGTTCAAGCCTTGCTTTCAGATCGCTCAACTGCAGGGTAGTCTTCCCGGTCACAATTGCAGACTGACATTGGTGAGAGCCGGAGGTTCGGAGGATGGTCTATGTGGATCGCTTTACTCCGGATCCCTGCATATTTAGATGTGCCTGTTTTAATCATTAACCATGTGAGTTGCTAAATGTTGTACCTTTATTAAATGTAACCATATTGCTACACTTAGAGGCTCCTCTCTTTTTTTTTATATACTGTTGCTCTTGCTGGATTTTGCTTCTAATCCCTTTGTGGAGGCTTCCATTTGTGGATGGACATTTTATGGTTACACAACCTATCACATTGCTATAATCTTTTTATATGGACTATAAACTGAAGGACTTATGAATAAAGGTTGTGGAATGAATCATTTGAGTTTCCATTATTTCTTATGGGAAAATTTGCTTTGGTATACAAGTGATTTGGATTACAAGCATGCTTCTGGAACGAATTATGTTCACAATCCAAGGTTTTACTGTATATTCTTCTGAAAATTGTTCTAATCTTGTCAAAATATTAAACAGCACATGTGTTTGACCAGTATTGGGAAGGTATACATTTCCAAGTGTAAAGATTTGATCATAAAGTGTGCATTTAAGAAATAAGTAACCACCTGAGGGATCTGAAAGAATGTCTTTAGTAGTGACTGGTACAGAGGCATGGGAGTCTGATAGCTACACCCTTAGTTTTTTTTAAAGTTACTTAAAAACCAATGTTTATGTAGCGGGTATTTGAATTTAGTTAGGGAATCTGAGACCCTTTTATGGTTCTTGGAGGACTCTGGTGGTGTGAGGTTCCCTGCGGCCTGAAGGTGGCGCTGTCCCCCTGGGCCGGAGCTGAACACTCACCGCAGGACTGCATCCCTTTTTGTCCTTTCCTGGCGCTGGTACGGCGGGGCGGGGAACCTGCTGTGACGCAAAGGGAGAGGAGATAAAAGGGGTTCAGAGTCGGAGGACGCAGCCACGCCCAGGCACCTTCAGCCTGGGTGCTGGCATTCCAGAGTTCCGGGCCCAGGTGCCCTTGAGCCTTGACTTGGCTGGAGCGGTAGATGGAGTCCATCCCAGGCACCTTTAGCCTGGGGTGAGGTACTAATGCGTAGGCCTGGGACTCAGTACCTTCGACTGAGTTCCGCGAGGGTGGAGGAATCCGAGGGGGCCCTAATGCCTTGGGTGCCCGTGTCTGAGATCGAGGAGACCGGTGAGCGGAACTTCTCCGGAAAGTCTGGCACAGCATTTGCCGGTGACAGAGAGGCCTCCGGTAACTCTCTTGGACGGATGTCTTCCCTCTGACAGGGGCTGTGATAGCGAAGGTAATTCATTCTCTTGTTCTATATAGTCGGTTGCAGTGACTATACATCATAACCATTGGTGACACCACAGTGGTTAGCTCTACTTAAAGAATTGTGCCTTGACCTACTCCCCACGAATACTGAAGTGTTCTATGGGTCTCAACCTGTCTGTGCTGTATGACTATTTATTGCTGGAAGAGAAATAAATACGAGTTGGACCTTTTCAGTGTGTGGAACTCTGGTTACTAGGAGCAAAGGGAGTCAGTTCGAAGAAAGGATTTGACTCTGGGACACACACACAAAACCCGATAGTTCTGGATTTCACCTCCGGTCTCTCTGAAGGACATAGGCCGTGGTGTATCGCATCCCTCCCCCCCAGTACTAAACCCCTAGACAAGACCAACAAGCCAAGAATGAGAAGGGGTGAGAGGGGTGAGGTCGCTACACGTGGGGGCATCGTGTCTGGGATGTGTATTGTGTCTGAATTTGAACTTTGCTGCCCGGAGGAGTTCCGAGTAGGTCAGCCATATTGGCCAACGCGCCACAAGGCACACCTTAGCTGCGCAGTTCGTGGGCGGGAAGAAGAGGAATCCCGCGAACAAATGCAGAGTGTGGGAGGAGTCTGGCCATGCGGAAGAACACACGTGGGGATTAATGCGCGAAGGGGTCAGTGTGCATTGGAGCAGCAGCCAGTCAGGATGACCTCAAGTAGTCAGAGGATTTCTGTTCCGTCTACAGCGGAGATGACTTCCTTTGCTGCCCCGATCACGGATACAGGAATAAGACTAAGGCCCCGGGGCGGTTGGCTCTGTATACCTGCAGAGACATAGAGGCCCTAGGTGTGATCTGTCCCGGCTGTTCGGGACTGGTGGTGCAGTTGAAGCCGTTCGGGCGATGTGAGGTCTGCAAAGAGTTCCTCTTCGAGGTGGAGCCCTCCACAGAAAGGCCTCGCACCTTCCACCTCAACTACCTCACGGGTACTGCCACTTCGGAGGGAGAGATCGATGCCTATGCGTTTCCTGCGCGCACTGACCAGGGCGAAGTGACTGCCCCAAAGGAGATTGAGAGAGAAAAATCCGAGGATGCTGCCTCAGTCACCACAAGCTCCCTGCTCCCACCGCCAAGGAGGAAAGTTGGCCTGGTGATGGTATCCTGTGGTCGTGGAAGAGCTTTGCCCCGTCGCTTGCCTGGCCTGGATGGATCCGGAGGGAAGAGCCCTGGACATCCCTGTTCTTCAAAAGTCCCAGGTGAGCCAGGGGTTGGGACTGTGTGTGTGGTTGGAGGTGTCGGGAGCCCACAGTCGGTGGAACCCATCGAGGGGGGTGATTCCGTGTCTACGGGGAATTACCTGCCCGCAGAGTGTTATGACACCTCCGACCTACAGTCACTATCTGATGCCAGTGATGATGGGGAGATAGATGAAATCTTCCACAAGAAAGGATGGGACAAGATGAAGTTACCCTCGTCCCGTGTCACAAGGGACCCACCTATGTCCATTGGGGATAGTACATCCCGGGTGGAGGCCCCAGAGCCTAGGGAAGAATCTGGTCCCCTGTCTACACACTCGCTTCTTGAATCATCAAGTGTTTCACCTGCTCCTGTTGCGGGAGTGCAACGTGCATCACTGCGGGCTCCTAGGCTCAAGTCTGCCGAGGTGGTTGGAGTACCTCGACATCCTGAGTCAATCGTTCTGCCTGGAGAAGGAGACCATGCCACAATGCCACCCTTGGCAAGGCTGCAGCGTCTCTTTTGTCAGAAGGTTGCCCGAGAATATGGGTGGGAATACCCATATCTACCCCGAGAATTGTTTTATGAGGTGGAAGTTTTTCGACAGCGGTGGTACGATGATTTTGTATGGACAAAGCTGAAGGTACCTCACGCACGCCGATACCTCTCGTGTTCCCCTACAGTTACCAGAAAATTCAAGGACTGTAAGGCGGAGTGGATGTTGGGAAGGCACATCCATGCTGACAGGGTGGTTATCTGTCGGAAGGATGGAGGGAACATTGAGTACAACGTGGAGGCTTTTGACAAGCATTTGAAGCCTTTGTTCCTGCCACATCCGAAGTTTTATGTATAGGAGAAAAAAAGACTCCTTTATATTCCTCTTTTTTCTTTTTGCTGCTGACCTTTCCAGAGTATTTGCAGGAACACAGGGACTGTGCCCTACATTTTGGGTGTTTTGCCCTTTGGAGAAATGGGAGCTGTTATGGTTGTTTTTTTTTTTTTTTCTCCTTTCATCAAGAAAATAAATCAGTGACTTTGGGGCATAGCTAGTATAGGGTCACAGTACAGAAAAAAAAAGAAGAGAGAAAAGTTCATCTGGATTTGCTAAGTGTCTTGACCGGGGCATTGCCACCAGGTGGCTGTGTTGCGCAACGATTGTGTTTTTTCTGTACACTATACACCATGATCATTGGAGCGAGTGGGTTTCTCCTTGGATAGACCCATTCCTTCCAAGAAAACATATACATTGTGTTAGGATGTGTGTTTTCTTTTCTTTTCCCTCTGCAGGAGACTCATCTGTCAAGGCTGCTGAGAATGGGGTGGTTCTTCAATGTGTAGAATCATTTAAAGTTTTATATACCAAGTTCATTGTTTTATATTACTGTTTCCCTTTCCCGTTTTAGGTCCTGGCACAATTCATGACTAAATTGTGAGGTTGGATTCTATGTGTAGTTTGGTCTCTGGGTCGAACTTATGTTACCACTCCTTGGGAGACATGGGTTTGCACCACACACTGGGGACCAGTGTCAAATCACCAGGGGGAGAGTGTAGCAGGTAATTGAATTTAGGGGAGGTATCTGGGTGGTAGTGTAACCCAGATGCACTGATTGTTAGGGAATCTGAGACCCTTTTATGGTTCTTGGAGGACTCTGGTGGTGTGAGGTTCCCTGCGGCCTGCAGGTGGCGCTGTCGCCCTGGGCCGGAGCTGAACACTCACCGCAAGACTGCATCCCCTTTTGTCCTTTCCTGGCACTGGTACGGTGGGGCGGGGAACCTGCTGTGACGCAAAGGGAGAGGAGATAAAAGGGGCGGACGCCCTGACCTTGGGGTTCAGAGTCGGAGGACGCAGCCGCGCCCAGGCACCTTCAGCCTGGGTGCTGGCTTTCTGGAGTTCCGAGCCCAGGTGCCCTTGACCTGGCCGGAGCGGGAGATGGAGTCCATCCCAGGCACCTTTAGCCTGGGGTGAGGTACTAATGCGGAGGCCTGGGACTCAGTACCTTCGACTGAGTTCCACGAGGGTGGAGGAATCCGAGGGGGCCCTAATGCCTTGGGTGCCCGTGTCTGAGATCGAGGTGGCCAGTGAGCGGAACTTCTCCGGAAAGTCTGGCGCAGCATTTGCCGGTGAAGGAGAGGTTTGCCGGTGACGGAGAGGCCTCCGGTAATTCTTGGACGGATGTCTTCCCTCTGACAGGGGCTGTCATAGCGAAGGTAATTCATGCTCTTGTTCGATATAGTCGGTGGCAGTGACTATACATCATAACCATTGGTGACACCACAGTGGTTAGCTCTACTTAAAGAATTGTGCCTTGACCTACTCCCCACAAATACTGAAGTGTTCTATGGGTCTCAACCTGTCTGTGCTGTATGACTATTTATTGCTGGAAGAGAAATAAATACGAGTTGGACCTTTTCAGTGTGTGGAACTCTGGTTACTAGGAGCAAAGGGAGTCAGTTCGAAGAAAGGATTTGACTCTGGGACACACACACAAAACCCGATAGTTCTGGCTTTCACCTCCAGTCTCTCTGGAGGACATGGGCCGTGGTGTATCGCATCCCTCCCCCCCCCCAGTACTAAACCCCTAGACAAGACCAACAAGCCGAGAATGAGAAGGGGTGAGAGGGGTGAGGTCGCTACATTTATAATAGCGAGTTGACATTTTAGATGGGGCAGGCCCTTTAAAATGAGTTTCCTGCAAGAAAAGCACTTGTATTTTTCGTTTGTGCATATAGTGCAAAATTTGAGACCTCTTTTGTGGGCTAATAAAACCCTGTACAATCAGGGCACATACTGTAACCCTAGCCATTTAAAACCCCAAAAAAGGTGTGAAAAAAATTGACATCGATAAGCCCCAATAAAAATAATAATAATCGGGTCGGTGTAAAGGGACATTGATCTGAAAAAACAAGAAACTACAAACAGGGAGAACTCCCTTATGTAATTCTGAATGAATAGTTTGCATTAGAAAAAACATCTATTGGAGGGGTGCAATAGAATTGCCAGCAGCAGCCCCGATTACTAAGCCATTGTCAAGTATTTAGTAAATATTGAAACTATAAAGTGATTGTAAAGTGAGAGTTTTTTATCTTAATGCATTCTATGCATTAATATAAAAAACCTTCTGTGGGCAGCAGCCCCTCTCAGCCTCCCTAATACTTACTTGAGCCCCATCTAGATCCAGCAATGTTGCACGAGACACTCAGCTGGCCAGGACTCCCTTCCTCATTGGCTGAGACAGCAGCACAGATTCATTGGCTCCTGCTGCTGTCAATCCAAGTCAGCCAGCCAACGAGGAGAGCTGTGGCTCGGCTCACGTGCCTCCATAGCAAGCTGCTTGCTGTGGGAGCACTCAACAGAAGGGAGGAGCCAGGAGCACCGAAGAGGTACCTGAGAAGAGGAGGATCCAGGCTGCTCTGTGCAAATCCACTGCATAGAGCAGGCAAATATAACATGTTTGTTATTTTTACCTAAAAAAAAAAAAAAAGACTTTACAATCACTTTAAGCAGAGGAAGTATGGCTCACTTCATCGGGAATAATTTATAAAGGTTCAGACTTCATATATGTTTGAGCTAAAATAAAGGGACAAAGGGAGGAGGGAGAAAAAAAGGGGAAGGGGAGAGGAGGTGGAGGTTGGGGGAGGAGAGAAGTAGTGATAAAGTAGTTAAATAATATTCAGTAATAATAGTAGTATAAACTCTATAGTAGAGCTGAGTTAACTTTCAAATATTAATGCATTTTTAATACATAAAAACATAAAAATAAATAAGATTTCCTTTCTACTGTTTACTATTAAAAAAATAAAAATAAAATCTGCATTTACAATCACTTTAAAGGCATCTCCCAAGCGTCATTTAAAGGATTGGTGTTTTTCCAATGTCACCCTTGAAGTCACAGTAAAAAGGAAGACCCCCTTACTGTACAGTATTATGTATTGCATTGGTAAATAGGGATGGACGAACATCTCCCGGGACGGTTCGCTCGGTTTTATTAGGAATAGCTTGGCCTAAATCAGCCAGAACTGACAGCAGCCGGTAAATACATGTCAAATACATATAGGGTCCATTCACACGTCTGTAAAATGGGTCCGCATCCATTCCACAATTTAGCGGAATTGATTTTCAATTCCAGTCTGAAAAATTAGGCATTCACAGCCTGGATAAAGAAGTAAGTGTCGGCCAGTACAGGCCCCAAAAATTAGCCAACAGGCATTCATCTGACAGCAAAGAACTTTGTATTCTGTGGCTGGAGGTACATTAGGCATTCACAGGATAAATACGTTTCGGGCACTACAGGCCCCAAAAATTAGGCATTCAACGGACATAAAAGGCCTTTTATGCCGCTGTATTTACCCAAGAAGACAGGGACCATGAATAATTGTTATAGGTGGTGGTGGATATTTGTGGCCTGTCATGAGGAATTTGAATGAAACATGGTCTACTGGTCACATGTGTTGAATTCCTCAGAGATCCATGCCTCATTCATTTTTATAAATGTGAGGTAGTCAACACTGTCGTGAGCTAGGCGAGTGCGCTTATCGGTCACGATCCCCCCTGCTGCGCTGAATGTCCTTTCGGACAGGACACTGGACGAGGGGCAAGCCAACAGTTCCATTGCAAATTGTGCAAGCTCTGGCCAGAGGTCAAGCCTGCCCACCCAGTAGTCCAGGGGTTCATCACTTCTCAGAGCGTCCACATCGGCCGTTAATCCGATGTAGTCAGACACCTGTCGGTCTAGGCGTTCCCTGATGCTGGATCCGGATGAGACCTGTCGATGGGTCGGCTGAAAGAATGATCTCATATCAGAAGTGACCAAGACATCTTCAAACCGCCCTCTTCTTGCAGGCGCTGTTGGATTGGTATCCACAACTGTTCCTCTGGGAGTGGAAATTCCTCTGCCAGCGCACGCAAAAGCAGAATGCAGCATTTCTCGAAGCAAGGCCTGGAAGTGCTCCATTCTGACAGCCCTCTGTGATGGTGGTAACATTTCTGCCATTTTTTGTTTGTACCGGGGGTCCAAGTACGTTGCCACCCAGTAATGGTCCTTGCCCTTTATGCTTTTTATACGGGGGTCCCTCTTAAAACACTGGAGCATGAAGGCCCCCATTTGCACTAAACTGGAAGCAGTGTGGTGGCCTGGCTCCTGCTCGTCATCATCCAGGATAATGTCGTCCTCGATCTCCTCCCCTCATCCACGAACAACAACAGCAGGGATCCCAGAAAGGTTTAAAGCATGCTCTTCTTGCTCCTCCTCATCCGCCCCAGCACCATCCTCCTCTGACTCCTCTTCAGACTCCTGTTGTTGACTTGTCTCAGATAGAGTAGCCCCCCTGGGAATTCATCCAGCATTACGACTTCCTCATCTTCCTGCTCCTGCTCCTCGACGGCTTGATCAATGACACGACGCAATGCACGCTCCATAAAGAAGGCATAAGGTACGATGTCACTGATGGCACCATGGCTGCGACTGACCAGTTTGGTGATCTCATCAAATGGCCGCAAAAGTCTGCATGCTTCGTGCATGAGCAGCCACTGACGCGGTGAAAAAAAACAAGATCCCCAGAACCTGTTCTGGCGCAGAGTTCGTACAGGTAGTCGTTAACTGCACATTTCTGCTGGAGCAGCCTATCAAGCATATACAAGGTTGAGTTCCATCGCGTCGGGCAGTCACAAATAAGACGTCTGACCGGCAGATTGTGTCGCCGCTGAATGTCAGCAAGGCGAGCCATGGCCGTGTAAGATCTTCTGAAATGGGCCGAGATTTTCCTTGCCTGCCGCAAGACGTCCTGGACCCCAGGGTATTTGACAACGAATCGCTGCACGACCAATTTCAAGACGTGTGCCATGCATGGCACGTGTGTAATTTTGCCCTGTTTCAACGCGCTCAGCAGATTGGCACCGTTGTCGCACACCACTTTACCAACTGTCAAATTGAGCGGTGTTAGCCACTGATCTGCCTGTGAACGCAAAGCTGAAAGGAGTGCAGGGCCAGTGTGGCTCTTGGCTTCCAGGCACAACAGACGCAGCACAGCATGGCAACGTCTCACCTGGCATGTCAAATAGGTTCTGGGGATCTTGGGCGGCGCATCGGAAGAGATGGTAGCAGCGGAAGAGGAGGAGTCAGCCGAGGAGGTGAGGGATCATGGAGTAGGAGGAGAAGAAGAGGCATGCCTGCATGCAATCCGTGGCAGTAAAACCAAATCTACACGGGTGCCACGGGTTACATGCTTGACGGCCGTCAGAAGGTTCACCCAGTGGGCAGTAAAAGTAATATACCTTCCCTGCCCGTGTTTGCTAGACAACGTGTCTGTGGTCAGATGTATCTTGGCACCGACACTGTGTGCCAGAGATACATTCACTTGCCGCTGAACATGGCCATATAGCTCTGGAATGCCCTTCTGGAAGAAATATTTCCTTCCTGGGACCTTCCATTGTGGTGTTCCAATGGCCACAAATTTTCGAAAGGCCTCCGAGTCCACCAGTTTATATGGCAGTAGTTGGCGGGCTAGGAGTTCTGACAAGCCAGCGGTCAACCGTTGGGCAAGAGGGTTATCCGGCGTCATCATTCTTTTACGCTCGAACATTTGGCCCACGGAAGCCTGCCTTTTTCCAGATAAACTTGCGGACTGGATGATGGAAGGTGGAGTGGATGACAACTGTGAAGAGAGAGGAGAAGTAGTAGAAGAGGCTGGACGGTGAGAGCCTGGAGTTTGGCTTTGTGGGTTCTGACAGCGTTGCTCCCACTGGGCTCGGTGATGGGAGTTCATGTGCCTTCTTAAGGCGGTCGTCCGTAGGTGAGTGTTGGGCTTACCGCGACTTATGCGTTGACTGCAAAGGCTGCAGATGGCAACACTATTGTCAGCAGCGGACACGTTAAAAAAAGCCCACACTGCTGAGCCATGTGCCAGCGTCCTGGGAGCGCCAGATGTGACCGTACATGGTTGATGGCTCGCTCTGAGTCCTGATACATTAGCAGTCTTGTTTGTCCCTCCTGTGCAATGTAAGTTCCGCCTGCCTCTCCTCCCTATCTGCTGGTCCATCTCTACCTCTGAACTCCCCTCCTGGTCCTCTCTTGTGGGCACCCACGTGACGTCCATAGACACATCATCATCTACGTCACCTTCCCCACCACTAACATTAGAGATCTTGGAGTAGGCAGCAACAGCGGGGACCAACATCCTTGGGCTGATCTGGGTACTGTCGTCAGACTGCTGAGTGGCGGTTGTTGCTACCTCCTCTTCCTGATCCAATGTCAAGAATGCCTGCGCATCAGAGAAGTCTTGTGATGGATCGGAAAATAATTCCTGTGACTCAAGCGGAGGGTATATGGTGGCGGTGGTGTTGGTGGTAGTGTCTTTGGGGGTGCACACAGCAGAGAGTGAAGAGGGTGCAGATAGAGAGGATGAGGAGGGTGCAGAAGAGTAAGGCTGAGTGAGCCACTCAACCAAGTCTGGTGCGCCCTTTGACGTAATCGAACGCACCTTCTGCAACTTCCCACTTTGGCTCCGGCCTGGTGCTCCTGCCCTACCCCTACCACCCCAGTGGAAGGGCCTGCCTCTTCCTCTGCCTGTCATCTTTTTAAATGACCCTGTGACAAAAGGCTGTAGAGAAGGGCAGTATATGTGGAAGAAGATATATAACACCCCACTTCAAACAGTCGTTTTCGGGGGCCACTGGTCTATCACAGCAGTTATAATACTTTTTTCTAATTGCGTTTGTCACTCTTTGTAGTATCGCTGCAGAAACTCTCAGCAGTCACAATGCTGCACAGTAGAAATGCACTATACTATTCTTCCTATATGTGAAAGTTTTTTAATGCGTGTATTAGACCCCTATATACTGCACACCAAATAGTACACCTATACCAGTCCTTAAAATGAACTTTTGTGGAGCTTTATTGGTTAGCGATTTTAGTCGCTAGTCTGTGCCTGCGACACACAGCGGCAACTTGTACCTAAACCGAGAAAAGAGCTGCAACAGAACCGCTCAGAAGCTGCACAGTAGAAATGCTGCACAGTTGAAATTCACTATATATTATATAGTATAGTATATAGTATATATTATATAGTATGTTTGAAAGTTTTTTATGCATGTATTAGACCCCTATATACTGCACACCAAATAGTACACCTATACCAGTCCTTAAAATGAACTTTTGTGGAGCTTTATTGGTTAGCGATTTTAGTCGCTAGTCTGTGCCTGCGACACACAGCGGCAACTTGTACCTAAACCGAGAAAAGAGCTGCAGCAGAACCGCTCAGAAGCTGCACAGTAGAACCGCACTATACTATTCTTCCTAGAGTATTTTATGCATGTAGTACACCCCTATTTACTGCACACAAAATAGTACACCTATACCAGTCCGTAAAAATAGGATTTTTTACTCACCGTAAAATCCTTTTCTCTGAGTCCATGGACCGACACAGCTTCTCTATTGACAAAGTGGGTATTATCCGTTAATTAGGAGTGACTAGGCAGAAAAACTTGTAAAAAGTGTTGCATCACACCTTCTACAGTACCGCCCAGGGGGCGGACCCTCTGGGTATACCCTCTCAGTCTGCACATCGCAGATCAGTTCGTCAAAAAGCAGTACAAACTTAAAAGGAGGGGTGGGTGCTGTGTCGGTCCATGGACTCAGAGAAAAGGATTTTACGGTGAGTAAAAAATCCTATTTACTCTTTCGTCCATGGACCGACACAGCTTCTCTATTGACAAAGTGGGACGTCCCAAAGCAGTGTCAGAGAAAAAACGAGGGGTGGTAACAGCATAAAAACAAACTTCACCCCAAAACACAAAACAGCACTCCTCCAACGGAGGAGTTGCAACTCTAAACAGCCGCCTGCAAAACCTTGCGGCCGAAAGAGGCATCCGAAGATGCACCTACATCAACTTTGTAGAATTTTGTGAAAGTGTGAGCGGACGACCAAGTCGCCGCTTTACATAGTTGGGAAACAGACGCTTGATGTCGGAAAGCCCAAGAGGCACCTATTGCCCTGGTCGAATGCGCCGTGACAGGAAAGGGGGGCGCCTGACCCTTTAAGGCGTAAGCCTGGATTACTATCTGTCGGATCCACCTAGAGATGGTGGCCGATGAGACTGCTTGGCCCTTCTTGGGACCAGCCACCGAAACAAACAGTGAGTCTGACTTCCGGAACAGGGAAGTAGCAGATATGTATACTCTCAAAGCTCGGACAACGTCCAAGGAATGCAACGCCGACTCCTTAGGATTCGACGGCTGAGGACACAAGGATGGAAGTACAATGTCTTCGTTGAGATGAAAAGCCGAAACGACCTTCGGAAGAAAGGAAGGCTGCGGCCGCAGCACCACCTTATCCTTGTGGAAAATCAAATAGGGAGCCTTGCAGGACAAGGCTGCCAGCTCAGAGACTCGTCTAACTGACGTAACAGCCACCAAAAAGACCACCTTCTGAGAAAGTGTCAACAGGGGAATATCTCTAATATTCTCAAACGGTGCCTTCTGAAGCACCGAGAGGACCAGGTTCAAGTCCCACGGAGGTAACGGGGGGCGGACCGGAGGGGCCACATGTCGAACCCCCTGCACAAATGTACTCACGAGAGAGTGAGTCGCCAGGGGTCGCTGAAAAAAGACAGCCAGGGCAGATATCTGTCCCTTAATCGTACTTAGGGCAAGCCTTTGGTCTACCCCATGCTGTAAAAACAGCAGGATTCTGGAAACCAAATAGGTACGCGGATGCCATTTCATTTCCTCACACATGGAGATGTAGGCCCTCCAAGTGCGGTGATAGACCTTCCTAGAGGACGGTTTCCGAGCACTTCTCATAGTAGAAATTACTGAGTCTGACAGGCCCCGGTCTCTCAGTACCTGGTTCTCAACAGCCATGCCGTTAAAGCCAATGACTGTAAAGCAGGATGGAATATGGGACCTTGCGACAGCAGGTCCTTCCGTAGTGGTAGGCGCCAGGGGACGTCTGCTACCAGACGTACTAGATCGGCGTACCAAGGACGCTGAGGCCAATCTGGAGTGATTAGGATCATTGGAATTCCCTCTGCCTCCACTCTGCGGAGCAGAAGAGGAAGAAGCCTTAAGGGAGGGAAGGCATAGATTAGCCGATACTGGCCCCACGATGCTACCAACGCGTCCGTTGCGTCTGCCCATGGGTCTCTTGACCGGGCCACAAACCTCAATACCTTCCGATTGAGTCGGGAAGCCAGAAGATCTACGTCTGGTGTGCCCCATCTTTGGCAGAGGAGTTGGAACACCTCCGGGTGTAAGGACCATTCTCCCTGGTCCAGCATCTGGCGGCTCAGGTAGTCCGCCTGCCAGTTTTCCACACCCGGAATGTACACGGCCGACAGTGCCGGTACGCTCCTCTCTGCCCACTTCAGGATGCGAGCGATCTCCGATGCTGCAGCTGAGCTTCTTGTTCCTCCTTGATGATTGACATATGCCACTGCTGTGGCATTGTCTGACTGGATCCTGACTGGACGCCCTTGCAGTCTCTGAGACCATTTGAAGAGGCACAGCTTGATCGCCCGGATCTCCAGGACATTGATCGGCAGGAGGGCTTCCTCTGGGGTCCAGCGACCTTGCGCCGACTGGACACCCCAGACTCCCCCCCCAACCTGTAAGGCTGGCGTCCGTCGTGATCACTATCCAGTAAACCGGAAGAAATGACTTCCCGGCCATTAGAGCCGGTGCTGTCAGCCACCATACCAGGGATCTCCTGACTAGGTGGCTCACTCGGATTTGATAATCCAGAGATGAAGGGCATCTGTTCCATCTGGACAGAACTTCCCTCTGTAACACTCGAGTGTGGTATTGAGCATATGGGACCGCCTCGAAGGAGGCTACCATGAGGCCCAACACTCACATGCAAAAACGGAGTGACGACCAATTCCTGGAAGTCAGCTGCCGTACTGCAGCCCGGAGGGTCTGCAACTTCTCCACAGGGAGGAATACCTTTGCCTCTGAGGAATCCAGAATCAACCCCAGGTACACTAGGCGTTGAGTGGGCACCAATACTGACTTTTGCGTGTTTAGTATCCAACCACAGTCTCGAAGAGTCTGACAGGTAATGGACACGCTTACCTCTAATTCTGAGCTTGAAGGGCCCTTCAGCAGAAGGTCGTCCAAGTAACCTGTGATAGCGATACCCCGCTGTCTTAGAAGTGCCAGAATCGGAGCGAGCACCTTGGTGAACGTCCTGGGTGCTGAGGCAAGGCCAAACGGGAGGGCCACAAACTGGTAGTGGTTCTTCCCGATAGCAAATCGCAGAAACCTCTGGTGTCTGGAGTATATGGGGACATGCAGGTATGCGTCCTTGATGTCCAAGGAGGCCAGAAAGTCCCCCGGATGGAGAGCCGTGACTACGGATCGAACCGACTCCATCCGAAATCTTTGTACCTTCACAAAGCAATTGAGGGCTCTGAGATCCAAGATTGGACGAACCCCCTCCTTCTTTGGCACAATGAACAGATTTGAGTAAAAACCCTGACCCCGTTCCTGTTCTGGAACTGGAATAACTACCCCGCGTTCCAGTAGACCCTGGACCGCCCCATACAGGGCCTCCCGACGGGTCGGTAGTAGCTGGAGATTGGAGGTGATGAATCTGTCTGGTGGACAAGAGAGAAATTCTATCTTGTAGCCTGAGGAGATTACTTCGCAAACCCACCTGTCGGAGACTAGAGCAGTCCACTGAGTCGCGAATTTGCGAAGACGTCCCCCCACCCGAGAGCTGGGTGGGGGCGGACCTTCATGTGGACGCAGATTTGTCCACAGGCTTGTTGGGTCTGCGGGACCAAGGACGCTTTTGTCCTTGGGCAGGCGCTTTATCGGCCTGGGGTCTTTTCCCTGTCGCCTTAGGAGGGCGAAAAAACCGCTTACGTGCAGTAAAGGAGGGCCCTTGCCCTTGGCGTGGTCCCCTACCCTTGCTAGTTTGGGGAAGCAAAGTGCTTTTACCTCCTGTAGCATCCTTGATGATGTCATCCAGAGAAGCCCCAAAAAGTCTGTCGCCCTTAAAAGGCAGATCCAATAGGGCTTTCTTGGAAGTCTGGTCCGCAGACCAGCCCTTTAGCCAGATCAGGCGGCGTATTGCTACTGCATAAACCGAAGCTCTTGACAGCAGGGGAATAGTATCCATGTCTGACTCGCAGACAAACTTAAGGCCCTGGACCAACTGGTCGGCCAAAGTTATCTCATTAGGAGGAGCATCTCGCTCCTTTAACCCCTGGAGTAGCAATTTTGCCCATTCAGTAAGTGTCTGAGACACTAGGGCCCCCGCCAATGCCGGGCGTACTGCTGAGCCTACCACTGAGTATAGGTAGCGAGCGAGTGCTTCAGCCTTCTTATCCACAGGGTCCTTGAAAACAGGAGCCCCTTCTACTGGAATAGTGGTGGCTCTATTAAGTCTGGACACCGAAGGGTCCACTATAGGGGGAGAGGTCCATATCTTCAGAAAACTCTCCTCAAAGGGGTACCGTACTGCAAACCTCTTTGGGGCTGTAAAGACCCTCAGTGGGTTCTCCCATTCCTTGTATAAGAGTTTGTCAAAATAAGACACACAAGGGAACACCTTAGCAGTGCGGGCAGGTTTACGAAACCCAAAGGGGACTGGAGTATCTGCTACTTCTTCAGTCCTTTCCAACTTTAGCGTATCCCGCACTGCAGTAATAAGGTCAGATACCAAAGCCGTCTCGCGTACTGACCTGGACTTGGAGTCCTCCTCACTGTCCGATCGGTCACGGTCTGCAGTCTCTGATGCATCAGAATCTGGGCCATGAGCCGTAGCTGGACCTGGTTCTGCATCAGAAATATCCCCAGAAGATTGCAGGGGACGGGGGCGTTTATTACCCCCTGTATTCCCGTGTGCTGCTTCCACCCTGGCAGCAAACGCCTCTAGGATTGCCGACATAGCGTCCATAGACACCTCAGGGACACCAGCTGCTAAATCTGGTGTTTCAGGGGAGAAGACATCTGGCTCAGATGCCATGCTGACCACACGCTGACACTCACAGGGCTCCAGGCAAGATATCAATAGGCCACCCTCCTGCGCTGCAGAGATGCTGGGTTACCCAGAGGACTCACCACCCTGGATAGGTACTGCTATGCTGCGCCTATGATGCTGTCCCCTTGCTGCTGTGTCAGTCTGCTTCTTTTATCAGCACTTCCTGTGTGAATTTTCGCGCCAGTGTAATGCACCCTAGAGGCCGGAGGCTCTCGCAAAATGGTTGCCAAAACCGTCTGTATGGAAGATAATGTGGGCTCTAAGAAAATGGCCGCCGACAGAAGATAGAGGTCAGGCAGCCATAGCCCACAAAAAAGATGGCCGCCGAACGGCAATATCTGCATACAGGGTGGACAAACATGGCCGCCGATCACCTGATAGGGGCCAGTGGGTGTGGCCGAACTATAGGAAGATGGCCGCCAGGCAGTTACAAGAGGCCAAACTTGGCATGGACCACCTCAAAATGGCCGCCGACAGCATGGAGACACAGAAACACAGGTAAGCAAAAATGACATTTCTTTTAAATGTTAGTTACAGCCAGCCCCGCTCCAGTGGGACCCCCTAGGTGACCCCCAGCACCCAGCAACCTTTAGCTAGAAGCCCAGGGAGGAGGGAAAGGCAGGGAGAGAGGGAAGAAAGGGGCCACAACCACTTACTTGATCTCTCCAGGAATGTCCAGCTAAATCACCCAGCCGAGGCAGGGGAGTTTTACTTACCTATCCTGCATGTATTCTGCTGGAAGACATTCCAAACAGATCATCGTCCGCGCACGGAAGGTGACTGTTGGCCAGGCATGCTGTGATTGGACCCAGAAGGGACGATCATATGTATGCCCTGGAGCATGACGCTCACCGTACAGGCTGCTGCGACTCGGCCGTAAGGTCAGCCGAAGCTGAGCGGTCCGATGCAAGCCTTGGAGCGTAAGCTCACCGGCCAGGCTGCTGCGACTCGGCCGTAAGGTCAGCCGAAGCTGAGCGGTCCGATGCAGGCCCTGGAGCGTAGGCTCACCGGCCACCCGTGGAGCGACGGGCATGTCGTGGAAAACCCAGCGCGTAGCTAGGGTCGGCACACGCTCGATGGCCGAAACTGGGGAGACTACAAGGATCGAGGATCCAGCCTGTCACCCAGTCGGCAGTTGATCGAAGATCGCAGGAAACAACAAATGTAGCAAAAAAATAAAAAATATATATATCTTTTTTCCCCGGACCAATGAGCCCGAAGGGAGCCATGTCCTACTCCTTGCTAGACAGAAAAAAACTGATCTGCGATGTGCAGACTGAGAGGGTATACCCAGAGGGTCCGCCCCCTGGGCGGTACTGTAGAAGGTGTGATGCAACACTTTTTACAAGTTTTTCTGCCTAGTCACTCCTAATTAACGGATAATACCCACTTTGTCAATAGAGAAGCTGTGTCGGTCCATGGACGAAAGAGTAAGGACTTTTGTGGACTGTACACCTATACCAGTCCTTAGAAGGACTTTTGTTTTTTGTTTTTATAATCAAGATTTTTATTTTATTGTAAGCTTCGAACATTTTACATTTCCATTCAACATTGTACATTTACATAAGAACAAATGAGCATTACAAGACAGAGCCGTGTACAAAATTATCTTATCGGAATAATAATAATAATAATATCCCCCCTCCCCCCCCCAAGAGAAAGGAAAGAAGAGAGAAAGAAAAAAAAGAGAAAAAAGGAAAAAAAACAAAACAAAAAAAACATATAATTCCCTCTCCCCCCCTCCCTCAGCACCATCCCTGGCTGCGGTGGCGTAAGTCTACTCTGTCCCCACTCACTCCTTCCCTTCTACTTATGTCGTGTGTTATCCTACTGTGTTCTTATTTGTCCCTTGGGCAGTGCTCCCTCTTGCTTCCAAAGAGGCCACTAATGGCCATGGTGTCTTTTTTTTTCCCCCCACATTAAAATAATAAAGAAAAAGAAAATATATGTATTTATTTGTGCCTCGTGTTTAGGTATTAATTACCCATAGTTGTGTATAGCGGCCCCCCTGGCCTAATTCCCCAGTTTGAAAAAGAACAAACAAATTTTAGAAAGAGAGAAAAAAAAAAAACGTGTTTATTATTGATTCCCCTCTACCAGTGCCTCTTAAGAGGCCACTAATGGCCATGGTGTTTAAATATAAATGATTATACCTTGTGATATCTTCACCGTGTTTACGTCCAGGCGATCCTCCCCCCCCCCCCCCCCCGACCTACTCTTCCCCCAATTTTAAGTGGCAAACCCGTATTCCCCAAGGGAATAAAATGAAAAATTGTGATGTCCTCACAGTGATCATGTACACTCTCTATACTAATATTACTTCCATTCCCTCTTCTCCTGTGTGTGGCCTACTCCTTATCCTCCCAACCCCCCCTCTCCGCCCCAACACGACTCTACTCCCTCTCTCTCTCTCCTATTCAGGGGCAGACATCTCACTCCACCCCATCAACGCAGTCAGACTTTATTAGGGAGGTCGATGAGAGAGAGCGGGAGGGGAGAAGGAGGAAAAAAAAAAAAAACCTATATCAATCCTGGTCAAGGTTCATGATCCGGTTCTTTATACTTCTGTAGCTTAACCCATAAGCAACTATACTGGGGATCTTTGTAAATGCACTACGCCCCCTACTTTCCCCCTTCATATCTCCTATCCTCAGCCAATTTCATGTGCAC
Organism: Rana muscosa; assembly: GCA_029206835.1. Classification (NCBI taxonomy): domain Eukaryota; kingdom Metazoa; phylum Chordata; class Amphibia; order Anura; family Ranidae; genus Rana; species Rana muscosa. The sequence continues at coordinate 44,952,989 of CM055121.1, forward strand.
ACTGTATCCAGCCTGCCCAAGTCCTCTCAAATTCCCCTTTTTTGTCCTTCACTACTTGAGTCCACCTTTCGGCTTCCATTATCCGGTTAACCTCCCTTTTCCAGTCCTCTAGTGTTGGACAGACGGCCTGTTTCCAAAATCTAGGGATCAATAGTTTGGCTGCGTTCAATAGGTGTGGTGTAATACTCTTCCTGTAAACTTTAATGGAGCCGGGTATTCCATGGAATAGGAAGCATAGAGGAGTAAACTCCATAGGTCTAGGGATCAACCTCTCAATCCATGGTGGGATTGATACCCAAAATGTTTTAATCATGGGGCACTCCCACCACAGGTGGAGAAATGTACCCCTTTGCTCACATCCTCTCCAACACCGTGCATCTGCCTCTGGGTACATCTGAGTTAATCTTACTGGTGTCCTGTACCACCTTGTCATAAATTTATAGGCCATCTCTTGAACGTACAAACTTATAGATGTAGAGTAAGTTGATTTAATCATTTTTTTAATTTGTTCCTCTGACAGTTCTTTATTTAATTCTCTTTCCCACTCTCTGATAAAATATGGGACTGTACTCTTTTGGGCGCCTAATATCAGTCTATACATCTGAGACAGCAGATGCCTGGCATCCCTCAAACGCACACACTGGCCCTCAAACACCGTGATTGAGTTTAATGATCTCAATAGAGGTTTCATCTTGGTAAAGAAACCTGTCATTTGATAGTACCTCCAACCTGTTGTGGGTATATTCCCTAGGGCTGTAACCAGCTCTGAATAAGTTGCTAGGGTTCCCCGCGGGGCGAATTTACCACACGTGGTATCTCCATCCCGACCCCATGCCCCCAGGAATCCCCCCCTCCCCCGGAGGGAACCATGGGAATCCCTCCAATGGGGCTAGGGGGGACACCTGGGGGGAATACTCTCCTGTTTTATTCAACTTATCCCATATTAACAAGGAGTTCCAAGTCAGGGGAGATGTCCATTTCGAAAGTCCTCTCGACATACTCGGGATCCAAGGGGCCCCTGCAAGATTCCTCCCAGCTATTGTTTTTTCTAGTGGGACCCACATTTTATTAGAGGAATCATGGCACCAGTTCAAAATTCAAACCAGCGACATTGCCTTATAGTACACTGATATGTCTGGCAGCCCCATTCCTCCCTCTGCCTTGCTTCTATGCAGGATGTCATATGCCAACCTTGGTTGTTTATCATTCCACACGAATGCTACAAAAGCCTTCCGTATCTGTTTGAAAAAGATTTCTGGTAATTTAATCGGAACTGTGTGTAGTATATAGATAATTCTAGGTAATATACACATTTTAATGGCACTTACTCTTCCATACCATGTTAGGTATTGTCCTGTCCATTTCTTTAAGTCCCCCACTGTCCTGGTAATTAGGGATGCATAATTAAGGTCATATAATATTTTTTGATTTGCGGTAATATGTACCCCCAGATAGAACAAGGAATCCTTCTTCCATGCAAAGGGGTACGCCCTCCTCAATATCTTTGCCATCTCTTGGGGTACATAGCTAGGTAAAAGTATTGATTTTTCAAAATTAATTTTAAAGTTAGATAGGTGCCCATATCTGTCCACTTCCTGCATAAGAGCTGTTAAGGATGTCTGTCGTGTCGAAAGATAGAATAATAGGTCGTCAGCATAAGCCGATACTTTATGTTCCACATCCCCAATACCTATCCCTGATATCTCCCCATTACTTCTGATCTTGCAAAGAAATGGTTCTAATATTATAGCAAATATTAATGGTGAAAGTGGGCACCCCTGTCTTGTCCCGTTTCGTATGTTAAGATAATCTGATACTGTACCATTTACTTTGACCCTTGCTCTTGGGTTTGCATAAAGGGCCATTATCCATCCCATCATGTGGTCACCCAGGCCCACCCCCTCAAGACTTCACTCATAAAGCCCCAGTTCACCCTATCGAAAGCCTTTTCAGCATCCATTGATAGAACGATCTTTGGGGCTTTCTCTGGGCCATATTTCATCCAATGAAGAAGATGAAGTGCCCTGATGGTGTTATCCCTTGCCTCACGTCCTTTCATAAAACCTGTCTGATCTGGATGCACTAGCCCCCCGATATGTTCTTGCTATCGTAGTGCTAGGATTTTGGCCAACAGTTTAGTATCCGAGTTGAGCAGAGAAATAGGCCTGTAATTGGCACAACACTGTAGATCTTTCCCTTCCTTTGGGAGTACAGTAATGTACGCCAACAGGGCTTCTGATGGTAACGGATTAGTCGCACTAATTGTATTTAAGTAATTACATAATGGTCTTATCAACTCAGAGGGAAACTTTTTATAGTAAATATTTGTCAAGCTATCTGGGCCAGGGCTTTTCCCTATCGGCAAGGCTGATATTACTCTGCTCAACTCTTCAACTGTAATTGGATGTTCCATTGTAACTATCTCCGATAGGGTGGGCATTGATGATTCCTTAATATATTTATGTATCTCCTCCCTTCTTTGGTCCTCCCTATTTTCTATTTGTGAAGTCTCGGGTGTCTGGATATTATATAGTGTTTCATAGAATCTATGAAATTCTTTCGCTATGGCCTGGGTTTCCAATATCTTTTTGTTTCGACTTAACAGGTTATGGACATGTCTAGTTTCTTGTTGCTTTTTAAGTTGTTTAGCCAGTAACCGGCCGCATTTGTTCCCTTGCTCATAGAACCTATGAGCAAAGTATCTGCATTTGTTATTTATTTTTCAATCTAGTTCCCTAGTTGTTGGCTCTCTAAGGGGTCAAGGTTTTTTTTATGCTTAATCTCCAGTACATTGATTTTCTCTAATAAATCTGTCACTTCCTTCCTTCTTTCCTTCTTGATGTGAGCCCCATAAGCTATTAGTTCTCCTCTTATAACCATTTTATGAGCCTCCCACACTGCCTGATCTGACACCTCACCTGGTGTATTCCTCTCAAAATAGTCCCTTATTTTGACTGACAGTTCCTCGGTTATCTTTTTGTTATCTAATATTGATTCGTTCAGTCTCCACGTCCGTTCTATATTGCCAGGCTGGGTCGGAGAGAGTGTCAACGTTATTGGGGCGTGATCTGAGAGGGTTATGGACTCAATGGTGCAATTTCGAACCTTTTCTAAATAGAATTGATCTACCATAAATACATCAATACGCGAGTACATTTTATGTGTTTTAGAGTAATAGCTGTAATCCTTTACTCCATTGTGCATTACCCGCCAACTATCGACCAGATGTTGAGTGCGTAGAAGTTGTTTTAAATGCTTTAGAGCTCTAAAGGATAGAGATGTTTTCTTTGATGTTGTGTCCAAACTTGGGTCCAGCACAATATTGAAGTCTCCGCCCAAGATCAAACAGCCTTCCCTAAATTTCTCCAGCATCTTCAGCATTTTAGTAAGAAAGTTAATTGTCCCTATATTTGGTGTGTAAATCGCAGCAAATGTGTATCGCTGGCTATGTATTGTACCTTTTAACAAATAAAAAACGACCTTCTCTGTCAGCTTGTACAGACTTCAATACCCATGGGCAAGTTTTCTTGAAAGCAATTGTAACCCCCCTTGCTCTAGCAATAGGCGATGTTGCATGGTACCAGTAATTGAACGTGTGTCCAGGCATAACAGGTATAGACCCCTGCCTAAAATGCGTTTCTTGTAAAAACGCTATATCCACAGCATAATGATGCAGTTCATGCCAAAGATGGCCCCTTTTATGCTGTGAACACAGTCCCCTCACATTATATGATATAATTTTTAATGGTATAGCCATCTCTCAAAATACCAACCATATCTTGTACACCTTGCCCTTGACCAGAAAGAAAAAAATCAAAAAACACAGAAAAAAAACAAATACAAGAAAAACTCTATTGCATCCCCTCCCTCCCCTCCCCCCTTCCCCAGAGATGCTCCGAGTATATCTCCCCCTCGGAGCGTCCCAGCTAACTGGTAGAGGGGTCTGCGCACACTCCCTGTGCCCAGGCCCCTCCACCCCCTCACTGATACCAGTTCAACCAATCCCATTATATCGGGACCGTCCTAAAAGACCAGGATATCCCTGAGTTCCGCACTCATATTCCCTCCGCCCCAGACACTATTCTCTTATATTCGCCCAATATCTAAGTCTTCTAATTGTACCATCCAAAAAACTTTTTTAAGATTAAGGTGCCCCATATATCCTACCCCCATACTATAACTCTTTATACTGTGTGAGGGGGTTAGCTCGGCAGCGGGTGTGTGTGACCCCCGGGATGGGCTCCCCACACAAAACAGGCCCAGCAAACGGAGGTTGTGGTTTTCAAAATCAAAAAAAGGTGCGGTTTATTCTCTATTTACAGTGACAAAACACAGCAAAGCCAAAAGAAACATAAACAAATTAAATCCTGGTCAACTTGACCTCTGACTAAACATACAGGTTTCCTAACTAACAACTGGGATCAGCCTAGTGCTGTCCTAGTCCCTAAGTCCCTGGTTTTGAATGTCCAAGCAAATAGCCACACAGGCTTTGTCTCACCGCACAGGGGTTCACTCTCCCTAGACAGTCCACACAGGTCTGGGTCCAGGCATGAGCTAACATCTAATGAAGCTGGGAGTTTTTATAGAGGCCTAAATGAGCTGACAAGCTTCAGCTGGCCTCATCAACTCCCTGTCTGTACGACGCCCCACACTCTCCCTAGAGGTATGAGTCATCCATGAGCCTACTAGCCTCAGCTGGGCTTATACAACTCTCCACCCTAGTTGTATAAGTCAGCATAAAGCCTGAATCTGGGAGAAATATATCTACCCCCCTGGATGCAACCAGGTGACTTTACCTTCCTGCTGTCACATACCCCCCCCTCTTGTTTTAACCTCGGGGTTGGAACACCAGCAATCAGGCATTCATGTACTCGAGACAAAGCATCCACATTCCCCATTTGAACGCCAGGGCGATGCTTTACTGTGAAGTTGAATTCCTGGAGGGCCAGGAACCACCTATTCACTCTTCTATTTGTTTCCTTGTTTTGAGCCATCCACTTTAACGGAGCGTGATCCGTAACCATGTCAAAGTGCCTACCTAGCAGGTAGTACCGAAGGGAATCTAGAGCCCACTTCACCGCTAAACACTCCTTTTCAACGGTGGCGTAATTTACCTCATGGGACTTCAACTTCCTGCTGAGGTAAATGACTGGGTGCTCTTCCCCGTTCCAGACCTGGGACAATACTGCTCCTAACCCCACATCTGACGCATCACTTTGTACGACAAAGTCTTTAGAGAAGTCGGGTGAGTACAACACTGGCTGGCTACATAAGGCTTGTTTCAAGAATTGGAATGCTGCCTCAGCCTCGGGGGTCCATTTAATCATGACCGACCCTTTCCCCTTCGTTAGGTTGGTTAGGGGCACAGCCTTAGAGGCAAAGTGGGGAATGAATCGCCGATAATACCCAGCGATTCCCAGAAAGGCTCGTACCTGTTTCTTGCTGTTGGGACGTGGCCAACTCTGGATGGCCTCGACTTTGTTGAGTTGGGGTTTTATTACTCCCCTCCCAATGGTGTACCCAAGATATTTGGCCTCCTCCTGCCCAATGGTACACTTCTTGGGGTTAGCCGTAAACCCCGCTTCCCGAACAGAGTCCAGGACTGCTTGCACTTTTGGCAGATGTGAGGCCCAATCTGTGCTATGGACAATTACGTCATCCAGGTAAGCCGCAGCATACTTCCGATGGGGCCTCAGCATCTGGTCCATTTTCCGCTGGAACGTGGCCGGCGCATTCTGTAACCCGAACGGCATTCTTTTATATTGGAACGCCCCGTCTGGGGTTACAAATGCGGTTTTCTCTTTGGCCAATTTGGCCAGGGGGATTTGCCAATACCCTTTTGTGAGGTCAAGAGTCGTCATGTATCGGGCTGTTCCCAGCCGGTCGATCAACTCATCTATACGTGGCATGGGGTAGGTGTCAAATTTTGTAACTTTGTTCAACTGACGAAAATCGTTACAAAATCGCCAGCTCCCATCCGGTTTAGGCACCAACACAATGGGACTAGACCAATCACTTTGGGACTCCTCTATCACCCCTAAGTTCAGCATTTTCTGTACTTCCTCCCGTATTGCCTCCCGTCGGGCCTCTGGGATCCGATAGGGTTTTAACTTCACCCTTTCACCGGGCGGGGTAATGATGTCATGCTCTACCCCAGATGTTTGTCCCGGCAGCTCAGAGAATACCTCCTTGTTGCGAAGCACAAACTCCTTAACCTCCTGTTGTTGGGGTTGTGACAAGGTGGCTGCTATTCCAACCTCAGGAATCACGCAACCAGTTTGAGCTGGTGACCAAGTGTCTGCGACTAGGGACTCTCTATCCCTCCAGGCTTTCAACAGATTAACATGATAGATCTGTTCGGGCTTTCGCCTTCCTGGTTGTCTGACCTTGTAATTCACTTCGCTCACTTTTTCCATTATCTCGTAGGGGCCTTGCCATTTGGCAAGGAATTTACTTTCAACCGTAGGGACAAGTACCAGTATCCTATCCCCCGGGGAAAAGGTACGGGTCTTGGCTCCACGGTTGTACACTCTCTGCTGTGCTAACTGCGCTTGGGCCAAATGTTCCTTCACGATGGGCATTACCTGTGCAATTCGGTCTTGCATCAGGGCGACATGCTCAATCACACTCCTGTGGGGAGAACTCTCACTTTCCCAAGTTTCCTTGGCAATATCCAACAGCCCTCTTGGGTGTCTCCCATACAGTAACTCAAAGGGGGAGAATCCCGTAGAGGATTGGGGCACCTCCCTAATAGCAAACATCAGATAAGGAAGTAGACAGTCCCAATCCTTTCCATCTCTATCCACCACTTTCTTCAACATTTGCTTTAGGGTTTTGTTGAATCTTTCAACCAGCCCATCGGTTTGGGGGTGATACACAGATGTACGTAATTGCGTCACTTTGAACAATTTACACAGCTCCTTCATAACCCGGGACATAAAGGGTGTACCTTGGTCCGTAAGCAGTTCTCTACAAATACCCACCCGGCTAAACACAAGAGATAGCTCTTTGGCTATGGTTTTGGCCGAGGTATTTCGGAGAGGGATCGCTTCTGGATAACGGGTGGCATAGTCCATTATAACTAATATGTACTGGTGCCCCCTAGCGGACTTGATTATAGGACCTACCAAATCCATGGCGATCCTCTCAAACGGGACCTCAATGATGGGTAGAGGGACCAGCGGGCTACGGAAATGTGGCATCGGGGCCGACCTCTGACACACAGGGCAGGAGGAACAATAATTTTCTATGTCCTTTATCACCCCCGGCCAATAGAATCTCTGTAATACCCTCTCTCGGGTTTTCTCTGTCCCCAGATGACCTCCAAGAATGTGCCCATGGGCCAACTCCAACACCAACTTCCTGTAAGGTTTGGGCACCACAAGCTGCTCAACGGTTTCTTCTGCCCTTTTTGCCACCCGATACAGTAGGTCCTTCTCTACGCTGAAGTATGGGTAAGTGCAGGTATTATCTGGGTTCACTAACTCGCCATCTATTTTCACTACGTTTTCCCGTGCATTTATTAGGGCGGGGTCTTTCAACTGTTCTGTGGCAAAGTTTTCCCTGTGAACCTCAAGATCAGAAAACTCCACAGACGGTAGGTTTTCGTCTGAGGAGGTGGGCTCCTCTCCAGTTTCTTGAGTCTCCCCTGCCAATACTGATAAGGGAAATTCCGGAGAGTCCTCACCACTCTCAGGGGAGTTCTGGCTATCCCATTCCTGGTACATAGGGGCACCAGTGGGGGGCTCAGGATCATCCCACAGTTCCCAGAACTTCGGAAAATCCCTTCCCACAATGGCGTCATGCGGTAACTGAGATACTAAGCCCACTGGATGAGAGAGGGTACCTTTGGGGGTCTCGAAACACACTGTAGTCACTGGATACTCTCGGGTGTCCCCATGCACACAAATAACAGCTACCTTGCTATTCCCAGAGACCTCTGTTTTAACTAACTCAGCCTTTATCAGGGTCACAAGGCTACCTGAATCCAGCAATACCACAACATTTCTACCATTAACACACATTTTGCATAAATGTTTCTCAGTTCCTCGAATGGCAGTGCATGCGACTGTCGCACACAGCGACTGACGTCTGCCCATCAGAAAGTCACACTGCATGGGTTCCTCCACAACCGGGCAATTGGCTGCAATATGTCCCGCTTGCCGGCAGCGGTAGCAAACGATCCTTCTTGCCGCCTCTTGAGCCGCTGATTTCCCAGGCTGTTCTCGCCAAACTTGGGGTAGAGCTCCCACCCTCTCACTCTCTCCACCCTCACCCCTTGGAATCCTCTTATCCGCCCCTGGGGATGGTCTGGTCTTAGGGTGGAAAGTCCGAGTGTCTCTGGAAGAGGCCGTCAGGTTCTCTGTAGCCAAGTATTTCTCCACACGATCCACAAGACCATCGGCCGTCTCTGGGTCTCCATGGCTTACCCACTTTTGGATGGCAGTAGGAAGAGCTCTCAAAAACCGATCCATTACAACACGTTCCACAATCTTTGGTGCGGACAAAGTCTCTGGCTGTAGCCACTTTCTGCTTAGGTGAATGAGATCATACATTTGAGACCTGGGGGGTTTTCCAAGCTGGAAAGTCCAGTTATGCACACGCTGAGCCCGGACAGCCTGGGTGACACCCAGCCTTGCCAATATTTCAGCTTTTAGCATCACATAGTCTTTTGCTTGGTCAGGCTCTAGGTCATAGTAAGCCTTCTGCGATTCACCAGTTAACAGAGGAGCCACCAGTCCAGCCCACTGCTCCTCAGGCCACTTTTCTCTTTCAGCAGTCCTTTCAAATGTGGTCAAAAATACCTCTGGATCATCCTCTCCAGTCATTTTTGTCAATAAACGACTCACCCCAAAGGACGCGGTATTAGTGGGACGGCTTTCCTCACTGGTCTGCGGACGTTGCTGCATTACTGCTTCCATTTGTTGTAGTCTCTGCTCTTGCTTCTGTAACAGGTCTATGAAGCGGGCCTCAGATTGCTGCTGGGCTTGTTGCTGAGCTGCAAGGCTCTGTTGATGAGCTTGCTGCTGGGCTGCGAAGTTCTGTTGTTGAGCTGCAAGGCTCTTTTGCAAACCTGCATTTGTCTGCTGTTGATTGGCATTTGCTAGAGCCAGCTGCTTCAGTATCTCCTCCATGCTGGCTTAAAAAAAAAACTGCCACTGGTTCTCCACCAACTGTGAGGGGGTTAGCTCGGCAGCGGGTGTGTGTGACCCCCGGGATGGGCTCCCCACACAAAACAGGCCCAGCAAACGGAGGTTGTGGTTTTCAAAATCAAAAAAAGGTGCGGTTTATTCTCTATTTACAGTGACAAAACACAGCAAAGCCAAAAGAAACATAAACAAATTAAATCCTGGTCAACTTGACCTCTGACTAAACATACAGGTTTCCTAACTAACAACTGGGATCAGCCTAGTGCTGTCCTAGTCCCTAAGTCCCTGGTTTTGAATGTCCAAGCAAATAGCCACACAGGCTTTGTCTCACCGCACAGGGGTTCACTCTCCCTAGACAGTCCACACAGGTCTGGGTCCAGGCATGAGCTAACATCTAATGAAGCTGGGAGTTTTTATAGAGGCCTAAATGAGCTGACAAGCTTCAGCTGGCCTCATCAACTCCCTGTCTGTACGACGCCCCACACTCTCCCTAGAGGTATGAGTCATCCATGAGCCTACTAGCCTCAGCTGGGCTTATACAACTCTCCACCCTAGTTGTATAAGTCAGCATAAAGCCTGAATCTGGGAGAAATATATCTACCCCCCTGGATGCAACCAGGTGACTTTACCTTCCTGCTGTCACAACTGGCATAAACACTTTTTTCCCCCCGTAACAAAAATTTGTTTCTTCCACATGCACATATTTACATATACAGTATGTTTAACATATACTGGAGGCCGTGGCCCATCTCCCCCTTATATCTATTCACAAGGGTTTTTGATCCCAAAGCCAGAGAGAGAAAAAAAACCCGCCCCTTCTTAGGCCATCTCATCTTTTATATGGATCTATGTCTCCCTTAACGATTTCTGCGTTGGCCCCTAGTGGAAACTTGTTGCCACTGTTCAGGCCTCTGTACGGGTATCCCAACTTTGTGTGTCCTCCAGTCTATAAATTCTACTAATGGGAGATCCAATTTTTCAACAAAAAACTGCAAATCGTCTTTAGTCCGTAAAGTTGCTGTTCTGCCATTCCTAGAGGCCTTCAAACTAAATGGAAACCCCCAGCGATAATAAACCCCCTTTGAACGCATGGCTTCCAATAGGGGCCGAACCGCTCGGCGTTGGTATAAAGTCCTGCGTGTTAAATCTGGGTACAATGATAAATTCGTACCATCAAGGGAAATTTCAGGACTACTGCGGGCCAATTTCATAATAGTTTCCTTTACTGCATATTTGTGTAATCTACATATGACATCCCTAGGTTTCTCTATACTCTGAGTAATGTGTGTGGGGACTCGATGTACCCGATCTATCTCAATACATTCAGGCGCAGAGGCCCCCATAATCTGACCAAATACTTTTTGAACTACTGAGGCTAATTCGGCCGTTTGGATTGTTTCTGGTAACCCTTTTATACGGATATTCTGCCTTCTGTCTCTATTCTCATAATCGTCCAATTGATCCTTGTATGAGTTTAGGGCATCCTCATGTTCTTTAATAGAGTCTTGAACCTCCGCCACTACCTGTACCATTACCTCCTGGCTCTCTTCCACACTTTCCACCCTATGCCCCAGTGCCCACGTGGTGCCCCCCTTATTGGACTGCTGCTTCTGAAACATCGATACCAGCAATGACTACACGCCGACAAGCTGCGCAGCAGCCGGCTAAGGGAAGCTGGAATGAGACAGGAGGGATCCGACCTTATATGTCCCCCCGGGCAGAGTGAGGACTGCATATAGGAAAACAGGATGAGAGGGGACGTGGGGCTATGGACACTAAGGGAGATAGTGGAAAGCGATCGGATCGTAAGTCCCTGACACCAAGTTGCGGTGTCCAATCAGCTGGACGGGCCCATGCAGAGTATGGAAGGGGATCGCCGACAATAGGACGAGGGAGGAAGTTTCCAGAGAGGGACCCCCTAATGTAGAACAATACCCCCCCCTCCGAGCGAGGGAAAAGAAATTGCAGTGCGGGGGCAAGGCTGCTTGATGCATGAAGAAGGGAGCCACAATATGGAAAGGGCAGAAACTGTCCAAGATAGCCCCCCCGAACTCTCAAATGGAATAACAATATTCCTAAATGGGGACCCGGTAGTAGTGGAGAGAGGAACCCCGACATTGGAAGAGGACTTGGCAACGGGGGAGGAGAACCAAGCAATGGCGGGTCCCAGTCATAGCTCTGGAACACAAGGAGAGAAATTGAATCCACAGGTCATAAAACCCACAAGCCCCCCACTGGAAGAGGGGGAGAAGCAGACACCGGTGCCAGGGGGGGGGATTGCAGCAATGGAAATCAGGGAAATTCGGGAACTACTGAGGGCCCTTCCTACAAAGACTGACATCCAGCAGCTAATTAGTGTGGTGGAGCAGTCTTGTCAGCAAGCGGTAGATGACCTGAGAGAGGGACTTTTGTTTTAGTAGAGTCTGTCACTGCTAGTACACACACAGCAACCTTCCTACACTGACTAAAGATAGCTGCAGAACCGCACTATACTATTCTTCCTAGAGTATTTTATGCGTGTAGTACACCCCAATTACTGCACACAAAATAGTACACCTATACCAGTCCTTAAAAGGACTTTTGTGGACTGTACACCTATACCAGTCCTTAGAAGGACTTTTGTTTTAGTAGAGTCTGTCCCTGCTAGTACACACACAGCAACCTTCCTACACTGACTAAAGACAGCTGCAGAACCGCTCAGCACTGCAGTCCCAATGCTGCACAATTGAAATGAACTAAAAGTGTATTACACCCCTATATACTGCACACAAAACAATTGTACACCTATACCAGTCCTTAAAAGGACTTTTGTGGACCTAATAGCTAGGATTACAGTCTGTCCCTGCTCCACACAGCAACCTGTCCCTACGCTGACAAATAACAGAATGTAAAATGGCAGCCAGATCAGGTCTATTTATAAGGTAGGGGGTATGTCCATCTGCTGAAATGTCTCATTGGCTGTCCTGTACCACATGATGGATGTGTCATAGGTCAAAGTTCCACAATGTAAAAGAATATGGTGGCCGCGAAACGGCCGCGAATAGCGCCATATGTCCGTCGGTTTTGCGAACCGCGAATGCGTAAAATTTGCCGCAAACCGACCGCGGGGCGAACCGCAAGGCCATATCTATTGGTAAATGTCCAGTGCCCAGCTCCTCATGTGCTTGTCTGACAATCCCTTAGATATTAGCCTTGAATATGACTAGAATTGATGTTTAAGGTTCTCCCCTATAGACCTTAATAGATTTAAGTTAATGTAAGTTCATTTTCAGACTTTACAATGGATTTACTGGATAACCCACAAACCAAATCTAAACACATTCATTTATCCCTAATTATTATTTTTTAGATATAAAATACTGTGACATTCTAAACTACCTGTGCAACAGACAATTGGCCATGGTAATAGTATGTGTTTACATACATTGGAATAAAAGTAAAGTACTATTACTACTACTACTACTACTATTTTCCCACCAGTCAAAATGTTTATTAGAAAACAGAAAACTAACATGGATGGATAGATTTTTGACTGACAACACTATAATTGATCATATCCCTCATATGCTGCAAGGTTCATTAACTACTTGGAGCCCGGGCCATTGTCAAATGACGGCCACAAGGTGGCTCTTCAGGTCCGGGAGGCCGTCTACTGACGGCCTCAGCTCCTCCGGCCATTGGGGGGCGCGCGAGCGCCGCCGGAGGTGCACGCGCATGCCCGCCGCGTCACTGAAGTGCCGATGCGCGTGCCTGGTGGCTGCCAGGTACCCGCGATCGGCCGTTATACAGCCAAGGACGTGGATCTCACAGAGATCCACGTCCTGTCATGTCATGGAGAGGAGACCGATGCTGTGTCCCTTGTACATAAGGACAACGATCGGTCACCTCCCCCAGTCACTCCCATCCCCCCACAGTAAGAATCACTCTTAGGGAACACATTTAACACCTTCCTCACCCCCTAGTGTTAACCCCTTCCCTGCCAGTCACATTTATACAGAAATCAGTGCATATTTATAGCACTGTTCGCTGTATAAATGTGAATGGTCCCAAAAATGTGTCAAAGGTGTCCGATGTGTCTGCCATAATGTCGCAGTCCTGACAAAAATCGCAGATCGCCACCATTAAAAAAAAAAGTCATAATTCTATCCCCTATTTTGTAGGCGCTTTAACTTTTGCGCGAACCAATCACTATACGCTTATTGGGAATTTTTTTTTCAAAAAATATGTAGAGGAATACGTATCGGCCTAAACTGAGAAAAAAGATAGTTTAAAAAAAAAAATTGGGATATTTAATAGAACAAAAAAAGTTAAAAATATTTTTTTTTTAAATTGTCGCTCTTTTTTTGTTTATAGCGCAAAAAATAAGAACCGCAGAGGTGATCAAATACCACCAATAGAAAGCTCTATTTGTGGGAAAAAAAGGACGTCAATTTTGTTTGGGAGTCACGTCGCACGACTGCACAATTCATTCAAAGTGTGACAGTGCCGAAAGCTGAAATTTCGCTTGGGCAGGAAGGGGGTATATGTGCCCAGTAAGCAAGTGGTTAAATAATGCATGCATGAACATTTGCATGTTTATATTTACATGTTTATATGAACAGTTATTTCTTTAAAGCACATTGCAACTTATGGCTGGTTTTTATAGACAATATATTTGCCATTTGGGAAAGGAAATTTCTGTATACATCAGTTTATTGAAACTTTGAACAATATTATCTCAGATTTACAGTTCAACATGGGTACAGTACTGAAAATGTTCTGTCTTTGAAAACAATGATTATGTTTTGTCATTGACATATGGATGGAGTGGGAATTCCAATGTTGGACGTTAATCAACAAGTCTAATATTTATATGACTACTCCTGCTTTATTATGTAGCGGGGTCTCCTTTAAGACTCTCAGGACTACCTTATCCAGAACCCCATTTGGCACCCAGGGTGCAATGTTGCCGCCGCAGAGACTCATGGGTGGAGATATATAAGGAAGGGGCGAGGCTAGGCTCGGTCTCTTCGGGACACGAGACTTCGGTGAACAAGTCCTCCTGTGCGGATCTGCTGGTGTGCAAGGCCTGAAGCCTGGGGCCTTGCGCAGCTACCAAAGAGCCTTCCACCCTACTGCGAGCCTGGGTGGCATCTGACTTTGCTGTTCTTCAACCCTTGTTGGATCGGAGACCCGACCGCTGCAGACGCTGTGTGTGGAGACACAGCAGGTGGAAGTCCCGGACTGGGATCGCGTCCGGAGGGGTGAGCGAGCACATGCTCAGTCCATATACTTTATACTTCTGCTAGGCCTACAGACTGCCGTGGCCCACTAGCTTGTATTTGAGACCCCACTGGAGATCCATAGCAGAACTGAGTTAAAGGGTCTCCAGTGAAGTGTTCCGTGTTGTTACTTGACCTGTGGATTACAAATGTTTTCCTGAATGTGCACCACCATTAAAGAGTTGCATGCGAAGAAATCATCTCCTAGAGACTGAGTTTTAGAGTCTGGGTCAGGCCTGACCAAGCGTTAGAGTTTAGTTGCTGCGTCACAGGGCGCTTAGTTAACGGCCGTTACACGTGGTATGCCATTACTGTATTTCACTAATGTGTAGTATGTTATTCGCTGCAGGGCTCTGCAAGAATAACTGTTGATCTATTATACCAAGAGAGAGAAAACTCGTTATTCTTTAATTGCTTTGCATTGGTGTCTGAATTCTATTATAGAGTATAAGAGATATTACCATAGACTAACTGTGCCAGAGTGGGTCGAGTGAATTGCCGGGGGTTGGCGGTGCTGTGTGCAGGGCCCGAGACCAAATTCAGCGGCTCTCTTAGTTGGGGGTGCGCTACAATTAATATACAGTATATTATTAGCTATAATTTATACAAACATAATTTAGAATCTGCCATACTCACTTAATTATACAGTTGAAAAACTATTTTATCTTTTTAAATGTCAATATTGTTGTATTTCAGGTATGTCAAGAACTGTACAATGACACTGAATGCAGTGAAATACAGAAAAACAAAGATGAATATGAAGTTGTTCAAAGCAGAGGATCATACATTATGCTTATATACATTGCAATTATAAGTCTAATGTCAGTTCTACCAGCACTCATTCTTGGGACTTGGTCAGATAAGGGAAGTCGCAGGCATGGAATGATCTTACCTTCTATTTTTTCTGTTGCAAGTGGAGGGCTTTTCATTGCAATAAGCTATTTTAAAGAAATGACTGTTTACTGGACCTTTGCTGCTGCTGCTTTGATTGGCATTTCTGGAGGACACGTCTCAATGTTTTTAAGCGTTTTCAGTTATTTAGCTGACATCACGGAAAATTCACAGCGCACTTTTAGAATGGGAATTGCTGAATCAATGATATTTATTGGGGGAACTTCTGGGTTTCTACTGGGTGGAAGCTTGCTTCAGCATAGCACCTTCACCATTGTGTTTGCTGTGTATTGTGGCTGCAATCTGCTTGCAGCACTATATATCTTGTTTTGGTTACAGGAATCAAAATCACCAAGTGGATTTAGTAAACTTTATGAGGAGTATCATGGGGATGATGATGACTGTGAAACAAGTGAAGTACAAAAAGATCATCCCAAAAGATCAGTCTTAAAATATGTCAAAGACTCATTTAGAACTATTTGCAAGAAGCGCGAAGGTCACAACAGACTGAAGTTTTATCTCATATTAGTCTCCGTTTTCCTAATTAATATCTGCAATGTTGGTAAGTAGCTGTGTATCTATATATTTGTTTAAGGAGAGTGCGTAGATTGCAATATGTGATATTTTAGGGCAAAAATTAAAATACATAGTAATTAAACATAATCTGACATATTTATAAAGGTTTCACTTTACAATTTCCTGCAATGTTTGCCAACATTCGCCTAACCTTCTCTGAGAAACATACACTCTATTTATAAATAAATAAATGTTAAATTTTCAGCATATTTACCTGAAAATCAGTAAACATTAACCACTTCAATACAGGGCACTTAAACCCCCTTCTTACCCAGACCAATTTTCAGCTTTCGGCGCACTCACACTTTGAATGACAATTACTCAGTCATGCAACACTGTACCCAAATAAAATTTGCGTCCTTTTTTTCACACAAATAGAGATTTCTTTTGGTGGTATTTAATCACTAGTGTTTTTTTTTTTTTTTGTGCCAGAAATAAAAAAAGACCGTAAATTTTGTGAATATTGGCCTTTTTCTTTGTTTCTGTCATAAAATTTAGCAAATTAGTAATTTTTCTTCATAAATTTTGGCCAAAATTTATACTGCTACATATCTTTGGTAAAAAAATAACCCAATTTAGTGTATATTATTTGGTCTTTGTGAAAGTTATCTACAAACTATGGTGCCAATCCCAGAAAATTGATCAATCTGATCACACCTGAAGTACTGACGACCTATCTAATTTCTTGAGATACTAACAAGTCAGAAAAGTATAAATACCCCCCAAATGACCCCTTTTTAGAAAGTAGACATTCCAAGGTATTAAGTAGCATGGTGAGTTTTTTTAAGTTGTAATTTTTCCCACAATTCTTTGCAAAAATGAAGAATTTTTTA
Organism: Rana muscosa; assembly: GCA_029206835.1. Taxonomy (NCBI): domain Eukaryota; kingdom Metazoa; phylum Chordata; class Amphibia; order Anura; family Ranidae; genus Rana; species Rana muscosa. Next base: position 44,969,699 of record CM055121.1, read on the forward strand.
TTTTTTTTATTTTTTTACAAAATGGTCATAATAACTGGTTATTTCTCTCACAGAGCATATGCATATGACAAATTACACCCCAAAATACATTCTGCTACTCCTCTCGAGTATGGGGATACCACATGTGTGGGACTTTTACACAGCCTGGCCACATACAAAGGCCCAACATTGAAATAGCACCATCAGGCAATCTACAAGCATAAATTGCACATCTCATTTCTCAACCACCTATTACACTTTTGTAGGCACTGGAGCACCAGGACAATGAAATTTCCCACAAAATGACCCCATTTTGGAAAGCAAACACCCCAACGTATAATCTATGAGGCATAATGAGTCTTTTTAATAGTTATTTTTTTTCCAGAAGTTTTGGGAAAATGTGGAAAAAATTTTTTAACCACTTAACGACCGCTCACTGTATATATACGTCGGCAGAATGGCACCGACAGGCACAATCACGTAGAGTGTACGTGATCGCCTTTGTACAGTTGGGGGGTCCGATCGGACCCCCCTCCTATACAGTGATCGGCCGTTAATCGTTGGGGAGCGATCAGAGATGAGGGGGTGACCATTCGATTTCGGCCACCCCCTCGCGATCGCTCCCGGCCAATGAAAATGCTTCCTCCGCCATGTGATGTAAACACAGGCAGGAGGAAGTGATGTCATCTCCCTCGCGGCGGTCTTTTTGATTCCGGCGCCGAGGAGAGAGGAAGCAGGTTAGTGCACCAACAGTCCACTGACACGTAGGTACACATAGGCACACATTTCACCCCCCAGTCACCCCCAGATCACCCCCCAGGTGACCCCCCAGCCCCCAATCACAGTGTCACTGATTGCAGTGATCATTTATTTTACTGATCACTGCTTTTAGTGTCATCTGTGATAGTAAAAAGTTGCAGGGCAGTTAGGTTTAGGCCCCTTTAGGTCCAGGGTAGCCCCCTAACCCCCCCTAATAAAGGTTTAACCCCTTGATCGCCCCCCAGGTAACCCTTTCACCCCCTAACGCCAGCGTCACTAAGCGATCGTATTTTCGATCGCTGTATTTAGTGCCGGTGGTGCCCTAGATAGCCAGTTATTTATTTTTAGTTTCACCGCAGGTTTTTAGAGTGTCAGGTACCCCCATATATTATTTTAACCCCCTGATTGCCCCTAGAGTTAACCCTTTCACCAGTGATCACCGTATAAGCGTCACTGGTGACACTGGTTACCCAGTTAATTATTTAGTTATTTAGGTAACCCGTCAGGTTTTTATATAGCGTCGGGTACCCTCATATTTAACCTAATAAAGGTTTTAACCCCCTGATTGCCCCTAGTTAACCCTTTCACCAGTGATCACCATATAAAGGTTACGGGTGACACTGGTTGGTTAGTTTGCTTTTTATAGCATCAGGGCACCCGCCGTATATAACCCAATAAAGGTTTAACCCCCTGATCGCCCGGTGGGTGAGATCAATTAGGTTTTAGCGCCAGAGAGGGTCTGCGTCGCCCCAGGCAGCGTTAGGTTAGTGCCAGTAACGCTAACACCCACGCGCAAAGCATACACCTCCCTTAGTGGTATAGTATCTGATCAGATCTATACTAGCGTCCCCAGCGGTTTAGGGTTCCCAAAAACGTAGTGTTAGCGGGATCAGCCCAGATACCTGCTAGTACCTGCGTTTAGCCCCTCCGCCCAGCCCAGCCCAGCCCACCCAAGTGCAGTATCGATCGATCACTGTCACTTACCAAACACAACACACATAACTGCAGCGTTCGCAGAGACAGTCCTGATCCCTGTTTGATATATTTGCTGACGACAGTCGGGTGCTTTTTTTCCTGTGAATCTTACTAGTGTACCCCTAAATTTAGAGACCAAAATGGCAAGTCGAAGGTACACTAGTAAAGAGGCCTACGAGATTCTGAGCATGACAGATAGTGAAGAGGAGGTCACGTATCTGTCAGATTCAGGCTCAGAATATCTTCCCGTAGAAGACAGTGACGTCAGCGGCCCCACGTCAGATAGCTCTGACGACGAAGTTGAGGTCCCTGCTAAGGTCAGGCGTACCCGATCCCGATCTTCTGAGGTTGTTGAGGAGCAAGAACCGCAGGGCTCTCGTATCATGGAGCAGAGGAGTACTAGCGCCGCTATTCCTTCTGGTGAATTGGCAAGCACCAGCGGCCTAGTACAGCCTGGGCGTACATCCAGCACTGCAGTATCACATGGTGACGTGGCGAGTCCCATAAGTGCAGTTCAAGCTGGCGAGGTGGCAAGCACAAGTAGTGTCCCGCTGCCACCAAGAAGACAAAGGCAGGCCCGTCGTACCCATAGTGCTCTTCCTGCAGAATTCGCCTATCCTGATTGGGTCCCCACCACTTCTGCAGAACCCGTACTTCCCCCATTCACTGCCCAACCCGGTATTCAGGTGGAAACAGCTGATTTTATGCCAATCGATTATTATTCGCTGTTTTTCACGGAAGATCTCTATAGATCTATTGTGGACCAGAGTAATTTATATGCTGGTCAATTCATCGCCGCTAATCCCCAGTTGCCTTCCATTGCCAAAGATTGGAAACCAATTACGGTTTCCGAATTTAAGACCTTTCTGGGCCTTTCCCTCAACATGGGCACACATAAATTCCCGTCATTGCGTGCTTATTGGTCCACGCACCCAATTGACTACATGCCCGTGTTCTCTGCCTCCATGCCCAGGAAACGATACGAGCAGATTTTGCGGTTCATGCACTTCAACGACAATGAACTTTGTCGTCCACGTGGGGACCCTGAATACGACCGGCTCTATAAAATTCGGCCCCTCATAAACCACTTCAACGAACGTTTTGCAGCCTTGTTTATTCCCAATCAAGCTGTCTGCGTTGATGAGTCCCTGATTAAATTTTCTGGCCGCTTGGCTTTCAAGCAGTACCTTCCCAGCAAGCGTGCCAGATACGGGGTCAAGCTCTATAAGTGCTGTGACAGGGCAACAGGCTATGTATGGAGCTTTATGGTTTATGAGGGAAAAGATAGTCAGGTTGAGCCGGTCAACTGCCCGGATTACATAGGGAGCGCTGGCAAGATAGTGTGGAACTTGGTGTCACCCTTATTCGGAAAGGGGTACCACTTGTATGTGGACAATTATTACACGAGCGTGCCACTGTTTAGTCACTTGTTTGATCATCAGATTGGAGCATGTGGCACCGTGCGACCTAATCGCCGGGGCTTTCCCCAGCCGCTTGTAGATGCCCGTCTTAGGCTGGGGGAGAGAGCCTGCGTAAAGTGTAATAACTTGCTCGCTATGAAGTGGAGGGACAATAAGAATGTTTTCCTTCTTACCTCCCTTCATGCAGACACGACAGTCCAAATTCCTACGGCGACTGGTGTTGTGGAGAAACCCCTCTGTGTCCACGAATATAACAAAAATATGGGAGGGGTGGACCTCAACGACCAGTTGATGGCGCCGTATCTAATTGACCGTAAGGCGAGACGCTGGTACAAAAAAGTGTCTCTATCCTTATTCCAATTGGCTTTGCTGAACGCTCATGTGCTATACAGAGCTTCAGGCGGGACGTTATCTCTTCTAAAATTCCAGAATGAGATTGTCACAGAACTCCTGTATCCAGGCGGTTCTGCACCTCACCATCCCCTACCAAATGCAGTAAGCCGGCTGCATGAGAGGCATTATACGCATCTCCTCCCGAGTACCCCTACCCAACGAGCCCCCCAAAAAAGATGTCGTGTCTGTAGCAAGCGCGGATTTAGGCGTGACACCCGTTATTGTCCACTCTGTCCTGACAAACCTGGTCTTTGCCTTGGTGAATGTTTTGAACGCTACCACTCAAAAGTGAAGTTTTAGCGTAGGGTACAGCATTTCACAGACTAGGACACACTTACACAGGGTCTCCCAAGATGCCATTACATTTTGAGAGACCCGAACCATTACAGTTGTTAAAGTTTAAAAAAAAAGTGTAAAAAAGAAAAAAAAATGTAAAAAACAAAACACAAAAAAAATATAAAAGAAAAAAAACAAAAATAGTTGTCGTTTTATTGTTCTCTCTCTCTCTCTCTCTATTTTTATCTCTATTGTTATGCTCTTTTTTACTGTATTCCATTCTGCAATGTTTTATCATGCTTGCTTTTCAGGTATGTAATTTTTTGTTTTCAGGTGCGCCATTCAACTGCAGCGCGGAATTATTTATCTTGACAGCAACAGCGTTTGCTCCCACGATACATAAAGCCATGACTCCAGTGCTGTAGGAGGTGATTTCACCACCACAGTTAAAAAAAAGAGCATATATGCCGAAGCATTGGGGCAGTAGGGGCGGAGGAGCGATTTTGCTCCTAATGCCGCGTATATACGGTCGAAATTCCGATGGAGGCTTGCCCGTGGAAAAGTTTGACCGTGTGTACGCGGCATAACCTTTTATGCCGCGTACATACGGTCGAAATTCCGACTAAGGCTTGTCCGTGGAAAAGTCCGACCGTGTGTATGCGGCATAACTTTTTTGCGGGAGGATGCCCCCATGCTTCGGCATATATATATTTTAGCCAAAGGTTGCGTTAAAAAAATGTTCTATTTTTTACTAGGTTTTGTTTTGGTATTTGCTTTGCAGGTATGGTATGGTAAGGTCTTACTGTTGTACTGTAATGTTACTTTGTTTTAATGTTAACCATCATTTGCTTAGAAGGTACGCCATTCAGTTGCATCGCGGATTTATTTATCTTGACAGCAACAGCGTTTGCTCCCATGATACATAAAGCCGTGACTCCAACGCTGTAGGAGGTGATTTCACCACCACAGTTAAAAAAAGAGCATATATGCCGAAGCATGGGGGCAGCAGGGGCGGAGGAGCGATTTTGCTCCTAATGCCGCGTATATACGGTCGAAATTCCGACGGAGGCTTGCCCGTGGAAAAGTTTGACCGTGTGTACGCGGCATAACCTTTTATGCCGCGTACATACGGTCGAAATTCCGACGAAGGCTTGCCCGTGGAAAAGTCAGACCGTGTGTACGCGGCATAACTTTTTTGCGGGAGGATGCCCCCATGCTTCGGCATATATGCCCATCATTAGAAGTGGGTGGATGAAGGGAGGTATTCTAATGGTGGGCATACCCACCGATCAATCTATTTTTTTCGTTCAGCCAACAGGCTGCATGAAAAAAAAGATTACAATACATGTCCAACAAGGACCAGCAACGTACTGGTATGTTGCTGGACTTTGAATGTTTATACCAGAATGATGCCTCCAGGTTTAGGTATCATCTTGGTATCATTCTTTTCAGCCAGTGGCCGGCTTTCATGTAAAAGCAATTCTAGCAGATAATTAGCCTCTAGACTGCTTTTACAAGCAGTGGGAGGGAATGCCCCCCCCCCCCCGGATATAAACAGCGCCATTGGGAAATTGGGAAAGCATTTTATCACACCGATCTTGGTGTGGTCAGATGCTTTGAGGGCAGAGGAAAGATCTAGGGTCTAACCCCCATTTTTTTTCAAAAAAAGAGTACCTGTCACTACTTATTGCTATCATAGGGGATATTTACATTCCCTGAGATAACAATAAAAATGATAAAAAAAAAAAAAAATATGGAAGGAACAGTTTAAAAATAAAATAAAAAAGCAAAATAAATAATAATAAAAAAAAAAAAAAAAAAAAGCACCGCTGTCCCCCCCTGCTCTTGCGCAAAGGCGAACACAAGCGTCGGTCTAGCGTCATATGTAAACAGCAATTGCATCATGCATGTGAGGTATCACCGTGAAGGTCAGATCGAGCGCAGTAATTTTAGCAGTAGACCTCCTCTGTAAATCTAACGTGGCTTTAAATGCTTTTAAAAATGAATGTAGTTTCTCGCCGCTGCGCGTTTGTGCGCAATTTTAAAGCATGTCGTGTTTGGTATCCATGTACTCGGCCTAAGATCATCTTTTTTATTTCATCAAACATTTGGGCAATATAGTGTTTCTTAGTGCATTAAAAATAAAAAAAGTGTGTTTTTCCCCCAAAAAATGCGTTTGAAAAATCGCTGCGCAAATACTGTGTGGAAAAAAAAATGCAACACCCACTATTTTAATCTGTAGGGCCTTTGCTTTAAAAAATATATATAATGTTTGGGGGTTCAACATAATTTTCTTGCAAAAAAAATAATGTTTTCATGTAAACAAAAAGTGTCAGAAAGGGCTTTGTCTTCAAGTGGTTAGAAGAGTGGATGATGTGTGACATAAGCTTCCTAATGTTGTGCATAAAATGCCAGGACAGTTCAAAACCCCCCCAAATGACCCCATTTTGGAAAGTAGACACCTCAAGCTATTTGCTGAGAGGCATGTTGAGCCCATTGAATATTTTTTTTTTTTGTCCCAAGTGATTGAATAATGACAAAAAGAAAAAAAAAGAAAAATGTACAAAAAGTTGTCACTAAATTATATATTGCTCAAACATGCCATGGTTATATGTGGAATTGCACCCCAAAATACATTCTGTTGCTTCTCCTGAGTACGGGGATACCACATGTGTGAGACATTTTGGGAGCCTAGCCGCGTACAGGACCCCGAAAACCAAGCACCGCCTTCAGGATTTCTATGGGTGTAAATTTTTGATTTCACTCCTCACTGCCTATCACAGTTTCGGAGGCCATGGAATGCCCAGATGGCACAAAACCCCCCCAAATGACCCCATTTTGGAAAGTAGACACCCCAAGCTATTTGCTGAGAGGTATGTTGAGTATTTTGCAGATCTCGCTTTTTGTCACAATGTTTTAAAAATTTAAAAAAGAAAAAAAAAATGTCTTTCTTCATTTTCAAAAACAAATGAGAGCTGTAAAATACTCACCATGCCTCTCGGCAAATAGCTTGGGGTGTCTACTTTCCAAAATGGGGTCATTTGTGGGGGTTTTGGGCTATCTTGGCATTTTATGGCCTTCAAAACTGTGATAGGTAGTGAGGAGTGAAATCAAAAATTTGTGCCCTTAGAAATCCTGAAGGCGGTGCTTGGTTTTCGGGGGCCTGTACGCGGCTAGGCTCTCAAAAAGTCCCACACATGTGGTATCCCCGTACTCAGGAGAAGCAGCCAAATGTATTTTGGGGTGCAACTCCACATATAACCATGGCATGTTTGAGCAGTATATCATTTAGTGACAACTTTTTGTACATTTTTTTTTTCTTGTCATTATTCAATCACTTGGGACAAAAAAAAAAATATTCAATGGGCTCAACATGCCTCTCAGCAATTTCCTTGGGGTGTCTACTTTCCAAAATGGGGTCATTTTGGGGGGTTTTGTGCTATCTTGGCATTTTATGGCCTTCAAAACTGTGATAGGTAGTGAGGAGTGAAATCAAAAATTTATGCCCTTAGAAACCTTGAAGGCGGTGCTTGAGTTTTGGGGTCCCGTACGCGGCTAGGCTCCCAAAAAGTCCCACACATGTGGTATCCCCGTACTCAGGAGAAGCAGCAGAATGTATTTTGGGGTGCAATTCCACATATAACCATGGCATGTGTGAGCAATATATCATTTAGTGACAATTTTTTGTACATTTTTTCTTTTTTTTTTCTTTTTATCATTATTCAATCATTTGGGACAAAAAAAAATATTCAATGGGCTCAACATGCCTCTCAGCAAATAGCTTGGGGTGTCTACTTTCCAAAATGGGGTCATTTGGGGGGGTTTTGTGCCATCTTGGCATTTTATAGCCTTCAAAACTGTGATAGGTAGTGATAGGTAGTGAGGAGTGAAATCAAAAATTTATGCCCTTAGAAATCCTGAAGGCGGTGCTTGGTTTTTGGGGTCCTGTATGCGACTAGGCTCCCAAAAAGTCCCACACATGTGGTATCCCCGTACTCAGGAGAAGCAGCAGAATGTATTTTGGGGTGTAATTTCACATATGCCCATGGCATGTGTGAGCAATATATCATTTAGTGACAACTTTGTGCAAAAAAAACAAAGTTTGTCATATTCCCGCAACTTGTGGCAAAATATAAAATATTCCATGGACTAATAATGCCTCTCAGTAAATAGCTTGGGGTGTCTACTTTCCAAAATGGGGTCATTTGGGGGGGGTTTTGTGCTATTTTGGCATTTTATGGCCTTCGAAACTGTGATAGGTAGTGAGGAGTGAAATCAAAAATTTGCGCCCTTAGAAATCCTGAAGGCGGTGCTTGGTTTCCGGGGTCCCGTGCGTGGCTAGGCTTCTAAAAAGTCCCACACATGTGGTATCCCTGTACTCAGGAGAAGCAACAGAATGTATTTTGGGGTGCAATTCCACATATAACCATGGCATGTGTGAGCAATATATCATTTAGTGACAACTTTTTGTAATTTTTTTTTTTTTTTTGTCATTATTCAATCACTTGGGACAAAAAATAAAAATATTCAATGGGCTCAACATGCCTCTCAGCAATTTCCTTGGGGTGTCTACTTTCCAAAATGGGGTCATTTTGGGGGGTTTTGTACTGCCCTGCCATTTTAGCACCTCAAGAAATGAGATAGGCAGTCATAAATTAAAAGCTGTGTAAATTCCAGAAAATGTACCCTAGTTTGTAGACGCTATAACTTTTGCGCAAACCAATAAATATACGCTTATTGTCATTTTTTTTACTAAAGACATGTGGCTGAATACATTTTGGCCTAAATGTATGACTACAATTGAGTTTATTCGATTTTTCTTATAACAAAAAGTAGAAAATATCATTTTTTTTCTAAATTTTCGGTGTTTTTCCATTTATATCGCAAAAAATAAAAATCGCAGAGGCAATCAAATACCATTATAAGAAAGCTCTATTTGTGGGAAGAAAAGGACGCAAATTTCGTTTGGGTACAACATTGCATGTCCGCACAATTTACAGTTAAAGCAGCGCAGTGCAAAATTCTGAATTCACCTCTGGTCCTTTAGCTACCAAATGGTCCGGGGCTTAAGTGGTTAAACGCATTTTATTTACACAAAGTTGTCCATTTATAAGATATTTCCAACACATAGCAAAAATTACACTCCAAAATACATTCTGCTACTCCTCCTGAGTATGGGGATACCACATGTGTGGGACTTTTACACAGCCTGGCCACATACAAAGGCCCAACATTGAAGAAGCACCATCAGGCGATCTACGAGCATAAATTGCACATCTTATTTCTCAACCACCTATTACATTTTTGAAGGCCCTGGAGCACCAGGACAATGGAATTGCCCACAAAATGACCCCATTTTGGAAAGAAAACACCCCAACGTATAATATATGAGGCATAATGAGTCTTTTGAACGGTTATTTTTTTTCCAGAAGTTTTTGGAAAATGTGGGGAAAAAAATGAAAACGCATTTTTTTTTTTTTTTTACACAAAGTTGTCCATTTATAAGATATTTATATTTCCAACACATAGCAAATACATAGCAAAAATACAGAGGCCCAACATCCAAGTAGCACCATCAGGCATTCTAGGAGCATACATTACATATATAATTTCCTGGCAACCTATCATTTTTGAAGGCCCTTCATATTTCTAACATATAGCATGTACATACCAAGCATTACAATCCAAAATAAATTCTATTGCGGAAAGGGTAAACAAAAAGTATTACCTGTGCTTTTAGTAGTGTTCACAGAAGTGAGCACTGGTCCAGGCAGCAGTCGGGGATGTGCTTAGTGACAGCAATAGTAATTATCCAGGCAGCAGGCAGGAATATTGTCTATGGTCAGCACAAGGATATTGTCAGCACAGCCAAAGCATTTGTCCATAGAAATTGTCCAGGCAGAGACAGCCAGCACAGCCATAATATTGGTCCTGGTACACTGTTACCTGCAGACACTCATTATTGTACCGCTCTCCAGCCCTTCATAAACATACTGCCTCTTGCTACAACTAATTATTTGCATAGACCAGGTAGCAGGCAGTAGTGTGGTCCGTTCATGCGGCAGGCAAAGACATGATGGCAGTAAGTCAGCAGCAGGCTGAGGGCCGCAACCGGGTAAGACCTGTGCACAGGGGTAGAGGCTTCGACCCACCCAAATCTCTATGAAGCCTCCGGACTCCAGACCATAATCCGGAAATTAAACCCGGAGAAAACAAAAAAAAATAGTTTTCTCCATCCAGAAAAACTATTCTGGAGCCCTTCACATATGTGAGATTTAAAGTAGCAGAAAAACAACAAACAATCCTGCGCACGAGATGACCATCAAACATTCAGTAATCTGTAACGATGACACCGGCCTTGCTGCCCTTCATTGATAGGGGTGTCCTAATAGCAAACGAAAAAAGAAAAAACAAGGGCGCACCAGCCTAGTGTGATATCGTTTAAGATATTTTATTTCAAATAAAAGCAATAGAAAGGTACTCACAAAAATAGTACAATTGTTCGCAATGTACAAACGGTGCCTTGGAAGGCTGCAGCATATGGAACCCAAACCACACTTCGACCGATCATGGAGGACGTGATGGGGCCACGCGTGGCTCTGATGAAGAAGCTGTGTGCTTTGAAACGCGTCAGCCGGTAGTGCGCCCCATCACGTCCTCCATGATTGGTCGAAGTGTGGTTTGGGTTCCATATGCTGCAGCCTTCCAGGGCACCGTTTGTACATTGCGAACAATTGTACTATTTTTGTGAGTACCTTTCTATTGCTTTTATTTGAAATAAAATATCTTAAACGATATCACACTAGGCTGGTGCGCCCTTGTTTTTTCTTTTTTCTTTTTTTGTTCACATATGTGAGATCCCTGTGTACTACAGTAGCGGGGCAACAGATCAGTCCAAGCGGTAGGCAAAAGCATAGTCCATAAAACAGGCCAGGGTCAGTTCACGTGCAAGCAGTCCAAGCGGTAGGCAGAAGCATACTCACAAAACAGGCCAGGGTCAGTTCACGTGGAAGCAGTTCAAACGGTAGGCAGAGGCATAGTCACAAAACAGGTATCAGGCTACGTACTTACCGAGGCCGAGATGCCGAGAGTGGTTCACCCTTGCACCCAAGCGCACTCCGCCCCCTGGAGGTGAGACAGGGAGAGGACGGCACGAGGGAGCACTGGCCACCAGCAGGTAGAGGGGTCTCGCTGAAGAATCTAGCAGGGATGAGTCTGAAGAACAGGCCAGGAGTCAAACACCAAGGGTAGACAGGGTCAAACAGCAACCAGTAGCAAGGCACAAGTCCGTTTAGGAGTTTAGCAGGAAGCACCAGTATAGTCAGGTTAGGCAAGAAGTCCAGGGTACAGGCAGCAGGTAGAGGGCTGGAGACAGGCAGCAGATCCGGGTCACAGGCCGAGGGTCAAGCACAAGGAGAGAGGTAGAAGTCCGTTTAGCAAGCCAAGGGGTCAGGTTCAGGAGAAGCAGAAGCGTAGTCAAATCCGGTCCGGGTCACAGCAGGAGAACTTTAACTTCTTTCAGGCACAAGAAACACAGTAAAGCTGACAAACCAGCAACCAGATAGTGTTACTGCGTCTGTTTAAATAGGCCCGCCTGTAGTCCCATTGGCGAGCTATTGCGCACGCGCATTCGTCGTTGCGCCGGAGCGCGCACCCGAGCACGCCGAAGCGCCGTCCCGCCACGCACGCGCATGCGCCGATGCGCCGTTTTGCCGCGCATGCGCACTGAGCGCAGATTGGTGACAACAGACGGGGAATTTCCCTGACAACAGGCCAGCGTCAGTTCACGTGGAAGCAGTCCAAACGGTAGGCAGAGGCATAGTCACAAAACAGAAAATGTAGCGCTATACATAAAAGTTATATACAAAACACCCAAGTGTAGTGCTCAAAACAAATAAATGTAAAAGAGTCCGTAAAAAGTCCAAATTGGACAAAATATATGTGTAAATAAAGTCTTTGATGACCATTCAAACGTGGATAGTCTTGAAATTTTCAAAACACAACTGGTGACTTTCAAAAAGCAAATGACTATAACGTGACCACCACCAAATGGAAAGGAGGCTTACCAGATGGAATGGACCCAGTAAACGTATGTCTAAAGGGTCAAACAGGCTTGGTACATGTATACTCGTAGGTCTAGAGTCCTGGCTGGCGTTGCACACATCAATGTCCAAAATCCAGGGTCTAGTGGTGTCACCAAATATCCGAACCCAGTATGATGATGGGATAGCTCACAATGGAACCATATTATAGGGAAGAAGGAGAGGGCACATAGCGTAATAACGTAGATACTATTTATTAAATGCAGGTAGATACACTTACATTCAAGCAGTAAACGTAGCGCTTTGCAAAACACTCAGTGGCAGCAGTGGAATCTCCCGACGCGTTTCGCAATACCTTGCATCGTCTGGGGTATGACTCCACTGTTGCCTGCATATTATTTATAAGTTTAAGGGACCTCCCCCTCATTAATCCATTATGCAATCACTTCCTGAATCTTTCAAAATGGCGTGTCGGCGTGCGTTCCACGCCTCTCTATGTAATCCCTGCATAGTGCGCTAATATATTCATCATATGGGAAGCTGTATGGAAAAAAGATGGGGGGATAGATCCATGTTTGTGTGGAATAACCTCATCATACATGCTAGATACGGGGCATCACTAACCCAATACTTACAATACATCATAGATCTTAGTCTGGCGACTAACGTCGCGGCTGTGACGTCACGCGTAAACCATGTGATAGACGCCATGCAATCGTCCGGCGACGTTACATGACGCGCGAACATCAATGTCCAATCAGACGGCGCCTGAACCATGTGACGGACGCCATGTGATCGTCCAGTGGCGTCACATGACGTCCATATCCAATCAGACGGCGCGACCGCGTCACGAGGAATCCCGCCGTCATGTGACCATCACATGATGTCACATGACCCGCGAGCATCTTAATGAAAAGCGACGCGATCGCGTCATCGCATACAAGCGCCGCCCCCATCTGAGACACGCAGCCCGGATAGGACGTAGAGACGTCCGTATTGAGTCCGACAACGCAATCGCATAATCAAGCGATCACGGCGTGCTTCCCGGAAGTGGGCAACCCTGAAATGCTAATACATTGACTGTGCTCCACCGCCCCATAACGGCAAAAAATGTGAAACGCAGCCAAATGTGTACACACAGGACTCCAACTAATCTACAGGAATTATCTAGCATCGCCCAAATCGGGCGAAAAAAGGAAAAAATTCCCCGGGATAACAATGGTGAAGCTAGTAGCTGTAAGTCTAACTACCCATTAGCACAAAAATAGTTTTATTGTTATAAAAATAATAAAATCAGCTGAGCTGAGGTTAAATTACTAAATGTGTAAACAGATAATAAATATAAAAATAAAAATAAAAAATGAAAAATAAGAAATATCTTTTGGATAACAGATCAAGAAATATAGATGGTCCGCTCCAACTGTGCGAGACTAACGTCTCGCACATAGAGAGGACCATCAAGGTGGAAGAATGTAGGGACCTCAACCCATCATAACCAATGACGGAAGGAGGCCCACACACCCCAACAGGAGATTGCCCAATGGATGAATGAGGAGCAAATTCCATATAAATCCAAATTTGTCCCCAAACACAACCATACATAATATATTAAAAGTTGTGTAAAGAATATATAAAACCATATTGAATTGGTTAAAAATACAAGAAACACTAAACAACAAGAAAAAGCAGAAAACGGATCCATGATCGAAAGGCACCAACTAATGTTAGGACTGGTCGATGAAGGAATTGATATCCCATTCGACATTTAAACCAGACGGCCTGTGTGTCTGTAATTGGTATATCCAGTAAGTCTCCAGCTGGGACACACCCCTAATTCTGGGGGCACCTCTCCATGGGGGAATAAAACGATCAATGATCAAGAACTGTGTGCCAGCTGGATTCCTACTGTGATGTAACCTATAGTGTCTAGGGACCGTGTGATTCACATCACCCCCTAAAATTAATGTAACACGTTCCCCCACTCTAACCGAAAATGGCCTGATGGTGCGGCCCACATATTGTTTGCCACAAGGGCAGGTGATAAGATATACAATGTGTGTAGTAGAGCATGTACAAAAATGTTTAATTGGGTATGACTTCCCTGTACTGGTAGACCTAAACTCTAAGGTTTTACCTCTCCCGGATGTGTTATATTTACACACACTGCACTTTTTACAGGGATGATATCCCACCAATTGATGAAAAAAGGAAGGACGTACCGGGGGGTTAATGATGTTGGGTGCTATTTTACCCTGGAGAGTGGGTGCACCTCTGAAGACAACTTTGGCCTGTTCGGGTAAAACTGAGCCGAGGATATTGTCATTCCTCAAGATGTTCCAGTGCTTGGCTATAATAGCTTTCACTTGTTTATGTTGCATAGAGAAGGAGGTGAGCATTGCCCATTTGAAGCTGTTGTTGGATTCTACTTTGGGCTTAACTTCCAATAAGGAATGCCTGTCGGTCTCCAGTACTTGTTCGAGATCTCTATCGATCCTGACGGGGTCATACCCCTTATCAATGAATCATTGTTTGAAAATCTCGGCTTGAGTCAGGAAGATATCGGTATCAGTACAGTTTCGCCTCAACCTCAGAAACTGACTACGTGGGACGGACCTCAACCAAGATTGGTGATGACAACTGTCCTGCAGAATGTATCCATTCCGATCAGTTTTCTTGAAGTGTGTCTGAAAGTGGAACTGTCGATCTTGGATGCTGATCTCCAAATCCAGAAACTGGATTCTTTCATGGCTGGCAGTATATGAGAGAGAAATGCCTCTGTCATTGGCATTAAGATGGTCCATAAAGATCTTAAGTGATGCCAGACTGCCACTCCATAGGAGGAGGATGTCGTCAATGTACCTAGCCCAAAACACTAAGTGTTGGGTGTCATAGGTATAGACGACATCCTCCTCCCATTTGGCCATGAAGAGATTCGCCAGGCTGGGGGCATACTTGGCCCCCATAGCCACACCTCTTAGTTGGAGGTAGAAATTGTCGTTGAACCAGAAGTAACTACTTCTGGTAGCAAACTCCAACAATTCCATAATGAATTCCCGTTGGAAGGGAGCTAGTGTTTCTTCCTTCTCTAGGTAATACTTAACAGCCTCTAACCCTTTGCCATGTGGGATACAAGTATATAGTGAGGCCACATCGGCTGTCACCATGATGTAATCACCTCCTATACTCGTATCCTGGAGTTTTCTAATAGTGGCCCCAGTATCCGCCAAATAGGATGGCACACGTCTGACCAAGGGCTGAAGATAATGGTCGATATAGCGGCCAATTCTGGATGTAACAGAATTAATCCCGCTCACAATGGGACGACCGGGGGGGTGTACCGGGTCTTTATGAACCTTCGGTAAATAATAAATAGTTGGTATCCTGGGGACCGCGGGAACCAGGAACACCTTTTCCTTCTTGTTTAGAATGTCTCTAGAGAAGCCACTGTCCAACCAAACTCTGAAGTTCAACTTTAAACCTAGAGGTAGGGTTGGTGGACATCCGTTGGTAGGTATTGGGTTCATTTAAAATCCTGACCATTTCTTGTTCATAGTCAGATTTGTCAAGGACCACTATACCTCCACCTTTGTCCGCTGGGCGGATCACCAAGTCCTTGTTTGAACACAAGGACTTGAGACCCACACTGGACACAGTTTGATAAGAGCCTCGTTTCTCTGGAATTTCTGACAAGTCCTTCAGTACTAAATCTCTGAAGATACTGACAGAGGGTGCTACGGGGACGGGGGGATTAAACAGAGACGGGTTAGATAGACCCGAGTGTACCGTCCCAAACGTAGCTGCCCTGGCCTCACTCACAATGGGATTAGTGATGAGGTACCGTTGTATGTTAACCTTCCGAACATACTTGTGTATGTCGATAAAGGTACCAAACTTATCGAGTTTCTTTGGAGGGGCAAATTTGAGGCCTTTATCCAAAACTGATAATTCCTCGGGGGTGAACTCCTTTGTACTTAGGTTGAAAACGCCTTGGCCTTTTATACTCTCCTTCTTTTTCCTCTTCTGAATTCTCTGCCCCCCTCTGGTCCCTCTTTTGGATCTGGCCCTCTTCGGCGTGTGTCTGGGACCTCGTGAAAATCCCGTGTATCGTGGCTTTGTTGATTGGGATAGCCAGGACTATAATAAGAGGATTCAGGAGGATATCAGTACGTGTATGATGGCTATCATCACGCGTATCCTCTAGAGGGATATATCTATTGTGAGTAGTAACTGGTGGGGGACCATAATATGATAGATGGTCATAGTAAGATGACGGGGCAGCTCTCTGTCGAGCTGGAGAGACGTTATATGAATAATCGTCATACTCATAGTGACGTGGAGCACTATGATGATAGGGATGACCCCTAGATGAACCTCTGGTCCCTCTAACCCCTCTGGACCTACCCCTACCCCGTTGATGAATGGGGGTACGAGGGTTTCTAGGTGGGGGTGCTCGAGAATGGCCCCCTTGTGAGTTAGACGAAGGAGTTGGGACACTAGATGTGGTTGCAATCTGAATAGGTGCTGGACCTCTTATGGAAGCCTGGGTGGAACTGGCTGCAGATGTTTGAGAGGGGGGTAGAGTCCATCTCTGCGCCAAAGGATGTCAAAAATAATTTCTGCCACCCAAAACACAGTATTATTCCTGTAATCTCCGGCATCCCTTGAATATTTTTTATGCTTTTTTAGCTTCTGGTCTCTATCCTCTTTTTCGAGGTGGTTTTGTAGGCTGGCAGAGAGGGAAAGATACTCAAGGGATTGTTTGTATGAGAAAAGTTTCTCCTTGAGTTCCTTAATTTCCCTGTCTAATTCCGCCAGTCTCACCTTTTTCCTAGAGATCAGAACTCCCAGAAAATTGATCCCGGCGTCATTGAAATAATTGAACCAGGAATCAATCTCTAGGTCTCCCTGTTGGGGTTGAACTTCCCAGCGGAGACTTCTAGGAACCATACGGTCTGATATGTATTGTTCCAAGAACAGTAAGTCCCATTGCAGATGTAATTCTGAAGACATAACATTTTTGAGTCTGGTAAATAAACCTCCTATTTCTGTATCACTATTGGTGGTGGAAAACACACCATCCGTGTTAACAGTGCGAGAAGCTCTGTAATCAAACACATCCATAACAAGATGTGTAATGAACAGAGTAAGTAGCTGCAGCAAATATATTCAAACCAAAAAATAGCACAAAATACAAACAATATTCGCGCTACTAACAAATGTGAGCAGCTACAATGCCTATGGAAAAAGCAAAAAACAAACAATATACAAAAAATGTAGCGCTATACATAAAAGTTATATACAAAACACCCAAGTGTAGTGCTCAAAACAAATAAATGTAAAAGAGTCCGTAAAAAGTCCAAAATGGACAAAATATATGTGTAAATAAAGTCTTTGATGACCATTCAAACGTGGATAGTCTTGAAATTTTCAAAACACAACTGGTGACTTTCAAAAAGCAAATGACTATAACGTGACCACCACCAAATGGAAAGGAGGCTTACCAGATGGAATGGACCCAGTAAACGTATGTCTAAAGGGTCAAACAGGCTTGGTACATGTATACTCGTAGGTCTAGAGTCCTGGCTGGCGTTGCACACATCAATGTCCAAAATCCAGGGTCTAGTGGTGTCACCAAATATCCAAACCCAGTATGATGATGGGATAGCTCACAATGGAACCATATTATAGGGAAGAAGGAGAGGGCACATAGCGTAATAACGTAGATACTATTTATTAAATGCAGGTAGATACACTTACATTCAAGCAGTAAACGTAGCGCTTTGCAAAACACTCAGTGGCAGCAGTGGAATCTCCTGACGCGTTTCGCAATACCTTGCATCGTCTGGGGTATGACTCCACTGTTGCCTGCATATTATTTATAAGTTTAAGGGACCTCCCCCTCATTAATCCATTATGCAATCACTTCCTGAATCTTTCAAAATGGCGTGTCGGCGTGCGTTCTACGCCTCTCTATGTAATCCCTGCATAGTGCGCTAATATATTCATCATATGGGAAGCTGTATGGAAAAAAGATGGGGGGATAGATCCATGTTTGTGTGGAATAACCTCATCATACATGCTAGATACGGGGCATCACTAACCCAATACTTACAATACATCATAGATCTTAGTCTAGCGACTAACGTCGCGGCTGTGACGTCACGCGTAAACCATGTGATAGACGCCATGCAATCGTCCGGCGACGTTACATGACGCTGCGAACATCAATGTCCAATCAGACGGCGCCTGAACCAAGTGACGGACGCCACGTGATCGTCCAGTGGCTTCACATGACGTCCATATCCAATCAGACGGCGCGACCGCGTCACGAGGAATCCCGCCGTCATGTGACCATCACATGATGTCACATGACCCGCAAGCATCGTAATGTTTGTATTTTGTGCTATTTTTTGGTTTGAATATATTTGCTGCAGCTACTTACTCTGTTCATTACACATCTTGTTATGGATGTGTTTGATTACAGAGCTTCTCGCACTGTTAACACGGATGGTGTGTTTTCCACCACCAATAGTGATACAGAAATAGGAGGTTTATTTACCAGACTCAAAAATGTTATGTCTTCAGAATTACATCTGCAATGGGACTTACTGTTCTTGGAACAATACATATCAGACCGTATGGTTCCTAGAAGTCTCCGCTGGGAAGTTCAACCCCAACAGGGAGACCTAGAGATTGATTCCTGGTTCAATTATTTCAATGACGCCGGGATCAATTTTCTGGGAGTTCTGATCTCTAGGAAAAAGGTGAGACTGGCGGAATTAGACAGGGAAATTAAGGAACTCAAGGAGAAACTTTTCTCATACAAACAATCCCTTGAGTATCTTTCCCTCTCTGCCAGCCTACAAAACCACCTCGAAAAAGAGGATAGAGACCAGAAGCTAAAAAAGCATAAAAAATATTCAAGGGATGCCGGAGATTACAGGAATAATACTGTGTTTGGGTGGCAGAAATTATTTTTGACATCCTTTGGCGCAGAGATGGACTCTACCCCCTCTCAAACATCTGCAGCCAGTTCCACCCAGGCTTCCATAAGAGGTCCAGCACCTATTCAGATTGCAACCACATCTAGTGTCCCAACTCCTTCGTCTAACTCACAAGGGGGCCATTCTCGAGCACCCCCACCTAGAAACCCTCGTACCCCCATTCATCAACGGGGTAGGGGTAGGTCCAGAGGGGTTAGAGGGACCAGAGGTTCATCTAGGGGTCATCCCTATCATCATAGTGCTCCACGTCACTATGAGTATGACGATTATTCATATAACGTCTCTCCAGCTCGACAGAGAGCTGCCCCGTCATCTTACTATGACCATCTATCATATTATGGTCCCCCACCAGTTACTACTCACAATAGATATATCCCTCTAGAGGATACGCGTGATGATAGCCATCATACACGTACTAGATATCCTCCTGAATCCTCTTATTATAGTCCTGGCTATCCCAATCAACAAAGCCACGATACACGGGATTTTCACGAGGTCCCAGACACACGCCGAAGAGGGCCAGATCCAAAAGAGGGACCAGAGGGGGGCAGAGAATTCAGAAGAGGAAAAAGAAGGAGAGTATAAAAGGCCAAGGCGTTTTCAACCTAAGTACAAAGGAGTTCACCCCCGAGGAATTATCAGTTTTGGATAAAGGCCTCAAATTTGCCCCTCCAAAGAAACTCGATAAGTTTGGTACCTTTATCGACATACACAAGTATGTTCGGAAGGTTAACATACAACGGTACCTCATCACTAATCCCATTGTGAGTGAGGCCAGGGCAGCTACGTTTGGGACGGTACACTCGGGTCTATCTAACCCGTCTCTGTTTAATCCCCCCGTCCCCGTAGCACCCTCTGTCAGTATCTTCAGAGATTTAGTACTGAAGGACTTGTCAGAAATTCCAGAGAAACGAGGCTCTTATCAAACTGTGTCCAGTGTGGGTCTCAAGTCCTTGTGTTCAAACAAGGACTTGGTGATCCGCCCAGCGGACAAAGGTGGAGGTATAGTGGTCCTTGACAAATCTGACTATGAACAAGAAATGGTCAGGATTTTAAATGAACCCAATACCTACCAACGGATGTCCACCAACCCTACCTCTAGGTTTAAAGTTGAACTTCAGAGTTTGGTTGACAGTGGCTTCTCTAGAGACATTCTAAACAAGAAGGAAAAGGCGTTCCTGGTTCCCGCGGTCCCCAGGATACCAACTATTTATTATTTACCGAAGGTTCATAAAGACCCGGTACACCCCCCCGGTCGTCCCATTGTGAGCGGGATTAATTCAGTTACATCCAGAATTGGCCGCTATATCGACCATTATCTTCAGCCCTTGGTCAGACGTGTGCCATCCTATTTGGCGGATACTGGGGCCACTATTAGAAAACTCCAGGATACGAGTATAGGAGGTGATTACATCATGGTGACAGCCGATGTGGCCTCACTATATACTTGTATCCCACATGGCAAAGGGTTAGAGGCTGTTAAGTATTACCTAGAGAAGGAAGAAACACTAGCTCCCTTCCAACGGGAATTCATTATGGAATTGTTGGAGTTTGCTACCAGAAGTAGTTACTTCTGGTTCAACGACAATTTCTACCTCCAACTAAGAGGTGTGGCTATGGGGGCCAAGTATGCCCCCAGCCTGGCGAATCTCTTCATGGCCAAATGGGAGGAGGATGTCGTCTATACCTATGACACCCAACACTTAGTGTTTTGGGCTAGGTACATTGACGACATCCTCCCCCTATGGAGTGGCAGTCTGGCATCACTTAAGATCTTTATGGACCATCTTAATGCCAATGACAGAGGCATTTCTCTCTCATATACTGCCAGCCATGAAAGAATCCAGTTTCTGGATTTGGAGATCAGCATCCAAGATCGACAGTTCCACTTTCAGACACACTTCAAGAAAACTGATCGGAATGGATACATTCCGCAGGACAGTTGTCATCACCAATCTTGGTTGAGGTCCGTCCCACGTAGTCAGTTTCTGAGGTTGAGGCGAAACTGTACTGATACCGATATCTTCCTGACTCAAGCCGAGATTTTCAAACAACGATTCATTGATAAGGGGTATGACCCCGTCAGGATCGATAGAGATCTCGAACAAGTACTGGAGACCGACAGGCATTCCTTATTGGAAGTTAAGCCCAAAGTAGAATCCAACAACAGCTTCAAATGGGCAATGCTCACCTCCTTCTCTATGCAACATAAACAAGTGAAAGCTATTATAGCCAAGCACTGGAACATCTTGAGGAATGACAATATCCTCGGCTCAGTTTTACCCGAACAGGCCAAAGTTGTCTTCAGAGGTGCACCCACTCTCCAGGGTAAAATAGCACCCAACATCATTAACCCCCCGGTACGTCCTTCCTTTTTTCATCAATTGGTGGGATATCATCCCTGTAAAAAGTGCAGTGTGTGTAAATATAACACATCCGGGAGAGGTAAAACCTTAGAGTTTAGGTCTACCAGTACAGGGAAGTCATACCCAATTAAACATTTTTGTACATGCTCTACTACACACATTGTATATCTTATCACCTGCCCTTGTGGCAAACAATATGTGGGCCGCACCATCAGGCCATTTTCGGTTAGAGTGGGGGAACATGTTACATTAATTTTAGGGGGTGATGTGAATCACACGGTCCCTAGACACTATAGGTTACATCACAGTAGGAATCCAGCTGGCACACAGTTCTTGATCATTGATCGTTTTATTCCCCCATGGAGAGGTGCCCCCAGAATTAGGGGTGTGTCCCAGCTGGAGACTTACTGGATATACCAATTACAGACACACAGGCCGTCTGGTTTAAATGTCGAATGGGATATCAATTCCTTCATCGACCAGTCCTAACATTAGTTGGTGCCTTTCGATCATGGATCCGTTTTCTGCTTTTTCTTGTTGTTTAGTGTTTCTTGTATTTTTAACCAATTCAATATGGTTTTATATATTCTTTACACAACTTTTAATATATTATGTATGGTTGTGTTTGGGGACAAATTTGGATTTATATGGAATTTGCTCCTCATTCATCCATTGGGCAATCTCCTGTTGGGGTGTGTGGGCCTCCTTCCGTCATTGGTTATGATGGGTTGAGGTCCCTACATTCTTCCACCTTGATGGTCCTCTCTATGTGCGAGACGTTAGTCTCGCACAGTTGGAGCGGACCATCTATATTTCTTGATCTGTTATCCAAAAGATATTTCTTATTTTTCATTTTTTATTTTTATTTTTATATTTATTATCTGTTTACACATTTAGTAATTTAACCTCAGCTCAGCTGATTTTATTATTTTTATAACAATAAAACTATTTTTGTGCTAATGGGTAGTTAGACTTACAGCTACTAGCTTCACCATTGTTATCCCGGGGAATTTTTTCCTTTTTTCGCCCGATTTGGGCGATGCTAGATAATTCCTGTAGATTAGTTGGAGTCCTGTGTGTACACATTTGGCTGCGTTTCACATTTTTTGCCGTTATGGGGCGGTGGAGCACAGTCAATGTATTAGCATTTCAGGGTTGCCCACTTCCGGGAAGCACGCCGTGATCGCTTGATTATGCGATTGCGTTGTCGGACTCAATACGGACGTCTCTACGTCCTATCCGGGCTGCGTGTCTCAGATGGGGGCGGCGCTTGTATGCGATGACGCGATCGCGTCGCTTTTCATTAAGATGCTCGCGGGTCATGTGACATCATGTGATGGTCACATGACGGCGGGATTCCTCGTGACGCGGTTGCGCCGTCTGATTGGATATGGACGTCATGTGACGCCACTGGACGATCACATGGCGTCCGTCACATGGTTCAGGCGCCGTCTGATTGGACATTGATGTTCGCGCGTCATGTAACGTCGCCGGACGATTGCATGGCGTCTATCACATGGTTTACGCGTGACGTCACAGCCGCGACGTTAGTCGCCAGACTAAGATCTATGATGTATTGTAAGTATTGGGTTAGTGATGCCCCGTATCTAGCATGTATGATGAGGTTATTCCACACAAACATGGATCTATCCCCCCATCTTTTTTCCATACAGCTTCCCATATGATGAATATATTAGCGCACTATGCAGGGATTACATAGAGAGGCGTGGAACGCACGCCGACACGCCATTTTGAAAGATTCAGGAAGTGATTGCATAATGGATTAATGAGGGGGAGGTCCCTTAAACTTATAAATAATATGCAGGCAACAGTGGAGTCATACCCCAGACGATGCAAGGTATTGCGAAACGCGTCGGGAGATTCCACTGCTGCCACTGAGTGTTTTGCAAAGCGCTACGTTTACTGCTTGAATGTAAGTGTATCTACCTGCATTTAATAAATAGTATCTACGTTATTACGCTATGTGCGCTCTCCTTCTTCCCTATAATATGGTTCCATTGTGAGCTATCCCATCATCATACTGGGTTCGGATATTTGGTGACACCACTAGACCCTGGATTTTGGACATTGATGTGTGCAACGCCAGCCAGGACTCTAGACCTACGAGTATACATGTACCAAGCCTGTTTGACCCTTTAGACATACGTTTACTGGGTCCATTCCATCTGGTAAGCCTCCTTTCCATTTGGTGGTGGTCACGTTATAGTCATTTGCTTTTTGAAAGTCACCAGTTGTGTTTTGAAAATTTCAAGACTATCCACGTTTGAATGGTCATCAAAGACTTTATTTACACATATATTTTGTCCATTTTGGACTTTTTACGGACTCTTTTACATTTATTTGTTTTGAGCACTACACTTGGGTGTTTTGTATATAACTTTTATGTATAGCGCTACATTTTTTGTATATTGTTTGTTTTTTGCTTTTTCCATAGGCATTGTAGCTGCTCACATTTGTTAGTAGCGCGAATATTGTTTGTATTTTATAGTCACAAAACAGGCCAGGATCAGTTTACGTGGAAGCAGTCCAAACAGTAGGCAGAGGCATAGTCAAAAAGCAGGCCAGGGTCAGTTCACATGGAAGGCATGGTTATTTGGGGAAGCATGGAAAATGGTCAGCACAGATTATGAAAATGGGGGGGAAATGGTTAAAAATATGGGCTAATATTTTAGGCATGTATGATAAAGTTTGACGCATTCACCAACGCAAAGGCCAGGTTGGGAGGGACACCGGGGACAATGGTAGCTGGTATCTTTTTGAAGTCCTCCTTTGCTGCACACGCAACATCTTTTTTGCCGTCTTCGGCCTGCTTCAGGTGGTGGGATGTTGTATGGGAAGTGCTGTTCATGAAGTCTGCTAACAGCATCAGAGCGAAGGTTTTCTGGGGGGGGTCTTTGTTGATAGATGAGGGACGTGACTACTTCTTCTGAGAATTGTAGGAAGGGGGCTGGGTTGTCTGTGGATTTGGTGTAGACTATGTAGGAATTATAAATGGCCAAATGGATGAGATACATTTCTACCTTCTTGTACCAGAATCGGGACCTCCTAATGGACAAATAGGACTGAATCATTTGGTCATTGAAATCCACTCCCCCATGTAGAGATTATAGTCTTGGACACATATCGGCTTTTCAATGTGACCTCATCTTTGCTGAACTACAACTGCAGTGTCATCGTGAATGGTGGACATCATGTGCACGTCCCTGTTATCCTTCCACCTCAAGGCCAGCACTTCGCTGCACCTCAGTGTTGCTATTTCCTCCCTTCGCAGCTTTTTGTTCGCAATGGATTGTGGGAAGCCCTTCCTATTTTTTTCTGGAGGTTCCGCAGGCCAGGGTTTTTTCGATGTATAAGTGTCTGAAAAGGGGCAGGCTGGTATAAAAGTTGTCAAGGTGTATATGATATCCTTTTTTCAGAAGTCGGTAAGCCAGGTCCCATACAATTTTTACAGCTGTGCCCATGTAGGCCGGGCACTCGGGGGGCTGGAGCTGGGAATCTCTTGCTTCATATATGCGGAACGCATAAAGATATCCCGTGACTCTCTCACGGGGCTTGTAAAATTTTACACCGTATTTGGCCTTTTTGTTAGGAATATATTGTTTTATTCCTAGACGGCCCAAAAAGGGTACCAGGGACTCATCCACACATATATGTTTCTCGGGGACATAGAGTTCTGCAAATCGATTGGAAAGGAAATATATCAGTGGGCGAATTTTATACAGCTTATCGGAAACTGGATGATTGCGGGGAGGGCACTGGGTGTTGTCATTGAAATTAAAGAATCTCATTATCATCTCATATCGGGATCTGGGCATTACGGCGGAATACATGGGCATGTGGTAGATGGGTTTCATGGACCAATAGGCATGTCCTTGATTTTTTTTGTAAGCCCCATGTTTATGGTGAGGCCCATAAACAATTTGAACTCCTCCAAATTCACATCTCTCCACTCAAATGTACGGGCTTAAGATGATTGTGGGTTGTTGGAAATATACTGCTAGGCATATAAATTTGTCTGGTCCACAATGAACTGCAGCAAAGTGTCAGGCAAAAACAGTGGAAAGTAATCGATCTCTGTGACATTTTGGGTGTTGGCGTGCACACCTGTGAAAGGGGGAATAAATGGTGATCCCGAGTCGGAAGGCAGCCATGTTGGGTTGGTAAGACCATCTGGCATGTATGTAGCGGCCCTGGCTCTTGGGGGACGTGACACTCCAGTAGTTGGGGGAGTTGAATTTCCTGTGCTGGTACTCAGGTGTGATGTGGCAGCACCGGTACTGGCCCTGGGCATTTGTTCGTGGGGCCTTTCGCTGGCGGCAGCACTGGTACTGGGCCTTTGTTCCTGGGGTCTATTGCTGATGGCAGCGCTGGTACTGGGCCTTTGTTCCCGGGGCCTATTGGTGGTGGCAGCGCTGGTACTGGCCCTGGGAATATAATCCTGGTTGCTGGTGGCTGCCTGGTTTCCAGAGTGCCGTGCCCTTTTAGGAGGGACCCATTCTTCATCAGAATCGTTACTATATTCGATCGGTTCAAATTACGAATTTGATTCAGAATCAGAATTGGAATCTGATGAGAACTCCCCGGTGCTCTCATCAGTCATGGAGAGGATCTGGAACGCCTCCTCACTGGTATAGACTCTTTTGGACATGGCTATGTGGCGGGTAGCTGTGCGACAGGTGACAGATGGGTGGCAGGTGACGGTCACTGATGGGCTGTGCGATAGGTGGCAGGAGACGTTCACTGATAGGTGATGATGGTGTGACGGGAGATGGTCACTGATGGGTGACAGGCGGTGGTCACTGATGGGTGACAGGCCACGGACAGTGACGGGTGATGGTCATAGATGGGTGACAGGCCACTGTCACTGATGGGTGATGGGTGACAGGCCACGGTCACTGATGTGTGATGGGTGACAGGGCACGGTCACTGATGGGTGACGGTTGCACCACTGATGGTCACTGATGGCAGTCTCTTATGTGACAGGTAATGGGTGACAGGGTACGGTCACTGATGAGTGACGGGTGACAGGGAACGGTCACGGATGAATGACGGGTGACAGGGCATGGTCACTGATGGGTGATGGGTGACAGGGCACGGTCACTGATGGGTGACAGGGCACGGTCACTGATGGGTGACGGTTGCACCACTGATGGTCACTGATGGCAGTCTTTTATGTGACAGGTGATGGGTGACAGGGTATGGTCACTGATGGGTGACGGGTGACAGGGCACGGTCACTGATGGGTGACGGGTGACAGGGTAGGTCACTGATGGGTGACGGTTGCACCGCTGATGGTCACTGATGGCAGTCTCTTATGTGACAGGTGCACTTTTATGGGGTGACTGTTGGGTGACAGATGACAATTGGGGGGGGGGCGATGGGACAGGTGTGGTGTTGGTGCAGACACTACTGAACATAGATCTGTAACTCACTGCTCCTGGCTCTTCTCTCCTCACACTGGAAACACTGGTGTGTGAGGAGAGAAAAGCTGGCAACAGTTAGTTACAGCTCTATGTTTACACTTAGTGATCAGGCTGTGAATGAGCCGATCACATGGTACACAGTCCTGGCCAATGGCTGTGTACTATTGTCGGTGACGAGCAGTGTTCCCGGGAACACGCTGTCACCGCCGGACACGCGCAGTGCGCCGTGTCAAGTGGGGCATTACCATCCGTGATCAGCCGTGACTTCATCACGGCTGATCACGTGGTAAACAGAACTTGCCAGTGGCTGTTCTACCCTGTCGGTGACGAGTGGTGTCTCAGTGACACGCCGCCACCGACAGTACAGGGATGCGCACACGCGATCGCACACATTCCCTGTTTAAAGAGGCTGACGTCATATGAAGTCTGGTCAGAACGAGAGCGTCTTCCGCCCGCCGTCATCGTGCAGTCCAGTGCGTGTTTTTTTTCTGCATCAAAAACGCATGGAAAGTAGGTTATATGGTTTTTAATGGCATAGTTCACACCAGTGCTTTCAGTTCCAGTGTGTTCCAGTTCCAGAAAAAAAGTGGCTGATGTCATATGAAGTCCGGTCAGAACGAGAGCGTCTTCCGCCCGCCGTCATCGGGCAGTCCAGTGCGTTTTTTTTTCTGCATCAAAAACGCATGGAAAGTAGGTTATATGGTTTTTAATGGCATAGTTCACACCAGTGCTTTCAGTTCCAGTGCGTTCCAGTTCCAGAAAAAAAGTAGAACATGCTGCATTTTACCTGCACTGGACTGTACTGCAACGCTGTAAAACACATCAAAAACGCACTGGAACGCACCTGAACGCACCTAAATGCACCAAAAACAAACTGGAACACAATTGTCATTATTTAAGGTTAAGAAAAAAGTGGGGGGGGGGGAAAGCACTGGACTGCATCAAAAACGTACCAAAAACGCACTGGAACGCATCAAAAATGCATCAAAAACGTGCATGCAAAAAAAGCACCTGGAACGCATCCGGATTGCGTTTCTATGGTGTGAACTGGTCCTTAATGTACCAATTTAAAATCGCAGTTTTTTTCTACTTTTTTTAAATTAAATACTTATTTAAAAATCAACCAACCTAGCACACAAGGTATGTGAAAATGTAATTTTTTGGGGCAAAGGGGTAGTGAGCATGCAGCCCCATACCACGTTGGTACTTGTCCACATGTTCTGGGAAGTGCTTTGAAGGGAGCTTCCACAACATCAGTGCTGATGGACAGTGTGATCTTTCAGGCCCCCAGTGCCCAGGGAAAGGTTCAGGAAAGGGAGCTTTAAGTTCCACTTACCTTCCCCCATAGGGGTTAAGTAGGTAATTGCCCCCAACCTGGTGAATTTGTTTAATGTGTCAAAAGGACCCTTAAATAAAGAATACATGTAATGTTTATTGTTTATTTTTTTAACTAAAGGCAAAACTTTTTTTTTTTCGTTTTGGATAGAGTGGAGAGGGATTACAACACCTGTCAGGTTTTTTTTTTACTGTCTGTGCCTCGTTAGGGAGATTCACCCTCTTTATTTGTCCTGTTTACCATTATAACTGAAAGTACAAGAAAAAGAAAATCCCAAATTGTGGGTTGTCCCCAGAAAAGTAATAGAGTGGAAATCTTCCGATGGGGACACTAGTTCTGGTGACCTGGGGGTCCCCAAGAGATTCCCTTAGTTTGCAGGTATTTCCTCTCACTTCTTGTTTGGCTATGGGACAAGAAGTAAAGGGGAATCTCCACAATTGGACTCAGATGGTGGAAAAAAATCTGACAAGGGTTATAATCCTCCCTGAGGCCTGGTTCACACTGGGGCGACATTGGGAGCTCATGTCGCATGACGTGTGAAAATCAATGTTTCCCTATTGGAGCCGTCTTAACTGGTCCGACACATGTCGGTCCGACTTTGAGAATGCTCCCTGTACTACTTTGGTCCGACTTTGATCCGACTTCAGCCCATTGACTATCATTGAAGTCGGATCAAAGTCGGACCGCAGTCTTGCATGATCCAACTTTGGCATCCGACTTGTGCTGTGCTGCTCTTGAGGGGGAACTCCAGGCCAAATTTTAAATAAAAAACCGGCATGGGTTCCCTCTCCAGGAGCATACCAGGCCCTTGGGTCTGGTCTGGATTTGAAGGGGCGCCCCTACGCCGAAAAAACGGCATGGGGGTCCCCCCAAAATCCAAACCAGACCCTTATCCGAGCACGCATCCTGGCAGGCCGCAGGGGAAGAGGGGGGGACGAGAGAGCGGCCCCCCCTCCCTCCTGAACCGTACCAGGCCGCATGCCCTCAACATGGGGGGGTTTGGTGCTCTGGGGCAGGGGGGCGACCTGCGGCCCCCCCACCCCAGAGCACCCTGCCCCCATGTTGATGAGGACAGGGCCTCTTCCCGACAACCCTGGCCGTTGGTTGTCGGGGTTTGCGGGCGGGGGGCTTATCGGAATCCGGGAGCCCCCTTCAATAAAGGGGCCCCCGGATCCCGGCCCCCCACCCTATGTGAATGAGTATGGGGTACATCGTACCCCTACCCATTCACCTGGTGGAAAAAAATTGCAATAAAAAAACCACACAGCTTTTTAAAGTATTTTATTGCACAGCTCCGGGGGTCTTCTTCCGACTTCGGGGGTCTCCGGTGTCGTCGCCGCGCTCTCCGGTTCTTTCTTCTGCCGGGCCACCGCTAACTTCTTTAGCTCTTTTGCTAGCAGAGGCTCCGGTCTTCTCTGTCGCCTTCTTCTTCTCCCGCTTCTTTCTTCTGCCGGCCCCTCCACTAACTTCTTTAGCTCTTTTGCTAGTGGAGGGGCCGGTCTTCTCCGTCGCCTTCTTCTTCTCCCGCTCTCCGGTTCTTCTCCCGCTTCTTTCTTCTGCTGGCCCCTCCGCTAACTTCAGCTCTTTTGCTAGTGGAGGGGCCGGTCTTCCCGTCGCCGCCGTCGCCTCTTCTTCTCTCTTCTCCTCCTCGATGTTGACGCGTCGCTTCCTCCCGCTGTAATACTGGCTCTCCGCTCCGCATTAATATAGGCTTCTCATGACGTCACAGTCACATGTTCCCATGACGTCACAGTCACATGCTCCGGGGCCATGTGCCCCGGAACATGTGACTGTGACGTCATGAGAAGCCTATATTAATGCGGAGCGGAGCGGAGCGGACAGCCAGTATTACAGCGGGAGGAAGCGACGCGTCAACATCGAGGAGGAGAAGAGAGAAGAAGACGGCGACGGGAAGACCGGCCCCTCCACTAGCAAAAGAGCTGAAGTTAGTGCAGGGGCCGGCAGAAGAAAGAAGCGGGAGAAGAACCGGATAGCGGGAGAAGAAGAAGGCGATGGAGAAGACCGGGCCCCGCTAGCAAAAGAGCTAAAGAAGTTAGCGGTGGCCCGGCAGAAGAAAGAACCGGAGAGCGCGGCGACGACACCGGAGACCCCCGAAGTCGGAAGAAGACCCCCGGAGCTGTGCAATAAAATACTTTAAAAAGCTGTGTGGTTTTTTTATTGCAATTTATTTCCACCAGGTGAATGGGTAGGGGTACGATGTACCCCATACTCATTCACATAGGGTGAGGGGGCCGGGATCCGGGGCCCCTTTATTGAAGGGGCTCCCGGATTCCGATAAGCCCCCCGCCCACAGACCCCGACAATCAACGGCCAGGGTTGTCGGGAAGAGGCCCTGTCCTCATCAACATGGGGGCAGGGTGCTCTGGGGTGGGGGGGCCGCAGGTCGCCCCCCTGCCCCAGAGCACCAAACCCCCCCATGTTGAGGGCATGCGGCCTGGTACGGTTCAGGAGGGAGGGGGGCCGCTCTCTCGTCTCCCCCTCTTCCCCTGCGGCCTGCCAGGTTGTGTGCTCGGATAAGGGTCTGGTTTGGATTTTGGGGGGGACCCCCACGCCGTTTTTTCGGCGTAGGGGCGCCCCTTCAAATCCAGACCAGACCCAAGGGCCTGGTATGCTCCTGGAGGGGGAACCCATGCCGGTTTTTTATTTAAAATTTGTCCTGGAGTTCCCCCTCAAGATTCATATCAAACACAGTGCCTGATATTGGCGGGGATCCAAGTCGGATCCCCGTTCATTGAAAGTCGGACATATGTCGGCTTCATGTCGCAGGGCAAAGTCGGATCCAAAGTAGGACAGATGTCGTGTCGCACTAGTGTGAACCCAGCCTTAGGCTGGGTTCACACTGATACGACACGACATTCATCCGACTTTCATCCTACTTTGCTCTGCGACATCAGTCCTACATTGATCCTACATTGGTCCGACATCCATCCGACATTCATGAACAGGATACTACTTTGATCCGACTTTTTGTTAGTCTGACTTGTCCTTTGACCAATCAAAACAATCCCAGAGTGAGATAAATTCCTTTTACTGCTGCTGTAATCACCATGTCGGATGTCAAATGTCGGATGGTTAGGACAAGGATCCTACTTTGATCCGACTTCAATGATATTCAATGGGCTGAAGTCGGATCAAAGTCGGACCAAAGTAGTACAGGGAGCATTTTCAAAGTCGGACCGACTTGTGTCGGACCAGTTAAGACAGCTCTCATAGGGAAACATTGATTTTCACACGTCATGCGACATGAGCTCCTAATGTCGGAGCGTTTGTCGCCCCAGTGTGAACCAGGCCTGACTCAATCCAAAATCGAAAAATAGTTTTACTTTAACCACTTCAGCCCCAGACCATTTGGCTGCCAAATGACTGGGCCACGTTTTGCGATTCGTCACTGCGTCGCTTTAACTGACAATTGTGCGGTTGTGCGATGTGGCTTCCAAACAAAATTTACGTCCTTTTTTTCCCACAAATAGAGCTTTCTTTTGGTGGTGTTTGATCACCTCTGCGGTTTTTATTTTTTTGCGCTATAAACAAAAATAGAGCGTCAATTTTGAAAAAAAAAATCTATATTTTTTACGTTTTTGCTATAATAAATATCCCCAAAAAATATATAAAAAAACAAATTTGTTCCTCAGTTTAGGCCGATACGTATTCTTCTACATATTTTTGGTAAAAAAAAAATCGCAATAAGCATTTATTGATTGGTTTGCGCAAAAGTTATAGCATCTACAAAATAGGGATAGTTTTATGGCATTTTTATTAATATATATATTTTTTTACTAATAATGGTGGCCATCAGCGATTTTTATCATGACTGTGACATTATGGCGGACACATCGGACACTTTTGGCGCTATTTTGGGACCATTGTCATTTATACAGCGATCAGTGATATAAAAATGCATTGATTACTGTGTAAATGTGGCTGGCAGTGAAGGGGTTAAGTGTGTCCTAGGGAGTGATTCTAACTGTTAGGGGGTGTGGCTATGAGTGACACGTCATTGATCGCTGCTCTCGATGAGAGGGAGCATACGATCCGTGTCAGTGTCACTAGGCAGAACGGGGAGAAGCTTGTTTACACTTGCCTCTCCCCATTCTGCAGCTCTGTGACCCGATCGGGCTCATCCCTATTTATGACTGCCTATCTCATTTCTTGAGTTGCTAAAATGTCAGAACAGTACAAACCCCCCCCCAAAAAAAAATAACCCCATTTTGGAAAGTAAACACCTCAAGGAATTTGTTGAGAGGCATGTTGAGCGCATTAAGTATTTTATTTCTTTGTCATAAGTGATTGAAAAATTACAAAAAATAAATACAAATTTACACACAGTTGTCACTGAAATTATATATTCCTCAAACATGCCATGGGCATATGTGAAATAACACCCCAAAATACATTCTGCTGCTTCTCCTGAGTACGGGGATACCGCATATGTTGGACTTTTTGGGAGCCTAGCCACGTACAGGACCCCGAAAACCTAGAAATGTCTTCAGGCTTTTTAAGGGCGTACATTTTTGATTTCACTCTTCACTACCTTACACAGTTTCGGAGGCCCAGATAGCACAAAACTCCACCGAATGACACAATTTTGGAAAGTAGATACCCCAAGCTATTTGCTGAGAGGAATGTTGAGTCCACGGTATATTTTATATTTTGTCACAAGTTTCAGAAAAATTACAATATTTTTTATTTTTTTCACAAAGTTTTCACTAAATGATATATTGCTCAAACATGCCATGGGCATATGTGAAATTACACCCCAAAATACATTCTGCTGCTTCTCCTGAGTACAGGGATAACACATGTGTGGGATTTTTTGGCAGTCTAGCTGGGTACAGGACCTCGAAAACCAAGCACCGTCTTCAGGCTTTCTAAATACTTTTCTTTTTCTAGAAAACTACTTTGAACCACCAAACACTATATATATTTTTTAAAGCAAAGGCCCTACAGATTAAAATGGTGGGTGTTGCAATTTTTCAAATGCATTTTTCGGGGTAAAATTTTTTTTTTTGCCTTTTAATGCACTAAAGCACACTATATTGCCCAAATGTTTGGTAAAATATAAAAGATGATCTTATGCCGAGTACATAGATACCAAACATGACATGCTTTAAAATTGCGCACAACCTTGCAGCGGTGACAAACTACATACATTTTTAAAAGCCTTTACAGGTTACCACTTTAGATTTAAAAAAGGAGGTCTACTAATAAAATTACTGCCCTTGATCTGACGTTTGCGGTGATACCTCACATGCATGGTGCAATTGCTGTTTACATATGACACAAGACCGACGTTTGCGTTCGCCATTGCGCACAAGCATCGGGGGGGGGGGGGAAGGGATGCTTTTTTATTATTATTTTGCTTTTCTATTTAAACTTTATTCTGTTACTTTCATTTTTTTATTTATTTTTCATAATTTTTATTCTCATCACAGGGAATGTAAATCAGGAGAGCCAGAGAAAACCATGGAAGACAGTGGGGGGGGGAGGCGTTCCCTCCCACTGCTTATAAAAGCAGTCTAGCGGCTAATTAGCTGCTAGGATTGCTTTTACATGAAAGCTGACCACTGGCTGAAATGAACGATACCAAGATGATACCTAAACCTGCAGGCATCATTCTGGTATAACCACTCAAAGTCCAGCAACATACCAGTACGTTTCTGGTCCTTGTTGGGCATATATTGTAATGTTCTTTTTTTTTCATGCAGCCTGTGAACTGAATGAAAAAAGAGATTAATTTGTGGGTATTAGAATACCTCCTTGCATTCACCCACTTCTAATGATGGGTGTTTTTTTTTTTTTTAACTGTGGTGGTGAAATCACCTCTTACAGCGCTGGAGTCGCTGATTTACGTATCGTGAGAGCAAACGCTGTTGCTGTCAAGATAAATAAATCAGTGCTGCAGCTGAATAGCGTACCTGAAAAGCAAACAATGGTAACAATAAAACAATAACTCAATAAAACATCAACAATCTGTGCCAAATATAAAGAGTAAAAAAGAAAATCGCCCCTCCACCCCTGCCCCCATGCTTCGGCATATATGCTCTTTTTTTTTTTTAACTGTAGTGGTTTACACTTACAGGCAGGGGAAGGATTTTATTCACCAGAACCGATCAGCAGGTCCAGGCCATAAATAATTGACCTAGACCTGAAGATTGATTGGTTCTGAATCGAATCCGATGGACGCGAGCATGGCGGGGGCACATGGGCGCGCCCCCTGGCGGCGAGAGCATGCCCCGTACAGGTACAGGATTTTGCACAGCGATTCCATTGTGCCACAGTAAATGTACGGGACACAGTCGGCAAGTGGTTAAAACGAAGCCCTCCCGTACCGAGATCTCAGAGTTGCAGCAGGCTCCCATCTTCACCCGTCTTGCTTCCGGGTTCGTGGACTCAGGCTCTGTGACTGGCCAGAGCCACGATCATGTCACTCCCATGCATGTGCGCTGAATAGTGGCACAGGGCTCGAAATGAACGGCACAGCTGGCCGTTCCTTCAGAGCGCATGAGCAAGTGACATCACTGGCTGCATGTAATGTAAATATCTCCTAAACAGTACTCGTTTAGGGGATATTTTCACTAACTTTGGGTAAGCCTTATTATAGGCTTACCTATAGGTAAAAGTAATGTGTGGAACTTTACTTCCACTTTAACCACTTCAGCACAGGCCTATTCTGGCAATTCTCTCCTTCATATAAAAATCATAATTTTTTTGCTAGCAAATTAGTCAGAACCCCCAGACATTATATATTTTTTTTTAGCAGACACCCTAGGGAATAACATGGCGGTCATTGCAACTTTTTATCTCACACGGTATTTGCGCAATAATATTTCAAATGCCTTTTTAGGGAAAAAAACGGTTTCACAAATTAAAAAATAACAAAACCGTAAAGTTAGCCCAATTTTTTTGTATAATGTGAAAGATGATGTTATGCCGAGTAAATATTAACTAACATGTCATGCTTTAAAATTGCGCACACTCATGGAATGGCGCCAAACTTTGGTACTTAAAAATCTCCATAGGCGACGCTTTAATTTTTTTTACAGGTTACTATTTTCGAGTTACAGAGGAGGTCTAGTGCTGGAATTGTTGCACACGCTCTAACGCACGCGGCGTTTACATATGTGGGCGGACTTACATGTATGTTCGCTTCTGAGTGCGTGCTACTGGGGACAGGGGCGTTTTTAATTATTTTATTTTTTTTTACTTATTTTTTTTTATTTTTACACTTATTTTTAATCACTTTTATTCCTATTACAAGGAATGTAAACATCCCTTGTAATAGGAATATATTGTGACCGGTCCTCTTTATGGAGAGATGCGGGGTCAATAAGACCCCACATCTCTCCTCCAGGCTGGAAAGCATGCGATCAGGAAAAAAAAATCAGCGATCTCATGCTGACAGCCACGATTGCGGCTTTGTTTACTTCCGGGTACCCGGGCGTAACGTTACAACGTTGCTTCCGGGCCTCCGACGGTCATAGAGATGACTGGTGACCATCTGGTCACCGGAAATCTCTATCGTTGTGAGCCGGCGCCAGACCATTCATTCTCCGGGCCCCTGATGGCACGGGAGAGCCCGGAGAAGCACCGGATGGCGGCAGGAGGGGGGGATGTCCCATCCCACCGTCTATAAGAATGATCAAGCGGTGGAACTGCCATTATGATTGTTCTTATTGTGCACAGAATCGCTGGCAGAAAATAATGATATCAGAATGATGACTTTAGCTGCAGGCATCATTAAGATATCACCGCACAAAGATGCTCAGATGCAGTATAGTTCCACTTTAAATTTAGAGCACTGGCAAAAATCCACCCCTATATCAGATGAAGGCAATTTTGACAGAAGAATAATTCTGTTTGAAACCAAATTGATTTACAAACTGACAGCCACAGAACCACCTGGCTTAAATGAAAGTATGAACTTTGCCCTGTACTAGATTGAGGTTCTTTTGGGATACAGTAGTGGATTTCTTCATGCTTAGTGATATTTTTTGATAATATACTATATGAGATACTGCAAATCCTTAAAGCGGAGATCCGCCGTAAAAAAAATATTAAAAGCCAGCAGCTACAAATACTGCAGCTGCTGACTTTTAATAAATGGACACTTACCTGTCCTGGAGTCCAGCGACGTCAGCAGAAGACGAGCAATCGCTCCTCTCTCGGCTGCCCCCACCACCATCATCGGTGAGGGAATCAGGAAGGTCCCCCGCAGAGTCTATGCCCGGAAGTGGGTGCAAATACCTGTCTTAGACAGGTATCTGCACCCCCTCCCCCCTGAAATGTGCCAATTGTGGCACCAGAGGGGGGAGGAAGTTCCACTTTAGGGTGGAGCTCCGCTTTAAGCCATGTATGCATAAGTTTCTATTGTTTTCCAGAGATTGTGAGCCCATGATGGGTGACAAGGTTGGGTGATTTAGTTCTTCCCTCTCCCTTATCCCTCCTTTTTTTATTTATTTTTTGCAAGGATGTTAGACATGACATTTAACCATTTCAGCCCCAGCGGATTTGGCTGCCCAATGACCGGGCCATTTTTTGCGATTTGGCACTGCATCGCTTTAACTGACAATTGTGCGGTCGTGCGATGTGGCACCCAAACAAAATTTACGTCCTTTTTTTCCCACAAATAGAGCTTTCTTTTGATGGTATTTGATCACCTCTGCGGTTTTTATTTTTTGCGCTATGACCAAAAAAAGAGCATACATTTTTTTTAAAGAGTTGAGCGGACACCTGGATGTTCGGGTTCGACGGGTTCGGCCGAACTTCGGAAAAAAGTTCGGGTTCGGGACCGAACTTTAACCCGAACGTGGACTCGAACCCGAACCCCATTGAAGTCAATGGGGACCCGGACTTCTAAGGACTAAAAAGGTTCTAAAAAGGTAATGGAAAGGGCTAGAGGGCTGCAAATGGCAGCAAAATATTGTTAAGAGCATGGCAAGTGCTCTGCAAACAAATGTGGATAGGGAAATAACTTAAAATAACATAAAAAAAAAAAAAAAAAAATAATAATCTTGACCTAGGAGGACGAGGTCCATATGGAGTAGGAGGTTGAAGTGGCGGTGGATGTGGCTGTGTAGGTG
Source organism: Rana muscosa (assembly GCA_029206835.1). Taxonomy (NCBI): domain Eukaryota; kingdom Metazoa; phylum Chordata; class Amphibia; order Anura; family Ranidae; genus Rana; species Rana muscosa. Next base: position 45,006,795 of record CM055121.1, read on the forward strand.
GAAGCGGCGGTGGAGGAGGACGAGGTAGCCAACACTGATTCAAAAATACAACAATGGCTGTGTAATGCCGGTGATGTGTCGAATTCTGTCCCCCGTCAAATAGTGTCCACCCTGTACTGCGCTTGCTCAGTATGTAGGACAAGGGGATTTCTAAAATCTCCCAAGACGAACGGCGCCTGCGTGGTGAGTTCAGGTGAAGGCCACACCATCCGTGGTTCAAGACGAGCCAAGTGAGGCCGTGCCCGAAGCGTGGCGATCGAACCGAGCCCGTGAGGGGCCCTGTTACTATGTGCTACCGTATGTCCACTTGGATGGTGGGGCTTGAACCTGCACTCACAGCGCAGGCGCCGTTCATCTTCGGAGATTTTGTGAATCTCCTTGTCCTCTGTACTGCGCAAGCGCTGCGCCTTCGCAGTATGGGCCGGACACAATCCGATGGCCGGACAGTTTTTGTCACAACACCGGTATACATGTCTATTCTGCACAAGGTACGGACAAGTCCTGTGGGATCCATGCCTGGTTCATTTTAATGAACGTGAGCTTGTCCACATTGGCTCTGGACAGGCGGCTGCGCTTGTCTGTGATAACGCCCCCTGCCGTGCTAAATACACGTTCAGATAATACACTGGCTGCAGGGCAGGCCAGCACCTCCAAGGCATAAAGGGCAAGCTCAGGCCATGTGCCCAATTTGGAGACCCAGAAGTTAAAGGGGGCAGACCCGTCATCCAGTACGTGTAGGCCTGTGGACACATACTGCTCAACCATGTTGGTGAAATGCTGCCTCCTGCTAAGACGTTCCATCTCAGCTGGTGGTGCTGGTTGTTGTGGCGTGCTGACAAAGCTTTTCCACATTTCAGCCATGCTAACCCTGCCTTCTGAGGTGCTGCCGGTGCCCCGGCTGCGTTGGCGACCTCTTCCTCCTCCTCTGCCTTCGCCTTGTGCTTCCACCGTACGCCCGCTGTCAGGTGGGAATGCTTGTACTCGCGCATCTTACGATCCCGCTCCAGTGAGGGAATTAAGGACGGTACGTTGTCCTTGTAACGGGGATCCAGCAGGGTGGCCACCCAGTAATCAGCACCAGTTAAAATGTGGGCAACTCGGCGGTCATTGCGGAAACACTGCAGCATGTAATGTGTGCCAGGCTGCCCAGAGGCAAAGAAAAGCTGTCCTCTGTGGGAGGTGTATCGTCTGTGTCCTCTGTATCCCCCTAGCCACGCACCAGTGATGGCCACGAGCTGGTCTGGGTGCCACCCTGCTGTGAAAATGCCTCCTCCTCCTCCTCCTCCTCCATCTCCTCCTCCACCTCGTCATCCTCCAGAACTGTGCCCTTTCTGCCAGACAATTGTGTACCTGGCGTTTGTTGGTGCAGGAACCCACCCTCGTAGCCACTTGTGAAAGACTGCCCTGAAAGCCTTTGAAATGATCCCGCTTCCTCCTCCTCATCCTCCTGTGCCACATCCTCTTCCATCATCGCCCGAAGCGTTTTTTCAAGGAGGCATAGAACTGGGATAGTAACGCTAAGAACGGCGTCATTGGCACTGGACATGTTGGTGGAGTACTCGAAACAGCGCAACAAGGCACACAGGTTTCGCATGGAGGCCCAGTTATTGGTGGTGAAGTGGTGCTGTTCCGCAGAGCGACTCACGCGTGATTGCTGCAGCTGAAACTCCACTATCGCCTGCTGCTGCTCGCACAGTCTGGCCAGCATGTGCAAGGTGGAGTTCCACCTTGTGGGCACGTCACATATGAGGCGGTGAGCGGTAAGGCCAAAGTTATGCTGCAGCGCTGACAGGCAAGCAGCAGCAGGGTGAGAACGCCGAAAGTGCGCACACACAGCCCGCACTTTCTGCAGCAGCTCTGGCATATTGGGGTAATTTTTAAGGAACCTCTGGACCACCAAGTTCAGCACATGCGCCAGGCAAGGGATGTGCGTCAAACCGGCTAGGCCCAGAGCTGCTACGAGATTTCGCCCATTATCGCACACCACCAGGCCGGGCTTGAGGCTCACTGACAGCAACCACTCATTGGTCTGTTGTTCCATGTCCCTCCACAACTCCTGTGCGGTGTGGGGTTTTTCCCCCAAACAGGAAAGTTTTAAAACTGCCTGCTGTCGTTTACCCCTGGCTGTGCTGAAGTTGGTGGTGAAGGTGTTACGCTGACCGGATGAGGAGGCGGTAGAGGATGAGGAAGCGGAGTAGGAGGAGTTAGCAACAGGAGGCAAACTGAAGCGCCCTGCAATCCTCGGTGGTGGAAGGACATGCGCCAAACTGCTATCTGCCTCAGGCCCAGCCGCCACTGCATTTACCCAGTGTGCTGTTAGGGAGATATAACGTCCCTGACCGTGCTTACTGGTCCACGCATCCGTAGTTAGGTGGACCTTGCCACAGATGGCATTGCGCAGTGCACACCTGATTTTGTCCCCCACTTGGTTGTGCAGGGAAGGGATGGCTCGCCTGGAAAAATAGTGGTGGCTGGGCACGACGTACTGTGGGACAGCCAATGCCATCAGGCTTTTAAAACTCTGCGTCTCCACCAGACGGAATGACAGCATTTCAAAAGCCAGGAGTTTTGAAATGCTGGCATTCAGGGCCAGGGATCGCGGGTGGCTAGGGGGGTACTTCCTCTTCCGCTCCAACGTTTGGGAGATAGAGAGCTGAACACTTCCATGGGACATTGTGGAGATGGTTGGTGACCCAGGTGGTAGTGTTGCTGGCAGATCCTCTGTTTGCGGGGTGGCAGGTGCCACTGTCACTACAGAGGTGGATGAAGAGGCCGAGACTGCAGCAGAAGAGGAAGCAGGAGGAGCCAGAGACCTTTCTTAGTTTTTGAGGTGTCTACTCCACTGCAGCTCGTGCTTTGCACTTAGATGCCTGGTCATGCAGGTTGTGCTCAGGTTGAGAATGTTTATGCCTCGCTTGAGGCTCTGATTGCACAGCGTGCAAACCACTCGTGTCTTGTCATCAGCACATTGTGTGAAGAACTGCCACGCTGGGGAACTCCTTGGACCTGGCTTTGGTGTGCTCGGTCCCTTGCTGCGTTGGGCAGTAGCAGACATACTGTCTAGCTGACAGACGCTCCGCTTTTGCACCCTGCTCCCTCTTCTGCTGTGCTGGTGGCTCTGTGCGACCACCGCCTCTTCCTCCAAACTACACTGGTCACCTGCATAACGTTCATTCCATGTGGGGTCGAGGACCTCATCGTCCTCCACATCATCTTCCACCCAGTCTTCACCCCTGCCCTCCTTGTCTGTCTGCACAATTGCGAAAGCAGCAGCAGTTGGCACCTGTGCTTCGTCATCATCCGAGACGTACTGCGATGGTCCTCCCATGTACTCATCATGAAACATAAGTGGTTGGGCATCGGTGCACTCAATCTCTTCCACTTCTGGGGCAGGGCTAGGTGGATGGCCCTGGGAAACCCTGCTAACAGAGTCATCGAAAAGCAGAAGAGACTGCTGTATGATTTGGGGCTCAGACTGCTTGGCTGATTTGCAAGGGGGTGAGGTGAAAGACTGATGGACATGGGTTTCAGGTGCCAACTCTGTTCTTTCATCAGAAGAGTGGGTGGTAGACAATGTGAAGGAACCTGAGGCACCGTCAGCAACCCAATCTACTATCGCCTGTACTTGTCCTGGCCTAAACATTCGTACAGCCTCATTAGGCGCGACAAAATACCGCCGCAGGCTCGGTCGCCTACTCGCACCTGAGGAAGGTGTTTCACTTGTGCGTGTATCTGGCACAGATCCACCACGTCCTCTCCCTGCAACAGGAGCTCCACCAGCAGCACCACGACCGGGGCCACCACGTCCCTTTGACCTTCTCCTCATATTTTCAAAATTTAGGATCTTGCCCTAAATGGGTGTTTTTGGAAGAGCAGAACACACCCACAGTACGTAACCGCTGAATCGCACAGCTACAGAACTGCAGAAAATGCTATTCAAAAAAAATGTTGTTTTTTTAGTATAGCACAGATCGAGAAAACTATATAGAAATTGTTTATTTCACACACCTCAAAATATGTATAACACACTGCAAACTTTTTTTTGTGCCACTAAACGGCGTTTTTTGGAAGAGCAGAACACACCCACAGTACGTAACCGCTGAATCGCACAGCTACAGAACTGCAGAAAATGCTATTCAAAAAAAATGTTGTTTTTTTAGTATAGCACAGTAGGAGAAAACTATATAGAAATTGTTTATTTCACACACCTCAAAATATGTATAACACACTGCAAACTTTTTTTTTGCCCCTAAACGGCGTTTTTTGCAAGCGTACATTAAAGTGCAAATTTTTTTATTTTTTTTGCACGAGCAAAATAAAATGCTTTTTTTTTGTTTTGCCCTATGGGTCTTTTGGAAAACAGAACAATAAAGTGCCTTTTTTTTCCCCTAAAAGTTAGATTTTCTCTGACACTGGGCTCATGGCAGTGTAAAAAGACTGCACTGCAACACAAATAGGTAGACCTATGCAGATCGCTGATTTTAATCTCTGAATCTGGACTCCTATATAATATTCTCTCTCCCTGAAAGCACCAACACAGGAACCTGGCCCTACACTACACTATCTCTCTATCTTTTCCCTCAGATTGTAGAATCAGGACTACCTCATCTATCTTTCTATCTCTCCCTAAAAGCAGCAGCAGCAGACTAGATCCTCTCCCTATCTATTCTGAAGCAGAGTGTCATGTGTGCTGTGTGCCTCTAGCTTATATAGAAGCTGGGTCACATGTTGCACTGACCAATCACAGCCATGCCATTAGTAGGCATGGCTATGATGGCCTCTAAGGGCACACCAGCTAATCAAAAGGTGATTGGCTGGCCCCTGAAGCATTTCTAAATGCGTTATTAGATTGCCGAACCCGAACCCGAACCCGAACCCGGACTTTTGGGCAAAGTCCGGGTTCGGGTTCAGGTTCGGGAAAAAGCTAAAGTTCGGTACGGACCCGAACTTTACAGTTCGGGTTCGCTCAACACTAGCTACAACAAATATCCCCAATAAAATTTGTAAAAAACGAATTTTTTCATCAGTTTAGGCCGATATGTATTCTACATATTTTTGGTAAAAAAAAATTGCAATAAGCGTAAATTGATTGGTTTGCGCAAAAGTTATAGCGTCTACAAAATGGGGGATAGATTTATGGCATTTTTTTATTTTTTATTTTTTATTAGCGATCTGAAATTTTTATTGTGACTGCGACAATATGGTGGACATATTTTTTGTCGGACACTTTTGACGCTATTTTGGGACCATTGTCATTTATACAGCGATCAGTGCTATAAAAATGCACTGATTACTGTGTAAATGACACTGGCAGCGAAGGGGTTAACCACTAGGGGGCGAGGAAGGGGTTAAGTGTGTCCCAGGGAGTGATTCTAACTGTGGGGGGGGGCTGGGCTTCAAGTGACACGACAGTGATCACTGTTCCTGATGACAGGGATCAGTAGATCCCTGTCCTGTCACTAGGCAGAACAGGGAAATGCCTTGTTTACATAGGCATCTCCCCGTTCTGAAGCTCTGTGACATGATCACAGGCACCCGGCGGACATCGAGTCCGTGGGACCCGCGGTCACACTCACGGAGCTTGCGCGGGCGCACGCGCCCCTGCAGTGCCGCGATTTAAAGGGGACGTACAGGTACGTCCCTCTGCACAGCCGTGCTATTCGCCAACATAAATAGTCGTGCAGCGCTCGGCAAGCAGTTAAGTTGCCAACTCGGGTGGTGTGTATTCTTCTCTCTCTGGCTTGTGTCCCCATGTATGGGGTGGCCGGTGAACATATCCAGTGTTTCCCTAAATCGGATTTAGTATTTCGGCTACACTAACACTTGCTCTCTGCCATAGAGTGCATATGGCAGCCTTCATGGAGACTTGGACATAATTTTCAACATACGAATTATGTCACTTCTGGTTGCGTCATTTCCAGTCCCTGTGCACCACGTTTGGCGTTTTCATACTGGGAAGATGCTGGTGGTTGATCAAGGGTAGGCACACATGTGGAGAGACCACCCTCTATCTCTCTATTAGTGGACTCTATTCTAGTTAAATTTTAGTGGGGGGGCTGGCTATTGGGGTACTATGGGATGGTCTTTGGGAGGCATAGCATTGTGTATATAGAAGGAAACACACTGGTCATAGGTTATTAAGGTGCTCATCTTAATTGTCTCACCTGTTCTTTCTGTTTTGCTGTCTTTTATGGCTGCTTTCTTTAGTGGAAATTGTGGATGTGGGACTTAAAGATATTTTTGGATTTCATATGTGATTGGAACTACCAAGCTTAATTCCCTACTCATTTATTGCTAATAGAGACTGTTCCTTACAGATGGGCCTAAATTACACAGGTATGAGTGGCCTTCAACCTATAATCAGTGGGGACCAAGCAGTTTAAAGAATCATGGCAGAACAGAGAACCCAACATATCAAGTGGCTCCTGTGGGAGCACGTTTTACACTGGTATATCACTGACTGTGGACAAGTATGTATATTTCATATCAGTTGTTGGCACATCTAATATGTGCATGATTTTTCTAGGACAATGATTGACTAGCTAATAAAGCCAGGGTCAGTATTACTCTTTTATAGGGATGAGGCGAACACCCCCCGGTTCGGTTCGCACCAGAACCTGCGAACGGACCAAAAGTTTGTGCGAACTTTAGAACCCTATTAAATACAATGGACGCGAACGTTCAAAATCAAAAGTGCTAATTATAACAGCTAATGTGCAAGTTATTGTCCTAAAAAGGGTTTGGGGACCCGGGTCCTGCCCCAGGGGACATGTATCAATGCAAAAAGAAGTTTTAAAAACTGCCATTTTTTCAGGAGCAGTGATATTAATAATGCATAAAGTGAAAAAAAAGTGAAATATTCCTTTAAATATCGTACCCGGGGGGTGTCTAAAGTATGCCTGTGAAGTAGCACATGTTTTCCGTGCTTAGAACTGTCCCTGCACAAAATGACATTTCTAAAGGAAAAAAAGTAATTTAACCACTTAAGCCCCGGACCATTACGCAGCTTAATGACCAGAGGTGATTTCACAATTTGGCACTGCGCTGCTTTAACTGGAAATTGTGCGGACATGCAATGTTGTATCCAAACTAAATTTGCGTCCTTTTCTTCCCACAAATAGAGCTTTCTTTTAAGGGTATTTGATTGCCTCTGCGATTATTATTTTTTACGATATAAACGGAAAAAGACTGAAAATTTAGAAAAAAAATGATATTTTCTACTTTTTGTTATAAGAAAAATCGAATAAACTCAATTTTAGTCATACATTTAGGCCAAAATGTATTCAGCCACATGTCTTTAGTAAAAAAAATGTCAATAAGTGTATATGTATTGGTTTGCGCAAAAGTTATAGCGTCTACAAACTAGGGTACATTTTCTGGAATTTACACAGCTTTTAATTTATGACTGCCTATCTCATTTCTTGAGGTGCTAAAATGGCAGGGCAGTACAAAACCCCCCCAAATGTCCCCATTTTGGAAAGTAGACACCCCAAGGAAATTGCTGAGAGGCATGTTGAGCCTATTGAATATTTTTTTTTTGTCCCAAGTGATTGAATAATGACAAAAAATAAAATAAAAATTACAAAAAGTTGTCACTAAATGATATATTGCTCACACATGCCATGGTTATATGTGGAATTGCACCCCAAAATACATTTTGCTGCTTCTCCTGAGTACGGGGATACCACATGTGTGGGACTTTTTGGGAGCCTAGCCGCGTACGGGCCCCCGAAATCCAAGCACCGCCTTCAGGATTTCTAAGGGCGCAAATTTTTGATTTCACTCCTCACTACCTATCATAGTTTCGAAGGCCATAAAATGCCAAAATAGCACAAAACCCCCCCAAATGACCCCATTTTAGAAAGTAGACACCCCAAGGAAATTGCTGAGAGGCATGTTGAGCCCATTGAATATTTTTTTTTTTGTCCCAAGTGATTAAATAATGACAAAAAAAAATTACAAAAAGTTGTCACTAAATGATATATTGCTCACACATGCCATGGTTATATGTGGAATTGCACCCCAAAATACATTTTGCTGCTTCTCCTGAGTACGGGGATACCACATGTGTGAGACATTTTGGGAGCCTAGCCGCGTACAGGACCCCGAAAACCAAGCACCGCCTTCAAGGTTTCTAAGGGCACAAATTTTTGATTTCACTCCTCACTACCCATCACAGTTTCGAGAGCCATAAAATGCCAAGATAGCACAAACCCCCCCCCCAAATGACCCCATTTTGGAAAGTAGACACCCCAAGCTATTTGCTGAGAGGCATGGTGAGTATTTTACAGCTCTCATTTGTTTTTGAAAATTAAGAAATAAAATAATTTTTTTTTTTTTTTTTTAATTTTCAAAACTTTGTGACAAAAAGCGAGATCTGCAAAATACTCACCATACCTCTCAGCAAATAGCTTGGGGTGTCTACTTTCCAAAATGGGGTCATTTGGGGGGGGTTTGTGCCATCTGGGCATTCCATGGGCTCCGAAACTGTGATGGGCAGTGAGGAGTGAAATCAAAAATTTATACCCTTAGAAAGCCTGAAGGCGGTGCTTGGTTTTTGGGGTCCCGTACGCGGCTAGGCTCCCAAAAAGTCTCACACATGTGGTATCTCCGTACTCAGGAGAAGCAACAGAATGTATTTTGGGGTGTACTGTAATTCCACATATGCCAATGGCATGTTTGAGCAATATATCATTTAGTGAAAACTTTGTGCAAAAAAAAATAAAAAATTATTTTTTCCGCAACTTGTGTCAACATATAAAATATTCCATGGACTCGACATGCCTCTCAGTATATAGCTTGGGGTGTCTGCTTTCCAAAATGGGGTCATTTGGGCGGGTTTTGAACTGTCCTGGCATTTTATACACAACATTAGGAAGCTTACATCCACTCTTCTAACCACTTGAAGACAAAGCCCTTTCTGACACTTTTTGTTTACATGAAAACATATTTACTCTTTCGTCCATGGACCGACACAGCTTCTCTATCGACAAAGTGGGTATTATCTGTTAATTAGGAGTGACTAGGCAGAAAAACTTGTAAAAAGTGTTGCATCACACCTTCTACAGTACCGCCCAGGGGGCGGACCCTCTGGGTATACCCTCTCCGTCTGCATCTTCGCAGATCAGTTTTTTTCTGTCTAGCAAGGAGTAGGACATGGCTCCCTTCGGGCCCATTGGTCCGGGGAAAAAAGATATATATATATATATATATTTATTTTTTTTGCTACATTTGTTGTTTCCTGCGATCTTCGATCAACTGCCGACTGGGTGACAGGCTGGATCTTCGATCCTTGTAGTCTCCCCAGTTTCGGCCATCGAGCGTGTGCCGACCCTAGCTACGCGCTGGGTTTTCCACGACATGCCCGTCGCTCCACAGGTGGCCGGTGAGCTTACGCTCCAGGGCCTGCATCGGACCGCTCAGCTTCGGCTGACCTTACGGCCGAGTCGCAGCAGCCTGGCCGGTGAGCTTACGCTCCAAGGCTTGCATCGGACCGCTCAGCTTCGGCTGACCTTACGGCCGAGTCGCAGCAGCCTGTCCGGTGAGCGTCATGCTCCAGGGCATACATATGATCGTCCCTTCTGGGTCCAATCACAGCATGCCTGGCCAACAGTCACCTTCCGTGCGCGGACGATGATCTGTTTGGAATGTCTTCCAGCAGAATACATGCAGGATAGGTAAGTAAAACTCCCCTGCCTCGGCTGGGTGATTTAGCTGGACATTCCTGGAGAGATCAAGTAAATGGTTGTGGCCCCTTTCTTCCCTCTCTCCCTGCCTTTCCCTCCTCCCTGGGCTTCTAGCTAAAGGTTGCTGGGTGCTGGGGGTCACCTAGGGGGTCCCACTGGAGCAGGGCTGGCTGTAACTAACATTTAAAAGAAATGTCATTTTTTCTTACCTGTGTTTGTGTCCTTCCTCCTCCATGCTGTCGGCGGCCATTTTGAGGTGGTCCATGCCAAGTTTGGCCTCTTGTGACTGCCCGGCGGCCATCTTCCTGTGGTTCGGCCACACCCACTGGCCCCTATCAGCTGATCGGCGGCCATGTTTGTCCACCCTGTATGCAGATATTGCCGTTCGGCGGCCATCTTTTTGTGGGCTATGGCTGCTTGACCTCTATCTTCTGTCGGCGGCCATTTTCTTAGAGCCCACATTATCTTCCATACAGACGTTTTTGGCAACCATTTTTCGAGAGCCTCCGGCCTCTAGGGTGCAATACACTGGCGCGAAAATTCACACAGGAAGTGCTGATAAAAGAAGCAGACTGACACAGCAGCAGTGGGGACAGCATCACAGGCGCAGCATAGCAGTACCTATCCAGGGTGGTGAGTCCTCTGGGTGACCCGGCCTCTCTGCAGCACAGGAGGGTGGCCTATTGATATCTTGCCTGGAGCCCTGTGAGTGTCAGCGTGTGGTCAGCATGGCATCTGAGCCAAATGTCTTCTCCCCTGAAACAACAGATTTAGCAGCTGGTGCCCCTGAGGTGTCTATGAACGCTATGACTACAATCCTAGAGGCGTTTGCTGCCAGGGTGGAAGCAGCACACGGGAATACAGGGGGTAGTAAACGCCCCATCCCCTGCAAGCTTCTGGGGATAATTCTGGTGCAGAACCAGGTCCAGCTATGGCTCGGGGCCCAGATTCTGACGCATCAGAGACTGCAGACCGTGACCAGACAGTGAGAATGACTCAAAGTCCAGGTCAGTACGCGAGACGGCTTTGGTATCTGACCTTATTACTGCAGTGCGGGATACACTAAAGTTGGAAAGGACTGAAGAAGTAGCAGATACTCCAGTCCCCTTTGGGTTTCGTAAACCTGCCCGCACTGCTAAGGTGTTCCCTTGTGTGTCTTATTTTGACAAACTCTTATACAAGGAATGGGAGAACCCACTGAGGGTCTTTACAGCCCCAAAGAGGTTTGCGGTACGGTACCCCTTTTGAGGAGAGTTTTCTGAAGAAATGGACCTCTCCCCCTATAGTGGACCCTCCGGTGTCCAGACTTAATAGAGCCACCACAATTCCTGTAGAAGGGGCTCCTGTTTTCAAGGACCCTGTGGATAAGAAGGCTGAAGCACTCGCTTGCTACCTATACTCAGTGGTAGGCTCGGCAGTACGCCCGGCATTGGCGGGGGCCCTAGTGTCTCACACACTTACTGAATGGGCAAGATTGCTACTCCAGGGGTTAAGGAGCGAGATGCTCCTCCTGATGAGATAACATTGGCCGACCTGTTGGTCCAGGGCCTTAGGTTTGTCTGCGAGTCAGACATGAATACTATTCCCCTGCTGTCTAAAACTTCGGTTTATGCAGTAGCAATACGCCGCCTGATCTGGCTAAAAGGCTGGTCTGCGGACCAGACTTCCAAGAAAGCCCTGTTGGATCTGCCTTTTAAGGGCGACAGACTTTTTGGGGCTTCTCTGGATGACATCATCAAGGATGCCACAGGAAGTAAAAGCACTTTGCTTCCCCAAATTAGCAAGGATAAGGGGCCACGCCAAGGGCAAGGGCCCTCCTTTACTGCACACAAGTGGTTTTTTCGTCCCCCTAGGGCGACAGGGAAAAGCCCCCAGGCCGATAAAGCGCCTGCCCAAGGACAAAAGCGTCCCTGGTCCCGCATACCCAATAAGCCTGCGGACAAATTTGCGTCCGCATGAAGGTCCACCCCCACCCAGCTCTCGGGTGGGGAGACGTCTTTGCAAATTCACGACTCAGTGGACAGCACTAATCTCCGACAGGTGGGTTTGCGAAGTAACCTCCTCAGGCTACAAGATAGAGTTTCTCTCTTGTCCACCGGACAGATTCAACACCTCCAATCTCCAGCTACTACCGACCCATCGGGAGGCCCTGTATGGGGCGGTCCAGGGTCTACTGGAACACGGGGTAGTTATTCCAGTTCCAGAACTGGAACGGGGTTTTTACTCAAATCTGTTCATTGTGCCGAAGAAGGAGGGGGTTCGTCCAAGCTTGGATCTCAGAGCCCTCAAATGCTTTGTGAAGGTACAAAGTTTTCGGATGGAGTCGGTTCGATCTGTAGTCACGGCTCTCCATCCGGGGGACTTTCTGGCCTCCTTGGACATCAAGGACGCATACCTGCATGTCCCCATATACTCCAGACACCAGAGGTTTCTGCGATTTGCTATCGGGAAGGACCACTAACAGTTTGTGGCCCTCCCGTTGGGCCTTGCCTCAGCACCCAGGACGTTCACCAAGGTGCTCGCTCCGATTCTGGCACTTCTAAGACAGCGGGGTATCACTATCACAGGCTACTTATACGACCTTCTGCTGAAGGCCCCTTCAAGCTCAGAATTAGAGGTAAGCGTGTCCATTACCTGTCAGACTCTTCGAGACTGTGGTTGGATACTAAACACGCAAAAGTCAGTATTGGTGCCCACTCAACGCCTAGGGTACCTGGGGTTGATTCTGGATTCTTCAGAGGCAAAGGTATTCCTCCCTGTGGAGAAGTTGCAGACCCTCCGGGCTGCAGTATGGCAGCTGACTTCCAGGAATTGGTCGTCACTCCGTTTTTTGCATGCGAGTGTTGGGCCTCAGGGTAGCCTCCTTCGAGGCGGTTCCATATGCTCAATACCACACTCGAGTGTTACAGAAGGAAGTTCTGTCCAGATGGAACAGATGTCCATCATCTCTGGATTATCAAATCCGAGTGAGCCACATAGTCAGGAGATCCCTGGTATGGTGGCTGACAGCACCGGCTCTAATAGCCGGGAAGTCATTTCTTCCGGTTTACTGGATAGTGATCACGACGGACGCCAGCCTTACAGGTTGGGGGGGAGTCTGGGGTGTTTAGTCGGCGCAAGGTCGCTGGACCCCAGAGGAAGCCCTCCTGCCGATCAATGTCCTGGTAATCCGGGCGATCAGGCTGTGCCTCTTCAAATGGTCTCAGAGGCTGCAAGGGCGTCCAGTCAGGATCCAGTCAGACAACGCCACAGCAGTGGCATATGTCAATCATCAAGGAGGAACAAGAAGCTCAGCTGCAACATCAGAGATCGCTCGCATCCTGAAGTGGGCAGAGAGGAGCGTACCGGCACTGTCGGCCGTGTACATTCCGGGTGTGGAAAACTGGCAGGCGGACTACCTGAGCCGCCAGATGCTGGACCAGGGAGAAGGGTCCTTACACCCGGAGGTGTTCCAACTCCTCTGCCAAAGATCGGGCACACCAGACGTAGATCTTCTGGCTTCCCGACTCAATCGGAAGGTATTGAGATTTGTGGCCCGGTCAAGAGACCCATGGGCAGACGCAACGGACGCGTTGGTAGCATCGTGGGGTCAGTATCGGCTAATCTATGCCTTCCCTCCCTTAAGGCTTCTTCCTCTTCTGCTCCGCAGAGTGGAGGCAGAGGGAATTCCAATGATCCTAATCGCTCCAGATTGGCCTCAGCGTCCTTGGTACGCCGATCTAGTACGTCTGGTAGCAGACGTCCCCTGGCGCCTACCACTACGGAAGGACCTGCTATCGCAAGGTCCCATATTCCATCCTGCTTTACAGTCATTGGCTTTAACGGCATGGCTGTTGAGAACCAGGTACTAAGAGACCGGGGCCTGTCAGACTCAGTAATCTCTACTATGAGAAGTGCTCGAAAACCGTCCTCTAGGAAGGTCTATCACCGCACTTGGAGGGCCTACATCTCCATGTGTGAGGAAATGAAATGGCATCCGCGTACCTATTTGGTTTCCAGAATCCTGCTGTTTTTACAGCATGGGGTGGACCAAGGACTTGCCCTAAGTACGATTTAAGGGACAGATATCTGCCCTGGCTGTCTTTTTTCAGCGACCCCTGGCGACTCACTCTCTCGTGAGTACATTTGTGCAGGGGGTCCGACATGTGGCCCCTCCGGTCCGTCCCCCGTTACCTCCGTGGGACTTGAACCTGGTCCTCTCGGTGCTTCAGAAGGCACCGTTTGAGAATATTAGAGATATTCCCCCGTTGACACTTTCTCAGAAAGTGGTCTTTTTGGTGGCTGTTACGTCAGTTAGACGAGTCTCTGAGCTGGCAGCCTTGTCCTGCAAGGCTCCCTATTTGATTTTCCACAAGGATAAGGTGGTGCTGCGGCCGCAGCCTTCCTTTCTTCCGAAAGTCGTTTCGGCTTTTCATCACAACAAAGACATTGTACTTCCATCCTTGTGTCCTCAGCCGTCGAATCCTAAGGAGTCGGCGTTGCATTCCTTGGACGTTGTCCGAGCTTTGAGAGTATACCTATCTGCTACTTCCCTGTTCCGGAAGTCAGACTCACTGTTTGTTTCGGTGGCTGGTCCCAAGAAGGGCCAAGCAGTCTCATCGGCCACCATCTCTAGGTGGATCCGACAGATAGTAATCCAGGCTTACGCCTTAAAGGGTCAGGCACCCCCCTTTCCTGTCACGGCGCATTCGACCAGGGCAATAGGTGCCTCTTGGGCTTTCCGACATCAAGCGTCTGTTTCCCAATTATGTAAAGCGGCGACTTGGTCGTCCGCACACACTTTCACAAAATTCTACAAAATTGATGTAGGTGCATCTTCGGATGCCTCTTTTGGCCGCAAGGTTTTGCAAGCGGCTGTTTAGAGTTGCAACTCCTCCGTTGGAGGAGTGCTGTTTTGTGTTTGGGGTGAAGTTTATTTTTATGCTGTTACCACCCCTCGTTTTTTCTCTGACACTGCTTTGGGACGTCCCACTTTGTCAATAGAGAAGCTGTGTCGGACCATGGACGAAAGAGTAAATAGGATTTTTTACTCACCGTAAAATCCTTTTCTCTGAGTCCATGGACCGACACAGCACCCACCCCTCCTTTTAAGTTTGTACTGCTTTTTGACGAACTGATCTGCGAAGATGCAGACTGAGAGGGTATACCCAGAGGGTCTGCCCCCTGGGCGGTACTGTAGAAGGTGTGATGCAACACTTTTTACAAGTTTTTCTGCCTAGTCACTCCTAATTAACGGATAATATCCACTTTGTCAATAGAGAAGCTGTGTCGGTCCATGGATCAGAGAAAAGGATTTTACGGTGAGTAAAAAATCCTATTTTGTTTTTTGCAAGAAAATTATGTTGAACCCCAAACATTATATATTTTTTTAAAGCAAAGGCCCTAAAGATTAAAATGGTGGGTGTTGCATTTTTTTTTCCACACAGTATTTGCGCAGCGATTTTTCAAACGCATTTTTTGGGGAAAAAATACACTTTTTTTTATTTTAATGCACTAAAACACACTATATTGCCCAAATGTTTGATGAAATAAAAAAGATGATCTTAGGCCGAGTACATAGATACCAAACACGACATGCTTTAAAATTTCGCAAAACGAGCAGTGGCGACAAACTACATACATTTTTAAAAGCCTTTAAAAGCCTTTACAGGGTACCACATTAGATTTACAGAGGAGGTCTACTGCTAAAATGACTGCCCTCGATCTGACCTTCGCAGTGATACCTCACATGCATGATGCAATTGCTGTTTACATATGACGCCAGACCGACGCTTGCATTCGCCATTGCGCAAGAGCAGGGCGGGACAGGGGTGTTTGTTTTTTTTTTATTATTAATTTTGCTTTTTTATTTTATTTTTAAACTGTTCTTTCCATATTTTAATTTTTTTTATAATTTTTATTGTTACCTCAGGGAATGTAAATATCCCCTATGATAGCAATAGGTAGTGACAGGTACTCTTTTTTTTAAAAAAAAAAACTGGCGTCTATTGGACCCTAGATCTTTCCTCTGCCCTCAAAGCATCTGACCACACCAAGATGGGTGTGATAAAATGCTTTCCCAATTTCCCAATGGCGCTTTTTATATCCGGGGGGGATACATTCCCTCCCACTGCTTGTAAAAGCAGTCTAGAGGCTAATTAGCCACTAGGATTGCTTTTACATGAATGTCGGCCGCTGGCTGAAAAGAATGATACCAAGATGATACCTAAACCCGCAGGCATCAATCTGGTATAACCAAAGTCCAGCAACATACCGGTATGCCCACCAATAGAATACCTCCCTTCATTTAGCCACTTCTAATGATGGGCATACATGCACCATTTATATATGCCGAAGCATGGGGGCATCCTCCCGCAAAAGTTATGCCGCACGGCGCACACACATGGTCGGACTTTTCCACGGGCATGCCTACGTCGGAATTTTGACCGTATGTACGCGGCATTAGGAGCAAAATCGCTCCTCCGCCCCTGCTGCCCCCCTGCTTCGGCATATATGCTCTTTTTTTTTAACTGTGGTGGTGAAATCACCTCCTACAGCACTGAAGTCACAGGGATCAGGCCTGTCTCTGCGAACGCTGCAGTTATGTGTGTTGTGTTTTGTAAGTGACAGTGATCGATCGATACTGCACTTGGGTGGCCTGGGCTGGACGGAGGGGCAAAACGCAGGTGCTAGCAGGTATCTGGGCTGATCCCGCTAACACTGCGTTTTTGGGAACCCTAAACTGCTGGGGACGCTAGTATAGATCTGATCAGATCAGATATTGATCTGTTCAGATACTATACCACTAAGGGAGGTGTATGCTTCACGCGTGGGTGTTAGCGTTCCTGGCACTAACCTGACGCTGCCTGGGGCGACGCAGACCCTCTCTGACACTAAAACCTAATTGATATCACCCGCCGGGCGATCAGGGGGTTAAACCTTTATTGGGTTATATACGGCGGTTGCCCTGACACTATAAAAAGCAAACTAACTAACCAGTGTCACCCGTAACACTTATATGGTGATCACTGGTGAAAGGGTTAACTAGGGGCAATCAGGGGGTTAAAACCTTTATTAGATAATATATGGGGGTACCTGACGCTATATAAAAACCTGACGGGGAACCTAAATAACAAAATAACTAACTGGCTAACCAGTGTCACCATTAACACTTATACTGTGATCACTGGTGAAAGGGTTAACTAGAGGCAATTAGGGGGTTAAAACCTTTATTAGATAATATATGTGGGTACCTGACGCTATAAAAACCTGCGGCAAACCTAAAAAAAATAACTGGCTATCTATCGGCACCAGCATAACTAATACAGCGATCAGAAAAACGATTGCTTAGTGACACTGACAAAAGGGGATGAAAGGGTTAGCTGGGGGGGCGATCAAGGGGTTAAACCTTTATTAGGTAATATATGGGGGTACCTGACGCTATAAAAACCTGCGGCGAACCTAAAAAGAATAACTGGCTACCTATCGGCATCACCGACACTAAGACAGCGATCAGAAAAACGATTGCTTAGTGACACTGGCAAAAGGGGGTGAAAGGGTTACCTGGGGGGCGATCAAGGGGTTAAGCCTTTATTAGGTAATATATGGGGGTAGCCGCCGCTATAAAAACCTGCGGCGAACCTAAAAAAAATAACTGGCTACCTATCGGCATCACCGACACTAAGACAGTGATCAGAAAAACGATCGCTTAGTGACAGCGGTGAAAGGGTTACCTGGAGGTCGATCAAGGGGTTAAACCTTTATTAGGGGGGGGTGGGGGCTACACTGGACCTAAAACACTCTGCCCTGACACTTTTACAGTCACAAATGTCACTGATTGCAGTGATCAGTAAATAAATGATGGCTGGGGGGTGATCTGGGGGTGTCTGGGGGTGCCTGGGGGGGCAATCGTCTGCCTATGTGTCCTGGTGTCAGTGTGCTGTTTAGTGCACTAACCTGATGTCTTCTCTCATGCGGCGCTCGGCTAACAGGTGGATAAGAGGGACAGTGTCACTGATGCATGCACTGTCACTGCTCACCATCCTCCTGGCCTCCTCAAATGGTGACAGGACAGTGCATGCAACCCTGATCATGGCCCACTGGCGTGGGGAAAAAAATCCAAGCTCCCCTGTCCTGGTGCCATTTTGCAACAGATACTCATTGATGGCCCTCTGCTGCATGTGAAGCCACTGCAGCATGGCCAACGTAGAATTCCACCTGGTGGGCATGTCACAGATTAGGCGGTTCTTGGGCAGATTGTAATCCTTTTGCAGGTCAGCCGGCCGAGCACTGGAATTATATGACCGGCGGAAATGCCCACAGAGTTTCCTGGCCTGCTTCAGGACCTCCTGTAAGCCCGGGTACCTGCCCAAGAACCGCTGCACCACCAAGTTGAGGACATGAGCCAAACAGGGCACATGGGTCAGTTGTCCCTGTCGGAGGGCGGAGAGGAGGTTGGTGCCATTGTCAGAAAAAACCTTTCCTGGCTTAAGCTGGCGTGGCGTCAACCACCTCTGAGTCTGCCCCTGCAGATCTGACAGAATCTCTGCCCCAGTGGGGCTCCTGTCCGCCAAGCACACCAGCTCAAGCACCGCATGGCATCTTTTTGCTTGCGTACTTGCGTAGCCCCTTGAATGCCTACGGAGCACCGCTGGTTCCAAGGACAAAGCACAGGTAGAGGCCATGGAGGAAGAAGAAGAGGAGGGGGTGCAGGAGAGAGGTGTGTCAGAATCACCAGTAGTAACATTTTGGAGGCGTGGTGGCAGAACAACCTCCAACACTACTGCACCTTGTCCTGCATCCTTCCCAGCTGCTAGCAGAGTCACCCAATGCGCCGTGAAATAGGTAACGTCCCTGTTCATGCCTGCTGGACCATGAGTCAGCGGTAATATGCACCTTACTGCTGACCGCCCTGTCCAGCGAGGCCAAGACATTGCCTTCCACATGCCGGTAGAGAGCCGGAATCGCCTTCCGTGAGAAAAAGTGGCTTTTGGGAACCTGCCACTGAGGAACCGCACATTCCACAAACTCACGGAAGTGGGCAGAGTCTACCAACTGAAAAGGCAGCAGTTGAAGTGCTAGCAATTTAGCCAAGCTAGCATTCAACCGCTGGGCATGTGGATGGCTGGGAGCAAACTTATTTCGGCAGTGCAGCAGCTGGGGCAGGGAAATTTGCCTGGTACAATCGGACGTCGGTGTACCGATAACAGATTGTCCGCAAGTACTTGGCTGTGACACACCTAATTCTACACCTTCATTCCTCTCAGTGCAGGTTTCAGAGAGGACTGAAGGTATAGTGGGGTTGGAGATCCCAGCTGATGAGGAGCAAGGAGAGGTCCGCTTTGTTCTTTGGTGTGGGTCTCTTAGGTAAGCTTGCCAACTGACTGCATGGCAGGTCGACATATGTCTGTTTAAGCACGTGGTGCCCAAGCGGCTGATGTTTTGGCCACGCAAGATACGCTTTAGACATATGTTGCAAATGGTAACGGTGCGATCTGCTGCACACGTCTGAAAAAAGGCCCACACCAAAGAACTTTTGGAATAACGCGCAGAGACAGTAGTGCCCTGCACATGCGGAGCTCTGCGGTGTGATGCAGTCTGTGTACTGCCCTTAAGCTGGCCCCTGGAGGGCATCCTGCCTTGTTGGAGATGTGCCTCCTCCTCTCTCCTATCAGGCACCCACGTGGAGTCAGTGACCTCATCATCCCCACCCTCCTCATCACTGGGGAAAATCTGGCAGTATGCTGCAGCTGGGGGAACATGACTACCAGATAGCTGTCCTTGTTAGGCACCCCCTCTCTCTGGGCTCACGTTACTACCCCCTCTCTCTGGACTCACGTTACTGCCTTCCTCCAGCTGGGTTCCATCATCGGAGCCTTCAAAACGCTGGGCATCCTCCAGGAGCAGTTACTCAACACTGTGCTCAAACAGTTCGGGGACTCCTCAAGAGGACATGGTGGGGCTAGGGAAGGAGTGACTGATGCCATTGAGCCGAGGGAAGAGGCCACTTTGGCAGCTGCTTTGCCAGACAAAGTACCCTTAGCCTGGGTGAGAAAGGACGAGGAGGATGAGGACTGCTTGGTCATCCACTCTACCAAGTCTTGGGCATGTTGTGGCTCAACATGGCCAGCTGCCGAAAAGAAGGACAAGCATGTCCCACGGCCACGTGCTGATGAGGATGCACCGTGTCCACAACCAGCAGCACTGTTGCCTCTAGACACAGAGCCTGCTTGCCCTCTTTTATTGCCTCGTGACTGTCTGCCTCTCCTTGTTTGCCTTCCAGACATACTAATGGCCTCCAGTGAGATGTAGCTGCAAAAAGGTGAGATGTATATATATATATATATATATATATATATACTGATAATGCAGCTATCAGAATTAACTGCCTGCTGTGGTATTAGTATGGGGAAAGCAGCAATTGTCTTCAGTTAGTTTTAGGTGAAAACTGTGCAGAGAGGGACACAGTATACACTAACTGAAAATACTTGCAGCTCTCTGCCTGTGGTTTAATTATGAGAACACCACTATTAGTCACTAACTGTATTCAGGTAAGCTTTAGGTGAACGCTATGCAAAGCACACAGTACACTAAGTGAAACACTGACTGTCTGCAGCTAGCACAATCGCCTGCCTGCCTGTCACAGTATAGAAACTGAATACAGTGTATAAATATATATACAACACCTAGGATGCATATCTCTACACACTGTAACTGCAGCTAACTGACTCGCCTGCCTGCTTTATCTAACTCAATATAAATGAAACTGTCTGTCTCTGTAATCTCTCATTAAACTACTCCAACAGACTACACAAGGCCTTATATAGTGTGGGGCGTGTACTAAACCCCTTGAGCCATAATTAGCCAAAGCCACCCTGGCTTTGGCCAATTACGGCTCTCCGTTTTTTCTGCACTGTGATTGGCCAAAGCATGCGGGTCATAGTGTATGCTTGGCCAATCATCAGCCAGCAATGCACTGCGATGCCGCAGTGAATTATGGGCCATTACGCGCCACTCGAATTTGGCGCGAACGGCCTAATGTTCGCAATTTGGCGAACAGCCGAACAGCCGATGTTCGAGTCGAATATGGGTTTGACTCGAACACGAAGCTCATCCCTACTCTGACAGACAAGTCAACAATAATGGCACCCAAAATCTAGGGCTTTAGTATTTACCCAAACCCCTGGGTGGTGTTACAAATGAATCAACTGGCTGATATAAGCACTCTATTACCTTGCACCTCTTAAACGCGGCTAAATCTAAGATTCCCACATAATGGGGATAAAAGTCTACAGTATTTCAGAAAATAGATGACATAGGCCTTATGGAAGAACTTACACTTGTCTCTTATCAATCTCCTAACCACCACAGCAAGATATGGGCCTGTTGGCATGTTTTCAAAACATCAAAAACTTATATTGACATTGTCTCATGTCCTGTCATATCTATCTCTCCATGACTCCTTCCTTGAATAAGATATCAATGTGCATTATTGGCTTACCACCCTATTTCTATAGATTTCTCAAAACTGGGGCCCCTTCCTACCCCACTCTCACCCTATTTTTCTCCTTCTATCCTTTTCTTTGACCCCCCTCCCCATCCCAGCTTTTCTCAGTCAATTGTGACACCGGAGGGGGGATGGGTTCCGATGACCGGAAGTTCCACTTTAGGGTGGAACTCCGCTTTAACATTCAGGAAAAAAACAAGTTTACCCTGGATACTTCTGCTCAATATAAGCACAACTAAAATAGAGAAAAACAACAAGGTAGGTTAGGTAAAGATTAAATACAGGGTCAGCTTGTATAAATCCTAGTCACACATAACATAAGTAAACTTGGGGGGGGGGGGAAGCCCCATATTGCAATCACTGATGTTCTATTCTGACTAAATCTAATACCAATTGTGGTATCTGTAATTGTATCTTTGTCCTCTGAAATGGTATCCCTCTTGCAATGGGGAGACTTGTTTCAGTAACTGTTTAAAACGAGAATTTCTCTCATTTTCTGTTGAGTCGCTGGACTGGAAGTGAAGAAATATCTTCCCAATGAGAAACTGACAGCTACAAACACACACACATATATATTGGTTTAAACTCTCCCTAAAAGCCCCCAAAATACCAAAAAAGCCTATACATACACTTTTATGGTTTTAAACTTTGTATTTATACTTTTTGAATATATCAGTACATGGGGTATGCATATTTGCCAGTGAGGGGAGAAGCTGCAAATGAGTTTATGCAAATTTATTTATATTACTCCTGGAAATTGTGTGAGTCAGTAATTAGGTTGGGTTACTGCAGGTAAGGCTCTACAGAGGCAGGTCTCTGGTACCTTCCTCAGGATTTGGAAGTTTTTGGAAACTTCTAGAAGTTAGTGGGCGGAGGCGAGGAAGACCTGATGTGCATGCTTAAGGGAGTCTGACTAATCCCCAGGCAGAATGTCCTGGTAAGGTGGATGGATCAGCCCTTAAATATGACAGAGCCTTGCCAGCAGGGGAGTCGGTGGAAGATGGATTGCTGATAAGGCTGTCGGTGGCCTAGGACGGGTCACCTAGGTTTAGGGGGCCTTTGTCTCCAGGCTGGCCTTGGGCTGGTTTAGGAAGATCTTATCTGCAGAAAGGTTTTAAAAGGAATCTTGACTGAAAGCAGTGGGAGCAAGGAGGACAGAGTGAGTACATCAGCACACCCAGCAATTCACAAGAGGAGAGACTGTCACATGTAGCAAGCTTTCAAAAGGACAGTGCTGTGCTTAACCCCTTTATCTCTTGCCCTGGGAGATGCCCTGGGAGATCTTTAGAGCAGCAACCAGATGGTTCTACAGAGGAAAGGAGATGCTCACGTATGCAGTTTCTGCAACCTTTTGTGCTATTTTTCGAAGGGGACTAAGAGCTCCTAGTCCATAAAGGACTTTTGCTATTGATCCTTAAATACTGAGTGTGTCCAGGAAGGAGATCAGTCCAGGATCTCATCTCTGTACATAGGAAGGAAGTTGTCCCCCATCTGTTGTTTTTGTCAAGTTGGGCATCTCATAAACTCCTCTACCCCATCCAAGTTTTTCCCCCTAATAAAACAACAAAAACAAAGCTGAAGGACTGACGCCTTGCGTCTGGGTGCAAGTGAAAAATGTGTGTTGCCTGGCTGTGCAATAATCGGGGAACCAGCTATCAGCAGCCCTTGCAGGGCTAGTGCTACATATAAAACTCTGGCAAGTAAAATTTTTATTTTGTTTGTTTTTGTAGGAGCTTTGGAAAGCATTGAACCCGCGATCAGCAGATCTGCCAGTGTAAGCTGTCTGCTTGTACCTAGTATGGGCAGGCAGTTACACAATGACAGGAAAAATCAATGTACTACCTAGAGTGCTCAACAGTGCCCTGGTAGCTCATTAAGAACTACAAGCCATCAGCAACAAAGGCTGTCGATACTGTCTAGAACTCTGTGAATGAATGACGCGCCCGTGTGCTGAGTCCTGCATGGTCACACTCTTTTCAAATAGTGACAGTGGGTGCGGGTAGAAGATCCCCAGCCCACTGTCACAAGGAGGTGGTGGATTGGGGAACAGCTACAGGATGGGAACATGTTATACAATGCCTTGAAAAAGTATTCACCCCCCTTGGCCTTTTACCTATTTTGTTACATAACAGCCTTTAGTTCAATGTTTTTTTTTTAAATCTGAATTATATGTGATGGATCAGAACACAATAGTCTAAGTTGGTGAAGTAAAATTATAAACATATATACATAAAACTATTTTTCAGAAATAAAAAAATTATAATTGGCATGTGCGTATGTATTCACCCCCTTTGTTATGAACCCCATAAAAAGCTCTGGTGCAACCAATTACCTTCAGAAGTCACATAATTAGTGAAATTATGTCCACCTGTGTGCAATCTAAGTGTCACATGATCTGTCATTACATATACACACCTTTTTGAAAGGCCCCAGAGGCTTCAACACCTGAGCAAGAGGCACCACTAACCAAACACTGCCATGAAGACCAAAAAAATCTCCAAACAAGTAAGGGGCAATGTTGTTGAGAAGTACAAGTCATGGTTAGGTTATAAAAAAATATCCAAATCTTTGATGATCCCTGGGAGCACCATCAAATATATCATAACCAAATGCAAAGAACATGGCACATCAGCAAACCTGCCAAGAGACGGCCGCACACCAAAACTCACGGACCGGGCAAGGAGGGCATTAATCAGAGACCCCCAGGTAACCCTGGATGAGCTGCAGAGTTCCACAGCAGAGACTGGAGTATCTGTACATAGGACGACAATAAGCCGTACGCTCCATAGAGTTGGGCTTTATGGCAGAGTTGCCAGAAGACTTTTTGGCCATCAAAGAAAACACTGTCTGGCGCAAACCCAACACATCACATCACCCAAAGAACACCATTCAGCAGTCGGGACTGGGAAACTGGTCAGAGTTGAGGGAAAGATGGATGGTGCTAATTACAGGGATATTCTTGAGCAAAACCTGTACCACTCTGTGTGTGATTTGACGCTACGACGGAGGTTCACCTTCCAGCAGGACAATGACCCCAAACACACTGCTAAAGCAACACTTGAGTGGTTTAAGGGGAAACATGTAAATGTGTTGGAATGGCCTAGTCAAAGCCCAGACCTCAATCCAATAGAAAATCTGTGGTCAGACTTAAAGACTGCTATTCACAAGCGCAAACCATCCAACTTGAAGGAGCTGGAGCAGTTTTGCAAGATGGTAAGATCTGGCAAGCTCATAGAGACTTATCCAAGGCAACTTGGAGCTGTGATAGCCGCAAAAGTTGGCTCTACAAAGTATTGACTTTAGGGGGGTGAATAGTTATGCACGTTGACTTTTTCTGTTATTTTGTCCTATTTGTTGTTTGCTTCACAATAAAAAAAATAAACATCTTCAAAGTTGTGGGCATGTTCTGTAAATTAAATGATGAAAATCTTCAAACAATCCATGTTAACCACTTAAGCCCCGGACCAATACGCAGCATAAAGACCAGGCCCCTTTTTGCGATTCGGCACTGCGTCGCTTTAACTGACAATTGCGCGGCCGTGCGACGTGGCTCATAAACAAAATTTACGTCCTTTTTTTCCCACAAATAGAGCTTTCTTTTGGTGGTATTTGATCACCTCTGCGGTTTTTATTTTTTGCGCTATAAACAAAAATAGAGCGACAATTTGGAAAAAAATTCAATATTTTTTACGTTTTGCTATAATAAATATCCCCAAAAAATATATAAAAAAAACGTTTTTTCCTCAGTTTAGGCCAATACGTATTCTTCTACATATTTTTGGTAAAAAAAAAAATCGCAATCGCCGTTTATTGATTGGTTTGCGCAAAAGTTATAGCGTTTACAAAATAGGGGGTAGTTTTATGGCATTTTTATTATTTTTTTACTAGTAATGGCTGCGATCAGCGACTTTTTTCGTGACTGCGACATTATGGCGGACACATCGGACACTTTTGACACATTTTTGGGACCATTGTCATTTTTACAGCGATCAGTGCAATAAAAATGCACTGGTTACTGTAAAAATGACACTGGCAGTGAAGGGGTTAACCACTAGGGGCGCTGAAGGGGTTAAGTGTGCCTAGGGGAGTGATTACTACTGTGTGGGGGCGTGGCTACTAGTGACACATGACCGATCTCTGCTCTGATTACACAGAGCGCAGATCAGTGACATTGTCAGTAGGGGAGCGGGGAGATGTTGTGTTTACACTAACATCTCCCCGCTCCATGCCTCCGTAAGATGATCGCGGGGATCCCCGCGGTGATCGAGTCCACGGGACATGCAATCCGACTCACGGGTAAGGCAGGGGGGTCACGAGCGCGCTGCCGGCGGCGTGCGCGCGACCCCGACGTCGGGCAGTTAAAGGGGACGTACAGGTACGTGATTGTGCCTGTAAGAGCCATTCTGCCGACGTATATATACAGTGGCTGGTCCTTAAGTGGTTAATTCCAAGTTGTGAGGCAACAAAACACGAAAAAAAACCAAGGGGGTGAATACTTTTACAAGGCACTGTATGTTCCACCTTTAAACTGGGTTCCCAAAAAAGAACTTATCCTTTAAGTCCTTTAAATACCCCATGATTTTACCACAAATTTTATATATTTTTGGACTCAACCCATGCCTGTTAAAATTGTGCACTTCACAACCGTTAATCTCCCTTCTAAAAAAAATATGTTTGGAAAAATACAAGGGCACGGTGCTCTTATGCACACCCCATTAAACATAATCAAGCTGGAGGAATAGGCTTCGTAGATATTAAAGATTACTTTTTTTGTGGCACAGCTTGCCCAGTTAAAACATCCTCCTCTGGGTGGACATTGAATCTGCTCTCGCACAAACTTCAGGGCTTGAACTACTTCTATTATCTAACCTATGGAAACTTTTCAATCTGAAGTATCTCCCCATCACAACTAGAACATCGCTATTGGCTTGGTACACACTTACCCAACCATCGGCATATGATAAGCATAATTCTGGCATCTGTACCCCTGTTTCCACACTAGAACTCCTTATACCAAATCTGTCCACCAAAAAATTGGATATTCAATAGGGATGAGCTTTGTGTTCGAGTCGAACATACGTTCGACTCGAACATCGGCTGTTCGATCGTTCGACGAAGAACGAACGATTTGGGCCGTTCGCGCCAAATTCGAGTGACGCGAACGCCCACAATGCACTACGCCATCGCAGTGTCATCCAGGCGCTGTGGTTGGCCAAGCATGCACTGTGACCCCGCATGCTTGGCCAATCACAGCGCCGGCAGCAAGGAGAGCAATGATTGGCCACAGACAGGATGCCTGTGGCCAATTATTGCTGAGGGGGTTTAGTACACGCCCCACACTATAAAAGGCCGCCAGCGCGGCGGCCTTGTGTAGTGTGTTCCGGAGCAGGGAAAGAGAAGCATAGGCAGGGACAGTGTCATTTTTTTTCCTTTACTAATCCTGGATTTCTTGTGTTTAGGGACAAATAAGGATAGGTAGGGAGAGTGTCAGTGTGTTATTCTGTGCTAAACCTTGTTTGTAGGGACAGAGAAGGACAGTGAGGGAAAGTGTCAGTGTGCTATTCTGTTCTAAACCAATCTTGCTGAACCATATTTGAAATCCTTGAGTTTAGGGACAGAGAAGGACACTCGTGGAAACTATCAGTGTGCTATTCTGTGCTAAATCTTGTTTGTAGGGACACAGAAGGACAGTGAGGGAAACTGTCAGTGTGCTATTCTGTTCTAAACCAATCTTGCTGAACCATATTTGAAATCCTTGAGTTTAGGGACAGAGAGGTACAGTGAGGGAAAGTGTCAGTGTGCTATTCTGTTCTAAACCAATCTTGCTGAACCATATTTGAAATCCTTGAGTTTAGGGACAGAGAAGGACACTCGTGGAAACTATCAGTGTGCTATTCTGTGCTAAATCTTGTTTGTAGGGACACAGAAGGACAGTGAGGGAAACTGTCAGTGTGCTATTCTGTTCTAAACCAATCTTGCTGAACCATATTTGAAATCCTTGAGTTTAGGGACAGAGAGGTACAGTGAGGGAAAGTGTCAGTGTGCTATTCTGTTCTAAACCAATCTTGCTGAACCATATTTGAAATCCTTGAGTTTAGGGACAGAGAAGGACACTCGTGGAAACTATCAGTGTGCTATTCTGTGCTAAATCTTGTTTGTAGGGACAGAGAAGGACAGTGAGGGAAACTGTCAGTGTGCTATTCTGTGCTAAACCAATCTTGCTGAAGCATATTGCAAATCCTTGTGTTTAGGGACAGAGAAGGATAGGCAGGGGACAGTGTCAGTGTCATTGTTGCTAAGCCTCCTGCACAGAATACACCTGAAGGTAGCCCTTATTGCTGTTTTTCCCATCTCCCTGCAGGCCATCCATTAAAATGTCTGGAAGGCAAACAAGGAGAGGCAGACAGTCAGGAGGCAAAAAAAGAGGGCAAGCAAGCTCTGTGTCTGGGGGCAACAGTGCTGGTCGTGGACGCGGTGCATTGTCATCAGCACATGGCCATGGGACACGCTTGTCCTTCTTTTCGGCAGCTGGACATGTTGAGCCACATCATGCCGAAGACTTGGTAGAGTGGATGACCAAGCCCACCTCATCCTCCTCATTCTCTCTCACCCAGGCTCAGGGTACTGGCAAAGCAGCTGCCAAAACGTCCTCTTCTCTGGTATCATTATCTTCATTAGTCAATCCTTCCCTAGACCCACCATGTCCTCCTCCTGAGGAGTCCCCCGAACTGTTTGAGCACAGTGTTGGGTACATGCTCCAGGAGGATGCCCAGCGTTTCGAAGGATCTGATGATGATACCCAGATAGGGGAAGGCAGTAGCGTGAGAGCAGAGAGAGGGGATGCTCAAGAAGGACACCAATCTGGCAGTCATGCTCCAGCAGCTGCAGCATACTGCCAGATTGACTCCAGTGATGAGGAGGGAGGGGATGATGAGGTCACTGACTCCATGTGAGTGCCTAATAGGACAGAGGAGGAGGAGGAGGATGAGGAGGAGGCACATCTCCAACGAGGCAGGATGCCCTTGGGTGGCCAGCGTATGGGCAGCACACCGACGGAATCACACTGCAGAGCTCCGCCTGTGCAGGGCGCTGCCTCTGCCCGTCATTCAAAACGTTCTTTGGTGTGGGCCTTTTTTGAGGCGAGTGCATCAGATCGCACAGCTGCTGTTTGCAACATATGTCTCAAGCGTATATCGCGTGGCCAAAACATCAGCCGCTTGGGCACCACATGCTTGATCAGACATATGTTGACCTGCCATGCAGCTCGTTGGCAAGCCTACCTTAAAGACCCACACCAAAGAACAAAGCGGACCTCTCCTTGCACCGCATCAGCTGGGATCTCCAACCCCACTATACCTTCAGTCCTCTCTGAAACCTGCACTGAGAGGAATGAAGGTGTAGAATTAGGTGTGTCACAGCCAAGTACTTGCGGCCACTCTGCTAGCAGTACACCGACGTCCGATTCTAGCAGGCAAATTTCCCTGCCCCAGCTGCTGGACCGTCGAAAGAAGTTCACTCCCAGCCATCCACATGCCCAGCGGTTGAATGCTAGCTTGGCTAAATTGCTAGCGCTTCAACTGCTGCCTTTTCAGTTGGTAGACTCGGCCCCCTTCCGTGAGTTTGTGCAATGTGCGGTTCCTCAGTGGCAGGTTCCCAAACGCCACTTTTTCTCACGGAAGGCGATTCCGGCTCTCTACAGGCATGTGGAAGGCAATGTCTTGGCCTCGCTGGACAGGGCGGTCAGCGGTAAGGTGCATATTACCGCTGACTCATGGTCCAGCAGGCATGGACAGGGACGTTACCTTTCTTTCACGGCCCATTGGGTCACTCTTTTGGCAGCTGGGAAGGATGCAGGACAAGGTGCAGTAGTGTTGGAGGTTGTTCCACCTCCACGCCTCCAAAATGCTACTACTGGTTGTGACACACCTCTCTCCTCCACCCCCTCCTCTTTTTCTTCCTCCATGGCCTCTTCCTGTGCTTTGTCCTCAGAACCAGCGGTGCTCCGTAGGCGTTCAAGGGGCTACGCAAGTACGCAGGCAAAAAGATGCCATGCCGTGCTTGCGCTGGTGTGTTTGGGGGACAGGAGCCACACTGGGGCAGAGGTCCTGTCTGCTCTGCAGGGGCAGGCCGGGAGGTGGTTGATGCCACGCCAGCTTAAGCCAGGAATGGTGGTTTGCGACAATGGCACCAACCTCCTCTCTGCCCTCCGACAGGGACAACTGACCCATGTGCCCTGTGTGGCTCACGTCCTTAACCTGGTGGTGCAGCGGTTCTTGGGCAGGTACCCGGGCTTACAGGATGTCCTGAGGCAGGCCAGGAAAGTCTGTGTGCATTTCCGCAGATCTTATAATGCCAGTGCTCGCCTGGCTGAGCTGCAAAAGGAGTTGAACCTGCCCAAGAACCGCCTTATATGTGACATGCCCACCAGGTGGAACTCAACATTGGCCATGCTGCAGCGGCTGCACACGCAGCAGAGGGCCATCAATGAGTACCTGTGCGACTACGGCACCAGGACAGGGTCAGGGGAGCTCGGGTTTTTTTCACCACGCCAGTGGGGCATGATCAGGGATGCATGCACTGTCCTGACACCATTTGAGGAGGCCACGAGGATGGTGAGCAGTGACAGTGCATGCATCAGTGACACTGTACCTCTTGTCCACCTGTTGGAGCACACGCTGCGTGGAATAATGGACAGGGCACTTGAGGCAGAACAGAGGCAGGAAGAGGAGGACTTCCTTGCCTCTCAAGGCCCCCTTTACCCAGACAGTGTTCCTTCTGTCCCACCCATCGCACAGGAAGAGGAGGAGGAGGAGGAGGAGGAGGAGGATTGTGTCAGCATGGAGGTGGAAGCTGGCACTCAGCATCATCAGCAGCAGTCTTTTAGGGATGATTTACAGTCCCAAGAAACCAGTGGACTTGTACGTGGCTGGGAGGAGGTGGCTGCGGATCATGTCGTCCTTAGTGACCCAGAGGACTCCGGACTGAATGCCTCAGCTAACTTACGCTGCATGGCCTCCCTGATCCTGCAAAGTCTGCGGAAGGATCCTCGTATTCTTCGGATCAAGGAGAGGGACCATTACTGGCTGGCCACTCTCCTTGATCCACGGTACAAGGGTAAGGTTGCGGACCTTATCTTACCGTCGCAGAGGGAGCAGAGGATGAGACAACTCCAGGAGGCCTTGCAGAAAGGTCTGTGCAACGCGTTCCCAGAGACTGGGAGGTTACAAACTCCTGGTCCTGGACAACGAGTTGCTGAGGCTTCGGGCAGTCAAAGAAGGAGCGGTGGGGAAGGTGGCCGTCTGACCGATGCGTTCAGACAATTCTTTAGTCCGCAGCCCCAAAGTATGATCGGTTCCAGCAACCATCGCCAGCGTCTGATATACATGGTGCAGGAATACCTAGGGGCAAGGTCAGACTTGGACACCTTCCCCACCGAAAATCCTCTGGCTTACTGGGTCTTGAGGATGGATCACTGGCCAGAGCTTGCACAGTATGCAATTGAGCTACTGGCCTGTCCTGCATCCAGTGTTCTTTCAGAACGCACATTCAGTGCTGCTGGAGGATTTGTCACGGATCACAGGGTGCGCCTGTCCACCGACTCGGTTGATCGACTGACTTTCATCAAGATGAACCAGTCTTGGATCACCACCAGCTACCACACACCTGATGCTGATATAACAGACTAATTGATTTTAAAATGTAACATCCCTTCAAGACTGATGCTGATGCTGAGTGCCTGTGCTGTTATGTTGACTGGCTATCCTCCTCCTCCTCCTCAATGATCCGATTAATGATGATAGCTTGGAAGATCATTTTGGTTTATGGGTGCCGCCACCAGTGGCTAAGGCCCAATTTTTCAGCCCCTGTTTAACAGGGGCGTGTAATTAAAATTTTTGATGCAATACTTTGCAACAGGCCTCATTGCTGTGCTCCAAGTACAGTATCTGTGAGGGGTTGCAGTGTTGTGCCACCAGTGCCTAAGGCCCAATTTTTCAGCCCCTGTTCAACAGGGGCATGCAATTATAATTATTGATCTAATAATTCACAGCAGGGCCCATTGCTGCGCCCACCAAGAGTAACTGTCAGGCCTTACAGTGTTGTGGCACCAGCACCACCATCAAAGGCCCAATTTTTACTACCACTGTTCAACAATTATATGTTATTACAATTCCTGATATAATAGTTGACAGCAGGGCGTTCCAGCACCCACCAAGAGTAACTGTGAGTGCTTACAGTGTTGTGCCAACACCAACACCTAAGGGGCCAATTTCTGCAGAGTATATACGGCAGGTCCCTACTTTCAAACATCCAACTTACAAACGACTACTACTTGCAAACGGAAGAAGACAACAGGAAGTGAGAGGAAATCTACCCCTTGGAAGGAAAATTCTCTCCTGTAAGAATTAATATGGGAGAAAGGTGTCTCCTCTCTACTGATTCTTTATCACCAATCCTTGTTTCAATAAAAACACCACATTTCAAAAACAGTTGTCATTGGGACACAAAGTGAGGTGAAATGTTCTGAACAGGGGCACAGACAGCAAAACAAATGTTACAGGGGTGTTAACCCTTCTCTATGTTTTCCAAAAAGCTTAAAAATAGGTATTTGGGCTGGAGCTACACTTAAACAATGTAGCTGTTCAAAATTACAAACAGATTCTACATAAGAACAAACCTACAGTCCCTGTCTTGTATACACCGCCTGTATACGGCTGTTCAGAGTATATAGGGCCTTTTTTATTTTGTGTGCGGGGTTCCCCTTAATATCCATACAAGACCCAAAGGGGCTGGTAATGGGCTGGGGTAAGGGGGGGGGGGGTTGATGGGGTAGCTATGCCATTTTTCTTAAAGATTTTCATCCATATTACCGGGACCAGACATTACATTAAAGCCGCAAGCAGTTTTAAATGGCTTTTTTTTCCTTTAGAAATGTTATTTTGTGCAGGGACAGTTCTAAACACGGGAAACACGTGGCACTTCACAGGCATACTTTAGACACCCCCCAGGTACAATATTTAAAGGAATATTTGACTTTTTTTTTCACTTTATGCATCATTAAAATGACTGCTCCCGGAAAACGTCCGTTTTTAAAACTTCTTTTTGCATTGATACATGTCCCCTGGTGCAGAACCCGGGTTCCCAAACTCTGTTTAGGACAATAACATGGATAATAGTCGTTATAATTAGCACTTTAGAATCCGAACATTCGCATCCATTGTATTTAATAGGGTTCTAATGTTCGTGCGAACTTTCGGTCCGTTCGCGGGTTCTGGTGCGAACCGAACCCGGGGGTGTTCGGCTCATCACTAATATTCAATGGGTTGAATATCTTCTTCTGAAAGCCAAACCTAAGCTAATGATATATTTGGTAACAAAGTATGATATACTTCCTACTGACTGTATTATTTATATGTGCATTACCGCACCATAATAACTCATGTGTTATTGGCAGCTAAAATTATAATTACTAGGTTTTGAAGGAAAGATTTAGCACTCAATCTGAAAGAAATAATTGTCCTAATTAAGCTTCATTATGAATATAAAAATCACTTGCCATTAGAGCTGATTCACTCCCCAAATTTGAGCAGGCTTGGAAACCTTGGGTGGATTGGAATAATTCATGACACTGACTGACACATAAAAGTGGGATATTGCCATTGAACATTTTGTTTTTCTTCCTCTCCTTTTTCTCCTTTTCTTATATATAGAATTACGGTTTGCCTGTTAGCCCTGGATGTTTTCTACTACTGTACCTTATAGTAAGCATGTAAACTTTACATACGTGAATACAAATTTCTGTGTTAAGGTTTCTCTTTGATAACTTAGTAAAAATTCTATTGATAAAAACAATAATCTTATGCCGCGTACACACGATCGTGATTCACGGCGGTGAAAACACCGCCGTGAATCACGACATGAATTAAAATGAAAAACGAGGGAACGGCATTTTCCCCCACACACGACCGTTTTTCCCGTCATTTTTTTCTTTGTCGAGAAAAACGACCGTCTGTGGGCTCCGCGGCAGTGTCTCCCTATGGGAAAACTGCAGCGGAAAAAAATGATGGAAAAAACGATGAGAAAATTTAGAACATGTTCTAATTTTTCTCGTCGTTTTTTCTGCCGTTTTTCTCAACGAGAAAAACGACATAAAGCCCACAGACGATCGTTTTTCTCGGCGAAAAAAAAAAATGCCGTTTTTCTCGTCGAGAAAAGCAGTCGTGTGTACGCGGCATTACAGTACAAGTAAAGCCTCCTCTGCACACAATTGGCTTTTATGTTGACCAGGCTCCTTGGACAAGTGATCCAATCCCTTCAAGGCTCCCACAGGTGATATAAAGTGCTCCTGGCACCACAAGCCCACTAAGCCGCAGACAAGTCTTGCTTGGCATGAAGGCTTGCTCCCATTTGTTTTCAGGGGGTAATCTTTGTTGGTTTGTGTATCCTCTCTGCTTTCTGACAAATGGATCCACAAGCTGATTTTGTCAGGCTACAAAATAGAATTTCTTTCCTATGAGCCCAAAAGTTATTTTCTTCCAATCTTCACCCCTTCTGTCTCATCTGCAGACCCTCTACAGGGTGGTACAGGATCTGCTTCTCCAAGGTATGATGGCCCCAGTTTACATAACTGTAGAGATTTTGGGGGTTTTACTTCAGCCTGTTCACTGTTCTTTAGTAGGAAATTGTCCATCCAATACTGGACCACAAGGCCCTGAATTGTATTGTGAAAGTACAAAAGATCAAGATGGAATCCATATATTCACTAGTGGCCTCCCTTCATCAGGGAGATTTCCTGGCCTCCATAGACACAATAGACATGAAGTGGGACAAGTCTCCTGTATCCTTGGACAACTGGCCAGGGCCTCCCCTCTCTGGTGGCTACAGTCTCCATCTCTTCAGGCTGTAAAATCATTTTTCCCCCTTGATTGGATGGTGGTCATGATGAATACCAGCCTGTCTTACTGGAGTGGAGTTCTAGGTCTGAGGTCTGCTCAGGGCCGTTGGACAATGGAGGAGTCTCCGCTATCCATAAATGTCCTGGATTTATGGGCGATTAGACTTTGTCTAACACATTAGATGGAGCTTCCTCAAGGCCACCAGGCCAGGATCCAATTGGCCAACTCCACAGCGGTGGCCTATATGAATCACTAAGGTGGTAAATGTTTGAGGGTTCCCGCTAAGGCTAATCAAGGTCCGATGAGTTGGATGCCGCTGACTAGTGAAGGTGCAGGCTAAGGGCTGCTGCTGTCACACACCTTGCCCAGCCCGAGTGGTTAGCAGGTAAAAGCAGTCTCAGTTCGATTCATCCAGGCCAGGCCCCCAACAGGTTTCGCAATCATGGGCATCCATGGAGAACTGAGGCTGCTTTTTTGGGGGGGTTTTAATGGCTTGTCTGCTTAAAGCCAAGTTCTAAGATACAGGAAGTTGTTGGGCTCAGTATTTCCCACCATGTTGAAGGAGTGTAAACCCACCACTTGGAAGATTTATTATCATATATGGAGGGCTTACATTTTGTGGTGCAAGGCTGTGGCTTTACACCCATGTTCCTTCTCGGTGTCTCAGATTTTGACCTTACTTCAATTGGGCATTGCTCAAAAGCTGGCCTTGAGTAACATTAAAAGCCAGGCTTCTGCCCTTGTGATATTCTTTCAATGCCTTTGGGCCATGCGCTCCTTGATTTGTCGTGATTTAGCATGTAGCTCCTCCAGTGCGCTTTTTGTTGCCACTGTGAGACCTGAACCTGGTTCTTTCAGTTCTTCAGAAGCCTCCCTTTAAGAATATTAGTGATCTTCCCTTACTTACTCTCTCCTATAAGGTTGTGTTTTTGGTCGCTATCAGCTCTGCAGGCTTCATGTCGAAGCTGTGTTGTACTGTAAGTCTCCCTATTTTGGTTTGACACAGGGATGAGGTGATTCTTTGTCTGCATCCCTCCTTCCTATCTAAAAGTGGTGTCTGATGCCGCGTACACACGATCGTGATTCACGGCGGTGAAAACACCGCCGTGAATCACGACATGAAATAAAATGAAAAACGAGGGAACGGCATTGTCCCCCACACACGACCGTTTTTCCCGTCATTTTTTTCTTTGTCGAGAAAAACGACCGTCTGTGGGTTCCGTGGCAGTGTCTCCCTATGGGAAAACTGCCGCGGAAAAAAATGATGGAAAAAACAATGAGAAAATTTAGAACATGTTCTAATTTTTCTCGTCGTTTTTTCTGCCGTTTTTCTCAACGAGAAAAACGACATAAAGCCCACAGACGATCGTTTTTCTCGGCGAAAAAAAAAATGCCGTTTTTCTCGTCGAGAAAAGCAGTCGTGTGTACGCGGCATACATTTCACCTGAATGAGGACATTGTCCTTCCTTACCTGTGTCTCCGTCCTTCACATCCTAAGAAGGTTGGGCTGCACTCGTTGGATTTAGTTCAGGCAGTTTGTGTGTATCTGTCTTCTATGGCCTCCTTTCAGAGGTTGGATTCTCTTTTGTGATTGTGTTTAGACCATGAAAAGGCCTGATGACCTCCTCTGCCGCTGGATAGATCAGGCAGATCAGTCCAGGTTTCTGCCATTAAAGAACGGTTTCCGCCCTTCTATTTTATGACACACTCTACCAGGGTGGGTATTGCCTCCTGAGAGCTCTGACATCATGTGCTTGTGTCTCAAGTTTGCAAGGTAGCTAAGTGGTCTTCTCTTCACACCAAGTTTTACAGAGTTGATGTTTTGGCATCTTCAGATGTACAGTATGTTTCAGCCACAAGGATTTGCAAGCTGCTGTTTGAGCTTTCTTGTACCTCTTCTGGGGGGTTCTTGGGTGGTGTTGTGTGCTCTTCTCTGGTTACCCACCCCTCATTGTGGCACTGCTTTGGGACGTCCCTATGGTTTGTGTCTGTCAAGGATCATAATATCTGATATGGATATTCAAGGGGTACTCCATGCCAAAATTGAAAAAAAAATGGCGTGGGGTCCCCCATGTCACGTGACATCACATGACGTCAGAAGGGGACGGTGTGACTGGGGGACAAAGCCGGGTGGCCCTCCTCTTGCCTATATAAGAAATGTCAAAGCACGGAGTGGGCATATGACAGAAGGCGAGAGTGTTTTTTATTTATTTTATTTTATGGTGGGCGGAGCATTTGACAATGGATTTACATTGAGGGGCACTTTTTTTTGTTTTGTTTTTTACAAAGTTGATGGTTTGGCATACAGTATGTTTCGTCCACAAGGATTTGCAAGCCGCTGTTTAAGCTTTCTTGTTCCTCTTCTGGGGGGTTCTTGGGTGGTGTGGTGTGCTTTTCTCTGGTTACCCACCCATCATTGTGGCACTGATTTTGGACGCCCCTATGGTCTGTGTCTCTCAATGATCATAAGAGAAAATTGGCTATAGCAGAGAGAGGGTTTATTACCAGCTCGGACTGCCCATAGGTGGTGCTGTGTTCTTTTTCTGTCTAATATTCTACTCCTGGTGGTGCTATAAACCTATGATCAAAAATATGGAAGAGCTATGTCTGCCAACCTAAATAATAGAAAGGGACTTTGAGTTCGGGCCAAACATTTGCCCGTTCGGCTGTTCGTCAAACTCCCAAATTTGCAGGGTGTTTGCTGTTCAGTGCATTCTGTGCCCTGATTAGGCAAAGCTTTAAGGAGCGGGGGCCAGGAAACCGGCTGCCACATCCTTAACAACCGATGAGTCATCAGCTGTCAATGTATTTCCCCGCCGACAGCTGAATTAAAAAAAAGCATCTGTAAAAAAAATATGTGTGGTGTCCCCCCCCCCCCCCAGTCCATACCAGGCCCTTTGGGTCTGATATGGATTTATAGGGGAACCCCATGGCAAAAAAAAATTGCCTGGACGTCAGAAGGGGGTGGTGCGACCGGGTGACATAGCCGGGTGGCCCGCCTCTTGCCTATATAAGAAATGTCAAAGCGCGGAGCGGGCATATGGCAGAGGGCAAGAGCATTTTATTTTATTTTATGGTGGGCAATGCAGTTGACGATGGATTTACATTGAGGGACCCTTTTTTCTTTTTTTAGAAAAGGACTTGTCAAAAACAGTTTCTTGTGGTTATTACTTTTGTACACTTTTTTTGATGATAGGGCAGGGGTACAATGTACCCGATACCCATTTACATGGGGGGGCGGGATCTTCCAGATTCCGATAAGCCCCCCGCCCGCAGAACCCCACAACCACAGTCCAGGGTTGTCGGGAAGAGGCTCTTGTCCCCATTAGCAGAGCCCCCCTGCCCCAAAGCACCCACACCCCCATGTTGAGGGCATGTGGCCTGGTATAATTCAGGAGGAGGGGCGCTCACTTGCCCCCCTTTCCTGACCTGCCAGGCTTCATGCCCAAATAAGGTGTGGATTTTGGGGGGGCTCCACCCATTTTTTTTGGCGTAGGGTTCCCCTTAAAATCCATAGCAGACACAAAGGGCCTGGTATGGACTGGGGGGGACCCCAGGCTGATTTATTTTCTTTTTTTTTCAATAGCTAGGTGCCGGTAATTCTAACCATTAGGGATGAGCTTCGAGTTCGAGTCGAACTCATGTTCGACTCGAACATTGCCTGTTCGCCCGTTCGCCGAACAGCGAACAAATTGGGGTGTTCGCGGCAAATTCGAAAAATCTATGGGAGAAATCTAAAGTGCTAATTATAAAGGCTTATATGCAAGTTATTGTCCTAAAAAGTGTTTGGGGACCCGGGTCCTGCCCCAGGGGACATGTATCAATGCAAAAAGAAGTTTTAAAAACGGCCGTTTTTTCAGGAGCAGTGATTTTAATAATGCTTAAAATGAAAAAATAAAAGTGAAATATTCCTTTAAATTTCGTACCTGGGGGGTGTGTATGATATGCATGTGAAGTGGCGCATGTTTCCCGTGCTTAGAACTGTCCCTGCAAAAAATGTAATTTTTGAAAGAAAAAAATGCATTTAAAACTGACTCGCGGCTATTAATGAATTGTCGGCTCCCGCCAATACATACAAAAGTCATTGATAAAAAAAAAAAAAAAAGCGTGGGGGTTCCCCAGAATTCAATTACCAGGCCCTTCAGGTCTGGAATGGATATTAAGGGGAACCCCGCCGCAAATTAAAAAAAAATTGACGTGGGGTTCCCCCAAATATCCATTCCAGGCCCTTCAGATCTGGCATGGATTTTAAGGGGAACTCCACCCCAAATTTAAAAAAAAATGGCGTGGAGTCCCCCTAAAAATCCATACCAGACCCCTTATCCGAGCACGCAACCTGGCCGGCCGCAGGGGAAAAGGGGGGGACGAGAGAGCGGCCCCCCCTTCCTCCTGAACCGTACCAAGCCACATGCCCTCAACATGGGGAGGATGTCCCCATGTTGATGGGGACAAGGGCCTCATCCCCACAACCCTTGCCCGGTGGTTGTGGGGGTCTGCGGGCGGGGGGGCTTATCGGAATCTGGAAGACCCCTTTAACAAAGGGGACCCCCAGATCCCGCCCCCCCCTCCCTATGTGAATTGGTAAGGGGTACATTGTACCCCTACCATTTCACGAAGAAAGCGTAAAAAAATGTTTAAAAAAACACACAAACACCTTGAAAAAGTCCTTTATTTAAAAAATAAAAATAAAAAAAACATTCCAGCGGTGAAATCCAGTGTCCTGCGGTGATCCCGATGTCCAGCGCTGTCCTTCATTGGTTGTGCCTGAGCAGACCTGATGGGGAAATCCCTCTCAGTATTTTAAATGTATAGACCCGCCCCTTCTAAAGTTCCCCATCAGGTCCGCTCAGCGGACCAGATGCGGAACATGAGAAGGGGCGGGTCTATACATGTATTACCAAAGTGAGAGCAGTTCCCCATCAGGTCCGCCCCCTCGGTATGTCGGACCCGCCTACGTCATTGGCTTGAGCGGGGAACTTCCTTCACTGTGTAATTTAAATTTACATAGTGAAGGAAGTTCCCCGCTCAAGCCAATGACGTAGGCGGGTCCGACATACCGAGGAAGCAGACCTGATGGGGGACTGCTCTCACTTTGGTAATACATGTATAGACCCGCCCCTTCTCATGTTCCGCATCTGGTCCGCTGAGCGGACCTGATGGGGAACTTTAGAAGGGGCGGGTCTATACATTTAAAATACTGAGAGGGAGTTCCCCATCAGGTCCGCTCAGGCACAACCAATGAAGGACAGCGCTGGACATCGGGATCGCCGCGGGACACTGGATTTCACCGCTGGAATGTTTTATTTATTTATTTTTTAAATAAAGGACTTTTTCAAGGTGTTTGTGTGTTTTTTTTAAACATTTTTTTACGCTTTCTTCGTGAAATGGTAGGGGTACAATGTACCCCTTACCAATTCACATAGGGGGGGGGGGCCGGGATCTGGGGGTCCCCTTTGTTAAAGGGGTCTTCCAGATTCCGATAAGCCCCCCGCCCGCAGACCCCCACAACCACCGGGGCAAGGGTTGTGGGGATGAGGC
Organism: Rana muscosa; assembly: GCA_029206835.1. Classification (NCBI taxonomy): domain Eukaryota; kingdom Metazoa; phylum Chordata; class Amphibia; order Anura; family Ranidae; genus Rana; species Rana muscosa. Next base: position 45,046,397 of record CM055121.1, read on the forward strand.
CCTTGTCCCCATCAACATGGGGACATCCTCCCCATGTTGAGGGCATGTGGCTTGGTACGGTTCAGGAGGGAGGGGGGGCCGCTCTCTCGTCCCCCCCTTTTCCCCTGCGGCCGGCCAGGTTGCATGCTCAGATAAGGGGTCTGGTATGGATTTTTAGGGGGACTCCACGACATTTTTTTTTTAAATTTGGGGTGGAGTTCCCCTTAAAATCCATGCCAGATCTGAAGGGCCTGGAATGGATATTTGGGGGAACCCCACGTCAATTTTTTTTTAAATTTGCGGCGGGGTTCCCCTTAATATCCATTCCAGACCTGAAGGGCCTGGTAATTGAATTCTGGGGAACCCCCACGCTTTTTTTTTTTTTTTATCAATGACTTTTGTATGTATTGCCGGGAGCCGACAATTCATTAATAGCCGCGAGTCAGTTTTAAATGCATTTTTTTCTTTCAAAAATGTCATTTTTTGCAGGGACAGTTCTAAGCACGGGAAACATGTGCCACTTCACATGCATATCATACACACCCCCCAGGTACGAAATTTAAAGGAATATTTCACTTTTATTTTTTCATTTTAAGCATTATTAAAATCACTGCTCCCGAAAAAACTGCCGTTTTTAAAACTTCTTTTTGCATTGATACATGTCCCCTGGGGCAGGACCCGGGTCCCCAAACACTTTTTAGGACAATAACTTGCATATTAGCCTTTATAATTAACACTTTAGATTTCGAACGTTCGAGTCCATTGTATTTAATAGGGTTCTAAAGTTTACACAAACATTTTGTCTGTTCGCAGGTTCTGGTGCGAACCGAACAGGGGGGTGTTCGGCTCATCCCTGCTAACCATGAGTCATTTTAAATGGGATTTTTACAGGCATATTAAGGGGACCCCCCAAGCACTATATTTAAGGGAATTTTTCATTTTTATTGTTGCATCATTAAAATCACTGCTCCTGACAAATTTTTGTTTTTAAAAAAATTTATACATCTTCCCCAGGGCAGTACCCAGACCTAATGGAAAAAAGGGAAGGTGCGCCAACCTAAGTGCACCATTAAAAGTACTTATTAAGCAACAACAGCACAAAACGGCCAAATGGCTACTCACAAGGTGGTGGTTATAATGGGCATATATAAATGGATGGGAGGTCCTGTGTCACATAGCAGTCCATAAATGGATGGTAAACGCTGGAGGATGAAGCAGCAATCCAGTGTCTGCAGGGGATTCCTCAGGCTTGCAATCGCGCTGGCCGTGTCCAATAGGCAACCCCCTGAGAGCCGTGACCAGAACAGGAAGTGCGCCTCTGTTTGCAGTTCAGCGTGGAGTGCAGCGTCGGACTGGAAGTGACGCGGGAAAGAGACGGACCAATAGGATGACGCGTTTCACAGCATCCGCCGTTTCATCAGATCCATACAGTCTATGCGGAGAGGAAGCAATTTATGGAAGAGAGTAGTGCTGTGATAGGTCAGCAGCACACATGCATATGTTTAAAGAACTTATGATGGATAAAGGACAACATATAGTAAAATTTTCTAGTACAATTATAGGAATAAGAACATATGCAAAAATTTATAAAATGGTATATGTGTATAAAGCGCAAGGCGATGGTTTATATATACACACACACATGTATATCTGATAGAAAGACTTAAAGAGATACCTATATATAAAAAAAGGGATACCTATATATAAAAAAAGGAAATTATGTAAACGCTACATGCAAGGGATTGATCGGTGGATGAGATATGGGTAAGGTAAATGTATAAGTTATTAAAGAACAAATCAATTAATTGATTAATAAAAAATATATAAAATATACTCAATATAATTTGATTTTAATTAAAGCAACCCATGTGCAAAGGATCCGCATATAGGGGGTGCACATACGTATGAGAAATTGTACATGGAAATATATATGCATATGAAAGAATATATGCATATGGAAAATAATGTAATGAAAAAGATGATAGGGCAGTAGGGGAATATTAGACAAGGCAGCCTGTGGTTTCTAGGCAAAGGTCTACAGAATACTAATATTTTTTGAAGCACCAGCTAAGTGGAATAAAACTGGGTATATGGAAGCATAAACGCATACATACATACATACATGCACATGTGTATATGCATATATATACATACATCCATACACATGTGGGGGCGCACATGTGCATATTCAGCTGTGCATCAAAATGGGACTTAATATATCAAAATATATTAGAAAGTGAGATGATTTCACAATTTGGCACTGCGCTGCTTTAACTGGAAATTGTGCGGACATGCAATGTTGTACCCAAACGAAATTTGCGTCCTTTTCTTTCCACAAATAGAGCTTTCTTTTAATGGTATTTGATTGCCTCTGCGATTTTTTTTTTTTTGCAATATAAACGGAAAAAGACTGAAAATTTCGAAAAAAAATGATATTTTCTACTTTTTGTTATAAGAGAAATCGAATAAACTCAATTTTAGTCATACATTTAGGCCAAAATTTATTCAGCCACATGTCTTTAGTAAAAAAAATGTCAATAAGCGTATATTTATTGGTTTGCGCAAAAGTTATAGCGTCTACAAACTAGGGTACATTTTCTGGAATTTACACAGCTTTTAATTTATGACTGCCTATCTCATTTCTTGAGGTGCTAAAATGGCAGGGCAGTACAAACCCCCCCCCCCAAATGACCCCATTTTGGAAAGTAGACACCCCAAGGAAATTGCTGAGAGGCATGTTGAGCCCATTGAATATTTTTTTTTGTCCCAAGTGATTGAATAATGACTAAAAAAAAATAAAAATTACAAAAAGTTGTCACTAAATGATATATTGCTCACACATGCCATGGTTATATGTGGAATTGCACCCCAAAATACATTTTGCTGCTTCTCCTGAGTACGGGGATACCACATGTGTGGGACTTTTTAGGAGCCTAGCCACGTACGGGCCCCACGAAAACCAAGCACCGCCTTCAGGATTTCTAAGGGCGCAAATTTTTGATTTCACTCCTCACTACCTATCACAGTTTCGAAGGCCATAAAATGCCAAAATAGCACAAAACCCCCCAAATGACCCAATTTTGGAAAGTAGACAACCCAAGCTATTTGCTGAGAGGCATGTTGAGTCCATGGAATATTTTATATTTTGACACAAGTTGCGGGAATATGACAAACTTTATTTTTTTGCACAAAGTTGTCACTAAATTATATATTGCCCACACATGCCATGGGCATATATGAAATTACACCCCAAAATACATTCTGCTGCTTCTCCTGAGTACGGGGATACCACATGTGTGGGACTTTTTGGGAGCCTAGCCGCGTACGGGGCCCCAAAAGCCAAGCACCGCCTTCAAGATTTCTAAGGGCATGAATTTTTGATTTCACTCCTCACTACCTATCACAGTTTTGAAGGCCATAAAATGCCAAGATGGCATAAAACCCCCCCAAATGACCCCATTTAGGAAAGTAGACACCCCAAGCTATTTGCTGAGAGGCATGTTGAGCCCATTAAATATTATTTTTTTTGTCCCAAATGACTGAATAATGACAAAAAGAAAAAAAAATGTACAAAAATGTTGTCACTAAATGATATATTGCTCAAGCATGCCATAGTTATATGTAGGGATGGGCCCGGTGCTCGATTCGAACCCATGTTCGAATCGAGCACCGGGCGGTTCGCTCGCTCGTCGAGCCCAGAACTATTTGGGCCGTTCGCATCACATTCGTGTGATGCGAGCGGCCCCCGCAATGCATTGCGGCCGGCGCGGCCGGCGCAGTGCATTGCTGGCTGATGATTGGCCAAGCATGCACTGTGACCCCGCATGCTTGGCCAATCACAGCGCCCGAAACTCGGAGAGCAATAATTGGCTACAGGCAGGACGCCTGTAGCCAATTACAGCTCAGGGGCTTTAGTACATGCCCCACCATTTAAAAGGCCGCCACGCCATCGGCCCCGGTCACATGAGTTCCGGCTTTAGGAGAGATCAGTCTGCTGATTCTGTCTTTGCTTGATACTGAAAGATTTGCTCTTCTTTGCTAAACCATTGGCTATTTCTTTGCTAAACCATTGCTACCTAAGTCATTGATCGTTCATTGCTGCTGATTGCACAGTTAGCGTGTTATTAGCTGCTGCTGGGGATTAGTCTGGTGCGTGCTTACTGTTAGTACAGTATTGCAGTAGTACCAACCGCAGTGCTGTTAGCACAGCATTGCACCCCAACAGCACCCATAGGCCTTCTAGTGTGTTAGTGGCAGCAAACAGAGCTCCTATATTTTCTTCTCAGCAGCACCCATAGGACTTCTAGTGTGTTAGTGGCAGCAAACAGAGCTCCTATATTTTCTTCTCAGCAGCACCCATAGGACTTCTAGTGTGTTAGTGGCATCACACAGAGCTCCTATATTTTCTTCTCAGCAGCACCCATAGGACTTCTAGTGTGTTAGTGGCAGCAAACAGAGCTCCTATATTTTCTTCTCAGCAGCACCCATAGGACTTCTAGTGTGTTAGTGGCAGCAAACAGAGCTCCTATATTTTCTTCTCAGCAGCACCCATAGGACTTCTAGTGTGTTAGTGGCATCACACAGAGCTCCTATATTTTCTTCTCAGCAGCACCCATAGGACTTCTAGTGTGTTAGTGGCAGCAAACAGAGCTCCTATATTTTCTTCTCAGCAGCACCCATAGGACTTCTAGTGTGTTAGTGGCAGCAAACAGAGCTCCTATATTTTCTTCTCAGCAGCACCCATAGGACTTCTAGTGTGTTAGTGGCATCACACAGAGCTCCTATATTTTCTTCTCAGCAGCACCCATAGGACTTCTAGTGTGTTAGTGGCAGCAAACAGAGCTCCTATATTTTCTTCTCAGCAGCACCCATAGGACTTCTAATGTGTTAGTGGCATCACACAGAGTTCCTATATTTTCATCTCAGAAGCACCCATAGGACTTCTAGTGTGTTAGTGGCATCACACAGAGCTCCTATATTTTCTTCTCAGAAGCACCCATAGGACTTCTAGTGTGTTAGTGGCAGCAAACAGAGCTCCTATATTTTCTTCTTAGCAGCACCCATAGGACTTCTAATGTGTTAGTGGCATCACACAGAGTTCCTATATTTTCATCTCAGAAGCACCCATAGGACTTCTAGTGTGTTAGTGGCCTCACACAGAGCTCCTATATTTTCTTCTCAGAAGCACCCATAGGACTTCTAGTGTGTTAGTGGCAGCAAACAGAGCTCCTATATTTTCTTCTCAGCAGCACCCATAGGACTTCTAGTGTGTTAGTGGCATCACACAGAGTTCCTATATTTTCATCTCAGAAGCACCCATAGGACTTCTAGTGTGTTAGTGGCATCACACAGAGCTCCTATATTTTCTTCTCAGCAGCACCCATAGGACTTCTAGTGTGTTAGTGGCAGCAAACAGAGCTCCTATATTTTCTTCTCAGCAGCACCCATAGGACTTCTAGTGTGTTAGTGGCATCACACAGAGCTCCTATATTTTCTTCTCAGCAGCACCCATAGGACTTCTAGTGTGTTAGTGGCAGCAAACAGAGCTCCTATATTTTCTTCTCAGCAGCACCCATAGGACTTCTAGTGTGTTAGTGGCATCACACAGAGCTCCTATATTTTCATCTCAGAAGCACCCATAGGACTTCTAGTGTGTTAGTGGCATCACACAGAGCTCCTATATTTTCTTCTCAGCAGCACCCATAGGACTTCTAGTGTGTTAGTGGCAGCAAACAGAGCTCCTATATTTTCTTCTCAGAAGCACCCATAGGACTTCTAGTGTGTTAGTGGTATCACACAGAGTTCCTATATTTTCATCTCAGAAGCACCCATAGGACTTCTAGTGTGTTAGTGGCATCACACAGAGCTCCTATATTTTCTTCTCAGCAGCACCCATAGGACTTCTAGTGTGTTAGTGGCATCACACAGAGCTCCTATATTTTCATCTCAGAAGCACCCATAGGACTTCTAGTGTGTTAGTGGCATCACACAGAGCTCCTATATTTTCTTCTCAGCAGCACCCATAGGACTTCTAGTGTGTTAGTGGCAGCAAACAGAGTTCCTATATTTTCTTCTCAGCAGCACCCATAGGACTTCTAGTGTGTTAGTGGCATCACACAGAGCTCCTATATTTTCTTCTCAGCAGCACCCATAGGACATCTAGTGTGTTAGTGGCAGCAAACAGAGCTCCTATATTTTCTTCTCAGCAGCACCCATAGGACTTCTAGTGTGTTAGTGGCATCACACAGAGCTCCTATATTTTCATCTCAGAAGCACCCATAGGACTTCTAGTGTGTTAGTGGCAGCAAACAGAGCTCCTATATTTTCTTCTCAGCAGCACCCATAGGACTTCTAGTGTGTTAGTGGCATCACACAGAGCTCCTATATTTTCTTCTCAGCAGCACCCATAGGACTTCTAGTGTGTTAGTGGCAGCAAACAGAGCTCCTATATTTTCTTCTCAGCAGCACCCATAGGACTTCTAATGTGTTAGTGGCATCACACAGAGTTCCTATATTTTCATCTCAGAAGCACCCATAGGACTTCTAGTGTGTTAGTGGCATCACACAGAGCTCCTATATTTTCTTCTCAGAAGCACCCATAGGACTTCTAGTGTGTTAGTGGCAGCAAACAGAGCTCCTATATTTTCTTCTTAGCAGCACCCATAGGACTTCTAGTGTGTTAGTGGCATCACACAGAGTTCCTATATTTTCATCTCAGAAGCACCCATAGGACTTCTAGTGTGTTAGTGGCATCACACAGAGCTCCTATATTTTCTTCTCAGAAGCACCCATAGGACTTCTAGTGTGTTAGTGGCAGCAAACAGAGCTCCTATATTTTCTTCTCAGCAGCACCCATAGGACTTCTAGTGTGTTAGTGGCATCACACAGAGTTCCTATATTTTCATCTCAGAAGCACCCATAGGACTTCTAGTGTGTTAGTGGCATCACACAGAGCTCCTATATTTTCTTCTCAGCAGCACCCATAGGACTTCTAGTGTGTTAGTGGCATCACACAGAGCTCCTATATTTTCATCTCAGAAGCACCCATAGGACTTCTAGTGTGTTAGTGGCATCACACAGAGCTCCTATATTTTCTTCTCAGCAGCACCCATAGGACTTCTAGTGTGTTAGTGGCAGCAAACAGAGCTCCTATATTTTCTTCTCAGCAGCACCCATAGGACTTCTAGTGTGTTAGTGGCATCACACAGAGCTCCTATATTTTCTTCTCAGCAGCACCCATAGGACTTCTAGTGTGTTAGTGGCATCACACAGAGCTCCTATATTTTCATCTCAGAAGCACCCATAGGACTTCTAGTGTGTTAGTGGCATCACACAGAGCTCCTATATTTTCTTCTCAGCAGCACCCATAGGACTTCTAGTGTGTTAGTGGCAGCAAACAGAGCTCCTATATTTTCTTCTCAGCAGCACCCATAGGACTTCTAGTGTGTTAGTGGCATCACACAGAGCTCCTATATTTTCTTCTCAGCAGCACCCATAGGACTTCTAGTGTGTTAGTGGCAGCAAACAGAGCTCCTATATTTTCTTCTCAGCAGCACCCATAGGACTTCTAGTGTGTTAGTGGCATCACACAGAGCTCCTATATTTTCATCTCAGAAGCACCCATAGGACTTCTAGTGTGTTAGTGGCATCACACAGAGCTCCTATATTTTCTTCTCAGCAGCACCCATAGGACTTCTAGTGTGTTAGTGGCAGCAAACAGAGCTCCTATATTTTCTTCTCAGAAGCACCCATAGGACTTCTAGTGTGTTAGTGGTATCACACAGAGTTCCTATATTTTCATCTCAGAAGCACCCATAGGACTTCTAGTGTGTTAGTGGCATCACACAGAGCTCCTATATTTTCTTCTCAGCAGCACCCATAGGACTTCTAGTGTGTTAGTGGCATCACACAGAGCTCCTATATTTTCATCTCAGAAGCACCAATAGGACTTCTAGTGTGTTAGTGGCAGCAAACAGAGCTCCTATATTTTCTTGTCAGCAGCACACATAGTACCTATAGTGTGTTAGTGTCAGCACCCATAGGACCTACAGTGTGTTGTGAGCACACATAGGAGTTCTATTTTTTATACTATATACACTACCGACTACAATGGCTGGAAGACCGCCAAGGAGAGGCAGAGCGTGCCGAGGCAAGAACACAGGGCAGGCAGGCTCTCTTTCTAGAGACAACAGTGCTGGCCGTGGACGTGGTCGTGCATCGTCATCAGCACGTGGCCATGGGACACGCTTGTCTTTGTTTTCGGCAGCTGGACATGTGGAGCCGCATCATGCCGAAGGCTTGGTAGAATGGATGACCAAGCCCTCCTCATCCTCCTCATCCTCTCTCACCCAGGCTCAGGGTACTGGCAGAGCAGCTGCCAACGCATACTCAATGGCATCATCAGCCACCCCTTCCCTAGACCCACCATGTCCTCCTGAGGAGTCCCCCGAACTGTTTGAGCACAGTGTTGGGTACATGCTCCAGGAGGATGCCCAACGATTCGAAGGCTCGGATGATGATACCCAGCTTGAGGAAGTCAGTAGTGTGCGCGCAGAGAGAGGGGATGCTGAAGGACAGCAATCTGGCAGTAGTGTTCCACCAGCTGCAGCTTACTGCCAGGTTTGCTCTAGTGGTGAAGAGGGAGGGGATGATGAGGTCACTGACTCCACGTGGGTGCCTGAAGGGAGAGAGGAGGAGGAGGAGGAGGATGCAGCGTCACATGTCCAACGAGGCAGGATGCCCCCTGGAGGCCAGCTAGAGGCCAGCACAGCAACTGTACCACACCGCAGAGCTCCGCCTGTGCAGGGCGCTGCCTCTGCACGTTATCACAAAAGTTCTTTGGTGTGGGCCTTTTTTGAGACGAGTGCATCAGATCGCACCACTGCTATTTGCAATATTTGTCTCAAGCGTATCTCGCGTGGTCAAAACATCAGCCGCTTGGGCACCACAAGCATGAGCAGACATATGTCGACCTGCCATGCAGCTCGTTGGCAAGCACACATAAAAGACCCACACCAAAGAACAAAGCGGACCTCTCCTTGCTCCTCATCAGCTGGGATCTCCATCCCCACTATATCTTCAGTCCTCTCTGAAAGCTGCTCTGAGAGGACTGAAGGTGTAGAATTAGGTGTGTCACAACCAAGTACTTGCAGTACACCGACGTCCGATTGTAGCAGGCAAATTTCCCTGCCCCAGCTGCTGGACCGTCGAAAGAAGTATACTCCCAGCCATCCACATGCCCAGCGGTTGAATGCTAGCTTGGCTAAATTGCTAGCACTTCAACTGCTGCCTTTTCAGTTGATAGACTCGGCCCCCTTCCGTGAGTTTGTTCAATGTGCGGTTCCTCAGTGGCAGGTTCCCAAACGCCACTTTTTCTCACGGAAGGCGATTCCGTCTCTCTACTGGCATGTGGAAGGCAATGTCCATGCCTCGCTGGACAGGGCGGTCAGCGGTAAGGTGCATATTACCGCTGACTCATGGTCCAGCAGGCATGGACAGGGACGTTATCTTTCTTTCACGGCCCATTGGGTCACTCTATTGGCAGCTGGGAGGGATGCAGGACAAGGTGCAGTAGTGTTGGAGGTTGTTCCGCCACCACGCCTCCAAAATGCTACTACTGGTTGTGACACACCTCTCTCCTCCACCCCCTCCTCTTCTTCTTCCTCCATGTCCTCTTCGAGTGCTCTGTCCTCGGAACCAGCGGTGCTCCGTAGGCGTACAAGGGGCTACGCGAGTACGCAGGCAAAAAGATGCCATGCCGTGCTTGCGCTGGTGTGTTTGGGGGACAGGAGCCACACTGGGCCAGAGGTTCTGGCAGCTCTGCAGGGGCAGGCCGAGAGGTGGTTGACGCCACGCCAGCTTAAGCCAGGAATGGTCGTTTCTGATAATGGCACCAACCTCCTCTCCGCCCTGTGACAGGGGCAGCTCACCCATGTGCCCTGTATGGCTCACGTCCTCAACCTGGTGGTGCAGCGGTTCTTGGGCAGGTTCCCAGGCTTACAGGATGTCCTGAGGCAGGCCAGGAAAGTCTGTGTGCATTTCCGCCGATCTTATAATGCCAGTGCTCGGCTGACTGAGCTGCAAAAGGAGCTGAACCTGCCCAAGAACCGCCTAATATGTGACATGCCCACCAGGTGGAACTCAACGTTGGCCATGCTGCAGCGACTGCACACGCAGCAGAGGGCCATCAATGAGTACCTTTGCGACTACGGCACCAGGACAGGGTCAGGGGAGCTTGGCTTTTTTTCCCCACGCCAGTGGAGCATGATCAGGGATGCATGCACTGTCCTCTCACCATTTGAGGAGGCCACGAGGATGGTGAGCAGTGACAGTGCATGCATCAGTGACACTGTACCTCTTGTCCACCTGTTGGAGCATACGCTGCGTGGGATAATGGACAGGGCACTTGAGGCAGAACAGAGGCAGGAAGAGGAGGACTTCCTTGTCTCTCAAGGCCCCCTTTATCCAGACAATGTTCCTTCTGTCCCACCCATCACACAGGAAGAGGAGGAGGAGGAGGAGGAGGAGGAGGAGGATTGTGTGAGCATGGAGGTGGAGCCTGGCACTCAGCATCAGCAGCAGCAGTCTTTTAGGGATGATGTACAGTCCCAACAAACCAGTGGACTTGTACGTGGCTGGGAGGAGGTGGCTGGCGATCATGTCATCCTCAGTGACCCAGAAGACTCCGGACCGAATGCCTCAGCTAACCTATGCTGCATGGCCTCCCTGATCCTGCAAAGCCTGCGGAAGGATCCTCGTGTTCTTCGGATCAAGGAGAGTGACCATTACTGGCTGGCCACTCTCCTTGATCCACGGTACAAGGGTAAGGTTGCGGACCTTATCTTGCCGTCGCAGAGGGAGCAGAGGATGAGACATCTCAGGGAGGCCTTGCAGAAAGGTCTGTGCAACGCGTTCCCAGAAACTGGGAGGTTACAAACTCCTGGTCCTGGACGACGAGTTGCTGAGGCTTCGGTCAGTAGCAGAAGGAGCGGTGGGGAAGGTGGACGTCTGACCGATGCGTTCAGACAATTTTTTAGTCCGCAGCCCCAAGGTATGATCGGTTCCAGCAACCATCGCCAGCGTCTGATATACATGGTGCAGGAATACCTAGGGGCAAGGTCAGACTTGGACACCTTTCCCACCGAAAATCCTCTGGCTTACTGGGTCCTGAGGATGGATCACTGGCCAGAGCTTGCACAGTATGCAATTGAGCTACTGGCCTGTCCTGCATCCAGCGTTCTTTCCGAACGCACATTCAGTGCTGCTGGAGGATTTGTCACCGATCATAGGGTGCGCCTGTCCACCGACTCGGTTGATCGACTGACCTTCATAAAAATGAATCAGTCTTGGATCACCACCAGCTACCAGACACCTGAAGCGGATATAACGGAATAATTTATAATGTCACATCCCTTCAAGACTGCCTATGCTGATGCTGAGTGACTGTCCTGTTATGTTCACTGACTATCCTCTTCCTCCTCCTCAATGATCCATGCCACCACACCAGTGCCTAAGGCACAATTTTTCAGCCCCTGTATAACAGGGGCGTGTAATTACAATTTTTTAAAAAGATGCTTCGCAACAGGTGTGACTGCTGTGCTCAGAGTACAGTATCTGTGAGGGGTTGCAGTGTTGTGGCACCAGCACCAGTGCCTAAGGCACAATTTTTCAGCCCCTGTTGGGGCGTGTAATTACAATTTTTAGGCAATGCTTTGCAACAGGTCTCATTGCTGTGCTCAGAGTACAGTATCTGTGAGGGGTTGCAGTGTTGTGGCACCAGCACCAGTGCCTAAGGCACAATTTTTCAGCCCCTGTATAACAGGGGCGTGTAATTACAATTTTTTAAAAAGATGCTTCGCAACAGGTGTGACTGCTGTGCTCCAAGTACAGTATCTGTGAGGGGTTGCAGTGTTGTGGCACCAGCACCAATGCCTAAGGCACAATTTTTCAGCCCCTGTTTAACAGGGGCGTGTAATTACAAATCTTGATCTAATAGTTCACAGCAGGGCCCATTCCTGCGCCCACCAAGAGTAACTATGAGGGCCTACAGTCTTGTGGCAACACCGTCCACCACCACCACCACCACCAAAGGCCCAATTTTTCTGCCCTGTTCAACAGGTGCATGCAATTACAAATCTTGATCTAATAACTCACAGCAGGGCCCATTCCTGCACCCACCAAGAGTAACTGTGAGGGCTTACAGTCTTGTGGCAACACCGTCCACCACCACCACCACCACCACCAAAGGCCCAATTTTTCTGCCCGGTTCAACAGGTGCATGCAAGTACAAATCTTGATCTATTAACTCACAGCAGGGCCCATTCCTGTGCCCACCAGTCTTGTGGCTACACCAACATCTAATAGGGCAAATTTCTGCAGAGTATATACGGCAGGCCCCTACTTTCAAACATCCAACTTACAAACGACTCCTACTTGCAAACGGCAAGAGAAAACAGGAAGTGAGAGGAAATCTACCCCTAGGAAGGAAAATTCTATCCTGTTAGATTTAATTTGGGAAAAAGGTATCTCCTCTCTACTGATGCTTTATCACCAATCCTTGTTTCAATTAAAACCCCACTTTTCCAAAAACATTTGTCATTGGGACGGAAAGTGAGGTGACATGTTCTGAACAGATGTGCAAAGACAGCAAATGTTACAGGGGTGATAACCCCTCCCTATGTTCTCCAAAAAGCTTAAAAATTGATTTTTTTGGGATGTAGCTACACTTCATAATGTACCTGTTCAGATTCTACTTAAGAACAAACTTACAGTCCATGTCTTGTTTGCACCACCTATATACTGCTGTTCAGAGTATATAGGGTTGTAGGTATAGGGTTTTATTTTGGGTGCGGGGTCCCCCTTAGTATCCATACAAGACCCAAAGGGGCTGGGGGGGGGGGGGGTGATGGGGTAGCCATGCCATTTTTCTCAAGGATTTTCAGCCATATGGCGGCCAGGACAAGACATGACATTAAAGCCGCAAGTGGTTTTAAATGGCTTCTTTTTTTCCTTTACAAATGTCATTTTGTGCAAGGACAGTTCTAAACACGGGAAACACATGCCACTTCACAGGCATACTTTAGACACCCCCCAGGTACCATATTTAAAGGAAAATTTCACTTTTTTTTTTTTTCACTTTATGCATCATTAAAATGACTGCTCCCGAAAAAACTTTAGTTTTTAAAATTTCTTTTTGCATTGATATATGTCCCCTGGGGCAGGACCCGGGTCCCCAAACCTGTTTTATGACATTAACATGCATATTGGCCGTTGTAATTAGCAATTTTGATTTCGAACGTTCGCGTCCATTATAACGAATAGGGTTCGAAAATTCGCGCGAACTTTCGGTCCGTTCGAAGGTTCTGGTGCGAACCGAACCCGGGGGTGTTCGGCTCATCCCTAGTTATATGTGGAATTGCACCCCAAAATAGATTTTGCTGCTTCTTCTGAGTACGGGGATACCACATGTGTGGGACTTTTTGGGAGCCTAGCTGCGTACGGGGCCCCAAAAACCAAGCACCTCCTTCAAGTTTTCTAAGGGCGCAAATTTTTGATTTCACTCCTCACTACCTATCACAGTTTCGAAGGCCATAAAATGCCAAAATAGCACAAAACCCCCCCAAATGAGCCCATTTTGGAAAGTAGACACCCCAAGCTAGTTACTGAGAGGCATGTTGAGTCCATGGAATATTTTATATTTTGCCACAAGTTGCGGGAATATGACAAACTTTTTTTTTTTGCACAAAGTTGTCACTAAATGATATATTGCTCACACATGCCATGGGCATATGTGAAATTACACCCCTAAATACATTCTGCTGCTTCTCCTGAGTACGGGGACTTTTTGGGAGCCTAGCTGCATATGGGACCCCAAAAACCAAGCACCGCCTTCAAGATTTCTAAGGGCATACATTTTTGATTTCACTCCTCACTACCTATCACTACCTATCACAGTTTTGAAGGCCATAAAATGCCAAGATGGCACAAAACCCCCCCCAAATGACCCAATTTTGGAAAGTAGACACCCCAAGCTATTTGCTGAGAGACATGTTGAGCCTCTTGAATATTTTTTTTTTGTCCCAAGTGACTGAATAATGACAAAAAGAAAAAAAATGTACAAAAAGTTGTCACTAAATTATATATTGCTCAAACATGCCATGATTATATATGGAATTGCACCCCACAATACATTTTGCTGCTTCTCCTGAGTACGGAGATACCACATGTGTGGAACTTTGTGAGAGCCTAGCTGCGTACGGGGCCCCAAAAACCAAGCACCGCCTTCAGGATTTCTAAGGGCGTAAATTTTTGATTTCACTCCTCACTACCTATCACAGTTTTGAAGGCCATAAAATGCCAAGATAGCACAAAACCCCCACAAATGACCCCATTTTGGAAAGTAGACACCCCAAGCTATTTGCTGAGAGGCATGGTGAGTATTTTACAGCTCTCATTTGTTTTTGAAAATGAAGAAAGAACTTTTTTTTTTTTTCTTTTTTAAATTTTCCAAACTTTGTGACAAAAAGCGAGATCTGCAAAATACTCAACATACCTCTCAGTAAATAGCTTGGGGTGTCTACTTTCCAAAATGGGGTCATTTGGGGGGTTTGTGCCATCTGAGCATTCCATGGCCTCCGAAACTGTGATAGGCAGTGAGGAGTAAAATCAAAAATTTACACCCTTAGAAATCCTGAAGGTGGTGCTTGGTTTTCGGGGTCCTGTACGCGGTTAGGCTCCCAAAATGTCTCACACATGTGGTATCCCCGTACTCAGGAGAAGCAACAGAATGTATTTTGGGGTGCAATTCCACATATAACCATGGCATGTTTGAGCAATATATCATTTAGTGACAACTTTTTGTAAAAAAATGTTTTTCTTTTTGTCATTATTCAATCACTTGGGACAAAAAAAAATATTCAATGGGCTCAACATGCCTCTCAGCAAATAGCTGGGTGTCTACTTTCCAAAATGGGGTCATTTGGGGGGGGGGGGTTATGTCACACATCATCCACTCTTCTAACCACTTGAAGACAAAGCCCTTTCTGACACTTTGTTTACATGAAAACATATTTTTTTTTCAAGAAAATTACGTTGAACCCCCAAACATTATAATTTTTTTTAAAGCAAAGGCCCTACAGATTAAAATAGTGGGTGTTGCATTTTTTTTTCCACACAGTATTTGCGCAGCGATTTTTGACACGCATTTTTTGGGGAAAAAACACACTTTTTTTTTTTAATGCACTAAAACACACTATATTGCCCAAATGTTTGATGAAATAAAAAAGATGATCTTAGGCCGAGTACATGGATACCAAACACGACATGCTTTAAAATTGCGCACAAACGCGCAGCGGCGACAAACTACATACATTTTTAAAAGCCTTTAAAAGCCTTTACAGGTTACCACATTAGATTTACAGAGGAGGTCTACTGCTAAAATTACTGCCCTCGATCTGACCTTTGCGGTGATACCTCACATGCATGGTGCAATTTATGTTTACATATGACGCTAGACCGACACTTGCGTTCGCCTTTGCGCAAGATCAGGGGAGGACGGGGGTGCTTTTTTTTTTTATTATTTATTTTGCTTTTTTTTTTTTTTTTAAACTGTTCCTTCCATATTTATTTATTTTTTACCATTTTTATTGTTATCTCAGGGAATGTAAATATCCCCTATGATAGCAATATGTAGTGACAGGTACTCTTTTTTTGAAAAAAATTGGGGGGTTAGACCCTAGATCTTTCCTCTGCCCTCAAAGCATCTGACCACACCAAGATCGGTGTGATAAAATGCTTTCCCAATTTCCCAATGGCACTGTTTATATCCGGGGGGGGGACATTCCCTCCCACTGCTTGTAAAAGCAGTCTAGAGGCTAATTATCAGCTAGGATTGCTTTTACATGAAAGCCGGCCGCTGGCTGAAAAGAATGATACCAAGATGATACCTAAACCCACAGGCATCATTCTGGTATAAACATTCAAAGTCCAGCAACATACCAGTACGTTGCTGGTCCTTGTTGGACATGTATTGTAATCTTTTTTTTCATGCAGCCTGTTGGCTGAACGAAAAAAAGAGATTGATCGGTGGGTATGCCCACCATTAGAATACCTCCCTTCATCCACCCACTTCTAATGATGGGCATACATGCACCATTTATATATGCTGAAGCATGGGGGCATCCTCCCGCAAAAAAGTTATGCCGCGTACACACGGTCGGACTTTTCCACGGGCAAGCCGCCGTCGGAATTTCGACCGTATGTATGCGGCATTAGGAGCAAAATCGCACCTCCGCCCCTGCTGCCCCCATGCTTCGGCATATATGCTCTTTTTTTTTAACTGTGGTGGTGAAATCACCTCCTACAGCGTTGGAGTCACGGCTTTATGTATCGTGGGAGCAAACGCTGTTGCTTTCAAGATAAATAAATCCGCGATGCAACTGAATGGCGTACCTGCTAAGCAAATGATGGTTAACATTAAAACACAGTAACATTACAGTATAACAGTAAGACCTTACCATACCATACCTGCAAAGCAAATACCAAAAAAAAAACTAGTAAAAAATAAAACTTTTTTTTACGCAACCTGTGCCTAAAATATATATATGCCGAAGCATGGGGGCATCCTCCCACAAAAAAGTTATACCGCGTACACACGGTCGGACTTTTCCACGGGTAAGCCTCCGTCGGAATTTTGACTGTATGTACGCGGCATTAAGAGCAAAATCGCTCCTACGCCCCTGCTGCCCCCATGCTTCGGCATATATGCTCTTTTTTTAACTGTGATGGTGAAATCACCTCCTACAGCACTGGAGTCACGGCTTTATGTATCGTGGGAGCAAACGCTGTTGCTGTCAAGATAAATAATTCCGCGCTGCAGCTGAATGGCGCACCTGAAAACAAAAAATTACATACCTGAAAAGCAAGCATGATAAAACATTGCAGAATAGAATACAGTAAAAAAGAGCAGAACAATAGAGAGAAAATAGAGAGAGAGAGAGAGAGAGAGAGAGAGAACAATAAAACAACTATTTTTGTTTTTTTAATTTTTAATTTTTTTGTGTTTTTTGTTTTAACGTTTTTTTTTTTCTTTTTTACACATTTTTTTTGTAACTTTAACAACCGTAATGGTTCGGGTTTCTCAAATTGCGATGGCATCTTGGGAGACCCTGTGTAAGTGTGTCCTAGTCTGTGAAATGCTGTACCCTACGCTAAAACTTCACTTTTGAGTGGAAGCGTTCAAAATATTTACCAATGCAAAGACTAGGATTGTCAGGACAGCGTGGACAAAAATAACGGGTGTCACGCCTAAATCCGCGCTTGCTACAGACACGACATCTTTTTTGGGGGGCTCGTTGGGTAGGGGTACTCTCGAGGACATACGGATAATGCCTCTCATGCAGCCGGCTTACTGCATTTGATTGGGGATGGTGAAGTGCAGAACCGCCTGGATACAGGAGTTCTGTGACTATCTCATCCTGGAATTTTAGGAGAGATAACGTCCCGCCTGAAGCTCTGCATAGCACATGAGCGTTCAGCAAAGCCAATTGAAATAAGGATAGAGACGCTTTTTTGTACCAGCGTCTCGCCTTACGGTCAATTAGATACGGTGCCAACAACTGGTCGTTGAGGTCCACCCCTCCCATATTTTGGTTATATTCGTGGACACAGAGGGGTTTCTCCACAACACCAGTCGCCGTACGAATTTGGACTGTCGTGTCTGCATGAAGGGAGGTAAGAAGGAAAACATTCTTATTATCCCTCCACTTTACAGCGAGCAAATTATTACACTTCAAGCAGGCTCTCTCCCCCAGCCTAAGACGGGAATCTACAAGCCCCTGGGGAAAGCCCCGGGGATTAGGTCGCACGGTGCCACATGCTCCAATCTGATGATCAAACAAGTGACTAAACAGTGGCACGCCCGTGTAATAATTGTCCACATACAAGTGGTACCCCTTTCCGAATAAGGGTGACACCAAGTTCCACACTATCTTGCCAGCGCTCCCTATGTAATCCGGGCAGTTGACTGGCTCAACCTGACTATCTTTTCCCTCATAAACCGTAAAGCTCCATACATAGCCTGTTGCCCTGTCACAGAACTTATAGAGCTTGACCCCATATCTGGCACGCTTGCTGGGAAGGTACTGCTTGAAAGACAAGCGGGCAGAAAATTTAATCAGGGACTCATCAATGCAGACAACTTGATCGGGAATAAACAAGGCTGCAAAATGTTAGTTGAAGTGGTTTATGAGGGGCCGAATTTTGTAGAGACGGTCGTATTCAGGGTCTCCACGTGGACGACAAAGTTCATTGTCGTTGAAATGCATGAACCGCAAGATCTTCTTGTATCGTTTCCTGGGCATGGAGGTAGAGAACACGGGCATGTGGTCAATTGGGTGTGTGGACCAATAAACACGCAATGACAGGAATTTATGTGTGCCCATGTTGAGGGAAAGGCCCAGAAAGGTCTTAAATTCAGAAACCGTAATTAGTTTCCAATCTTTGGCAATGGAAGGCAACTGGGGATTAGCGGCGATGAATTGACCAGCATATAAATGACTCTGGTCCACAATAGATCCATAGAGATCTTCAGTGAAAAACAGTGAATAAAAATCAATTGGCATAAAAGCAGCTGTTTCCACCTGAATACCGTGTTGGGCACTGAATGGGGGAAGTACGGGTTCTGCAGAAGTGGTGGGGACCCAATCAGGATAGGCGAATTCTGCAGGAAGGGCACTATGGGCACGACGGGCCTGCCTTTGTCTTCTTCTTGGTAGCAGCGGGACACTACTTGTGCTTGCCACCTCGCCAGCTTGAACTGCACTTATGGGACTCGCCACGTCACCACGTGATACTGCAGTGCTGGATGTACGCCCAGGCTGTACTAGGCCGCTGGTGCTTGCCAATTCACCAGAAGGAATAGCGGCGCTAGTACTACTCTGCTCCATGATACGAGAGCCCTGCGGTTTTTGCTCCTCAACAACCTCAGAAGATCGGGACCGGGTACGCCTGACCTTAGCAGGGACCTCACCTTCATCATCAGAGCTATCTGACATGGAGCCGCTGACTTCACTGTCTTCTAAGGGAAGATATTCTGAGCCTGAATCTGACAGATACGTGACCTCCTCTTCACTATCTGTCATGCTCAGAATCTCGTAGGCCTCTTTACTAGTGTACCTTCAATTTGCCATTTTGGGCTCTAAATTTAGGGGTACACTAGTAAGATTAAAACAAAATAGTGTAAAATCAAAAAGACCCCACACAGCGGCGCTAGAGAGCAGTATCCTCCCCCCCTTTTATGTCCGTAATCACTGGACTGAGGTAAAGATATTGTTCAAAAAAATTATATATAAACACCCTGTGACATAAGTGAATAATGTGCACACGTATAATAAAGTCCACACAAATTAAATCCAAATGCGTGAAAAAAATCTTCTTCCAGTCCTCCACCACACACAGTGTTCAGTGTTTTGTGATCCCTCTCCCATCAGATGGACACTCACCAAAGTAAGTTGCCTCACACTCTCGTGTTTTGCATAAAAACGTGTACAAAAATCTCACAAAGCCGTGCAAACGATTCTCCAGATTCAAATCAGGTGTTTTTAAGGGATTAATCCATATGCAAATATAAAGAAAGCTCCAAATAGTGTGATAACGTAAAATCTGTTTAATTACACACCAAACACACACTCCAAATATTGCAATCACCTAAAACAGAACTCAAATAGGCATATTTAAAACCACTGCAGATCCAAAAAAACAATGCACCGAACAGCGAGTGTATAGGTCATGGCGGACCCTCAGTAATCACAGTGAGATCTCACCACCTTCCTGCTGCCACTCACTAATCCTTCGCTGCTCAGTTCGATCCTGTGACATCGAATAATCCGTCAGACTGTTACCGCAGAGCCACGCCCCGACATGTTTCGTCGAATAGACTTATTCATGGGATTGGCCGTGCGGTATACCAGCTCCACCTTTTATCTCTCCCTATTTTGGGCGGAAGTGCGATCGCTCCTCCATCCGCTTTGGGCGGATATACGTCATTCCCATATGACTTTGTCATTCCACCCACCTTCCCAGCCCATTTGTAAGATTCACAGGTAAAAACCTGACTGTCAGCAAATGTATCAAACGCTTAAAAAAAACTGTTAGCGATCGCAGGGATCAGGACTGTCTCTGCGAACGCTGCAGTTATGTGTGTTGTGTTTGGTATGTGACAGTGATCGATCGATACTGCACTTGGGTGAGCTGGGCTGGGCGGAGGGGCTAAACGCAGGTGCTAGCAGTTATCTGGGCTGATCCCGCTAACACTGTGTTTTTGGAAACCCTAAACCACTGGGGACGCTAGTATAGATCTGATCAGATCAGATATTGATACTATACCACTAAGGGAGGTGTATGCTTTGCACGTGGGTGTTAGCGTTACTGGCACTAACCTAACGCTGCCTGGGGCGACGCAGACCCTCTCTGGCGCTAAAACCTAATTGATATCACCCGCCGGGCGATCAGGGGTTTAAACCTTTATTGGGTTATATACGGCGGGTGCCCTGATGCTATAAAAAGCAAACGAACCAACCAGCGTCACCCGTAACACTTATATGGTGATCACTGGTGAAAGGGTTAACTAGGGGTAATCAGGGGGTTAAAACCTTTATTAGGTTATATATGGGGGTACCTGACGCTATATAAAAACCTGACGGGTAACCTAAATATGTAATAATAATAAATAAATGACCACTGCAAATGGTTCACTGTGACTGGGGGTACTGGGGGTGATCTGGGGGGTGATCTGGGGATGACTGGGGGGTGTAAGTGTGCCTACATGTACTGGTGTCAGTGTAGTGTTGGTGCACTTACTGTGAGATGTCTTCTCTCCTCGCGCCGGAACGAAAAGACCGCCACGAGAAGAGATGACATCACTTCCTCTGCCTGTGTTTACATTACACAGGCAGAGGAAAATTCTCATTCGCCGGGAGCGATCGCGAGGGGGTGGCCGGAAACGAATGGCCGTCCCCTCATCACGGATCGCTCCCGAACGGATAACCACCGCTCACTGTATAGAAGGGGGGTCCGATGGGACTCCCCAACTATACGAATGCCGTCACGTACTGGTTCGTGATTGTGCCTGTCCGTGCCATTCTGCCGACATATATATACAGTGAGCGGTCGTTAAGTGGTTAAAAAATATATTGAAAAATATTTAAAAAAATTATTACAAAAATATGAGTAAAGATAAAACGCAAGAAAAAACTTTAGACTACAGTATTAATTTCTATTTCTTCATTTAAGCCATGAGGTGACATAGTGTTCAAAGAGTATATCCAAAAAGTTTCCTGTCTACAAAGACGTTGGAATCTCTCAGCTGCAGTGGGTGTTTCTGGTATGGATTCAATAATCCAGACATGGAGGTCAGTTATATCTTTGTGATGGTGTGCCGCAAAATGGCGTGCAACGCTATAATTTGGGTTGCCCACTTGGACTGTACGACGATGTTCGCCAAATCTAGCTCGTAAGGCTCTGATCGTTCTACCTACATATAAAAGGCCACATGGGCAAGAGATACAGTAGACTTCATATGTAGTAGAACAATTATAAAAAGAACTTAAGTTGAAAGTCTTGCCATTGGCTAAGAAAGTTTTTTTCCCATGGGTAACATTTGAGCAAGTAAGACACAAAGCTTTTTTGCATTGGAACATCCCTACAAGAGGGATTAACATGAGTTGTTTCAACATGTACTAGACAATGTTACTATATGTTGTCCTTTATCCATCATGCCGTGTATTGCTGATGCACTGTATTTTTTACCGATTTACTTCTTTAAACATATGCATGTGTGCTGTTGACCTATCACAGCACTTCTCTCTTCCATAAATTGCTTCCTCTCCGCATAGACTGTATGGATCTGAAGAAACAGCGAATGCTGTGAAACGCGTCATCCTATTGGTCCGTCTCTTTCCCGCGTCACTTCCAGTCCAACGCTACACTCTACGCTGAACCGCAAAAAGGCGCACTTCCTGTTCCGGTCAGGGCTCTCAGGGGGTCGCCTATTAGACACGGCCAGTGCGACTGCAAGCCTGAGGAATCCCCTGCAGACACTGGATTGCTGCTTCATCCTCCAGCGTTTACCATCCATTTACTGACTGCTATGTGAAACCAGATCTGCCATCCATTTATATATGCCCATTATTACCAACCCTTGTGAGTAGCCATTTGGCCGTTTTGTGCTGTTCTTGCTTAATAAGTACTTTTAATGGTGCACTTAGGTTGGCGCACCTTCCCTTTTTTTCCATTTTGTCTTTCAGAGCCTGCTTCTGCTTTTTCTGGTAGCTGCCGCTAGTGCTTATTTATATTGACTATACCGCTAGCCCTGCTTATTATATTGGACTTTCTCAGACTATGCCAGAATAATCCTTTGCGCCATTTACCCCTTTCCAGTACCCAGACATCTATACCCCTTTAATGGCCAATTACTTGTATATGAAGCCTCGTACACACGTACGAGTTTCTCTGCAAAAACCAGCAAGGAACTTGCTGGCAGAGATTTTTTGCCGAGAAATTTGTTCGTGTGTATGGTTTCTCGTCAAGAAAAGCGACAAGAATCTCGACGAGAAAATAGAGATCCTGCTCTCTATTTTCTCGCCGAGATTCTCGTCGGCTTGTTTCTCGACGAGAAAAGTGAGTGTGTGTACACTTACCTGTCCTCCCGGAAGCCCGCGCATGTTCGAAATGAATTCGACGCATGCGCGGTAGCTTCCTAGGCATAGGTAGGGTATACCAAGATGGCGGCGACGGCATCGAATGTGACGAGTGCATGCTCGTCGTAGTCGATGACGTCACCGCGTACGCTCCATTCAAAGAACCGCGGGTTCTTTGAATCGAGCGTGTGTACACTCGGCCGGGACAAGTTTCTTGTCCAAGAATCTCGTCGAAAAAAATGACATGTTTTTTCCGACGAGAATCTTGGCCGTGTGTACGAGGCATAAGCCTTAAAAATGGGCACTTTTTTCCTGTTCATCTCCCATAGACTTCAATGGGGTTCGCCGTTCGTGTTAGAACATTTACCCTGTTCGGGGATTCTGCTGCAAATTAGTCAGTGCAAATTACATGCACTAAATGTTTCAAGTAGATGACATTTTGTGTTTTGTTCTTCTGTGCAGCAAAATGTTTCATGCTGCTCTCAGATGTCATTGTATTTAGAATAAACCGTTTCATAATGGCAAAGGGCTGAACTTTAGCAAAACTGATTCTGAGTCTGTCGCATTACGTGAAGTGGATACTTGAATATTTCTTCATTTTAGGAACTAACAAGTTACTTTCTTCAGAAAAAGCCAAGTTTCATTAGACATAATATAGTTAAATTATCCATGCAATTATTTTCAACTGACTGGTCTTCTGAATGAGCAATTCATTTCAGGAAAATAAAAGACCAAGTAAAAAGAACTGTTAAATTGGTGACAGCATTAGAGGAAAAGAACAACTCTCTTGTGTTTTCCTGCCGAATGTTTATCAATAGTACTACGGTGGCTGCATCTAAATGAATCTAAGTAGTCCTAGTTTTGCTTTTTCTCCCATTGTAGTTCTAATTTGCAATGTTTAGGTCACAGATTAAGCAAGATGAGCAATGCTGTCAAAATTACATTTGCTTGCTTTTGGCTCTATGTGCATGGGTTTGCACATTTGTATATCCCAACTAGTGGCAGAACTACTGGGATCGCAAAAGTTGCACTTGCAGCCAGGCCCTTGCGTTCCCCGCCACTGTGGGGGGTCCAGGAGCCCACACTGTGGCTCCACGGCTGCAGTTGCAGTTCTTAAACAGAGAGTGTCTGGTACACTCTCTCTTACACTGCCCAGACTGAGCACTGCCAACCTCCCCCCCCCCCCCCCGGAGCTGGATCTACTTTACCTCCTCCGACCCCTCTCCTCCTGTGTGTGCCGACACCCCCACCAACATTCAATTCCCTGGCAGAGCTGTGCTCAGAAAGGGGATGAGGAGGTGGAAAAGCCCAGCAGCTGAAACTACATTGTGGAGTACATGCTAACTTAGTATAAAAAAAAACTTGCGGTAAATATAGGTAAGACTGCTGCACTTTTACTATTCCTTGAATATGAGGAGGTAAAAATACGGTGCTCAAAATCTAAAAGATATGCGCTGTCTCATGTGAGTCAATAGAGTGGAATATTGTGAACAAACACAAAAATCACCACCATGTGATTAAACTAACATAATAACATAATATGAAACTATGTTTATCAGAAAATAATTCATCATAAAAAAATAATATTGAATAAAATATAAAAATTCATTAAAAAAAAAATTGTAAAATTTATATTTTTTCATTAAAAAAAAATACATATAAAGTGTCCTGGTGTTTTCATTTCAATCCATGTTCAAATTTTTCTATAAAATCAAGTGAACCACTTCTAGTGAAAAAATATTTTCAATCCATTTTCCAAATATAATTAAATGTGCCGCTTACCAGATCTCAATGATCTCCAAGTTATAAGAGATCATATATTGCATGAGGTGAACAGATATGTGGATTCCTCCTGTATGTAATCCAACGTCCTCTATGGATTAATCCAGCAGGCTCCTAATTAACTTCCCAGCCCTGCACACTCCAACCTGGACTCACTTGACGCTCTCCTCTTGGTGTATGTGTGGGGTTTAAACATATGGAGGACCCATCCCATAATACGTTTACAAAAAGGTTTATTAAAGTTAAAATAATGCACTTACAGTAACAAGGTTACATTTAGGAAATAGAGAGAGTAAACCAACCAAGAACTCTTGTGATTTGATGATCCAGGAGCTGTGATGTAATGATCCGTACTTGTTAATGATCTCTTGGTTGGAGATCTCTATTGCCTAAATTTACCCTAGTTGCTGTATGTGCATTATTTTAGCATTAACCACTTCAGCCCCACAAGGTTTTCCCCCTTAGTGCCGTGTAGCAAAAAATGGCCTGGTCATTAAGGGGGGAAATCTTCCGGGGCTGAAGTGGTTAAAGCTAAAATAATCCACTTACACCAACTAGGATACATTTAGGCAATAGAGAGGGTAATCCAACCGAGAGATCATCAACAAGTATGAATCATCACATCACAGCTCCTGTGATTTGATGATCCAGGAGCTGTGATGATCCATACTTAATGATCTCTTGGTTGGATTACCCTCTATATTGCCTAAATGTATCCTAGTTGCTGTAAGTGCATTATTTTAGCTTTAACCACTTCAGCCCTGCAATATTTTTCCCCTTAATGACCAGGCCATTTTTTGCTATACTACACTGAGTTGCTTTAAATGACAATTGCACGGTCGTGCGACGCTGTACCAAAATAAAATTGATGTTGTTTTTTTCCATTAAATAGAGCTTTCATTTGGTGGTATTTGATCACCTCTGTGGTTTTAATTTTTTGCGCTATAAACAAAGAAAGAGCGACAATTAAAAAAAAAAAAAACGTTTTACTTTTTGCTATAATAAATATCCCCAATTTTCTTCATCGGTTTAGGCTAATATGTATTCTTCTACATATTTTTGGTAAAAAAAATCGCAATAAGAGTATATTGATTGGTTTGGGCAAAAGTTATAGCGTTTACAAAATAGGAGATAGATTTATGGCATTTTTATTTATTTTATTTTTAACTAGTAATGGTGCAATCAGCGATTTTGCGGCGGACAGATCAGACACCTTTGATAATTTTTTGGGACCAATGACATTTATACAGCGATCAGTGATAAAAATAGCCACTGACTACTGTATAAATGTCACTGGCAGGGAAGGGGTTAACACTAGGGGGTGATCAAGGGGTTAAATGTGTTCTCTCATGTGTGCTTCTAACTGTGGGGGGATGGGACTGACTGGAGGAGGAGACATATTGCTGTTCCTAATTACTAGGAACAGCAAATCTGTCTCTCCTCCCCTGTCAGAATGGGGATTTGTGTGTTTACATACACAGATCCCCATTCTGGCTCTCATGCCAGCGATCACGGGGGGTTGTGGACATTGCGGCCGTCGGCCATGCACAGCGGGTCCCCCGCTGTGCAGCGGGCGCGTGCACCTGCAATGGCTCTTAAAGGAGCCAACGTTCACGTACGGCAATTCGCGGGAAGGAGCCGACCTGCCGCCATAAATGTGCGTTAGCTGGTTGGCAAGTGGTTAATAAACCTTTTTGCAAACGTATTATGGGATGAGTCTTCATTATGTTTAAACCCCACACATACACCGAGTGGAGAGCATCAAGTGAGTACAGGAAGGAGTGTGCAGGGCTGGGAAGCTAATTAGGAGGCTGCTAGATTGATCCATCGAGGAGGTCGGATTGCATACAGGAGGAATCCACATATCACCTCATGCGATATATGATCTCTTATAACTTGGAGATCATTGGGATCTGGTAAGCGGCACATTTAATTATATTTGGAAAAGATTTGAACATGGATTGAAATGAAAACACCAGGAGACTTTAAGTATATTTTTTTTGGTAAAAAAATATAATTTTACACTTTTTTTTGGGGTGAATTTTAAATTTTTGATGAATATTATATTTTTTTGATGAATCATTTTCTGAAGAATTTGGTTTCATATTAGGTTATTATGTTAGTTTAATCACAGTGGTAATTGTTGTGTTTGTTCACACTTCACTCTATTGATTCACACGAGACAGCACATATCTTTTAAATTTTGAGCACAGTATATACAGGCTGCATGAACCTCCTTCCTTCCTTCCTTCCTGGGGTGAGTAAGTGAGTGATGACTGAAGTGTCCCCCCTCTCCGTCCCTCCCTTTTCTCTCCTGCCTTTGAGTACACAGATTTAAAGGGAGCCCTGTGGACTCTGCTGTAAGGGGGGCTTTAGTGAGCAGAGACCTCCTTACATCAGAGTTTTCTTTCACACTAGAGTCCACAGCATTCCCCCTCACATCAGAGCCCCCCCTTTAATTAACCTCTTCGTGCCCGGGCAATGCTCAAAAGACGTCTGCATTGCGGCGCTCAATTGCTGGGAGGACGTCCATGGACGTCCTCCTGTTTACTTCCGCAATGCGCGCGGTGGCGGCCGCGCATCGGGGAAAGGCTGTGCCCGCCGTGTCACGTGGGTGCCGATGCGCGTGCCTGGCGTCCGTGATGTCCGCCAGGTACCCGCGATCGGCTGTCACAGAGCCAGGGACGTGGATCTGTGTGTGTAAACACACAGATCCACGTCCTGTCAGGAAGAGGAGACGGATGGTGTGTCCCTTGTACATAAGGACAACCATCGGTCTCCCCCCACAGTAACAATCACCTAGCAGGGAACACAGTTAGCCCCTTGATCGCCCCCTAGTGTTAACCCCTTCCCTGCCAGTCACATTTATACAGTAATCAGTGCATATTTATAGCACTGTTCGCTGTATAAATGTGAATGGTTCCAAAAATGTGTCAGATGTGTCCGCCATAATGTCGCAGTCACAATAAAAATTGCAGATCGCCGCCATTACTAATAAAAAAAAAATCATAATTCTATCCCCTATTTTGTAGGCGCTATAACTTTTGTGCAAACCAATCACTATACGCTTAATGCAATTTTTTTTATTTTTTTTTACCTAAAATATGTAGAAGAATACATATCGGCCTAAACTGAGAAAAAATTGTTTTTTAAATAAAAATTGGGATATTTATTATAGCAAAAAGTAAAAAATATTGTGTTTTTTTTTCAAAATTTTCGCTCTTTTTTTGTTTATAGCACAAAAAATTAAAACCGCAGAAATGATCAAATACCACCAAAAGAAAGCTCTATTTGTGGGGAAAAAAGGACGTTAATCTTGTTTGGGAGCCACGCTGCACGACCGCGCAATTGTCATTCAAAGCGTGACAGTGCTGAAAGCTGAAATTTCGCCTGGGCAGGAAGGGGGTTATGTGCCCAGTAAGAAAGTGGTTAAGGTTTCCCAAAGCACACCTTACATCAGAGTTTCCCTTTACATTAGAGTCCCCAGAGCTCCCCCTTACAGTGAAATTCTGCAGACTCTAATTTAAGGCAGGCTCTGCAGACTGCGGTTTCAAATGTAAAGGGGAACACTGCAAGCCTGCTGCAGAACATGTGAAGGGGTCCCACTGTGAGACCATAATGAAGGGCCTTTGCAATGGGAGTAAAGACCTCAGAGATCAGTGAGAAGGGCCCCGGGATTGAAGAGAAGGACCTTGGGACCAGACGCCAGGGGGCCCTTCATGGTTTCTTGCACCAGGGCCCTGAAGGTTGTAGTTATGCCTCTAAACCCAACCTTGGAAACTGAGAAATGGGGACATTTTCTAAGCACAAGTGACAATCCACAATGTGTGGCTTGTGGACAAACCGCAACGTGTGGCAAGTTACAATCTGCAAATTGTGGCAGGCGATGTGGCAAGTGACAATCTGCATCTGGTGGCAGGCGACAGTGGCAAGTAACAATCTGCATCTGGTGGCAGGCGACGGTGGCAAGTTACATAGTTACACAGTAGGTGAGGTTGAAAAAAGACCAAAGTCCAACCTATGTGTGTGATTATATGTCAGTATTACCTTGTATATCCCTGTATGTTGTGGTCGTTTAGGTGCTTATCTAATAGTTTCTTGAAACCATCGATGCCCCCCGCTGAGACCACCACCTGTGGAAGGGAATTCCACATCCTTGCCGCTCTTACAGTAAAGAACCCTCTACCTAGTTTAAGGTTAAACCTCTTTTTGTCTCATTTTAATGAGTGGCCACGTGTCTTGTTAAACTCACTTCTGCAAAAAAGTTTTATCCCTATTGTGGTGTCACCAGTATGGTATTTGTAAATTGAAATCATATCCCCTCTCAAGCATCTCTTTTCCAGAGAGAATAAGTTCAGTGCTCGCAACCTTTCCTCATAACTAATATCCTCCAGACCCTTTATTAGCTTTGTTGCCCTTCTTTGTACTCTCTCCATTTTCAGTACATCCTTCCTGAGGACTGGTGCCCAGAACTGGACAGCATACTCTAGGTGTCTTGTAGAGCGGAATAATTATCATTTTATCTCTGGAGTTAATCCCCTTTTTAATGAATGCCAATATTCTGTTTGCTTTGATAGCAGCAGCTTGGCATTGTATGCCATTGCTGAGCCTATCATCTACTAGGACCCCCAGGTACTTTTCCATCCTACATTCCCCCAGAGGTTTTTCCCCAAGTGTAAATATTGCATTCATATTTTTGTCACCCAAATGCATTATTTTACATTTTTCTACATTGAACCTCATTTGTCATGTAGTTGCCCACCCCATGAATTTGTTCAGATCTTTTTGCAAGGTTTCCACATCATGCGGATTCCCTGCTTAGCTTAGTATCGTCCACAAATACAGAGATTGCTCTGCTTACCCCATCCTCCAGGTCATTTATGAACAAATTAAACAGGATTGGTCCCAGCACAGAACCCTGGGGGACCCCACTATCCACCCCTGTCCATTTCGAGTACTCCCCATTTATCACCACCCTCTGAACTCGCCCTTGTAGCCAGTTTTCAATCCATGTACTCACCCTATGGTCCATTTCAACGGACCTTATTTTGTACAGTAAACTTTTATGGGGAACTGTGTCAAATGCTTTTGCAAAATCCAGGTACACCACGTCTACGGGCCTTCCTTTATCTAGATGGCAACTCACCTCCTCATAGAAGGTTAATAGATTGGCTTGGCAAGGACGATTCTTCATGAATCCATGCTGATTACTGCTAATCGGGGCTCCCACTGATTCTGCATTATGGTGAGTTGAACTATTTCATTTTCTATAACAATGTAATAATAGAAATGATGCGCTATAATCATCCTGACACCATAATAGCCATGGTGCCATAATGATTGAAGTATTAACACCAGCCATTTCCCCAATAAATTGCCTGCAAAAAATCATATTTTCTGGCAGTGCCCCTCCTGGGACTAGACTCTTGATCCGCCCCTGATACAGTCTCATACAGTTCAGATTAATTGTGCCCCACTTGTCAGTTCCTCAGAGCCCACTAAACCTCCATTGGAACCCATGAAAATCAATTGGTCTAAGCTTTTCAGGTTTTAACAGGTAATTTTGCACAGAACATATGCCTGCAATGTGAAGGTATAGTCTATTACAAGAACAATAGGCCAGGGTAGTGTTTAGTAGTTTATTAGACATGTGCGGTTAGTTTCGTACGGATCGAAAATTCGTACATTCAGGAGCATCCGAAATATGAATTTCTATGCTTCCGAATTGTATACGAAATTTTGTTGATGAATTTCGGATCAAAATTCAATTACAACGGAAACGTGACTGGTGTTTTGTTGACCAATCAGAGGTTTTCTTCTGCTGCTGAGTGAGGGTTGGGAAAATGACCTTTTTTAATATGAGAGTGGGAGGCTGGTACTAGTAGTCGATGGGAGATTCAGAATCGGACAAAATAATAATGTTCGTTAATATCGTTTTATTATTGTCATAATAATTACGATTATTCGTTATGATGAAGTTAAAAATCCAGGAAGTCAGCACAGCACAGGGATGGTGGGAGCCCCTCATAATGAGCACAGCAGGGGTACAGCCCCTGGAGGAAGTCAGCACAGCACAGGGATGGTGGAAGCCCCTCATAATGAGCACAGCACAGGGATGGTGGGAGCCCCTCATAATGAGCACAGCAGGGGTACAGCCCCAGGAGGAAGTCAGCACAGCACAGGGATTGTGGGAGCCCCTCATATTTAGCAAAGCAGGGGTTTAAACCCAGGAAGTCAGCACAGCACAGAAATGGTGTGAGCCCCTCATAATGAGCACAGCAGGGGTAAAAAAAACAGGAAGTCAGCACAGCACAGGGATGGTGGGAGCCCCTCATAATGAGCACAGCAGGGGTACAGCCCCAGGAGGAAGTCAGCACAACACAGGGATGGTAGGAGCCCCTCATGATGAGCATAATGAGTCGATGACTGCCATATTGAGAAAGGTCTTTTTTGCTTTTTAAATTCATCATAATGAACGTTCATAATTGTTACGAAAAGTTAAAAATGAAAATCGATTTTCGGTCGAATCCAAATTGAATTTCGGACACAAATTACGAAATATGAATTAACGGCTAATACGAAACGGAACGGAATGAAACAAAACAAATTTATTGATGACGCACATGTCTATGATTTATACTGTAAGTGGTCTAAGGTTATTAGTGGTTTACCCCAAGGTTTATTGTTAAGACCCTTACTTTTTAACCTATTTACAAATGATATAGAATTAGATTTCTGTGTTTGCAGCTAACATGAAGCTATGTAGTGGAATAACATCCTTACACAATGTCTCCAACTTACAAGCAGACATTAATGCACTAATAATTGGGCAACTACTGTATGTGGAAAACACGTTTTAATGCAAAAGTTTTTCCGGGAGCACTTCAATACCCAGCCATAGTCATATGACGTCCACAGATGGGATATCCCATCCTGGGTGGGTGTCATATGACGTCCTGGGGTTTGTGGGGGGATATGTGAATGATGCCTGCAGCTAGAGGCATCATTCCGATATCCTTCTCTTCTGCCGGCGATTCTGTGCACAATAAGAACGATCATATCGGCAATTCCGTCACTTGATCATTCTTATAGGTGCTGGGAGGGGACATCCCCCCTCCCGCCACCATCCGGTGCTTCTCCGGGCTCTCCCGTGCCATCGGGGGCCCGGAGAATGAATTGGCCGGCGTCGCATGAGGATCATAGAGATTTCCGGTCATCTCTATGACCGTCGGAGGCCCGGGCGCGACGTTATGACGTCACGCCCGGGTATCCGGAAGTAAACAAAGCCACGATTGCGGCTAGTAAGCATGAGATCGGTCATTTATTTTTCCCGATCTCATGTTTTCCAGCCTGGAGGAGAGATGTGGGGTCTTATTGACCCAGCATCTCTCCATAAAGAGGACCTGTCACACACCATTCCTATTACAAGGAATATTTACATTCTTTGTAATAGGAATAAAAAGTGATCAAAAAAAAAAAATGAAAAAAAAGTGTAGAAATAAAAAAAATAAGTAAAATACAAAAAAAAATTAATTTCTTTTTTTAAACGCCCCTGTCCCCGGTAGCTTGCGCTCAGAAGCGAACGCACACGTAAGTCCCGTTCACCTATGTAAACGCCGTTCAAACCACATATGTGAGGTATCGCCGCATGCGTTAGAGTGAGTGCAACAATTCTAGCACTAGACCTCCTCTGTAACTTTAAACTGGTAACCTGTAAAAATTTTCAAAGCATCGCCTATGGAGATTTTTAAGTACCAAAGTTTGGCGCCATTCCACGAGTGTGCGCAATTTTAAAGCGTGACATGTTAGGTATCTATTTACTTGGCGTAACTTCATCTTTCATATTTTACAAAAAAAGTTGGGCTAACTTTACTGTTTTTGGTTATTTTTTTAATTCATGAAACCATTTTTTTTTCCAAAAAAAAGGCGTTTGAAAAATTATTGTGCAAATACCGTGCAAGATAAAAAGTTGTAATGACTTTCGTTTTATTCCCTAGGGTGTCTGCTAAAGAAAAAAAGATATAATGTTTGGGGTTCTGAGTAATTTTCTAGCAAAAGAATGGTGATTTGTACATGTAGGAGAGAAGTGCCAGAATAGGCCCGGGATTGAGGTGATATAAAAGCCCTGTATTGAAGTGGTTAATAATGCTTAAAGTGAAACAATAAAAGTGAAATATTCCTATAAATTTCGTACCTGGGGGGTTTCTAAAGTATGCCTGTAAAGTCGCGCATGTTTCCCGTGTTTAGAATTGTCCCTGCACAAAATGTAATTTCTGAAGGGAAAAAAAGTAATTTAAAACCACTCGTGGCTATAATGAATTGTCGGCTCCCCGGTGGCAATACAGATCAAAGTCATTGAAAAAAATGTCAGGGGTCCCCCCACTCATGTTCGACTCGAACATAAAGCTCATCCCTATTCCAGAGTAGGAAGCACGCACTTTAGCCCCTGCACAAAGCATTAGATCTCATTCAATATGAAATTCAGTTTTGGGCACCAGATCACAATTAGAGATGGGCCAAATACCCCCCAGTTCGGTTTGCGCCAGAAGTTGGTAACATCGCAAAAGTTCAGAGCCAAACAACAAGCCCCATTGAAGTCTATGGGACCTGAACTGGAAAAATCAGAAGTGCCCATTTTGAAGGCTTATATGCAAGTTATTAGGCATACAAAGGGTATGGGGGTCCAGGTACTGTATCAATAGAAAAAAAAAAGTTTGTAAAAAGATTATTTTTAAATGAGCAGTGATTTACTGATGCTTAAAGTGAAATACTAAAAATGGAAAATTCCTTTAAATATAGTGCCTGGGGTGGGGCGTAGCTGGGATGTGAGAGAGGTGAGACATGTCCAGCTTAGGCTCCCGTTATCCGTGCGAATCATCCATCTGCATCCTGGATTTCACCTAGCTATCCTGCTAAGCTAGCACCATCATGCTGTCTGGGGGGCTGCCCCAGTTCTCCCCATAACTGGAAAGAAGGCGGCCTCTCAAAACTCCCGGACTGAACCGCCGAGGACTCATGCGGCAGCCACCTTGCCTGTCACTTCCTTACCTCCAGCCTCGGTGGCGATGCAGACAGTCTACTCAATGGTGGCTCTTGGGGTTCTGGATCCAGCTGGCTCTTCTCCCATCCATCGGGGTGACTCAGAGGCACAGGGAGAGCAA
Organism: Rana muscosa; assembly: GCA_029206835.1. NCBI lineage: Eukaryota > Metazoa > Chordata > Amphibia > Anura > Ranidae > Rana > Rana muscosa. The sequence continues at coordinate 45,080,013 of CM055121.1, forward strand.
TCCACGGCTGTGATCCTGGCGGCCATCACAGACAGTAAGTCTTCTGTGGAGAGGAAGATAGATACCCTGATTATAAAATGTGGCCTGATTAGGCAGGATATGGATAAATTCAGGGGCCGCCTTAATGAAGCGGAACAGCGCATCTCGGTCGTGGAAGATTCTTCTGCCTCCACCATAGAATCTGTTGCGGATCTGCAGCAGCAAGTCAAGATCCTTATGGCCCATTCTAAAGACACTGAGAACCGTCTCTGGTGCAATAACGTCTGGATGGTCGGACTCCCGGAGGGCAAGGAGAGCCCTGACCCTGTGATGTTTGCTAAGGCTTTCTTAAAATGACTCCTGGGCCTACAGCACGTGTCATCAGTATACATTGGGCAGCGTGTACACAGGGTGCCCACTGGTCAAAGGCCTGCTGGTGCATGGCCACATGCTTTTCTGGTTCACTTGCTTAACTTCAGGGATAGATATAAGATCCTATCAGAGGCACCTAAACATCCTGAGCTGAAGTATGAAAATGCTGTGATACATCTATACCCCGATTTTTCCCCTGACCTGCAAAAAAACGGCATTCCTTCACTGATGTCCACAGACGCCTGAGAGAAAAGGGCCTGGTGTACAATATGCTATATTCTAGTCACCTGAAAGTTATTCACAATGGCTCTGCCAAATTTTTTGAATCCCCTGCTGATGCAGTCGACTGGTTGGATTACATTGCCTAACGATGAGGTTGGGTCACCTGTTTTACAAGTCTTGTGCCTGTGGTCCATGGGAGCATATCTACTTACCCTTTTGATGAGACACTGCTGGGAGTTGCTGTCTATGCTGTTACAGTTATCCATTTGAGACTTTTGCAGGTGTTCTCTCCAGCGGGTGGACTGTGTTGAGGTGTCCGGAATTATCTATCCGTTTACTGTGGGAATCTAAGGTACTGTTTCTCTAGACGCTGAATTACGTATACATCTCCATGACTCTTTACTGAGTGGAATAACCCTTGGAACAGTCCACTAATGTTTTTTGTTTTCGGGACAGAAGTTTCTCAGGCAATTTTTTTCCCTTTTTAGCTTTGTTCGCCAGTGGATTTTTTTTTACCTTGATTTTTTTTTTTTTTGCAATTTTTCTTTTTCTCTTTGTGTCTTGCCCAGAGGGAACACACTGATGGGCCTTTTTTTTGCCTAGTACAATCTATAATGTTGTTATGCTGTTATATGGTGGTTTGTGGCTCTCTGTATCAAGGTTCCTACCCTTTGGCCTCCCCCTCTACACTGTATTTATCCTGTCCCCATGTTTAAAAAAACCTTACTCTATGAGTGATCTCAAACTCCTTTCATGGAATGTCCATGGAATGAATTCTAAATTCACTGGTCCTTTTAATACCTTAAATCCCAGAATCCCTACATTGTCCTCTTGCAAGAGACCCATTTGACCAGTAGTACAGTACTCTCCCTTAACAGGGGTATGATGCAGAAGGCTATACACTCCACACATTCCTCATGTGCTAGGGGTGTAGCTATTTTAATTCATAAGAAGCTGGCCTGTACTATATAACATGTGGTAACTGATCCCCAAGGGCAGTGTGCAATAGTGGTGCTGGATGTTGAATCTGATACTGGCAATAGCTAACATGTATGTTCCACGCCCTTTCAGGAGTGAGGTATTATACAAGGTTTTGGAGAAGGTTGTCACATTTGGCCCATTTGAAGCTGCTGGTGGCGAGGGATTTCAATAACATACTAGACTATGCCCTGGACACCTCTATCCTACCCGGGTGTGGAATCTGGATCTTAGACTTTGGGCGGACTAAGCGGCTCTGGAGGAGATATGGCGGTGGAAACATCCTGGGGAGAGAAATTACTCCTACCTTTCCTACGTCAGTACCTCCTCCTCCCATATTGATTCGGCTTTTGCCAACCCAGCTTTGTTGCCCCTGGTTATAGAGGCCCGCTACCTGGCCCGGGGGGATATCTGTTCAGTAAGGTGACCAGATTTTTTTAATTAAATCTGGGGACATATTTTGTTTTACTAGTAATGGCGACAATCAGCGACTCTCTGCCTGTCGCCGCCGCCCACCTCACAGCCTGTCAAAAATTACTCTCTGGGCCCCGGCTACAACTGGGTGGGGAGCGGAGGTAGATCACTCTCCGCCAGGGAAGGCAAGAAGATAGGCAGGCGGCTGGCTGGGACTTGAGCCAAGGCAGAAGAACATGCGAGTGGAGCTGAATGGGCATGCACCCAAAACTGAAGACATATTCCCTCCGCTCTGACCAGCACATGATCATCAGAAAGGGGCACAGATAATGGAAAAAATACACCCCCCTGAGCTAGTAGGAGCGGCAGAGTGGGGGTGTGTAATTCAGAATTTTGTTTTTATTCTGCACTGACTGTCTTTGAAATTGCCCCAGCCCCTGTTCAAATCCAATCTGGGGACCAAACCGGGGACAGACTTGGTCCGGGGACAGTATCCTCAATCCGGGGACTGTCCCTGGAAACTGGGGATGTCTGGTCACCCTACCTTACAGGTCACACTGAGCCTTACCACGGGCAGATGTACTGGGGTTTGAAGGTTGCATCCAGTTTGGGTGACAGACTCCTCCTGGAGGCCTTGGTCTCAGTGCACTACTTGCAGGAGTATCGGGAACATACCGAGGGCACGGCAGACCAGCCTATAGTGTGGGATGCATTTAGGCCTCTGCCAGAGGGATGTATGTATCGGCAATTAAGGCTGCCAGAGCTAGTTCTGCATGCAGGGAATGTAAAAAGCTGCTGGCAGAGTTTGAATTAAATAAGATAAAGGCAGTTGTGGTGCGCCTAAGTGACTACAAGATGATGTTAGTACCCTGATGTACAGGGCTGGACTGGGACAAAATTTTGGCCCTGGACTTCGTACAGACCAGCCCAATTTAATTTTGCAAACAAGCACAAACACAAGTGAACAAGTGAAGTGGGATGGCTAACGTCATGCAGGAACATTTCTATAGCCTCATTGGCTGGAATTTCAGAAACCAGCATTGCTGCGCAGCAATGCAGTGGCACTGAGGCTGACCTGGGTTGTGCATTATGAAGTGAGGTGATAGGCAGTGGGGATTACAGGTCTCTCCTATACCAGCCGGCCGGACAAATCCACCCCCCGGCCGGCCAACCCCGATGGCCACCCAAGCCCCCCCTTCACTGGCCATCAGTCATTCTACTTTAGTTCCCAAGCCCCCCTGCAGGCTCTGTGTGTGGGCAGGTATGTGTAGGATGCCGGGTACCTGATGGCTATCAGTGGCAGCGCCGAGACTCCCTCTTGATCCGGGGGTGCTCTAGCTGCTCTGCTCCTTCCAGCAGCTCCTTGGCAGCCTCTGCCTCCCACCTGTCCTCTTCCTCTGGGTCCTCATTCAGCCTGTCCCCTGGCCCCTGGGTCACACTGTTCTTGGAGCAGAGAGGAGGTGAAGAAATCAAGGTTCTGGGAGCGCCGGGGTGGCCGGCCCGCTCCTGTTCATCTCTTTGGTGGTCAGGGAGGGGGTGTATCTCTTCTCCCTCCTGGGCTCTCACATATAACTGCCCTACTCACTGGCCATCTTCCCCAAATCCCCACCATTGTTTGTTTGCCATGCTTCTGCTGTCGCCAAACTCTGCATAAAAACTGACCCACTGAGGCATCGGCCCACCAGGAAACTCCTGGTAGTCCCTATGGCCAGTACATGCCTGCTGATGTATATATTACCCTATATGGTAGATCACACTGGACAAAAGGTCTACAAGACACTTCCCCCATTATAACAACTCTGAAAAAACGTGTAAATCATAAATGTATAAATGGTTTTAAGTTTAGTGCTGAGATCTATAATACCTTCTGAACTGATTACATAATGTGATATAAAAATAAAAAAATGCACATAAATCAAAATGAAAAACCCTGTATAATACTGTTCTTGTGTGAATGGTCTGCTGAGTGTGAGTCCTCTTAGAACCCTATAATATAAAGTGCAAAAAGTGCATAGGTAGACCAACAATTTATGTGTTCTAAGCATAGGTCTGTGCAGCCTATTGCATTAGGGTGTGCATCCCAAAGTTCAAACACACATGCATGCGTGCATGTGTGCCTGTATGTATGGATATATAAATAACACACACACACACTCTCTTATAGATAGATGTAAATACATTTTAAAATGTATTAAAACATGGACGATGTCAGTAGGGCAGATGTTGGTGTCAGTAGGGCAGTGGACGATGTCCGTAGTTTTTCATGTTAATTATTTTATTTTTGTACTCTTTTAAAAAAAAAATTAAATTTTTTTTGGGAAGCCCTGTTGAGGGGCTTTGGTGAAAGATCAGCAGGGGAAATCTGCGCCCCACGGAGGGATTAGGGAGTGCCCAGGCACACCCAGCACACCCCTATGTACGCCTATGGTCCTAAGTGAATATGACTAATAACATTTAACCACTTTACCCCCCAAAAGATTTTACCCCCTTTTTGACCAAAACACTTTTTACAATTTAGCACCGCATCGCTTTAACTCACAATTGCGCCGTCATGCAATGCTGTACCCAAACAAAATTTGCATCCTTTTTTCCCCACAAATAGAGCTTTCTTTTGGTGGTATTTGATCACCTCTGCGGTTTTGATTTTTTGCAATATAAATGAAAAAAGTTGAAAAAATATATATATTTTCTACTTTTTGTTATAAAAAAAATACAATAAACTTAATTTTAGTCATACATTTAGACCAAAAACCATTCAGCCACATGTCTCGGGTAAAAATAAATAAATAAGCGTATATTTATTGGTTTGCGCAAAAGTTATAGCATCTACAAACTAGGAATTTACGCAGCTTTTAGTTTATGACTGCCTTTCTCATTTTTTTAATTGCTAAAACCGCAGGGCAGTACAACCCCCTTCCCCCCAACTGATCCCATTTTGGAAATTAGACACCCCAAGGAATTTGCTGAGAGGCATGTTGAGCACATTAAATTTTTTTTTTTTTTTTCATAAGTGATTGAAAAATGACAAAAATAGAATAAATAAAAATTTACACAGTTGTCACTGAAATTATATATTGCTCAAACATGCCATGAGCATATGTGAAATTACACCCCAAAATACATTCTGCTGCTTCTCCTGAGTATGGGGATACCACATGTGGGACTGTTTGTCAGTCTAGCCACGTACAGGACCCCGAAAACCAAACACTGCCTTCAGGATTTCTAAGGGCGTAAATTTTTGATTTCACTTCTCACTACCTACTACTTTTTTTTTTTTTTTCCTTCAGTCTACTAATTAAGGGGAGTGGTTAATTGGTCACAGGTGCTTGAGGCCTATATAAATTACAGTAGAGCACATGTGAAATTGACAGTTTTGTTGGTTGGAGGCTAGACAGTGTGGACCTTTAGTGGAGAGTGTGATCAAGTTTTGCTTTTGACTACTGTGTTGCATTTGAGCTTCTTTTTGGATCTTTTTCCTTGCAGATTTTAAACACATTTTCCTGGAACATTTAAAACAGCCTTTTCTTTTTCTTTTTTTTCCTTCAGCCTACTAATTAGGGGAGTGGTTAATTGGTCACAGGTGCTTGAGGCCTATATAAATTACTGTATAACTCATCTGCTCATCTGCTCATCTTGAGTTTGCTGGAACTCTGTCCAAGTGGAACTGGACTAAGTGGTGAGTTAAAATCAAGAGTTAGTGGAACTGGACTAAGTAGTGAGTTAAAATCAAGAGTTAGTGGAACTGGACTAAGTGGTGAGTTAAAATCAAGAGTTTAAAACAGAAGGTTAAAACAGGGGCCATAGTACTGTGTTGTGTGAGTACCTGAGTGTTGTTTGAGTAGTGTGTGTGGATTGTTAGCACTTGTGTATTGTGGGTGCATGCTGGTCTGCCAGTACCTGTGTATTGTCTTGTTGAGTACCTGTGTTTTGTCTTGTTGAGTACCTGTGTACTGTCTTGTTGAGTATTAGTGTCAGGAAGCTAGTTGTTCGGTAATTTGGACTGGGTATAATCTCTAATCCTCATTAAATTAATAGATACGATGCCCGGCGGGTATGGAGAGGCGAATCAGTGTACATCTTGCGGCATGTATGCGTTCCTTGATCATCTGATTGACGGCAATTACTGCTGTGCAAAATGTAAGTATATTGTTTCCCTGGAAGCCCAGGTTCTGAATCTGGGGAAGCAACTGTCAGCACTGAGTAGACCCTCCACACTAAAGGAGAGCCAGGAACGTACACGGCAGGTGCCGGCAGGGGCCAGCACAGAGGTGGGTGGAGACAAAGAGGTGCAGGCACTAGAAAATAGTAGATGGGTGATAGTCAGGAAGGTTAGAGGGGAAAGTGCCAGGGAGGCCGATCCAGGGCTGGAGCATCCCAATAAGTATGCTCCATTGAGTGACATTGGTGAAACCAGTCAGGGACCAGCACTGCTGGAGCTGAGGGACTCTCCTAGCTGCCAGGGGAAGAACTCCTCCAGTGAGAGTGGGGGGGAAGCGAAGGGAAAGAAAAGACAGATTCTGGTGGTAGGGGACTCAATTCTTAGAAGGACAGAGAGGGCAATCTGTAACAAAGACCTGAAGCGTCAAACTGTATGTTGTCTACCGGGCACTCGGGTTTGGCACATCACGGATCTGGTGGACAGATTACTGGGAGGGGCTGGGGAAGACCCAGCTGTCATGGTGCATGTTGGCACCAATGACAAAGTAAGAGGCAGATGGAGTGTCCTAAAGAACGATTTTAGGGACTTGGGAGCTAAATTGAGGAAAAGGACCTTCAAGGTAGTATTCTCAGGAATACTACCGGTACATCGAGCCACACCAGAAAGGCAGAGGGAGATTAGGGAAGTAAACAATTGGCTGAAGAGCTGGTGTAGTAAGGAGGGGTTTGGGATCCTAGAGGACAGATTACTGGGAGGGGCTGGGGAAGACCCAGCTGTCATGGTGCACGTTGGCACCAATGACAAAGTAAGAGGCAGATGGAGTGTCCTAAAGAACGATTTTAAGGACTTGGGAGCTAAATTGAGGAAAAGGACCTTCAAGGTAGTATTCTCAGGAATACTACCGGTACATCGAGCCACAACAGAAAGGCAGAGGGAGATTAGGGAAGTAAACAATTGGCTGAAGAGCTGGTGTAGTAAGGAGGGGTTTGGGTTCCTGGAGGACTGGGCCGACTTCTCAGTCGATAACCAGTACTATAGAAGGGACGGACTGCACCTAAATGAGGAGGGTGCAGATCAGCTGGGAATGAAGATGGCCAAAAAGTTAGAGGGGTTTTTAAACTAGGCGACGGGGAGAGGGTCCAGAGATAGAGATAGTCAGCGTGGAACGTATCCCAGAGGGTAGTATTAGGGGCATTAGTGGTAGGGTAACCAAAGCACATAAACCCAAGGTAAGTATAGTAGCAAGTCCTAGTTGCAATCTCTGAACACCCAAGAGGATAGTATGTGACCGCTCAAAATATATTAATGCATTAAAGTGTTTGTTCACCAATGCAAGAAGTCTGCCAAGCAAAATAGGTGAGTTGGAAGCTCTGGAGCATCAGGAGAGCTATGATGTAATCGGTATTGCTGAAACTTACCTTCATTCCTCACAGGACTGGGCTATTAATATTCCTGGCTATGCACTATTTCGGAAAGACAGGATAAAAAGGAAAGGTGGAGGGGTCTCTATGTGAGAAGTGATCTCAAAGCAAGTGTGAAAGAGGACCTGGTGGATGGAGAGTGTGATGAGTCTGAAGCATTATGGGAGGAACTGCATACAGATGTGTGTAGTTCAAAGTTAATCATTGGAGTTTGTTATAGACCACCCAATGTTAATGAGGAGTTGGAGACTCGGCTCCTTGCACAGATGGAAAGGGCTGCAAGGGCTGGGACAGTGATAATAATGGGGGATTTTAACTACCCAGAAATTGACTGGATGGCACTACTGGGACAGTTAAAGGGCAAACATTTATAAACCTATTACAGGACAATTTTATGGTTCAGTTTATTGAGGCCCCAACTAGGAATGGCGCTCTGTAGACTTGTGCAAAAAAAAATTGTTTAGTTTTGGTTTGTTTCTTGTGCACAACGGAAACATTTGTTTAGTTTTGGATCGTTTCTTTTCGGTCATGTTGATTCGTAATCGTTCGTAATTTTGCTAGACGGGATTTTTCATGTTCGGACTAATTCGTATTTTCGCAAGCGGAATGATTCGTATTAATGTAAGCCTTATTTTTAGTTGATTTATAATTTGTACTTTTGGTAGAGTACATTGTTTTTCGTTGATTCTGGACACAACTCCTACTTTCGGAACTTTTTTTGGGTTCGTTGATTCGTAATTTTCCGTGTCTCTCTCACAACGACGCTGCCTATTATGCCTAATGTGCTTCGAATGGATTTGTACTTTTCTAAATACATAGCGGTTATTTGTAATGATTCAAAATCTCGTATTTTACTTTTGTTTTTTACATGCGGCTATAGCCTCCGCCCCTGTACACCATTTTGAGAGGGAGTTCAGCACGGTGAGGGAGAAGCAGAGAGCAGAGCAGAGTGTTATTGTCAGGGAAATAGGCGCATCCCTGTGCGTAATGGTGCAGGGTTGGCAAACCTGCATAGGCAAAGGCACTGTCAGGGAACCAACAGAAGGAGAAGGACTTTAGGACCCAGCATCTCTACCAGCAGGTCACATGGGCCTATATAAGGAAGTCTGCTAGTGTCTGCATTTGCTGGTTTATCTTCAGCTCCCCCTGTGTTCCTGTATCCTGAATCACCTGTTGATCTGATCTCCTGTGTACCGACCCGGCTTGTTCTGACCCGCTCTTCCTGATCCTTTGGCTCGACTCTTGGCTTGCACCTGACCTCCTTCTGCCTGCTCCCTGCATCCGACCCCGGCTTGTCTATTGAACTCTGCATATCCTGCTCCCTGCACTAAGACTCGGCTCATCCCTGGTCATTCTGATTACGGACTGTCTTCCTGTGAATGATCCTTGGCCTGGCTCCCGACTCAGCTTTCCAGTTGCTCCACTGGTCTCTGTCTCCTGGACCCTCCAAGCACGTCTGTCTTCAATTACCAGGCACCCGTGCTTCTGTGGGCACTACACCTGCTGTGTCATCTTCAGTGGTGTGCTGCACTCGGCCGCAAGGGGAGCCCTCCCAGCATCTCGGCCTCCTACCAAGTTCCTGACAGTATAAACCAGCCATGTCAGAGGCCGACGGAGGTGTCTCCCCGCTGGAAGCCGCCAGCCTACAGATCACAGCCCTCACCCAGGCCATCCAAGAACTCCAGAAAGAGTACCGCCAATTAGAGGGCCGACTGCAGCACCTGCCTGCAAAATCTTCTCCCGCAGGTCAAGGGTCATCTTTAACTAGTTCCTTGGCAACCACTCCTGCTGTGGTGATGCCCCCTCCGGAACCACGAGTGCCAACACCTGAACGCTTCTCCGGTGATCGGAAGAAATTCCGATCCTTTAAAAACGCCTGTTACCTGTACCTGGCTCTGCAACCACAGACCTTTTACTCTGAAGCAGTGAAAGTGGGATTCATCATTTCTTTGCTGACTGACGAACCCCAAGTATGGGCTCATGGCTTACTGGAGCAGGAAAGTCCCCTCATCAATTCTGTGGACCAGTTCTTTGAAATCATGGCCCAGTTATATGAGGATCCCCTGCGGGCGGCCACTGCTGAAGCTGCTCTACAAGCCATACGGCAGGGTCAGCGCCCTGCGGAAGATTACACAGTGGAATTCCGTACCTGGTCCTCAGACTCAGGATGGAACGAGGCAGCGTTACGTTATCAGTATCGGCTGGGACTGTCTGAATCCCTCAAGGATGAACTGTCTAGAGTCAAGACCCCTTCAACTCTAAAGGGTCTCATCCTATTGACTATTCAACTCGACAGACGCTTACGAGAGCGCCGGTCTGAACGCATCCAAACCCCCCAACTTCTCGAAGCTCCGCCCACATCTAGTTCTATGCAGCTTGGCCTGGCTCATCCGGCATTAACCTCAGGGGAGAGACTTCGTCGCCGACAGGCGAACCTTTGCTTCTACTGCGGGGGAACCAGTCATTATATAACCTTTTGCCCCATAAGACCCAGGAAATCGGTCCTCCGCACCACGGTCAACTGTCAGGTGTCCAGGTCCTCCTCCTCTCACATTACTCTTCCTGTCACATTACTGATAGCAGGACAAGAAGTTCACCTCCAAGCAATACTGGATTCCGGGGCATGTAGTTGCTTTTTGGATCTGACACTGGCAAAGAGACTCGCTATTCCCCTCCACCACAAGGGCCAAAGACTGACTGTCCACCTGGCCGACGGCTCAATGCCCAGTTCCGGGCATGTCACCCAGGAAACGGCACCTATCCTTACCTCCATCAATTCTGGTCACCAGGAATTTCTACGTTTTGATGTCCTGAGCTCTCCTATATTCCCTGTCATCTTGGGAACCCCATGGCTACAGGCACACAACCCTCAGATTGACTGGTCCAAAAGGGAAGTTTTCTTCACCTCTCCCTACTGCCGGCAGCATTGTCTTGTTCCTGAAACCAAGGACTCTTCCAGTTGCATGTCTGTTCTACCCACACCCAGTGTGGATCCCAATATACCAGCAGCCTATCAGGAGTTCAAGGATGTCTTTGACAAGAAGAAAGCAGATACTCTACCCCCGCATCGTCCCTACGATTGCCCCATTGAGTTGTTACCGGGGGCTGAGATTCCTTTTGGCCGTATTTTTCCCCTCTCTGAGACTGAACTTGAGACTTTGAGACAGTATATTGATGAAAACCTTGAAAAGGGATTTATCCGCCCTTCCTCCTCTCCTGCCGGTGCCGGCATTTTCTTCGTTGAGAAGAAGGATAAAACTTTGAGGCCATGTGTGGATTACAGAGAATTGAATAGAGTTACTCTTAAAAATCGCTACCCCGCTCCCCCTCATCCCAGAACTCTTCCAGAGGTTCCGTACAGCTCATGTCTTCACTAAACTAGACCTACGTGGAGCCTACAATCTTGTCCGCATCCGGGAGGGGGACGAGTGGAAAACAGCGTTCAGAACAAGGTTTGGACATTTTGAATACTTAGTAATGCCATTTGGATTATGCAACGCCCCAGCCACATTCCAACATTTCATAAACGATATCTTCCGGCAGTACCTAGACCACTTAATTATCGTCTACCTCGATGATATCCTCATATTCTCAGCTACTCTGGAGCTTCACAGAACACATGTAAAAAAGGTACTGGGCATCCTCAGGGTACACGGATTCTATGTAAAAGCCGAAAAATGCGACTTCGAGAAGACGACAATCCAGTTCCTCGGACTCATTATCACCACCAATGGGATAGCCATGGATCCTCAGAAGGTGAAAGCCATTCTTGAGTGGCCGGCCCCTTCTGATAAGAAGAGTGTTCAGAGGTTCATCGGCTTCGCAAATTTTTACAGAAGATTTATAAGAGACTTTTCTACCATTGTAGCACCAATTACCCAGATAACACGTCAGCATACCAGATTGCAGTGGTCCGAAGCAGCACAAACGGCCTTTGATCAACTAAAGGTCCTCTTTACCTCTGCACCTGTTTTACAGCATCCCGATCCTGCCTTGCCCTATGTTCTGGAAGTTGATGCCTCCGAAGTAGCCACAGGAGCAGTTCTTTCCCAGCGTCAGGGGCCCAAAGCCCTACTTCATCCCGTGGCCTTCTCTTCACGGAAGATGACCCAGCCTGAGAAGAACTACGACGTAGGGGATCGAGAGCTCTTGGCAATAAAGACCGCCCTGGAGGAATGGAGATATCTCCTGGAGGGCGCCGTCCACCCTATTTTGATCTTTACAGATCATAAGAACTTGGAGTATCTCCGCACGGCCAAGCGACTGAGACCCCGGCAGGCTCGATGGGCTTTATTCTTTTCTCGATTCAATTTCCATATCACCTTCCGCCCAGGGTCTAAAAATGGAAAAGCCGATGCCTTGTCCAGAATGTTTCCTGATACCCCTGAAGAGATTACACCCAGTCCAATTCTGTCCCCTCAAAACTTCCTCTTGATCCAGCCCGATTTAAGAGCTTCAATTGAACAAGCATCCACTCAGTGCACGGAAACAGAAATCTCCTCCCTCAGAAGCCAGGAGGGACTCCTTTGGCATCAAGACAGGATTTTTGTCCCACAGCAAGCCAGGCTTCAGGTCCTAAAAACTTTCCACGATCACCAGCTGGCTGGCCACTTTGGGGTCCGAAAAACTACCGAACTGGTCGAACGGTCTTTATGGTGGCCCACTCTGAGAGCCGATTGTAAGGACTATGTCAACTCCTGCACAATATGCCAAAGGAATAAGGGGTCCAACACGAAATCCTGGGGCCTGTTAAGACCACTGCCAGTTCCAGAACAACCATGTAAAAATATTTCTTTAGACTTTATTGTGGATTTACCCCCTTCAGAAGAGTTTACAACCATTCTAGTAGTAGTAGACCGGCTATCCAAGATGGCGCATTTCTTACCAATGATGGGCACACCTTCTGCCATGGACACAGCAGAAATTTTCATTAAAGAAGTAGTCAGACTACACGGAGTACCAGATAACATCGTGTCAGACAGAGGTGTACAATTCACCTCTAAGTTCTGGAGGAACCTTTGCAAATCACTATCAATTGAGACATGTTTTTCCACAGCTTACCATCCCCAGAGTAACGGCCAAACAGAAAGGACTAACCAGACCTTAGAGCAATACCTGCGTTGTTTTTGTTCCTTTTCTCAGGACGATTGGATCTCATTATTGCCCTGTGCGGAATTCGCATATAACAACTCTGTGCACACTGCTACCAACCAGTCACCCTTTTGGGCGAACTATGGCTACCACCCTTCTTTTTTACCCAATGTCATTCCCGAATCCTCAGTCCCGGCAGTCCAGGACAGAATAAATTCCATCCAAACCAATTATCAGATTCTCCAGGACACAATGCGTAAAGCCCAAGAAGGATATAAGAGACAGTATGACAAGAAGAAGAGAGGAAACCCTGCCTTTAAGGTGGGGGACAAGGTGTGGCTCTCATCTGCAAACCTCAAACTGCCTTGTCCTTCCCGAAAATTGGGACCGAAGTTTATTGGCCCTTTTGAAATAAAACGGGAAATAAATCCAGTAGCCTTCGAACTTGCCTTGCCTGAATCGTATAAAATCCACCCTGTATTTCATGTTGCACTTCTTAAACATGTAATTTCCAGTCCTTTTTCAGGGAGAGAAGAAATACCCCCACCTCCGGTCTTGGTTGGAGACGAGACTGAATTCGAAGTGGAGTCCATCCTTGACTGTCGTCGGAGAGGTAGGACAATTCAGTTTTTAATTAAGTGGAAAGGATACCCTGCAGAAGAGAGCTCTTGGGAACCTGCGAGTCATGTACATGCCCCTAGGCTTGTACAAAGATTTCGCACCAGTCATCCCGCAAAATGGGCGCAACTGGGCATCCGGAGGCTGCCCCCGTTGGGGGGGGGGGCACTGTCAGGGAAATAGGCGCATCCCTGTGCGTAATGGTGCAGGATTGGCAAACCTGCATAGGCAAAGGCACTGTCAGGGAACCAACAGAAGGAGAAGGACTTTAGGACCCAGCATCTCTACCAGCAGGTCACATGGGCCTATATAAGGAAGTCTGCTAGTGTCTGCATTTGCTGGTTTATCTTCAGCTCCCCCTGTGTTCCTGTATCCTGAATCACCTGTTGATCTGATCTCCTGTGTACCGACCCGGCTTGTTCTGACCCGCTCTTCCTGATCCTTTGGCTCGACTCTTGGCTTGCACCTGACCTCCTTCTGCCTGCTCCCTGCATCCGACCCCGGCTTGTCTATTGAACTCTGCATATCCTGCTCCCTGCACTAAGACTCGGCTCATCCCTGGTCATTCTGATTACGGACTGTCTTCCTGTGAATGATCCTTGGCCTGGCTCCCGACTCAGCTTTCCAGTTGCTCCACTGGTCTCTGTCTCCTGGACCCTCCAAGCACGTCTGTCTTCAATTACCAGGCACCCGTGCTTCTGTGGGCACTACACCTGCTGTGTCATCTTCAGTGGTGTGCTGCACTCGGCCGCAAGGGGAGCCCTCCCAGCATCTCGGCCTCCTACCAAGTTCCTGACAGTTATTGTGCTTCAAATGGATTCGTACATTCGTAACTTTTTTTATAACGAATTATGCCGAAGACATTCAGGCATTCGCTATTTGCGATATAATTTATTTCGGATTCAGTTTTATTCGTAATTGCTTTGTTCGGAAATTCGAATGCTTCCGAATGTCCGAAAGTTGCTAAATTCGGACAAATTTAGATTCATTACGAAACGAATTGCACAAGCCTAATGCTCTGTTGGACCTGGTAATCTCAAACCATGCAGAACGTATTACTAATGTTCAGATAAAGGAACACCTGGGTAGCAGTGACCATAACATGATTTCATTTGATGTTAGCTGTAAGCAAAAATCACATACGGGAAAGATAAAAACACTTAAATTCAAGAGAGCAAATTTTCCAAGGAAGAGGGCTGCTCTCCAGGACTTAAATGCCGCATACACACGACCGTTTTTCACGACGTTAAAAATTTAAATTGGTGCACAAAACTTCAGGAACTTAACTATAAGATTTTGACCAGGTGGTACTACACACCCCAGGTCTTGCATAGATACCTCCCTACCTCCACAAACAAATGTTGGAGATGTCAGACAGAGGTGGGAACACTTCTTCATATCTTTTGGTCATGTCCCCGTTTGCATCAATTCTGGACGGCAATTAGAACTGTCACACAGAAATTTACCGACCATGTACTCTGCGACGACCCCGCCTTCTTCTTGCTTCACGCCTCCTCAATACCGGCACGGAGCTACAAAAAGTCAATCATTCGGCATTTGCTGAACGCAGCCAAATCCTGCATTCCCCTTCGCTGGAAGAAAAGTTCACCCCCGTCAGTGGGGATGTGGATGCGCAAAGTGGAGGATATAAAAAAAATTGGAGAACTTGGTCCTCACTGCCCAAAACAAACAGGAGAAGCACTCTAAGGCATGGAGGCTCTGGAACATCTTTATTTTCTCTGATGAAGGATCAGCCCTACTTAACTCTTAATCGGGCGAGGGGTTACTGCCCGACTAGTCACTGTGACAAGTGACACGCTATCAACCCCGGGTCACCCTCCCCCTTTCATCCCTTCCCCCCCCCTCCCATTTTCTCTTTCTCTTTTCCTCGCTCTCTTTTCTCCTTTCCTTTTCCTCTAGTGATTCTATTTTTTTTTCTATTTCTCTTTTTTCATATCTCTTTTTTTTGATTAATTAAAGAGTTATGAGACTTGGACAGGGCAATTGGACTCCTGTTAGTTGGGTAAGGGCGATACCCTCTACTTAATGACCCTAGAGTAATGTTACACATCTGAGGTGGTTGCGGGACAGATGGCCAAGAGCCCTGGGATCATAGTTTTCCTTGTAGTGTGGTCTAAATCGGATAAATGTCCAGCCCTGTCTCAGATAAATGTTTGTGAATTCCTTATGTTACACTCTATTTGTACGGTAATGCTTTTATTTTATGTATGTTTTCGTTTTTATTTTATGTATGTCTTTTTTTTTTAAAACAATAAAAATTCTATATTTGAAAAAAAAAAATTAAATTGGGCATTAAAAACGATCGTGTGTAGGCTCCAGAGCATTTTTAACAACGTGAAAAATGGCCTAAAAAAAATGAGAACCTGCTCTATTTTTTCACGCCGTTTTTTTTAATGACGTGAAAACCGCTAGTGTGTATGCTTTTACGAGGGGAAAAAAAACGTGCATGCTCAGAATCAAGTATGAGACGGGAGCACTCGTTCTGGTAAAACTAGTGTTCGTAATGGAGAAAGCACATTCTTCACGCTGTAACGGACTGGAAAGCACGAGGCTGAAAAGCGCGAATCGTCTCTCAACAAACTTTACTAACATGAAGGGTGGCGCCATTCGAACGGAACTTCCCCTTTATAGTGCCATCGTACGTGTTGTACGTCACTGCGCTTTGCTCAAGCGTTTTTTTAATGAACGTGTGTATGCAAGACAGGCTTGAGAGGAAACAAGAAAAATCAAGTCGAGAAAAAAGTTGTTTTTGAAAATGACATTAAAAACGATCGTGTGTACATGGCATTAGACTGGGAGAGAATATTGGCATCAATGGGCACAGAACAGAAATGGTAATTCTTCAAAAAGACTGTTTGTGAACTCACTGCAAAGTATATTCCCATGGGCAATAAGTTTAAAAGGCTAAAAATAAAACCTATGTGGCTCACGGCCAAAGTTAAAAAAGCTATAAACATTAAGAAAAGAGCTTTTAAAAAATATAAGAATGAAGGAACACTAGTGTCATTTAAATGTTACAAGGAATATAACAGAATATGTAAAAATGAAATCAAGGATGCAAAAGTTGAACATGATTTCATGGTGTCATGGTGCCAACGTGCACCATGACAGCTGGATCTTCCCAGAAAAGAACGACAGATTGCAAAAGATAGTAGGACAAACCCCAAAAAATTATTCAAACATATTAATAGTAAAAAGGTCAAGTCTGAGCATGTAGGCCCTTTAACCACTTCCCGCCCGGTCAATAGGGAATTGATGTCCGGGAAGTGGTTCTGTTATCCTGACTGGAAGTCTATTGACACCCTGCATCTCCGATCGTGATAAGAAGCCTCTGTCAGAGGCTTCTTTCCATGTAATCAGCTGTGGCCAATCACAGCTGATCATCGCGTGAACCAGGAAGTGCCGGTAAACTGCATTTTTCGGTTCACGCTGACAGGGAGAGCCGATCGGCAGCTCTCCCTGTCAGAGGGGGGGGTCTGTGCTGATAATCATCACATTGATTATCAGCACAGCCACCTCAAATGTAAAAGATCACCTGCCAACCAGTTGCCCCACAACAAAGGATGCCAGTGCCCACCACAGTGCCAATCCCTGCCCACCACAGTCCAAATCACTGCCCACCAGAGTGTAAATCACTGCCCAGCAGTAACACCTGCCAGTACTTCACCATCAGTGCTGCCCATCAGTGCCACCTGTCAGTGCCAATCAGTACTGCCTGTCAGTGCCCATCACAGCCACCTGTCAGTGCCCATCACAGCCGCCTGTCAGTGCCCATCACAGCCGCCTGTCAGTGCCGCCTATCAGTGCTGCATATCAGTGCCACCTATTGGTGCCCATCAGTGCTGCATATCAGTGCCGCCTATCAGTGCCCATCAATTCTACATATCAGTGCCTTCTCATCAGTGCCCATCAGTGCCACGTTATCAGTGCCAACTCATCAGTGCCCATCAGTGAAGGGGAAAACAAAATTTTATGACAAACTAAAAAAAAAACTATTTTTTTCAAACATTTTGGTCTTTTTTAGTTTGTTTAGCAAAAAATAAAAACCACAGAGGTGATCAAATACCACCAAAAGAAAGCTCTATTTGTGGGAAGAAAATTATAAAAATTTAGTTTGGGTACAGCATTGTATGACCGCGCAATTGTCATTCAAATTTTTACAGCGCTGAAAGCTGAAAATTGTCCTGGGCAGGAAGGGGCGTAAGTGCATGGTATTGAAGTGGTTAAAAAATAATCTAGAGTGGGTGACTGGGGACAAAGAGAAGGCTAATTTAATACTTTCTTTAGCTCTGTGTATATAAAGGAGCATGGGGGAGCTCATGTCCATAATGGGGGTGGTAGAGACACAGCCCCAAATCCACAATGGCTCAAAAGTGATATGGTCCAGAAATATTTAGACAGAATAAAGGGGGATAAAGCACCTGGACCAGATGGCATACACCCACAGATCCTAAAAGAATTGAGCTCTGTAATTTCAAAGCCATTGTATCAAATTTTTAGGAACTTATTAATGACAGGAATAGTACCACTGGATTTGCGCAGGGCCAATGTAGTGCCTATATTTAAAAAGGGAACAAAGTCTTTACCAAGTAGCTATAGACCTGTTAGTTTAACTTCTATAGTTGGGAATAGGGATGAACCGAACACCCCCCGGTTCGGTTCGCACCAGAACCTGTGAACGGACCGAAAGTTTGCGCAAACTTTAGAACCCTATTAAATACAATGGACGCAAACGTTCAAAATGTAAAGTGCTAATTATAACGGCTAATATGCATGTTATTGTCAAAAAAGGGTTTGGGGACCCGGGTCCTGCCCCAGGGGACATGTATCAATGCAAAAAGAAGTTTTAAAAACTGTCGTTTTTTCGGGAGCAGTGATTTTAATGATGCATAAAGTGAAAAAAAATTGAAATATTCCTTTAAATATCGTACCTGGGGGGTGTCTAAAGTATGCCTGTGAAGTGGCACGTGTTTCCCGTGTTTAGAACTGTCCCTGCACAAAACGACATTTCTAAAGGAAAAAAAGCCATTTAAAACTGCTTGCGGCTTTAATGTAATGTCTGGTCCAGCAATATGGATGAAAATCATTGAGAAAAATGGCATGGCTACCCCATCACCCACCCCTACCCCAGCCCATTACCAGCCCCTTTTGGTCTTGTATGGATATTAAGGGGAACCCCGCACCCAAAATAAAAAAAGGCCCTATAATACTCTGAACAGCAGTATACAGGCGGTGCAAACAAGACACGGACTGTAGGTTTGTTCTTAAGTAGAATCTGTTTTTAATTTGGAACATGTACATTTTTTAAGTGTAGCTCTAGCCAAAAAATCTATTTTTAAGCTTTTTGGAGTACATAGGGAAGGGTTAACGCCCCTGTAACATTTGTTTTGCTGTCTGTGCACCTGTTCAGAATATTTCACCTCACTTTCTGTCCCAATGACAAATGTTTTTGGAAAATTTGTTTTTTTTTTATTGAAACAAGGATTGGTGATAAAGCATCAGTAGAGAGGAGACACCTTTTTTCCCATATTAACTCTTACAGGAGAGAATTTCCCTTCCTAGGGGTAGATTTCCTCTCACTTCCTGTTGTCTCCTTCCGTTTGCAAGTAGGAGTCGTTCGTAAGTTGGATGTTTGAAAGTAGGGGCCTTGCGTAGATACTCTACAGAAATTTGCCCCTTAGGTGTTGGTTTTGCCACAACACTGTAAGCCCTCACAGTTACTCTTGGTGGGCGCTGGAACGCCCTGCTGTCAACTATTATATCAGGAATAGGGATGAGCTCGGTGTTCGAGTCGAACATACGTTCGACTCGAACATCGGCTGTTCGATCGTTCGACGAAGATCGAACGATTTGGGCCGTTCGCGCCTAATTCGAGTGACGCGAACGGCCCACAATGCACTACGCCATCGCAGTGTCATCCAGGCGCTGTGATTGGCCAAGCATGCACTGTGACCCCGCATGCTTGGCCAATCACAGCGCCGGCAGCGAGGAGAGCAATGATTGGCCACAGGCAGGATGCCTGTGGCCAATTATTGCTGAGGGTGTTTAGTACACGCCCCACACTATAAAAGGCCGCCAGCACGGTGGCCTAGTGTAGTGTGTTCCGGAGCAGGGAAAGAGAAACATAGGCAGGGACAGTGACATTTTTTTTCTTGCTTAACCTGGATTCCTTTAGTTTAGGGAAAGAGAAGGATAGGTAGGGAGAGTGTCAGTGTGTTTTACTGTGCTAATCCTTGTTTCTAGGGACAGGGAAGGACAGTGAGGGAAATTCTCCTTGTGCTATACTGTGCTAAAGCATTGATCATCAACCATCTTTAAAAAAACATTTTTTCTAGGGACAGAAAACTATAGGTAGGGAGAGTGTCAGTGTGTTTTACTGTGCTAATCCTTGTTTCTAGGGACAGGGAAGGACAGTGAGGGAAATTCTCCTTGTGCTATAGTGTGCTAAAGCATTGATCATCAACCATCTTTAAAAAAACATTTTTTCTAGGGACAGAAAACTATAGGTAGGGAGAGTGTCAGTTTCTTTCACTGTGCTAATCCTTGTTTCTAGGACAGGGAAGGACAGTGAGGGAAATTCTCCTTGTGCTATACTGTGCTAAAGCATTGATCATCAACCATCTTTAAAAAAACATTTTTTCTAGGGACAGAAAACTATAGGTAGGGAGAGTGTCAGTGTGTTTTACTGTGCTAATCCTTGTTTCTAGGGACAGGGAAGGACAGTGAGGGAAATTCTCCTTGTGCTATAGTGTGCTAAAGCATTGATCATCAACCATCTTTAAAAAAACATTTTTTCTAGGGACAGAAAACTATAGGTAGGGAGAGTGTCAGTTTCTTTCACTGTGCTAATCCTTGTTTCTAGGGACAGGGAAGGACAGTGAGGGAAATTCTCCTTGTGCTATACTGTGCTAAAGCATTGATCATCAACCATCTTTAAAAAAACATTTTTTCTAGGGACAGAAAACTATAGGTAGGGAGAGTGTCAGTGTGTTTCACTGTGCTAATCCTTGTTTCTAGGGACAGGGAAGGACAGTGAGGGAAATTCTCCTTGTGCTATACTGTGCTAAAGCATTGATCATCAACCATCTTTAAAAAAACATTTTTTCTAGGGACAGAAAACTATAGGTAGGGAGAGTGTCAGTTTCTTTCACTGTGCTAATCCTTGTTTCTAGGGACAGGGAAGGACAGTGAGGGAAATTCTCCTTGTGCTATACTGTGCTAAAGCATTGATCATCAACCATCTTTAAAAAAACATTTTTTCTAGGGACAGAAAACTATAGGTAGGGAGAGTGTCAGTTTCTTTCACTGTGCTAATCCTTGTTTCTAGGGACAGGGAAGGACAGTGAGGGAAATTCTCCTTGTGCTATACTGTGCTAAAGCATTGATCATCAACCATCTTTAAAAAAACATTTTTTCTAGGGACAGAAAACTATAGGTAGGGAGAGTGTCATTTTCTTTCACTGTGCTAATCCTTGTTTCTAGGGACAGGGAAGGACAGTGAGGGAAATTCTCCTTGTGCTATACTGTGCTAAAGCATTGATCATCAACCATCTTTAAAAAAACATTTTTTCTAGGGACAGAAAACTATAGGTAGGGAGAGTGTCAGTTTCTTTCACTGTGCTAATCCTTGTTTCTAGGGACAGGGAAGGACAGTGAGGGAAATTCTCCTTGTGCTATACTGTGCTAAAGCATTGATCATCAACCATCTTTAAAAAAACATTTTTTCTAGGGACAGAAAACTATAGGTAGGGAGAGTGTCAGTTTCTTTCACTGTGCTAATCCTTGTTTCTAGGGACAGGGAAGGACAGTGAGGGAAATTCTCCTTGTGCTATACTGTGCTAAAGCATTGATCATCAACCATCTTTAAAAAAACATTTTTTCTAGGGACAGAAAACTATAGGTAGTGTGACAGCAGGAAGGTAAAGTCACCTGGTTGCATCCAGGGGGGTAGGTATATTTCTCCCAGATTCAGGCTTTATGCCGACTTATACAACTAGGGAGAGAGTTGATGAAGCCCAGCTGAGGCTAGTAGGCTCATGGATGATTCATACCTCTAGGGAGAGTGCTGGGCGTCGTACAGGCAGGGAGTTGATGAGACCAGCTGAAGCTTGTCAGCTCGTTTAAGGCCTCTATAAAAACTCCCAGCTTCATTAGGTGTTTGCTCATGCCTGGAACCAGACCTGTGTGGACTGTCTAGGGAGAGTGAACCCCTGTGCGGTGAGACAAAGCCTGTGTGGCTATTTGTTTGGACATTTACTAAACCAGGGACTTAGGGACTAGAACAGCACCAGGCTGATCCCAGTTGTTAGTTAGGAAACCTGCATGTTTAGTCAGAGGTCAAGCTGACCAGGGTTTATTTTGTTTATGTTTCTTTTTGCTTTGCTGTGTTTTTGTCACTGTAAATAGAGAAATAAACCGCACCTTTTTGATCTTGAAAACCACAACCTCCGTCTGCTGGGCCTGTTTTGGTGTGGGGAGCCCATCCAGGGGATCACACACACCCGCTGCCGAGCTAACCCCCTCACAGTTGGTGGAGAATGCGGGCAGTTTTTTTTTAAGCCAGCATGGAGGAGATACTGAAACAGCTGGCTCTAGCAAATGCCAATCAACAGCAGACAAATGCAGGTTTGCAAAAGAGCCTTGCAGCTCAACAACAGAGCTTCGCAGCCCAGCAGCAAGCTCATCAACAGAGCCTTGCAGCCCAGCAGCAATCTGAGGCCCGCTTCATAGACCTGTTACAGAAGCAAGAGCAGAGACTACAACAAATGGAAGCAGTAATGCAGCAACGTCCGCAGACCAGTGAGGAAAGCCGTCCCACTAATACCGCGTCCTTTGGGGTGAGTCGTTTATTGACAAAAATGACTGGAGAGGATGATCCAGAGTTGGCCACGTCCCAACAGCAAGAAGCAGGTACGAGCCTTTCTGGGAATCGCGGGTTATTATCGGCGCTTCATTCCCCACTTTGCTTCTAAGGCTGTGCCCCTAACCAACCTGACGAAAGGGAAAGGGTCGGTCATGATTAAATGGACCCCCGAGGCTGAGGCAGCGTTCCAATTCTTGAAACAAGCCTTATGTAGCCAGCCAGTGTTGTACTCACCCGACTTCTCTAAAGACTTTGTCGTACAAAGTGATGCGTCAGATGTGGGGTTAGGAGCAGTATTGTCCCAGGTCTGGAACGGGGAAGAGCACCCAGTCATTTACCTCAGCAGGAAGTTGAAGTCCCATGAGGTAAATTACGCCACGGTTGAAAAGGAGTGTTTAGCGGTGAAGTGGGCTCTAGATTCCCTTCGGTACTATCTGCTAGGTAGGCACTTTGACATGGTTACGGATCACGCTCCGTTAAAGTGGATGGCTCAAAACAAGGAGACAAATAGAAGAGTAAATAGGTGGTTCCTGGCCCTACAGGAATTCAACTTCACAGTAAAGCATCGCCCTGGCGTTCAAATGGGGAATGTGGATGCTTTGTCTCGAGTACATGAATGCCTGATTGCTGGTGTTCCAACCCCAAGGTTAAAACAAGAGGGGGGGGTATGTGACAGCAGGAAGGTAAAGTCACCTGGTTGCATCCAGGGGGGTAGGTATATTTCTCCCAGATTCAGGCTTTATGCCGACTTATACAACTAGGGAGAGAGTTGATGAAGCCCAGCTGAGGCTAGTAGGCTCATGGATGATTCATACCTCTAGGGAGAGTGCTGGGCGTCGTACAGGCAGGGAGTTGATGAGACCAGCTGAAGCTTGTCAGCTCGTTTAAGGCCTCTATAAAAACTCCCAGCTTCATTAGGTGTTTGCTCATGCCTGGAACCAGACCTGTGTGGACTGTCTAGGGAGAGTGAACCCCTGTGCGGTGAGACAAAGCCTGTGTGGCTATTTGTTTGGACATTTACTAAACCAGGGACTTAGGGACTAGGACAGCACCAGGCTGATCCCAGTTGTTAGTTAGGAAACCTGCATGTTTAGTCAGAGGTCAAGCTGACCAGGGTTTATTTTGTTTATGTTTCTTTTTGCTTTGCTGTGTTTTTGTCACTGTAAATAGAGAAATAAACCGCACCTTTTTGATCTTGAAAACCACAACCTCCGTCTGCTGGGCCTGTTTTGGTGTGGGGAGCCCATCCAGGGGATCACACACACCCGCTGCCGAGCTAACCCCCTCACAGTAGGGAGAGTGTCAGTTTCTTTCACTGTGCTAATCCTTGTTTCTAGGGACAGGGAAGGACAGTGAGGGAAATTCTCCTTGTGCTATACTGTGCTAAAGCATTGATCATCAACCATCTTTAAAAAAACATTTTTTCTAGGGACAGAAAACTATAGGTAGGGAGAGTGTCAGTTTCTTTCACTGTGCTAATCCTTGTTTCTAGGGACAGGGAAGGACAGTGAGGGAAATTCTCCTTGTGCTATACTGTGCTAAAGCATTGATCATCAACCATCTTTAAAAAAACATTTTTTCTAGGGACAGAAAACTATAGGTAGGGAGCGTGTCAGTTTCTTTCACTGTGCTAATCCTTGTTTCTAGGGACAGGGAAGGACAGTGAGGGAAATTCTCCTTGTGCTATACTGTGCTAAAGCATTGATCATCAACCATCTTTAAAAAAACATTTTTTCTAGGGACAGAAAACTATAGGTAGGGAGAGTGTCAGTTTCTTTCACTGTGCTAATCCTTGTTTCTAGGGACAGGGAAGGACAGTGAGGGTAATTCTCCTTGTGCTATACTGTGCTAAAGCATTGATCATCAACCATCTTTAAAAAAACATTTTTTCTAGGGACAGAAAACTATAGGTAGGGAGAGTGTCAGTTTCTTTCACTGTGCTAATCCTTGTTTCTAGGGACAGGGAAGGACAGTGAGGGAAATTCTCCTTGTGCTATACTGTGCTAAAGCATTGATCATCAACCATCTTTAAAAAAACATTTTTTCTAGAGACAGAACACTATAGGTAGGGAGAGTGTCAGTTTCTTTCACTGTGCTAATCCTTGTTTCTAGGGACAGGGAAGGACAGTGAGGGAAATTCTCCTTGTGCTATACTGTGCTAAAGCATTGATCATCAACCATCTTTAAAAAAACATTTTTTCTAGGGACAGAAAACTATAGGTAGGGAGAGTGTCAGTTTCTTTCACTGTGCTAATCCTTGTTTCTAGGGACAGGGAAGGACAGTGAGGGAAATTCTCCTTGTGCTATACTGTGCTAAAGCATTGATCATCAACCATCTTTAAAAAAACATTTTTTCTAGGGACAGAAAACTATAGGTAGGGAGCGTGTCAGTTTCTTTCACTGTGCTAATCCTTGTTTCTAGGGACAGGGAAGGACAGTGAGGGAAATTCTCCTTGTGCTATACTGTGCTAAAGCATTGATCATCAACCATCTTTAAAAAAACATTTTTTCTAGGGACAGAAAACTATAGGTAGGGAGAGTGTCAGTTTCTTTCACTGTGCTAATCCTTGTTTCTAGGGACAGGGAAGGACAGTGAGGGAAATTCTCCTTGTGCTATACTGTGCTAAAGCATTGATCATCAACCATCTTTAAAAAAACATTTTTTCTAGGGACAGAAAACTATAGGTAGGGAGAGTGTCAGTTTCTTTCACTGTGCTAATCCTTGTTTCTAGGGACAGGGAAGGACAGTGAGGGAAATTCTCCTTGTGCTATACTGTGCTAAAGCATTGATCATCAACCATCTTTAAAAAAACATTTTTTCTAGGGACAGAAAACTATAGGTAGGGAGAGTGTCAGTTTCTTTCACTGTGCTAATCCTTGTTTCTAGTGACAGGGAAGGACAGTGAGGGAAATTCTCCTTGTGCTATACTGTGCTAAAGCATTGATCATCAACCATCTCTAAAAAAACATTTTTTCTAGGGACAGAAAACTATAGGTAGGGAGAGTGTCAGTTTCTTTCACTGTGCTAATCCTTGTTTCTAGGGACAGGGAAGGACAGTGAGGGAAATTCTCCTTGTGCTATACTGTGCTAAAGCATTGATCATCAACCATCTTTAAAAAAACATTTTTTCTAGGGACAGAAAACTATAGGTAGGGAGAGTGTCAGTTTCTTTCACTGTGCTAATCCTTGTTTCTAGGGACAGGGAAGGACAGTGAGGGAAATTCTCCTTGTGCTATACTGTGCTAAAGCATTGATCATCAACCATCTTTAAAAAAACATTTTTTCTAGGGACAGAAAACTATAGGTAGGGAGAGTGTCAGTTTCTTTCACTGTGCTAATCCTTGTTTCTAGGGACAGGGAAGGACAGTGAGGGAAATTCTCCTTGTGCTATACTGTGCTAAAGCATTCCTCATCAACCATCTTTGAAATCCTTGTTTTTTGGACAGTCAGGGAAATTGTCGTTGTGCTATTCTGTGCGAAAGCAATCATCCTCAACCATATTTAGAAATTTAGTAAAGGGACAGAGAAGGACACCTGAAGGTAGCCCTTATTGCTTTTTTCCCATCTCCCTGCAGGCCATCTATTAGAATGTCTGGAAGGCAAACAAGGAGAGGCAGACAGTCAGGAGGCAATAAAAGAGGGCAAGCAGGCTCTGTGTCTGGGGGCAACAGTGCTGGTCATGGACGCGGTGCATTGTCATCAGCACATGGCCATGGGACACGCTTGTCCTTCTTTTCGGCAGCTGGACATGTTGAGCCACATCATGCCGAAGACTTGGTAGAGTGGATGACCAAGCCCTCCTCCTCCTCCTCATCCTCTCTCACCCAGGCTCAGGGTACTGGCAAAGCAGCTGCCAAAGCGTCCTCTTCCCTGGTATCAATGTCAGACTCATCATCAGTCACTCCTTCCCTAGACCCACCATGTCCTCCTCCTGAGGAGTCCCCCGAACTGTTTGAGCACAGTGTTGGGTACATGCTCCAGGAGGATGCCCAGCGTTTCGAAGGGTCTGATGATGAAACCCAGCTACAGGAAGGCAGTAGCGTGAGAGCAGACAGAGGGGATGCTCAAGAAGGACACCAATCTGGCAGTCATGTTCCAGCAGCTGCAGCATACTGCCAGATTGGCTCCAGTGATGAGGAGGGAGGGGATGATGAGGTCACTGACTCCACGTGGGTGCCTAATAGGAGAGAGGAGG
The DNA here is from genome assembly GCA_029206835.1 of Rana muscosa. Classification (NCBI taxonomy): domain Eukaryota; kingdom Metazoa; phylum Chordata; class Amphibia; order Anura; family Ranidae; genus Rana; species Rana muscosa. Next base: position 45,106,347 of record CM055121.1, read on the forward strand.
AGAAGGAGGATGAGGAGGAGGCACATCTCCAACGAGGCAGGATGCCCTTTGGTGGCCAGCGTAAGGGCAGTACACCGACGGAATCACACCGCAGAGCTCCGCCTGTGCAGGGCGCTGCCTCTGCCCGTCATTCAAAAAGTTCTTTGGTGTGGGCCTTTTTTGAGGCTAGTGCATCAGATCGCACAGCTGCTGTTTGCAACATTTGGCCACGCGATATACGCTTGAGACATAACATCAGCCGCTTGGGTACCACATGCCTGACCAGACATATGTTGACCTGCCATGCAGCTCGTTGGCAAGCCTACCTCAAAGACCCACACCAAAGAACAAAGCGGACCTCTCCTTGCACCGCATCAGCTGGGATCTCCAACCCCACTATAACTTCAGTCCTCTCTGAAACATGCACTGAGAGGAATGAAGGTGTAGAATTAGGTGTGTCACAGCCAAGTACTTGCGGCCACTCTGCTAGCAGTACACCGACGTCCGATTCTAGCAGGCAAATTTCCCTGCCCCAGCTGCTGGACCGTCGAAAGAAGTTCACTCCCAGCCATCCACATGCCCAGCGGTTGAATGCTAGCTTGGCTAAATTGCTAGCGCTTCAACTGCTGCCTTTTGAGTTGGTAGACTCGGCCCCCTTCCGTGAGTTTGTGCAATGTGCGGTTCCTCAGTGGCAGGTTCCCAAACGCCACTTTTTCTCACGGAAGGCTATTCCGGCTCTCTACCGGCATGTGGAAGGCAATGTCTTGGCCTCGCTGGACAGGGCGGTCAGCGGTAAGGTGCATATTACCGCTGACTCATGGTCCAGCAGGCATGGACAGGGACGTTACCTTTCTTTCACGGCCCATTGGGTCACTCTTTTGGCAGCTGGGAAGGATGCAGGACAAGGTGCAGTAGTGTTGGAGGTTGTTCCACCGCCACGCCTCCAAAATGCTACTACTGGTTGTGACACACCTCTCTCCTCCACCCCCTCCTCTTCTTCTTCCTCCATGGCCTCTTCCTGTGCTTTGTCCTCTGAACCAGCGGTGCTCCGTAGCCGTTCAAGGGGCTACGCAAGTACGCAGGCAAAAAGATGCCATGCCGTGCTTGCGCTGGTGTGTTTGGGGGACAGAAGCCACACTGGGGCAGAGGTCCTGTCTGCTCTGCAGGGCCAGGCCGAGAGGTGGTTGACGCCACGCCAGCTTAAGCCAGGAATGGTAGTTTGCGACAATGGCACCAACCTCCTCTCCGCCCTCCGACAGGGACAACTGACCCATGTGCCCTGTGTGGCTCACGTCCTTAACCTGGTGGTGCAGCGGTTCTTGGGCAGGTACCCGGGCTTACAGGATGTCCTGAGGCAGGCCAGGAAAGTCTGTGTGCATTTCCGCAGATCTTATAATGCCAGTGCTCGCCTGGCTGAGCTGCAAAAGGAGTTGAACCTGCCCAAGAACCGCCTTATATGGGACATGCCCACCAGGTGGAACTCAACGTTGGCCATGCTGCAGCGTCTGCACACGCAGCAGAGGGCCATCAATGAGTACCTGTGCGACTACGGCACCAGGACAGGGTCAGGGGAGCTTGGTTTTTTTTCTCCACGCCAGTGGGGCATGATCAGGGATGCATGCACTGTCCTGGCACCATTTGAAGAGGCCACGAGGATGGTGAGCAGTGACAGTGCATGCATCAGTGACACTGTACCTCTTGTCCACCTGTTGGAGCACACGCTGCGTGGAATAATGGACAGGGCACTTGAGGCAGAACAGAGGCAGGAAGAGGAGGACTTCCTTGCCTCTCAAGGCCCCCTTTACCCAGATAGTGTTCCTTCTGTCCCACCCATCGCACAGGAAGAGGAGGAGGAGGAGGAGGAGGAGGAGGATTGTGTCAGCATGGAGGTGGAGGCTGGCACTCAGCATCATCAGCAGCAGTCTTTTAGGGATGATTTACAGTCCCAAGAAACCAGTGGACTTGTTCGTGGCTGGGAGGAGGTGGCTGCGGATCATGTCGTCCTTAGTGACCCAGAGGACTCCGGACCGAATGCCTCAGCAAACCTACGCTGCATGGCCTCCCTGATCCTGCAAAGTCTGCGGAAGGATCCTCGTATTCTTCGGATCAAGGAGAGGGACCATTACTGGCTGGCCACTCTCCTTGATCCACGGTACAAGGGTAAGGTTGCGGACCTTATGTTACCGTCGCAGAGGGAGCAGAGGATGAGACAACTCCGGGAGGCCTTGCAGAAAGGTCTGTGCAACGCGTTCCCAGAGACTGGGAGGTTACAAACTCCTGGTCCTGGACAACGAGTTGCTGAGGCTTCGGCCAGTCAAAGAAGGAGCGGTGGGGAAGGTGGCCGTCTGACCGATGCGTTCAGACAATTCTTTAGTCCGCAGCCCCAAAGTATGATCGGTTCCAGCAACCATCGCCAGCGTCTGATAAACATGGTGCAGGAATATCTAGGGGCAAGGTCAGACTTAGACACCTTCCCCACCGAAAATCCTCTGGCTTACTGGGTCTTGAGGATGGATCACTGGCCAGAGCTTGCACAGTATGCAATTGAGCTACTGGCCTGTCCTGCATCCAGCGTTCTTTCGGAACGCACATTCAGTGCTGCTGGAGGATTTGTCACGGATCACAGGGTGCGCCTGTCCACCGACTCGGTTGATCGACTGACTTTCATCAAGATGAACCAGTCTTGGATCACCACCAGCTACCACACACCTGATGCTGATATAACAGACTAATTGATTTTAACATGTCACATCCCTTCAAGACTGATGCTGATGCTGAGTGCCTGTGCTGTTATGTTGACTGGCTATCCTCCTCCTCCGAGTCCTCAATGATACGATTGATGATGATAGCTTGGAAGATCATTTTTGTTTATGGGTGCCGCCACCAGTGGCTAAGGCCCAATTTTTCAGCCCCTGTTTAACAGGGGCGTGTAATTACAATTTTTGAAGCAATACTTTGCAACAGGACTCATTGCTGTGCTCCAAGTACAGTATCTGTGAGGGGTTGGAGTGTTGTGCCACCAGTGCCTAAGGCCCAATTTTTCAGCCCCTGTTTAACAGGGGCGTGTCATTACAATTTTTGAAGCAATACTTTGCAACAGGGCTCATTGCTGTGCTCCAAGTACAGTATCTGTGAGGGGTTGGAGTGTTGTGCCACCAGTGCCTAAGGCCCAATTTTTCAGCCCCTGTTTAACAGGGGCGTGTCATTACAATTTTTGAAGCAATACTTTGCAACAGGGCTCATTGCTGTGCTCCAAGTACAGTATCTGTGAGGGGTTGTAGTGTTGTGCCACCAGTGCCTAAGGCCCAATTTTTCAGCCCCTGTTCAACAGGGGCATGTAATTACAATTCTTGATCTAATAATTCACAGCAGGGCCCATTGCTGCACCCACCAAGAGTAACTCTGAGGGCTTACAGTGTTGTGGCAACGCCACCACCACCACGAAAGGCCCAATTTTTCAGCCCCTGTTCAAAAGGGGCATGTAATTACAATTCTTGATCTAATAATTCACAGCAGGGCCCATTCCTGCACCCACCAAGAGTAACTCTGAGGGCTTACAGTGTTGTGGCAACACCACCACCACCACCACCACCACGAAAGGCCCAATTTTTCAGCCCCTGTTCAACAGGGGCATGCAATTACAATTCTTGATCTAATAATTCACAGCAGGGCCCATTGCTGCACCCACCAAGAGTAACTGTCAGGGCTTACAGTGTTGTGGCACCAGCACCACCATCAAAGGCCCAATTTTTACTACCACTGTTCAACAATTATATGTAATTACAATTCCTGATATAATAGTTGACAGCAGGGCGTTCCAGCACCAACCAAGAGTAACTGTGAGTGCTTACAGTGTTGTGCCAACACCAACAACTAAGGGGCCTATTTCTGCAGAGTATATACGGCAGGTCCCTACTTTCAAACATCCAACTTACAAACGACTCCTACTTGCAAACGCAAGAAGACAACAGGAAGTGAGAGGAAATCTACCCCTAGGAAGGAAAATTCTCTCCTGTAAGAATTAATATGGGAGAAAGGTGTCTCCTCTGTACTGATGCTTTATCACCAATCCTTGTTTCAAGAAAAACACCACATTTCAAAAACAGTTGTCATTGGGACGGAAAGTGAGGTGAAATGTTCTGAACAGGGGCACAGACAGCAAAACAAATGTTACAGGGGTGATAACCCTTACCTATGTTTTCCAAAAAGTTTAAAAATAGATTTTTGGGCTGGAGCTACACTTAAACAATGTACCTGTTCAAAATTACAAACAGATTCTACATAAGAACAAACCTACAGTCCCTGTCTTGTATGCACCGCCTGTATACGGCTGTTCAGAGTATATAGGGCCTTTTTTATTTTATGTGCGGGGTTCCCCTTAATATCCATACAAGACCCAAAGGGGCTGGTAATGGGCTGGGGTGGGGGGGGGGGTCATGGGGTAGCTATGCCATTTTTCTTAGAGATTTTCATCCATATTACCGGGACCAGACATTACATTAAAGCCGCAAGCAGTTTTAAATGGCTTTTTTTTCCTTTAGAAGTGTCATTTTGTGCAGGGACAGTTCTAAACACGGGAAACACGTGGCACTTCACAGGCATACTTTAGACACCCCCCAGGTACGATATTTAAAGGAATATTTGACTTTTTTTTTTTCACTTTATGCATCATTAAAATGACTGCTCCCGAAAAACGACCGTTTTTAAAACTTCTTTTTGCATTGATACATGTCCCCTGGTGCAGAACCCGGGTTCCCAAACCCTTTTTAGGACAATAACATGCATAATAGTCGTTATAATTAGCACTTTAGAATTCGAACGTTCGCATCCATTGTATTTAATAGGGTTCTAATGTTCGTACGAACTTTCGGTCCGTTCGCGGGTTCTGGTGCGAACCGAACCCGGGGGTGTTCGGCTCATCACTAATCAGGAACTGTAATAACATGCCATTGTTGAACAGTGGTAGGAAAAATTGGGCCTTTGGTGGTGGTGCTGGTGCCACAACACTGTAAGCCCTCACAGTTACACTTGGTGGGCGCATGAATGGGCCCTGCTGTGAATTATTAGATCAAGAATTGTAATTGCATGCCCCTGTTGAACAGGGGCTGAAAAATTGGGCCTTTGGTGGTGGCGGTGGTGCTGGTGCCACAAGATTGTAAGTCCTCACAGTTACTCTTGGTGGGCGCAGGAATGGGCCCAGCTGTGAAATATTAGATCAAGAATTGTTATTACATGCCCCTGTTGAACAGGGGCAGAAAAATTGGGCCTTAGGCACTGGTGCTAAAACACTGCAACCCCTCACAGATACTGTACTTGGAGCGCAGCAATGAGCCCTGCTGCAAAGCATTGCATAAATAATTGTAAATACACGCCCCTGTTAAACAGGGGCTGAAAAATTGGGCCTTATGCGGCGTACACACAATCGTTTTTCATGCCATTTTTTTTAACCAACGTTTTTCTCGTCGTTTTTTTTCATGTTTCCTCTCAAGTCTGTCTTGCATCCACACGATCATTAAAAAAAACGCTCGAGCAAAGCGCAGTGACGTACAACACGTACGACGGCACTATAAAGGGGAAGTTCCGTTCGAATGGCTCCACCCTTCATGTTAGTAAACTTTGTTGAGCGGCGATTCGCGCTTTTCAGCCTCGTGCTTTTCAGTCCGTTACAGCGTGACGAATGTGCTATCTCCAGCGCTCCCGTCTCATACTTGATTCTGAGCATGCGCGTATTTTTTCCCCTCGTAAAAGCATACACACTATCGTTTTTCACGTCGTTAAAAAAAACGACATGAAAAACGCAGTGAAAAAATAGAGCATGTTCGAAATTTTTAATGCCCGTTTTTCACGCCGTTAAAAATGCTCTAGAGCATACACACGATCGGTTTTAATGGCCATTTTTAAAAATGGCATTTTTAACGGCATGAAAAACGATCGTGTGTACGCCGCATTAGGCACTGGTGCTTGTGCCACGACACTGCAACCTCTCCCAGATACTCTAGTTGGAGTGCAGTAATGAGCCCTGCTGCAAAGCATTGCATCAAACATTGTAATTACACGCCCCTGTTAAACAGGGGCTGAAAAATTGGGTCTTAGCCACTGGTGGCGGCACCCAGAACCAAAAATGTTCTTCCAAGCTATCAGCAGGATCATTGAGGAGGAAGAGGATAGTCAGTCAACATAACAGGACAGTCACTCAGCATCAGCATAGGCAGTCTTGAAGGTATGTGATATTTTAAAAAAAAAATATTCGGTTACATCAGCTTCAGGTGCTTGGTAGCTGGTGGTGATCCAAGACTGATTCATCTTTATGAATGTCAGTCGATCAACCGAGTCGGTGGACAGGCGCACCCTGTGATCGGTAACAAAGCCTCCAGCAGCACTGAATGTGCGTTCCGAAAGAACGCTGGATGCAGGACAGGCCAGTAGCTCAATTGCATACTGTGCAAGCTCTGGCCAGTGATCCATCCTCAAGACCCAGTAAGCCAGAGGATTTCCGGTGGGAAAGGTGTCCAAGTCTGACCTTGCCCCTAGGTATTCCTGAACCATGTAAATCAGAGGCTGGCGATGGTTGCTGGAACCGATCATACCTTGGAGCTGCGGACTAAAAAATTGTCTGAACGCATCGGTCAGACAGCCACCTTCTCCACCGCTCCTTTTCTGACTGACCGAAGCCTCAGCGACTCGTTGTCCAGGACCAGGAGTTTGTAACCTCCCAGTCTCTGGGAACGCGTTGCACAGACCTTTCTGCAAGGCCTCCCGGAGATGTCTCATCCTCTGCTCCCTCTGCGATGGCAAGATAAGGTCCGCAACCTTACCCTTGTACCATGGATCAAGGAGAGTGGCCAGCCAGTAGTGGTCCCTCTCCTTGATCCGAAGAATACGAGGATCCTTCCGCAGGCTTTGCAGGATCAGGGAGGCCATGCAGCGTAGGTTAGCTGAGGCATTTGGTCCGGAGTCCTCTGGGTCACTAAGGACGACATGATCCGCAGCCACCTCCTCCCAGCCACGTACAAGTCCACGGGTTTCTTGGGACTATAAATCATCCCTAAAAGACTGCTACTGCTGATGCTGAGTGCCAGGCTCCACCTCCATGACACAATCCTCCTCCTCCTCTTCCTGTGTGATGGGTGGGACAGAAGGAACACTGTCTGGATAAAGGGGGCCTTGAGAGGCAAGGGAGTCCTCCTCTTCCTGCCTCTGTTCTGCCTCAAGTGCCCTGTCCATTATTCCACGCAGCGTATGCTCCAACAGGTGGACAAGAGGTACAGTGTCACTGATGCATGCACTGTCACTGCTCACTAGACATGTGCATTCGTTTTCGTCCGAATGCATTTTCGTCCGAATTTCAGGTATTTTCGTTATCGTTTTAACAAACGAAAACGAAAATGCAGAATCCGAAAACCGAAAGATCCGACATAAAAAAATGCTTAATTTTCGTTTTCGTTGCAACAACAGTTCGATATAGAAAGGAGATTCGACATGAGGCTGACAATAACAATCTGTGTCCATCGAACCTGTGGTCGAATGTGCCTAACCTTAACTCTATTAGTCCAAGATTATTCTACATAGAGAGAAAAGATTCGACATTATAGAGAGAAAAGATTCGACATAGAGAGAAAAGATTTGACATTATAGAGAGAAAAGATTCGACATTATAGAGAGAAAAGATTCGACATAGAGAGAAAAGATCACTGCTGGAATTGGGTGGGGGAAGTAAAATAAAAAAATGATGATGATGAATGTTATTGGCTGATTGTAACCAAAGAGGAGGAGCAGTAAAATAGCTAGAACTAACTCGGCAAATTCGAAAAATCTATGGGAGAAATCTAAAGTGCTAATTATAAAGGCTTATATGCAAGTTATTGTCCTAAAAAGTGTTTGGGGACCCGGGTCCTGTCCCAGGGGACATGTATCAATGCAAAAAGAAGTTTTAAAAACGGCCGTTTTTTCGGGAGCAGTGATTTTAATAATGCTTAAAATGAAAAAATAAAAGTGAAATATTCCTTTAAATTTCGTACCTGGGGGGTGTGTATGATATGCATGTGAAGTGGCGCATGTTTCCCGTGCTTAGAACTGTCCCTGCAAAAAATGTCATTTTTGAAAGAAAAAAAGTCATTTAAAACTCATTCGCGGCTATTAATGAATTGTCGGCTCCCGGCAATACATACAAAAGTCATTGATAAAAAAAAAAAAAAAGCGTGGGGGTTCCCCAGAATTCAATTACCAGGCCCTTCTGGTCTGGAATGGATATTAAGGGGAACCCCGCCGCAAATTTAAAAAAAAATTGACGTGGGGTTCCCCCAAATATCCATTCCAGGCCTTTCAGATCTGGCATGGATTTTAAGGGGAACTCCACCCCAAATTAAAAAAAAATGGCGTGGAGTCCCCCTAAAAATCCATACCAGACCCCTTATCCGAGCACGCAACCTGGCCGGCCGCAAGGGAAAAGGGGGGGACGAGAGAGCGGCCCCCCCTCCCTCCTGAACCGTACCAGGCCACATGCCCTCAACATGGGGAGGATGTCCCCATGTTGATGGGGACAAGGGCCTCATCCCCACAACCCTTGCCCGGTGGTTGTGGGGGTCTGCGGGCGGGGGCTTATCGGAATCTGGAAGACCCCTTTAACAAAGGGGACCCCCAGATCCCGGCCCCCCCTATGTGAATTGGTAAGGGGTACATTGTACCCCTACCATTTCATGAAGAAAGCGTAAAAAAATGTTTAAAAAAACACACAAACACCTTGAAAAAGTCCTTTATTTAAAAAAAAAAAAAACATTCCAGCGGTGAAATCCAGTGTCCCGCGGCGATCCCGATGTCCAGTGCTGTCCTTCATTAGTTGTGCCTGAGCGGACCTGATGGGGAACTCCCTCTCAGTATTTTAAATGTATAGACCCGCCCCTTCTAAAGTTCCCCATCAGGTCCGCTCAGCGGACCAGATGCGGAACATGAGAAGGGGCGGGTCTATACATGTATTACCAAAGTGAGAGCAGTTCCCCATCTGGTCCGCCCCCTCGGTATGTCGGACCCGCCTACGTCATTGGCTTGAGCGGGGAACTTCCTTCACTGTGTAATTTAAATTTACACAGTGAAGGAAGTTCCCCGCTCAAGCCAATGACGTAGGCGGGTCCGACATACCGAGTAGGGGGACCTGATGGGGAACTGCTCTCACTTTGGTAATACATGTATAGACCCGCCCCTTCTCATGTTCCGCATCTGGTCCGCTGAGCGGACCTGATGGGGAACTTTAGAAGGGGCGGGTCTATACATTTAAAACACTGAGAGGGAGTTCCCCATCAGGTCCGCTCAGGCACAACCAATGAAGGACAGCGCTGGACATCGGGATGGCCGCGGGACACTGGATTTCACCGCTGGAATGTTTTTTTTTTTTTTTTTTAAATAAAGGACTTTTTCAAGGTGTTTGTGTGTTTTTTTAAACATTTTTTTACGCTTTCTTCGTGAATTGGTAGGGGTACAATGTACCCCTTACCAATTCACATGGGGGGGCCGGGATCTGGGGGGTCCCCTTTGTTAAAGGGGTCTTCCAGATTCCGATAAGCCCCCCACCCGCAGACCCCCACAACCACCGGGCAAGGGTTGTGGGGATGAGGCCCTTGTCCCCATCAACATGGGGACATCCTCCCCATGTTGAGGGCATGTGGCCTGGTACGGTTCAGGAGGGAGGGGGGGCCTCTCTCTCGTCCCCCCCTCTTCCCCTGCGGCCGGCCAGGTTGCGTGCTCGGATAAGGGGTCTAGTATGGATTTTTAGGGGGACTCCACGCCATTTTTTTTTAAATTTGGGGTGGAGTTCCCCTTAAAATCCATGCCAGATCTGAAGGGCCTGGAATGGATACTTGGGGGAACCCCACGTCAATTTTTTTTTAAATTTGCGACGGGGTTCCCCTTAATATCCATTCCAGATCTGAAGGGCCTGGTAATTGAATTCTGGGGAACCCCCACGCTTTTTTTTTTTTTTTTTATCAATGACTTTTGTATGTATTGCCGGGAGCCGACAATTCATTAATAGCCGCGTGTCAGTTTTAAATGACTTTTTTTCTTTCAAAAATGACATTTTTTGCAGGGACAGTTCTAAGCACGGGAAACATGCGCCACTTTCCATGCATATCATACACACCCCCCAGGTACGAAATTTAAAGGAATATTTCACTTTTATTTTTTCATTTTAAGCATTATTAAAATCACTGCTCCCGAAAAAACGGCCGTTTTTAAAACTTTTTTTGCATTGATACATGTCCCCTGGGGCAGGACCCAGGTCCCCAAACACTTTTTAGGACAATAACTTGCATATTAGCCTTTATAATTAACACTTTAGATTTCGAACGTTCGAGTCCATTGTATTTAATAGGGTTCTAAAGTTCACACTAACATTTTGTCTGTTCGCAGGTTCTGGTGCTAACCGAACAGGGGGGTGTTCGGCTCATCCCTGTTGACTAGTAATAGTAATTAAAAAATATAATTATTACTAGTCATACAATAGAATTCATCTATAGCTTGTAGGCGGAACATTCGACCGGAAATTTATGATTGCAGTGTCGTACAGTTTCGATGCTCCGTCGAATCTTCTTTGAACATTCGACAGACACCATAAGCCTTCAATGACAGATTCGACCTTAATTAATTCAGATTTTCGGACGAATGCAATTTCTAACGAAAAACAAAATAAATAAAAACTAATTTCGGGAGTAACTAAATAAATGTATTTTTCTAACGAAAACGAAATTCCGAAACGAAATATTTCAGTGTGCACATGTCTACTGCTCACCATCCTCGTGGCCTCCTCAAATGGTGCCAGGACAGTGCATGCATCCCTGATCATTCCCCACTGGCGCAGTGAAAAAAAACCTGAGCTCCCCTGACCCTGTCCTGGTGCCGTAGTCGCACAGGTACTCATTGATGGCCCTCTGCTGCATGTGCAGCCGTTGCAGCATGGCCAACGTTGAGTTCCACCTGGTGGGCATGTCACATATAAGGCGGTTCTTGGGCAGGTTCAACTCCTTTTGCAGCTCAGCCAGCCGAGCACTGGCATTATATGATCAGCGGAAATGCACACAGACTTTCCTGGCCTGCCTCAGGACATCCTGTAAGCCCGGGTACCTGCCCAAGAACCACTGCACCACCAGGTTAAGGACGTGAGCCACACAGGGCACATGGGTCAGTTGTCCCTGTCAGAGGGCGGAGAGGAGGTTGGTGCCATTGTCACAAACCACCATCCCTGGCTTAAGCTGGCGTGGCGTCAACCACCTCTCGGCCTGCCCCTGCAAAGCAGACAGAACCTCTGCCCCAGTGTGGCTCCTGTCCCCCAAACACACCAGCGCAAGCACGGCATGGCATATTTTTGCCTGCGTACTTGCGTAGCCCCTTCAATGCCTACGGAGCACCGTTGGTTCCAAGGACAAAGCACAGGAAGAGGCCAGGAGGAAGAAGAAGAGGAGGGGGTGGAGGAGAGAGGTGTGTCACAACCAGTAGTAGCATTTTGGAGGCGTGGCGGCGGAACAACCTCCAACACTACTGCTCCTTGTCCTGCATCCTTCCCAGCTGCCAAAAGAGTGACCCAATGGGCCGTGAAAGAAAGGTAACGTCCCTGTCCATGCCTGCTGGACCATGAGTCAGCAGTAATATGCACCTTACCGCTGACCGCCCTGTCCAGCAAGGCATGGACATTGCCTTCCACATGCCGGTAGAGAGCCGGAATCGCCTTCCGTGAGAAAAATGGCGTTTGGGAACCTGCCACTGAGGAACCACACATTGCACAAACTCACGGAAGGGGGCCGAGTCTACCAACTGAAAAGGCAGCAGTTGAAGTGCTAGCAATTTAGCCAAGCTAGCATTCAACCGCTGGGCATGTGGATGGCTGAGAGTGAACTTCTTTCGACGGTCCAGCAGCTGGGGCAGGGAAATTTGCCTGATAGAATCGGACGTCGGTGTACTGCTAGCAGAGTGCCCGCAAGTACTTGGCTGTGACACACCTAATTCTACACCTTCATTCCTCTCAGTGCAGGTTTCAGAGAGAACTGAAGGTACAGTGGGGTTGGAGATCCCAGCTGATGAGGAGGACATCTGAAGCTACCCCCTATTGCTGGTGTTGTTCTGTTGTGTAACACAGACAGGCATCTGCAGCAGTTACAGTGGGTGTACTGTGCCTCCTGCACAGTATACACCTGAAGCTACCCCTTATTGCTGGTGTTGTTCTGTTGTGTAACAGGCATCTGCAAGCAGTTATGGTGTAGTGTGCCTCCTGCACAGTATAAAATGCCAGGACAGTTCAAAACCCCCCCAAATGACCCTATTTTGGAAAGTAGACACCCCAAGCTATTTGCTGAGAGGCATGTTGAGTCCATGGAATATTTTATATTTTGCCACAAGTTTCGGGAAATTGACAATACATCTTTTTTTTTTTTCACAAAGTTCTCACTAAATGATATCTTGCTTAAACATGCCATAGAAATATGTAAAATTACACCCCAAAATACATTCTGCTGCTTCTCCTGAGTACAGGGATACCACATGTATGGGACTTTTTTGCAGCCTAGCCTCGTACAGGACCTCGAAAACCAATCACCTCCTTCAGGCTTTCTAAGGGCGTAAAATCTTTTTTTCACTACCTATCGCAGTTTCGGAGGCCATGAAATGCCCAGAAAGCACAAGTCCCCCCCCCACATGACCCCATTTTGGAAAGTAGACACCCCAAACTATTTTCTGAGAGGCATGTTGAGTATTTTGCAGATCTTGCTTTTTGTCATAAAGTTTTAAAAATTGAAAAAAGAAAAAAAAATGTCTTTCTTCATTTTCAAAAACAAATGAGAGTTGCAAAATGCTCACCATGCCTCTTAGGAAATACCTTGGGGTGTCTACTTTCCAAAATAGGGTCATTTAGGGTGGGGTTTTGTGCTATCTTGACATTTTAGGGCCTCCGAAACTGTGATAGGTATTGAGGAGTGAACTCACCATTTTACCCCCTTAGAAAGCCTGAAGGATTGATGAAGAGACGCGAAGGGCAGGCAAGAAGGATCAAGGGAGAGGTGGTAAAAAAATAACAAAGTGGGGGGAGAACTTAAGTAGAGAATAAAAGGGGAGTATTTTATCAAAGGCGTATAAGGTAGAGCAGAAAAGTTAGAAGGCCCTCCGGCGATATGGTCCTTGCTTTCTCCCCCCCTGTTTCCGGGGTGGATCAGCCAATCGAATGGTATCACAGTTAATAGGAGTAGAAGAAAAGAGCTGAGGCACAAGCTAAATTAAGTGGTTTGGAAAAGGGAGTTTGAAAGGTTAAGGTATCGGTCAAGAATTAGTCGTGTCTACTGGCATATGCGGCAGGGGAACGTCACCCGTTAACCGATAATAGGCATCTGTTGTTTGAAAATGGAGCCAACAGGCCCATACTGTTATGTACTTGAAGGGAGACTCCTTCACTATATGTATGTCTTCCTCCATCTCTGCATTTTTGTTAATGCGAGTAACCCATTCTGTGAGAGATTTTACGTAGGGGGAGACCCAGTGCACAGGTACGCATGACTTATAATATGCCTTAGAAGGGAGCGAGGTGCAATGTAATAAATATTGTCATAAAAATATATATAGAAAAAACAAGGCTATATGTTTATTTGTGCATATATCTCCATCACAATGAGTCTATCATTCAGCCATAAAGCATATAGAAAAAAGACATCCCCAACAGAGGGGGGAAGAGAAAAGGAGGGCTTACTAAATGATAGATATACACATCACTGATTTAAGTAAAATATAAACACTTTATTCTGATAGCAATAGTAAAAATATGGTGGATGGATATGGTTATTAAATAAAGCACTTTATTACAATTAGCTAGCTACTGTGGGCTAACCAAAGGATTCACACACATGTAGGACATATCCAACATAAAACATGTAACATTTAACTCACAAAGACGTCCGGACACCATGTAAATTGGGACAGGTTGCTACGCAATAGTATTTGCAAAAATGTGTTGTCGTCATTTCTGCCCGGATGCCGTAATCGTCACAATCGTATCCCCAATTGAGTTGGCAGGGCCTACCCGGAAGTAGATGAGAAGTTTTGATACCTGACCGGCAGAGTGGAAGAAACCCCTATGTTTGGAGAAGCGGTAGCCCGAAGGTACATCGGTACCGATCCACTGGGTGACTTTTTTTTACCAGGACATACAGATAGCTCCACTGAGCGGTATATGAGGAGGATACCTTCCCTCCATTGATATGGACTGACTAACAGACAGGAGTGGTAATGTATGATAAATGAGTTACCTCACTCCTCATATGTTTGAAATTAGGTGCTATCAGTTTCTTCATTACGCCAATCTCACACAGGGGATATACTAATGGGATATATCAATATTTAGTTCCTCTTCTTAGAGATGATGCCATGGACTAAGCTGGTTTCTTTCGTGGACCATAGGTCCCAATGACATTGCTTCATCAACAGCTTGATATCGGGATCTCTGATTGGACATTATCTCTGGGTTTCCCCTTCTTCTCCCCTCCTTCCCTTTAATGGCTCAAGCCTCCAGGGGGTTGATACTGATTTGTTCCACATAGTAAAAACTTCAAGCTTACATATCGGCATGGGCCGAGTGGATACAACCTGTTCCAATATACCTGGCGTCCGGATGTCTTTGTGAGTTAAATATTACATGTTTTATGTTGTATATGTTCTACATGTGTGTGAATCCTTTGGTTAGCCCACAGTAGCTAGCTAATTGTAAACAATTCCTTTATTATTTAATAAAAATATACATCCACCATGTTTTTACTATTGTTATCAGAATAAAGCGTTTATACTTTACTTAAATCAGTGATGTGTATATCTATCATTTAGTAAGCCCTCCTTTTCTCTTCCCCCCTCTGTTGGGGATGCATTTTTTCCGTAATAAATATTGTGCTGGAGAGTAATCCAAGGTATCGGGAGCGTCACTTGGAGAATGAGTCCAAAAAGTCCCAGAATCCTTGAAATCCTTTATTGTGTATCATAAAAACATCACAGACACCATTGGGATATCACAGATGGAACATGTTTCATGCTAATCGCAGAGGTTGAGGAAGTGCTGCTACTAGCATGAAACGTTTGATATCCCCATGGTGCCTGTGATGTTTTTATGATACACAATACAGGATTTGAAGGAGTACAGCGATTATGGAACTTTTCTTTGATGTGCATCTACAGAAGGGCTGTGCTGGCAGCCTTGAACCACTCTCGCAAGGTGTTTCTTTTCAACTCACATAGCAGCTATTTTGAACAATGATTAAGTGCACGTCAGACCAAAGGATTGGAGCATTGGGCATTCTCACCAAATATGCAGAAGCATGCTTATCTCCTGTTGACATTGCCAAGAGCAGTTGGAAAGGGTTGAATCGAATTTGTGTAACAGGGCTGGGGTCCTGTACCATCTGGACAAAAGTTTGTAATTATTCTCCTGAATTGAGACATTCGCTGATCTTTTATGGACAATGTGGAAAACCTGGTCCCAGTCTTCAGGGGACTATGTAGTCAACACTGTACAATGTATGACCAATCTTAGCTGTGCATTTTTAGCTTTAAAGGGTTAGCTCACCATTACAAAAAAAAAAACTGCCTATGCAGATAAAGGGTGCATGTAGATAAAAACAAACACTGCAGCTCTGACTGAAGTTAAAAAATGGCCTTGCTATAGGTATAGGCCATTTACGTACCTCTTGTAGCCTGACTGGAATACTCCCTGGAAGTTGCTAGGGCATTGCTAAGTGAGGCCCAGTCATTACTACTCACCTCCACCATCACATGCTCTTTCTCTCCCCTGATGCAGTAACTCTGAGCTCTGTGTTTAAGAGCTTATTCCTATGATGGTGAAGGTGAGCAAAATAACATTTTTACACTTTTGCACATTTGTCATTCAATAATAAAAAATAATCATATTAATAATAATAGTATTTTTTTTTTATTAAATCAGCATACCTAATACAAACCTTTTCATGTCCTTAAAAAAATCTGTATATAAAAGTATTTAGTTATGCAAATTGGTCATATAATTATTGTCAAATTACCTCAGATCAGTTCTTAGATAACCTTACTCACTGCTTTTTGTGTAGGATATTTATTGTTTAAATTTAATCAGAAGGTGGTTACAATGTTTTATTTCTGTTTTAACAAAGTGAGTACACTGGTGGCTAAGTGAGGGGTATTCTAGATTTGCAGTCCTGGGACCCAGGGATTTGATCCATCCAGGGACATGTGTGTGTGTCTGGGGAGGGGGGTTATCAAATGGGTTTATGCCAACAGTTTACTAACATTTAAATGATTGCACTGGATATATTATATGGCAATAGTCATATGAAGCAAACTCGATGGGCCTTGTATTCTATTGCAGCATGGTATCATTTGGTAGAGGAGATTGCACCTCAAAAAATAAATAAATTAATACATATTGTAGAAAAAGGAAAACATTTAAAATGTAAAAAGCCCTTTAGCATATTGACTGATATACATGTAGTGGGGTGTTCCCCTTTTACTTCCCGGAGACTACATCACCCAGAAACCCATTCGGCAGTGTTCACCGCAGAGACTCATGGGAGGGGTTATGTAAGGAGGAGGCGCGGCTGCGCTCGGCCTCTTTGGGACACGAGACTTCAGAGACTGATCCTCCTGTGCGGATGTGTCGGAGTGCAAGGCCTGAAGCCTGAGACCTTGCGCAGCACCAAAGAGCCTTCCACCCCACCGCAAGCCTGGGTGGCTCCGTACCTCGTTTGTCTACAGCCTGCACCGGATCGAGGACCTGATCGTTGGGGACACTGTGTGTGTGTGTGTGTGTGACACAGTCGGTGGAAGTTCCCCGGACTGGGACCCTGTCCGGGCGGGTGAGAGGGCGTATGCCTAAACCATATACTGTTGTTGCTAATAGGCCTATAGACTGCCGTGGCCCACAAGTTGTTCTTGATACTCTTATTAGAGGACCTCAAAGGAGCGGAACTAACACTTTATATAGTACAGTGTTTACCCCATCTTTACCTTTCCCACTGGATTACAAATCATACTCTGTTAATGTGCACCACCGTTAAAGACCTGCCGGTGAAGAAAAGAACATCATCCCCTATAAACGAAGTTGTAGATATCTGAACCAGGCCTGGTCAGCTTGCTATTTTGTTTGGTTACTGCGCCACAGGACGCCTAGTTAACGGTCGCCCACGTGGCGCACTTATTACTGTTCACTCCATATGCATAGTGTGTTAGTGCTGCAGGGCTCTGCAATATATATACTGTCTGTGAACTGTTATAAATGTTAACCCCGTTCTTATCAAAAGCTTAAGTAAATCATATACCCTTTTTATACTATTATTGTCTCGATGTTTGATTACTCATATAGTATAAGAGTTTATTGCTGCCGTAACTAACTGTGCCCGTAGGGGGTTGAGTACCTTGCCGGGGGTTGACGGAGCTGTCTTTCAGGGCCCAAACTAAATCTGCGGCCTTCTTAGTTGGAGGTATCGCTACACGTGGGGGCTCGGGTCCGGGATCCTGATACAGCAGGTGAATGCCAGAAGTGCCGGCATGGACCCCATGGATCCACAAGCGATAGAAGAGTGGTGCAAAGCCGTAAGGGCAGAGCCAAACAATTCAATAGTCATCAGCCTCCCAGGGGAGGAATGGAAGACTGAGACGGTAGAGGAGTTGATGAAGTCAGTGTCCCCAGATCACACACCATGGGTTATAGATATAAAGGAAGACCCGGATACTTCATATCAGTATGCACTAGTGGAATACGGAGACGGGATACCAGAAGCGTGCAGGCGCAAGTGTGTAAAGACGCCAGATAATAGAACCTATAGGGTGTCGCCTGCTTTAACTATAAAGAAGGAACCATCACCGATGGGATCACCACAGGCTGCGGCCCGCGCCTCACCAGTAAAGGGAGACAGGGTGATGCCCCCGGTGACACCCGCACCTGCCACTGCTATATCACCAGAATTGATAAAGGAGATAGGAGATCTGCTAATCAAATGTCAGAAGACAAACACAGTGCATGTAGAAACTAGCTACCGGAGATTGAAGACATTCTCAGGGAAGCTCCCTGTCCCTGCAGGGGAAGAAGACTTTGATATCTGGGTAGAGCAGGCATTGCAGGCAGTAGAGGCATGGGAGGTGCCTGAAGCACAGAAGAGGCAACGAGTGATAGAAAGCCCGAAAGGCGCAGCAGCAGAAACAGTGAAAAGTTTTCGGTTTGGGAATGCCGATTGCACGGCTCAAGACTGTCTAGCTATGCTACAGGAAGAGTTTGGTCAATTGGAAAAGGTGACAGAGATGGTCTACCAATTTGAACATACTTTCCAACAACCAAGGGAAAAACTGTCAGAATATGTTAGGAGACTAAACAGGTTGCTGTGCAAGATTGTGTTGAAGAAGGGAATGAAGCCCCAAGATGCAGATGCGGCAAGAATGAAGCAAGTCTTAAAGGGAGCGTTACGCTCGGATCCAGTCTGGCTGCACCTGAAAACCTCGGGAGGAGGAACGTTGCTGACTTATGCTGATTTGATAAAAATCATCAGAGATGAGGAGGCGCTACAACAGGACCAGCAAATGATTAAGGCAAATGTTGTCCCCGCACAGGTGCTAGTCAACCCAGTGATGACTACTGAAAGAGACTCAGAGGTAGACACTTTAAAAGCACAAATGTCCAAGGTGTTAGAAATGTTGACCTCTTTGATGGCGAAAGACACAGAGCGTCCCAAGAGAGAGGTACCACGGAAGGAACTATTCCCAATTGCTTCGGCACCTGCATCTTTACAAGAATGGGGAGATATAGCCTGCTTTAACTGTGGAGGAATTGGCCATGTTGCAGCTACTTGTTCCAGTCCCAAGAAGAAGAAGCTGGACAACCGCAAGCCGGCGGGAAACTCCAGAGGGCCCCGGTGAAGGAGTCAACCGGGTGCCCATCACCTTCAGTGAGCTCCAAGCTGAAAGCAAAGCAGAAAGAAAGAAGAGATAAAACGCCTCAGAAGAAATACATCATTCCTCAGCAAAGATACACCCCAGAGAAAGGGGGCAAGACCCCTCAGAAGAGGCACAGCGCTCCCCAGAGGGGGTGCACACCTAGGAAAATCAATAATATCCCTCAGCGGGTCTGTACACCCATTGAGAGGAGGGAAATTAATGCATACCAGGCTCAAGAAAGATTAAAGTCCAAAGGGAACTGGATGGGAGAGAGTCCGAAGGGAAAGGGCCAGAAGAAGGCGACCCCTGCCGGGCCATATCCGGAGAGGCTAGTAGGCCCATCTCCCATAGTGCACATTCAAGTGGAGGGAGTCTACACCAGAGCCATCTTGGATACTGGGGCACAAGTGACCCTGTTATACCGAGATTTCTACGAGAAGCACTTGAGTCACCTGCCCATCCAGAAGATAGAGGGACTAGAGATATGTGGGATTGGGACCCAGAATTTCCCCTACGATGGCTATTTGCCTGTCAGGATGATCTTTGACCCATCCGTGGCTGGAAAAGCTGAAGTGTTTGATACTCTGGCGGTTGTATGCCCTCGGCCGCCAGGAGCCAACAAGAGTTCCCTTATAATAGGAACAAACACGGACCTGGTCCGAAGACTTCTGACCCCTCTAGTGAAAGAGAAGGGGTCAGCGGCCACCAAGATTCACCCCATGCTGAAGACGGCTTATCAACGGCTGGTCCTAGAGCAGAAGACCCCTGGAGAGGGGATAGGGAAGGTGTGGAGACTTGGAAGAGAAGGGGTGGTGTTGCAGCCCGGTGAAGTAACCTGTCTCAGAGCCACTGTGAAGCTTACTTGGGAGCAACCTGGACCCTTTGTCATGTTGGAGTCTGACCCAAGGGAAGAGTTCCCCGGCCTGGAAGTGATACCAGAAGTGATTCCGCTGAAGGCCCTGAAGAAGGCCCATTGTAGAGTTCCAGTGAGTGTTAGGAACAATACAGATGGACCAATGGAAATCCCAGCCAGAATGCTGCTGGGCCAGGTGAGCCCTGCTGCCCCGGTCAACTTGTCGGAAATAAAGGGGGCGGGCGAAGGAGGAGATGCTTGGGAGAAGCTATCCATGGAAAATCCGAACCTGCCCAGGGCTTGGAAGGAGAGAGCCAAGGCCCAGTTGACCAGATGGGAGAAGATCTTCTCCAGGGATGAATTCGATGTGGGGTGTGCAAGGAGTGCCACCCATCGGATCCGCCTCCAAGAAGACAAGCCCTTCAGCGAGAGAGTCAGGCGGGTCCCACTAGCAGATCTGGAGGATCTAAGGGAACAACTTGCAGAATTGAAAAGGACCGGTGTGATACGGGAGTCCAGAAGCCCTTATGCCTCACCGATAGTGGTGGTCAGGAAGAAGAATGGACCGTTGAGGCTCTGTATCGATTACAGGACCCTTAACAGGAGAACCATACCCGACCAGTACACCACTCCGAGGATAGAGGATGCCTTGCAGAGCTTATCTGGAGCCAAGTGGTTCAGCGTTATGGATCTCAAGAGTGGATACTATCAGATCCCTATGCACCCAGAAGACAAGGAGAAGACAGCATTCATAACCCCAGTGGGATTCTTTGAATTCGACCCGATGCCCCAAGGTCTGTCTGGAGCCCCAGCTACTTTCCAACGTCTCATGGAAAAGACTGTAGGGGACATGAACCTTATTGAAGTCCTTGTATACCTGGACGATGTCATTGTCTTTGGAAGAACCCTGTAGGAACACGAGGAGAGGCTGGAAAAAGTCTTGAGGAGACTCAGTGAGGAGGGACTCAAGCTTTCGCCTGAGAAGTGTCGGTTCTACCAATCTTCTGTGAATTATCTGGGACACATAGTGTCTGAAGAAGGGGTGGCCACAGACCCTGAGAAACTGGAGGCAGTTACCTCCTGGCCGCGACCCACCACAGTAACAGAACTCCGGTCCTTCTTGGTGTTCTGATCCTATTACAGGAGGTTTGTGGAAGGATTTGCCCGAATTGCTAGACCATTGAATGAACTGCTCAAGACTGAGGGAGAAGAGGACGACTCAGGACCCCGGAAGCCGAGAGAGTCAGTCCAAGATCAGTGGAACCAGAAATGTGAAGAGGCCTTCCAGGCATTGAAGAAGAGCCTAACCACTGCTCCAGTCTTGGCCTATGCAGACCCAACCAAACCCTATGAACTACACGTAGATGCTAGTCATGATGGTCTGGGGGGAGTGCTTTATCAAGAACACGAGGGGCAACTGCGGCCCGTTGCCTACGTGAGCAGGAGCCTGACCCCCTCTGAGAAAAACTACCCCACTCATAAACTGGAGTTCTTGGCCCTTAAGTGGGCGATAGTAGACAAGCTCAAAGACTACCTGTATGGGGCGGAGTTCATTGTGAAGACCGACAACAACCCCCTGACCTACTTATTCACTACAGCAAAACTGGACGCCACTGGACACAGGTGGCTGGCCGTATTGTCTGGATTCAATTTCAGCCTAAAGTACAGGCCAGGGATTGGGAATCGAGATGCAGACACGCTGTCCAGGAGATCCCATGGTCCCAACTGTGACATGGAAGACTGGACTCAAGTAGCACCTGATGGGGTGCGGGCCCTTTGTCAAGGGGCTGAATTGCAAGCCAGAGGGGGCTCACGGGCGGAAGAGATAGGAGTTACCATGGTAGGAGTCCCCAAACAATACTGTGGAGTAACTCAGCTGGGAGAAGACTATCTGCCAAAGTTGTCCAAGAAGGAACTAAGAAGTGACCAGTTAGAAGATCCAATGGGGAAATTGGTTCTGGAAGCTCTGGAGAATCAGGATCCAAACAAACTCCTGAGTCACTCCTCAAAGAAGCCCGCCTGTTGAGGAAAGAGTGGGACAGGTTGCAGGTACATCAGGGAGTGGTCTACCGAAGGGGCCCCTCTGATGACTCAGAAGACAAATGGCAACTGTTCCTCCCAGAGAAACATCGAGAGACTGTTCTGATTGCCCTGCATGACAATCATGGTCACCTAGGGGCTGAAAGGACCTTTCAACTTGTTAGAAGTCGGTTCTATTGGCCCTGCATGAGGGCAGAGGTAGAAGAGTACTGCCACTCATGCGCACGTTGCATTCAGAGGAAGACTTTACCTCATCAAGCTGCCCCAATGGGCCATCTACAAAGTCAAGGCCCAATGGATCTGGTATGCATTGATTTCCTCTGCCTCGAACCCGATCTGAGTGGACTAGGAAATGTTCTGGTGATAACCGATTATTTCACCCGGTATGCCCAAGCTTTCCCAACCAAAGACTAGAAGGCTTCCACAGTAGCCAAGATACTCATGGAGAAGTATTTTGTCCATTATGGGCTGCCCCAACGACTTCATTCAGATCAAGGAAGGGACTTTGAGAGTCGACTGATCCGGAAACTCCTGGATTCGTTGGGAATCAAGAAGACTCAAACTACCCCTTACCACCCACAGGGAGATGCTCAGCCGGAGAGGTTTAACCGAACCTTGCTCAACATGTTGGGGACTCTGGAAGGTGAGAAGAAGCAACATTGGAGCAAACACATAGCAGTACATGCTTACAACTGCACCACTAGTGATGCTACAGGCTACTCCCCCTATCGACTCATGTTTGGGAGAGAGGCGAGACTGCCTGTGGACTTGGCCTTTGGCACCTCTCTGGACCATTCCTCAGCCACATCCCACAAAGGATATGTGGACAGGCTCAGACACAGCCTGAAAGTGGCCTATGAACAAGCTCAAGCGGCCTCAGATCAAAGAGGAGCTCAGAACAAAAGAAACTTCGATTTGAAGGTCCGGATACAAGACCTACAGCCCGGGGATAGAGTACTGTTACGCAATCTGGGGGTCCCTGGGAAGCACAAACTTGCGGACAGATGGAGATCTGAACCCTATGTCATCTGTAGGAAGTTGCCGGGCCTACCTGTCTACAAGTTGAAGCCAGAAGGGGGGTAGGCCCACTGAAGACGTGGCATCGAAACCACCTGCTCCCACTTGCTGAAGCAGTCAGGATACCTCCCGTGAGAGATTCTCCTGAACCGGTCTCTATTCTGGATACTCCCAGGCCAAACACTCGGTCGCAGACCTCCCGAGCTGAAGATGGAGAGGCCTCTCAACTTAGTGAAGATGAAGAAAGAGAACTTGATTGGTTGTGGCCTTCCCCAACTCCAGGAACTTCCACTATAGATCTTCCACCTACTGAAGACACTCCAGATGGAACACTGAACCCAAAGGCCACAGAGTTCATCCCATCTAGTCCTTCATCAGATCACTGGGAAGATGCTCGTGATAGTTACTCAGAGGAAGAGGAGCCTGTGGTGCCAGAGCCAGAAGTCCCAAGAGAGCAAAGGGCTCAAAGAGTCATCCGGCCTCCTAAGAGGCTGACCTACCCACAAATGGGGAATAGCTCGGAGGACTCTGTAGTTACTGCTAGGAGAAATGCTGAGAATCCAGATCCCTCCACTGTCCATTTGGTGGAGGGCAACCCCAGCTCACTCTCTGGCACAGTTAGGCAGGCCACCCATAATAATGTGACCTGTGGGCAAGGGAATTCTACCCCTCAGTTTTGGTGGGAATTCCCTATGCCAACATCGTTCGCAGAATTGTCTAAAGTTGTACATAGTCTTTGTTAAGGTTTATCTTTGGGGACCAAAGAGTTCAAGTGGGGGGGTGTGTAGCGGGGTGTTCCCCTTTTACTTCCCGGAGACTACATCACCCAGAAACCCATTCGGCAGTGTTCACCGCAGAGACTCATGGGAGGGGTTATATAAGGAGGAGGCGCGGCTGCGCTCGGCCTCTTTGGGACACGAGACTTCAGAGACTGATCCTCCTGTGCGGATGTGTCGGAGTGCAAGGCCTGAAGCCTGAGACCTTGCGCAGCACCAAAGAGCCTTCCACCCCACCGCAAGCCTGGGTGGCTCCGGACCTCGTTTGTCTACAGCCTGGACCGGATCGAGGACCCGATCGTTGGGGACACTGTGTGTGTGTGTGACACAGTCGGTGGAAGTTCCCCGGACTGGGACCCTGTCCGGGCGGGTGAGAGGGCGTATGCCTAAACCATATACTGTTGTTGCTAATAGGCCTATAGACTGCCGTGGTCCACAAGTTGTTCTTGATACTCTTATTAGAGGACCTCAAAGGAGCGGAACTAACACTTTATATAGTACTGTGTTTACCCCATCTTTACCTTTCCCACTGGATTACAAATCATACTCTGTTAATGTGCACCACCGTTAAAGACCTGCCGGTGAAGAAAAGAACATCATCCCCTATAAACTAAGTTGTAGATATCTGAACCAGGCCTGGTCAGCTTGCTATTTTGTTTGGTTACTGCGCCACAGGACGCCTAGTTAACGGTCGCCCACGTGGCGCACTTGTTACTGTTCACTCCATATGCATAGTGTGTTAGTGCTGCAGGGCTCTGCAATATATATACTGTCTGTGAACTGTTATAAATGTTAACCCCGTTCTTATCAAAAGCTTAAGTAAATCATATACCCTTTTTATACTAATATTGTCTCGATGTTTAATTACTCATATAGTATAAGAGTTTATTGCTGCCGTAACTAACTGTGCCAGTAGGGGGTTGGCGGAGCTGTCTTTCAGGGCCCAAACTAAATCTGCGGCCTTCTTAGTTGGAGGTATCGCTACATACACAAGCCACAAATCTGACAGGCCATGGATTCGTTTTTTTTTTTTTTTTTATCCAAACAAAATTTATTGAAGATGTAGACCTATTACAATTGCAGTATAACAACAATCTAATAATAAGAAGGTTTTATAACAAATAAACTTTAGGCCATTGCCCCATATAGTGCCATGGTCTATGTATGATACATCTTATAGATAGAATGAGTGGGGGCTGGTGCTCAATATTTTTCCCATGTGGGAGATGGAATGGAAAGACAGCTATCTCCCAACCCTCCACGGGATATGGATGTGAAGGCGGAAATCAGGAAATGAACCCCCCCCCCCCCTTAGGACCCTCTTCCTGATTGGCTGGGAGAAGAATCAGGAAGACAATAGCGAATATTAATTCACTATTGTCACACAAACGAGTGGGCTCAGGGTTCAGTGCTCTGCGCCCCAAGCCCACCCTTTTTTTAAGCCAATTAGAGCCTCGGGCTCTAATCACGTGCTTTAAAAAACCACTGAAATCCATGCGTCCGGCGCCCTGCATGCATTAGGGGCCGGGCACATGGATTAGAGGGATGGACCACCACTGCATAGAAAACTTGATATGACTAGGTGACAGTAACAGATAAACCTAAGCATCTGGCTAGAAGCATCTATCAAAGAAAAAAAATACATATTTGTAAAGTGTCATTTGCGGTATGCTATAAAACATATCCAAAAAATAAATAAAATGTCTTCATCAATTTAGGACTAATATGTAATCTGCTACATATTCTTGGTAAACAAAATCCCAATACTGGTTGGTTTGCGCAAAAGTTATAGCATCTACAAACTATGGGATAGATTTAGGGACTTTTTGTTTTCTTCTTTTTTTTTTTACTAGTAATGGCAGTGATCGGTGATTTTTTGTGGGACTGCGACATTGCGGCGGACAAATCTGACACTAAGTGACACTTTTTGGGGACCAGTGACACCAATACAGTGATCATTGCTAAAAAAATTAACTGTCACTGTATAAATGATGCTGGCAGGGAAGGGGTTAACATCAGGGGCAATCAGAGGATTAAGTGTGCTCCTAGGGAATGATTTCTAACTCTGTGGGGGATGGTTTAACGGGAGGAAGAGAGAGATTTTTGTTCCTAATTAGCAGGAACACAAGATCCCTCTCTTCCTCTCTCAGACAGAACAGCGGTCTGCCTTGTTTACATAGGCAGACCACCATTCTGCCTCTCCAGCGAACGATCAGCGGGTACGAGCGGCCATTTTGGCCAACAGACCTGCTGATTGGCTCCCGTTGTGTCCAATCACAGCGAGAGCATGGCTCCGGCGGTGCACACCCGCGCCCCAGAGCCGACGACGGAAATCACGTACAGGTACATGATCTTGTGCTTAAGGGCTGCCCTGCTGCAATACATATATGTGGGGCGGGCCTTAAGTTGTTAAATAATGCATTATTCAAACTAGTGAAACAAACAACACACCCCTTAATATATTTCTATTATTACAGTGAAGAGAATAATAAACTGGTGAAAAATTAGAACACCAAAAAACTAGTATAGTAAAAGCCCACATCCAAATGAAGTCATAAAATTGTGAAGAAAATCCTCATGCATATCCAATGCAGTGATATTGAAAACCTTTATCCAAATAAATGTAGCGGCCTCCTCACTCCCCTCTTTGCATCAGCTCATCTTTCTCTTGTCTAGGGGTACCTTAGAGGGGAGAGAGCGGGGTCACCACGCCAAGCCTTCACCACATGTGTCCGTGCGGTGTAAGCAAAGTTCCTTTTCTACCTTCGGGTCAGTGTTGTGCACCTGGAGTTACCTTGAACAATGTCCACCAGAAAAGAGCCCCACACCATTAAAGTCCAACACTCCTTTATTCTTCTCGAGTGAACAGCATAATCAGTTAGACTCCCTTAGAGAACAGAACAAACAAGGAGGTGTGGATGCGAGTAGGCCCAGACACAATGAACTCTCCACTTTCCTTCCTGAAAGTGGGCTGAGGTCTCCTAGCGAGGGGGGATTTTCCTTCCAGGCGGTCTCCGATGGGAGGCTCACCTGTTACTGGCAATCTGCTGCACCCGGTCTTCAAGTGAGGAGCTCCCCCCGGTCCATTACGCCTTCTGGATTCGGGTACCCAATCCCTGGGTTCCCTAGGACCTTCTTCCCTCGCGGAACTCAGTGTTGGGCACTGAGCTCCAGACCTCCATCCGAGTACCTCACCCCAGGCTAAAGGTGCCTGGGATGGAACATGATCTCCGGACGTCCTCTAGGCCTAGGCCGCCTAGAGGACTGACACGAACCACACGCCCTCAGGCTGAAGGTGCCTGGGACTCGACCCCGTGACAAAGATGGCCGGCCCCTTTATACCCTCTCCCAGCAAGCACGGCGGGTTCCCCGCCCCACCATACCACTGCCGAGGGAGGACAAAAAGGAGGCACAGCACACAATGATGGTTCAACCCCAGCCCGAGGCGACAGCGCCACCCACTGGACCGCAAGGAACTGCACATCACTGTTGTCTCTGCCAGTTTGAATTACACCCGGGAAAGTACTTACCCGCTACACTCTCCCCCTGGTAATTTGACACTGGTCCCCAGTGTCTGGAACAAATCATACCCTCAAGGGCTGGCATGATCCAATCCAGAGACCAACTAACAATTGTACAAAAATACAAAACTTTTGAAAAACTCGACCAACTAAAGCAATTGTGTCTGAGCCCTATTAAAAGGGAAGGGAAACAAAAACATTTAACCATAACTTTTTGAATCACATATTCACATTATACTTTTCCCACCCATCCTGACTAAGACCCACCCCATACTCAGTGGTCTTGATGGGATGCTCTCCTGCAGAGGGAAAATAAAGAAAATTACCACACATAAACCCTGACATATATATTCGTGTGAGAGAAAAGAAACTTCTCCGGGAAGAAATCCCTTTTCTCCAAGGAGTGAGTGTGTGAAAAGTGTTTAACGTTGCGCAACACTGCCACCTGGTGACAGCATCGCGGTAACTGCACTCATGGAACTTCTTTTCCTCTTCTCTTTAGCCCTATCTACCCCAGAGTCTGTGATCTCTTGCTGGAAAGTGAAGAACAAAACAGGAACAGTCCTTCTTCCTCTGGGTACAAGGACAACGGGCCCCAGAAAGTTCAGCAGCATATAACATAAACTGAGTCTTTTTCTCCTACAGGTAGAAGTGGGGATGCGGCAGAACAAGTGGCTTCAAGTGCTGGTCCATGGTCTCCAGATGATATTCTACATCTTCTCCTTCCTTGCGCCAGGTCAGCACTTTATCTGCATGGATGTGCCGTCCCAACATCCACTCTGCCTTGCAGTCCTTAAAACGCTGAGAGGCCTTGGGAGAGCATGCCAGGTACCTGCGTGCGTGTGGAATCTGAAGGTGAGTCCACACAAAGTCATTGTACCAGTGCTCCCGGCACAATTCCACCTCATAGAGCAGCTCCTTGGACAAGTATGGATACTCCCATCTGTACTCCGCAGCAACCTTCTGGCCAAATAGGCGTTGTAGTCTAGCCAGAGGAGGCATAGTGGCTCTGTCCCCTTCGCCAGGCAAAACTATTGAGTCCGGGTGGCGAGGGACCTTGACCACATCTGGTCTGGGCATTGGTGCCCGCAACAGCAGTCTCTTTTCCCTGGTCTTCGGTACAGATGGTACTGGGGATGTAGAGGCAGGCCAGGGATGGGACCCCTCTTCAGGCGCTGGTGCCTCCACCCGGGGTGTACTTTCCCCTGTAGACATGGGTGGATCCCTGGTTCTGCGGGATGAAGCGAAAGGTACTTTGTCCCAACCCTTTTCTGCAAACAGTTCGTCTATAGCGACGTCGTCTCCCATGTCCGAGAGCGACTCCAGGTCAGAGGTGTCACACTCCTCCGTGGGTAGGTACCCTGTAGTGGAGACTGAGTTTTCACCTCTTCCCACACACCAAATCTCTCCGCCTGGCTTACCGCGGCCTTTACTTGAACTGGGACGTCCAGAATTCTTGCCGACGGATCCATCCCAGCCGGGTGTAAGCGGGCGAGACGGTCCACCACAACCGCTGGTCGGGGCTACCATGCCGGTCTTTCTCTTCGGTGGTGGACGCTGCGAGATCGTGGTGACCGAGTCAGCATCCTCGGATTTCTCCCGTTGAGTTTTCACGACCTCCTCCACGGTCGCTGCAGTGTGCGAAGGGATGGCTGTCAAAGCAGTGATTCCTCCTCCTTGAGTGGTGTTGCCTGCAGCACGGCCAGGGTAAATGGTTCTCGGCTTCTCAACCGCTGGATCCACTTCAAAAAGAAACTCCCCACAGGCCTCACATCGCCCGAATGGCTTCAGTTGGCACACCAGTCCCGAACACCCGGGACAAATCACACCCAGGGCCTCAACGTCCATGCATGAGTACAGGGCGAATCGACCCCTTGGCTTTAGCCGGATCCCCGTATCTGTTACCGGAGCAGCAGCAGTCAGTGTCGTGGTAGAAGGGTGAACCGGAATCCACGATGTATGTCCGAACATGGTGACCTGTTGCTGATCCATCGCACACTGCCAAGTTTTTGCGCCAACGTCCCACGTGTAGTCCTTCACACGTATTGGACTCCTCCCTTTTGCTCCAGTTCACTGGCTTTTCTTCTTTTCTGTTTCTGAGTCACGCCCACAAACTAAGCGGTGGGGGTGTGCCTGGTGGCGCAGTGCAAATAGAAGCCCCCACGTGTAGTCCTTCACACGGCTGAGCTTCCCCCTTTCCTCACTCTCTTCTGCGCGGGCCTTTCCCTTCATTGGGTCATGTCCACGACTTCAAGCAGGGATGCACTTCGGCCAATGAAGGCCTGCCTACTCGTAACTCCTCCGGGCAGACACGTTCAATTCCGTAGTACACAAACATTATACCGGACCCGAGCCCCCACGTCTTTCTCTTGTCTAGGGGTACCTTAGAGGGGAGAGAGCGGGGTCACCACGCCAAGCCTTCACCACATGTGTCCGTGCGGTGTAAGCAAAGTTCCTTTTCTACCTTCGGGTCAGTGTTGTGCACCTGGAGTTACCTTGAACAATGTCCACCAGAAAAGAGCCCCACACCATTAAAGTCCAACACTCCTTTATTCTTCTCGAGTGAACAGCATAATCAGTTAGACTCCCTTAGAGAACAGAACAAACAAGGAGGTGTGGATGCGAGTAGGCCCAGACACAATGAACTCTCCACTTTCCTTCCTGAAAGTGGGCTGAGGTCTCCTAGCGAGGGGGGATTTTCCTTCCAGGCGGTCTCCGATGGGAGGCTCACCTGTCACTGGCAATCTGCTGCACCCGGTCTTCAAGTGAGGAGCTCCCCCCGATCCATTACGCCTTCTGGATTCGGGTACCCAATCCCTGGGTTCCCTAGGACCTCCTTCCCTCGCGGAACTCAGTGTTGGGCACTGAGCTCCAGACCTCCATCCGAGTACCTCACCCCAGGCTAAAGGTGCCTGGGATGGAACAAGATCTCCGGACGTCCTCTAGGCCTAGGCCGCCTAGAGGACTGACACGAACCACACGCCCTCAGGCTGAAGGTGCCTGGGACTCGACCCCGTGGCAAAGATAGCCGGCCCCTTTATACCCTCTCCCAGCAAGCACGGCGGGTTCCCTGCCCCACCATACCACTGCAGAGGGAGGACAAAAAGGAGGCACAGCAAACAATGATGGTTCAACCCCAGCCCGAGGCAACAGCGCCACCCACTGGACCGCAAGGAACTGCACATCACTGGTGTCTCTGCCAGTTTGAATTACATCCGGGAAAGTACATACCCGCTACATAAATATTACACCTAATCATCTGAGGTCATTTGCGTTTGTGTAACAAATGGGTTATCATATGATGATAATGGATAACCTTTGCAGCAATCCCACAAAGTCTCATTGGTAGCTCAGTAGATATGCCACAACAAAGACCATAAAAAGAGGAAGAAAGGGACTTCACAGTGTAAGTCAGTAAGGCAATGTAGATTTACTGAGGTTAAAACATTACTCACAAACATAAAAATTATCCTAGCATTG
Organism: Rana muscosa; assembly: GCA_029206835.1. NCBI lineage: Eukaryota > Metazoa > Chordata > Amphibia > Anura > Ranidae > Rana > Rana muscosa. The sequence goes on from CM055121.1 coordinate 45,136,940, forward strand.
AAAGATCCCTATGGCGGGCATGATGATGTTAGCTTCTATCTTCCTTCTAACAAGCTTTGTCTTGCAATTAAAGTTAGTGAAGTCTATTGGATATGCATGAGGATTTTCTTCACAATTTTATGACTTGATTTGGATGTGGACTTTCACTACACCAGTATATTAGTGTTATATATTTTTTATTTAGTTTAATTATTTTCTTCACAGGAATAATGACACTATTTTAAAGGGTGTACTTTTTATTGAGAATATATTTGTATGATAGATTCTTTAGCATATAGGATTGATCGATGGACCATCCACACTGTAAGTAGGAAAGAAAATCCAGTCTCTTAGTTCTGACCATATACTTTTGCATTTTAGTCACTTACTTTGCTCTTTAGGTCCCCTTTAAACTTATGCCCATCTCATGGTGTGGTGCACCCCTGTGCCAAAAATGTTGACTTATTACCCCAATGCAGTAAACCAAGGGACACCTGACGCACCTGCTTTGCAGGGCTTCACATCACAAAATAACATCTGCACATTGTGGAAAGCAGGCATTGGCATCCCATTCAAATGACATATGTTACAATTAGTGTTGAGCGAACCCGAACTGTAAAGTTCGGGTCCGTACCGAACTTTAGCTTTTTCCCGAACCCGAACCCGGACTTTGCGTGAAAGTCAGTTTTCGAGTTCGGGTTCGGCAATCTAATGGCGCAGTTAGAAATGCTTCAGGGGCCAGCCAATCACCTTTTGATTAGCTGGTGTGCCCTTAGAAGCCATCATAGCCATGCCTACTAATGGCATGGCTGTGATTGGTCAGTGCAACATGTGACCCAGCTTCTATATAAGCTAGAGGCACACAGCACACACGTCACTCTGCTTCAGAATAGATAGGGAGAGGATCTTGTCTGCTGCTGTTGCTTATTGGGAGAGATTGAAAATACATGAGTGAGGCCTCGTACACACGACCGATTTTCTCGTCGTAAAAAACACGTCGTTTTTTTCGACGAGATTCTTGTTAAGCTTGTCGATTTTCTCGTCAAGCTTTCTATGCGTACACACTGTCATTTTCCAATTTCCTCGTGGTTCTCTGCGCTCACGTCCAGCACGTACAACGGCACTATAAAGGGGAAGATCTTTTTTCTTGGCGCCACCCCTTGGGCTGCTTTTGCTGATCTCGTGTTACCGCGTGTGAAGTAAAAGTTTGGGAAGAGACGATTCGCGCTTTTCAGTCTTCGTGCTTTCAGTTTGTTCTAGTGTGACGAATGTGCTATTTCCATTACGAAGGCTTGTTTTACCAGAAGATGCCCTCCCGTCTCATACTTGATTCTGAGCATGCGCGCTTTTTGAAGAGTCGTAAAAGCATACACATGAACCATTTTCTCGTCACAAAACAGGCCGACGAGAAACACGACGAGGAAATCTGGAATCCTGACGAGAAAATAGAGAGCAGGTTCTCTATTTTCTCGTCGAGATTCTCGTCAAGTTTCTCGTCGTAAAACCATACACACGAACGTTTTTCTAGACAAAAAAACTCTCGCGGCACTTTTCTTGACTGTTTTGGACGAGAAAATCGGTCGTGTGTACGAGGCCTGAGTCCTGATTCTGGAATCTGAGGGAAAGATAGAGAGACAGTGTAGTGTAGGGCCAGGTTCCTGTTGGTGCTTTCAGGGAGAGAGATTTATTATATAGGAATAGGAGTCCAGATTCAGAGATATAACTCAGCGATCTGCATAGGTTTACCTGTTTGTGTTGCAGTGCACAATCTTTTTACACTGCCATGAGCCCAGTGTCAGAGAAAATCTACCTTTTATCTGCAAGCTCAGTGCACCAGCACTGCATATATTACATTGAGAGATACACCGTTTCCATACTGTGGGTGTATTCTGCTCTTGGAAAAAGACCCATTCAGGGCAAAAAAAAGGCACTTTATTGCACTCTTTTCCAAAAGACCCATTTAGGGCAAAAAAAATAAAAATAATTGCATTTTATTTTGCTCGTGCAAAAAAAGATCCATTTAGGGCAAAAAAATAAATAAAAATTTGCACTTTAATGTACTCTTGCAAAAAGACCCATTTAGGGCCACAAAAAATATTTTGCAGTGTGTTATACATATGTGGAGGCGTGTGAAATAAACCATTTCTATATATTTGTCTTGTACTGTGCTATACTAAAAAAAAACATTTTTTTTGAATAGCATTTTCTGCAGTTCTGTAGCTCTGCGATTCAGTGGTTACGTACTTTGGGTGTGTTGTGGTCTTCCAAAAAACGCCATTTAGGGCCACAAAAAATATTTTGCAGTGTGTTATACATATGTGGAGGTGTGTGAAATAAACAATTTCTATATATTTGTCTTCTACTGTGCTATACTAAAAAAACAAATTTTTTTTGAATAGCATTTTCTGCAGTTCTGTAGCTCTGCGATTCAGCGGTTACGGGTGTGTTGTGGCAGGGTTAGCATGGCCGAAATGGCCGAAATGTGGAAAAGCTTTGTCAGCACGCCACAACAACCAGCACCACCAGCTGAGATGGAACGTCTTAGCAGGAGGCAGCATTTCACCAACATGGTTGAGCGGTATGTGTCCACAGGCCTACACGTACTGGATGACGGGTCTGCCCCCTTTAACTTCTGGGTCACCAAATTGGGCACATGGCCTGAGCTTGCCCTTTATGCCTTGGAGGTGCTGGCCTGCCCTGCAGCCAGTGTATTATCTGAACGTGTATTTAGCACGGCAGGGGGCGTTATCACAGACAAGCGCAGCCGCCTGTCCAGAGCCAATGTGGACAAGCTCACGTTCATTAAAATAAACCAGGAATGGATCACACAGGACTTGTCCGTACCTTCTGCAGAATAGACATGTATACCGGTGTTGTGACAAAAACTGTCCGGCCATCGGATTGTGTCCGGCCCGTACTGCGAAGGCGCAGTGCTTGCGCAGTACAGAGGACAAGGAGATTCACAAAATCTCCGAAGATGAACGGCGCCTGCGCCGTGAGTGCAGGTTCAAGCCCCACCATCCAAGTGGACATACGGTAGCACATAGTAACAGGGCCCTTCACGGGCTCGCTTCGATCGCCACGCTTCGGGCACGGCCTCACTTGGCTCGGCTTGAACCACGGATGGTGTGGCCTTCATCTGAACTCACCACGCAGGCGCCGTTCGTCTTGGGAGATTTTCGAAATCCCTTTGTCCTACATACTGAGCAAGCGCAGTACAGGGTGGACACTATTCGACGGGGGACAGAATTCGACACATCACCGACCTTACCCAGCCATTGTTGTATTTTTGAACCAGTGTTGGCTACCTCGTCCTCCTCCACCGCCGCTTCCACCTACACAGCCACATCCACCGCCACCTCAACCTCCTACTCCATATGGACCTCGTCCTCCTAGGTCAAGATTATAATTTTTATTTTATTTTTTTGTAGCGCACAGATCCTTTCCCCCTTACCTGCCTTTATGTTGTTGGCTCCTCGCAGGAGGGAGAAAGGCACACCGCACTACCAGCCCGTACCCTCCTATATAAAGAGGTTGAGCGGTGTACTTGACGGGATGTGTCCACAGCCGGAGTCAAAACTCCTCCAGAGGATGATTCTCACCTCTACTGTAGGTAGAGGCAAGTCCTTTAATTCCCAGTAAAGTCAATGTCCACACCAGCTGAAACTACAACTCTTATTCTCTCATGGCAAAATAAACTCTACTCGGATAGAAAAGGTTAGAGCAAAGAAACAGGACAGCTTAAGGTGTGGAGGAGGTCCAGGCACAAACGTAGCACATTCACTTCACTGCTTAGGTTTCTCAAACAGTTTTAGGTGCACGGTCTCTGCCAGAGACCTTGAGGTTGGTCTCTGCCACAGACCGGGTGTACAAGGCCTCTGCCACGGACCTGGAGAACTTTGGTCTCTGCCACAGACCGGGGTGTATAAGGCCCCTGCCACGGGCCGGGTGAATAAGGCCTCTGATACAGTCAAGATGACCTTGAGCTTCTCCTTCTATGAACCTAGCCCATATCAAGGGGAAGACATCTCTCCAGGGAGTCAACAGACCCTTCCTTCACCGTGAATCCCGCATCGGTCCATCAGAATGATCCTCCCTTCCCTGGAACAGGGTCCCCTACACGAGGCGGCACCCTAAGACTCCTCGACCCTTAGCGGACTCCAGACGAAGGCTCTGGACTCCAGGCTTTACTCCCGCCCCTAGGCCTCCATACCCAGGGCAGCAGGAACTCCAGGATAGTACCTCACCCCGGGCTAAAGGTGCCCGAGATGGAACAGGAACACATGCACCCAGGCCGAAGGCACCTGGGCGCGGACCCCACTGGACATCAGCCCCCAGGCCAAAGGTCTGCCCCTTTTATATGCTCTCCCGGCATGCACAGCAGGTTCCCCGGCCCGCTGTACTACTGCCAAGAGGGGACACAAAAGGCACAGCACTGTATCGGCGGTTCAACCCTAGCCTACCATGGCAGCGCCACCTGTAGGCCGCAGGGAACTGCACACCAATACTGTCCCCCGAGGACAAAATGGTCCATGAATCCTACAGAATTAGGGTGTTTGAGCCTATTTACCACTCAAACACTTCCCTTAAATTTAGCACCCCGCTACATTTTTATTTCAAAGTATTTTATTTTCCCACTAGCTTATCCATTAAATTGAATAATTTATTCCAGAAAGGGCGTATTCTGGGGCATTCCCACCATATGTGTGGCATCGTGCCGTTGAGTTTCTGAGGTTCTTAATGACTTCCTGTACCTCTTCTGCTGAAAAGGGGGCCTCCAGCATATTTTTTATTTTTTTATTTTTTTATGTTATTTTAACCACTTAACGACCGCTCACTGTACATATACGTCGGCACAATGGCACCGACAGGCACAATCACGTACAGTGTACGTGATTGCCTTTGTACAGTTGGGGGGTCCAATCGGACCCCCCTTCTGTACAGTGAGCGGTCGGAATTCATCTGGGAGCGATCCGAGATGGGGAGGCGGCCGTTCGATTCCGGCCACCCCCCCCGCGATCGCTCCCGGTGAATGAGAATGCCCCCTCTGCCTGTGTAATGTAAACACAGGCAGAGGAAGCAGGAGGAAGTGATGTCATCTCTTGTGCGGCGCTCACATATACCGAGCGCCGTACAAGAGAAGACATCAAGGTTAGTGCACAAACACTACACTAACACCAGCACACATAGGCACATAAATCGCCCCCAGGCCCCCCCAGATCACCCCCCAGCCCCCAGTCACAGTGTCACTGATTGCAGAGACCATTTATTTACTGATCACTGCAATCAGTGACATTTGTGACTGTAAAAGTGTCACTACAGTTTAGTTTTAGGTCCAGTGTAGCCCCCTAACCCCCCCTAATAACGGTTTAATCCCTTGATCACCCCCCAGATAACCCTTTCACCCCCTAGCACCGCCGTCGCTAAGCGATCATTTTTCTGATCGCTGTCTTAGCGTCGGTGATGCAGATCGGTAGCCAGTATTTTTTTTAGGTTCGCCGCAGGTTTTTATAGCGTCAGGTACCCCCATAAATTATCTAATAAAGGTTTAACCCCCTTGATCGCCCCTCAGGTAACCCTTTCACCCCCTATCACCACTGTCGCTAAGCGATCATTTTTCTGATCGCTGTCTTAGCGTCGGTGATGCAGATCGGTAGCCAGTATTTTTTTTTTTAGGTTCGCCGCAGGTTTTTATAGCGTCAGGTACCCCCATAAATTATCTAATAAAGGTTTAACCCCCTTGATGGCCCCCCAGGTAACCCTTTCACCCCCTATCACCACTGTCGCTAAGCGATCATTTTTCTGATCGCTGTCTTAGCGTCGGTGATGCAGATCGGTAGCCAGTAATTTTTTTTAGGTTCGCCGCAGGTTTTTATAGCGTCAGGTACCCCCATATATTATCTAATAAAGGTTTTAACCCCCTAATTGCCCCTAGTTAACCCTTTCACCAGTGATCATCATATAAGTGTTACGGGTGACGCTGGTTAGTTTGCTTTTTATAGTGTCAGGGCACCCGCCGTATATAACCCAATAAAGGTTTAACCCCCTGATCGCCCGGCGGGTGATATCAATTAGGTTTTAGCGTCAGAGAGGGTCTGCGTCACACCCCAGGCAGCTTCAGGTTAGTGCCAGTAATGCTAACACCCACGCGTGAAGCATACACCCTCCTTAGTGGTATAGTATCTGAACAGATCAATATCTGATCTGATCAGATCTATACTAGCGTCCCCAGCAGTTTAGGGTTCCCAAAAACGCAGTGTTAGCGGGATCAGCCCAGATACCTACTAGCACCTGCGTTTTGCCCCTCCGTCCAGCCCAGGCCACCCAAGTGCAGTATCGATCGATCACTGTCACTTGCAAAACACAACACACATAACTGTAGCGTTCGCAGAGACAGGCCTGATCCCTGCGACTCCAGTGCTGTAGGAGGTGATTTCACCACCACAGTTAAAAAAAAAAAGCAAATATGCCGAAGCATTGGGGCAGCAGGGGCGGAGGCGTGATTTTGCTCCTAATGCCGCGTACATACGGTCGAAATTCCGACGGAGGCTTGCCCGTGGAAAAGTCCGACCATGTGTGTGCGGCATAACTTTTTTGCTGGAGGATGCCCCCATGCTTCGGCATATATAAATGGTGCATGTATGCCCATCATTAGAAGTGGGTGGATGAAGGGCGGTATTCTAATGGTGGGCATACCCACCCGATCAATCTCTTTTTTCATTCAGCCAACTGGCTGCATGAAAAAAAAAGATTACAATACATGTCCAACAAGGACCAGCAACGTACTGGTATGTTGCTGGACTTTGAATGGTTATACCAGATTGATGCCTGCGGGTTTAGGTATCATCTTGGTATCATTCTTTTCAGCCAGTGGCCGGCTTTCATGTAAAAGCAATCCTAGTGGCTAATTAGCCTCTGGACTGCTTTTACAAGCAGTGGGAGGGAATGTCCCCCCCCCGGATATAAAAAGCGCCATTGGGAAATTGGGAAAGCATTTTATCAAACCGATCTTGGTGTGGTCAGATGCTTTGAGGGCAGAGGAAAGATCTAGGGTCTAGACTCCAGTTTTTTCAAAAAAAGAGTACCTGTCACTACCAATTGCTATCATAGGGGATATTTACATTCCCTGAGATAACAATAAAAATGATTAAAAAAAAATATGGAAGGAACAATTTAAAAATAAAATAAAAAAGCAAAATTAATAATAAAAAAAATAAAAAATAAAACATAAAAAATAAAGTACCCCTGTCCTGCCCTGCTCTTGCCCAATGGCGAACGCAAGCATCGGTCTAGCGTCATATGTAAACAGCAATTGCACCATGCATGTGAGGTATCACCGCGAAGGTCAGATCGAGGGCAGTAATTTTAGCAGTAGAGCTCCTCTGTAAATCTAACGGGGTAACCTGTAAAGGCTTTTAAAGGCTTTTAAAAATGTATGTAGTTTGTCGCCAATGCGCGTTTGTGCAAAATTTTAAAGCATGTCGTGTTTGGTATCTATGTACTCGGCCTAAGATCATTTTTTTATTTCATCAAACATTTGGGCAATATAGTGTGTTTTAGTGCATTAAAATTAAAAAAAGTGTATTTTTTCCCCAAAAAATGCGTTTGAAAAATCGCTGCGCAAATACTGTGTAGAAAAAAAAAATGCAACACCCACCATTTTATTCTGTAGGGCCTTTGCTTTAAAAATATATATAATGTTTGGGGGTTCAACATAATTTTCTTGCAAAAAAAAAATATGTTTTCATGTAAACAAAAAGTGTCAAAAGGGGCGTTGTCTTCAAGTGGTTAGAAGAGTGGATGTAAGCTTCCTAATGTGTATAAAATGCCAGAACAGTTCAAAACCCCCCCAAATGACCCCATTTTGGAAAGTAGACACCCCAAGCTATATACTGAGAGGCATGTCGAGTCCATGGAATATTTTATATGTTGACACAAGTTGCGGAAAAAAGATTTTTTCTTTTTTTTGCACAAAGTTGTCACTAAATGATATATTGCTCAAACATGCCATGGGCATATGTGGAATTACACCCCAAAATACATTCTGTTGCTTCTCCTGAGTACGGGGATACCACATGTGTGAGACTTTTTGGGAGCCTAGCCGCGTACGGGACCCCAAAAACCAGGCTTTCTAAGGGTGTAAATTTTTGATTTCACTTCTCACTGCCTATCACAGTTTCGGAGGCCATGGAATGCCCAGATGGCACAAACCCCCCCCAAATGACCCCATTTTGGAAAGTAGACACCCCAAGCTATTTGCTGAGAGGTATTGTGAGTATTTTGCAGATCTCGCTTTTTGTCACAAAGTTTTGAAAATTGAAAAAATAAAAAAATTCTTTCTTCATTTTCAAAAACAAATGAGAGCTGTTAAATACTCACCATGCCTCTCAGCAAACAGCTTGGGGTGTCTACTTTCCAAAATGGGGTCATTTGGGGGGGTTTTGTGCTATTTTGGCATTTTATGTCCTTCGAAACTGTGATAGGTAGTGAGGAGTGAAATCAAAAATTTGCGCCCTTAGAAATCCTGAAGGCGGTGCTTGGTTTCCGGGGTCCCGTACGTGGCTAGGCTCCTAAAAAGTCCCACACATGTGGTATCCCCGTACTCAGGAGAAGCAGCAGAATGTATTTTGGGGTGCAATTCCACATATAACCATGGCATGTGTGAGCATTATATCATTTAGTGACAACTTTTTGTATTTTTTTTTTTTTTGTCATTATTCAATCACTTGGGACAAAAAAAAAATATTCAATGGGCTCAACATGCCTCTCAGCAATTTCCTTGGGGTGTCTACTTTCCAAAATGGGGTCATTTGGGGGGGGGGGGTTTGTACTGCCCTGCCATTTTAGCACCTCAAGAAATGAGATAGGCAGTCATAAATTTAAAGCTGTGTAAATTCCAGAAAATGTACCCTAGTTTGTAAACGCTATAACTTTTGCGCAAACCAATAAATATACGCTTATTGACATTTTTTTACTAAAGACATGTGGCTGAATACATTTTGGCCTAAATGTATGACTAAAATTGAGTTTATTCGATTTTTCTTATAACAAAAAGTAGAAAATATAATTTTTTTTCAAAATTTTCGGTCTTTTTCCATTTATATCGCAAAAAATAAAAATCACAGAGGCAATCAAATACCATTAAAAGAAAGCTCTATTTGTGGGAAGAAAAGGACGCAAATTTTGTTTCGGTACAACATTGCATGTCCGCACAATTTACAGTTAAAGCAGCGCAGTGCAAAATTCTGAAATCACCTTTGGTCCTTTAGCTAACAAATGGTCCGGGGCTTAAGTGGTTAAGTTATTTCCCTATCCACATTTGTTTGCAGAGCACTTGCCATGCTCTTAACAACATTTTGCTGCCATTTGCAGCCCTCTAGCCCTTTCCATTACTTTTTTAGAGCCTTTTTAGTCCTTAGAAGTCCGGGTCCCTATTGACTTCAATGGGGTTCGGGTTCGGGTTAAAGTTCAGTCCCGAACCCGAACTTTTTTCCGAAGTTCGGCCGAACCCGAACATCCAGGTGTCCGCTCAACTCTAGTCACAATGCATCAACTCAACGCACTGAAACACACAGGTGTAAATGAGCCCTTAGGTACTAATGTTCTGTCTTTAACATAGAGGCTGATTAAATAAAGGATTCAACAGGACTAAATTCATGTTTACCTGTTTCATCTGCACATCACTGAATAACTGAATAAATCATTCACACAATTTAAATAATCACACACATAGGTTGGACTTGATGGACTTGTGTCTTTTTTCAACCTCACCTACTATGTAATTATGTAACTATGATGTGAATATTCTCGCCTAGTACATTAGCCTTAAGCCCCGTACACACGGTCAGACTTTTGCCCAACAAACTTTGTTTTAAGCAAGTTGGACCAACAATCCGACCGTGTGTACGCTCCATCGGACAAACTTTTTTTTCATTTGGTTTTGTTTTCATCAGACAAAAGTTGGGTCTGCAAACGGACAAACTTTTGCCCAACAAAAGTCAGATGGAGCAAAGTCCTACCGTTTGTACAGAATACCATAGGACTTTTGTCCGATGGACAAAACAACTAATGTTAAAATCAACCAACAATAGCAGAAGTTGACCAAAGGGTGGCGGTAAAGAGCAGAAAAGAGCAGAAAAACCATGGGGCTGATTTACAAAACGTTTGCGCCATGAGTATCGGCGCATCTGGGTGCACAATGGCTGTTTTGGTATTTACAAAACATTAGCGCCTGTAGTGCAGCCCTATTTGCCATTTACTATAGTGTTGTCGGCGGACGGGAGGAGGCGCTCAGTGCGCCACTATGGACCTGGCGTACAGCATGTTAAACTCTAAGGCCCCATGCACACAGGGCGTTTTTACAGCCGCGTTTTTTACAGCTTAAAAACGCCTGTCCATGTTTTGTAAACATTTTTTGACCTTTTAAAAAAAATAAATAAATCCCGGAGCTCAAAAACGCAAATCGCGGCGCTTTTGCACGTTTTTGCTGCGTTTTTTGCGCGTTTATGCGTGTTTAATAGCGTCGGGCGTTTTTGCAGCTCAAACCTGGAGCTCCAGAACGCACTGGAATTGGGTTTTTTTTGCAGCTGGAAAACGCCTATGCCACATGGAGCTCATAAAAGCTCTATGTGTGCATAAAACAATAGAATAACATGGATGGGCATTTTGCAGCTGTAAAAAACAACATCTAACGCTGCTGTTAGCAGCTGCAAAAACACCCTGTGTGCATGGGGCCTAAATATAAAGAAGCTGGAAGTGAGAATATAATGGGGGTGACATGGGGTGATGTGAGGAAGTGTAGGGACACCTGCCCAAATAACTAATATGCCCAAAATAGAGTGAGAAAGTAACTTTTTCAAAACCAGCCCGTTGCGCCGGCAAGTACGATTCGAGCTGCGGGAGGTTTTTTTGAGCTCAGCGCGGGAATTTCAATGGTTCAAATGCGCCGGGACACTGCGCTGCTCTGAACTTCCCAGTGCGCCTGCAAAATGACATTTCTAAAGGAAAAAAAGGCATTTAAAAGCACCCGCGGCTATAATGAATTGTCGGCTCCCGGCAATATAGAGAAAAGTCATTGAAAGTCTTTGATAAAAAATAAAAAAAAACGTGGGGGTTCCCCCAAATTCCATTACCAGGCCCTTCAGGTCTGGAATGGATATTAAGGGGAACTCCGCCGCAAATTTAAAAAAAAAATGGCGTGCGGTTCCCCCAAATATCCATACCAGGCCCTTCAGATCTGGTGTGGATTTTAAGGGGAAGTCCACCCCAAATTTTAAAAAAAAATGGCGTGGAGTCCCCCCAAAAATCCACACCAGACCATTTATCCGAGCACGTAACCTGGCCGGCCGCAGGGGAAGTGGGGGGACAAGAGAGTGCCCCCCCTCCTTCCTGAACCGTACCAGGCCACATGCCCTCAACATGGGGAGGATGTCCCCATGTTGATGGGGACAAGGGCCTCATCCCCACAACCCTTGCCTGGTGGTTGTGGGGGTCTGCGGGCGGGGGGCTTATCAGAATCTGGAAGCCCCCTTTAACAAAGGGGACCCCCAGATCCCACCCCCCCCCTGTGTGAAATGGTAATGGGGTACATTGTACCCCTACCATTTCACGAAGAAAGTGACAAAATGTAAAAAATTACAAGAGCCGGTTTTAGACAATTCCTTTATTAATGTCTTCTCCTTTCTTCCATCTTCTTCCTTCTTCTTCTTCCATCTTCTTCTTTTCTCCATTCGGGTTTCTTCCTCCATCTTCCTCTTCATCTTTATCTTCATCTTCCTTCTTCCTTCGGTCTTCTCGTCCGCATCTTGCTCCGGCTTCTTCTTTCTTCTTCGGCCGCTTCGTTTGAATTGGAGGTTCCCGCTGTGCGATGCTTCAGTTCTCCTCCTGGTCCGCTGCCACCCGGTGTCTCCGCCCCCTCTGACACCACGGAGAAAGTCCCCGTGAAATCCATGTGCATCAGAGGGGGGTGGGGTCACCGGGTGGCAGCGGACCCAGAGGTGAACTGAAGAACTGAAGCGTCGCACAGCGGGAACCTCCAATTCAAATGGAGCGGCCGAAGAAAGAAGAAGGGAAGACGCCGGAGCAAGATGCGGACGAGAAGACCGAAGGAAGAATGAAGATGAAGATAAAGATGAAGATGAAGAACAAGATGGAGGAAGAAACCCGAATGGAGAACAGAAGATGATGGAAGAAGAAGATGGAAGAAGAAGAAGAAGATGGAAGAAGATGGAAGAAAGGAAAAGACATTAATAAAGGAATTGTCAAAAACCGGCTCTTGTCATTTTTTTAATTTTTTCACTTTCTTTGTGAAATGGTAGGGGTACATTTGTACCCCATTACCATTTCACACAGGGGGGGGCGGGATCTGGGGGTCCCCTTTGTTAAAGGGGGCTTCCAGATTCCGATAAGCCCCCTGCCCGCAGACCCCCACAACCACCGGGCAAGGGTTGTGAGGATAAGGCCCTTGTCCCCATCAACATGGGGACATCCTCCCCATGTTGAGGGCATGTGGCCTGGTACGGTTCAGGAGGGAGGGGGGCCGCTCTCTCGTCCCCCCTCTTTTCCTGTGGCCTGCCAGGTTGCGTGCTCGGATAAGGGTCTGGTGTGGATTTTTGGGGGTACTCCACGCCATTTTTTTTTATTTGGGGTGGAGTTCCCCTTAAAATCCATACCAGATCTGAAGGGCCTGGTATGGATATTCGGGGGAACCGCACGCATTTTTTTTAAAATTTGTGGCAGAGTTCCCCTTAATATCCATTCCAGACCTGAAGGGCCTGGTAATTGAATTTGGGGGACCCCCACGCTTTTTTTTTTGTGTTATCAAAGACTTTCAATGACTTTTATCTGTATTGACGGGAACCAGCAATTCATTACAGCCGCGAGTACTTTTAAATGACTATTATTTTACTTTAGAAATGTCATTTTGCTCTCGAACTGTTATAAACATGTAAAACATGCGCTACTTTACAGGCATACTATAGACACCCCCGGGTATGATATTTAGGGCCAGTTCACACCGGATGCAGTGCAGTGCGTTTTTTTGATGCATGAAAAACGCAAAGAAAGTTGATCACGTTAATGCCAATGGCATAGGTCACACCACTGCAGTCCGTTCCAGTGCGTTTCATAAAGGAAAAAAAAAATTGGTCATGCTGCATTTTTTTAGGTACAGAACTGTACTGGACCGCAGTAAAACACATCAAAAATGCACCAAAGACGCACTGCAACACACTTGTCCTAAGTGAAAAGAGGGGGAAAAAAACACTGGACTGCATCAAAAACGCATCAAAAATGCACTGGAACACACTTGTCCTTCTCTTTGGTTAATAAAAAAGAGGGGTGAAAAAAAAGCACTGGACTGCATCAAAAACGTAACAAAAATGCACTGGAACGTGTCAAAAACGCGCATGCAAAAAAGCACCTGGAACGCATCCAGACTGCGTTTCTATGGTGTGAACTAGGGCCAGTTCACACCATAGAAACGCAATCCGGATGTGTTCCAGGTGCTTTTCTGCATGCACGTTTTTGATGCAGTCCAGTGCTTTTTTTTCACCCCTCTTTTTTATTAACCAAAGAGAAGGACACGTGTGTTCCAGTGCGTTTTTGGTGCATTTAGGTGTGTTCCTGTGCGTTTCAGTGCATTTATGATGCGTTTTGCTGCGTTCCAGTACAGTCCAGTGCAGGTAAAATGCAGCATGTTCTACTTTTTTTGGGGAACTGGAACGCACTGGAACAAACACTGTCATTTAGAACCATATAACCAACTTCCCATGCATTTTTGATGCATAAAAACGCAATGGACTGCATGTGGTGTGAAATGGCCCTTAAGCAATTTGGCATATTTAAAGGCACTTCTCTTTGTTTTTTTTTTGGTGTTGTCCAAATTGGGCACATTGATAGATGTCCCTTAGGGAGGGACCTGGGCCCCCATTTTAAGGCCAATAACTAGAAGAAAAGCCAGCCAAGTGGGGACTAGCAAAATTAACAAGTCGGTTCCCATAGACTGCAATGGTATTTGTTGGTAAGTGGGGGGGGGGGTGATTGTCCCATCCCTAATTTTGTAGCATGCTGGATGATGTGCTTAATTTTGGATGGGGGGGTTATTTTCTGCTAGCTGCATTTGAGTTCTTCTGAGCATGCCCAGCCTGTTAGATTTTTTTTGGTGCTTTTTGTGTGTGAACAGCACCTGGATATTTCGGGGCATGTTCAGAGATTGTTTTTATGGGTTAGTAATTGAAGGACATCCTTAACAGGTGTAGCCACTTTGAAGTTCAGTCTCTACATTGGGTGAACTTGCATTTTGGGTGTTTCATGGACTGTGCATGTGTTTTCAATTGCCTCATTAGCTCACAAACATAGGTTATATAAAGCTCACAGTTAAGATTCCCTCTCTTGCCCTGAAAAGAGGGGTGTGTGTGTGTGTGTTGGCAAAATGTACATTTTGGTGTCCTTATCGAGTTTGTAACACATGCATTTTATTTGTTATGTCTTTGCAAAACAGGTGTTTGGTTTATTTTGTGGATTGTATTTTTTTGTGTGGTGGAGATATGTTCCCCTGAAATAATTGTTTGTTCACTTTGATTTAATTGTCTGTGCTGCACTATTTAGCCAAATCTTTATCAAAATGTTGTGAGTCTGTAACTGTTTCAAATTGACCCTGTTTTTTATTTTTTTATTTCTTATTCTTTGTTTTGTTGACCAATAAAATTTGATGCAAAGTTTTGAGGTTTGTTTTGCGTTTTCTTTGCAACAAATGTGACAGCTGATTGGCGTGTCAAAACAACAGGTGTGATTTGTCTACCCTGGTGCCTTCATGCTAGCATATGCATGTATTGTATTGTGTGCTGCCATGGAGAGTCACCAGGAAATGAAAAATACAGAGCGGTAAGTATTCAATTTTCCTTTTTTACTGCAGTGGTTCTCAGCCTCAGTCCTCAAGTACCCCCAACAGGACATGTTTTGTGAATTTATCTCATGGAGAATTGCTGTCCAAAATACCAAACCATTGACTGTGATTTAAAGCACATGTGCAAGATGAAGGAAAACCTGCAAACATGGCCTGTTGGGGGTACTTGAGAAGCACTGATTTAGAGCACTGCACTTAAAAATAGCTCAAGGCAATACAATTCTAATTGTGGGCATTTTGAGGGAAACAAAGTAAGTGTTAGAACCCCTGCTTGTGTTTTTTTTTTTTTTTTAAAGGTTGGGCTTTGTGTCCCCTTGTAGTAAAATTGGCTTCACTTCCTGTCACACAGCTAAACAGGAAGTGAAGGTAAAACCCTACTGTGACAGGGGGGTCACTTTGGACACAGGGTGAGCCAGGAAATAATGGACATTAAGAAATATATCTTGGACTACCTAAAATGGGTCTGTAATATTTATCCACCATATTCCCAAGGATATCTGTAAAGGACTATTTACTTATTCTGAACTCAACAGGTTAATTGAGAGATACTGAGGTGTTCAGCCTCAATCACCTGTCTGCCTAGTGTAATGCTAATGAATTCCAGCTTCTAGAAGACCTGTTCATTGTTTGTAGTGATGTGGATTGGGGAAATTAAGTGTGTCCTTGTGCGTATTGTAAAGTAACAGACAGTCTGGTGAATATAAAGGTCATGCATAGTTATTTAAACATAAAGGGGATTAGAACCTGTTGTCTCCTAGCAGACGTCAAAATAATGTGTATTGAGTCTTGTTATGTTGTGGGTGGAGCTGGACCATTGTTCATTTTAGGTTAATGCAGTATTGGATGGGTATAAAAGTTACAATGTTTTTCTCAATAAAATCATTAGATCCTAGGAAGATACAGAGTGCGTCTCGTTCTTCCAGAAGGATTAATTCCTATGGGAAGGGGTCGTCTGACTGTGGAGGATCGACAGTGAATTTGTGTCCAGGAGAGGGAAGAGATCTGAACGGCGTTACCCCCTTTCGTATTTGGGGTGCCGTTACATTGGTTGGCAGCAGCGGGATTTTCCCTCCAGTTCCTGGGACACTCCAAGCCACCACAGTGAATGACCAGCTATGCAGCCTGCAGGAAAGCCACGCTGAAGGACCTACTTGAGAGCTGTGAAGGGACCAGTGGGACAAAGAACAAGGCCACCTTGATCAGGGAGCTAGCCGAGATGGACCAGAGAGACGGTGATGTTTCAGCAACGAGTGCGACAGCGGTTGGCATTATATGGTGCTAACCCATCAGAGACCGCCATACAGGAAGCCATTAGAGGCATCAAGCTGCAGGATGCGCGACAAAAGAGAGAACTAGAGTGGCAACAGGAGTGGAGAATGGCGGTAATACGACAATCGGAGATCGCTTACAGACAGCTGCTAGAATCTGCTCAGCAGCAGGGTGGTGCTACCTTTGGCTGGGACTATCAGGAAATACCAGTGGACAACTCTGAAATCCTGGCTGAAGAATCGGCAGTGGAAAATCTGAAGATTGCCATCCCTAAAGCCGAAGTGGATGATATGGAGTTCCAGGGAGCTAGCCTGGCTGAAGAATCGGCAGTGGAAAATCTAAAGATTGCCAGCCCTAAAGCCGAAGTGGATGATATGGAATTCCAGGGAGCTAGGGCAGTTGGCTCATCTCCCCAGCCACAGATTACAGAAGGTATGGACTTAAGGGACTGTTCAGAGGATGTTAGGGATTATGCATCGCCTGCCCAAGTACTGACAGCAGGACAGAGTACTGCAGACCCCTGCTCTACACCGTGGCAGTTTTGGAGGCCCGAGGTGAGAAGGTGATGGTTCCCTTTCCCAGGGGATTTCAGAGATGCAGGGGGAGAAGCAGCTCTTTTCCCTCCCCAACAGTTAGCCAGAGCAGATGGTGTGGAGTCCCCAGCAGAAGTGCTGGCAACAGGGCAGAGTGATACCAACCTTTGCCCAGCACTGGAAACAACTGTGGAGTTTCAGGGAGCTGGGGCAGTTGGCCCATCTCTCCAGCAACAAGCTGAGGCGGTAAAGCTTTTACCCCCAGCTGAATCACTGGCAGCAGGGCAGAATGCTACTGGCCGCTGCACACAACTGCCACTTGAGCGGATATCGGTGGATGGGACTGCGGTCTCCACTCACAGCAACCCAGCACAAGAGCTGGCAACAGAGCAGAGTGCCGCGGGCCTCTGCTCTCAACTAACAGAAGAAGGAGTTCCTGTGGTACCGGATGGGACTTTGGTCCTCACTAACCAACCCCAGAAAATGGTGTGACACTGAGACAGGAGGATGTCAGCCTTGCTTTGCAAGCACTGGGGGATTTTCACCTACCACAAGTGGAGGGGACTTCAGTCTCCACTTGTATACCCCAGGGATGTTGGGCAGTCGGCCCGGATCCCCAACAGCATGACGGACTGAGCCCAGTCACCCTGTCTTCTCCCCAGTGGCGGGTATGTTCTCTGAGAGAGGCAGAGGTTGGCTGGGTAGGTGATGCTCTGTTTGGAGCAATTTGTTTGGGGTACTGTGTGGATACCGGCATTAGAAGAATGGACCTATGGACTAACTTCGGAGTCAACCCGTCTGGGGTCACCTCCTGTGTTGGTCTCCTGCCGAAAGGGGAGATGTGTGACAGGGGGGTCACTTTGGACACAGGGTGAGCCAGGAAATAATGGACATTAAGAAATATATCTTGGACTACCTAAAATGGGTCTCTAATATTTATCCACCATATTCCCAAGGATATCTGTAAAGGACTATTTACTTATTCTGAACTCAACAGGTTAATTGAGAGATACTGAGGTGTTCAGCCTCAATCACCTGTCTGCCTAGTGTAATGCTAATGAATTCCAGCTTCTAGAAGACCTGTTCATGGTTTGTGGTGATGTGGATTGGGGAAATTAAGTGTGTCCTTGTGCGTGTTGTAAAGTAACAGACAGTCTGGTGAATATAAAGGTCATGCATAGTTATTTAAACATAAAGGGGATTAGAACCTGTTGTCTCCTAGCAGACGTCAAAATAATGTGTATTGAGTCTTGTTATGTTGTGGGTGGAGCTGGACCATTGTTCATTTTAGGTTAATGCAGTATTGGATGGGTATAAAAGTTACAATGTTTTTCTCAATAAAATCATTCGATCCTAGGAAGATACAGAGTGCGTCTCGTTCTTCCAGAAGGATTAATTCCTATGGGAAGGGGTCGTCTGACTGTGGAGGATCGACAGTGAATTTGTGTCCAGGAGAGGGAAGATATCTAAACGGCGTTACCCCCTTTCGTATTTGGGGTGCCGTTACACCTACCAATGTATTTTCTTGGGGACACACAGATCAATCTAACTAGTGTCCCCATTAAGCAAATTGCACTCTAGGACTTTGTTGTGTACACCCCAAATCATTGGGTAGTTTGGGGTTTAGTAAAGACAAAGCCACTCTGCAGTAATAGTGTAGCTGCTGAAAATCTGAGGGATCACTGGTGATTGTAACATCCAATCATGTAAAAGCAAAGATTGTGTTTTTTTTGTTTGCTTGCATTTCCCTTTCGGATATCCAGCAAGTGCACTTGTAGTGCAAAGTAGATTTGCCTTTATTAAATAAACCCCAAAGTCCAAAAAACCTAATAATTTGGGGTGTAACCCGCAAAATGCTGGAGTGCAATGCACATAATGGGGAAAGTATTTAGATTGACCTGTGTGTCCCCAAGGAAAGACATTGGTAGGGATTTCCCCTCACTTCCTGTGTGGCTATGTGACAGGAAGTGAATTATTTGGAAGGATAAAGTGGCCAAATTTGGGAGTTGTCTTCACCCTATCAGGGGTGCAGACATCCCCAAAAACTGTCTAGACTTCTAATCCCTCTGCACTCTATCCCCAAGCAAAAATAAGAAAGGATTTCATTTAGTTTAACTTTGCAAAGACACATTCCTAAGTTGAATTGTGATGCATGTCAATGGCCCATTTAGACCCTCTTTAATCACTTGAGATCAGCGCTATAACTGATCGCCAGCCACAGCACGGTCCTCAATTGCCGGGAGTCCGTCAAACGTCGTCCCCTTCACGCGCGCTGTGGTCACCGAGTCACTGAGACTCGGGTGATGACAGATCCAAGTAAGGGGCTGATCCCTGCCCTTTACCATGTGATCAGCTGTCAGCCAATGACAGCTGATCATGTGATGTAAACAAAAGCTGGGTAATGGTTTTTGTTTTCTCCTTGTGCTGACAGCGTGAGCATAAAAAAAGGCAATCACCGGCTTATGTGCAAGGGACATCGGACCCGAAGAGGAAGAGGCAATGCTGCGTCATCTGTGACAATCCGTAGCCAGTGCCACCTATCAATGCCCACCACTGCTGCCAATCAGTGCCACCTAGCAGTGCTGCCTATCAGTGCCCATCACTGCCAACTATCATTGCCACCTAGCAGTGCCACTTCTCAATGCCCACCAGTGCCAACTTGCAATGCCACCTCTCAGTGCCCACCCTTGCCAACTTATCGTTGCCCATCAGTGCAGCCCATCAGTGCAGTCTCATCAGTGTACATCAATGAAGGAGTAAAATTACCTTTTGTCTAAATTTTCGAAATATTAACCACTTTCCTACCGCCCACCGTCAAATGACATCCTTGGCTTTGTGTGGTGACATCTGAATGATGCCTGCAGTTGCAGGCATCATTCAGATATCATTCTTTTCAGCCGGCGATTCAGTGCACGATAAAAACAATCATAGCGGCAGTTCCACCGCTTGATCGTTCTTATAGGCGGCGGGAGGGGACGTCCCCCCTCCCGCCGCCATCCGGTGCTTCTCCGGGCTCTCCCGTGCCATCTGGGGCTCGGAGAACGAATTGGCCGGCGCCGGATGGGAAGCATAGCGATGAATGGGGACCAGATGGTCACCAGTCATCTCTATGACCGACGGAGGCCAGGGAGCTCGGCTGTCAGCATGAGATTGGTGAATTTTTTGGACCGATCTTATGCTTTCCAGCCTGGAGGAGAGATGTGGGGTCTTATTGACCTTGCATCTCTCCATAAAGAGGACCTGTCACAATAGATTCCTATTACAAGGGATGTTTACATTCCTTGTAATAGGAAAAAAAGTGATCCAAAAAACAAAAAAGGTAAAAAAAGAGTAAGAAATACAAAAAAGGAAAAAACAAAAATAAAAACAATCCAAAAAAAAAACACCCATGTCCCCATGCTCGCGCTCATAAGCGAACACACACGTAAGTCCCGCCCACATATGTAAACGCCGTTCAAACCACACATGTGAGGTATTGCTGCGTGCGTTAGAACGAGTGCAACAGTTCTAGCACTAGACCTCCTCTGTAATGCCAAAATGGTAACGTGTAAAAAAATTTAAAGCATCGCCTAGGGAGATTTTTAAGTACTCAAGTTTGGTGTTATTCCATGAGTGTGCGCAATTTTAAAGCGTGACATGTTAGGTATCTATTTACTCAGCATAACAACATCTTTCACATTATCCCTAAAAATTGGGCTAAATTTACTGTTTTGTAATTTTTTTTACATTCATGAAACCATTTATTTCCCAAAAAAAAGGCGTTTGAAAAAATTTTCCGCAAATACCGAGCAAGATAAAAATTTGCAATGACCGCCATCTTATTCCCTAGGGTGTCTGCTAAAAAAACATATATAATGTTTGGGGTTTTGAAGTAATTTTATAGCCATAAATGTATGATTTTTACATGAAGGAAGGAAGTGCCAGAATAGGCCCAGTGCTGAAGTGGTTAAAATATAAAAAAAAATGTTTTAACTCGGTCTTTTGTATTTATATAAAAAAACAAAACAAAACACAGAGGTGATCAAATAGCACCAAAAGAACGCCCTATTTGTGTGCCAAAAAATAATACATTTTCATTGGGTTACAGTGTTGTATGAGCGCGCAATTGTCATTCAAAGTACATCAGCACTGAAATGTGAAAATTGGTCTGGGCAGGAAGGGGATTTAAGTGGCCAGTGTGCAAGTGGTTAATATAAGGCTACATGCACATGGACGTTTTTCAAGCCGCTTGTTTGAGCGTTTTTTGCAGCTTAAAAACGTCTCTCCATGTTAGCCTATGGCCTCATGGCCACCATGGCTTTTTTGAGCTGTAAATGGCATAGGTGTTTTTAGGCCCCATGTACACGGGACGCTGGTGCAAAGTGTTCAGAACTAAGTTTGAAAGCGGCGTTTAGAAAGGCGCGCTTTGTGGCGTTTGCATGCCGCGTTTTACCAGATTTGCATCTATACGCGTTTAGTTAGGAAACATGATAAGGAGCCGCCCTAAGCTACAAAAAACGGAAAATTGTATCATACTTAACAGTAATTTTCCTTTCCTGGTGCCTATCCATGGCAGCATACCTGTGATAGAGCTCCGCCTCAACTCCTCCTTCAGGACTAGTGAATAGCATAAATTAAAGGCATAGTCCCTCCCCCAACATTCTCTGTAATATAGAATACCAAGGGTGGGAGCGTATGCTGCCATGGATAGGCACCAGGAAAGGAAAATTACTGGTAAGTATGATACAATTTTCTGTTTTCCTGGTGCCTCCATGGCAGCATACCTGTGATAAATAACTAGCTGACATGGGTGGGATAATTGCTTAACAATAAATGTTTAATTAGAAGAGGACATAGCAGCCTGAACTGCCCTCCTTCCAAACTCAACAGTCGTGAGCACTCCTGGATCAATATGGTAGTGTCTGAGGAACGTATGGTGAGAAGACTAGGTGGCGGCCCTGCACACCATCTCCAACGAAACATTAGCCCTTGCTGCCCAGGAAGCTGAGACTGCCCTTGTGGAATGAGCATTCACTCGGGATGGAGGCTCCATATTCTTCACCCTGTAGGCCTTCTGGATTAACTTTACAACCAAAGATGCCAGAGTTCTGATGGAAGCTTCTTTGCCCCTGAACGGTACGATGAAAAGTCTCTCAGAATTTCTGAAGGGGCCGGTGGCTTCTAGGTAGGCCCTGAGCACTCTGGATACTTCCAGTTTGTGACAAGACTCTGAATCCGTGTCTGTAAACACTGGTAGTGCCCAGGGTTCCAACAGGTGGCTTGGAGTAGCAACCTTTGGTGTGAACCCTCGAAGGGGACGAAGTTCCACTCTGTCTGGGAAGAAAGAGATGTGGTCGTCACCTATCCCTAAAGAGTGAAGTTCTGAGATTCTTCTGCCAGATGTAATTGCTAGCAGGAAAGCCGTCTTTAGTGTCAGGTTCCATATTGTTACTTGTTCCACTGGAGCAAAGGGATGGTCAGATAGAACTTCCAGGACTAGGGACAGATCCCACTTCAGAAATGATCATCTGACAGGACGGCGAATCTTCAATATACCTCTGAGGAAAGTGACTACTGAAAGATCCTCCGCCCATCTCTTATTTGTTGCAGCAGAGATTGCTGCTACCTGCACTTTGAGAGAGCTCAGACCAAGTCCCAGATCAAGTCCTGTCTGAAGGAATCCTAGAACATGAGATGTAGAAGGAAGGATTGGATCAAATCCATTCCCGGAAACAAATTACAAGAACTTGTCCCATATTTTTGCATATATGGCATTAGTTGCAGGCTTCCTAGCTTTTAGAAGGGTTGATATGACTCCTGGAGAACACCCTAGGGACTCGAACCTTCACCTCTCAACCTCCAGATTCCAAGATTCAACTTCTGAGGGTTTGGATGAACTAGACTGCCCTGCGACAGAAGTTGAGGGAAAGGAGGGATCTTGATTGGAGAGCCCACACTGAGGCGCAATACGGAAGTACTGCCACCACCTGGACTGGCTCCCTGAGGAGCCTCAGGAGGAATTTGAATATTAATGGCCTGGGAGGAAAGGCATATGCCGTGGTGAACCTCCAGGGACATGACAGGGCATCCACTGCCTCGGCTTGTGGATGCGGCAGCCGAGAGAAGAACCTGTCCAGCTTGGCGTTCTTCGGGGAGGTGAACAGATCTACCTGAGGGGGATCCTATATGTTGGCAATCTAAAAGGAAGACATGGGGGTGGAGAGCCCACTCGTTGTTCTCCAGGAAGTTTCTGGATAACGTGTCTGCTTCCGTGTTCAACCTGCCTGGCAGATACATCGCTCTGAGGTCCAGGAGGTTCTGCTCCGCCCAGAGCATGATCGGCTCTACCTCCTTGAGGAGTGACCTGCTGCGAGTGCCTCCCTGATTCTGTAGATAAACGACAGCTGCCCTGTTGTCTAGGCGTAGGAGTATTCTCTGGCCTCTGATTTGGGGTGCCAAAGAGGTCAGTACCAAGAAGGCTGCCCTCATCTCCAAGATGTTTGATACCACTCCCTGGGTGGTGCATGACCATCTCCCCTGTATTCTGGTTTGCCCACAATGGGCTCCCCAGCCCTGTCTGCTTGCATCGGACGTAATTGTGATCCAAGGAAGGGAGCCCAGGTGATGAGGCTTGGAAAGGTTTTCCGGAACTGTCCACCAGTGAAGGCTCCTGCGCATTTTCCCCATCAGCAGGATCGTCTGAGATAGTCGTTGTTTCCTCCACTGCGCCAAGAAACCAGTCTGGAAATACCTCAAGTGCCAATGTGCCCAAGGAACCATGGGTATACAGGAAGACATTGTGCCAATGAGGCTCAGGCATTGTGAAGCCGTCAGATACGGGCTCCGAATGACTTTGATCATTCTCTGGATGACAATCCTTGCCTTCGGCGGTGGTAATGACACTGTCCAGTCCTGAGTGTCGAACATTCCGCGTAGATTATCTGCTGTGTTGGCGTTAGTTGACTCTTGTCGGAATTCACCAGCCACCCTAGCTCTTTTTAGGGACTGTAGAAGAATGTCCCGGTTACATACCAACTGATCCGGATTGCTTGCTAGGAGTAGGATGTCGTCCAAGTAGTGGTACATCCTCAAGCCCCTCTCCCGCAGGGGAACCAAAGCAGATATTAGTATCTTGATGAACACCCTGGGAGAGGTGCACAGACCGAAAGGCAGGGCTTGAAACTGTAGGTGGGTCCGTGACACTGAAAATCTCAGGTATTTTTGAAATGCAGGTAGAATTGGAACATGTAGGTACGCATCCTGCAGATCGACCGAAATCATCCAATCTGATGGCTGGACTGTCTGAATAATCGTCTGCAGGGACTCCATTTTGATGCTTTCGGGGCGGATATACCGGTTGAGTCTCTTTAGGTCTATCACAGGCCTCCACCCACCTGTCCTCTTTGGGACCAGAAATAGGGTGGAGTAAAAGCCTGTGAAGCGCTCTGCCAAGGGAACCGGAACAGCCGCCCCCTGAAGCTGGAGTGACGTTAGGAAGTTTTTCAGAGCTTGAGCCTTCAGTGGAGAGGATGGAATCTCTGTTCCTTTGAAAGAGTTCCGAGGTGGGGGGTGAGAAAAATTCCAAAAGTGCCCCCATTGAATTGTTGACAGAACTCAGGGGTCGTGGCAGTGGGTGGCCCAGACTGGGGTAAAAAACTTTAGCCTGGCTCCCACCGGGAGTGCCTGGGCTACTCTGGCGTAAAAAAACCCAAAAAGACTGCTTCTGCTCCTGTGGAGCCGGAAGGGCTTTCATCTTCCTGTTCAAAAAGGATCCATGAGTACCTTTCCAAGGTCTTTTGTTGTCTCTGGGCTGTCTCGACTGCCTAAAATCCCTTGGGTTTGACTGGCGGAACCTAGAGGAACCACCTCTGAATCTTCGCATACTTCTGTCCTGTGGAAGCATACCAGACTTCCCTCCTGACAGCCTAGAGATGGCTTTATCCATTTTGTCTCCGAATAGTGCTTTCCCATCAAACGGGATTTTGCACCAATTTTGTTTGGAAGATAAATCAGCCGTCCAGGGTTTCAGCCACAAGGCCCTCTTCGCCATCACTGAATGCAACATGGATTTTGCCGAGCACCTGATCGTGTCAATGGCCGCTACGCAGACAAAGTCTGCCGACAATCTAAGCTCTTCTAAGGCCTTAATTATATCCTCCATGGGGACATCCTGACGCAAAGCCGTCTCAATATTATCTGTCCAAGATCTTATGGCATTTGATACTGATGTGAGGGCAATAGCTGGCTTACATGCTGCTTCTGCGGCTAAGTAGCTCCTCTTCAGCTCCAGGTCGATTCGCCTGTCTAGAGGGTCTTTGAAGGAAGCGGAATCCTCCATTGGCAAAGTTATATTTTTTGCAAGTTGCACCACCGACGCGTCTACCACTGGCATGGAGTTTGGTGACTGCGTTACCGACTCTGGTAAGGGGTATATAGTTTATTGAACCAACCATTCCTTCTGAATGACTTGACTAATCTCGCCCATCTGAGGAATGGGAAGTAGCTTGTAGACTCTTGGGGAGGCTATTCTGCGTCTTTCCAGGCGATTGCAGTTTTGACTGCCTGGATGAATGGCTTTACCAAGGAGAGACTGAAGCCAGAAGGTTCTGACTCTTCTCAAGAGTCCCCTGAAGAGTCTTCGGGTGGTGAATCTCTAGCTGGTCGGCCTGACGGCGGCAGAGGTATACTGACTGCTGACGGACCAGGGAGATTAGGTTCTATATCCTGAACCTGGGATATCTGCTGAAGTGGTTGAGCGGGGACGAAGCCAAAAGCTCAGAGAAGGAGTCCTTTATTGTTCGCTTGAGCAGATCTACAGCGTGCTGATTTTCTAGCTCGCGGTTGGACGCATAGTCCGTAAAACAGTCCTTACAGACCACTCTGTCTGGTAGTGGTGTAGCCCCACATGTCCAGCATTTCTCTTTCTATAGGTCCTAGGAGAGGGGGACCGATCATGTCCTCTGGATCTTGACCTCTCTGATCTACGACGTGAAGAATGGGACCTACGCCCTGATGAGCGGGACCCCTTGGAGTGGGTAGGGCTACGATGTAAGGAACTCACGCTAGACCAGTGAGCGCACTTTTTTTTATTTTTTTTATACTCACGTATAGTTGGTCACATACCTAATAGAAGTGTGAGGATCTTTGCTGCGAGATGAATGACTCATTGCGGAGTTGGGCACAAGGATCAGCTCCGGAAATATAGTAAGAAAGGGAAAGAATCAGGAGTTTTTGGCGTCACTTTTTTTTCATTTTTTTTTTAAACAAACATTTTTATATCGTCATCTTTTTTTATTTTTTATTTTATTTTTTAAACATAAACATTTTTATATCGTAATCTTTTCTTTTTTTAAAAAAAAACATAAACATTTTTGATCGGCAACATTTTTTTTTTTTTGAGAAAATAAAAAAGTACCTACCACAAAGCAGCATCAGAGAGACCTAGCAGGGCACAGCTGAGGAGACTCTAACAGCAATCCCTGAATCTGAACCTAAATAGGCTCAAGGTGCGTGGGCTAATCCCATAAACCACCATTTGGAATTGATTGAAAAAAAAGGGCAAATCTAGCCTTCTTTCCAGAATCCAAGATGGCTGCCACTGAACCAAGCGACCGTGCATGGGCACGTGCAGAAGATCCAGCGTCGCCCAGTACAGAGAGCCGAGAAACTACGGCTCTGTATCACTCTCGAATCGCGCATGCGCAGACGGCGGGGAGGACGCCGTGCCATGACACTCTCCTACCTGGCGGGACATACAGAGCACCTGTAGCCCCCCCCCCCCGAACCCGTAAATAAGCACCACAATGTTGTTGCACAGAGAGACACCTGCCCTATCCAGTGGCACAGTTTTAAAGGAACAAAAAAGTAAGACAATAATCATTTTGAAGGCGCCGAACAAGCAAAGGAAAGGGGGAGGGGAGGGGAAGAGAGGAAAAGAAAGGGGAAAAACACAAATGCCTGTAATAAAAAATGGAAACCACCAGCCTGGGAAGATGGAGCTGATCCTTTTGCGACTTCCACTGCAATCATCATGGATGTGATAGCAGACTGCGTTCCTGTGAGGAAACTCTGCGAAATGACCCCAACAGATCCACAGAGGGGTTCCCAGTCTTATCAGCGCTGTGAGCGGCCCAAGAACAGGGACTGCGCACGGGAAAGGCTAAACCCGGCGGACGCTGCCGACTGCAGAGGTATGGACATACTGCTACTCTTCACCAGCACAAGAAGGTATGAGGAAAAAAAGGAGAATGTTGGGGGAGGGACTATGCCTTTAATTTATGCTATTCACTAGTCCTGAAGGAGGAGTCGAGGCAGAGCTCTATCACAGGTATGCTGCCATGGAGTCACCAGGAAACAGTATTATTAACGATTTCAGCTATTTTTGGAGACCAGAGTGAGTATCAGCAGCTGAGAGAGCAGCAGTGTAGTTGTATTTAGCGTGTCACTTGCCACGTCACTTGCCCCAAGTTGTGGATTGTCCACTTGCCACGTCAGCTGCCCCAAGTTGTGGATTGTCCACTTGCCACGTCACCTGCCCCAAGTTGTGGATTGTCCACAATGCAATGGAAGCAATTGCATTATTGTTTTGATATACCGGTATATATATATTTTTAATGGTTTTTCCTCATTTGCCCTAATTTTTGAGTTTATCAATGTAAAAAAATAGGTCACCTTTAAAAACGCTTCTAAACTAAAATGCGTCTAAACGCCGGTACCGCGTCTGAAACGTGGAAATCTTTGGCATCTGAAGGCATTTTTAGACTTTGTGAAAAACGAGTTTAAACGCAACTGCAGATTTTTTTTTCAAGGCCAAAGTGTTTTGGATGTAAGGGAATTCAATGGACCCGCATCCAAAACGCAAGTACCGCGAATTTGCGGCAATTTTTTTTTAACCTGCTTATAGCTGGTTGTTAAAGGAAATGTAAAAGAAATAAACATTGCCGGCTCTAAAAAAAAAAAAAAACAGCGTGGGGTCCCCCCCCCTAGGTCCATACCAGGCCCTTGGGCCTAGTATGGATTCAAAGGGGACCCCCCCACCAAAATGAAAAAAAAATGGCGTGGGGGTCCCCCCAAAATCCATACCAGGCCCTTCAGGTCTGGTATGGATTTTAATGAGAACCCCCGCCAAACTTAAAAAAAAAATAGCGTGGGGGTCCCCCTATAAATCCATACCAGGCCCTTCAGGTCTGGTATGGATTTTAAGGGGAACCCCGCCAAATTTTAAAAAAAAGCGTGGGGGTCCCCCTAAAAATCCACACCAGACCCTTTATCCGAGCACGCAACCTGGTAGGCCGCAGGGGAAGAGGTGGGGTCGAGAGAGCGGCCCCCCTCCCTCCTGAACCGTACCAGGCCACATGCCCTCAACATGGGGAGGATGTCCCCATGTTGATGGGGACAAGGGCCTCTTCCCGACAACCCTGGCCATTGGTTGTCGGGGTCTGCGGGCTGGGGGCTTATCGGAATCTGGGAGCCCCCTTTAATAAGGGGGCCCCCAGATCCCGGCCCCCCACCCTATGTGAATGAGTATGGGGTACATCGTACCCCTACCCATTCACCTGGTGGCAATTTTTTTTTATAAAAAACAAAACACAGGTTTTTAAAGTAATTTATTAGGCAGCTCCGGGGGTCTTCCTGCCGGGCGCCCCGCTATCTTCTTCCAGCTCTTTTGCTAGCGGGGTCCCGGGCTTCCTCGTCTTCTTCGGGGTCTTCCTGCCGGGCGCCCCGCTATCTTCTTCAAGCTCTTTTGCTAGCGGGGTCCCGGGGTTCCTCGTCGTCTTTCTGCCGGGCGCCCCGCTATCTTCTTCCAGCTCTTTTGCTAGCGGGGGTCCCAGGCTTCGTCGTCACCTTCTTTCGACTTCGGGGGTGTCTTGTTCTGTTCTCCGGTGTCGTCTCTGCGCTCTCCGGTTCTTCTCCCGCTCTCCGGTGCCTTCTCCACGATCTCCGGTTCTTCTCCCGCTCTCCGGTGCCTTCTCCACGATCTCCGGTTCTTTCTGCCTTCTGCCGGGCGCCCCGCTATCTTCTACCAGCTCTTTTGCTAGCGGGAGCCGGTCTTCATCGTCGCCTTCTTCCCTCTTCTCTTCGCCCGATGTTGCCTCGTCGCTGTCCGCCGTTACAATGCTCTGGCAGCGGAGCGCGGCCACTTATATTGGCATGGGCGTGGTCACCGGGTGATGCCACCGCTGACCCCGCCCCCCGTATGATGTCACAGTCCCGAGGAATGATGGGACTGTGACGTGCTACGGGGGCGGGGTCAGCGGTGGCATCACCCGGTGACCACGCCCATGCCAATATAAGTGGCCGCGCTCCGCTGCCTGAGCATTGTAACGGCGGACAGCGACGAGGCAACATCGGGCGAAGAGAAGAGGGAAGAAGGCGTCGATGAAGACCGGCCCCCGCTAGCAAAAGAGCTGGCAGAAGATAGCGGGGCACCCGGCAGAAGGCAGAAAGAACCGGAGATCGTCGAGAAGGCACCGGAGAGCGCGGAGACAACACCGTAGAACAGAACAAGAGACCCCCGAAGTCGGAAGAAGGCGTCAACGAAGCCCGGGACCCCGCTGGCAAAAGAGCTGGAAGAACATAGCGGGGCGCCCGGCATAAAGACCCCAGAAGACGACGAGGAAGCCCGGGACCCCGCTAGCAAAAGAGCTGGAAGAAGATAGCGGGGCGCCCGGCAGGAAGACCCCCGGAGCTGCCTAATAAATTACTTTAAAAACCTGTGTTGTGTTTTTTATTGACTTTTTTTCCACCAGGTGAATGGGTAGGGGTACGATGTACCCCATACTCATTCACATAGGGGGGGCGGTATCTGGGGGCCCCCTTATTAAAGGGGGCTCCTGGATTCCGAAAAGCCCGCCGCCCGCAGACCCCGACAACCAACGGCCAGGGTTGTCGGGAAGAGGCCCTTGTCCCCATCAACATGGGGGAAGGGTGCTTTGGGGTGGGGGGGGCCGCAGGTCGCCCCCCTGCCCCAAAGCACCCACCCCCCCATGTTGAGGACATGCGGCCTGGTACGGTTCAGGAGGGAGGGGGGCCGCTCTCATCCCCCCCTCTTCCCCTGCGGCCTGCCAGGTTGTGTGCTCGGATAATGGTCTGGTATGGATTTGGGGGGGGGACCCCACGCCGTTTTTTCGGCTTAGGGGGTTTCCCTTTAAATCCATACCAGACCTAAGGGTCTGGTATGGATTTTGGGGGGGACCCCCACGCCGTTTTTTTGGCTTAGGGGGTTCCCCTTAAAATCCATACCAGACCTAAGGGCCTGGTATGCTCCTGGAGGGGAACCCCCACGCCGTTTTTTTCATTAAAATTCGGCGTGGAGTTCCCCTTCATGATTCATACCAAACACGGGACAGCGAGGCTGCCGAGAACCAGCGCGATGCCATCGCGCTGGAGACATTCTCGGCCAGCTAGTCGCCTCTAGGACACGACTTGAGCGGCTGCTTCACGCGCTCAGGTCGTGTCCAAGTTGCCTCGCAAAGTCGCGCTGTCCCTGTGTCAGCCGGCACACGAGTCGCCCTGCGAGTCGGATCCACTTCATCCGACTTCCCGGGCGACCTCTTTTCAAATCAATGGGCTCCCATAGGGAACCATTCATTTTCAATAGAGCGCCGCTGACATTTGTATTTACTATAACAGTGCGCCGCTGTGAGCCGCTGGTTCCTGCGCCAAGTGAAGGAGTTATCCGGTGCACCAATTAAGGTTAGAACCAGCGCAGCACACTGTTATTAGTAAATCAGCCCCCATGTGTTGTTGCAAAAAGTTTTGGGAAAGTTTGCAGAAAAGTCCTGTGGTGTGTATGCTATGGGTGTGCCCGGCCAACTCCGTTCGGACAAAAATCCATGGAAAAGTCCGATGGAAGTCTGACCGTGTGTACGAGGCTTAACAGTGTTAAAATTGTGTTTTGTGAACCAACATTTCCTCTGTTTTTACTGTATGTGGCCATGTTGTAAATATTTCCTTCAATTTCTGCCCTGTTATCTCCAACGAAGACATAAACAATAATCTTTTACTGTAGAGAAGATATAGAATCTTTGTCAAGTTCTTATTATTATCTCTGGATAGTAACAGATAATAGATATTCCTTAAACTCTTCATCCATTGATAACTTGCATGTGCAAGGGTGTAATCAGCATCCCATGTTGGGGCACATTTCTTCAAGAAGGACACAGCAATACAAATCTGAGAGGGATTCTGATACTTCAATGCTCTAAAAAAATGACAGTTTTCTTTATTTTGTTAGACTTATGCCGCGTACACACGACAGTTTTTAATGTCATTGAATAAAACGGCATTTTTCTCGACGTGATTCTTCTCAAGCCTGCCTTGCCTACACACTATTGTTTAAAAAAATGCTTAAGTAAAGCGCGGTGACGTACAACACGTACGATGGCACTATAAAGGGAAAGTTCCATTCGGATGGCGCCACCCTTCATGTTAGAAAAGTTTGTTGAGAGACGATTCCCGCTTTTCAGCCTCGTGCTTTTCAGTCCGTTACAGCGTGACGAATGTGCTATCTCCATTACCAACGCTAGTTTTACCAGTTTTAACGAGCGCTCCCGTCTCATACTTGATTCTGAGCATGCACATTTTTTTTCACGTCGTTAAACCCTACACACGGCCGTTTTTCATGATGAGAAAAACGATGAGGTGAAAAACGACGAGAAAAATTAGAGCATGTTCCAATCTTTTCATGGCTATTTTTAACGTCGTGAAAAATGCTCTGAAACCCACACATGATCATTTTTAATGACCATTTTAAAAAATTGAATTTTTCTCGTCATTAAAAACGGTCGCGTGTACGCGGCATCAAACTTAAGGCCTCATGTACACTGCTGCTGGTAAACGGATGTTTAGGAGCAGTTGGGCATTTTTTTCAACTGCTCCTGAACTCTCCTCTATGTTATTTTATCAGTACATGTACACTGGTTCGTTAATATTTCGTTTCTAGGCAGTTGTGTTTAGAGGCTTTTTCTTGAACCCAAAAAAATGCGTTCAGAAGCTGTGTTTAGAGGCAGTTGAAGCGCTAAACGCAACTAAACTTGGATAAATGCGGCAACTCGCGTTTAGCAGCATTTCGTTTACAGACGTTTTTCAATTTAACAAAAAAAAATAAAAAAATTCAAATGCTTCTAGACGCAAACGGGGCTAAACGTGGCATGTAAACGTGGCTAAACGGACGTGTTTAGACACTGGTTTCTAGCTGTCAAGGTAAATCGTTCAGGAGAGGCCTTAAAGGATGATTATTGCAACAAAATCTTTTTTTTTTTTTACTACTTAATGAGATCCTGTGCGTATTTTGTTGTTTAAACTTGGGTAATAGCTGTATCCATGAAATGTGACATAAAGCACACACATACATACAGTCTTATAAAATTATTTTATGAAACCATAATGTTGGTATGAGTTGCATAAGAAAACTCTTATTAGACTACCATTATTATGTCTATTCCCCATGCTTACCATTATTTCTATTTGAGCAGTAACTGGATCTGTGGAAAATTGTTATAAATAGGGAGATTAAATATATATGAAATGGAAGTCACTGTATTGTGTACTTAGTTGATGGCTTGCATTTAATCACTTGTCTTTTCTAATGCAATGTTATTTGCTTCATATCGTATTATGAACCTGAACGTCATCTCTTGTCACTGACAAGCTCACAGATAGACGATGAGCAGCTTAGTAAAAATGAGCTTTAATTTGTTATATCACAAGCTACTCAAGGGAATAGATTAAACATTTTGCAAAGCAAGTTGAAGGCAAGGAACTATTGATTATATTTAGAATCATCTAAAGCTGTTATTAAATTTAAAAACACCCAGCTCACCTATATTCTTATTTTTCATAGGAGAGCAATCAATTACTCTGATGTTTGTGAGTTATCCTCCAAGAAGTTTCAACAATGAGCTTTATGGCTGGTATACAGGATCCAAAATGTTGATTTCGGTAAGTATTTTAAGTAAAGATTTGGCCCCAGTAAAAATTATTTTTTAGTTATAGATCATGTTAAGTTGATATTACCTCCACCCCTTTCTTTCTGGAGACTCCCACAGAAAAATATTTCTGCCATTGTTCCTAGCTCTACTGTCATTCAGAAACTTGTTTTGGAGTATTCTACCTTTGATTGTCTTACCATTTGTTTTTGTTAAAATAAAACAAGCATTTACAGTTTAAAAATATGTATATTAACATTTTTCCAACCAAAAATGTTGTAGCTCTAGACAGTAAGCAATATGCCTCTCAATCAAAGTGGATGACAAGCAAAAGCTCATAGAGTTCAAAATGGTGTCTTATTTATTCCAAAAAAAGACAACAGAAAAAGTACACTAGGCAGTGAACACGTTTTGGAGGATTAGCACTCCACCTTCATCAGGACTAGGGATGAGCTTCGTGTTCGCGTCGAACACACGTTTGACTCGAACATCGGCCGTTCGATCGTTCGGCGAAGAACGAACGTTATCGTCCGTTCGCGCTAAATTCGTGTTGCGCGACACGGCCCATAATTCACTGCGGCATCGCAGTGCATTGCTGGCTGATGATTGGCCAAGCATGCACTATGACCCGCATGCTTGGCCAATCACAGCGCGGAAAAAACAGAGAGCCGTAATTGGCCAAAGCCAGGGTGGCTTTGGCCAATTATGGCTCAGGGGGTTTAGTATACGCCCCACACTATATAAGGCCGTCTGGAAGTCGGCCTTGTGTAGTGTGTTGGCGTTTGTGAAAAAGGCAGTTTCAGAGAGATAGACAGTGTCATTTATATTGAGTTAGATAGAGCAGGCAGGCGAGTCAGTTAGCTGCTGTTACAGTGTGTAGAGGATATATATGCATCCTAGGTGTTGTATATATATTTATACACTGTATTGAGTTTAGATAGATCCGTTCCTGTTAGTCTCTATACTGTGACAGGCAGGCAGGTGATTGTGCTAGCTGCAGACAGTCAGGCCCCTTTCACACTGGGGCGGTTTGCAGGCGCTATTGTGCTAAAAATAGCGCCTGCAAACCGAGCCTAAACAGCGGCTGCTGTCTCTCCAAGGCACATTGTAGAGGCGCATTGCCGGTGGTATTACCGCGGTTTCCCATTGCTTTCAATGGGAAGGAGCGGTGTAGGAGCGGTAAACGCACCGCTCCTCTCACCGCTCCAAAGACGCGGCTAGCAGGACTTTTTTTCACGTCCTGTTAGCGCACCGCTCCAGTGTGAAAGCCCTCGGGCTTTCACATTGGAGAGACAGCAGCCGCTGTTTAGGCTCGGTTTGCAGGCGCTATTTTTAGCACAATAGCGCCTGCAAACCGCCCAAGTGTGAAAGGGGCCTTAGTGTACTACTGTATCCTTTGCATAGCGTTCACCTAAAGCTCACCTGGATACAGTTATTCTCTATACTGTGACAGGCAGGCCGGTGATTGTGCTAGCTGCAGACAGTCAGTGTTTCACTTAGGGCTCTTTCACACGGACAGACCGTTCAGGTCTGCCTGTCAGTTTTTTAGGCGGACCTGAACGGATGCTCTATGTACCCCTATGGAGCCACGGATGTCAGCGGTGACATGTCCGCTGACATCCGACCCGCTCCGATCCGCCAAAGTGTAACGGAGGAAAACCCTACTCGGTCTGTCATCATCCGATCCCCCATTAGGGAGAGCGGCGCTCTGACAGGTCGGTCCCTGCACAGTGTGCGGAGACAGACCTGTCATCTTCCTGCTCAGTGGGGATCGACGGAGCGATCCCCGCTGACCAAAGCGGAGCCCGCACACGGACACGGATCGTGTGAAAGGGGCCTTAGTGTACTACTGTGTGCTTTGCATAGCATTCACCTAAAGCTCCCCTGGATACAGTTATTCTCTATACTGTGACAGGCAGGCCGGTGATTGTGCTAGCTGCAGACAGTCAGTGTTTCACTTAGTGTACTACTGTGTGCTTTGCATAGCATTCACCTAAAGCCTAAATTTTTGATGCAATACTTTGCAACAGGGCTCATTGCTGCGCTCTAAGTACACTATCTGTAAGCCCAATTTTTCAGCCCCTGTTCAACAGGGGCATGCAATTACAATTCTTGATCTAATAATTCACAGCGGGGCCCATTCCTGCACCCACCAAGAGTAACTGTGAGGACTTACAGTGTTGTGGCACCAGCACCACCACCAAAGGGCCAATTTTTCCTACCACTGTTCAATAGTGGCATGTAAATACAATTCCTGTGTGAGGGGGTTAACTCGGTAGCGGGTGTGTGTGACCCCCTGGTTGGGCTCCCCACACAAAAACAGGGCCAGCAGACGGAGGTTGTGGTTTTCAAAATCAAAAGGTGCGGTTTATTTCTCTATGTACAGTGACAAAAACACAGCAAAGCCAAAAAGAAACATAAACAAAATAAATCCTGGTCAGTTTGACCTCTGACTAAACATGCAGGTTTCCTAAACTAACAACTGGGATCAGCCTGGTGCTGTCCTAGTCCCTAAGTCCCTGGTTTAGTAAAAGTCCAAACAAATAGCCACACAGGCTTTGCCTCACCGCACAGGGGTTCACTCTCCCTAGACAGTCCACACAGGTCTGGTTCCAGGCATGAGCTAACATCTAATGAAGCTGGGAGTTCTTATAGAGGCCTAAATGAGCTGACAAGCTTCAGCTGGTCTCATCAACTCCCTGCCTCACGACGCCCAGCACTCTCCCTAGAGGTATGAGTCATTCATGAGCCCACTAGCCTCAGCTGGGCTTCATCAACTCCCTAGTTGTATAAGTCGGCATAAAGCCTGAATCTGGGAGAAATATATCTACCCCCCTGGATGCAACCAGGTGACTTTACCTTCCTGCTGTCACATACCCCCCCCCCTCTTGTTTTAACCTTGGGGTTGGAACACCAGCAATCAGGCATTCATGTACTCGAGACAAAGCATCCACATTCCCCATTTGAACGCCAGGGCGATGCTTTACTGTGAAGTTGAATTCCTGTAGGGCCAGGAACCACCTATTCACTCTTCTATTTGTCTCCTTGTTTTGAGCCATCCACTTTAACGGAGCGTGATCCGTAACCATGTCAAAGTGCCTACCTAGCAGATAGTACCGAAGGGAATCTAGAGCCCACTTCACCGCTAAACACTCCTTTTCAACCGTGGCGTAATTTACCTCATGGGACTTCAACTTCCTGCTGAGGTAAATGACTGGGTGCTCTTCCCCGTTCCAGACCTGGGACAATACTGCTCCTAACCCCACATCTGACGCATCACTTTGTACGACAAAGTCTTTAGAGAAGTCGGGTGAGTACAACACTGGCTGGCTACATAAGGCTTGTTTCAAGAATTGGAATGCTGCCTCCGCCTCGGGGGTCCATTTAATCATGACCGACCCTTTCCCTTTCGTCAGGTTGGTTAGGGGCACAGCCTTAGAAGCAAAGTGGGGAATGAAGCGCCGATAATAACCCGCGATTCCCAGAAAGGCTCGTACCTGCTTCTTGCTGTTGGGACGTGGCCAACTCTGGATGGCCTCGACTTTGTTGAGTTGGGGTTTTATTACTCCCCTGCCAATGGTGTACCCAAGATATTTGGCCTCCTCCTGCCCAATGGTACACTTCTTGGGGTTAGCCGTAAACCCCGCTTCCCGGATAGAGTCTAGGACTGCTTGCACTTTTGGCAGATGTGAGGCCCAATCTGTGCTATGAACAATTACGTCATCCAGGTAAGCCGCAGCATACTTCCGATGGGGCCTCAGTATCTGGTCCATTTTCCGCTGGAATGTGGCCGGCGCATTCTGTAACCCGAACGGCATTCTTTTATATTGGAACGCCCCGTCTGGGGTTACAAATGCGGTTTTCTCTTTGGCCGACTTGGCCAGGGGGATTTGCCAATACCCTTTTGTGAGGTCAAGAGTCGTCATGTATCGGGCTGTTCCCAGCCGGTCAATCAACTCATCTATACGTGGCATGGGGTAGGTGTCAAATTTTGTAACTTTGTTCAACTGACGAAAATCGTTACAAAATCGCCAGCTCCCATCCGGTTTAGGCACCAACACAATGGGACTAGACCAATCACTTTGGGACTCCTCTATCACCCCTAAGTTCAGCATTTTCTGTACTTCCTCCCGTATTGCCTCCCGTCGGGCCTCTGGGATCCGATAGGGTTTTAACTTCACCCTTTCACCGGGCGGGGTAATAATATCATGCTCTACCCCAGATGTTTGTCCCGGCAGCTCAGAGAACACCTCCTTGTTGCGAAGCACAAACTCCTTAACCTCCTGTTGTTGGGGTTGTGACAAGGTGGCTGCTATTCCAACCTCCGGAATCACGCAACCAGTTTGAGCTGGTGACCAAGTTTCTGCGACTAGGGACTCTCTATCCCTCCAGGCTTTCAACAGATTAACGTGATATATCTGTTCGGGCTTTCGCCTTCCTGGTTGTCTGACCTTGTAATTCACTTCGCTCACTTTTTCCATTATCTCGTAGGGGCCTTGCCATTTGGCAAGGAATTTACTTTCAACCGTAGGGACAAGTACCAATATCCTATCCCCCGGGGAAAAGGTACGGGTCTTTGCTCCACGGTTGTACACTCTCTGCTGTGCCAACTGCGCTTGGGCCAAATGTTCCTTCACGATGGGCATTACCTGTGCAATTCGATCTTGCATCAGGGCGACATGCTCAATCACACTCCTGTGGGGAGAACTCTCACTTTCCCAAGTTTCCTTGGCAATATCCAACAGCCCTCTTGGGTGTCTCCCATACAGTAACTCAAAGGGGGAGAATCCCGTAGAGGATTGGGGCACCTCCCTAATAGCAAACATCAAATAAGGAAGTAGACAGTCCCAATCCTTTCCATCTCTATCCACCACTTTCTTCAACATTTGTTTTAGGGTTTTGTTGAATCTTTCAACCAGCCCATCGGTTTGGGGGTGATACACAGATGTACGCAATTGCGTCACTTTGAGCAATTTACACAGCTCTTTCATAACCCGGGACATAAAGGGTGTACCTTGGTCCGTAAGCAGTTCTTTACAAATACCCACCCGGCTAAAAACAAGAGATAGCTCTTTGGCTATGGTTTTGGCCGAGGTATTTCTGAGAGGGATCGCTTCTGGATAACGGGTGGCATAGTCCATTATAACCAATATGTACTGGTGCCCCCTAGCGGACTTGATTATAGGACCTACCAAATCCATTGCGATTCTCTCAAACGGGACCTCAATGATGGGTAGAGGGACCAGCGGGCTACGGAAATGTGGCATCGGGGCCGACCTCTGACACACAGGGCAGGAGGAACAATAATTTTCTATGTCCTTCATCACCCCAGGCCAATAGAATCTCTGTAATACCCTCTCTCGGGTTTTCTCTGTCCCCAGATGACCTCCAAGAATGTGCCCATGGGCCAACTCCAACACCAACTTCCTGTAAGGTTTGGGCACCACAAGCTGCTCAACGGTTTCTTCTGCCCTTTTTGCCACCCGATACAGTAGGTCCTTCTCTACGCTGAAGTATGGGTAAGTGCAGGTATTATCTGGGTTCACTAACTCGCCATCTATTTCACTACGTTTTCCCGTGCCTTTATTAGGGCGGGGTCTTTTAACTGTTCTGTGGCAAAATTTTCCCTGTGAACCTCCAGATCAGAAAACTCCACAGACGGTAGGTTTTCGTCTGAGGAGGTGGGCTCCTCTCCAGTTTCTTGAGTCTCCCCTGCCAATACTGACAAGGGAAATTCTGGAGAGTCCTCACCACTCTCAGAGGAGTTCTGGCTATCACATTCCTGGTACATAGGGGCACCAGTGGGGGGCTCAGGATCATCCCACAGTTCCCAGAACTTCGGAAAATCCCTTCCCACAATAGCATCGTGCGGTAATTGAGATACTAACCCCACTGGATGAGAGAGGGTACCTTTGGGGGTCTCGAAACACACTGTAGTCACTGGATACTCTCGGGTGTCCCCATGCACACAAATAACAGCTACCTTGCTATTCCCAGAGACCTCTGTTTTAACTAATTCAGCCTTTATCAGGGTCACAAGGCTACCTGAATCCAGTAATACCACAACATTTCTACCATTAATACACATTTTGCATAAATGTTTCTCAGTTCCCCGAATGGCAGTGCATGCGACTGTCGCACACAGCGACTGACGTCTGTCCGTCAGAAAGTCACATTGCATGGGTTCCTCCACAACCGGGCAATTTGCTGCAATATGTCCCGCTTGCCGGCAGCGGTAGCAAACAATCCTTTTGGCTGCCTCTTGAGCCCCTGACTTCCCAGGCTGTTCTCGCCAAACTTTGGGCAGAGCTCCCACCCTCTCACTCTCTCCACCCTCACCCCTTGGAATCCTCTTATCCGCCCCTGGGGATGGTCTGGTCTTAGGGTGGAAAGTCCGAGAGTCTCTGGAAGAGGCCGTCAGGTTCTCTGTAGCCAAGTATTTCT
This sequence comes from Rana muscosa, assembly GCA_029206835.1. Taxonomy (NCBI): domain Eukaryota; kingdom Metazoa; phylum Chordata; class Amphibia; order Anura; family Ranidae; genus Rana; species Rana muscosa. Next base: position 45,175,978 of record CM055121.1, read on the forward strand.
CTACACGATCCACAAGACCACCGGCCGTCTCTGGGTCTCCATGGCTTACCCACTTTTGGATGGCAGTAGGAAGAGCTCTCAAAAACCGATCCATTACAACACGTTCCACAATCTCTGGTGCGGACAAAGTCTCTGGCTGTAGCCACTTCCTGCTCAGGTGAATGAGATCATACATTTGAGACCTGGGGGGTTTTCCAAGCTGGAAAGTCCAGTTATGCACACGCTGAGCCCGGACAGCCAGGGTGACACCCAGCCTTGCCAATATTTCAGCTTTTAGCATCACATAGTCTTTTGCTTGGTCAGGCTCTAGGTCATAGTAAGCCTTCTGCGATTCACCAGTTAACAGAGGAGCCACCAGTCCAGCCCACTGCTCCTCAGGCCACTTTTCTCTTTCAGCAGTCCTTTCAAATGTGGTCAAAAATACCTCTGGATCATCCTCTCCAGTCATTTTTGTCAATAAACGACTCACCCCAAAGGACGCGGTATTAGTGGGACGGCTTTCCTCACTGGTCTGCGGACGTTGCTGCATTACTGCTTCCATTTGTTGTAGTCTCTGCTCTTGCTTCTGTAACAGGTCTATGAAGCGGGCCTCAGATTGCTGCTGGGCTTGTTGATGAGCTTGTTGCTGGGCTGCAAGGCTCCTTTGCAAACCTGCATTTGTCTGCTGTTGATTGGCATTTGCTAGAGCCAGCTGTTTCAGTATCTCCTCCATGCTGGCTTAAAAAAAACTGCCACTGGTTCTCCACCAACTGTGAGGGGGTTAACTCGGTAGCGGGTGTGTGTGACCCCCTGGTTGGGCTCCCCACACAAAAACAGGGCCAGCAGACGGAGGTTGTGGTTTTCAAAATCAAAAGGTGCGGTTTATTTCTCTATGTACAGTGACAAAAACACAGCAAAGCCAAAAAGAAACATAAACAAAATAAATCCTGGTCAGTTTGACCTCTGACTAAACATGCAGGTTTCCTAAACTAACAACTGGGATCAGCCTGGTGCTGTCCTAGTCCCTAAGTCCCTGGTTTAGTAAAAGTCCAAACAAATAGCCACACAGGCTTTGCCTCACCGCACAGGGGTTCACTCTCCCTAGACAGTCCACACAGGTCTGGTTCCAGGCATGAGCTAACATCTAATGAAGCTGGGAGTTCTTATAGAGGCCTAAATGAGCTGACAAGCTTCAGCTGGTCTCATCAACTCCCTGCCTCACGACGCCCAGCACTCTCCCTAGAGGTATGAGTCATTCATGAGCCCACTAGCCTCAGCTGGGCTTCATCAACTCCCTAGTTGTATAAGTCGGCATAAAGCCTGAATCTGGGAGAAATATATCTACCCCCCTGGATGCAACCAGGTGACTTTACCTTCCTGCTGTCACACCTGATATAATAGTTGACAGCAGGGCATTCCAGGGCTTACAGTGTTGTGGCAACACCAACACCTAAGGGGCAAATTTCTGCAGACTATATATGGCAGGCCCCTACTTTCAAACATCCAACTTACAAACGACTCCTACTTGCAAACGGAAGGAGACAACAGGAAGTGAGAGGAAATCTACCCCTAGGAAGGCAAATTCTCTCCTGTAAGAGTTAATTTGTGAAAAAGGTGTCTCCTCTCCACTGATGCTTTATCACCAATCCTTGTTTCAATAAAAAACCCACATTTTCCAAAAACATTTGTCATTGGGATGGAAAGTGAGGTGAAATGTTCTGAACAGGTGAAGAGACAGCAAAACAAATGTTACAGGGGTGATAACCCTTCTCTATGTTCTCCAAAAAGCTTAAAAATAAATTTTTTGGCTGGAGCTACACTTAAAAAATGTACCTGTTCCAAATTACAAACAGATTGTACTTAACCTACAGTTTGTGTCTTTTTTGCACCGCCTGTATACTGCTGTTCAGAGTATATAGGGCCTTTATTTATTGTGGGTGCGGGGTTCCCGTTAATATCCATACAAGACCCAAAGGGGCTGGTAATGGGCTGGGGTAGGGTGGGGGGGGGGGGGTGATGGGGTAGCCATGCCATTTTTCTCAATGATTTTCATTCATATTGCCGGGACCAGAAATTACATTAAAGCCGCAAGCAGTTTTAAATGGCTTTTTTTCCTTTAGAAATGTCATTTTGTGCAGGGACAGTTCTAAACAAGGGAAACATGTGCCACTTCACCGGCATACTTTAGACACCCCCCAGGTACGATATTTAAAGGAATATTTCACTTTTTCTTTTTATGCATCATTAAAATCACTGCTCCTGAAAAAACAACAGTTTTAAAAGATTATTTTTACATTGATACATGTCCCCTCGGGCAGGACCCGGGTCCCCAAACCCTTTTTAGGACAATAACATGCATATTAGGCGTTATAATTAGCACTTTAGATTTCGAACGTTCGCGTCCATTGTATTTAATAGGGTTCTAAAGTTCGTGCGAACGTTCGGTCCGTTCGATGGTGTTCAGCTCATCCCTAATCAGGACACTAAGACCCTTTTCAAACCAAGGCAGTTTTCAGGCATTTTAGAGCTAGAAATAGCCTCTAAAATCTACCTGAAAACTGCCTCCCATTCTTTGCAATGAGTGCTTTCACACTCGGCGGTGCTCTTGCGGGACATCAGGAAAAGTCCTGCAAGCAGCATCTTTGGGGTGGCTTGGGAGTGTTATAAATAGCAATCCCAAAATGCCCCTGCCCATTGAAATGAATGGGCAGCGCTTCCAAACCACCTTAAAAGCGTTTTTGAAAGCACTGCAAAACTGGACTTTTTTCACGTTGTCACGTGACTTTAAAAAATTCCCGAAAAGCGCTGCTAAAACGCTGCTAAAGCACCGCAAAAACAACCGATGCCATGGCCCAGTTATATGAAGGTGGTTTTAGCGGCGCTGCAGTGTGAAAGGGGTCAAACATAAGTAAGGTATCAGTTGGACCCATAGAAAAGCTCCTGAAAATTTCAGACCAAATCAGGATGTAATTGTTAAAAAGACATGTCAGCAGCAGAGCAGCAGCAAGGCTTGTTTTGTATTGTAGGAGACATTTTACAGCCTATCTAAGTTACATAGTTACTAGGGATGAGTTTCATGTTCGAGTCGAACCCATGTTCGACTCGAACATTGGCTGTTCGCCGAATTGCGAACATTATGGGCCGTTTGCGCCAAATTCGAGTGGCACATTACTGACCATAATTCACTGCGGCACCGCAGTGCATTGCTGGCTGATGATTGGCCAAGCATGCACTATGTCCCACATGCTTGGCCAATAACAGCACGGAAAAAACAGAGAGCCGTAATTGGCCAAAGTCAGGGTGACTTTGGCCAATTATGGCTCAGGGGGTTTAGTACATGCCCCGCACTATATAAGGCCGCCGGCTTGGCGGCCTTGTGTAGTGTGTTGGAGTTGTTAAAAGAGAGAGATATCAGAAAGAGACAGTGTCTTTTATATTGAATTAGATAAAGCAGGCAGGCGAGTCAGTTAGCTGCAAATATAGTGTGTAGAGGATATATTTGCATCCTAGGTGTTGTATATATATTTATACACTGTATTCAGTTTAGCTAGATCCGTTCCTGTTATTCTCTATACTGTGACAGGCAGGCAGGTGATTGTGCTAGCTGCAGTCAGTGTTTCACTTAGTGTACTGTGTGCTTTGCATAGCGTTCACCTAAAGCTTACCTGAATACAGTTAGTGAGTGTGACTATTATAGTGGTGTTCTCATAATAAAACCACAGGCAGAGAGCTGCAAGTATTTTCATTGTACTTTGTCCTCTGCACAGTTTTCACCTAAAACTAACTGAAAACAATTGCTGCTTTTCCCATACTAATCCCACAGCTGGCAGTTGATTCTGATAGCTGCATTATCAGTATATATAAATATATATATCTATATATATATATATATATATATACATCCCACTTTTATGCAGTTACATCATACTGCAGGCCATTAGTATGTCTGGAAGGCAGACAAGGAGAGGCAGACAGTCACGAGGCAATAAGAGAGGTCAAGCAGGCTCTGTGTCTAGAGGCAACAGTGCTGGTCGTGGACATGGTGCATCCTCATCAGCACGTGGCCGTGGGACACGCTTGTCCTTCTTTTCGTCAGCTGGCCATGTTGAGCCGCAACATGCCCAAGACTTGGTAGAGTGGATGACCAAGCCGTCCTCCTCCTCCTCCTCCTCTCTCACCCAGGCTCAGGGTACTTTGTCTGGCAAAGCAGCTGCCAAAGCGGCCCCTTTCCTCGCCTCAATGGCATCAGTTACTCCTTCCCTAGCCCCACCATGTCCTCCTGAGGAGTCCCCCGAACTGTTTGACCACAGTGTTGGGTACGTGCTCCAGGAGGATGCCCAGCGTTTTGAAGGCTCCGATGATGGAACCCAGCTGGAGGAAGGCAGTAACGTGAGCCCAGAGAGAGGGGGTAGTAACGTGAGCCCAGAGAGAGGGAGTGCCCAACAAGGACAGCTATCTGGCAGTCATGTTCCCCCAGCTGCAGCATACTGCCAGATTTGCTCCAGTGATGAGGAGGGAGGGGATGATGAGGTCACCGACTCCATGTGGGTGCCTGATAGGAGAGAGGAGGAGGAGGAGGCACATCTCCAACGAGGCAGGATGCCCTCCAGGGGCCAGCTTAAGGGCAGCACACCAACTGCATCACACCGCAGAGCTCCACATGTGCAGGGCGCTGCTGTCTCTGCACGTTATTCTAAAAGTTCTTTGGTGTGGGCCTTTTTTCAGACGTCTGCAGCAGATCGCACCATTGCCATTTGCAACATATGTCTAAAGCGTATCTCGCGTGGCCAAAACATCAGTCGCTTGGGCACCATGTGCTTGACCAAACATATGTCGACCTGCCATGTAGTTCGTTGGCAAGCTTACCTAAAAGACCCACACCAAAGAACAAAGCGGACCTCTCCTTGCTACTCATCAGCTGGGATCTCCAACCCCACTATACCTTCAGTCCTCTTTGAAACCTGCACTGAGAGGAATGAAGGTGTAGAATTAGGTGTGTCACAGCCAAGTACTTGCGGGCAATCTGCTATTGGTACACCGTCGTCCGATTGTAGCAGGCAAATTTCCCTTCCCCAGCTGCTGCACCTCCGAAAGAAGTTCGCTCCCAGCCATCCACATGCCCAGCGGTTGAATGCTAGCTTAGCTAAATTGCTAGCACTTCAACTGCTGCCTTTTCAGTTGGTAGACTCTGACCCCTTCAGTGAGTTTGTGGAATGTGCGGTTCCTCAGTGGCAGGTTCCCAAATGCCACTTTTTCTCACGGAAGGCGATTCCGGCTCTCTACCGGAATGTGGAAGGCAATGTCTTGGCCTCGCTGGACAGGGCGGTCAGCGGTAAGGTGCATATTACCGCTGACTCATTTTCCAGCAGGCAGGACAAGGACGTTACTTATCTTTCACAGCGCATTGGGTGTCTCTGCTGGCAGCTGGGAAGGATGCAGGACAAGGTGCAGGAGAGAGGAGGAGGAGGAGGAGGCACATCTCCAACGAGGCAGGATGCCCTCCAGGGGCCAGCTTAAGGGCAGCACACAAACTGCATCACACCGCAGAGCTCCGCATGTGCAGGGCGCTGCTGTCTCTGCGCGTTATTCCAAAAGTTCTTTGGTGTGGGCGTTTTTTCAGACGTGTGCAGCAGATCTCACCATTGCCATTTGCAACATATGTCTAAAGCGTACTTCGCATGGCCAAAACATCAGCCGCTTGGGCACCACATGCTTGATCAGACATATGTTGACCTGCCATTGTCACGGAGATCCTGCCAGAAACAGGCGCCCCGGACTTCCTGGTTCCCGATCGCGGGTGCGCGTGCGCATTCTGCAGATGCGCACGCGTGTTCCGCAGGTGGCGACAGAAGGCCTATTTTAACCTGTCAATGACAGACAGTCCCTGCTGTCTGCTCTACAGCGTTTAGTACCTGAGAACCTGATCCAAAGACTTACCTGCATCTGACCCGGTTTGCCTGTGACCTTTCCAGTTTTCTGCCTGCATCTGACCTCTGGCTTGTTTTGACCTCTTCTCTGCCTGATCCCTCAGTACCTTTGCTGCCAGCCAGTTAACCGACCCGGCTTGTCTGACCAATCTTACCACCCCTGGTTCCAGTCCTGTCTGCTGTGTTCCTGTGTTCCTGGTTCCAGTTCTGCCTGCTGTGTTCCTGTTTTCCTGGTTCCAGTTCTGCCTGCTGGTTTCCTGTGTTCCTGGTTCCGGTCCGCTGTAGCTGTTCCAGTTCTGCCTGCTGTGTTCCTGGTTCCAGTTCTGTCTGCCGTACTTCCTGTGTGCCTGGATCCAGCCCAGTCTTCGGAATTACCTCCACCTTGGTTGATCCTGCCAGGCACTCGTACCCCTCCTACCTCCGCGCCTTCTGTTACACTACCAGGGGCCGCTGCTGGGAGCCGTAAGGGAGGCCTTCCTCTGCAAATCCGGGCTTGTCACCGTTAGGTACGTGACAGTAGCAGACAGCCATGTCTGAGCCCGAGCAGGGAGCCTCACCTATGGAGGAACTATGCCGGCACCTGGCAGGATTGACTGAAGCAGTCAAGAGCCTTCAACAAGGCTACACCCATCTGGAAGAACAAGTGCGGGCCCTCTCCAACCCCTCTGCTGCCCAAGGGGGCCCTTATGCCTCTACTTCCACAGCCGGGACAGGATCCACACCCACAGTTGTCATGCTTCCTCCTGAACCCAAGGTTCCTACACCCGAAAGATTCTCCGGGGATCGGAGCAAGTTTAGGACCTTCCGTAATTCTTGTGAACTGTACCTTGCCCTACAGCCACGCACCTTCTCTTTAGAGGCCACCAAGGTGGGCTTTGTGATTTTCTTGCTCTCCGGAGACCCTCAGAGCTGGGCCCACCGTCTCTTAGAACGGAAAGATGTGACTTTAAGCAGCCTTGCTGCCTTCTTCGATGCCATGGCCCAGTTATATGAAGACTCCCAGCTCTCAGTAACCGCAGAAACCGCCTTGCGTACCCTTCAGCAGGGGCGCAGAGCGGCAGAGGACTATGTAGCGGAATTCAGGCGGTGGAGCGCGGATACCAATTGGAATGATGTCGCCCTCCGCCATCATTTCCGCATAGGACTTTCTGACCCCTCGAAGGACGAGCTTGCTAGAGTCGGTATACCGCAGACCCTGAACCTGTTAATTGACTTAACTATCCAGATTGACCGAAGTCTGAGGGAACGGAGGGCTGAGAGGGCTACGGGCTTCTCCCGCCCGACCTGGATGCTTCCCCGGGCACCTAGCCATTTGTACCCGGCTCCTGCTGCACCTCCAGCCCCCACATCTGACGCACCTGAGCCAATGCAGCTCGGAGTCCTTTGTCCATCCCTCACTCCAGAGGAACGCCAGCGTCGCCGAATGAATAACTTGTGCCTGTATTGCGGGGAACCCGGACACTTCGTTAGAAACTGTCCCCTGAAGCTTCGTAAGTGCTTTTCAGTTTCTCCTAACATGACCAACCCACAGGCCAAATCCACATCTTACCTTGCCCTTTCTGTCTCGTTACAGCTCCCAGGAAGGACTCTGCAAGTGCCCGCCATTATTGATTCTGGGTCTCGCAGCTGTTTTATGGACTCAGCCTTTGCCGTCAAACACCAGATCCCCCTTCTTACCAAGACCCATGGACTATGTGTTCATCTGGCTGATGGGTCCATCATAAAGTCTGGACCTGTGGTCCAGGAGACCGCCCCTATACCCGTTACCATCTCTACCATCTATGGAACCCACCAAGAATACTTACGTCTGGACATTATCTCCTCTCCGTTGTTTCCTATGATCCTCGGTATGCCTTGGTTACAAGCCCACAATCCCACCATCAACTGGGCCACGGGGGTGGTTACCTTCCCTTCTCCCTATTGCCAGCAGTCCTGCGGCTCACACGAACCCCCTGGGCCGGCCTCCTTACTGTGTATTGATACAGAAGCTGGAATACGTCAATCAATCCCTGAGGTTTACCATGACTTCCTTGACATATTCAGCAAACAAGGGGCAGAGACTCTACCACCCCATCGGGCCTATGATTGCCCCATCGACCTACTTCCCAGAGCAGAAATTCAGTTTGGCAGAATCTTCCCATTAACAGAGGTAGAACAAGGGGCATTAAAGAACTATGTTGATGAGGACCTGCATTCACCCTTCCACATCTCCAGCAGGTCGCAGGCATCTTTTTCGTAGAAAAAAAGGACCATACCCTTCGACCCTGTGTGGATTACCGTGAACTGAATAAAATTACAGTAAAAAATCGTTACCCTCCCCCCCTGGTACCGGAACTGTTTCAGAGACTGGGGACTGCCATCATTTTTACCAAGCTTGATCTCCGCGGAGCCTACAACCTGGTCCGCATCAAAGAGGGGGATGAGTGAAAGACTGCTTTCCGTACCCGATACGGGCATTTCGAGTACCTGATAATGCCCTTCGGGTTGTGTAACGCCCCTGCTACATTCCAGTATTTTATTAACGATGTACTTCGGGACTTCCTAGACCTCTTTGTCATTGTTTACCTCGATGATATACTAATCTTTTCTTCCTCCCTTGATTATCACTGCAGGCATGTCAAAAGTGTGTTGGGTCGGCTTCGCCAGCATGGCCTGTATGCGAAGGCCGAGAAATGTGAATTTGAGCTGGAAAGTATATCATTCCTGGGGTTAATCATCTCCAGCGAGGGCATCAAGATGGATCCTCAAAAGATTGCTGCAATCCTGGACTGGCCAGTACCGGCAGACAAGAAGGGAATCCAGCGTTTCATTGGATTCGCCAACTTCTACTGCAAATTCATCAGGGGGTTCTGGACCATCATCGCACCCATCACCCAGCTAACTAAACAAGGAACCCGCTTCCACTGGTCCCCTGAGGCCCAAAAGGCCTCTGAGGTCCTAAAGGGTCTCTTTACCTCTGCCTCTATCCTGAAACACCCAGATTCCTCATTGCCATTCGTACTTGAGGTAGATGCCTCCGAAATTGCGGTAGGAGCAATACTGTCCCAAAGACAGGGGGCCAGGGCCTTGCTCCACCCAGTAGCTTTTTCTCTCGCAAACTATCTGCAGCAGAGAGTAACTACGACGTGGGGGACCGGGAACTACTGGCGATCAAGTCTGCATTGGAGGAATGGCGGTACCTGCTGGAGGGAGCTGCACACCCGATTCTCATATTTACTGACCACAAGAACCTGGAGTACCTGAAGGCCGCAAGAAGATTGAAACCACGACAAGCCAGGTGGGCACTCTTCTTCTCCCAGTTCTATATTCACGTTACTTATCGTCCTGGTTCCAAGAACATTAAACCCAATGCCCTGTCTCGGATGTTTCATAAGTCTAAGGAAACCTCTCCACCTGACACCATCCTTGCCCCTGGAAATTTCCTTCTTCTACAGGAGGACCTATTTACCCAGATCAAACAAGCCTCCACTGGGCAGAGACCCTCCTCCGAGCCGGAATTACAGGCTAAGGAGGGGCTGTTGTGGTACCAGAACAGGATCTACGTACCTGAGGAGTTAAGAATAACCGCACTGGAACTCTGCCACGACCACACCCTTGCCGGGCATTTTGGCGTTGCCAAGACCACTGACCTGGTACAGCGCACCTTCTGGTGGCCTCGGTTACGCAAAGACTGTAGGAGGTTTGTGGACTGTTGTACAATTTGCACCCGAAACAAGGGTTCCAAATCCAAGCTAATATAATAAAAAATAAGTTGCGCTAAACCAAACTAAATTATATGTGAGATATCACTAAACCATGCATAAATAATGTTATAGGAAGAGTGAACTAAAAATTAATAGTGCATTGTATAAGACTCAGTCCATGTACAGAGATAAAAAAATAAAAAATAAAACAATGCCACAAGAAGTGTCCAAATTAATTAAACAATAAAGGAAATCCACTGTGCCAAACTTGCTCCGAAATACTTGAAAGATTGTGATGATAGCAAAGCACCTCCACCATAAGTAAACACTGCCGCTTACCAAATGGTCGTGATCTCTTATGTTCCAAATCCAAGGCCTGGGGACTACTGAGACCCTTACCCGTTCCAGGCCCTGGAGAATGTTGTCCATCGACTTCATTGTTGAGTTGCCCCCGGCTGAGAACCATACCACTATCTTCGTGATAGTGGACCGACTGTCCAAGATGGCACATTTCGTCCCTATGAAAGGGACACCCTCAGCTCCTGAAACCGTACAGGTGTTCATCAGAGAGGTCGTCAGTCTCCACGGGGTACCAGCCAATATTGTCTCCGATCGGGGGGTACAATTTATCTCCCGGTTCTGGAGATCCCTCTGCAAGACTCTGGAGATAGAATTATCATTTCCCTCTGCTTACCACCCCCAGACCAACGGACAGACGGAGAGGACGAATCAGACCCTCGAGCAGTACCTGCGCTGCTTCTCCTCTTTTGCTCAGGACGACTGGATTTCCCTGCTTCCGTTGGCCGAGTTTGCCTATAATAACTCCATCCATTCCGCTACCAGTCAGACTCCATTCTTCGCAAACTATAGTTTTCACCCTACATTTCTACCCAATTCCCTTCCTGAGTGCTCTGTGCCTGCAGTCCAGGAAAAGTTGAATTTTTTTTCGGCTAACAACCAACTTCTGCAAGAAACCATGACCAAGACTCAGGAACACAACAAAACGATCTACGACAGGAAGAGACGGGGTGAATTAGTGTTGGAACCCGGCGACCAAGTATGGCTATCCACCATAAACCTAAGGATGGCATGCCCTTCTAAAAAACTGGGCCCCAAATTCTTAGGCCTCGTACACACGACCGATTTTCTCGTCGTAAAAACACGTCGTTTTTTTCGACGAGATTCTTGTTAAGCTTGTCGATTTTCTCGTCAAGCTTTCAATGCGTACACACTGTCATTTCCCAATTTCCTCGTTGTTCTCCGCGCTCACGTCCAGCACGTACGACGGCACTATAAAGGGGAAGATCTTTTTTCTTGGCGCCACCCCTTGGGCTGCTTTTGCTGATCTCGTGTTACCGCGTGTGAAGTAAAAGTTTGGGAAGAGACGATTCGCGCTTTTCAGTCTTCGTACTTTTCAGATCGTTTTCTGCCGTTCAGTTTGTGCTTGTGGGTTTGTATCTTGACTTTCAGGGCGTCTAGGCAGGTCGTATCTGTTTTACAGTGCGTTCTTGCCTGTTCGTTTCTGATTTTCAGTTCGTTATTCATAGGCCTTGCTGTTCTAAAGTGCGTTCTGTTCTGTACGTTCTGATTAGACGACCGTTTCCTAGCCATGTCGCCTGGACGTTCTCGTCGTCGAGTTCGTGCTGTGCGTGCGCTTGGTGTTGGTCTGCTTGTTTTGGACCAAGACCAGTCCATGAATGGTGTGAGGAGGAGTTCATGGACCAAGAATTGGTTGCTCCAGCGGGACCAATTCTGCCACATGCCTCTGCTGCGGGAGATCGTCGAGAATAATCCTGAGGACTACAGGAATTTTCTGAGGATGTCTGACCCCGTTTTTCAGGAACTGTTGGCTTTGGTGTCCCCCTATATTACCAGGAAGGACACCGTTATGCGGGAAGCCATCAGTGCTGAGCAGAGGCTCATCGCCACGTTGCGTTACCTGGCGACAGGGAGAAGTCTTCAGGACTTGAAGTTCACCACAGGCATCTCCCCCCAGGCTCTGGGCCTCATAATCCCAGACACCTGTTCTGCCATCATCCAAGTCCTGCAGGAGGACTATATTAGGGTAAGTTTTCTCCCTTAACATCACATTTTAGGTATTACATGTCTGCTAATGTATTGTATTTCTTTCATCCTTCCCTAATTACCATGATTGTAATATGCTGAGAATGTCCCCTTTGTCCCCATGCATGTTGGAAGCTTTAGATTGCCCCTTTTTTCTCCTCCCTAAATATTTCCCTTCACTTACTTTTCCAGCAGGGGCGCCTGTTGCTCCAAATGTTGGGGGTTCAAACCCCAATTCAGGAAATAAACTTCCTCCTTTTTTGCTCTGTTGCCTAATAAATGCCCCCAGTTGTCCCCTCCAATGCAGCCATTTTGTTCCCTCAAATGCAGCCATTTAGTCCCCTCTAATGCAGCCAGTTTCCCCCCAGCCCTGCACTTACCTTCTTGTGGTCAGCGCCATCCTTCTTCTGTCCTTGATGTCTTCTCCTTCCCTTCATGTTGCATCAGCCAATCATGTTACCATTAAACAGACTTGGTGAACATGATTGGCAGAGCAGCCTGTCAGTGTTTACCCAAGGAATGCCCCCCTCCCTGCGTCCCCGATTTTTCTTTGAGGAAGCCAATTACATCCCTCAGGTTGTAATTTGCAAGACTATTTTAATACCTGTTTCTGCTCTGCAATTTTAACCCCCTAAATGCTGCAATGATTCATATGTCGGTCACTTTACAAGAGGCCATCCACCTGAATAGTGTGCGGCATAGACAATACATAGGTTCATGCAACGCATGAACCTATGTATTGTTCTGAGTGATGGGCACAGGAGAGAGGGGGCAGTGCTCCAGCGCCCACTCTGGACGCACCGCCACTGCAATGCTATCCTGTGGCCAAACACATCTCCCCCCCCCAAAATAATTTAGTAATGGCCCATCAGAGGGGGTGATGAATATGATAAATGAGCCTTCCATTATCCTTTTTTTACACACCTTAATAAACTTATAATTAGATTGATGTTGGTCTCTAATTTTTTGGGATAGAATTTCCTTGTAATATATGACTTTGTTTTTCTAATATTATTTCATCTTGTTTCACTCCACAGCTTCCTTCCACGCCACAGGAATGGCAGACTGTGGCATCGGAGTTTGCCACGCGGTGGGACTTCCCCAACTGCGGTGGTGCTATAGACGGGAAGCACGTCCGCATCGTGCCGCCACCCCGTTCTGGGTCCTACTACTACAACTACAAGGGGGTTCATAGCATTGTGCTGATGGCGGTGGTGTCAGCACGGTATGAATTCCTCTATGTTGATGTAGGGAAGAATGGCCGGATGTCCGATGGGGGATCCTTCATCCAGACGGAGTTTGCCCTCCGTCTCCAGAGTGACGACCTTGCATTGCCACCGGATGCAGGGAATATTGAAGGACTCCCCTTTGTTTTCTTGGCTGATGAAGCCTTCGGACTCGGACGGCATCTTATGAGGCCATTTCCACAGAGGACCCTGACCCCAGAGAAGAGTGTGTTCAATTACCGGCTGGCCAGGGGCCGAAGAGTCGTTGAAAATGCCTTCGGCATAATGGCCAGCCGGTTCCGCCTTTTTATGACTTCCATCCACTTGGTGGACTACAAAATAAACTATGTAGTGTTATGCTGCTGTGTGCTACACAACTTTCTGAGCCAAAAATCAAATTCCTATATGGTCTCAGCTTTGCCAGAGGCTGGACTTTCCCCTGCAAATCCCCTTCCGGGCCTGGAATCTGCCCGTCTTGGCTTGCCCCCCCAAAATGCCTGTGTGGTTCGGGACAAATACATGGAGTATTTCACGGGTAGGGGGGCAATTCCTATGCCAGCCTATGTCTAAGTATCCCAATAAAAATCTTGTTTAAACCTTTAATTATTTGTTCTTTCCTGTCTCCTAGTTTGTCTTTGTGCATTTGTAGTGCCAAGTGTATTTTACTTTAGTAAATAACAACCATTTCACTATGTTACTTTACAAAAGAACCGAATAAGCTTAGAGGGTATTATAAAAAGAAGCTACACGTTGTTTGTGGTCAAATATTTTACTCTGTGCACATTCTCTTCATTTTTTTTAATTTTTTTTTAATTTGGGGTTGGCCTGGCCACAACCCGGCAATTTTTGGCTTATGAAAATACAAAAATATCAGTTGCATTTCAAAAATTACAACATTGGATACCTCTGAGCAATCGGAGACATTCACTTACACAAACTATGTCTCTATGTGCCCGTCCTAATATGGGGTCCTGCCACCCCTTGCCCAGCCAAAAATTGAATATGCACACATTTTTTATTTTTTTCATATAGGAAGTTTACAATCCTGATCCCTATTGTCAACATGTGCTATCTGCCATCAGGGGTGATCAATGGACGTGTTTTGGGGGTGCATCCCCTTCCTCAGTTCACCGACTTTTGATACGAGGAAGGGGTTGCACCCACAAAAGACGTACATGGATATCCCCTGATGGCAGATAGCACATGTTCACACACTGTGTGCATATTCAATTTTTGGCTGGTTTGTTACTCAAAAAATTAGAAAAAATTATAAAAACAAACATGTAAAAACAAATGTGTTTGGATGGCTTATTGAATTCTCCCCAAAACATCGAGAATGTCTTTAAATGTTTGTTCCATCACATGGATTCTTTGTTTAATTAGGTCCAGTTCCGTGCTACATTCCATCACTTGCTGGATGAGGCGGAGGGCACTGTCAGCAGAGAACCGTGTGCTATCCTTCACAACATTTACATCCCCTAAAAACCCCCCCAAAAAATTAATAAAACTCTGCAGGCCTACCTCGCTTACCTTAAGCTGTGGTGTCAGATACTGACCTGTTGTGGTGACCAGATCCACAACGTCATCCACCTCTCCTTCCTGCACTTCTCCTTCCTCCACCTCAACTTCCTGCACATCTTTCGGTTGTGGGTCTTTGGGAGTTTGGTGTTGTTTGGAAGTTGTGGGGTGCATGTGCTCCCTGGAGTGTCCTCCTCCCAGTCTTCTCTCCCCTATGAGAATAAAACCAAAGGTCTATTTATCACACTGTAAATCTCCTTGTTAAACTAAAAACAGGCTAAATTGTTTGGAAGTGGGGTACAAGTGTGTGTTTGTGCGGAATTTAAAGAAGAATGCATTATTTATGACCCCAAATATGTTTAGTATTCACATTTGGATGTAATTTTTTGGACATGTAGGCACCACAAAAATTCTCTGATGCACCTGTGTGGGACACCCAAAAAAGGCGGGTCTGTTGGCCCACACTATAGTGCTCCAAAGTACAGATGTGGAAGCAGCTGCTGAGTGTCCTCTCCTTTACACTGATTAAAGTTTGCATTTCATTCTCTTTACAAACACATCATCTAGACTTAAAAATTATCCACAATACTTGATCAAAAATGCCAGATGTCTAATTACTTTTGTGGCTCTTAAATAAGCCAAAACCGCGGATAGTGGCCGAACGAAGTGTCGGTAACGTAACGAACGATTACTGTGCCCAACCTAGTTCAAAATATTACATTTTGGAAGGGAGTCCAATATTATAAAAAAAAAAAAAAACATGTCAGTTTATAAAAATATTAATAGCAGAAACGTCGTCATTTTACTTACTTTTAGCGAGCATCCTCTTTATGATCCTCAACTGGTCTGGCTCCCTCAGTTTGAGGTCTGACCACCTCTTTCTGAGCTGCTCATTTGAGCGTTTCACCCCGAACTTCGCCCTCAGACTCTTCACAACTTTAGAGAGGATTTTGGCCTTCCTTCTATTTGGTTTGCTATACGGCCCATGCTTGGCATCATAATCAGCCTTGACCAAGATGTCCACCATCTCCGCCATCTCCGCCAAAGACATATTCGATGCCTTGAATCTCCTCCTTGATCGTGACGTGTCCTCGGTCTCCGGGCTTGTCTCCTCGCTAGTTGCGTAATTATCAGACACCTGCTGTAACTCCGCCATATCTGTCTGCGCGCCGAAAGAGAAGGGGCGGGGAAAAGATGTAAGTTAGAACGTCATGGACGGGCGACGTGTGCGGAGCGACGTGTTCGAATTTTGACGCATGCGTGGTGTGTATATAGCAAACACACATGTGACTATAGTACGTTCGGTGTGCGGAGAGAGGAGTTCAAGTGACGGACGTGCGAACGAAGGTATGTGATTTTCTGACTTGTAAAAATTGTTGGCCTATACTGTCTTGAGATTGTTGGAGGATATATATGGTGACTAGGATGTTAAGGAGGTTAGACTGTTTGCCTCACATTATTTAAATATTATTTATTTTACTTGCAGATACAATATGAATGTCTTTATTAGCGACAAAGAGTTCCTGGCGGAATTTATTGACCGGGTAAGGGAGCTGCCGGCTCTGTGGGAGACGAAAAACCCCATCCATAAAAAAAAAGGGGTGAGAAAAGCAGCGCTGGAGAAGCTGCTCCCATTTGTGCATACCAAGGTGCCCACAGCCACAGCAAAACAAGTGGACACTAAAATTGGGAGCTTGAGAGGTACCTACAGGACTGAACGCTCTAAGGTGCTGGCTTCTCAGAGGTCAGGAGCAGCAGCAGATGATGTTTATGTCCCGATTTTGTGGTACTACAACAGGATGTCCTTCCTGGATGACCACATTGAGACAAGGCCATCACTCTCCACTCTTCCCCCCAGACTTCCCTGCAGCCAACCTGAGCCTTCTCTGGAGCAAGAGGAGGCAGCCATCCTGGATGATCCTGATTTGTCCATCTGGAGCCAGGTATAGTATTAACTGAAAATGTATTGGGATAAAATTAATGTTTGCCAAATATGTCAGGATGAGAAACATACATTATTTTGTATTCCACAAGTGAAATCAAGATCTGTAGACATTATTCTGCACTTAATTGTGTGGTAAATAGTCAAGCTGATGTAGTGGTAAATTTAAAGCAAGGATTTATGCATTTACATTCTAATTGCTTCCATCAGGATTACAAAGTTTGATGCAAAGATTAAACCAACATATTAAACTATGTTCCTTTTTCATACACAGGATGAAATCAGCCAGGAGGAGGGTCTGGAAACTGTCAGGCAGGAGGAGGAAGGGCCCAGTGGCAGCCAGGAGGTGGCAGGTCCCAGTGGCAGCCAGGAGGTGGCAGGGCCCAGTGGCAGCCAGGAGGTGGTAGGGCCCAGTGGCAGCCAGGAGGTGGCAGGGCCCAGTGGCAGACAGGAGGTGGCAGGGCCCAGTGGCAGACAGGAGGTGGCAGGGCAAAGGAGAAGCACCAGATCCCAGGTGCCTCCCATCCGGCTTCACAAAAGAGGCAGGAGGGACAGGACCACCAGTGAGGCAGCAATGGCCCTTATTAAAGAGGCCCATGCCACCCTCAAGGAGCCCACATCCCCTGAAGAGGCCATTGCCGGCCTAGTGGAGGCTAAGTTCAAGGTGATGAGCATGGAGCAACGCCTCCTATGCGAGCCCCTGCTCATCACCTTGCTCAACAAGGGGGTGATGGAGAAAATTACACCCAATACCGCCATATGTGAGGTGGCCCAACTGACCCAACCTCAACCTCCACCTCCACCTTCCTCTTCTGCCCCACCCCCTTCTGCTACACCTCCACCTTCTGCCCCACCCCCTTCTGCTACACCTCCACCTTCTGCCCCACCCCCTTCTGCTACACCTCCACCTTCTGCCCCACCCCCTTCTGCTACACCTCCACCTTCTGCCCCACCCCCTTCTGCTACACCTCCACCTTCTTCTTCTGCCCCACCCCCTTCTGCTACACCTCCACCTTCTTCTTCTGCCCCACCCCCTTCTGCTACACCTCCACCTTCTTCTTCTGCCCCACCCCCTTCTGCTACACCTCCACCTTCTTCTTCTGCCCCACCCCCTTCTGCTACACCTCCACCTCCTCCTCCTGACAGGAGTACCCCTCCAGTGGGCCAGCCTCCAGCCAAACGAAGAAGGAAGGCTGCAGGAAAGGCTGCAGGAAAGGCTTCAGGAAAGGCTTCAGGAAAGGCTGCAGGGAAGGTTGCCAGGAAGAAGAGGAAGTGATGGCCTTGCTTCATTGTGGTCGGACAGAAGGCAGCCTGTTGTAGTACCACACACTTGGGACATATATCTCACCTGCTGCTGTTCCTGACCTCTGGGAGGCTAGCATCAGATTGTGTTCAGAAATGTGGGCCTTCTCAAGCTCCCAATTTTAGTGTCCACACAGGGTTGCTGTGTGCTCTGGGGTCCCTGGGATGCACAAATGGCAGCAGCTTCTCCAGCGCTGCCTTCTCTTTATTTAATTTATAAACATGAATAAATGTGTTTTTTGTTTAAGTTCATACTTGACTATGTGTATTTTTAAATAAACAAAATCAAGCTTTGGAGTAAGCAGATACATTTGACTGACAATAAAAGGCACAGATATCACCCCCACAAAAGAATAACTAAATCTGATTAGCACAAAAACATGGTGTGAAATTTAAATAATATAGATTCCAAAATTAAATGGGAGATCGCTATCAAAACATTGAGAAATTAGAATTAACATAATTTTGAAAAATCAAACCATTTAAATTATTCCTAAAAACTTGCACTATATAATACACATAAATCTTATAAAGAGCAGCATGAAAAAGGTTAAAAATAAGGCATAACTCTGTGTGAATATCAGCAGCAAAAGAAGGTCACTCGTTTTGATTAATGTAACATTCTAACGAAGATTTCAATGCAGAACATTTAAACGATGAAATATTTATGAGCGTGACGAATATGCTCTCTCCATTATGAAGGCTTGTTTTACCAGAAGATGCGCTCCCGTCTCATAGTTGCTTGTGAGCATGCGCGCTTTTGGAAGAGTCGTAAAAGCATACACACGAACCATTTTCTCGTCACAAAACAGGCCGACGAGAAACACGACGAGGAAATCTGGAATCCTGACGAGAAAATAGAGAGCAGGTTCTCTATTTTCTCGTCGAGATTCTCGGCAATTTTCTCGTCGTAAAACCATACACACGAACGTTTTTCTAGACAAAAAACTCTTGCGGCACTTTTCTTGACTGTTTTGGACGAGAAAAACGGTCGTGTGTACGAGGCCTCAGGGCCATTCCCTGTCAAAAGGAAGATTAATGAAGTGGCTTATGAGCTGGAGCTCCCTGACTCTCTTAAAATCCATCCGATTTTCCATGTGTCTCTCCTGAAACCTTCAGTTTCCAACCCGTTCCCAGGTCGAAGCCCGGCTCGCCCTGATCCGATCATTATAGAAGGTGAGCAGGAATTTGAAGTGGAAGCTATCATGGACTTCAGGAGAAGAAATAACCGGAACCAATTCCTGATTAAATGGAAGGGCTACGGACCCGAAGAAAACTCTTGGGAACCTGAGGAGAACATCCATGCCAGGAGCCTGGTGCAGTCTTTCAAGAGGTCTCACCCTGAAAGGTTTACCCGGATGGGCATCCGGAGGCTGCCCCTTGGGGGGGCAATGTCACAGAGATCCTGCCAGAAACAGGCACCCCGGACGTCCTGGTTCCCGATCGCGGGTGCGTTCGCGCGTTCTGCAGGTGCGCGCGCATTCCGCAGGTGGCGCCAGAAGGCCTATTTAAACCTGTCAATGAAAGACAGTCCCTGCTGTCTGCTCTACAGCATTTAGTACCTGAGAACCTGATCCAAAGGCTTACCTGCATCTGACCCGGCTTGCCTGTGACCTTTCCAGTTTTCTGCCTGCATCTGAACTCTGACTTGTTGTGACCTCTCCTCTGCCTGATCCCTCAGTACCTTTGCTGCCAGCCAGTTAACCGACCCGGCTTGTCTGGCCAATCATACCACCCCTGGTTCCAGTCCTGTCTGCTGTGTTCCTGTGTTCCTGGTTCCAGTTCTGCCTGCTGTGTTCCTGTGTTCCTGGTTCCAGTTCTGTCTGCCGTACTTCCTGTGTGCCTGGATCCAGCCCAGTCTTCGGAATTACCTCCACCTTGGTTGATCCTACCAGGCACTCGTACCCCTCCTACCTCCGCGCCTTCTGTTACACTACCAGGGGCCGCTGGTGGGAGCCGTAAGGGAGGCCTTCCTCTGCAAATCCGGGCTCGTCACCGTCAGGTACGTGACAGCCATGCAGTTCGTTGGCAAGCTTACCTAAAAGACCCACACCAAAGAACAAAGCGAACCTCTCCTTGCTCCTCATCAGCTGGGATCTCCAACCCCACTATACCTTCAGTCCTCTATGAAACATGCACTGAGAGGAATGAAGGTGTAGAATTGTGTGTGTCACAGCCAAGTACTTGCGGGCAATCTGCTATCGGTACACCAACGTCCGATTGTACCAGGCAAATTTCCCTTCCCCAGCTGCTGCACCGCCGAAAGAAGTTCTCTCCCAGCTATCCACATGCCCAGCGGTTGAATGCTAGCTTAGCTAAATTGCTAGCACTTCAACTGCTGCCTTTTCAGTTTGTAGACTCTGCCCCCTTCCATGAGTTTGTGGAATGTGCGGTTCCTCAGTGGCAGGTTCCCAAATGCCACTTTTTCTCATGGAAGGCGATTCCGGCTCTCTACTGGCATGTGGAAGGCAATGTCTTGGCCTCGCTGGACAGGGCGGTCAGCGGTAAGGTGCATATTACCGCTGACCCATGGTCCAGCAGGCATGGACAGGGACGTTACTTATCTTTCACGGCGCATTGGGTGACTCTGCTGGCAGCTGGGAAGGATGCAGGACAAGGTGCAGTAGTGTTGGAGGTTGTTCCGCCACCACGCCTTCAAAATGTTACTACTGGTGATTTTGACACACCTCTCTCCTCCACCCCCTCCTCTTCTTCTTCCTCCATGGCCTCTACCTGTACTTTGCGTTAAAGGGGCTATGCAAGTACGCAGGCAAAAAGATGCCATGCAGTGCTTAAGCTGGTGTGCTTGGGAGACAGGAGCCACACTAGGGCAGAGATTCTGTCAGCTCTGCAGGGGCAGGTTCAGAGGTGGTTGACATCACACCAACTTAAGCCAGGAAAGGTGGTTTCCAACAATGGCACCAACCTCCTCTCTGCCCTCCAACAGGGACAACTGACCCATGTGCCCTGTTTGGCTCACGTCCTTAACTTGGTGGTGCAGTGGTTCTTGGACAGGTACCCGGGCTTACAGGAGGTCCTGAAGCAGGCCAGGAAACTCTGTGGGCATTTCCGCCTGTCATATAATGCCAGTGCTCGGCTGGCTGACCTGCAAAAGGATTACAACTTGTCCAAGAACTGCCTAATCTGTGACATGCCCACCAGGTGGAACTCTACGTTGGCCATGCTGCAGTGGCTGCAAACACAGCAGAGGGCCATCAATGAGTATCTGTTGCAATATGGCACCAGGACAGGGTCAGGAGAGCTTGGATTTTTTCCCCCACGCCAGTGGGTCATGATCAGGGTTGCATGCACTGTCCTGGCACCATTTGAGGAGGCCACGAGGATGGTGAACAGTGACAGTGCATTCATCAGTGACACTGTCCCTCTTGTCCACCTGTTGGAGCACACGCTGCATGAAATAATGGACAGGGCACTTAAAGAACAGAGGCAGGAAGAGGAGGACTTCCTTACCTCTCAAGGCCCCCTTTATCCAGACAGTGTTCCTGCTGGCCCGGCTATCACACAGGAAGAGGAGGAGGAGGAGGAGGAGGATTATTGTGTCAGCATGGAGGTGGAGCCTAGCACTCAGCATCAGCAGCAGTCTTTAAGGGATCAATTACAGTCCCAAGACACCCATGGACTTGTACGTGCTGGGAGGAGGTGGCTGCGGATCATGTCATCATCAGTGACCCAGAGGACTCACCAATCACAGGTTGTGCCTGTCCACCGACTCGGTCGATCGACTGACCTTCATAAAAATCAATCAGTCTTGGATCACCACCAGCTACCAAGCACCTGATGCTGATGTAACCGAGATTTTTTTTTTTAAATGTCAGATCCCTTCAAGACTGCCTATGCTGATGCTGAGTGACTATCCTGTTCCTCCTCAATGATCATGCTGATAGCTTGAAAGAACATTTTTTGTTCTGGGCACCGCCACCAGTGGCTAAGGTCCAATTTTTCTGCCCCTGTTTAACAGTGGCGTGTATTTACAATTTTTAATGCAATACTTTGCAGCAGGGCTCATTGCTGCGCTCCGACTACAGTATCTGTGAGGAGTTGCAGTGTTGTGGCACCAGCACCAGGGCCTAAGGCCTAATTTTTCGGCCCCTGTTTAACAGAGGCATGTAATTACAATTTTTGATGCAATACTTTGCAGCAGGGCTCATTGCTGCGCTAAAAGTACAGTATCTGTGAGGGGTTGCAGTGTTGTGTCACCAGTGTCTAAGGCCCAATTTTTCTGCCCCTGTTCAACAGGGGCATGTAATTACAATTCTTGATCTAATAATTCACAGCAGAGCCCATTCCTGCGCCCACCAAGAGTAACTGTGAGGGCTTACAGTGTTGTGGCAACACCACCACCACAACCAAAGGCCTAATTTTTCTGCCCCTGTTCAACAGGGGCATGTAATTACAATTCTTGATCTAATAATTCACAGCAGGGCCCATTCCTGCACCCACCAAGAGTAACTGTGAGGGCTTACAGTGTTGTGGCAACACCACAACCACCACCACCAAAAGCCCGATTTTTCTGCCCCTGTTCAACAGGGGCATGTAATTACAATTCTTGATCTAATATTTCACAGCTGGGCCCATTCCTGCGCCCACCAAGAGTAACTGTGAGGACTTACAGTGTTGTGGCTCCAGCACCACCACCAAAGGCCAATTTTTCCTACCACTGTTCAACAATGGCATGTAATTACTAGGGGTGAGCTGAACACCCCCCCCCCGTTCGATTCGCACCAGAACCTGCGAACAGGTCTAAAGTTTGCACGAACTTTAGAACCCTATTAAATACAATAGGCTGAAATGTTTGAAATCAAAAGTGCTAATTATCAAGGCTAATATGCAAGTTATTGTCCTAAAAAGGATTTGGGGACCCGGGTCCTGCCCCAGGGGACATGTATCAATGCAAAAAAAAGTTTTAAAAACGTCAGTTTTTTCGGGAGCAATGATTTTAATAATGCTTAAAGTGAAACAATAAATAATAAATAAATAAATTTCATACCTGGGGGGGGGGGGTTGTATAGTATGCCTTTAAAGCAGCGCTTGTTTCCCGTGCTTAGAACTGTCCCTGCACAAAGTGTAATTTCTGATGGAAAAAGTCATTTAAAAGCACTCGCAGCTATAATGAATTGTCGGCTCCTGGCAATACAGAGAAAAGTCATTGATTAAAAAAAAAATGCGTGGGGGTCCCCCCGAATTCCATTACCAGGCCCTTCAGGTCTGGTATGGATATTAAGGGGAACCCTGCATCAAATAAAAAAAAAAATGACGTGGGGTTCCCCCCAAATATCCATACCAGACCCTTCAGGTCTGGTATAGATTTTAAGGGGAACTCCACGCCAAATGAAAACAAAATGATGTGGAGTTCACCCCAAAAATCCATACCAGACCCTTTATCGGAGAACGCAACCTGGCAGGCCGCAGGAAAAGAGGGGGGACGACGAGAGAGCGCCCCCCTCCTGAACCGTACCAGGCCACATGCCCTCAACATGGGGACATGGTGCTTTGAGGGGTCACAGACCCCCAAAGAATCCTCCCCATGTTAAGGGCATGTGGCCTGGTACGGTTCAGAAGGGAGGGGCTCTCTCACCCCCCTCTTTTCCTGCAGCCTGCAAGGTTGCCTGCTCAGATAATGGGTCTGGTATGGATATTTGGGGAGAACCCCACGTTATTTATTTTTTTATTTGATGCAGGGTTCCCCTTAATATCCATACCAGACCTTAAGGGCATGGTAATTGAATTTGGGGGGACCCCCACACATTTTTTTTTATTTTTATCAATGACTTTTCTCTGTATTGCTGGGAGCCGACAATTCATTATAGCTGCGAGTGCTTTTAAATGATTTTTTTTCCTTCAGAAGTTACACTTTGTGCAGGGACAGTTCTAAGCAAGGGAAACAAAATCTGCTTTACAGGCATACTATACACCCAGGTACGAAATTTAAAGGAATATTTCACTTTTATTGTTTCACTTTAAGCATTATTAAAATCATTGCTCCCGAAGAAATTGAAATTTTAAAACTTTTTGCATTGATACATGTCCCCTGGGGCAGGACTCGGGTCCCCAAACACTTTTTATGAAAATAACTTGCATATAAGCCTTTAAAATTAGCACTTTAGATTTCTCCCATAGACTTTTACAGGGTGTTCCGTGGCTTTTCGAATTTGCCGCAAACACCCCAAATTGTTCGCTGTTCGGCGAACGTGCGAACAGGCAATGTTCGAGTCAAACATGAGTTTGACTCGAACTCAAAGCTCATCCCTAGTAATTACAATTCTTGATATAATAGTTCACAGCAGGGCGTTCCAGCGCCCACCAAGAGTAACTGTGAGGGCTTACAGTGTTGTGGGAACACCGACACCTAAGGGCCAAATTTATGCAGAGTATATACGGCAGGTCCCTACTTTCAAACATCCGACTTTCAAACGACTCCTACTTGCGAATGGAGGGAGACAACAGGAAGTGAGAGGAAATCTACCCCTAGGAAGGGAAATTCTCTATTGTAAGAGTTAATATTGGAAAAAGGTGTCTCCTCTCCACTGATGCTTTATCACCAATCCTTGTTTCAATAAAAAAAAACAAATTTTCCAAAAACATTTGTCATTGGGACGGAAAGTGAGGTGAAATGTTCTGAACAGGTGCACAGACAGCAAAACAAATGTTACAGGGGTGATAACCCTTCCCTATGTTCTCCAAAAAGCTTAAAAATAGATTTTTGGGCTGGAGCTACACTTAAAAAATTTACCTGTTCCAAATTACAAACAGATTCTACTTAAGAACAAACCTACAGTCCCTTGTTTGCACCGCCTGTATACTGCTGTTCAGAGTATATAGGGCCTTTTTTTAATTTGGGTGCGGGGTTCCCCTTAATATCCATACAAGACCCAAAGGGGCTGGTAGTGGGCTAGGGGAGGGGGGAGGGGGGGTACCCATGCCATTTTTCTCAATGATTTTCATCCATATTGCCGGGACCAAACATTACATTAAAGTCGCAAGCAGTTTTAAATTACTTTTTTTCCTTTAGAAATGTCATTTTGTGCAGGGACAGTTCTAAACATGGGAAACATGTGCCACTTCACAGGCATACTTTAGACACCCCCCAGGTACGATATTTAAAGCAATATTTCACTTTTTTTTTTCACTTTAAGCATCATTCAAATCACTACTCCCGAAAAAACTGCCTTTTTAAAACTTCTTTTTGCATTGATACATGTCCCCTGGGGCAGGACCCGGGTCCCCAAACCCATTTTAGGACAATAACTTGCATATTAACCGTTATAATTAGCACTTTTGATTTCGAACGTTTAAGTCCATTCTATTTAATAGGGTTCTAAAGTTTGCGCAAACTTTCGGTCCGTTCGCAGGCTCTGGTGCGAACCGAACCGAGGGGGTGTTCGGCTCATCCCTAATAGTTACATAGTTAATCTGGCTGAAAAAAGACCATCTAGTTCTATCAATAAGAGGGGGAAAAAATGACAATCCTATACCCACAGTTGAACCAGAAGAAGGCCAAATCCAATTTTCTCCAGCAGGGCAAAAAAAATAATTCCTTCCTGATCCCCCCAAGAGGCAATTGGGTATTGCCTGGATCAACTTTACCTATGAATGTTAATATCCAGTTATATTATGTACATTTAGGAAAAAATACAGGCCTTTTTTAAAGCAATCTACTGAGCTACTAAGTATTGAATGAATCCACATTTCCACAGCTCTTACTGTGAATAAACCCTTCCATATTTAGAGAATAAATCTTTTGTCTCCGAAACGTAAAGAGTGCCCCCTTGTCCTCTGTGATGACCTTAACCACTTGCCTACTTACACTTTCACCCTCTTCCTGCCCATGCCAATTGTCAGATTTCAGTGTTGTTGCACTTTGAATGAAAATTGCACGGTCATGCAGCACTGTACCCAAACACAATATTTATCATTTTTTTAGACAGAAAGAGCTTCCTTTGGGGATATTCAATCACCACTGTTTTTATTTATTTTTTTGCCCAAAACAAATGAAAAAATACAAAAAATTGTGAATTTTTTTTTCTTAGTTTCTGTTATACAATATCTTAAATAAATAATTTTTCTCCTTCACTGATGTGTGCTGATGACGCTGCACTGATGGGCACTGCTAGTCTACCCTGATGGGGACTGCTAGTCTGCTCTGATGGGCACTGATAGGCTACACTGATGAGGAGCCACTGATGAGGCTGTACTGATGGGCGGCACTGACAGGCAGCACTGATGGGCACTGATTGGCAGCACTGATGGGCACTGTTGGGGCTGCACTGATAGTCAGTACACTGATGATCAGTGCCCTGATTATCACTGTAGATGTCCACTGTGTGGATTGACGCTTACCGGCTCTCCTCTCCTCTCCTCATCCTAATTTTTCCTCAGGAAAATCCTATTCACATTGTGATCAGCTGTGATTGGACACAGCTGGTCACATGGTAAAGAGTTGCTGTGATTGGCTGTTTACCCTGATCTGTGATCTGCTGTGTCTGAAAGACACTGCGATCACAGATCCCTGCTGATGCGCACCACAGGGGGTGCACGTGAAGCACTACGGCTACAGCTCGGTCGCACATTCCTGGGAGGGCGTCTATTAATGTCCTCCTGGAAATGTGCAACAGAGCTTTAGCTATAGTGCTGTCAGGGAGTAGTTAAAGTTAATAACTCAATACCATGTTTACCATTCATGTATTCATGTATGTAACATTCATGTATTTAGTAATATTGATTATATCCCTCTTCTCCCCTCTTCTCAAGCAAGAATAAATTCAGTTATTCTAATATTTCCTCATAGCTGAGCTCCTCCATGCCTCTTATCAGTTTGGTTGCTCTTCTCTGCACTTTCTCCAGTTTCTCGATATGCATTATGTGATTTGGTGCCCAAAAATTAATTATTCCAGATGAGGTCTTACTAATGATTTGTACAGGGGTAAAATGATATTTCTCTCTCTGGAGTCTATACCTCTCTTGACCACTTGCTTACTGGCCACATATACCCCCTTCCTGCCCAGGCAAAATTTCAGCTTTCGGCACTGTCACGCTTTGAATGACAATTGCGCAGTCGTGCGACGTGGCTCCCAAACAAAATTGACGTCCTTTTTTTCCCACAAATAGAGCCTTCTTTTGGTGGAATTTGATCACCTCTGCAATCTTTATTTTTTTGTGCTATAAACAAAAAATGAGCAACAATTTTGAAAAAAACACAATATTTTTTGATATTTGCTATAATAAATATCCCAATTTTTTAAATTTTTTTTATTAATTTTTTCCTCAGTTTAGGCCAATACGTATTCTTCTACATATTTTTGGTAAAAAAAAAAGTCACAATAAGCGTATAGTGATTGGTTTGCGCAAAAGTTATAGCGGGCACAAAATAGGGGATAAAATTTAGACTTTTTTTATTTAATTTTTTTACTAGTAATGGCGGTTATCTGCGATTTTTGTCAGGACTGCGACATTATGGCGTACACATCGGGCACTTTTGACACATTTTTGGGACCATTCACATTTATACAGTGAACAGTGCTATAAATATGCATTGAATACTGTATAAATGTGACTGGCAGGGAAGGGGTTAACACTAGGGGGCGAGGAAGGGGTTAAATGTGTGCCCTATGAGTGATTACTACTGTGGGGGGAGGGGACTGACTGGGGGAGGTGACCGATCTGTGTCCCTATGTACAAGGGACACAGCATTGGTCTCCTCTCCCTGACAGGACGTGGATCTCTGTGTTTACACACAGAGATCCACGTCCTTGTCTGTGTGTCGGGCGATCGCGGGTACCTGGTGGACTTCGCGGCCACCAGGCACGCGCATCGGCATCTCAGTGACGCGCCCGGCACGCGCCTGCGCCGCCAGCGGCGCTCGCGCGCCCCCAGTGGCCGGAGGAGCCAAGGCCATAAAAAGACGGCCTCCCGGCATTGTAGAGCCACCTTGCGGCCGTATATAGTCGTACGGCGGGCGCAAGGTGGTTAATACAAGAAAGGATTTTGCTCACTTTGAAAACCGCTGCTTGGCATTTGATCTACCAGAACACACAGATCCTTCTCCCCCATTGACTCCTGCAGATGTACTCTACCTAGTATGTATGATGCATGAATATTCTTAGCCCCAAGTGCAACGGTGTAGGAATTACAACAGTTTGTATATGTGCCTCCCACTTTTTAAGGGACCAAAAGTAATGGGACAGATTAACAATCATATATCAAACTTTCACTTTTTAATACTTGGTTGCAAATCCTTTGCAGTCAATTACAGCCTGAAGCCTGGAACGCGTAGACATCACCGGATGCTGGGTTTCATCCCTGGTGATGCTCTGCCAGGCCTCTACTGCAACTGTCTTCAGTTTCTTCTTGTTCTTGGGGCATTTTCCCTTCAGTTTTGTCTTCAGCAAGTGAAATGCATGCTCAATTGGATTCAGGTCATTTGATTGACTTGGCCATTGCATAAAATTCCACTTCTTTCCATTAAAAAACTCTTTGGTTGCTTTCGCAGGATGCTTTGGGTCATTGTCCATCTGCACTGTGAAGCTCCGTCCAATGAGTTCTGAAGCATTTGGCTGAATATGAGCAGATAATATTGCCCGAAACACTTCAGAATTCATCCTGCTGCTTTTGTCAGCAGTCACATTATCAATAAATGCAAGAGAACCAGTTCCATTGGCAGCCATACATGCCCATGCCATGACACTACCACCACCATGCTTCACTGATGAAGTGGTATGCTTTGGATCATGAGCAGTTCCATTCCTTCTCCATTCCTTTCTCTTCCCATCACTCTGGTACAAGTTGATCTTGGTCTCATCTGTCCATAGGATGTTGTTCCAGAACTGTGAAGGCTTTTTTAGATGTTGTTTGGCAAACTCTAATCTGACCTTCCTGTTTTTGAGGCTCACCAATGGTTTACATCTTGTGGTGAACCCTCTGCATTCACTCTGGTGAAGTCTTCTCTTGATTGTTGACTTTGACACACATACACCTACCTCCTGGAGAGTGTTATTCATCTGGCCAACTGTTGTGAAGGGTGTTTTCTTCACCAGGGAAATAATTTTTCGGTCATCCACCACAGTTGTTTTCCGTGGTCTTCCGGGTCTTTTGGTGTTGCTGAGCTCTCCGGTGAGTTCTTTCTTTTTAAGGATGTTCCAAACTGTTTATTTGGCCACACCTAATGTTTTTACTATCTCTCTGATGGGTTTGTTTTGTTTTTTCAGCCTAATGATGGCTTGCTTCACTGATGGTGACAGCTCTTTGGATCTCATATTGAGAGTTGACAGCAACGGATTCCAAATGCAAATAGCACACTTGAAATGAACTCTGGACTTTTTATCTGCTCCTTGTAAATGGGATAATGAGGGAATAACACACACCTGGCCATGGAACAGCTGAGCAGCCAATTGTCCCATTACTTTTGGTCCCTTAAAAAGTGGGATGCACATATACAAACTGTTGTAATTCCTACACCGTTCACCTTATTTGGATGTAAATACCCTCAAATTAAAGCCGAAAGTCTACAGTTAAAGCACATCTTGTTTGGTTCATTTAAAATCCATTGTGGTGGTGTATAGAGCCAAAAAGATTAGAATTATGTCGATGTCCCAATATTTATGGACCTGACTGTATTTGCCCAATTAAACAGTGCATTGAGGTTGGCTTGTAAGTTGGCGACATCCTGTAAGGATGTTATTTCACTGCATAGCTTGGTGTCATCTGCAAAAGGACCAAAATGGTAGTTTTAATCCCAGACCCTATATCATTTATAAATATATTAAAAAGTCATTTATAAATATATTAAAAAGTAAGGGTCGCAACACTGAACCTTGGGGTACACCTTTAACAACCTTAGACCATTTAGTGTAAGAATGATTAACCATTACTCTCTGAATATGGTCTTTTAGCCAGTTTTCTATCCATTTACAAATTGATTTTTCCAAGCCTGTAGCTATGAATGAGCTTTATGTTCGAGTCAAACATGAGTTCGACTCGAACATTTGCTGTTTGCCCGTTTGGCAAACAGCAAACAATTTGGGGTGTTCGCGGCAAATTCGAAAAGCCGCGGAACACCCTGTAAAAATCTATGGGAGAAATCAAAAGTGCTAATTTTAAAGGTTAATATGCAAGTTATTGTCATAAAAAGTGTTTGGGGACCTGGGTCCTGCCCTAGGGGACATATATCAATGCAAAAAAAAGTTTTAAAAACTGCAGTTTTTTCGGGAGCAGTGATTTTAATAATAAAGTGAAAGTGATGTATAGTATGCCTGTAAAGTAGCGCATGTTTCCGTGCTTAGAACTGTCCCTGCACAAAATGTCATTTATAAAGGAAAAAAGTCATTTAAAACTACTTGCGGCTATTCATGAATTGTCGGGTCCCGGCAATACAGTTCAAAGTCATTGAAAATAAACGCAAAAAAAAAAAAAAAAGCGCGGGGGTCCCCCACAAATTCCATATCAGACCCTTCAGGTCTGGTATGAATATTAAGGGGAACCCCGTTGCCATTTTTTTAACTCGCCTGTCTCTCACACCAAACTCCTTATTTAAAGCGTAACTCCACTTTTGTTGAGAAAAAAACTTTCCCCTCTGGGTGATCTATGTACATTGCAGGGATTATAACAACCTCTGTTGCAGATTCCTACCTTTTGTTATTCTGAATCCATGTGTGTTTGTTTGTGCCTCTGTACTGAGTTGGTCTAATGGGAGTGGCTTCATAATTAATCACCAGGTGTGCAGCTGCAGGGCACTAATGAGGAAATCTGCTGGGCTTGCATCCCTTTAGACGTGCTCCTATTGAAAATATCTTTCCAAAAATTACATTTTTGTTGCAGGTGATGCCTGAAATCTGACTTGTATCTTAGGCAGACTTTTGGGAAAATTGGTGAGCCAATCACACAAGCAGGAAATTATGTTTCTAGGGAGTGGTCTGTACATACTCTGTGTGCAGAACAACTCCAGGTAGCCATATTGCATTGCATTCTCAGAAAATTACAGTGGCTGCAGATTGAAAATATATTTATTTAATAACATTCAATTACAGTATGATTAGTGTCGCAATTATATGTGCTTTATTATTTTTTTCTTTGCTATTATTTTCCCCACGAAAGTGGAGTTACTCTTTAACCAATTATTTGTAAAATAATCTGAAAAACAGATTCACATATTACATACAAAAAAAAAAAAACAAAAAAAAAAAAATTAAATCAGTAATACAGTAGTGACATGTATACACGAATCTGAATGGCATCAATTATACTGATAAATGTAATCTATGTGTTTTAATGCATAACCACAAATATAGATTATCAATTACATATACACAGGAAAATTATATCCCAATAAAGTATACTGTATTTATGTATATAAAATGTATGTATACAAGTCACTGGAGAAATATCAGCACATGCAGAAATCACAAAACGTTGAAAGCAAACATTTACAAAAAGGAATTCAAGACTGGAAATATAAATACAGAGAATACCCCAGATCAAAATAAACCAGTCTCATTCATAAAATAGGGGAAACATCCCATTCAACTTGCAGGCTTTCTAAGGTTTAAAGGAACACTAAAGGCGCTTTTTTTTTTTAAAATAACAAACATGTCATACTTACCTCCACTGTGCAGCTCGTTTTGCACAGAGTGGCCCCGAACCTGGTCTTCTGGGGTCCCTCGGCGGCTGTCTCGGCTCCTGCCCACAAGAACTTTCCTCCTTCATGCGAGCTTTCTCGCATGGTGGAAAGTTCTTGCGGGCGCTCTCCCGTGATACAGCTGGCGGCCATAGCCGCTCACTGTATCACTCGGCCCCGCCCCCTGGCGCGCCGTGTCATTGGATGTGATTGACAGCAGCGCGAGCCAATGGCTGCGCTGCTTTCAATCAACCAATGAATGACCCGAGAAGCCGACCGAGAAGCCTGTGCGTTCACGGCGTGGGACTGATGTTTTTTCACCTTAATGCATAGAATGCATTAAGGTGAAAAAACTTGTACCATTACAACCCCTTTAAAGAAAAAATCAAAACACTTATTTTTTACACAAAAATCTAAGCCTGTCTCCTCCTCTCTTTGGTGACACTATTTTCTCCACACCCTGTATACACAGACCTGAGACATCACCCTCATAACATTCATTAAAATTGTTGGCTACATTAGTTAAATCATTTTTATCAATATCATATAAATGATCGTGCAGGCGATCTCTCAGTCTACGAGTGGTGCGACCAACATATTGTATGGGGCACAGCTGACGAATAATGACATACACAAGATATTTGGTGTTACAATTAATAAGGGAGGGGTTCCTGTGGTTTTTATTAGTGTAAGTGGACATCTTTTTATGTGGGGACAACAGGGACACCCACTGACGCCACACCAAAAAGAGCCCTTAAACTGCAACCAATGGGAGTTTTTATGCTAGAATATAGCCTGGGAGATGAGATTTTACTGAGAGTTAGGGCTCTGCGGGAAACAGTTCTCATATCTTTAGATAGGATCTGTGCATATATGGGACCATTGAATAGGACCGGTAGACATTTCTGAACAATATTACCGACTTTCCTGAATTCAGTGCTATAAGAAGTAGAAAAAACAGGACTATTTCTGCTTTGGAAAGATTTACTTTTATCCTGCAATAAATTGGATTGTGTCATCCCACTAGCAATGTTAACTGCCCTATTCAAGATTGAACCAGGATAACCTTTAGTTTCGAAACACTGCCGCATAGCTTGTGCCTCTCTTTCAAAATCAGATATATCACTGCAAATTCAATGGTGCCTCATAAACTTCGACTGGCAGTTGGGGCCCATCCATAGGGGGCATACGGGCGCCGCCTCCCCATCCATGCGTCCGGCTCCCTGATCTACATGCAGGGTGCAGTACGCATGGATTCCAAGGGGAATTTTCTTTTTTGAAGCATGTGATTAGAGCCAGAGGCTCTAATAGGCTTAAAAAAAGGATGGGCTTGGGGCGCAGAGCACTGTACCCGAAGCCCTCCCAGTTGTGTGACAATAGCGAATGAATATTCATAAGCATAATTTGACTAAGCTTGAATGCATGGTCACACGCTCAGAGGTGAGCGGCTATTACCTAAGGGTGGGGAGCACCTGAGTGTGGACACCACAGCACAATTTTCATCACGTTACCTATGGACTCATAGATTTAGGTTACATAAGGACTTTTTCATGCGATTTGTGCTGCACTGATTCATGCAGTCAGGGCAGCACACTTACTTACTTTTAATATTTAATTTGTAATTAATTTTGTCTCATTATTGCACTAATGTAATGTATGAAATGTGAAACAATTACTTTACTATAGAAATCATCAATCATGTTATGATTATGAGTTTGTATATTCTAATGAGCTCATAGCATTTTATCTTAGTAGTATCACGTTAGGACACACAGGCAGATAGCGCGGCACATACCTCCCTAATCATTGGGGAAATATATAATTTGCTTAAACACTGGGACACTTGCAACATGTCCTTTTTGAGAAGAGTCAATGTTCTAAAAATGTATATACTGCCAAAACCATAAAATTTGTTTGAAACATTGCCAATCCCAGCCTCTATGGCTCAGTTAAGTTTTTTTTTTTTTTCTCTCATTTATTTGGCATAATAAAACTCATAGAATATCATGCTCATTTCTTTTAAAGTATAACTAAAGGCAAAACTTTTTTTTTGGTTTTGGATAGAATGAAGATGGATTGTTCTAATCCAACTTCATTCTATCCAAAACCAAAAAAAAAAGTTTTTTTTTTTAAATTCCTTTCGTTTTCAGGGATTTCTTCTCACTTCCTGTTTGGCTATGGGACAGGAAGTGAAGGGAAATCTCCCCAATGGGATACAGATGGCAAAAAAAAGTTGCCCATAGTTCTACTTTAACTTACGAATATAAGAAAGCCTAGGGGCACCAGCTTTTTTTAAGTATTGTCATGCAACTCATTTGTGTCATATACAGAGACCTTCAAAATGTGGCATTTATTTTTACAAAATGTGGCACTAAAAAATGTGCCAATATGGCACTTATTTTGGCCAAATGTGGCATTTATTTTGGCCAAATGTGGCATTTATTTTTCAACTTTCCACCCCCCTTCCCATCGTAAAAGGGATATTAAATCGTGCAACTTGAATCATATTAGCTACTTTATTACTATTTACAGGTATTTACAACAATTTTAGTTTTAATTATAGTATAATTTTACGTGAGCGACTATGCTCTCCATAGAAAAATTGAGGCGACGGTCGCTGAGGATGTACTTTCATTTTGAAAAAGTCCTCTCTACGTCGGCTGATGTTCCAGGCGCGTATTTCATTGCCAGCACGTCTGCAGTGCCCCAATCTTCTTTCAGCGGGGATTCCTTTCCTTCAGGCCTGGTTCACACTGGGGCGACAAACGCTCCGACATTGGGAGCTCATGTCGCATGACGTGTGAAAATCAATGTTTCCCTATGGGAGCCGTCTTAACTGGTCCGACACATGTCGGTCCGACTTTGAAAATGCTCCCTGTACTACTTTGGTCCGACTTTGATCCGACTTCAGCCCATTGACTATCATTGAAGTCGGATCAAAGTCGGACCGCAGTCTTGCATGATCCGACTTTGGCATGCGACTTGTGCTGTACTGCTCTTGAGGGGGAACTCCAGGCCAAATTTTAAATAAAAAACCGGCATGGGTTCCCCCTCCAGAGGCATACCAGGCCCTTGGGTCTGGTCTGGATTTGAAGGGGCGCCCCTACGCCGAAAAAACGGCGTGGGGGTCCCCCCCAAAATCCAAACAAAAATTGCAATAAAAAAACCACACAGCTTTTTAAAGTATTTTATTGCACAGCTCCGGGGGTCTTCTTCCGACTTCGGGGGTCTCCGGTGTCGTCGCCGCGCTCTCCGGTTCTTTCTTCTGCCGGGCCTCCGCTAACTTATTTTTAGCTCTTTTGCTAACGGAGGCCCGGTCTTCTCCGTCGTCTCGTCCGGCTCTCCGTTGTCCTTCTGCCGGCCCCTCCACTAACTTCTTTAGCTCTTTTGCTAGTGGAGGGGCCGGTCTTCCCGTCGTCGCCGTCGGCCTCTTCTTCCCTCTTCTCCTTCTCGATGTTGACGCGTCGCTTCCTCCCGCTGTAATACTGGCTCTCCGCTCCGCTCCGCATTAATATAGGTTTCTCATGACGTCACAGTCACTCGACACCGGAGACCCCCGAAGTTGGAAGAAGACCCCCGGAGCTGTGCAATAAAATACTTTAAAAAGCTGTGTGGTTTTTTTATTGCAATTTTTTTCCACCAGGTGAATGGGTAGGGGTATGATGTACCCCATACTCATTCACATAGGGTGGGGGGGCCGGGATCCAGGGGCCCCTTTATTAAAGGGGGCTCCCGGATTCCGATAAGCCCCCCACCCGCAGACCCCGACAACCAACGGCCAGGGTTGTCGGGAAGAGGCCCTGTCCTCATCAACATGGGGGCAGGGTGCTCTGGGGTGGGGGGGCCGCAGGTCGCCCCCCTGCCCCAGAGCACCAAACCCCCCATGTTGAGGGCATGCGGCCTGGTACGGTTCAGGAGGGAGGGGGGGCGCTCTCTCGTCCCCCCTCTTCCCCTGCGGCCGGCCAGGTTGTGTGCTCGGATAAGGGTCTGGTTTGGATTTTGGGGGGGACCCCCACGCCGTTTTTTCGGCGTAGGGGCGCCCCTTCAAATCCAGACCAGACCCAAGGGCCTGGTATGCCTCTGGAGGGGGAACCCATGCCAGTTTTTTATTTAAAATTTGGCCTGGAGTTCCCCCTCAAGATTTATACCAAACACAGTGCCTGATATTGGCGGGGATCCAAGTCGGATCCCCGTTCATTGAAAGTCGGACATATGTCGGCTTCATGTCGCAGGGCAAAGTCGGATCCAAAGTAGGACAGATGTCATGTCGCACTAGTGTGAACCCAGCCTCAAGGTTTGCGGCCACACTCCTGACTTCCTCCCAGCCACAATTCCTGGTCAGGACGGCCTGTATATCTTCTTTGCAATGGCTCCTGGGTAATCTGTGTTGGCAATTTCCTCCATCTTCGCCACAGAGGTCTTCAGGAGAATCTTCTGAGACTGAAGCTGCTCAATGACTTCTGGAATGGACT
Source organism: Rana muscosa (assembly GCA_029206835.1). Lineage (NCBI taxonomy): Eukaryota > Metazoa > Chordata > Amphibia > Anura > Ranidae > Rana > Rana muscosa. The sequence goes on from CM055121.1 coordinate 45,211,718, forward strand.
TGAAATTGGCCTCCAAAAAGAGAAGCTGCGGGAAGAGGACCGGGTCGCCTATGAGGTCTTTTGCCTTTTTCACTGCACCAAAATCGTCTTCCAGCTCCTTCACCACGGTTTTGAAACCTTCAAAATGCTTCACATACCACGATACTGCAGACAAACAGGTGCCCCAACTAGTGACAACAGGCTCGGGAGGTAGTGGCATGCCAGGCAAATGTTTCCTGAATAACTCGACCCTCTTTGGTGCCTTCGGGAATATTTTTTTCCCCAGCCGAGATGAGTTTATTGACTTTGGGGTGCTCTTCCCGTATGGCCTCTGCAACACGATGTAGTCCATGTGCCAGACACATCTCGTGGATAATTTTTGGGTAGATAGCCTTAAGGGTCCTCCCGGCGCTCAGCATGTATGCTACACTATCCGTGACAAGAAGTAGCAAGCGTCCTGCCGTGTTGGGGGCTCCATGCCACAGCAGTCCTGAAACAAATAAATAAATGAAATATTAGCATGCTGTATATAAGCACTAAAAATGGCACCGTCACAGACAAAAGCTAAAATTATAGCCTGAAGGGTGCTGGTTTAGTAGTAGTAGTAGTGTAGGAAAAAAAAAGGCACATACTCAGGGCTTCCTGGACAGTTTGGACGATGGTTGAAGCATTGGTTTTTTCAAACTGAGCCACATGGATAAGATGACCGTTTTTGGCATTGTCAGGATCCAATTTTCCCACAACTACGTTGGCGATGTATCGTCCGAGTGAGTCCGTTGCTTCGTCTACGCTGAGCTAGATCCTTGAGTCACCAATGTCCTTGCGAATTTCCTCCAAGTTCTAAGAAAGAAAAATATATACACGTATACCAGGGATATGCAATTAGCGGACCTCCAGCTGTTGCCAAACTACAAGTCCCATCATGCCTCTGCCTCTGGGTGTCATGCTTAATGCTGTCAGAGTCTCACTATGCATCATGGGACTTGTAGTTTGGCAACAGCTGGAGGTCCGCTAATTGCATATCCCTGACGTATACAGTCTGCACCATTTAAAACATGAACATTTGTTTTTTTCATACCTACACAGAAACATGTTTGTAAATTTTTACTCGTTGATCTTAATTTTTGCAGAAGGTATTGTTGCTCAACAAAAGGTACCTATGCGTGATTTGAACATAAACTATCATTGAACGTTGCTTACCTTTTCACACAATTGAAGTACCATTCGTCTTAGGGTGCTCACGCTTGGCAATTTGACGCTACAGTACTTGTCAAAAATGTCGCGCAGGGGACTCTTCTCTAGTGTGTGTAATGGAATGCCTTCTTTAAAAAAAGCCATGGGGACGTCTCTGGAAAATTCCTGGACCTCAGGCCGAATATCCCATGACACCACATCTCTAAGGAGCTGCTGCTGCTTCCGATCAGTACTCGGAGCTTTGTCCCTTGCCAGGTGCTGCTCGCTTTTCTTGTGCACGTCGAATTGCCACTTCTTCTTAAACTCATACTGTAAATTAAATACAAGAAAAAGTTTTGTATTCAGTACCGGTAAAAATTCTCCAGTAAAAGTCAGTTTCCTACACAGGCCAGAATAGATCAGTTTCAGAATGAGGACTAAGGTGAGGACAGAAAACAGTTTTCAACTATAGAAAATTTTGACATTTGAGGAGCATTTCAAGGCTACTTGCGGTACAAGGCTGTTGGGTACCAAAAAACGAACGTTAGTGGCCATAACTTCAAAATATACAGTGCTTGTGGAAGTAATAGAAAAAGATGACATTCTCTCGAAAAATTGAAAAAGTGAGAGAAATGAGAATGATATAGGTATAAGAAGAGTTCTCAAAGAAAACTGAATAAAAACTTACCGATTTTGTGCACAACTTGCAGAATATCTTCCCACCTTCCACGGCGAAATTGCTGTCACCATTAATCCACTTCTTGAAAAGGGTTATGTTTGAACTAGCAACTTTAGGAATATTGAATTAGGAAAACACGAAAATGTAAAACACGAGCGATGACTTCAGTAATACACTTCAGCTTGGTATGAAGGACGTGGGAAAGGGAGCTGATATACTGTATATACGCGTTTCCCTACGGTCCTCCCCCCTGCTAATGGGTTTTTACATACAGTGTACACAAAGATATACACTGTGGGACAATTCCCCCTCCCCTTAGCAGCCAATCCACATACACATATACATCCCATAATAAGTTTATCTTAAGGTAGACAGGACAATGTGAGGTCATTAACTTTTAACAATGAGACAGGCACAATCCACAATCCCTCTCAATACACAAACAATAGGGAAGTCTGCCAATGACAGTCTGTGTGTCTCTCTCACAGACAAGCACATGGAATACACTGTGTAAGGTGGTATTAAATGTTCATATTTCTATATGAAGACATTGCTGACAAATACTGTCCCACTTGAAGAATATTAGAATATTTTTATTTTTTCTTGGCCCAAATAAGGCAAAATAAGGCAAAAAATTTGTAATTTTCCCAAAAAGTGGGCAAAATGTGGCATTTTAGTATGGCGCCTTGGCAATGTGGCATTTGAAGGTCTCTGGCTCATATACTATTGTGGTCCACAAAATCTCCCAGCAATTGCTGGGTAGAATTATAATTTGGACAGTTATTCCCTGTCCATCCATGTTCATTGAGCTGGATCTTCCTGGGAAAATGTGTGAATGTCCATAAGACACTTATTTCTCTCTCTCTTATGGTTTTCATAATTCAGATTTGAAACTTATGCAATTAGCTTCCTCTTACTCACCCATGCTCAATATATTATATAATCCTGGACTGCCTGATAGTTTGTCATTTACCCAAATGCTCCCCTGGGCCCATACAGGCTTCTTTCATTAATGAGGAACTTCGAGCTAGGGAGAAATGCCTCCCCTCCTGAGCTTTTTTCTTTTACCTCCACGCTACACGTTTCTTCTTGTCCATTTGGCCACCTTTAACTTTAGTAACACCTACCAACTTTGAATCTATTTTTACTCACAGACCTACACAAACTCACTAAATCTCTTCCGTATATAAGACACTTTTTGAAGTTGACCCCCTTATGGAAGACGCTCATTTATATATGAAAAAATTATCTTCTTTCAACTATTGCAGATATTAAAGTGTTAGAATATCTGTCTGCTGTAAATGGAAATAATCAAGAATATTTTCACTCTATTTTTGCACCATAGGACTGTTCTTTTGGCTCCCTAAACCCTACGGCCACTTCTCCTGACCTCTTATCCTGATCAGCAATAGCAGCTAGCCTACATTAGCCTTACATTGCAGGGAGTCTTGGTACCTTCATTCTGTTTACTCTAATATGTACTTACATTCATACATATACAGCCAAGGGCCCACATTCTTATGTTGGTCCTGGCCCCTATTATACACTCATCGATCCCTTTATTAGGTTCACCTTGCTAGTAGGGATGAGCTTCGAGTTTGAGTCGAACTCATGTTCGACGGAAACATTGCCTGTTCACCCGTTCGCCGAACAGCAAACAATTTGGGGTGTTCGCGGCAAATTCGAAAAGCCGCGGAACACCCTGTAAAAGTCTATGGGAGAAATCTAAAGTGCTAATTTTAAAGGCTTATATGCAAGTTATTGTCATAAAAAGTGTTTGGGGACCCAGGTCCTGCCCTAGGGGACATGTATCAATGCAAAAAAAAGTTTTAAAAACTGCAGTTTTTTTGGGAGCAGTGATTTTAATAATACTTAAAGTGAAACAATAAAAGTGAAATATTCCTTTAAATTTCATACCTAGGGTGTGTGTATAGTATGCCTGCAAAGTAGCGTATGTTTCCCGTGCTTAGAACTGTCCCTGCACAAAGTGTAATTTCTGAAGGAAAAAAAGTCATTTAAAAGCACCCGCGGCTATAATGAATTGTTGGCTCCCGGCAATACAGAGAACAGTCATTGAAAGTCATTGATAAAAATAAAAAAAAATGCGTGGGGGTCCCCCCAAATTCAATTACCAGGCCCTTCAGATATGGTATGGATATTAAGGGGAACCCTGCGTCAAATTAAAAAAAAATGACGTGCGGTTCCCCCCAAAAATTCATACCAGACCCTTCATGTCTGGTATGGATTTTAAGGGAAACTCCACGCCAAATAAAAAAAAATGGCATGGAGTTCCCCTCAAAAATCTATACCAGACCCTTTATCCGAGCACGCAACCTGGCGCAGGAAAAGAGGGGGGGACGAGAGAGCGCCCCCTCTCCTGAACCGTACCAGGCCACATGCCCTCAACATGGGGAGGATGCTTTGGGGTCTGGACCCCAAAGCACCATGTCCCCATGTTGATGGGGACAAGGGCCTCATCCCCACAACCCTTGCCCGGTGGTTGTGGAGGTCTGCGGGCAGGGGGCTTATCGGAATCTGGAAGCCCCCTTTAACAAAGGGGACCCCCAGATTCCACCCCCCCATGTGAATTGGTAACTGGGTACATTGTACCCCTACCATTTCACAAAGAAAGTGTAAAAAACTGTAAAAAAACACACAGACACAGTTGGGAAAGTCCTTTATTAAAAAAAAAAAAACCCATTCCAGCGATGTAATCCAGTCTGTCCAGCATTGTTCTCTATGTCCCGCGGTGATCCGATGTCCAGTGCTGCAGTCTCCTCCAGTCTCCACTCCACACGAAACCCCCATGACGTACGAGGGGGCGGGGTCACCCGTCACATCATAGGGTAAGCCCCAGCTTTCCCCGCTTGCCGGGGAATAGCCAATGACGTAGGCGGGATCCTGACTACGTCATTGGCCATACCCCGCAAGCGGGGAAAGCCGGGGCTTACCCCTTTGATCTGACGGGTGACCCCGCCCCCTCGTACGTCAGACCCTGCCTACGTCATTGGCTGAGTGGACCTGATGGCGAACGTGATTTGATTCCTCTGCAGTGTAATAAATGAATAGACCCCGCCCCCTTCTCATGTTCCCCATTAGGTCCGCTCAGCCTTACACCCAGTAAAGATGACCCCGCCCCCCTACGTCATTGGCTGAGCGGACCTGATGGGGAACGTGAGAAGGGGCGGGGTCTATTCATTTATTACACTGCAGAGGATTCAAATCATGTTCCCCATCAGGTCCGTTCAGCCAATGAAGTAGCCGGGGTCTGACGTAGGAGGGGGCGGGGTCACCCATCAGATCATAGGGATAAGCCCCGGCTTTCTCCGCTTGCGGGGAATAGCCAATAACGTAGGCGGGATCCCGCCTATGTCATTGGCTATTCCCCGGCAAGCGGGGGAAATCTGGGGCTTACCCTATGATGTGACGGGTGACCCCGCCCCCTCGTACGTCATGGGGGTTTCGTGTGGAGTGGAGACTGGAGGAAACTGCAGCGCTGGACATCGGATCACCGCGGGACATAGAGAACAATGCTGGACAGACTGGATTACATCGCTGGAATGGGTTTTTTATTTCATTTTTTAAGCAAAGCATTCTCCCCATGTTGAGGGCATGTGGCCTGGTACGGTTCAGAAGGGGGGCTCTCTCTTGTCCCCCCTCTTTTCCTGCGGCCTGCCAGGTTGCGTGCTCGGATAAAGGGTCTGGTATGGATATTTGGGGGGAACCCCACGTCATTTTTTTTTTTATTTGATGCAGGGTTCCCCTTAATATCCATACCAGACCTGAAGGGCCTGGTAATTGAATTTGGGGGGACCCCCACGCATTTTTTTTATTTATTTTTTATCAATGACTTTTCTCTGTATTGCCGGGAGCCGACAATTCATTATAGCCGCGAGTGCTTTTAAATTACTTTTTTTCCTTCAGAAATTACACTTTGTGCAGGGACAGTTCTAAGCACGGGAAACAAGCGCTGCTTCACTGGCATACTATACTCCCCCCCAGGTATGAAATTTAAAGGAATATTTCACTTTTATTGTTTCACTTTAAGCATTATTAAAGTTTTTTAAAACTTTTTTTGCATTGATACTTGTCCCCTGTGGCAGGACCCGGGTCCCCAAACCCTTTTTAGGACAATAACTTGCATATTAGCCTTGATAATTAGCACTTTTGATTTTGAACGTTCGAGTCCATTGTATTTAATAGGGTTCTAAAGTTGGCGCGAACTTTAGGTCTGTTCGCAGGTTCTGGTGCGAACCGAACTGGGGGGTGTTCGGCTCATCCCTTCTTGCTAGTACCAGGTTGGACCCCCTTTTGCCTTCAGAATTGCCCTAATTCTTCATGGCATAGATTCAACAAGGTGTTGGAAACATTTCTCAGAGATTTTAGTCCATATTGGCATGATAGCATCACGCAGATGCTGCAGATTTGTCCGGTGCGCATCCATGATGCGACTCTCCCGTTTCCACCACATCCCAAACGTGCTCTATTGGATTGAGATCTTGTGACTGTGGAGGCCATTGGAGTACAGTGAACTCATTGTCATGTTCAAGAAAACAGTTTTAGATGATTTGAGCTTTGTGACATGGTGCATTATCCCGCTGGAAGTAGCCATCAGAAGATGGGTACACTGTAGTCATAAAAGGGATGGACATGGTCAGCAACAATACTCGGGTAGGCCGTGGCATTTAAACAATGCTCAATTTGTACTAAGGGGCACAAATTATGCCAAGAAAATATCTCCCACACCATTACACCACCACCACCACCAGCCTGAACCATTGATACAAGGCAGGATAGATACATGCTTTCATGTTGTTTATGCCAAATTCTGACCATCCCATTTGAATGTTGCAGCTGAAATCAAGACTCAGATGAGGCAACATTTTTCCAATATTCTATTGTCAACATTTTATGAGCCTGTGCAAATTGTAGCTTCAGTTTCCTGTTCTTAGCTGACAGGATTGGCATCTGGTGTGGTCCTCTGCTGCTGTAGCCCATCTGTTTCATGGTTCGATGCGTGCGTTCAGAGATGGTATTCTGCATACCTTGGTTGCAAAGAGTGGTTATTTGAGTTACTGTTTCCTATCATCTCGAGTCTGACCATTCTCCTCTGACCTCTGACATCAACAAGGCATTTTTGTCCACACAGCTTCTGCCCACTGGATATTTTCTCTTTTTCGGACCATTGTCTGTAAACCCTAGAGATGGTTGTGTGCGAAAATCCCAATAGATCAGGAGTTTTTGAAATACTCAGACCAGCCCGTCTGGCACCAACAACCATGCCATGTTCAAAGTAATTTAAATCCCCTTTCTTCCCCATTCTGAAGCTCGGTTTGAACTTCATCAAGTCATCTTCACCACGTCTAGATGCCTAAATACAATGAATTGTTGCCATGTAATTGGCTGATAAGAAATTTGTGTTACCAAGCAATTGAAGAGATGTACCTAATAAAGTGGCCGGTGAGTGTATAGTCTTCAAGTTTTGATAATACGCACTTTGAAGCCTCGTACACATGACCGAGTTTCTCGTCGTAAAAAACACGTCGTTTTTTTCGACGAGATTCTTGTTAACCTTGTCGATTTTCTCGTCAAGCTTTCCATGCGTACACACTGACATTTCCCAATTTCCTCGTTGTTCTCCGCGGTCACGTCCAGCACGTACGACGGCACTATAAAGGGGAAGATCTTTTTTCTTGGCGCCACCCCTTGGGCTGCTTTTGCTGATCTCGTGTTACCGCGTGTGAAGTAAAAGTTTGGGAAGAGACGATTCACGCTTTTCAGTCTTCGTACTTTTCAGTTCGTTTTCTGCGGTTCAGTTTGTGCTTGTGGGTTTGTATCTTGACTTTCAGGGCGTCTAGGCAGGTCGTATCTGTTTTACAGTGCGTTCTTGCCTGTTCGTTTCTGTTTTTCAGTTCGTTATTCATAGGCCTTGCTGTTCTAAAGTGCGTTCTGTTCTGTACATTCTGATAAGACGACCGTTTCCTAGCCATGTCGCCTGGACGTTCTCGTCGTCGAGTTCATGCTGTGCGTGTGCTTGGTGTTGGTCTGCTTGTTTTGGACCAAGACCAGTCCATGAATGGTGTGAGGAGGAGTTCATGGACCAAGAATTGGTTGCTCCAGCGGGACCAATTCTGCCACATGCCTCTGCTGCGGGAGATAGTCGAGAATAATCCTGAGGACTACAGGAATTTTCTGAGGATGTCTGACCCCGTTTTTCAGGAACTGTTGGCTTTGGTGTCCCCCTATATTACCAGGAAGGACACCGTTATGCGGGAAGCCATCAGTGCTGAGCAGAGGCTCATCGCCACGTTACGTTATCTGGCGACAGGGAGAAGTCTTCAGGACTTGAAGTTCACGACAGGCATCTCCCCCCAGGCTCTGGGCCTCATAATCCCAGACACCTGTTCTGCTATTATACAAGTCCTGCAGGAGGACTATATTAGGATAAGTTTTCTCCATTAACATCACATTTTATGTATTACATGTATGCTAATGTATTGTATTTCTTTCATCCTTCCCTAATTACCATGATTGTAATATGCTGAGAATGTCCCCTTTTGTCCTCATGCATGCTTGAAGCTTTAGATTGCCCCTTTTTTCTCCTCCATGCATATTTTCCTTCACTAACTTTTCCAGCAGGGGCGCCTGTTGCTCTAAATGTTTGGGGGTTCAAACCCCAATTTAGGAAATAAACTTCCTCCTTTTTTGCTCTGGTGCCTATTAAACGCCCCCATTTGTTCCCTCCAATGCAGCCATTTTGTTCCCTCTAATGCAGCCATTTTGTTCCCTCCAATGCAGCCAGTTCCCCCCCAGCCCTGCACTTACCTTCTTGTGGTCAGCGCCATCCTTCTTCTGTCCTTGATGTCTTCTCCTTCCCTTGATGTTGCATCAGCCAATCATGTTACCATTAAACAGACTTGGTGAACATGATTGGCAGAGCAGCCTGTCAGTGTTTACCCAAGGAATGCCCCCCCCCCTGCGTCCCCTATTTAACTTTTCTGAAGCCAATTACATCCCTCAGGCTGTAATGTGCAAGACAATTTTCCTTACTGTTTCTGATATGCAATTTTAAGCCCATAAATGCCGCAGTTCTTCATATGTCGGTCGCTTAACAGGGGGCCATCCACCTGAATAGTGGGCGGCATAGACAATACATAGGTTAATGCAAGGCATGAACCTATGTATTGTTCTGAGTGACGGGCACAGGAGAGAGGGGGCAGTGCTCCAGCGCCCACTCTGGACGCACCGCCACTGCAATGCTATCCTGTGTCCAAACACATCTACCCCCCCTCCCCATTATAATTTATTAATGGACCATCATAGGGGGTGATGAATATGATACATGAGCCTTCCATTATACTTATTTAAAACACCTTAATAAACGTAGACTTTGCTTGATGTTGGCCTCTAATGTATTTTCTTAGAATATACTTGTAATGTTTGATTTGTGTATTCTAATATTTTTTCATCTTGTTTGACTCCACAGCTTCCTTCCACGCCACAGGAATGGCAGACTGTGGCATCGGAGTTTGCCACGCGGTGGGACTTCCCCAACTGCGGTGGTGCTATAGACGGGAAGCACGTCCGCATTGTGCCGCCACCCCGTTCTGGGTCCTACTACTTCAATTACAAGGGGTTTCATAGCATTGTGCTGATGGCGGTGGTGTCAGCACGGTATGAATTCCTCTATGTTGATGTAGGGAAGAATGGCCGGATGTCCGATGGGGGATCCTTCATCCAGACGGAGTTTGCCCTCCGTCTCCAGAGTGACGACCTTGCATTGCCACCGGATGCAGGGAATATTGAAGGACTCCCATTTGTTTTTTTGGCTGATGAAGCCTTCGGGCTCGGACCACATCTTATGAGGCCATTTCCTCAGAGGACCCTGACCCCAGAGAAGAGGGTGTTCAATTACCGGCTGGCCAGGGGCCGAAGAGTCGTTGAAAATGCCTTTGGCATAATGGCCAGCCGGTTCCGCCTTTTTATGACTTCAATACACTTGGCGGACTACAAAATAAACTATGTAGTATTATGCTGCTGTGTGCTACACAATTTTCTTTGCCGCAAATCTAATTCCTATATGGCCTCAGTTTTGCCTGAGGCTGGACTTTCCCCTGATAATCCCCTGCCGGGCCTGGAATCTGCCCGTGCTGGCTTGCCCCCCCAAAATGCCCGTGAGGTTCGGGACAAATACATGGACTATTTCACGGGTAGGGGGGCATTTCCTATGCCAGGCTATGTCTAAAGATTCCTGTCTAACGATCCAAATAAAAATCTTGTTTAAACTTCTAACTTTTGTTGGTTTCCTGTCTCCTAGTTTGTCTTAGTGCATTTGTAGTGCCAAGTGTATTTTCCTTTAGTAAATACCAACCATTTCACTATGTAACCTTTAAAAATGTACCAAATAAGGTTAGAGCGTATTAGAAAAAGAAGCTACACGTTGTTTGTGTTCAAATATTTTACTATGTGCAAATTCACACACCTTTTTTTTTTAATTTTACATTTTTTGTTTGCCTGGCCACAAACCGGCAATTGTTTTCTTAGGAAAATACAAAAACAACAGTTGCATTCCAAAAATTACAAAATTGGATACCTCGGAGCAATCTGAGACATTCACTTACACAAACTATGTCTCTATGTGCCCGTCCTAATATGGGGTCTGGCCACCCCTTGCCCAGCCAAAAATTGAATATGCACACAATTGGGATTATTTTCCTATAGGGATTTTAGACTCCTGATCCCTATTGTCAACATGTGCTATCTGCCATCAGGGGTGATCAGTGGACGTGTTTTGGGGGTGCAACCCCTTCCTCAGTTCACCTACTTTAGATACGAGGAAGGGGTTGCACCCCCAAAAGACGTACATGGATATCCCCTGATGGCAGATAGCACATGTTGACACACTGTGTGCAGATTCAATTTTTGGCTGGTTTGATTGTCAAAAAGTTTTTTAAAAGTTGAAGAAGAAAAAAAGGGGGTTGGGATGCCTTATTGAATTCTCCCCAAAACATCGAGAATGTCTTTAAATGTTTGATCCATCACATGAATTCTTTCTTTAATTTTGTCCAGTTCCGTGCTACATTCCATCACTTGCTGGATGAGGCGGAGGGCACTGTCAGCAGAGAAACCTGTACTATCCTTCACCCCAACATTCACATCCCCTAAAAACAAAATAAAAAGGTATTATAACTCTGCAGGCCTACCTCTCTTACCTGAAGCTGTGGTGACAGATACTGACCTGTTGTGGTGACCAGTTCCACAACATCATCCACCTCTCCTTCCTGCACTTCTCCTTCCTCCACCTCAACTTCCTCCACATCTTTAGGTTGTTGGTCTTTTGGAGTTTGGGGTTGTTGTGAAGCTGTGGGGTTCCTGTGCTCCCTGGAGTGTCCTCCTCCCAGTCTTCTCTCCCCTATGAGAATAAAACAAAAGGTAGAGTTATCACACAGAAATTCTCTATGTAAAAAAAAAAAAACAGGCTAAATTGCTTGGAAGTGGGGTACAAGTGTGTGTTTGGGCGGAAGTTAAGGATGAATGCATTATTTCTGAGCAAGAATATGCTTAGTATTCACCTTTGTCTGTCATTTTTTAGACATGTAGGCAACACAAAAATTCTCTGATGCACCTGTGTGGGACACCCAAAAAAGGCGGGTCTGGTGGCCCACACTATAGTGCTCCAAAGTACAGATGTGGAAGCAGCTGCTGAGTGTCCTTTACACAGTTTACAGTTTGCATTTCATTCTCTTTACAAACACATCATCTAGCCTAAAACTTTGTGCCTCAAATTTCCAAAAAAATGGCAGATGTCTAATTACTTTTGTGGCTGTAAAATAAGCCAAAACAGCGGATAGTGGCCGAACGAAGTGTCTGTAACGTAACAAACGATTACTGTGCCCAATCAAGTTCAAAATATTACATTTTGGAAGGGAGTCCAATAAGAAAAAAAAACTAAACCAGCAACATGTCAGTTTAGAAAAGGATTAATAGCAGAAAAGTGTACATTTTACTTACTTTTTGTGAGCATTCTCTTAATGCTCCTTAACTGCTATGGCTCCCTCAGTTTGAGGTCTGACCACCTCTTTCTGAGCTGCTCATTTGAGCGTTTCACCCCGAAATTCGTCTTCAGACTCTTCACGACTTTAGTGAGGATTTTGGCCTTCCTTCTATTTGGTTTGCTATATGGCCCATGCTTTGCGTCATAATCAGACTTGAGCAAGATGTCCACCTTCTCCGCCATCTCGGCAAAAGACATATTCGATGCCTTGAATCTCCTCCTTGATCGTGACGTTTCCTCGGTCTCCGGGCTTGTCTCCTCCTCGTTAGTTGCGGAATTATCAGACACCTGCTGTAACTCCGCCATATCTGTCTGCGCGCCGAAAGAGAAGGGGCGGGGAAAAGATGTTAGTTAGAACATCATGGGCGGGCGACGTGTGCGGAGCGACGTGTTCGTATTTTGACGCATGCGTGGTATGTATATAGCAAGCACACATGTGACTATAGTACGTTCGGTGTGCGGAGAGAGGAGTTCAAGTGACGGACGTGCGAACAAAGGTATGTGATTTTGAGACTGTGCCAAATTGTTGGCCTATACTGTCTTGAGAATGTTGTAGGATATATATGGTGACTACGATGTTAAGGAGGTTAGACTGTTTGCCTCACATTAGTTATATATTATTTATTTAACTTGCATATACAATATGAATGTCTTTATTAGCGACAAAGAGTTCCTGGCGGAATTTATTGACCGGGTAAGGGAGCTGCCGGCTCTGTGGGAGACGAAAAACCCCATCCACAAAAAAAGAGGGGTGAGAAAAGCAGCACTGGAGAAGCTGCTCCCATTTGTGCAGACCAAGGTGCCCACAGCCACAGCAAAACAAGTGGACACTAAAATTGGGAGCTTGAGAGGCACCTACAGGACTGAACGCTCTAAGGTCCTGGCTTCTCAGAGGTCAGGAGCAGCAGCAGGTGATGTGTATGTCCCGATTTTGTGGTACTACAGCAGGATGTCCTTCCTGGATGACCACATTGAGGCAAGGCCATCACTCTCCACTCTTCCCCCCAGACTTCCCTGCAGCCAACCTGAGCCTTCTCTGGAGCAAGAGGAGGCAGCCATCCTGGATGAACCTGATTTGGCCATCTGGAGCCAGGTATAGTATTAAATGAAAATGTATTGGGATAAAATTAATGTTTGCCAAATATGTCAAGATGAGAAACATACAATATTTTGGCTTCCACAAGTGAAATCAAGATCTCGAGACATTAGTCTGCACTTAATTGGGTGCTAAATAGTCAATCTGATGTAGGTGTAAATTAGAAAAAATGATTTCTGGATTTACATTCTAATTGCTTCAATCATGTTTATAAAGTTTGCTGCAAAGATTAAACCAACAGATGAAATCAGCCAGGAGGAGGGTCTGGAAACTGTCAGGCAGGAGGAGGAAGGGCCCAGTGGCAGCCAGGAGGAGGAAGGGCCCAGTGGCAGCCAGGAGAAGGCAGGGCCCACTGTGAGCCAGGAGGTGGCAGGGCCCACTGTGAGCCAGGAGGTGGCAGGGCCCAGTGGCAGCCAGGAGGTGGCAGGGCCCAGTGGCAGCCAGGAGGTGGCAGGGCAAAGGAGAAGCACCAGATCCCAAGTGCCTCCCATCCGGCTTCCCAAAAGAGGCAGGGGGGACAGGACCACCAGTGAGGCAGCAATGGCCCTTATTAAAGAGGCCCATGCCACCCTCAAAGAGCCCACATCCCCTGAAGAGGCCATTGCCGGCCTAGTGGAGGCAAAGTTCAAGGTGATGAGCATGGAGCAACGCCTCCTATGCGAGCCCCTGCTCATCACCTTGCTCAACAAGGGGGTGATGGGAAAAATTACCCCCATTACCGCCATTTGTGAGGTGGCACAACTGTCCCAACCTCAACCTCCTCCTCCACCTCCACATTCTTCTTCAGCCCCACCCCCTTCTCCTCCACCTCCACCTTGTTCTTCCGCCCCACCCCCTTCTCCTCCACCTCCACCTTGTTCTTCTGCGCCACCCCCTTCTCCTCCACCTCCTCCTCCTCCTCCTGACAGGAGTACCCCTCCAGTGGCCCAGCCTCCAGCCAAACGAAGAAGGAAGGCTGCAGGGAAGGCTTCAGGAAAGGTTGCAGGGAAGGTTGCCAGGAAGACGAGGAAGTGATGGCCTTGCTTCATTGTGGTCGGACAGAAGGCAGCCTGTTGTAGTACCACACACTTGGGACATATATATCACCTGCTGCTGTTCCTAACCTCTGGGAGGCCAGCATCAGATTGTGCTCAGAAATGTTGGCCTTCTCAAGCTCCCAATTTTAGTATCCACACAGGGTTGATGTGTGGTCTGGGGTCCCTGGGATGCACAAATGGCAGCAGCTTCTCCAGCGCTGCCTTCTCTTTATTTTAGTTCAAACATGAATAAATGTTATTTTTCTTTAAGTTCATACTTGACTATGTGTATTTGTAAAAATGTAAAATCTAGCTTTGGAGTAAGCAGATACATTTGACTGACAAAAAAGGGACAGCTAACAACCCCCCAAAAAATAACGAAATCGTATTTCCCAAAAATGGGTGTAAAATTTAAATAATATATATTAAAAGATTCAATGGGAGATCACTACCAAAACATTGCGAAATTACAATTAACATCAGTTTGAAAAATATCAAATTTTTAAATATTCCTAAAAACTTGCACGGTATAATACACATAAATCTTCTTAAGAGCAGCATGAAAAAGGTTAAAAAAAGATAGTCATAACTCTGTGTGAATATCAGCAGCAAAAGAAGTTCATTCGTTTGGATTAATGTAACATTCTAACGAAGATTTCAATGCACAACATTTAAACGATGCAAAAATTTGGAGCATGACGAATGTGCTATCTCCATTACGAAGGCTTGTTTTACCAGAAGATGCGCTCCCGTCTCATAGTTGCTTGTGAGCATGCGCGCTTTTGGAAGAGTCGTAAAAGCATACACACGAACCATTTTCTCGTCACAAAACAGGCCGACGAGAAACACGACGAGGAAATCTGGAATCCTGACGAGAAAATAGAGAGCAGGTTCTCTATTTTCTCGTCGAGATTCAAGGCAATTTTCTCGTCGTAAAACCATACACACGAACGGTTTTCTCGACAAAAAAGCTCACGCGGCACTTTTCTTGCCGGTTTTGGACGAGAAACTCGGTCGTGTGTACGAGGCTTTATTATTATTCTTTTTCTTGTACATGATGTACTAGTATGCATAGTACTCTCCAACCAATTGTACTTCCTGGACAAGAGTTCTCAGTTTTGGCTTGCTATTTGTATAACTGTTAAAATGTAATAAAAAAAACAATAAAAAAGCTGAGAAAATTTTTTTTCTGGATTGCTTCTATTTTCCATACACACCTTTGGTGATTGTAGTCAAAGGGTTTGGTATTAATTTCACAAGACCACAATAGGTGGCTTCAAAATTCCCTTTTTTGAGCACAATTTGTTGTAGTAAGGGCCAGTCATTTCAATTGCTTGTAGACTAGGAACTAACTAGTTGACTTGTATTCACTTATCTACCGCTATCGACCCACATTTTTTGTAATTCAATTTCTATACGTTGTTTTCATTGTTTTAAAAGTTTGCCCCTCCTACCCTCAAAAATACCAGTACTGCACACCTGGCATAGGGTATGCCCCTCAGCATCCTGTTTGAGGCAGTCAGAAATAAAGAAACTGCGTTTTTGAGAGGCTATATGGATTTCTGCAGTCAAATTTTTTTTGGTCTCTGATTTAATGGAAAATAATTGTAATGCTATGTAGAAAAAAATAATGTACCTAAAAAAATCCAAAACTGCCTTCAAGTTAAATGTAACATTAGCTTCATTGTTCCTAATTCTGTAGCTGAGTCTGAATAACATTGATTTTATACTATTCTTTATTTTTTCATAGATTATATAGTGCATTTCAAAAAGTACACCTAGCTGAATTATAAAGCACCCTGTGCCTAATGATACAAAATCTCATTTTAGAATTGCAGTGTACTTAAAGTACCCAACTTGAAGCTAGATGTGTGAAACTGACAGAAGGTCAACATTTATTAACCTTCTTTCTCAAGAAATATATACTATCAAGTAGTATAATGTACAGATATTGCTGTTCTCTCCAATACTTTCAAGCATCAGCCTTTTGAAAATTTCATATCAGACTGCCAACTTAACTTGTATTAAAGATGTACTTAAAAATATAGAATGCATACTTTGAAATATACAATTTTATTATGGAAAAAAAAACAAATGTAATGGTTTAGCATATGTTATCCTATTATTTGTTAGCCATAGTGTGCGTTTCTCCTGAGAAAAACATGTAAACCTTCAGGGAAGACATCATTCTGCATAAAAACATTAAATGCTAATGCTTCACCTACAGTATGTACGTTAAAGTGGTTGTAAATCTCAAGCCTCGTACACACGATCGAGAATCTCGTCGTAAAAAAAAACATAGTTTTTCTCGACAAGATTCTTGTCAAGCTTGACGAGCTTCTTGTCAAGCTTTCCTTGCATACACACTGTCAATTCCAAATCTCGTTGTTGGAAAGCGCGGTCACGTACAGCATGTACGACGGCAGTATAAAGGGGAAGTTTGATTTCAATGGCGCCACCTCTTGGGCTGCTTTTGCTGATCTCGTGTTACCGCATGTTAGTAAAAGTTTGGGGAGAGACGATTCACGTTTTTTAGTCTTCGTGCTTTCAGTTCGTTTTAGCGTGACAAATGTGCTATCTCCATTACGATCGCTAGTTTTACCAGAAGAAAAGCTCCCGTCTTATACTTGATTCTGAGCATGCGTGATTTTTTAAGACTCTGAAAAGCATACACATGACCGGTTTTCTCGTCGGGAGACAGGCCGACGAGAATCTCGACGAGAAAAACGAGAATCCTGACGAGAAAATAGAGAGCAGGGTCTCTATTTTTCTCGTCGAGATTCCCGGCAGTTTTCTCGACGAGAAACCCTACACACGAACGGTTTTCTCGGCAAGAAAGATCTCCCAACAGGTTTCTTGTTGTTTTTTTCTGAGAAAATCGGTCGTGTGTACGAGGCTTCAGACATACAAACTTAACATAGCCCATCCCTCTATAGCAGTGTTTCTCAACTCCGGTCCTCAAGGCGCCCCAACACGTCATGTTTTTAGGCTTTCCCTCAGATGAAACAGCTGTGGTAATTACTAAGGCAGTGAAACTGATCAAATCACCTGTGCAAAATAATGGAGAGCCTGAAAACATGACCTGTTGGGGCGCCTTGAGGACTGGAGTTGAGAAACCCTGCTCTATAGTATGTTCTAGCCTTAATCTAAAACACCAAGTGTGTTTTCTCTCTGATTTCTCATTTCTCTGCTACCTGCATTAATCAATGATAGAACACACTAAGCCACAACAGTCTCCAGGTAGACAAATGGGGGGCACTTCCGGTACACAGCAGGTGACTCGTAGCTTAAGCTATAGCTCAAGCTCTGTGTGTTTTTCTATGAGCAGCGGTAGCATCCCTTTCTTCCACTTAGTTATCAAATGACAAGGAACTCTGTGCTTTAGCTTTGCAGTTTGTCAGATGTCAGATCTGTGCCCCCCCCCCCCCGCTTTCTGCTCCTGAGAAAAAAAATATTTGACCTGTGTGTTTAGAAGGATCAACAGGAGAACTTGTTGCAGATAAACAAGTACAACTTATGTAGAAGCATATGTTTCTTCTTTGTTCATCACCTGGGCTAGTCACTTCACTGGCTATATGTAAGGATTTACAACCACTAAAAGAAAATTATTACTTTTTTGGACCCGTTCACACTTATGTGCTTTAATGTGTATTGAAGTATGTGTTCATGTTTGCCATTGTTTTTATGGTGTTAGTTCACGTGAATTTGGCACATTGACATGTACTGGATAAAAAAGTTAATGGTTGTATTTTAATGTCTCTTGATGGAAATGGCAGCACATGTCAATGCAATAGAAAATAAAATGCAGGATGAAATAGATGCATAGGTGTGAAGTCAATATTAATGTTAAAATTTATATTGTTGGGCAGGGCCGACCCCTTTCTCCAGGCCACCTCCTATATGCAATGCATAGATTTGTGCTGCTCCTCCGATGCCCGCCGTTGCCCACCGCCTAGTGAGTGCCGGTGGACTGATCGCCAGACAGCAGGAGGGGTGGTTTGAATTGCCGTGGAGGGGGTAGATGTTGGGTTCTGTTGTTTGCCGCCCCGCCAAACAAAAAACACCAGCTGCCACTGTTGTTGGGGGTAAACACATACTGCTTTTTTTTTGTGATGGTTGGAAGATGGAGTCTCAGTCACAAGGTTTTCTCATTTCGTTTCATTACAAATCTACATTGTAAACATAGTAGCAGTGGCTAATTTAAATCTAGATTTATAGTTTATGGCACTTCTTACTGGTTCTAATACAAGGGAACTTAAATCTGACTATAAGTGGGAAAGCAGTGTTAACTAGGTTAAAGTGGAGCTATTCTCATGTTCTCTACAGTGCTGCAATGTTCAAAGCTCCACAAGAGCAGCCCAGCGGCTTTGATTGGCCCCTTGCTGTTTTAATTCCCCAGGCTGAGTTTATTTCACTACCGTGCATATGCAGGAGTTCAGTCATCTTGACATTGCCAAAATTCTACACTGAGCTACACGTAAGCAGCTCAGGGTACAGTATGTACAGGCAGGTAAGCAACTTTAATGCAGAAGAAATATGGTATGTCTTTTCTGCATTAAAAATGTCTGTTTACATTTTTTTTTTATTACTTCAATTCTACTTTAATTGTATATGTGAATACATTCAAATCAATATAAGAGTGTTTACATAAACACACCTAGATCTGAGGATTCTTGGATAAAAGATATAGTACTCTCAGAAATATACATTTATTGGTACGGTTACATTACGCACCAAACAATTTACAATATATTTACAATATACTGTACAGCAGGGATATGCAATTAGCGGACCTCCAGCTGTTGCAGAACTACAAGTCCCATGAGACATAGCAAGACTCTGACAGCCACAAGCATGACACCCAGAGGCAGAGGCATGATGGGACTTGTAGTTTTGTAACAGCTGGAGGTCCGCTAATTGCATATCCCTGCTGTACAGTATAAATGTAGTGAGTTACATGGTATTTATAAATGATACCCAAAACCATATTATATGTATGGAGTTGGTTTACCTCTCAGCTAAATGTCTCGATATACTAGCTAATGTATATGGGGCACAGCCCGATTGGTGAATCAAAATATGGTTGTTGTTTACAACTCATGTAAGATGTGATAAGAAAAAAGAAAGGCAAAGCCTTTAAAGTGTAAAGAGTCACAGTACTAAAAACTGGAAAGTGGTATAATATGTGGAGAAACAGCAGTGCAGATCTAGTGGTTAGTAGGCATCCCAACTCTCTCTGGGTAAAGTTTTAGCTGGGCAAAGGAACACATGATACTCCTAGGCTGAGCTTTGACAAGTGATACCCTTGTGCATGACCATCTAGGATTTATGACTATTCCTGGCAATACTGTAGAAAATTCACAGCATGCAGTCTTTGTGAGACGAAATAAACTTTTTGAGAAAGAAAAAATGTATATAATAACTATGGAAAAGCTGCAGCCTGGAACATTATAGTCAAATCACTATTAGCACTTTGGAAAAGTTCCTGGGGATGGTAAAAGCAACAAAAGACACATTTAGTGACATGTACTGCACAGGCAGTATGAAGGTGAAAGAGGAGAGTGCAAAATCTGGCCTGAAATTGAACATTAAGAAAGCTAAGATCATGGCAACTGGTCCCATCACTCCTTGGCAAATAGAAGGAGTAGAAATGGAAACAATGACAGATTTTTAAACAAGGATAATGGTGCCCTTAGTCAATCCCTGAGGAAGTCACGTGACCAGTGACGCAACTCATCTGGTGGGGCCTTATGACGCCACTTTCGGTGTCCAGCGTGAATGGAAGTGTGGTGAGGAGGCGAGTGTGTCACTACTCCTATCTTTACTGCAGATGTTACCTTACCTATATGTAAGCAGTTACTGAATAAATTGTTATTTTTAAATTGGCATTATTGCACTATGGATTTTGTTTTCTCTGAGTGACAGTTGTGCAATAGGCAAGTTATTGGAGCTAGCTATTGAGCTTTATCTGACCTTTTTGGTCTTATCTGGAGGTGAGTGGCCAATCTATACACTTACTGGTGGTGGCTTTTTCTGTCTGATCTCCTCCGCCATTGGAGTTGGTTTCTCATTTATCAAATGGACTAATTTGTCCTCCATATAGTAATATATTTTTGCACTTGGACAATTTTTTACCATTTTCTGCACTGGACTTTATATAATTTATATAGATAGATAGATAGATAGATATCTATCTATCTATATATATATATATATATATATATATATATATATATATATAATCTTTTACTTGGATTTTATTCATTTATTTATTGCTTTGTTCCACGTTTTTTCACTTTATTCAATTGTCACTCAATTTTATTTGTTTAAGCAAACCATTATCCTTGCTTAAATATTATATGTTTGTGTTTTTAATTGCACTCCCTAGTGGTCGCAGCTGTTTACAATTAGGGATGAGCTCCATGTTTGGGTCGAACATAAGGTCGACTCGAACATCGGGTGTTCGCCCCTTTGTCAAAAAACGAATATTATGGGGCGTTCGTGGCAAATTTGAGCTCCGCGGAGCGCCCCATAATGCACTGCGAGATTGGTTCCCCCAACGGGGTTTCTTGGCAGCAGAGTTTAATAATTACCAAAAATGTCATTGGCTATTCCCTGGCAAGCGGGGAAACCCGGGGCTTTCCCTATGATCTGATGGGTGACCCCGCCCCCTCGTACGACAGACCCCGCCTACGTCATTGGCTATTCCGCAGCAAGCGGGGAAACCCGGGCTTTCCCAGTGACATGCGGGTGACCCCGCCCCCCTCTGATGCAACGGGAAACCTCCTCTCTGGCTGGAGGAGGGGCAGTGCTGCAGCTCGGGGCTCCTGTCTGCCAACAAACACTCCAAGAAGCCACAAAAAATCCATCATCCGGGCTTCTTCTAACAAACATCACATCCGGGGGGTTATGTCTTTGTAGCACTTACCACCCTCTCCTCCTTGTCTTTCGGCTCCTTGCAGGAGGAAAGGGCACACCCAGCTCTACCTGCCCGTACCCTCCTGTGTGAGGAGGTTGAGCGGTGTTGTGATGGGTCTCCGCAGCCAGACACTGCCTCCAAATGGTTCTTATCCCTATAGCCAATAAAGACAAGTCTCTATTTCCCCCAATGACTTCAATGTCCACACCAGCTGTAACTCCAATGTAGAGTTTATTTCTCTTAGATAACAGTCTCTGATAGGAAAGGTTGGAGAAAGAACAGGACAGCATAAGGTGTGGGAGAGGTCCAGGCACAAACGTAAATACACTTCACTGCTTGGCTTCTCAAGCAGACTTCGTCCATTTGGATAGTCTCCTTAGATAGGATGCGGGTCCCCTCGCAAGGCGGCACCTTGGGATTCCTCGATCCTTGATGGGCCCCAGCCGAAGGTGCTGGGCCCAAGGCCTTTAGTTGCAGCCCCAGGGCTAAAGGTGCCTGGGACTGATACATCGACCTCCGCCCCTGGGCCAAAGGTGCCCAGGGCGGACAGGAACACACACTCCCTGGGAGTAGGACTCCCGGCGACGAACGACCCCGAACAGGCAGCATCTGCCCCTTTTATATCCTCTCCCAGCATACACAGCAGGCCGACCACTCCCACTGCATGGTTGCCGAGAGGGGACACACAAGGCACAGCACTGTATCAGCAGTTCAACCCTGTCCCTCCATGGCAGCGCCACCTGCAGGCCACAGGGAACAGTACACCGATACTCTTCCTCAGACAAAAATGGTTGATAATGCCCTAACAATTTAGGTGTTTGAGCATAACTACCACTCAAACACTACCCCTAAATTGAGGACCCCGCTACACACACCCCCCACTTAAATAGACACTGTCCCCAGTGTCTGGAGAAAACCTATGCCTCTCAAGCCTGAGCCAACATAGACCTATTTTAGAAACTATGTACAAAAAAAACAAATTTGGAAAAAAATGTTTGTTTGTGCCGGAACCTGAACATGGGGAAAGGGAGTTAAATGAAGAGATGAAGAAAGAGTAGTAGAAAACAAATGTGTACATCCCATTCTCAAATGTCACATATTTAAAAGCAAACACATTTTTATCATTCACATTTCCCTTCCCTCCTGCAATAGCTAAGCCCACCCATTCTCAGTGGCCGCTTGGTATCCACCTGCAGAGGAAGAGAAAAAAAACACACACATAACCTACAATTTAGACATCCTAACCTTCTATATACATTTAGAAGAGAAAAGACTCTCCCCGAGGGAAAAATCCTTTCCTTCCAAAAAGTAAAATATTTTTAAGTGCAGTTCAACTTAAGCAACACTGCCACCGTCAAGACACCTGTGCCAAAAAAAACTTTTCTTGCGTTGAAGGCAAATCTATCTCTTCTTCTTGAGCTTGGCTGTGTCCCTGAACTAATTCTACCCCAAAGTCTCTGTCTTTGTTATGCTGTGAGCGAAGAGGAAAAAATAAAAATCAACAGCTCCCCTGCTCTCCAGCTGAGCAGACCACCCCAATTGCAAGGGTAAAGTTCCTGAACTCCAGGAGAGTACACTCCAGAACAAAAGCGCACAAAAAAAAACAGAGTTCAATCTCTCATAAGTAAAACTTTGGATCAGGCAAGATGAGGAGCTTCCATTTTTTATCAAAGGTCTCTATTGAATAGACGGCATCTTCAAGCTCCTTCCGACACACAACTCCCCTATCCGCATGAATGTGCCGACCCAACATCCACTCTTTCTTGCACCCCCGATATCTCTCGGCAACAGCCGCGGAACAAGAAAGATACCTGCGGGCATGTTGGACTTTCAAGTGATTCCACAGGAAGTCCGCGTACCATCTCTCTCTGTAGGCCTTGAACAGTAGGTCTCTGGTGACATATGGGTACTCCCATCAGTAGTCAGCAGCCACCTTTTGGTTGAACAGCCGCTGCAGCCTGGAGAGTGGTGGAAGTGTGGCACGGTCTCCCGCACCTGGCAAAACAATGGCCTCTGGATGACTGGGCACTTTCACTGCCCTGGGACCCATTACAGCAGCACGTAGCAAAACACAGTCATCCGTGGTAATGTGCACAGGCACCACAGGTCCGGACGACTCAGGCATGGGGTCAGGTCCTTCCTCTTACATATGGACTTCCACCCGGGGTGTAACATCCCCAGCAGACTTGGGTGAGTCCCTTCTACTTCTGGCGGAGGATAGGGGTATTCTGTCCCAGCACTTTTTCATGAATAGTTCATCTATTTCAGCATCTTCTCCCACATCGGAAGACGATTCTAGATCCGAGGTATCACAGTCCTCTGTTAGGATGTAATTCCTTGTGGCAGGGGAATTACTATCTCGGGCAAGTTCAAACTCTTTGGGGTCCGGAACCCAAGCATCCCCAACACTCTGGACACTTTTCTCTGCTCCCTTCCCTGGCTTACCTCGACCTGTAGCTGTCGCGGATCATCTGGAGGTCCCTCCGACTGGGCAATCCGACACAGGTAAACGCAGGGGCATAGCTCGACCACGACCGCAGGAGGCTTCCACATAGCCGACCTTCCGCTTGGGCGTTGGGAGCGAAGACTCCATTACAACCGAGGCAGCATCCTCCGGTTTCTCCGTCTCCGGTTCCTCAGCTACCGGAACACTCACATCAATGACTTCCTCCGAAGTCTCAACAGTGCATGTAGGGGTGACTGCAGAAGCACTGGTTTCCTCCTCTAGAGTAGTGGCGCCTGTAAGGCAATTCAGCCGGAAGGCCCGAGGCTTTTCTGTGGGTTGCTCTACCTCGAACAAAAACTCTTTGCATCTCTCACATCTTCCAAAAGGCCGAAGGTGCACCACCAGTCCCTGGCATCCGGGACAAACCACTCCAAGGGCCTCCGCATCTCTGTGAATGTTGAGGGCGAAGCAACCCCGAGGCTTCAGTCGGATCCCCGTATCCATCAAAGAAGCAGCAAACAAAGTAACGTTCATGGTAGAAGGAACTGGAATCCATGAGGCATTAGATGCCATGTTCTCCACTTGCCGATTCATCGCGCACTGTCCTTTTTCCGCCAAAGTCACCACGTGCAACCCATCAAATGGCGAGGCTCCTCCCATCTTCTGCAATGTTCGCGGGCTTTCTTACTCTTGACACGCCCACGAACTACGCAGCTTGGGCTCTCCTCGTGGCACAGTCACTTTCTCTCATAGATGGCCGACCTCCATGGAGCCTCACAGGGGAAATAAAGTCCAAACTCCAGGGGGGGGTTTTCTTCTTCTTTTCGGCTGCAGAAATCCCAGACTCGAGCCCCCACGTGTAGCGCTTACCACCCTCTCCTCCTTGTCTTTCGGCTCCTTGCAGGAGGAAAGGGCACACCCAGCTCTACCTGCCCGTACCCTCCTGTGTGAGGAGGTTGAGCGGTGTTGTGATGGGTCTCCGCAGCCAGACACTCCCTTGAATGGTTCTTATCCCTATAGCCAAAAAAGACAAGTCTCTATTTCCCCCAATGACTTCAATGTCCACACCGTCTGTAACTCCAACGTAGAGTTTATTTCTCTTAGATAACAGTCTCTGATAGGAAAGGTTGGAGAAAGAACAGGACAGCATAAGGTGTGGGAGAGGTCCAGGCACAAACGTAAATACACTTCACTGCTTGGCTTCTCAAGCAGACTTCGCCCATTTGGATAGTCTCCCTAGATAGGATGCGGGTCCCCTCACAAGGCGGCACCCTGGGATTCCTCGATCCTTGATAGGCCCCAGCCGAAGGTGCTGGGCCCAAGGCCTTTAGTTGCAGCCCCAGGGCTAAAGGTGCCTGGGACTGATACACTGACCTCCGCCCCTGGGCCAAAGGTGCCCAGGGCGGACAGGAACACACACTCTCTGGGAATAGGACTCCCGACGATGAACGACCCCGAACAGGCAGCGTCTGCCCCTTTTATATCCTCTCCCAGCATACACAGCAGGCCGACCACTCCCACTGCATGGTTGCCGAGAGGGGACACACAAGGCACAGCACTGTATCAGCAGTTCAACCCTGGCCCACCATGGTAGCGCCACCTGCAGGCCACAGGAAACAGTACACCGATACTCTTCCTGCAGACAAAAATGGTTGATAATGCCCTAACAATTTAGGTGTTTGAGCATAGCTACCACTCAAACACTACCCCTAAATTGAGGACCCCGCTACATCTTCATCAGAGCTACTCTTCCCCTCCCCCAGCATTGGAACTCTGCCGAAAACCATTGCTGAAATTAGACTATTTGCTATAAACTGCCAAGGAAGGATCACCATGAAATATTTTATTGAACCAGAAAGGATTTCTGGCTTTATAAAGTTGTCTTCTCTTATTGACCAGTAAGGTTTCAGTGTTTAGATCAGATTTTCGGGTACAATTCCCAATTAAATTTGATATGAAACGTGTAATACTTTATTACCATAATATAGAAAGGTAGATAATTACCTATTTCTATCAAAGATGTAATATTTATGTAAATATTCTGATTATGACACAGGAAGAACAAAATATGTGCATCAATTTGATTCTCTGCAGTGTAATAAATAAATAGACCCCGCTGCTTCTCACGTTCCCCATCAGGTCAGCTCAGCCTTACACCCAGTGAAGGGGACCCCGCTTCCCACTGATTCATTGTGTTCTTCCGGTGTTCTCACCGACCAAATAATATACACCAATTTTGATTATTTTTACCAAAGATATGTAGCAGTATAAGTTTTGGCCAAAATTTATGAAGAAAAATTACTCATTTGCTAAATTTTAACAGAAACAAATATCTTTTTTTTTTTTACAGAATCTTCAGTATTGTTTGATATAAAGTGCAAAAAATAAAAACTCAGAGCTGATTAAATACCACCAAAAGAAAGCTCTATTTGTGGGGAAAAAAGGACAAAAATTTCATATGAGTACAGTGTTGCATAACTGAGTAATTGTCATTCAAAGTGTGAGAGCACCGAAAGCTGAAAATTGGTCTGGTTAGGAAGGGGGTTTAAGTGCCCAGTAGTCAAGTGGTTAATGATTAGGGATGAGCCGAACACCCCCGGACCTAAAGTTCGCACGAACGTTAGAACCCTATTAAATACAATGGATGCGAACGTTCGAAATCTAAAGTGCTAATTATAACGACTATTATGCATGTTATTGTCCTAAAAAGGGTTTGGGAACCCGGGTTCTGCACCAGGGGACATGTATCAATGCAAAAAGAAGTTTTAAAAACGGCCGTTTTTCGGGAGCAGTCATTTTAATGATGCATAAAGTGAAAAAAAAGTCAAATATTCCTTTAAATATCGTACCTGGGGGGTGTCTAAAGTATGCCTGTGAAGTGGCACGTGTTTCCCGTGTTTAGAACTGTCCCTGCACAAAATGACATTTCTAAAGGAAAAAAAGCCATTTAAAACTGCTTGCGGATTTAATGTAATGTCTGGTCCCGGTAATATGGATGAAAATCTTTAAGAAAAATGGCATAGCTACCCCATCACCCCCCCCCCCCTACCCCAGCCCATTACCAGCCCCTTTGGGTCTTGTATGGATATTGAGGGGAACCCCGCACACAAAATAAAAAAGGCCCTATATACTCTGAACAGCCGTATACAGGCGGTGCATACAAGACAGGGACTGTAGGTTTGTTCTTATGTAGAATCTGTTTGTAATTTTGAACAGGTACATTGTTTAAGTGTAGCTCTAGCCAAAAAATCTATTTTTAAGCTTTTTGGAAAACATAGGGAAGGGTTATCACCCCTGTAACATTTGTTTTGCTGTCTGTGCCCCTGTTCAGAACATTTCACCTCACTTTCTGTCCCAATGACAAATGTTTTTGAAAAGTGGGTTTTTTATTGAAACAAGGATTGGTGATAAAGCATCAGTGGAGAGGAGACACCTTTTTCCCATATTAACTCTTACAGGAGAGAATTTCGCTTCCTAGGGGTAGATTTCCTCTCACTTCCTGTTGTCTCCTTCCGTTTGCAAGTAGGAGTCGTTTGTAAGTTGGATGTTTGAAAGTAGGGACCTGCCCTATATACTCTGCTGAAATTTGCCCCTTACATGTTGGTGTTGCCACAACACTGTAAGCCCTCACAGTTACTCTTGGTGGGCGCATGAATGGGCCCTGCTGTGAATTATTAGATCAAGAATTGTAATTGCATGCCCCTGTTAAACAGGGGCAGAAAAATTGGGCCTTAGGCACTGGTGCCACAACACTGCAACCCCTCACAGATACTGTACTTGGAGCACAGCAATGAGCCCTGTTGCAAAGTATTGCATCAAAAATTGTAATTACACTCCCCTGTTAAACAGGGGCTGAAAAATTGGGCCTTAGGCACTGGTGCTGGTGCCACGACACTGCAACCTCTCCCAGATACTCTAGTTGGAGTGCAGGAATGAGCCCTGCTGCAAAGCATTGCATAAAAAATTGTAATTACATGCCCCTGTTAAACAGGGGCTGAAAAATTGGGCCTTAGGCACTGGTGGCGGCACCCAGAAACAAAAATGTTCTTCCAAGCTATCATCATCAATCGGATCATTGAGGAGGAGGAGGATAGTCAGTCAACATAACAGGACAGTCACTCAGCATCAGCATCAGTCTTGAAGGGATGTGACATTTGAAAATAAATTAGTCTGTTATATCAGCTTCAGGTGTTTGGTAGCTGGTGGTGATCCAAGACTGGTTCATCTTTATGAAGGTCAGTCGATCAACTGAGTCGGTGGACAGGCGCACCCTGTGATCCGTGACAAATCCTCCAGCAGCACTGAATGTGCGTTCTGAAAGAACGCTGGATGCAGGACAGGCCAGTAGCTCAATTGCATACTGTGCAAGCTCTGGCCAGTGATCCATCCTCAAGACCCAGTAAGCCAGAGGATTTTCGGTGGGGAAGGTGTCCAAGTCTGACCTTGCCCCTAGGTATTCCTGCACCATGTATATCAGACGCTGGCGATGGTTGCTGGAACCGATCATACCTTGGGGCTGCAGACTAAAGAATTGTCTGAACGCATCGGTCAGACGGCCACCTTCCCCACCGCTCCTTCTTTGACTGACCGAAGCCTCAGCAACTCGTTTTCCAGGACCAGGAGTTTGCAACCTCCCAGTCTCTGGGAACACGTTTCACAGACCTTTCTGCAAGGCCTCCCGCAGTTGTCTCATCCTCTGCTCCCTCTGCGACGGTAAGATAAGGTCCGCAACCTTACCCTTGTACCGTGGATCAAGGAGAGTGGCCAGCCAGTAATGGTCCCTCTCCTTGATCCGAAGAATACGAGGATCCTTCCGCAGACTTTGCAGGATCAGGGAGGCCATGCAGCATAGGTTAGCTGAGGCAATCGGTCCGGAGTCCTCTGGGTCACTAAGGACGACATGATCTGCAGCCACCTCCTCCCAGCCACGTACAAGTCCACGGGTTTCTTGGGACTGTAAATCATCCCTAAAAGACTGCTGCTGATGATGCTGAGTGCCAGGCTCCACCTCCATGCTGGCACAATCCTCCTACTCCTCCTCCTCATCCTGTGCGATGGGTGGGACAGAAGTAACACTGTCTGGGTAAAGGGGGCCTTGAGAGGCAAGGAAGTCTTCCTCTTCCTGCCTCTGTTCTGCCTCAAGTGCCCTGTCCATTATTCCACGCAGCGTATGTTCCAACAGGTGGACAAGAGGTTCAGTGTCACTGATGCATGCACTGTCACTGCTCACCATCCACTTGGCCTCCTCAAATGGTGCCAGGACAGTGCATGCATCCCTGATCATGCCCCACTGACGTGGTGAAAAAAACCCGAGCTCCCCTGACCCTGTCCTGGTGCCGTAGTCGCACAGGTACTCATTGATGGCCCTCTGCTGCGTGTGCAGCCGCTGCAGCATGGCCAACGTTGAGTTCCACCTGGTGGGCATGTCACATATAAGGCGGTTCTTGGGCAGGTTCAACTCCTTTTGCAGCTCAGCCAGGCGAGCACTGGCATTATAAGATCTGCGGAAATGCACACAGACTTTTCTGGCTTTTCTGGCCTGCCTCAGGACATCCTGTAAGCCCGGGTACCTGCCCAAGAACCACTGCAGGTTAAGGACGTGAGCCACACAGGGCACATGGGTCAGTTGTCCCTGTTGGAGGGCGGAGAGGAGGTTGGTGCCATTGTCGCAAACCACCATTCCTGGCTTAAGCTGGCGTGGCGTCAACCACCTCTCGGCCTGCCCCTGCAGAGCAGACAGAACCTCTGCCCCAGTGTGGCTCCTGTCCCCCAAACACACCAGCGCAAGCACGGCATGGCATCTTTTTGCCTGCGTACTTGCGTAGCCCCTTGAACGCCTACGGAGCACTGCTGGTTCCGAGGACAAAGCACAGGAAGAGGCCATGGAGGAAGAAGAAGAGGAGGGGGTGGAGGAGAGAGGTGTGTCACAACCAGTAGTAGCATTTTGGAGGCATGGCGGCGGAACAACCTCCAACACTACTGCACCTTGTCCTGCATCCTTCCCAGCTGCCAAAAGAGTGACCCAATGGGTCGTGAAAGAAAGGTAATGTCCCAGTCCATGCCTGCTGGACCATGAGTCAGTGGTAATATGCACCTTACCGCTGACCGCCCTGTCCAGCGAGGCCAAGACATTGCCTTCCACATGCCGGTAGAGAGCCGGAATCGCCTTCCGTGAGAAAAAGTGGCGTTTGGGAACCTGCCACTGAGGAACCACACATTGCACAAACTCACGGAAGGGGGCCGAGTCTACCAACTGAAAAGGCAGCAGTTGAAGCGCTAGCAATTTAGCCAAGCTAGCATTCAACCGCTGGGCATGTGGATGGCTGGGAGTGAACTTCTTTCGACGGTCCAGCAGCTGGGGCAGGGAAATTTGCCTGCTAGAATCGGACGTCGGTGTACTGCTAGCAGAGTGCCCGCAAGTACTTGGCTGTGACACACCTAATTCTACACCTTCATTCCTCTCAGTGCAGGTTTCAGAGAGGACTGAAGGTATAGTGGGGTTGGAGATCCCAGCTGATGCGGTGCAAGGAGAGGTCCGCTTTGTTCTTTTGTGTGGGTCTTTAAGGTAGGCTTGCCAATGAGCTGCATGGCAGGTCAACATATGTCTGGTCAAGCATGTGGTGCCCAAGCGGGTGATGTTTTGGCCACGCGATATACGCTTGAGACATATGTTGCAAACAGCAGCTGTGCGATCTGATGCACTCGACTCAAAAAAGGCCCACACCAAAGAACTTTTTGAATAACGGGCAGAGGCAGCGCCCTGCACAGGCGGAGCTCTGCGGTGTGATTCTGTCGGTGTGCTGCCCTTACGCTGGCCCCCTGAGGGCATCCTGCCTCGTTGGAGATGTGCCTCCTCCTCATCCTCCTCCTCCTCCTCCTCTCTCCTATTAGGCACCCACGTGTAGTCAGTGATCTCATCACCCCCTCCATCCTCATCTCTGGAGCCAATCTGGCAGTATGCTGCAGCTGCTGGAACATGACTGCCAGATTGGTGTCCTTCTTGAGCATCCCCTCTCTCTGCTCTCACGCTACTGCCTTCCTCTAGCTGGGTATCATCATCAGACCCTTCGAAACGCTGGGCATCCTCTTGGAGCATGTACCCAACACTGTGCTCAAACAGTTCGGGGGACTCCTCAGGAGGACATGGTGGGTCTAGGGAAGGAGTGACTGATGATGACATTGATACCAGGGAAGAGGACGCTTTGGCAGCTGCTTTGCCAGTACCCTGAGCCTGGGTGAGAGAGGATGAGGAGGGCTTGGTCATCCACTCTACCAAGTCTTCGGCATGATGCGGCTCAACACGTCCAGCTGCCGAAAGGGAGGACAAGCGTGTCCCATGGCCACGTGCTGATGGCGATGCACCGCGTCCACGACCAGCACTGTTGTCTCTAGACACAGAGCCTGCTTGCCCTCTTTTATTGGCTCCTGACTGTCTGCCTCTCCTTGTTTGCCTTCCAGACATTCTAATGGCCTGCAGGGAGATGGGAAAACCAGCAATAAGGCCTAGCTTCAGGAGTATATTTTGCAGGAAGCACACTACGCCCGCTGTAAGTGCTGCAAATGCCTGTTGGTGTAACACACCATGAAAACACAGCAATACGGGCTAGCTTCAGGAGTATATTTTGCAGGAATCACACTACGCCTGCTGTAAGTGCTGCAAATGCCTGTTGGTGTAACACACCAGGAAAACACAGCAATACGGGCTAGCTTCAGGAGTATATTTTGCAGGAATCACACTACGCCTGCTGTAAGTGCTGCAAATGCCTGTTGGTGTAACACACTAGGAAAACAGAGCAATAAGGCGTAGCTTCAGGAGTATATTTTGCAGGAATCACACTACGCCTGCTGTAAGTGCTGCAAATGCCTGTTGGTGTAACACACTAGGAAAACACAGCAATACGGGCTAGCTTCAGGAGTATATTTTGCAGGAATCACACTACGCCTGCTGTAAGTGCTGCAAATGCCTGTTGGTGTAACACACTAGGAAAACAGAGCAATACGGGCTAGCTTCAGGAGTATATTTTGCAGGAATCACACTACGCCTGCTGTAAGTGCTGCAAATGCCTGTTGGTGTAACACACCAGGAAAACACAGCAATACGGGCTAGCTTCAGGTGTATAATGTGCAGGAGGCACACTCCGCCCGCTGTAAGTGCTGCAAATGCCTGTTGGTGTAACACACCAGGAAAACACAGCAATACGGGCTAGCTTCAGGAGTATATTTTGCAGGAATCTCACTACGCCTGCTGTAAGTGCTGCAAATGCCTGTTGGTGTAACACACCAGGAAAACACAGCAATACGGGCTAGCTTCAGGAGTATATTTTGCAGGAATCACACTACGCCTGCTGTAAGTGCTGCAAATGCCTGTTGGTGTAACACACTAGGAAAACAGAGCAATAAGGCGTAGCTTCAGGAGTATATTTTGCAGGAATCACACTACGCCTGCTGTAAGTGCTGCAAATGCCTGTTGGTGTAACACACTAGGAAAACACAGCAATACGGGCTAGCTTCAGGAGTATATTTTGCAGGAATCACACTACGCCTGCTGTAAGTGCTGCAAATGCCTGTTGGTATAACACACCAGGAAAACACAGCAATACGGGCTAGCTTCAGGTGTATAATGTGCAGGAGGCACATTCCGCCCGCTGTAAGTGCTGCAAATGCCTGTTAGTGTAACACACCAGGAAAACACAGCAATAAGGGCTAGCTTCAGGAGTATATTTTCCAGGAAGCACACTACGCCCGCTGTAAGTGCTGCAAATGCCTGTTGGTGTAACACACCATGAAAACACAGCAATACGGGCTAGCTTCAGGAGTATATTTTGCAGGAATCACACTACGCCTGCTGTAAGTGCTGCAAATGCCTGTTGGTGTAACACACCAGGAAAACACAGCAATACGGGCTAGCTTCAGGAGTATATTTTGCAGGAATCACACTACGCCTGCTGTAAGTGCTGCAAATGCCTGTTGGTGTAACACACTAGGAAAACAGAGCAATAAGGCGTAGCTTCAGGAGTATATTTTGCAGGAATCACACTACGCCTGCTGTAAGTGCTGCAAATGCCTGTTGGTGTAACACACTAGGAAAACACAGCAATACGGGCTAGCTTCAGAAGAATATTTTGCAGGAATCACACTACGCCTGCTGTAAGTGCTGCAAATGCCTGTTGGTGTAACACACTAGGAAAACAGAGCAATAATGCGTAGCTTCAGGAGTATATTTTGCAGGAATCACACTACGCCTGCTGTAAGTGCTGCAAATGCCTGTTGGTGTAACACACTAGGAAAACAGAGCAATAAGGCGTAGCTTCAGGAGTATATTTTGCAGGAATCACACTATGCCTGCTGTAAGTGCTGCAAATGCCTGTTGGTGTAACACAATAGGAAAACAGAGCAATAAGGCGTAGCTTCAGGAGTATATTTTGCAGGAATCACACTACGCCTGCTGTAAGTGCTGCAAATGCCTGTTGGTGTAACACACCAGGAAAACACAGCAATACGGGCTAGCTTCAGGAGTATATTTTGCAGGAATCACACTACGCCTGCTGTAAGTGCTGCAAATGCCTGTTGGTGTAACACACCAGGAAAACACAGCAATACGGGCTAGCTTCAGGTGTATAATGTGCAGGAGGCACACTCCGCCCGCTGTAAGTGCTGCAAATGCCTGTTGGTGTAACACACCAGGAAAACACAGCAATACGGGCTAGCTTCAGGAGTATATTTTGCAGGAATCTCACTACGCCTGCTGTAAGTGCTGCAAATGCCTGTTGGTGTAACACACCAGGAAAACACAGCAATACGGGCTAGCTTCAGGAGTATATTTTGCAGGAATCACACTACGCCTGCTGTAAGTGCTGCAAATGCCTGTTGGTGTAACACACTAGGAAAACAGAGCAATAAGGCGTAGCTTCAGGAGTATATTTTGCAGGAATCACACTACGCCTGCTGTAAGTGCTGCAAATGCCTGTTGGTATAACACACCAGGAAAACACAGCAATACGGGCTAGCTTCAGGTGTATAATGTGCAGGAGGCACACTCCGCCCGCTGTAAGTGCTGCAAATGCCTGTTAGTGTAACACACCAGGAAAACACAGCAATAAGGGCTAGCTTCAGGTGTATACTGTGCAGGAGGCTTAGCAACAATGACACTGACACTGTCCCCTGCCTATCCTTCTCTCTCCCTGCACACAAGGTTTATCAAAGAATATGACACTGACACTCTCCCTGCCTATCCTTCTCTCTCCCTGCACACAAGGTTTAGCAAAGAATATGACACTGACACTGTCCCCTGCCTATCCTTCTCTCTCCCTGCACACAAGGTTTATCAAAGAATATGACACTGACACTCTCCCTGCCTATCCTTCTCTCTCCCTGCACACAAGGTTTAGCAAAGAATATGACACTGACACTGTCCCCTGCCTATCCTTCTCTCTCCCTGCACACAAGGTTTAGCAAAGAATATGACACTGACACTCTCCCTGCCTATCCTTCTCTCTCCCTGCACACAAGAATAGCGCAAAGAATATCACACTGTCCCTGACTATCCTTCTCTTTCCCTGCGCTGGAACACACTACACATGGCCGCCACGCTGGCGGCCTTTTATAGTGTGGGGCGTGTGCTAAACCCCCTGAGCTATAATTGGCCACAGGCAACCTGCCTGTGGCCAATTATGGCTCTCCTCGCTGCCGGCGCTGTGATTGGCCAAGCATGCGGGGTCACAGTGCATGCTTGGCCAATCACAGCGCCGGGATTGCACTGCGATGGCGCAGTGTATTGTGGGCCGTTCGCGTCACTCGAATTTGGCGCGAACGGCCCAAATCGTTCGATGTTCGCCGAACGATCGAACAGCCGATGTTCGAGTCGAACACCGAGCTCATCCCTATTAATGATGCATAAAATAAGTGATTAAATCCTTTTTTTCTATATAAGAATCAACCAATGTGGTTGCAGCTATTACGGATAGAATTAAAAGAAATGGTAACCGTGCGAAAAGAATAACAATCTAATTTATTTATACAGAAAAGAAACGTTAGAATAATCAGATATTACCAAATATACAGTGTTGCCAGTGGACAAAGATAATTCATACAAAAAGAATATGTTGTTACAATGGACATACAAATGCTATCAATGTATTAAGACAAATCATAGGACAGGAAAAGTTACAAAAAAGAAAAAAGAAATAAAATAATACAGTAATGAAAATAGGATACACAGATCTTACGTTACCATGCTTGCCAGGAGCCACACAGAGCTAAGAGAGACCATGAGGCTAAAGAGAGAGAGAGACCGCATCAATGGGTGCTTTGATTTTTATGTTCCCTCTCTACCCATTCCTACCAATCACACCCATGGACTACTTTCATTGGTTCACAAGTGGCATTGAATCCTGATTGGCTGAAATTCAATCCTAGTTGGCCATCATGCTTCTCACACAAGAATTCGACTCTCTTCAGTGCCTCTCTGTCTACCTGTCTACCATGTTCATGGTTGTTAGGTAAGCAACCCTCTTTGATCCTAGCATAACCAGTTCCGAAATTAGCATTTCAAAGACCCATGATAAGATGGGGACACAAAGGGGGTTATTCACGAAAGGCAAATCCACTTTGCACTACAAGTGCACTTGAAATTGCACTGAAAGTGCACTTGGAAATGCAGTCACTGTAAATCTGAGGGGTAGATATGATTTTTTTTTCCTTGCATGTCCCCCTCGGATCTACAGCAACTGCACTTCCAAGTGCACTTTCAAGTGCAGTTGCAGTAGATCCGAGGGGTGCAAAGTGGATTTGCCTTTAGTAAATAACCCTCAAAGTCTCTATGAACTTGGTTATCAAACAGCTTTTTAGAAACAGGAAAAAGTCTTGTGAGCTGAGCCCATATCTCATCATAGTATCATAAAATATATTCTGTACATCATCTTCCTGTAAAAACACATGTGTGTGTGTTATCAACCTTTGACAACACAGTTCTTTTACCATGGTAGATGTGACAGACAACCCAAAACATTATTTTTTCAGTTGCAGCGGTGGATCCGGACCTGACCACGCGGACTTCTCTTCTCTTTTCTCTTCTTCCCTCATTTCTCTCTCATTTCCATTTCCTATTTTCCTTATTTTTTAAGAACGAAATTAAATTTTGCCTCACACATTCCTTTATTTCGCTTCAATTGTTTTATAAAAATATACTTCCTGAGTTACACATCCATATTTTTTATTATTTAAGCATTACTCTAACAGGTTGTATAAAATCACAAACAAGTTGAATGTTTATATGGAACATATAAAGTTCTAGTATGTTATAAATGTAGTATTATCATCACTATATCACATATTCAGATAAGTGAATAATAACTTTCTGATGAATATCAACATGTTCTCAAATAAGCTCATCTGTATAGTGTCACTTGTTAAAATATAAGTATTTAAGACTATTTGTACACTGCAACATTAAACTTTAATAAAATATTTTGACAAGGAAGATTAAACAGAGGCCAAGATGGCAGCTTCCTTGCCTGAAAATGAAAAACAAAACAAAAACAAAAACAAAAAAAAAACACATGTGTGTGCATACATGCACACACACACATATATACATTTATATGTATATGTATATATATATATATATATATATATATAGATATCTATATATATCTATCTATATATATATATATATATATATATATATAGGGATGAGCCGAACACCCCCCTGTTCGGTTCGCACTAGAACCTGCGAACAGCCAGAATGTTCGTGTGAACTTTAGAACCCTATTAAATACAATGGACTCGAACGTTCGAAATCAAAAGTGCTAATTATAAAGGCTTATATGCAAGTTATTGTCCTAAAAAGTGTTTGGGGACCCGGGTCCTGCCCCAGGGGACATGTATCAATGCAAAAAAAAGTTTTAAAAACTGCAGTTTTTTCGGGATCAGTGATTTTAATAATACTTAAAATGAAAAAAATAAAAGTGGAATTTTCCTTTAAATTTAGTTCCTAGGGTGTGTGTATAGTATGCATGTAAAGTCGTGCTTCTTTCCCGTGCTTAGAACTGTCCCTGCACAAAGTGTCATTTCTGAAGGAAAAAAAGTCATTTAAAACTCACTCGCAGCTATAATGAATTGTCGGCTCCCGGCAATACATAGAAAAGTCATTGATAAAAAAATTTTTTTAAAAAAGCGTGGGGGTTCCCCCAAATTCAATTACCAGGCCCTTCAGGTCTGGTATGGATTTTAAGGGGAACTCCACCCCAAATTAAAAAAAAAATGGCGTGGAGTACCCCCAAAAATCCATACCAGACCCTTTATCCGAGCACGCAACCTGGCAGGCCACAGGAAAAGAGGGGGGACGAGAGAGCGCCACCCCCTCCTGAACCATACCAGGCCACATGCCCTCAACATGGGAGGATGTTCCCATGTTGATGGGGACAAGGGCCTCATCCCCACAACCCTTGCCCGGTGGTTGTGGGGGTCTGTGGGCAGGGGGCTTATCGGAATCTGGAAGACCCCTTTAACAAATCCCAGCCCCCCTAAGTGAATTGGTAAAGGGTACATTATACCCCTACCATTTCACAAAGAAAGTGTAAAAAAAATGTAAAGACACACATACCGACACCTTGGAAAAGTCCTTTATTAAAAAAAATTAAAAAAATAAAATAAAAACATTCCTGAAATGAAATCCAGTGTCCCGCGGCGATCCGATGTCCAGCGCGGTCCGTCATTGGCTGAGCCTGAGCGGACCTGATGGAGAACTTCCTCCGCAGTGTATTAAATGAATACACCCGCCCCTTCTAAAGTTGATGATGCGGAACGTGAGAAGGGGCGGGTCTATTAATTTATTATACTGGAGGAAGTTCCCCATCATGTCCGCCCCATCGTATGTCAGACCCCGCCTACGTCATTGGAGGAGCGGACCTTATGGGGAACTTCCTCCAGTATAATACATGAATCATCAGCCGCCTGCTTGTGCCGTCTACTCTGCGGACGGTTCTGCCTGGATCTTAAGGTATGGGGGAGATGTGGACATTACGGGGGGAGATGTGGACATTTTGGGGGAGACGTGGACAATGACATTACAGTGGGAGCACATGTGGGCATTACATTATGGGGGGAGATGTGGACATTACGGGGGAGATGTGGACATTACAGTATGGGGGCACATGTGGACATTACAGAATGGGGGCACATGTGGGCATTACAGTATGGGGACACATGTGGGCATTACAGTATGGGGACACATGTGGGCATTACAGTATGGGGGGGAGATGTGAACATTATGGGGGAGATGTGGACATTACGGGGGAGATGTGGACATTATGGGGGAGATGTGGACATTATGGTATGGGGGCACATGTGGGCATTACGGTATGGGGGGAAAAGTGGACATTACGGGGGAGATGTGGACACTACGGGGGAGATGTGGACACTACAGGGGAGATGTGGACACTACGGGGGAGATGTGGACATTATGGGGGAGATGTGGACATTATGGGGGAGATGTGGACATTACGGTATGGGGGCACATGTGGACATTACAGTATGGGGACACATGTGGGCATTACAGTATGGGGGGGATGTGGACATTACGGGGGAGATGTGGACATTATGGTATGGGGGCACATGTGGGCATTACGGTATGGTGGGGAAAAGTGGACATTACGGGGGAGATGTGGACATTACGGGGGAGATGTGGACATTACAGAATGGGAGCACATGTGGACATTACAGTATGGGGGGAGATGTGGACAACTAACAAATAGGGATGAGCTCGGTGTTCGAGTCGAACATACGTTCGACTCGAACATCGGCTGTTCGATCGTTCGCCGAACAACGAACGATTTGGGCCGTTCGCGCCTAATTCGCGGCCCACAATGCACTACGCCAGCGCAGTGTCATCCAGGCGCTGTGATTGGCCAAGCATGCACTGTGACCCCGCATGCTTGGCCAATCACAGCGCCGGCAGCGAGGAGAGCAATGATTGGCCACAGGCAGGATGCCTGTGGCCAATTATTGCTGAGGGTGTTTAGTACACGCCCCACACTATAAAAGGCCGCCAGCACGGCGGCCTAGTGTAGTGTGTTCCGGAGCAGGGAAAGAGAAGCATAGGCAGGGACAGTGACATTTTTTTTTTCTTGCTTAACCTGGATTCCTTTAGTTTAGGGAAAGAGAAGGATAGGTAGGGAGAGTGTCAGTCTGTTTTACTGTGCTAAACCTTGTTTGTAGGGACAGGGAAGGACAGTGAGGGAAATTCTCATTGTGCTATACTGTGCTAAAGCATTCCTCATCAACCATCTTTAAAAAAATGTTTTTATAGGGACAGAAAACTATAGGTAGGGAGAGTGTCAGTGTGTTTTACTGTGCTAAACCTTGTTTGTAGGGACAGGGAAGGACAGTGAGGGAAATTCTCATTGTGCTATACTGTGCTAAAGCATTCCTCATCAACCATCTTTAAAAAAAATTTTTTATAGGGACAGAAAACTATAGGTAGGGAGAGTGTCAGTGTGTTTTACTGTGCTACATGGCCATGGGACACGCTTGTCCTTCTTTTCGGCAGCTGGACATGTTGAGCCACATCATGCCGAAGACTTGGTAGAGTGGATGACCAAGCCCTCCTCCTCCTCCTCATCCTCTCTCACCCAGGCTCAGGGTACTGGCAAAGCAGCTGCCAAAGCGTCCTCTTCCCTGGTATCAATGTCAGACTCATCATCAGTCACTCCTTCCCTAGACCCACCATGTCCTCCTCCTGAGGAGTCCCCCGAACTGTTTGAGCACAGTGTTGGGTACATGCTCCAGGAGGATGCCCAGCGTTTCGAAGGGTCTGATGATGAAACCCAGCTAGAGGAAGGCAGTAGCGTGAGAGCAGACAGAGGGGATGCTCAAGAAGGACACCAATCTGGCAGTCATGTTCCAGCAGCTGCAGCATACTGCCAGATTGGCTCCAGTGATGAGGAGGGAGGGGATGATGAGGTCACTGACTCCACGTGGGTGCCTAATAGGAGAGAGGAGGAGGAGGAGGATGAGGAGGAGGCACATCTCCAACGAGGCAGGATGCCCTTTGGTGGCCAGCGTAAGGGCAGTACACCGACGGAATCACACCGCAGAGCTCCGCCTGTGCAGGGCGCTGCCTCTGCCCGTCATTCAAAAAGTTCTTTGGTGTGGGCCTTTTTTGAGGCTAGTGCATCAGATCGCACAGCTGCTGTTTGCAACATATGTCTCAAGCGTATATCGCGTGGCCAAAACATCAGCCGCTTGGGTACCACATGCCTGACCAGACATATGTTGACCTGCCATGCAGCTCGTTGGCAAGCCTACCTCAAAGACCCACACCAAAGAACAAAGCGGACCTCTCCTTGCACCGCATCAGCTGGGATCTCCAACCCCACTATAACTTCAGTCCTCTGTGAAACATGCACTGAGAGGAATGAAGGTGTAGAATTAGGTGTGTCACAGCCAAGTACTTGCGGCCACTCTGCTAGCAGTACACCGACGTCCGATTCTAGCAGGCAAATTTCCCTGCCCCAGCTGCTGGACCGTCGAAAGAAGTTCACTCCCAGCCATCCACATGCCCAGCGGTTGAATGCTAGCTTGGCTAAATTGCTAGCGCTTCAACTGCTGCCTTTTCAGTTGGTAGACTCGGCCCCCTTCCGTGAGTTTGTGCAATGTGCGGTTCCTCAGTGGCAGGTTCCCAAACGCCACTTTTTCTCACGGAAGGCTATTCCGGCTCTCTACCGGCATGTGGAAGGCAATGTCTTGGCCTCGCTGGACAGGGCGGTCAGCGGTAAGGTGCATATTACCGCTGACTCATGGTCCAGCAGGCATGGACAGGGACGTTACCTTTCTTTCACGGCCCATTGGGTCACTCATTTGGCAGCTGGGAAGGATGCAGGACAAGGTGCAGTAGTGTTGGAGGTCGTTCCACCGCCACGCCTCCAAAATGCTACTACTGGTTGTGACACACCTCTCTCCTCCACCCCCTCCTCTTCTTCTTCCTCCATGGCCTCTTCCTGTGCTTTGTCCTCTGAACCAGCGGTGCTCCGTAGGCGTTCAAGGGGCTACGCAAGTACGCAGGCAAAAAGATGCCATGCCGTGCTTGCGCTGGTGTGTTTGGGGGACAGAAGCCACACTGGGGCAGAGGTCCTGTCTGCTCTGCAGGGCCAGGCCGAGAGGTGGTTGACGCCACGCCAGCTTAAGCCAGGAATGGTGGTTTGCGACAATGGCACCAACCTCCTCTCCGCCCTCCGACAGGGACAACTGACCCATGTGCCCTGTGTGGCTCACGTCCTTAACCTGGTGGTGCAGCGGTTCTTGGGCAGGTACCCGGGCTTACAGGATGTCCTGAGGCAGGCCAGGAAAGTCTGTGTGCATTTCCGCAGATCTTATAATGCCAGTGCTCGCCTGGCTGAGCTGCAAAAGGAGTTGAACCTGCCCAAGAACCGCCTTATATGTGACATGCCCACCAGGTGGAACTCAACGTTGGCCATGCTGCAGCGGCTGCACACGCAGCAGAGGGCCATCAATGAGTACCTGTGCGACTACGGCACCAGGACAGGGTCAGGGGAGCTTGGTTTTTTTTCTCCACGCCAGTGGGGCATGATCAGGGATGCATGCACTGTCCTGGCACCATTTGAGGAGGCCACGAGGATGGTGAGCAGTGACAGTGCATGCATCAGTGACACTGTACCTCTTGTCCACCTGTTGGAGCACACGCTGCGTGGAATAATGGACAGGGCACTTGAGGCAGAACAGAGGCAAGAAGAGGAGGACTTCCTTGCCTCTCAAGGCCCCCTTTACCCAGACAGTGTTCCTTCTGTCCCACCCATCGCACAGGAAGAGGACGAGGAGGAGGAGGAGGAGGATTGTGTCAGCATGGAGGTGGAGCCTGGCACTCAGCAGCATCAACAGCAGCAGTCTTTTAGGGATGATTTACAGTCCCAAGAAACCTGTGGACTTGTACGTGGCTGGGAGGAGGTGGCTGCGGATCATGTCGTCCTTAGTGACCCAGAGGACTCCGGACCGAATGCCTCAGCTAACCTACGCTGCATGGCCTCCCTGATCCTGCAAAGTCTGCGGAAGGATCCTCGTATTCTTCGGATCAAGGAGAGGGACCATTACTGGCTGGCCACTCTCCTTGATCCACGGTACAAGGGTAAGGTTGCGGACCTTATGTTACCGTCGCAGAGGGAGCAGAGGATGAGACAACTCCGGGAGGCCTTGCAGAAAGGTCTGTGCAAAGCGTTCCCAGAGACTGGGAGGTTACAAACTCCTGGTCCTGGACAACGAGTTGCTGAGGCTTCGGCAAGTCAAAGAAGGAGCGGTGGGGAAGGTGGCCGTCTGACCGATGCGTTCAGACAATTCTTTAGTCCGCAGCCCCAAAGTATGATCGGTTCCAACAACCATCGCCAGCGTCTGATAAACATGGTGCAGGAATATCTAGGGGCAAGGTCAGACTTGGACACCTTCCCCACCGAAAATCCTCTGGCTTACTGGGTCTTGAGGATGGATCACTGGCCAGAGCTTGCACAGTATGCAATTGAGCTACTGGCCTGTCCTGCATCCAGCGTTCTTTCGGAACGCACATTCAGTGCTGCTGGAGGATTTGTCACGGATCACAGGGTGCGCCTGTCCACCGACTCGGTTGATCGACTGACTTTCATCAAGATGAACCAGTCTTGGATCACCACCAGCTACCACACACCTGATGCTGATATAACAGAATAATTGATTTTAACATGTCACATCCCTTCAAGACTGATGCTGATGCTGAGTGCCTGTGCTGTTATGTTGACTGGCTATCCTCCTCCTCCGAGTCCTCAATGATACGATTGATGATGATAGCTTGGAAGATCATTTTTGTTTATGGGTGCCGCCACCAGTGCCTAACGCCCAATTTTTCAGCCCCTGTTTAACAGGGGCGTGTAATTACAATTTTTGAAGCAATACTTTGCAACAGGGCTCATTGCTGTGCTCCAAGTACAGTATCTGTGAGGGGTTGCAGTGTTGTGCCACCAGTGCCTAAGGCCCAATTTTTCAGCCCCTGTTTAACAGGGGCGTGTAATTACAATTTTTGAAGCAATACTTTGCAACAGGGCTCATTGCTGTGCTCCAAGTACAGTATCTGTGAGGGGTTGCAGTGTTGTGCCACCAGTGCCTAAGGCCCAATTTTTCAGCCCCTGTTTAACAGGGGCGTGTAATTACAATTTTTGAAGCAATACTTTGCAACAGGGCTCATTGCTGTGCTCCAAGTACAGTATCTGTGAGGGGTTGCAGTATTGTGCCACCAGTGCCTAAGGCCCAATTTTTCAGCCCCTGTTCAACAGGGGCATGTAATTACAATTCTTGATCTAATAATTCACAGCAGGGCCCATTGCTGCACCCACCAAGAGTAACTCTGAGGGCTTACAGTGTTGTGGCAACGCCACCACCACCACCACCACGAAAGGCCCAATTTTTCAGCCCCTGTTCAAAAGGGGCATGTAATTACAATTCTTGATCTAATAATTCACAGCAGGGCCCATTGCTGCACCCACCAAGAGTAACTGTCAGGGCTTACAGTGTTGTGGCACCAGCACCACCATCAAAGGCCCAATTTTTACTACCACTGTTCAACAATTATATGTAATTACAATTCCTGATATAATAGTTGACAGCAGGGCGTTCCAGCACCAACCAAGAGTAACTGTGAGTGCTTACAGTGTTGTGCCAACACCAACAACTAAGGGGCCTATTTCTGCAGAGTATATACGGCAGGTCCCTACTTTCAAACATCCAACTTACAAACGACTCCTACTTGCAAACGCAAGAAGACAACAGGAAGTGAGAGGAAATCTACCCCTAGGAAGGAAAATTCTCTCCTGTAAGAATTAATATGGGAGAAAGGTGTCTCCTCTGTACTGATGCTTTATCACCAATCCTTGTTTCAAGAAAAACACTACATTTCAAAAACAGTTGTCATTGGGACGGAAAGTGAGGTGAAATGTTCTGAACAGGGGCACAGACAGCAAAACAAATGTTACAGGGGTGATAACCCTTACCTATGTTTTCCAAAAAGTTTAAAAATAGATTTTTGGGCTGGAGCTACACTTAAACAATGTACCTGTTCAAAATTACAAACAGATTCTACATAAGAACAAACCTACAGTCCCTGTCTTGTATGGACCGCCTGTATACGGCTGTTCAGAGTATATAGGGCCTTTTTATTTTATGTGCGGGGTTCCCCTTAATATCCATACAAGACCCAAAGGGGCTGGTAATGGGCTGGGGTAGGGGGGGGGGTCATGGGGTAGCTATGCCATTTTTCTTAAAGATTTTCATCCATATTACCGGGACCAGACATAACATTAAAGCCGCAAGCAGTTTTAAATGGCTTTTTTTTCCTTTAGAAGTGTCATTTTGTGCAGGGACAGTTCTAAACACGGGAAACACGTGGCACTTCACAGGCATACTTTAGACACCCCCCAGGTACGATATTTAAAGGAATATTTGACTTTTTTTTTTTCACTTTATGCATCATTAAAATGACTGCTCCCGAAAAACGACCGTTTTTAAAACTTCTTTTTGCATTGATACATGTCCCCTGGTGCAGAACCCGGGTTCCCAAACCCTTTTTAGGACAATAACATGCATAATAGTCGTTATAATTAGCACTTTAGAATTCGAACGTTCGCATCCATTGTATTTAATAGGTTTTTTCGGTCCGTTCGCGGGTTCTGGTGCGAACCGAACCCGGGGGTGTTCGGCTCATCACTACTAACAAACTAACTATCTAAGTTTTTCTTAAAGTTTAATAAAAAAAAATTCTTGTAAAAACTGTATGTGCGTTATAATTAATCGAAATTAGTCGATTAATCGATTAAAAAAAATCGATTAATCGAACACGAAAATTTAATCAGTAACAGCCCTAATATATATATATATATATATATATATATATATATATATATATATATATATATACATACATACATACATACATACACTCACATATATCCAACGGGGCATGGTCATTTGATTAGAAAGTCCTCACAATGGTTCCCTTGTTCCCTTGAAGCCCATTGATATAAATATAAAGCTCAATATTTCCACATCAGGGAGCAGGGGGTGGGGGGGGGGGTGGGGGGGGGGGGGTTTGCTGTCTTGGCATTTCATGGCCTCCGAAACTGTGATAGGTAGTGGGGAGTGAGATCAAAAATTTACATCCTTAGAAATCCTGAAGGCAGTGATTGGTTTTAGGGGTCCTAGGCTCCAAAAAAGTCTCACACATGTGGTATTCCCATACTCAGGAGAGGCAAAAGAATGTATTTTGGGGTGTAATTCCACATATACACATGGCATGTGTAAGAAATATATAATTTCAGTGACAACTTTGTGTTTTTGTTATTGTCATTTTTTTAATCACTTGTAACAAAAAATGTAATATTCAATCGACTCAAGAAATTAGATAGGCAGTCATAAACTAAAAGCTGTGTAAATTCCAGAAAATTTACCATAGTTTGTAGATGCTATAACTTTTACGCAAA
This sequence comes from Rana muscosa, assembly GCA_029206835.1. Classification (NCBI taxonomy): domain Eukaryota; kingdom Metazoa; phylum Chordata; class Amphibia; order Anura; family Ranidae; genus Rana; species Rana muscosa. Next base: position 45,256,589 of record CM055121.1, read on the forward strand.
CCAATACATATACACTTATTGATTTTTTTTTTACCCAAGACGTGGCTGAATACATTTTGGCCTAAATGAATGGCTAAAATGTAGTTTATTGGATTTTTTTTTATAACAAAAAATTGAAAATATAATTTTTTTTCCAAATTTTCTGTCTTTTTTATTTTATATCGCAAAAAAATTAAATCCCAGAGGTTATCAAATATCACCAAAATAAAGCTCTATTTGTGGATGAAAATTTAGTTTGGGTACAGCATTGCATGGCCACTTAATTTCCAGTTAAAACAACGCAGTGCCAAATTGTAAAAAGTGCTCTGGTCAATAAGGGGGTAAATCCTTCTGGGGCTGAAGTTGTTAAACTCTCCGGTTTCTTTCCAACTACAGTACAGGTATAGAAGTTAAAATATAAAGTTACATGCTTTGTTGGTGTAAATTTGTCATGGCTTTTCCAGTGTAAGAAAACAAACTATAATGTGATGTACTGCATCTTTCCTCACAATTTCTTTCTTTTATTCTTCTTTTATGTTATTTTCTTTCCTTATTTTGCTCTTTTATTTATTTTTCTTTGTAAGGTCATGCAGCTTTGACGTCTATGTCACATTTATAAAATTGGCTAATTTAATGTAATTATTTAACTGTTTCCCTTGCTGGAGCTCTACATTTAACTTATTACATCAAAACCCTTAAAAACCCATTAGAATTTACAAGCATCTAGGGAAAGGAATACCTTCTAAACTTGTTTTTCTTATTAATAAAGATTTATTGCAATTTATTTCCTTCCATATAGACTTAGCATATGAAAAATATCCATAATTAGAGTTGAGCGGACACCTGGATGTTCGGGTTCGACGGGTTCGGCCGAACTTCGGAAAAAAATTTGGGTTCGGGACCGAACTTTAACCCGAACCCGGACCCGAACCCGAACCCCATTGAAGTCAATGGGGACCCGGACTTCTAAGGACTAAAAAGGCTCTAAAAAAGTAATGGAAAGGGCTAGAGGGCTGCAAATGGCAGCAAAATGTTGTTAAGAGCAGGGCAAGTGCTCTGCAAACAAATGTGGATAAGGAAATAACTTAAAATAACATAAAAAAATAAAAACATTAAAAAAATATGCTGGAGGCCCCTTTTTCAGCAGAAGAGGTACGGGAAGTCATTAAGAACCTCAGAAACTCAACGGCACGATGCCACACATATGGTGGGAATGCCCCAGAATACGCCCTTTCTGGAATAAATTATTCAATTTAATGGATAAGCTAGTGGGAAAATAAAATACTTTGAAATAAAAATGTAGCGGGGTGCTAAATTTAAGGGAAGTGTTTAAGTGGTAAATAGGCTCAAACACCCTAATTCTGTAGGATTCATGGACCATTTTGTCCTCGGGGGACAGTATTGGTGTGCAGTTCCCTGCGGCCTACAGGTGGCGCTGCCATGGTAGGCTAGGGTTGAACCGCCGATACAGAGCTGTGCCTTTTGTGTCCCCTCTTGGCAGTAGTACAGCGGGGCGGGGAACCTGCTGTGCATGCCGGGAGAGCATATAAAAGGGGCAGACCTTTGGCCTGGGGGCTAAATGTCCAGTGGGGTCCACGCCCAGGTGCCTTTGGCCTGGGTGCATGTGTTCCTGTTCCATCTCGGGTACCTTTAGCCCGGGGTGAGGTACTATCCTGGAGTTCCTACTGCCCTGGGTATGGAGGCCTAGGTGCGGGAGTAAAGCCTGGAGTCCAGAGCCTTCGTCTGGAGTCCGCTAAGGGTCGAGGAGTCTTAGGGTGCCTCCTCGTGTAGGGGACCATGTTCCAGGGAAGGGAGGATCATTCTGATGGACCGATGCGGGAGTCACGGTGAAGGAAGGGTCTGTTGACTCCCTGGAGAGATGTCTTCCACTTGATATGGGCTAGGTTCGTAGAAGGAGAAGCTCAAGGTTATCTTGACTGTATCAGAGGCCTTATTCACCTGGCCCGTGGCAGGGGCCTTATACACCCTGGTCTGTGGCAGAGACCAAAGTTCTCCAGGTCCGTGGCAGGGGCCTTGTACACCCGGTCTGTGGCAGAGACCAACCTCAAGGTCTGTGGCAGAGACCGTGCACCTAAAACTGTTTGAGAAACCTAAGCAGTGAAGTGAATGTGCTACGTTTTTGCCTGGACCTCCTCCACACCTTAAGCTGTCCTGTTTCTTTGCTCTAACCTTTTCTATCCGAGTAGAGTTTATTTTGCCATGAGAGAATAAGAGTTGTAATTTCAGCTGGTGTGGACATTGACTTTACTGGGAATTAAAGGACTTGCCTCTACCTACAGTAGAGGTGAGAATCATCCTCTGGAGGAGTTTTGACTCCGGCTGTGGACACGGCCCGTCAAGTACACCGCTCAACCTCTTTATATAGGAGGGTACAGGCTGGTAGTGCGGTGTGCCTTTCTCCCTCCTGCGAGGAGCCAACAACATAAAGGCAGGTAAGGGGGAAAGGATCTGTGCGCTACAAAAAAATAAAATAAAAATTATAATCTTGACCTAGGAGGACGAGGTCCATATGGAGTAGGAGGTTGAGGTGGCGGTGGATGTGGCTGTGTAGGTGGAAGCGGCGGTGGAGGAGGACGAGGTAGCCAACACTGGTTCAAAAATACAACAATGGCTGGGTAAGGCCGGTGATGTGTCGAATTCTGTCCCCCGTCAAATAGTGTCCACCCTGTACTGCGCTTGCTCAGTATGTAGGACAAGGGGATTTCGAAAATCTCCCAAGACGAACGGCGCCTGCGTGGTGAGTTCAGGTGAAGGCCACACCATCCGTGGTTCAAGCCGAGCCAAGTGAGGCCATGCCCGAAGCGTGGCGATCGAACCGAGCCCGTGAGGGGCCCTGTTACTATGTGCTACCGTATGTCCACTTGGATGGTGGGGCTTGAACCTGCACTCACGGCGCAGGCGCCGTTCATCTTCGGAGATTTTGTGAATCTCCTTGTCCTCTGTACTGCGCAAGCGCTGCGCCTTCGCAGTATGGGCCGGACACAATCCGATGGCCGGACAGTTTTTGTCACAACACCGGTATACATGTCTATTCTGCACAAGGTATGGACAAGTCCTGTGGGATCCATGCCTGGTTCATTTTAATGAACGTGAGCTTGTCCACATTGGCTCTGGACAGGCGGCTGCGCTTGTCTGTGATAACGCCCCCTGCCGTGCTAAATACACTTCCAGATAATACACTGGCTGCAGGGCAGGCCAGCACCTCCAAGGCATAAAGGGCAAGCTCAGGCCATGTGCCCAATTTGGAGACCCAGAAGTTAAAGGGGGCAGACCTGTTATCCAGTACGTGTAGGCCTGTGGACACATACTGCTCAACCATGTTGGTGAAATGCTGCCTCCTGCTAAGACGTTTCATCTCAGCTGGTGGTGCTGGTTGTTGTGGCGTGCTGACAAAGCTTTTCCACATTTCAGCCATGCTAACCCTGCCTTCTGAGGTGCTGCCGGTGCCCCGGCTGCGTTGGCGACCTCTTCCTCCTCCTCTGCCTTCGCCTTGTGCTTCCACCGTACGCCCGCTGTCAGGTGTGAATGCCACCAGCAGCGCGTCTACCAGCGTGCGCTTGTACTCGCGCATCTTACGATCCCGCTCCAGTGAGGGAATTAAGGACGGTACGTTGTCCTTGTAACGGGGATCCAGCAGGGTGGCCACCCAGTAATCAGCACCAGTTAAAATGTGGGCAACTCGGCGGTCATTGCGGAAACACTGCAGCATGTAATCGCTCATGTGTGCCAGGCTGCCCAGAGGCAAAGAAAAGCTGTCCTCTGTGGGAGGTGTATCGGCTGTGTCCTCTGTATCCCCCCAGCCACGCACCAGTGATGGCCATGAGCTGGTCTGGGTGCCACCCTGCTGTGAAAATGGCTCCTCCTCCTCCTCCTCCACCTCGTCATCCTCCAGAACTGTGCCCTTTCTGCCGGACAATTGTGTACCTGGCGTTTGTTGGTGCAGGAACCCACCCTCGTAGCCACTTGTGAAAGACTGCCCTGAAAGCCTTTGAAATGATCCCGCTTCCTCCTCCTCCTCCTCATCCTCCTGTGCCACATCCTCTTCCATCATCGCCCAAAGCGTTTTTTCAAGGAGGCATAGAACTGGGATAGTAACGCTGAGAACGGCGTCATTGGCACTGGACATGTTGGTGGAGTACTCGAAACAGCGCAACAAGGCACACAGGTCTCGCATGGAGGCGCAGTTATTGGTGGTGAAGTGGTGCTGTTCCGCAGAGCGACTCACGCGTGATTGCTGCAGCTGAAACTCCACTATCGCCTGCTGCTGCTCGCACAGTCTGGCCAGCATGTGCAAGGTGGAGTTCCACCTTGTGGGCACGTCACATATGAGGCGGTGAGCGGGAAGGCCGAAGTTACGCTGCAGCGCTGACAGGCGAGCAGCAGCAGGGTGAGAACGCCGAAAGTGCGCACACACAGCCCGCACTTTCTGCAGCAGCTCTGGCATATTGGGGTAATTTTTAAGGAACCTCTGGACCACCAAGTTCAGCACATGCGCCAGGCAAGGGATGTGCGTCAAACCGGCTAGGCCCAGAGCTGCTACGAGATTTCGCCCATTATCGCACACCACCAGGCCGGGCTTGAGGCTCACTGACAGCAACCACTCATTGGTCTGTTGTTCCATGTCCCTCCACAACTCCTGCGCGGTGTGGGGTTTTTCCCCCAAACAGGAAAGTTTTAAAACTGCCTGCTGTCGTTTACCCCTGGCTGTGCTGAAGTTGGTGGTGAAGGTGTTACGCTGACCGGATGAGGAGGCGGTAGAGGATGAGGAAGCGGAGTAGGAGGAGTTAGCAACAGGAGGCAAACTGAAGCGCCCTGCAATCCTCGGTGGTGGAAGGACATGCGCCAAACTGCTATCTGCCTCAGGCCCAGCCGCCACTGCATTTACCCAATGTGCTGTTAGGGAGATATAACGTCCCTGACCTTGCCACAGATGGCGTTGCGCAGTGCACACCTGATTTTGTCCCCCACTTGGTTGTGCAGGGAAGGGATGGCTCGCCTGGAAAAGTAGTGGCGGCTGGGCACGACGTACTGTGGGACAGCCAATGCCATCAGGCTTTTAAAACTCTGCGTCTCCACCAGACGGAATGACAGCATTTCAAAGGCCAGGAGTTTTGAAATGTTGGCATTCAGGGCCAGGGATCGCGGGTGGCTAGGGTGGTACTTCCTCTTCCGCTCCAATTTTTGGGAGATAGAGAGCTGAACGCTTCCATGGGACATTGGGGAGATGGTTGGTGACCCAGGTGGTAGTGTTGCTGGCAGATCCTCTGTTTGCGGGGTGGCAGGTGCCACTGTCACTACAGAGGTGGATGAAGAGGCCGAGACTGCAGCAGAAGAGGAAGCAGGAGGAGCCAGAGACCTTTCTTGGTTTTTGAGGTGTCTACTCCACTGCAGCTCGTGCTTTGCACTTAGATGCCTGGTCATGCAGGTTGTGCTCAGGTTGAGAACGTTTATGCCTCGCTTCAGCCTCTGATTGCACAGCCTGCAAACCACTCGTGTCTTGTCATCAGCACATTGTGTGAAGAACTGCCACGCTAGGGAACTCCTTGGACCTGGCTTTGGTGTGCTCGGTCCCTTGCTGCGTTGGGCAGTAGCAGACATACTGTCTAGGGGACGGACGCTCCGCTTTTGCACCCTGCTCCCTCTTCTGCTGTGCTGGGGGCTCTGTGCGACCACCGCCTCTTCCTCCAAACTACACTGGTCACCTGCATAACGTTGATTCCATGTGGGGTCGAGGACCTCATCGTCCTCCACATCATCTTCCACCCAGTCTTCACCCCTGCCCTCCTTGTCTGTCTGCACAATTGTGAAAGCAGCAGCAGTTGGCACCTGTGTTTCGTCATCATCCGAGACGTACTGCGATGGTCCTCCCATGTACTCATCATGAAACATAAGTGGTTGGGCATCGGTGCACTCAATCTCTTCCACTTCTGGGGCAGGGCTAGGTGGATGGCCCTGGGAAACCCTGCTAACAGAGTCATCGAAAAGCAGAAGAGACTGCTGCATGATTTGGGGCTCAGACTGCTTGGCTGATTTGCAAGGGGGTGAAGTGAAAGACTGATGGACATGGGTTTCAGGTGCCAACTCTGATCTTTCATCAGAAGAGTGGGTGGGAGACAATGTGAAGGAACCCGAGGCACTGTCAGCAACCCAATCTACTATCGCCTGTACTTGTCCTGGCCTAAACATTCGTACAGCCTCATTAGGCGCGACAAAATACCGCCACAGGCTCGGTCGCCTACTCGCACCTGAGGAAGGTGTTTCACTTGTGCGTGTATCTGGCACAGATCCACCACGTCCTCTCCCTGCAACAGGAGCTCCACCAGCAGCACCACGACCGGGGCCACCACGTCCCTTTGACCTTCTCCTCATATTTTCCAAATTTAGGATCTTGCCCTAAATGGGTGTTTTTGGAAGAGCAGAACACACCCACAGTACGTAACCGCTGAATCGCACAGCTACAGAACTGCAGAAAATGCTATTCAAAAAAATGTTGTTTTTTTAGTATACCACAGTAGGAGAAAACTATATAGAAATTGTTTATTTCACACACCTCCACATATGTATAACACACTGCAAACTATTTTTTGTGCCCCTAAATGGCGTTTTTTGGAAGAGCAGAACACACCCACAGTACGTAACCGCTGAATCGCACAGCTACAGAACTGCAGAAAATGCTATTCAATTTTTTTTTTTATTATTATAGCACAGTAGGAGAAAACTATATAGAAATTGTTTATTTCACACACCTCCACATATGTATAACACACTGCAAACTATTTTTTGTGCCCCTAAATGGCGTTTTTTGGATGAGCAGAACACACCCACAGTACGTAACCGCTGAATCGCACAGCTACAGAGCTGCAGAAAGTGCTATTCAAAAAAAATGTTGTTTTTTTAGTATAGCACAGTAGGAGAAAACTATATAGAAATTGTTTATTTCACACACCTCCACATATGTATAACACACTGCAAACTATTTTTTGTGCCCCTAAATGGCGTTTTTTGGAAGAGCAGAACACACCCACAGTACGTAACCGCTGAATCGCACAGCTACAGAACTGCAGAAAATGCTATTCAAAAAAAAAAATTGTTTTTTTAGTATAGCACAGTAGAAGAAAACTATATAGAAATTGTTTATTTCACACACCTCCACATATGTATAACACACTGCAAACTATTTTTTGTGCCCCATAATGGCGTTTTTTGGAAGAGCAGAACACACCCACAGTACGTAACCGCTGAATCGTACAGCTACAGAACTGCAGAAAATGCTATTCCAAAAAAAAATTGTTTTTTTAGTATAGCACAGTAGGAGAAAACTATATAGAAATTGTTTATTTCACACACCTCCACATATGTATAACACACTGCAAACTATTATTTGTGCCCCTAAATGGCGTTTTTTGGAAGAGCAGAACACATCCACAGTACGTAACCGCTGAATCGTACAGCTACAGAACTGCAGAAAATGCTATTCAAAAAAAAATGTGTTTTTTTAGTATAGCACAGTAGGAGAAAACTATATAGAAATTGTTTATTTCACACACCTCCACATATGTATAACACACTGCAAACTATTTTTTGTGCCCCTAAATGGCGTTTTTTGGAAGAGCAGAACACACCCACAGTACGTAACCGCTGAATCGCACAGCTACAGAACTGCAGAAAATGCTATTCCAAAAAAAAATTGTTTTTTTAGTATAGCACAGTAGGAGAAAACTATATAGAAATTGTTTATTTCACACACCTCCACATATGTATAACACACTGCAAATTATTTTTTGTGGCCCTGAATGGCTCTTTTTGCAAGCGTACATTAAAGTGCAAATTTTTTATTTTTATTTTTTTGCCCTAAACGGGTCTTTTTTTGCACGAGCAAAATGCAATTTTTTTATTTTTTTTGCCCTATGGGTCTTTTGGAAAAGAGCACAATAAAGTGCCTTTTTTTTCCCCTAAATGGATCTTTTTCAAAGAGCAGAATACACCCACAGTATGGAAACGGTGTATCTCTCAACGCAATATATGCAGTGCTGGTGCACTGAGCTTGCAGATAAAAGTTAGATTTTCTCTGACACTGGGCTCATGGCAGTGTAAAAAGACTGTGCACTGCAACACAAACAGGTAAACCTATGCAGATCGCTGATTTTAATCTCTGAATCTGGACTCCTATATAATATATCTCTCTCCCTGAAAGCACCAACAGGAACCTGGCCCTACACTACACTATCTCTCTATCTTTTCCCTCAGATTGCAGAATCAGGACTACCTCATGTATTTTACAATCTCTCCCTATTAGCAACAGCAGCAGCCAAGATCCTCTCCCTATCTATTCTGAAGCAGAGTGACGTGTGTGCTGTGTGCCTCTAGCTTATATAGAAGCTGGGTCACATGTTGCACTGACCAATCACAGCCATGCCATTAGTAGGCATGGCTATGATGGCTTCTAAGGGCACACCAGCTAATCAAAAGGTGATTGGCTGGCCCTTGAAGCATTTCTAACTGCGTAATTAGATTGCCGAACCCGAACCCGGACTTTTGCGCAAAGTCCGGGTTCGGGAAAAAGCTAAAGTTCAGTACGGACCCGAACTTTACAGTTCGGGTTCGCTCAACACTATCCATAATTTGAAACACATGTTAAATTAAGAAAACTGAAAAAAAAAGATGAGAAGAGAGAAAGGCACAGAGGTTAAAAAAATTGAACATTGGAAAAAAAGGCTTTGTTTATTTTTCAGCAAAAAAGCTGAGTATAAGGACGTTTTAGCACGTAGGTCAAACAAAAATGAATGAAAGGTGATACCAGGGTCATAGAGATACATTTTTCTGCTTGTGAGTGAACTAATCATTTTTGACATTACACAGAAAGTTTCATAAAGCTGCTAATTTTATCTTTGGATGACATAAAACAGTCAATTGCAACCAAGGCTGATATGAATATTTGACATCATGGTTCCTGGGGGGAAGTAAACTTTGCAGTGTGTTCAGTAATTAACCACTTGACCTCAGGAAGATTTGCACCCTTCATGACCAGGCCATTTTTTGCGATATGACACTGTGTTACTTTAACTGACGATTTCGCGGTCGTGCAACGCTGTACCTAAACAAAATGTATGTCCTTTTTCCCCAAAAATAAAGCTTTCTTTTGCTGGTAGTTGATCACCTATGTGTTTTTTTTGCCATATAAACACAAACAGACTGACAATTTTGAAAAAAAACAACAATATTTTTTACTTTCTGCTATAAAACATATCCAATAAAAAATTCTTCAATTTTGGCCAATATGTATTCTGATACATATTTTTGGTAAGTAAAATCCCAATGAAAAACGTATTTCCTTTATCTGGGGGGATAAGAGGCCTAGGGTGAACAAGTGTACATTTTTTACTCCCAAGAAGAATGGAGGGATGAGGACTTCAGACTTGCAAAAATATTATTATGCAGGCAGAGTTGACCTGGCAAGCCAGATTTCACTCTACTCAGCCCCATCCAATCTAGATGCAGGTGGAGGCCTATGCATGTCGGGAACGGCTGATTTCTCATATTCTTTGGATACCACCTAAGGAACGGTCCCCAATTTAATGCCCGACACTCTCCTTCTCCTTGGATATTTGGGATAGGGTAACAAAATCTTATACATTTAAATCCTAGCACACCCCACTGGCCCCTATTCTTAAAAATGAGGACCTAACCCCAAGCCTCACCTCAGAACATTTGATTGGTGGACTAATAAAGGTTTGCTGTGTATAGCTGACTTATGTGATCATAGGGGAATATTGACCAGAAAGGTTTTAATACTGAAACAATAAAATCTCAGTTTCAGAGTAATTCAATTATACACAGATAACACATTTTTTAAGTACTATATCACATAATTCTGATATAGCATCTACGTCCTCTATAAAATATTTGTGTTAAGCAGGGCTACATGGAAAAATGGGAGGTAAACCTCCAGGAAACTATTGAGCTGGATGAATGGCATACTATAGCCCAAGGGGCCTCAAGATCACTCATACAACCCTCTATTATCAAAGCGAATTATTAAGTGCTTCTGAGATGGCACATGGTTCCAGGTAGGCTAGTAACCTATGTACTGAAAGCATTTCCCTTGTCTTTCCATGAGGGAACGATGTACCAAGTATGGTGGCAGTGCCCTAAGGTAAGGCGTTTCTGGATTAGGGTGTATAATTTCATTTACGCTCTCACCCAAGTAAACCTTGTCAAATCCCCGAGACAGGCACTGCTGGGCTGTAAGGTGGAGACAGTGTCAAAATCCCAGAGATGTCTCGTAGCATTTATATCATAGAATATCATAGTATATTTATATCGGCAAAAATTATTATCACAAAATCTTGGAAATCGGCTGTCTTGCCATTAGAAAAGGCTCAAAGCACAAACTTTTCTGGATTATGATTAACCACTTGCCGACCAGCCACCGCAGTTTTACTGCGGCAGCATGGTTCGGCTGGGCGAATCAACGTTATGTTACGTCGCTTCGCCCTGTGGCCACTAGGGGCACGCGTGCGCCGCCGGAGGCACGCGCTCGCTGCTCGCCCACGGAGCCGATGCGAGTGCCCAGCGGGCACGATGGCCGCCAGGCACCCGCAATCTTTTGTGACACAGCGAGAACCAGGATCTGTGTGTGTAAACACACAGATCCTGCTTCTCTCAGGGGAGAAATGACTGATCGTCTGTTCATACTTTGTATGAACAGCGATCTGTCATTTCCCCTAATAAGTCCATTCCCCTTCAGTTAGAACATGCAGGGGGAACACAATTAACCCCTTGTTTGCCCCCTAGTGTTAACCCCTTCCCTGCCAGTGACATTTTTACAGTAATCAGTGCATTTTTATAGCACTCGCTGTAAAATTGTCAATGGTCCCAAAAATGTGTCAAAAGTGTCTGATGTGTCCGCCATAATATCGCAGTCCCGATAAAAATCGCTGATCGCCGCCATTACTAGTAAAAAAATAAATAATAATAAAAATGCCATAATTCTATCCCCTATTTTGTAGACGCTATAACTTTTTAACCAATCACTATACGCTTATTGCGATTTTTTTGTTACCAAAATTATGTCGAAGAATACACATCGGCCTAAACTGAGGAAAAAACTATTTTTGGAAAAAAAAATGTGGGATTTTTATTATAGCAAAAAGTAAAAGATATTGTGTTTTTTTTTTAAATTGTCGCTGTTCTTTTGTTTATAGCGCAAAAAAAAACGCAGCGGTGATCAAATACCACCAAAAGAAAGCTCTATTTGTGGGAAAAAAAGGATGCAAATTGTGTTTGGGTACAGCATCGCAGGACCACGCAATTGTCAGTTAAAGCGACGCAGTGCCAAATTGTAAAAAGTGGTCTGGTCAGGAAGGGGGTAAAATCTTCCAGGGCTGAAGCGGTTAATGAGCACAAGACAGCGATTTTGAATGATAAAATGCACATGTTTGAGAAAGTCTGGGACCCATGGGTCAAGTATCTGACTGGTGATCCTCGCTCTATAGCCAATTAGAGCAGCTTCAGGATGGTGGGATTCAGAGCGCAGGGTCCTTTCCTTACTTTTCTGTCTTTGCTGTAGTCTTACCAGGGTCTTCTTGCCTATTCCCTATAAACCCTGAACAGTGATTATTCCCTCAGTGTGAAGTCTGGTTTCAGGGTGACGAGGGATCTGGCTTCTTCTTTATGAAGGTGTTGACTCCTTTCACTAATGTATACAGCAGATATTAAGTGCATCTGCAATCTACTAAAGCCCTGTACACACGATCGGATTTCCTATGGTTTTTGAACCGATGGATTTTTCCATCGGAAAACCGATGAAGCTGACTTCCATCAGTCTTGCCTACACACCATCTGTCAAAAAACCGACCGTTCCAAACACGGTGACGTAAAACACTCCAATGAGCCGAGAAAAATTAAGTTCAGTGCTTCTAAGCATGCGTCGACTTGATTCTGAGCATGCATGGGTTTTTAAACCGATGGACTTGCCCATAGACGATCTATAGCAATAAAATGTATATAAAAACAGATACAAATAATAAGAACAATACTTATAGGTATATGTGCCCCAAAACAATATATCAAAAAACAAATAATCCTTTTATTGACATGCGGCTGTCATGATTTTTTCTTTAATATGATAGTTATGTATTCGTCAAAATACATCTCTTGGCTTAATGGGGTCTGGATTTTTAAGACATAATGATCTATGTGCTCAATCCAGTATGAGTTCAGCCATTGGTGGGCATTGTAACAGCATGTTAGATATGCCTCGCTGTGTGGGTGTCAGTTCCTCTTGTCCTGTTGCCTCTGGCAAATCTCTGACTCTAATGTTTTTCCGCCTGTTTCTATTTTTCTAAGTCATCTATGGTGGTAATAGCATATTTTAAACATTGATCTTGCTCTTGATTTTTTCTTTCAGACTGTATTAGTTTATGTTTGATGATTGATATTCTTGATTCCGCAGAATCCATCCTATCTTGAGTATTTTCCAGAGATGTTTTCATTAGTTGCAGTTCTGTTTTATATGAAGTATCTAATCTAAATACATATCTGTCCATATCTTCTCCTGTCAGCAGGGATTGAATTGATGCCTGCATGTCCCAAGGCTTTCCCTCCATTTTGCCTGTTTCAGTTATATCATGTTGTATAGTTGATAGGGGGCTACTGCTACGTTGTTCCATTTCTTTCTCTGTGGTTGCTAGGGCTATATTCAGTTCTGTCATATTCAATGCTTCCGATAGATGTGATTGTTGAAAAAACCCTTTAATATCTATAGCTTGTACAGATTGACCCTTTTGATGGAATAATACTTTTTATCCCTTGATATCCCTTGATATTGCCAGGATATTTCAAGACCTCGTCTTGCTCTTTTTTCCCTTCCGTCTCCTCCCCCTCCTTGACTTTGCTGTGGTTTGGGCTATTGATGTGTATCCCAAGGCAGGCTTATCCAGGCTTTACCAGGCTCTAGGCAGCTGACTCTGCCGTTTGCTTCTCCTTAAAAATGCCTATAGAGGTCTATGTCCCCCTGGTAGATCGGTGCCTTCACAGGGACTTACCGTTAGTTTGGTGTCTATGTACATAGGGTATGAGGGGTGCTGTCTATCCCTGCCGTGCCCATCACAGGATTTCCTACCTCATACCGAGCACCGCTCACATTGTGAACCGACACAGCCAGTGGCGTTTGTAAGCCACAGCAGACCCAGAGGCTTGTGAAGACGATTGGCCCATCGCTTTTCCTCCTGATTCTCAGATTGGTATGTCAGCATCCTCCTCGTTCTGCCTCCTGTCTCTATGTATGACAGAAGATAGCTGGACTTGTCTGCCATTCACCCTGTGTTAGTGATGGGCTGTCTCCCGGTCCAGGATCCCACTCCACTTCCGGATGCTTGTGGAGTTGTTAGGCTGTATACCCGGGCATAGAGGAGTTACCTCATTGCGTGGCCATCTTGGTCAGTCTCCCACACCATCAAGTATTTTCCCGGTTTTGTGATGTTTGCTTGCAAAGTTGCAGGTCAAAAGTGGCTGCCTGAAGTAATGGAGATTATATTTGTTTTAGCACATTTGTAAATTGTGCTGAAAGTGAACTTTCATGAAGTAGCTGTTGTTTCGGGCTGGGCTGTGCACATACACCTATAAATAATTCCTTTATTTGTGTCCTTAAAATTTACATTCCTAAATTACTTGACAGTGAATTTGTTTTACTTGCTAGGAAGACAGTAATAAAATAGTTTCATTAAAATCAATAACTAACTCAGGAACTAATTTCAATATTTTTTTGCTCTCAGGAAATTGGATTGCTTATGTTCCTGTTCTGGTAATTGCTTTCAATACTAAAAATTAAGTATATAACATCTTGTTGTTTTGACTTCTTTCAGATTTAATAGCTGCTTCAGAAAATTGTTCTGTTATACTCATTTGAGAGTTATTGAATATGCTATATAAAAGCAACCTTGAGCTGACTACATTTACTTGCCCAAATAAGAGGAAGAAGAACTGAATTGATAAGTAGTGGAATGTCACTGTATCAAAATATGGAATGAGATAACTAACTAATATGGCTAAGCAAATGGGCCCTGATTCGTTTTGTGGGAAGAACTGCAACACTAGCGTGAAGTCTGCAACACTCCAAACTTAGCACTGAACCAAAAAGAAGTCGTATGGGAGGGGAGACAATTTTCTTGTACCATTCTCAAAGTTAACATGCAATCTATTATTGAAAAGGGGCACATAAATGTCCACTTTCATAGGTCATCCACAAAAAATCAGGTAAAAAAAAGAAAATCTGAAAAAATATATCTGACTCTAATGCAGTTTAACAAACATATTTTCCTTGTTCAATGTTTTTATTGAAGTTTTCATGAGAAAGAAATTGTACAAACATTCAAATGGGACATTTTTCATTGCTTATACATGTGATGGTGAGTACATAGATATAAGGTTGAACTTAAACAATGCAATAGTTTAGAAGCAAATATAGGCTGACCACGAAAAGAATCGAACAGTGGAGTTCTGTCAGACTATATATTAGATGCCGGCTATGCCTCCAGTCCACCTGAACATCCCTGATGGGAACAAACTGTGAACAGGTGGGGGCATATCCATCCAGCTTCCACTCTGCCTCATCAACAAATGAGAACCATCATAAATCGATTACATAAGATAACAAACATATGAGCAATCTCACCAAGGATGAAAACAAACATATTTTATTACAAAAAAGGAAAATTATAAAGACACAAAACACATTACTTGTATATTAACATATCATTCAGCTTGTATTGCGGGAGGGCTCAGTAAAGATTTTTTTATATTACTGGAAATTTGATACATTTGGTAGTTAAAACCAGCCAGTAGGGTGACATAGCAAATCTGTAGAAGCTCTAGTGCTGGATTAAAGGAACTTGAATACTGGAAACATAGAAAAAGGTTCAAGGTGTATTTAACATCAGTGCAAACAGATTCTAAAAAAAATATCTATATCCTACCTGAAATATAAATGTAATATCTATAGCAATAAAATGTATATAAAAACAGATAAAAATAATAAGAACAATACTTATAGGTATATCTGCCCCAAAACAATATATCAAAAAACAAATAATCTATAAACATGTAGGACACTGGAAGTATGATGATGTCACACTGTTTTTTTTTTTCACATTAGAATTTCATGGTGGATGGTGTAATGATCAATTGGACACTGCTTTGTTGTTTTCTTTGTAAATTTGGACACATCATGACATTATTAAACATTATAACATGAGGATGTCCCACCTCTTTTTGTTAAATCGAGCATATTACACGCCGTATAAACTTTTTTGTTTTGGACGCAGAGAAAATGACAGCTGTCCTAGATGTGGAAGAGAAAGGGGGGACATGATACATATGTTTTGGCGATGTCCGAAGCTACATTGGTACTGGAGGGAGGTAGTGAGAACAATAGAGCAGACTTTTGAGATACACATGGAATTGGAACCCCTACAATGTGTATTGGGCTGGTTGGAGGGCGAAGGGATAAAGGATAACATTAAGTTAGCAATAACTAGATGCCTATTTCCAGCGAGGAGGCTGATAGCGCAGAAATTGCAATCAGTCTCCCCGCCGTCTAGCAATGACTGGGAACAAAATATGAATTTAACAATATTAAAAGAAAGGACGACATATATTAGACAGGGAGCTCTAAAAAGATTTGAAAAAATTTGGAAACCTTGGCAGGAGAAAAAAACATTAATTGAAGATAAGTAAAGACATCGAAGATAGGGAGGGACGAGTGGGAGGAAGGAGAGGGCGAGAGTGGGGGATAGAGGACAACAAGTGGAAGGATGGGGAACGGAGTATGGAAGGAGCGACTTGAGGTCAAGAGGAAGGGAAAGTTGTGTTGGTTTTAAGACGATATTATTTATTATCTGTTTTGTATGTGAATTTGGGGAGGGAAGGGGAAGGAATGTTTTGTAAAATGGAAAATGGTTTAATAAAGATATGAAGTATAAAAAAAAAAAACATTATAACATTATTAAGATGTTGATTCACAATTAAATGTGATGTCATTTTTGGGTATATGTTGTTTTTTAAGGTTATTCATAGTTATATTTGCTGGAACATTTGTTGGATATATTTGAGCACAGAGATCATTTATATATTGTGAGCACTGCACTGCTTTTTATTTTAATTTTTCAGACACCGTATGTGAGGAAAAACACATACAGTATATAGTTCTATCAAGTTCCTGATTGTTGTAGATAAAATTCCTGCGTGGTAACACATTTACACTTTTTTTATTATTATTAAAAGCAAATAGACTGTTCTGTTGGCAAGGGAAATTGCACATTTCAAAAGAATTTTAGTAGACTGAAGGGAGGTGTAGAATTGGTGCTAATTACAATTCATGGACTTCCTTGCTCTAAAGTGCAAGTGAATAATTTAAATATAAATAGATATATAAATACCCCTATATTATACATAAGTGAAAAAGAAAAAACTGCGCTAATGAACCTAAAAGTAAAGCAGCAACAATAAGTGTTATACAACACAAAGAAAATAGTAAAGGGAAAAAAGGTTGCGCTAAATTGAACGTGACACCTAAGTGACAAATAAATACAAATGGAGAAAAAACATCAACAGCACAGAAACTGATGAATACATTAAAATGAGCACAGCGGCTCACACAGTGAATGAATAACTCAAAATGTTGAATATATGTGATACAAACACGTGATAAAAAATCACTAGGGATGAGTAGTCCTTAAACCATAAAAATTGTCTGTGAACAAAAGAAATCCAAGCAATGAAGTTCATATGCGTGTATATATATGATGATCCTCCACCGTGCCAGTTATAATCCAATCATAATGCACCCAGAGCGAGTGTTGGATAGGACAGCCTCCACCTATAAAAATACTGCCTCTTACCGAAAGAGATGGATCCCTTATCACAGGGGATCAGATAACACCTGTGGCTATTCCCCAGCCATGGGTATGGGGCAAGCAGCGTATCTTGACTGGGAGGTCAGCAGCTCTCAGCAGTAAAAACCATGATCCCCGTAAAAGAGAAGGAATAGAAGTCATTGAACACAGGAGGGCGCCGCTACCTATGATATATCTACGTGGGGAGCGCTACACCTGCCTCTCCCCCCAAGGAGCGTCCAGATGAAGTCAGACCAGACGAAACCGGTAGAGCGGAAAAGCTGAATGTCACAAACACTTCCAGGATCTATCAGCATTTGTATCTTACATGCCTGTTTGATACAGCTTAAATGTGAATAATATTGCTATAAGTTCAATAAAAGTGTTTTTTATTACGGAATTACACTATTTGGGATTCCTTCCTTTCCCTCTTACTCTGAGATAATACTGGAATTACCACAAAAGGACCAGGGAGACGAGACACCGCCAGAGTGCTGCACAGTGGCATACACTGTGAACGTTTTTCACCCCAAGAGGGGGTGAACATCTGGTGAGTGCGGTCTTTATTGGAGCACGTTCTGCTGTGGGCACCAGTTTTGAAGATTAAAAAAGGTCACATCACCAGGCACTGGGCACCTAGCATCTGAAAAAAATACAAAATCATTGGACAATCATATTGCTCAATCGAATCGCATGAGGTTGCATCTGCACCTTATTGCATAGTCGCTCAACCAAATCGCATGAGGTTTTCTTTGCACTTTTCTGCACAGTCGCAAGATTATTTGCCTAGCAAAGTTGCTGGGCATCTAGCATCAAATCATTGGACAATCACATCAATTTGCACATTCTGCATTTTTTGCACTTTATCGCATAGTCGCAGGACATTTTTGCATGCATCATTCATTTATTATTATCATGGTTTTATACATTGGTTTAATTTTTTTACACTGTTATTACCTTTTAATTGTTCAATATTTTATTCATATTATATTATAATATTTTATATATATTATTTTATGCTCATTATTTTTTATATCCGCATCAATTTATATTTATCACGTATTCATATATATCAGTGAAGTATTTAGGAGTTACACTATGGCACCAATGACACTAGTATAATATAGGGGTATTTATATATCTATTTATATTTAAATTATTCACTTGCACTTTAGAGCAAGGAAGTCCATGAATTGTAATTAGCGCCAATTCTACACCTCCCTTCAGTCTACTCATTTACTCCACCCAGGTGGATTAACTATGTAGAGGCAGCTCCTTACTTATTCATCACAGGACGTTTTTATACACCCCTGTGTGTGTTCCTACTGGCATATTAGGTCCATTGTGCGGATTCAAACTCACACTCTTCAAAAGAAATTTACCATAGAGCTTGGTGACTGATTTGAAACTCTGCCGACTTTATCACCATCACCATCATCTCATCAAGTGCAAGCAAAATGCAGTTATTATAAAAAAAATTCTTGCACATGTTTGGGTTCTCTTTGCAAAGTGAAATTTCAGCACATGCACTATTCTATTTGCCTATAGTAAATCTACCCCAATAATCATGACTCTTATTAAATACCTTGGACTGTCTACTTTCAAATGGATAGGGCACAGCCCAGTATATTATACAACACAGTCCATCTTAAGTCTTCAGTGTAGGATAGAGAATAGGGATGAGCTCAGTGTTCGAGTCGAACGCATGTTCGACTCGAACATCGTCTGTTCGTCTGTTCGCCGAATTGGGAACATTATGGGCCGTTCGCGCCAAATTCGTATGACGCAAACAGCCCACAATGCACTGCGCCATCACACTGCATTTCCGGCGCTGTGATTGGCCAAGCATGCACTGTGACCCCGCATGCTTGGCCAATCACAGCGCCGGCAGCGAGGAGAGCCATAATTGGCCACAGGCAGGATGCCTGTGGTCAATCATAGCTCAGGGGGGTTTAGTACACGCCCCACAATATAAAAGGCCGTCAGCGCGGCGGGCTCGTGAAGTGTGTTCCGGCGTGCAGGGAAAGAGATACATAGGCAGGGACAGTGTGTTCTATGTTCTATTCTTTTCTCAGGCATCTGCAGGAGTTAGTGGGTGTTGTGTGCCTCCAGCACAGTATACACCTGGATCTACACTTTATTGCTGTTCTCTAAGCTAGATAGGCAGACAGGGAAAGAGATATATAGCTAGGGACAGTGTGTTCTATGTTCTATTCTTTTCTCAGGCATCTGCAGGAGTTAGTGGGTGTTGTGTGCCTCCAGCACAGTATACACCTGGATCTACACTTTATTGCTGTTCTCTAAGCTAGATAGGCAGACAGGGAAAGAGATACATAGCTAGGGACAGTGTGTTCTATGTTCTATTCTTTTCTCAGGCATCTGCAGGAGTTAGTGGGTGTTGTGTGCCCCCAGCACAGTATACACCTGTATATATCCGTCATTGCTGTTCTCTAATACAGGCATCTGCAGGAGTTAGTGGCACAGTATACACCTGTATATACCCGTCATTGCTGTTCTCTAATACAGGCATCTGCAGGAGTTAGTGGCACAGTGTACACCTGTATATACCCGTCATTGCTGTTCTATAATACAGGCATCTGCAGGAGTTAGTGGCACAGTGTACACCTGTATATTCCCGTCATTGCTGTTCTCTAATACAGGCATCTGCAGGAGTTAGTGGCACAGTATACACCTGTATATACCCGTCATTGCTGTTCTATAATACAGGCATCTGCAGGAGTTAGTGGCACAGTGTACACCTGTATATACCCGTCATTGCTGTTCTATAATACAGGCATCTACAGAAGTTAGTGGCACAGTATACACCTGTATATACCCGTCATTGCTGTTCTCTAATACAGGCATCTGCAGGAGTTAGTGGCACAGTATACACCTGTATATACCCGTCATTGCTGTTCTCTAATACAGGCATCTGCAGGAGTTAGTGGCACAGTATACACCTGTATATACCCGTCATTGCTGTTCTCTAATACAGGCATCTGCAGGAGTTAGTGGCACAGTATACACCTGTATATACCCATCATTGCTGTTCTATAATACAGGCATCTGCAGGAGTTAGTGGCACAGTATACACCTGTATATCCGTCATTGCTGTTCTCAAATACAGGCATCTGCAGGAGTTAGTGGCACAGTTGGCGTGCAGGGAAAGAGATACATAGGCAGGGACAGTGTGTTCTATGTTCTGTTTTATTTTCTCAGGCATCTGCAGGAGTTAGTGGCACAGTATACACCTGTATATTCGTCATTGCTATTCTCAAATACAGGCATCTGCAGGAGTTAGTGGCACAGTATACACCTGTATATACCCATCATTGGTGTTCTATAATACAGGCATCTGCAGGAGTTAGTGGCACAGTGTACACCTGTATATACCCATCATTGCTGTTCTCTAATACAGGCATCTGCAGGATTTAGTGGCACAGTGTACACCTGTATATACCCGTCATTGCTGTTCTCTAATACAGGCATCTGCAGGAGTTAGTGGCACAGTATACACCTGTATATACCCGTCATTGCTGTTCTCTAATAAAGGCATCTGCTGGAGTTAGTGGGTGTTGTGTGCCTCCAGCACAAAATACACTACCCAATTGCTGGTTTTCCCATCTCCCTGCAGGCCATTACTATGTCTGGAAGGCCAACAAAGAGAGGCAGACAGTCAAGAGCCAATAAAAGAGGGCAAGCAGGCTCTGTGTCTGGGGGCAACAGTGCTGGTCATGGACGCGGTGCATTGTCATCAGCACGTGGCCATGGGACATGCTTGTCCTTATTTTCAGCAGCTGGACGTGTTGAGCCACATCATGCCGAAGACTTGGTAGAGTGGATGACCAAGCCTCCTCATCCTCCTCATCCTTTCTCACCCAGGCTCAGGGTACTGGCAAAGCAGCTGCCAAAGCATCCTCTTCCCTCATATCAATGTCATCATTAGTCACTCCTTCCCTAGAACCACCATGTCCTCCTGAGGAGTCCCCCGAACTGTTTGAGCACAGTGTTGGGTACATGCTCCAGGAGGATGTCCAGCGTTTCGAAGGGTCTGATGATGATATCCAGCTAGAGGAAGGCAGTAGCGTGAGCGCAGAGAGAGGGGATGCTCAAGAAGAACAGCAATCTGGCAGTCATGTTCCAGCAGCTGCAACATACTGCCAGATTGGCTCCAGTGATGAGGAGAGAGGGGATGATGAGGTCACTGACTCCACGTGGGTGCCTGATAGGAGAGAGGAGGAGGAGGATGAGGAGGAGGCACATCTCCAACGAGGCAGGATGCCCTCCGGGGGCCAGCGTAAGGGCAGCACACCGACTGAATCACACTGCAGAGCTACGCCTGTGCAGGGCGCTGCCTCTGCCCGTTATTCCAAAAGTTCTTTGGTGTGGGCCATTTTTGAGTCGAATGCATCAGAGCGCACCGCTGCTATTTGCAACATATGTCTCAAGCGTATCTCGCGTGGCCAAAACATCAGCCGCTTGGGCACCACTTGCTTGACTAGACATATGTTGACCTGCCATGCAGCTCGTTGGCAAACCTGCACTGAGAGGAATGAAGGTGTAGAATTAGGTGTGTCACAGCCAAGTACTTGCGGGCACTCTGCTAGCAGTACACCGACATCCGATTGTAGCAGGCAAATTTCCCTGCCCCAACTGCTGAACCATCAAAAGAAGTTCACTCCCATCCATCCACATGCCCAGCAGTTGAATGCTAGCTTGGCTAAATTGCTAGCAATTTAACTGCTGCCTTTTCAGTTGGTAGACTCGGCCCCCTTCCGTGAGTTTATGCAATGTGCGGTTCCTCAGTGGCAGGTTCCCAAACGCCACTTTTTCTCACGGAAGGCGATTCCGGCTCTCTACCGGCATGTGCCTCGCTGGACAGGGCGGTCAGCGGTAAGGTGCATATTACCGCTGACTCAGGGTACAGCAGGCATGGACAGGGACGTTACCTTTCTTTCACGGCCCATTGGGTCACTCTTTTGGCAGCTGGGAAGGATGCAGGACAAGGTGCAGTAGTGTTGGAGGTTGTTCCGCCGCCACGCCTCCAAAATGCTACTACTGGTTGTGACACACCTCTCTCCTCCACCCCCTCCTATTCTTCTTCCTCCATGGCCTCTTCCTGTGCTTTGTCCTCGGAACCAGCGGTGCTCCGTAGGCGTTCAAGGGGCTACGCAAGTATGCAGGCAAAAAGATGCCATGCCGTGCTTGCGCTGGTGTGTTTGGGGGACAGGAGCCACACTGGGGCAGAGGTTCTGTCAGCTCTGCAGGGGCAGGCCGAGAGGTGGTTGACGCCACGTCAGCTTAAGCCAGGAATGGTGGTTTGCGACAATGGCACCAACCTCCTCTCCGCCCTCCGACAGGGACAACTGACCCATGTGCCCTGTGTGGCTCACGTCCTTAACCTGGTGGTGCATCGGTTCTTGGGCAGGTACCCGGGCTCACAGGATGTCCTGAGGCAGGCCAGGAAAATCTGTGTGCATTTCCGCAGATCATATAATGCCAGTGCTCGGCTGGCTGAGCTGCAAAAGGAGTTGAACCTGCCAAGAACCGCCTTATATGTGACATGCCCACAAGGTGGAACTCAATGTTAGCCATGCTGCAGCGGCTGCACACACAGCAGAGGGCCATCAATGAGTACCTGTGCGACTACGGCACCAGGACAGGGTCAGAGGAGCTCAGGTTTTTTTCACCACGCCAGTGGGGCATGATCAGGGAAGCATGCACTGTCCTGGCACCATTTGAGGAGGCCACGAGGATGGTGAGCAATGACAGTGCATGCATCAGTGACACTGTACCTCTTGTCCACCTGTTGGAGCATACGCTGCGTGGAATAATGGACAGGGCACTTGAGGCAGAACAGAGGCAGGAAGAGGAGGACTTCCTTGCCTCTCAAGGCCCCCTTTACCCAGACAGTGTTCCTTCAGTCCCACCCATCGCACAGGAAGAGGACGAGGAGGAGGATGAGGATTGTGTCAGCATGGAGGTGGAGCCTGGCACTCTGCATCAACAGCAGCAGTCTTTTAGGGATGATTTACAGTCCCAAGAAACCCGTGGACTTGTACGTGGCTGGGAGGAGGTGGCTGCGGATCATGTCGTCCTTAGTGACCCAGAGGACTCCGAACCGAATGCCTCAGGTAACCTATGCTGCATGGCCTCCCTGATCCTGCAAAGTCTGCAGAAGGATCCTCGTATTCTTCGGATCAAGGAGAGGGACCATTACTGGCTGGCCACTCTCCTTGATCCACGGTACAAGGGTAAGGTTGCGGACCTTATCTTACCGTCGCAGAGGGAGCAGAGGATGAGACATCTCCGGGAGGCCTTGCAGAAAGGTCTGTGCAACGCGTTCCCAGAGACAGGGAGGTTACAAACTCCTGGTCCTGGACAACGAGTTGCTGAGGCTTCGGTCAGTCAAAGAAGCAGCGGTGGGCAAGGTGGCCGTCTGATCGATGCATTCAGACAATTTTTTAGTCCGCAGCCCCAAGGTATGATTGGTTCCAGCAACCATCGCCAGCGTCTGATATACATGGTGCAGGAATACCTAGGGGCAAGGTCAGACTTGGACACCTTTCCCACCGAAAATCCTCTGGCTTACTGGGTCTTGAGGATGGATCACTGGCCAGAGCTTGCAAAGTATGCAATTGAGCTACTGGCCTGTCCTGCATCCAGCATTCTTTCGGAACGCACATTCAGTGCTGCTGGAGGCTTTGTCACGGATCACAGGGTGTGCCTGTCCACCGACTCGGTTGATCGACTGACCTTCATAAAGATGAACCAGTCTTGGATCACCACCAGCTACCAAGCACCTGAAGCTGATATAACAGAATAATTTATTTTGAAATGTCACATCCCTTCAAGACTGCCTATGCTGATGCTGAGTGACTTTCCTGTTATGTTGACTGACTATCCTCCTCCTCCTCAATGATCCGATTCATGATGATAGCTTGGAAGAACATTTTTGTTTCTGGGTGCCGCCACCAGTGGCTAAGGCCCAATTTTTCAGCCCCTGTTTAACAGGGGCATGTAATTAAAAAAAATATGCAATGCTTTGCAGCAGGGCTCATTCCTGCACTCCAACTAGAGTATCTGGGAGAGGTTGCAGTGTCGTGGCGCCAGCACCAGTGCCTAAGGCCCAATTTTTCAGCCCCTGTTTAACAGGGGCGTGTAATTAAAATTTTTGAGGCAATACTTTGCAACAGGGCTCATTGCTGTGCTCCAAGTACAGTATCTGTGAGGGGTTGCAGTGTTGTGGCACCAGTGCCTAAGGCCTAATTTTTCATCTCCTGTTTAACAGGGGCGTGTAATTACAATTTTTGATGCAATACTTTGCAACAGGGCTCATTGCTGTGCTCCAAGTTCAGTATCTGTGAGGGGTTGCAGTGTTGTGGTATCAGTGCCTAAGGCCCAATTTTTCAGCCCCTGTTTAACAGGGGCGTGTAATTACAATTTTTGATGCAATACTTTGCAACAGGGCTCATTGCTGTGCTCCAAGTACAGTATCTGTGTGAGGGTTTGCAGTGTTGTGGCACCAGTGCCTAAGGCCCAATTTTTCTGCCCCTGTTCAACAGGGGCATGTAATTACAATTCTTGATCTAATAATTCACAGCAGGGCCCATTCCTGCGCCCACCAAGAGTAACTGTGAGGGCTTACAGTGTTGTGGCAACACCACCACTACCACCACCACCACCAAAGGCCCAATTTTTCTGCCCCTCTTCAACAGGGGCATGCAATTACAATTCTTGATCTAATAATTTACAGTAGGGCCCATTCATACGCCCACCAAGAGTAACTGTGAGGGCTGACAGTGTTGTAGCACCAGCACCACCACCAAAGGCCCAATTTTTCCTACCACTGTTCAACAATGGCATGTAATTACAATTCCTGATATAATAGTTCACAGCAGGGCGTTCCAGTGCCCACCAAGAGTAACTGTGAGGGCTCACAGTGTTGTGGCAACACCGACACCTAAGGGTCAAATTTCTGCAGAGTATATACGGCAGGCCCCTACTTTCAAACATCCAACTTACAAACGACTCCTACTTGCAAACGGAAGGAGACAACAGGAAGTGAGAGGAAATCTACCCCTAGGAAGGAAAATTCTCTCCTGTAAAAGTTAATATGGGAAAAAGGTGTCTCCTCTCTACTGATGCTTTATCACCAATCCTTGTTTCAATAAAAACCCCACTTTTCCAAAAACATTTGTCATTGGGACGGAAAGTGAGGTGAAATGTTCTGAACAGGTGCACAGACAGCAAAACAAATGTTTTCCACAAGCTTAAAAATAGATTTTTTGGCTGGAGCTACATTTAAAAAATGTACCTGTTTCAAATTAGAAAAAGATTCTACTTAAGAACAAACCTACAGTCCCTGTCTTGTTTGCACCGCCTGTATACTGCTGTTCAGAGTATATAGGGCCTTTTTTTAATTTTGGGTGCGGGGTTCCCCTTAATATCCATACAAGTGGGGTGGGGGGGTACCCATGCCATTTTTCTCAATGATTTTCATCCATATTGCCGGAACCAGACATTACATTAAAGCCGCAAGCAGTTTTAAATGACCATTTTTTTCCTTTAGAAATGTCATTTTGTGCAGGGACAGTTCTAAACATGGGAAACATGTGGCACTTCACAGGCATACTTTAGACACCCCCCAGGTACGATATTTAAAGGAATATTTCACTTTTTTTTCCACTTTATGTATCATTAAAATGACTGCTCCCAAAAGAACGGCCGTTTTTAAAACATTGATACATGTCCCCTGGGGCAGAACCCGGGTCCCCAAACCCTTTTTAGGACAATGACTTGCATATTAGCCGTTATAATTAGCACTTTTGATTTCGAATGTTTGCATCCATTGTATTTAATAGGGTTCTAAAGTTTGCGCGAACTTTCGGTCCGTTCGCAAGTTCTGGTGCAAACCCAACCGGGGGGGGGGGCTGTTCGGCTCATCCCTAATAGAGAAGTGTGATCCAGTAATGGACATTTGATCAATCTGAGGTTAAGTTGTTCCTTAGAGCAAAGTACCCAAATACCTATATGCAGACCATCAGAATACACGAGTACCTGTCTCCAGACCAGAGTACCTGAGTACCTATCTGCAGCCCATCAGAGTACCTGAGTACCTGTCTCCAGCCCAGAGTACCCGAGTACCTATCTGCAGCCCACCTGAGTACCCGAGTACCTATCTGCAGCCCATCAAAATAGCAGAGTACCTATCTGCAGCCCATCAGAGTAACTGGGTACCTATCTGCAGCCCATTCCAGTACCTGATAGGTTGGGGTGTTTGCTTTACAAAATAGCATAATTTTGTGGGCGTTTTCCATTGTCTAGTGCTCAAGGGCTTTCAAAAGTGTGATAGGTAGTCAGGAAAGATGTATGATTTAAGCTCCTAGAATGCCTGAAGGTGCTACTTTGATGTTGGGCCTCTGTATGTGGCTAGGCTGTGTAAAAGTATCACACATATGGTATCGCCATACTCAGGAGGAGTAGCAGAATGTATTTTGGGGTGTAATTTTTGCTACGTACATGCTATGTGTTAAAAAAATCTTATAAACAACTTTGTGTAACAAAAAAAAGTTTTAATTTTCTTTCCCCATTTTCCAAAAACTTGTGGAAAAAAATGACATGTTCAAATAACTCATAATGCCTCAAAGATTATACATTAGGGTGTTTGCTTTCCAAAATTGGGTCATTTTTTGGGTGTTTCCATTGTCCTGGTGCTCCAGGGCCTTCAAAAATTTGATTAGTCATCAGGAAATGATATGTGTAATTTATGTTCTTAGAACGCCTGACGGGGCTCCCTGCATGTTTGGCCTCTGGATGTGGCCAGGCTGTGAAATAGTCTCACACATGTGGTATCGCCATACTTAGGAGGAGTAGCATAATGTATTTTGGGGTGTAATTGCAAGTATGCATATGCTGTGGGTGAGAAATAACTTTTTATTATGACAATTTTGTTTAAAAAATAAATAAATAAATAATTTCTTCATATTCCCAAGAATTGTGGGAAAAACTACAACTTCAAAAAACTCACCATGACTCTTACTAAATACCTTGGACTGTGTACTTTACAAAAAAGATGTAATTTGGCGGGTATTTGTACTGTTCTGAAATTTCAGGGACTCAAGAAATGAGATAGGCGGTCA
This sequence comes from Rana muscosa, assembly GCA_029206835.1. Classification (NCBI taxonomy): domain Eukaryota; kingdom Metazoa; phylum Chordata; class Amphibia; order Anura; family Ranidae; genus Rana; species Rana muscosa. The sequence goes on from CM055121.1 coordinate 45,283,623, forward strand.
GTACTTTTAGGTGTGATCAAGTGTGATCAATTTTCAACGATTGGCAATATAGCTTGTAGCCCACGTTCACATTGGGCCAATTTGACATGCGACTTGACATGTCAAATTGCATACCAAATCAGCGGCTATTTCCGGCAATGGCACCGCCCCAATCGCTGACTTTGCTGTACCGCACAGATTCCCAAAAGTAGTTCCTGTACTACTTTTGGCGACTTCAGGGGCGATTTGAATAGACATCTGTGCAGGAACCTGCACAGATGTCTGTCAAATCGCCCCTGAAGTCGGACTGCATTGCCCGTTTGAAATCTCACAGCAGTGTGAACAGATTTCTAACCCGCAGCAGTGTGAACCTAGCCGTAGACTCTAACTTTCACACAGACTAAATAATATCCACTAATTTGGGTTTTTACCAAAGATATGTAGCAGTATAGATTTTGGCCCAAATTTATGAACAAAAATTACTTATTTGCTAAATTTTATCAATAAACTAAAAAAAATTGTTTTTAAATTCTTTTCTCAAAATGCTCACTCTTTTTTTCACTTACATTGCAAAAAAAAAAAAAAAAATGTGGAGATTAAATACCACCAAAAGAAAGCTCTATTTGTGTTAAGAAAAATGATAACAATTTTAATAGGCTTGTTGTTATTTTATGCTCATAAGTCTATACACCTTAAATGGAAATTTCCTCAGGCCCCTACCTTAGACTTCTGGAAGTCCGTTTTCAGAAAAATGATACCATTGTACAAATTTGCATATGAATCTAGAGGATGCCCCAATAAATTTTGTAAGGTATAGGACTTCGGGGATTGCAATGCCCCCATGATTAGTGCAAACCTGCTTTTTTTTCATCCTATACTAAATAATCTAGTATGTTGTGGGAGAGTTGTTTCCTGTCATATGCTTGTAGCATAACAGAAGTATCGTGTGAGGTTATCTTATGCTTTGGTTGCCATTTACTTGTTTTGTCTTGTTTGATTGGTTTAATTAAGTCTGGGTATGCCCACTAGGTTTTGTGTTGAAACTAACCTTTTCTTTGTTATAAAACTCAATGAATAGAATTTACGAAAAAAAAAAGTTAAACTTTGGAATATTTTATTATTTAGCAGTAGTAATCACAAAAATTCAGTATAAAAAGGACTAGGTAGTTTTCCTACAACCAATTGTGTCCAAAATTATAACTAATAAAAGCTAATATGAGGGTTTTGTGATCCAAGGAAGTCAAGCATTACATGTATGGTTATATTCTGTACAGGTACATATAATATGTAGGTATATGCAATGCCCCAATGATCAATGATTAAGATACTTTAATACTTAAAGAAGTTTTTATACATTTAAAAAAAACTTGATAAATGTTGTAAAAAAGGGCTATTGGTATTTTGGATATAACCACAATAAATTACTTTTAGAGAGTCTACCCTCTTTTGGAATGAGCTGCTCATATTATACTAATATATTTGGTGCAAACTACATCAGGTAAAGGTAATTACTTGGGTTGTATATTTTGGGTCAGTAGATTTCTGTCCTACTAGCACAAGTTCAGCCCTGATAGACTTGTATGTTAATTTTTACTGCATACTTAAGGCATACTCCTATTTGGTCCAGTTATGCATTAATGAAAAATTGTTAAAATCCAATATTAGTTTAAAAACCTGTTGGCAAAAAACCAAAGGTGTGTGAAAATAGTAAGTTTTTTTAAATGTCTTGGAGTTCATTCAAACTTCTGTGTTGTAGCAATTTACAGTAAAATCTGCATGTGTGATACTGTTGTGAGTGCCAAAACACCTGTTCTATGCAGGGTGCATTGTGGTATCATTTATTGGCACCCCAACAAATTGTACAGTAGAATTGAATGTACCGAAATGCATCACAAACTAAATGTGTGTTGTTAAAGAAAAGATCATGTGCATTGTTTCCTTAATTGTGATGCATTGTCAACCTATTCTTAATGAATGGGATGCCTTAGCATACCTCAGGTTATTGTGCAATGTAAAGTGCATAACCACATGGATGTTAACACACTGCAAGGGATCACATGGTGTGAATCCAGCCTTACTATTGTTTTACATCCAAAACTCCCCAATTCCCAGATGAAAACTCTGAGCTAGTCCTGACTCCTGAAGCTGCAGGTAAGACTTTTGCACTCTGTGAGATAGATGCAGTTACTGTACAGCCATCTGACATGCCGTCCAGCCTTGTTACCTTTCAACATATAAGCATTGTTTAAAAATCGAGTTAAAACATAGCCCACATACCCCCATTCCTAAAAATAACACCCATTTAATCACTTGTCCATGTGCTTAGGAAAAGCACTGGAATAATTTATCACTAAAATCAAAAATATAATTAAAAAATAAAATAAAAAAAGGATTTCTAGTTCGTATAATGTGTCGTTGAATGGAGCATGTGCTAATGAAAAAAAAATACTTCATCCACTGTTAACATTCAGTTATACAAACGAGAGGGGGGAATCTATGCAACAGCATAGGTGGGACTTTAAATGAGGCACATTTCTGTGCCTCCATCCCTGGTACAATAATGCAGGGGGGGGAGTTTGGGACTTTAAATGAGGTTCAAAACAAGGTAGGCGTAAGGTAAAGGAAACATGTTTATTGACATGAAAAAATGTGGTGTACTGTCTGAGTCAATGGGGCTGTACATAACATAATTGTAGTGAACATTGAGGGCACATATTAATATCAACTTGGAAACTCGTGACACATGGCATTACATATGAAACATGGACATCAAGGATATACAATGATATCGATCAACAATACATAACAGTATGAAAGGAATGAACCGCTCCCATAGATACAAAAATACACACACATAAATCCCTAAAATGGCACAGTGCAGATATAGTAACATGCGATAAAAAGTTGAAATTCATATGTGCTTGTCAATCAGTGGATGGATCGTTGGGGTGACGTAAAAGTGCGTTGGCATCCTAAAATTGCCCGACGCGTTTCGTGTTTGCACACTCATCAGGGGCGGATGCACCCAAATCTAAAAAGATTGAGATATGTTAAAATCTAAGTGGCACTGAGCATAATATGAGGAGAGCATGTATATAAAATCCAAGGGTTACATACCACAGGTGAATAGTGTGGATGGTAGGGGTAAGTGTGGTTTTGGACCAGAGTCAGCCAGAGGGTGTCAGTCCCGGAAGTTGAGGATAATACACCAAGTGCAACTGAAAACGCAGGTCCGAGATGGACCAGGAAGGAGATGACCAAAAAGGGGTGCTGCGCCAAAATGGTGGTCAATTGTAGGGGCACGCCAGTAAATCTGCATTTAAAAATAGAAAGATTGTAAAAAACAGGGAAGAATATCCAATAAACACCCTGGATGTTATCCAGGGCGGGGGCAGCTGATAGCAAAATTACCTGAGTATAGAACAGTAAGGGAAAGAATCCCTAAGCAATGTGGCGTGATCCCATGGAGATACACGAGACTGTGTGTAGGCAGCCTAATTATACCCCTCTCCTCCCATGTACAATCGCACGTTGGCATGCACCAACGTCCCGCGAGCCAATCACATGCTAGGAGGGGCTTGATCGGAGGGAGGGAAAAAACCTGCCCACGACAGGAGCTTGCCCCCATAGGCTGTGCGAGGCTGAGATGGTAGTGACGCGATCCGCGTCATGACACCAAATGGCGTCAGACGCAAGTCACGTGGGCGTGACGTCGATACGCTGTGAGCGCCGCCCAGAGCCCCAGGAAACCCCCGCCCAATAGGGCAGGGGAAGGGGCAGAGGAGGGACGTCCAGAGCGCATCGCAACTTCCGGGTAGGTGACAACAATGAGGCGGCCCATAGTGTCAAAGATCACACAGACCCAGAAGAAAAAACGCTGTAGCCATAAATCTCATGGACAGGTAAAACCTGTCATGATTGAGACCAGGTCCCCAATAGCGGTACAAGGCCACAAAGGGGAACTGAGAACGCCCACATAGATGACAGGGGGACACTGTCAGCTAAGTGAGGAACCTCCATCCCTAATGTATACAAACGAGAGGGGGGAATCTATGCAACAGCATAGGTGGGACTTTAAATGAGGCACATTTCTGTGCCTCCATCCCTGGTACAATAATGCAGGGGGGGGGAGTTTGGGACTTTAAATGAGGTTCAAAACAAGGTAGGCGTAAGGTAAAGGAAACATGTTTATTGACATGAAAAAATGTGGTGTACTGTCTGAGTCAATGGGGCTGTACATAAGAACATAATTGTAGTGAACATTGAGGGCACATATTAATATCAACTTGGAAACTCATGACACATGGCATTACATATGAAACATGGACATCAAGGATATACAATGATATCGATCAACAATACATAACAGTATGAAAGGAATGAACCGCTCCCATAGATACAAAAATACACACACATAAATCCCTAAAATGGCACAGTGCAGATATAGTAATATGCGATAAAAAGTTGAAATTCATATGTGCTTGTCAATCAGTGGATGGATCGTTGGGGTGACGTAAAAGTGCGTTGGCATCCTAAAATTGCCTGACGCGTTTCGTGTTTGCACACTCATCAGGGGCGGATGCACCCAAATCTAAAAAGATTGAGATATGTTAAAATCTAAGTGGCACTGAGCATAATATGAGGAGAGCATGTATATAAAATCCAAGGGTTACATACCACAGGTGAATAGTGTGGATGGTAGGGGTAAGTGTGGTTTTGGACCAGAGTCAGCCAGAGGGTGTCAGTCCCGGAAGTTGAGGATAATACGCCAAGTGCAACTGAAAACGCAGGTCCGAGATGGACCAGGAAGGAGATGACCAAAAAGGGGTGCTGCGCCAAAATGGTGGTCAATTGTAGGGGCACGCCAGTAAATCTGCATTTAAAAATAGAAAGATTGTAAAAAACAGGGAAGAATATCCAATAAACACCCTGGATGTTATCCAGGGCGGGGGCAGCTGATAGCAAAATTACCTGAGTATAGAACAGTAAGGGAAAGAATCCCTAAGCAATGTGGCGTGATCCCATGGAGATACACGAGACTGTGTGTAGGCAGCCTAATTATACCCCTCTCCTCCCACGTACAATCGCACGTTGGCGTGCACCAACGTCCCGCGAGCCAATCACATGCTAGGAGGGGCTCCGATCGGAGGGAGGGAAAAAACCCGCCCACGACAGGAGCTTGCCCCCATAGGCTGTGCGAGGCTGAGATGGTAGTGACGCGATCCGCGTCATGACACCAAATGGCGTCAGACGCGAGTCACGTGGGCGTGACGTCGATACGCTGTGAGCGCCGCCCAGAGCCCCAGGAAACCCCCGCCGAATAGGGCGGGGGAAGGGGCAGAGGAGGGACGTCCAGAGCGCATCGCAACTTCCTGGTAGGTGACAACAATGAGGCGGCCCATAGTGTACCTATCTGCAGCCCACCTGAGTACCCGAGTACCTATCTGCAGCCCATCAAAATAGCAGAGTACCTATCTGCAGCCCATCAGAGTAACTGGGTACCTATCTGCAGCCCATTCCAGTACCTGATAGGTTGGGGTGTTTGCTTTACAAAATAGCATAATTTTGTGGGCGTTTTCCATTGTCTAGTGCTCAAGGGCTTTCAAAAGTGTGATAGGTAGTCAGGAAAGATGTATGATTTAAGCTCCTAGAATGCCTGAAGGTGCTACTTTGATGTTGGGCCTCTGTATGTGGCTAGGCTGTGTAAAAGTATCACACATATGGTATCGCCATACTCAGGAGGAGTAGCAGAATGTATTTTGGGGTGTAATTTTTGCTACGTACATGCTATGTGTTAAAAAAATCTTATAAACAACTTTGTGTAACAAAAAAAAGTTTTAATTTTCTTTCCCCATTTTCCAAAAACTTGTGGAAAAAAATGACATGTTCAAATAACTCATAATGCCTCAAAGATTATACATTAGGGTGTTTGCTTTCCAAAATTGGGTCATTTTTTGGGTGTTTCCATTGTCCTGGTGCTCCAGGGCCTTCAAAAATTTGATTAGTCATCAGGAAATGATATGTGTAATTTATGTTCCTAGAACGCCTGACGGGGCTCCCTGCATGTTTGGCCTCTGGATGTGGCCAGGCTGTGAAATAGTCTCACACATGTGGTATCGCCATACTTAGGAGGAGTAGCATAATGTATTTTGGGGTGTAATTGCAAGTATGCATATGCTGTGGGTGAGAAATAACTTTTTATTATGACAATTTTGTTTAAAAAATAAATAAATAAATAATTTCTTCATATTCCCAAGAATTGTGAGAAAAACTACAACTTCAAAAAACTCACCATGACTCTTACTAAATACCTTGGACTGTGTACTTTACAAAAAAGATGTAATTTGGCGGGTATTTGTACTGTTCTGAAATTTCAGGGACTCAAGAAATGAGATAGGCGGTCAGTACTTTTAGGTGTGATCAAGTGTGATCAATTTTCAACGATTGGCAATATAGCTTGTAGCCCACGTTCACATTGGGCCAATTTGACATGCGACTTGACATGTCAAATTGCATACCAAATCAGCGGCTATTTCCGGCAATGGCACCGCCCCAATCGCTGACTTTGCTGTACCGCACAGATTCCCAAAAGTAGTTCCTGTACTACTTTTGGCGACTTCAGGGGCGATTTGAATAGACATCTGTGCAGGAACCTGCACAGATGTCTGTCAAATCGCCCCTGAAGTCGGACTGCATTGCCCGTTTGAAATCTCACAGCAGTGTGAACAGATTTCTAACCCGCAGCAGTGTGAACCTAGCCGTAGACTCTAACTTTCACACAGACTAAATAATATCCACTAATTTGGGTTTTTACCAAAGATATGTAGCAGTATAGATTTTGGCCCAAATTTATGAACAAAAATTACTTATTTGCTAAATTTTATCAATAAACTAAAAAAAATTGTTTTTAAATTCTTTTCTCAAAATGCTCACTCTTTTTTTCACTTACATTGCAAAAAAATAAATAAAATGTGGAGATTAAATACCACCAAAAGAAAGCTCTATTTGTGTTAAGAAAAATGATAACAATTTTAATAGGCTTGTTGTTATTTTATGCTCATAAGTCTATACACCTTAAATGGAAATTTCCTCAGGCCCCTACCTTAGACTTCTGGAAGTCCGTTTTCAGAAAAATGATACCATTGTACAAATTTGCATATGAATCTAGAGGATGCCCCAATAAATTTTGTAAGGTATAGGACTTCGGGGATTGCAATGCCCCCATGATTAGTGCAAACCTGCTTTTTTTTCATCCTATACTAAATAATCTAGTATGTTGTGGGAGAGTTGTTTCCTGTCATATGCTTGTAGCATAACAGAAGTATCGTGTGAGGTTATCTTATGCTTTGGTTGCCATTTACTTGTTTTGTCTTGTTTGATTGGTTTAATTAAGTCTGGGTATGCCCACTAGGTTTTGTGTTGAAACTAACCTTTTCTTTGTTATAAAACTCAATGAATAGAATTTACGAAAAAAAAAAGTTAAACTTTGGAATATTTTATTATTTAGCAGTAGTAATCACAAAAATTCAGTATAAAAAGGACTAGGTAGTTTTCCTACAACCAATTGTGTCCAAAATTATAACTAATAAAAGCTAATATGAGGGTTTTGTGATCCAAGGAAGTCAAGCATTACATGTATGGTTATATTCTGTACAGGTACATATAATATGTAGGTATATGCAATGCCCCAATGATCAATGATTAAGATACTTTAATACTTAAAGAAGTTTTTATACATTAAAAAAAAACTTGATAAATGTTGTAAAAAAGGGCTATTGGTATTTTGGATATAACCACAATAAATTACTTTTAGAGAGTCTACCCTCTTTTGGAGTGAGCTGCTCATATTATACTAATATATTTGGTGCAAACTACATCAGGTAAAGGTAATTACTTGGGTTGTATATTTTGGGTCAGTAGATTTCTGTCCTACTAGCACAAGTTCAGCCCTGATAGACTTGTATGTGAATTTTTACTGCATACTTAAGGCATACTCCTATTTGGTCCAGTTATGCATTAATGAAAAATTGTTAAAATCCAATATTAGTTTAAAAACCTGTTGGCAAAAAACCAAAGGTGTGTGAAAATAGTAAGTTTTTTTAAATGTCTTGGAGTTCATTCAAACTTCTGTGTTGTAGCAATTTACAGTAAAATCTGCATGTGTGATACTGTTGTGAGTGCCAAAACACCTGTTCTATGCAGGGTGCATTGTGGTATCATTTATTGGCACCCCAACAAATTGTACAGTAGAATTGAATGTACCGAAATGCATCACAAACTAAATGTGTGTTGTTAAAGAAAAGATCATGTGCATTGTTTCCTTAATTGTGATGCATTGTCAACCTATTCTTAATGAATGGGATGCCTTAGCATACCTCAGGTTATTGTGCAATGTAAAGTGCATAACCACATGGATGTTAACACACTGCAAGGGATCACATGGTGTGAATCCAGCCTTACTATTGTTTTACATCCAAAACTCCCCAATTCCCAGATGAAAACTCTGAGCTAGTCCTGACTCCTGAAGCTGCAGGTAAGACTTTTGCACTCTGTGAGATAGATGCAGTTACTGTACAGCCATCTGACATGCCGTCCAGCCTTGTTACCTTTCAACATATAAGCATTGTTTAAAAATCGAGTTAAAACATAGCCCACATACCCCCATTCCTAAAAATAACACCCATTTAATCACTTGTCCATGTGCTTAGGAAAAGCACTGGAATAATTTATCACTAAAATCAAAAATATAATTAAAAAATAAAATAAAAAAAGGATTTCTAGTTCGTATAATGTGTCGTTGAATGGAGCATGTGCTAATGAAAAAAAATACTTCATCCACTGTTAACATTCAGTTATACAAACGAGAGGGGGGAATCTATGCAACAGCATAGGTGGGACTTTAAATGAGGCACATTTCTGTGCCTCCATCCCTGGTACAATAATGCAGGGGGGGGGAGTTTGGGACTTTAAATGAGGTTCAAAACAAGGTAGGCGTAAGGTAAAGGAAACATGTTTATTGACATGAAAAAATGTGGTGTACTGTCTGAGTCAATGGGGCTGTACATAAGAACATAATTGTAGTGAACATTGAGGGCACATATTAATATCAACTTGGAAACTCATGACACATGGCATTACATATGAAACATGGACATCAAGGATATACAATGATATCGATCAACAATACATAACAGTATGAAAGGAATGAACCGCTCCCATAGATACAAAAATACACACACATAAATCCCTAAAATGGCACAGTGCAGATATAGTAACATGCGATAAAAAGTTGAAATTCATATGTGCTTGTCAATCAGTGGATGGATCGTTGGGGTGACGTAAAAGTGCGTTGGCATCCTAAAATTGCCCGACGCGTTTCGTGTTTGCACACTCATCAGGGGCGGATGCACCCAAATCTAAAAAGATTGAGATATGTTAAAATCTAAGTGGCACTGAGCATAATATGAGGAGAGCATGTATATAAAATCCAAGGGTTACATACCACAGGTGAATAGTGTGGATGGTAGGGGTAAGTGTGGTTTTGGACCAGAGTCAGCCAGAGGGTGTCAGTCCCGGAAGTTGAGGATAATACACCAAGTGCAACTGAAAACGCAGGTCCGAGATGGACCAGGAAGGAGATGACCAAAAAGGGGTGCTGCGCCAAAATGGTGGTCAATTGTAGGGGCATGCCAGTAAATCTGCATTTAAAAATAGAAAGATTGTAAAAAACAGGGAAGAATATCCAATAAACACCCTGGATGTTATCCAGGGCGGGGGCAGCTGATAGCAAAATTACCTGAGTATAGAACAGTAAGGGAAAGAATCCCTAAGCAATGTGGCGTGATCCCATGGAGATACACGAGACTGTGTGTAGGCAGCCTAATTATACCCCTCTCCTCCCATGTACAATCGCACGTTGGCATGCACCAACGTCCCGCGAGCCAATCACATGCTAGGAGGGGCTTGATCGGAGGGAGGGAAAAAACCTGCCCACGACAGGAGCTTGCCCCCATAGGCTGTGCGAGGCTGAGATGGTAGTGACGCGATCCGCGTCATGACACCAAATGGCGTCAGACGCAAGTCACGTGGGCGTGACGTCGATACGCTGTGAGCGCCGCCCAGAGCCCCAGGAAACCCCCGCCCAATAGGGCAGGGGAAGGGGCAGAGGAGGGACGTCCAGAGCGCATCGCAACTTCCGGGTAGGTGACAACAATGAGGCGGCCCATAGTGTCAAAGATCACACAGACCCAGAAGAAAAAACGCTGTAGCCATAAATCTCATGGACAGGTAAAACCTGTCATGATTGAGACCAGGTCCCCAATAGCGGTACAAGGCCACAAAGGGGAACTGAGAATGCCCACATAGATGACAGGGGGACACTGTCAGCTAAGTGAGGAACCTCCATCCCTAATGTATACAAACGAGAGGGGGGAATCTATGCAACAGCATAGGTGGGACTTTAAATGAGGCACATTTCTGTGCCTCCATCCCTGGTACAATAATGCAGGGGGGGGGAGTTTGGGACTTTAAATGAGGTTCAAAACAAGGTAGGCGTAAGGTAAAGGAAACATGTTTATTGACATGAAAAAATGTGGTGTACTGTCTGAGTCAATGGGGCTGTACATAAGAACATAATTGTAGTGAACATTGAGGGCACATATTAATATCAACTTGGAAACTCATGACACATGGCATTACATATGAAACATGGACATCAAGGATATACAATGATATCGATCAACAATACATAACAGTATGAAAGGAATGAACCGCTCCCATAGATACAAAAATACACACACATAAATCCCTAAAATGGCACAGTGCAGATATAGTAACATGCGATAAAAAGTTGAAATTCATATGTGCTTGTCAATCAGTGGATGGATCGTTGGGGTGACGTAAAAGTGCGTTGGCATCCTAAAATTGCCCGACGCGTTTCGTGTTTGCACACTCATCAGGGGCGGATGCACCCAAATCTAAAAAGATTGAGATATGTTAAAATCTAAGTGGCACTGAGCATAATATGAGGAGAGCATGTATATAAAATCCAAGGGTTACATACCACAGGTGAATAGTGTGGATGGTAGGGGTAAGTGTGGTTTTGGACCAGAGTCAGCCAGAGGGTGTCAGTCCCGGAAGTTGAGGATAATACACCAAGTGCAACTGAAAACGCAGGTCCGAGATGGACCAGGAAGGAGATGACCAAAAAGGGGTGCTGCGCCAAAATGGTGGTCAATTGTAGGGGCATGCCAGTAAATCTGCATTTAAAAATAGAAAGATTGTAAAAAACAGGGAAGAATATCCAATAAACACCCTGGATGTTATCCAGGGCGGGGGCAGCTGATAGCAAAATTACCTGAGTATAGAACAGTAAGGGAAAGAATCCCTAAGCAATGTGGCGTGATCCCATGGAGATACACGAGACTGTGTGTAGGCAGCCTAATTATACCCCTCTCCTCCCATGTACAATCGCACGTTGGCATGCACCAACGTCCCGCGAGCCAATCACATGCTAGGAGGGGCTTGATCGGAGGGAGGGAAAAAACCTGCCCACGACAGGAGCTTGCCCCCATAGGCTGTGCGAGGCTGAGATGGTAGTGACGCGATCCGCGTCATGACACCAAATGGCGTCAGACGCAAGTCACGTGGGCGTGACGTCGATACGCTGTGAGCGCCGCCCAGAGCCCCAGGAAACCCCCGCCCAATAGGGCAGGGGAAGGGGCAGAGGAGGGACGTCCAGAGCGCATCGCAACTTCCGGGTAGGTGACAACAATGAGGCGGCCCATAGTGTCAAAGATCACACAGACCCAGAAGAAAAAACGCTGTAGCCATAAATCTCATGGACAGGTAAAACCTGTCATGATTGAGACCAGGTCCCCAATAGCGGTACAAGGCCACAAAGGGGAACTGAGAATGCCCACATAGATGACAGGGGGACACTGTCAGCTAAGTGAGGAACCTCCATCCCTAATGTATACAAATGAGAGGGGGGAATCTATGCAACAGCATAGGTGGGACTTTAAATGAGGCACATTTCTGTGCCTCCATCCCTGGTACAATAATGCAGGGGGGGGAGTTTGGGACTTTAAATGAGGTTCAAAACAAGGTAGGCGTAAGGTAAAGGAAACATGTTTATTGACATGAAAAAATGTGGTGTACTGTCTGAGTCAATGGGGCTGTACATAAGAACATAATTGTAGTGAACATTGAGGGCACATATTAATATCAACTTGGAAACTCATGACACATGGCATTACATATGAAACATGGACATCAAGGATATACAATGATATCGATCAACAATACATAACAGTATGAAAGGAATGAACCGCTCCCATAGATACAAAAATACACACACATAAATCCCTAAAATGGCACAGTGCAGATATAGTAACATGCGATAAAAAGTTGAAATTCATATGTGCTTGTCAATCAGTGGATGGATCGTTGGGGTGACGTAAAAGTGCGTTGGCATCCTAAAATTGCCTGACGCGTTTCGTGTTTGCACACTCATCAGGGGCGGATGCACCCAAATCTAAAAAGATTGAGATATGTTAAAATCTAAGTGGCACTGAGCATAATATGAGGAGAGCATGTATATAAAATCCAAGGGTTACATACCACAGGTGAATAGTGTGGATGGTAGGGGTAAGTGTGGTTTTGGACCAGAGTCAGCCAGAGGGTGTCAGTCCCGGAAGTTGAGGATAATACGCCAAGTGCAACTGAAAACGCAGGTCCGAGATGGACCAGGAAGGAGATGACCAAAAAGGGGTGCTGCGCCAAAATGGTGGTCAATTGTAGGGGCACGCCAGTAAATCTGCATTTAAAAATAGAAAGATTGTAAAAAACAGGGAAGAATATCCAATAAACACCCTGGATGTTATCCAGGGCGGGGGCAGCTGATAGCAAAATTACCTGAGTATAGAACAGTAAGGGAAAGAATCCCTAAGCAATGTGGCGTGATCCCATGGAGATACACGAGACTGTGTGTAGGCAGCCTAATTATACCCCTCTCCTCCCACGTACAATCGCACGTTGGCGTGCACCAACGTCCCGCGAGCCAATCACATGCTAGGAGGGGCTCCGATCGGAGGGAGGGAAAAAACCCGCCCACGACAGGAGCTTGCCCCCATAGGCTGTGCGAGGCTGAGATGGTAGTGACGCGATCCGCGTCATGACACCAAATGGCGTCAGACGCGAGTCACGTGGGCGTGACGTCGATACGCTGTGAGCGCCGCCCAGAGCCCCAGGAAACCCCCGCCGAATAGGGCGGGGGAAGGGGCAGAGGAGGGACGTCCAGAGCGCATCGCAACTTCCGGGTAGGTGACAACAATGAGGCGGCCCATAGTGTCAAAGATCACACAGACCCAGAAGAAAAAACGCTGTAGCCATAAATCTCATGGACAGGTAAAGCCTGTCATGAATGAGACCAGGTCCCCAATAGCGGTACAAGGCCACAAAGGGGAACTGAGAACACCCACATAGATGACAGGGGGACACTGTCAGCTAAGTGAGGAACCTCCATCCCTAATGTATACAAACGAGAGGGGTGAATCTATGCAACAGCATAGGTGGGACTTTAAATGAGGCACATTTCTGTGCCTCCATCCCTGGTACAATAATGCAGGGGGGGGGGGAGTTTGGGACTTTAAATGAGGTTCAAAACAAGGTAGGCGTAAGGTAAAGGAAACATGTTTATTGACATGAAAAAATGTGGTGTACTGTCTGAGTCAATGGGGCTGTACATAAGAACATAATTGTAGTGAACATTGAGGGCACATATTAATATCAACTTGGAAACTCATGACACATGGCATTACATATGAAACATGGACATCAAGGATGTACAATGATATCGATCAACAATACATAACAGTATGAAAACTCCCCCCCCCCCCCTGCAACATTCAGTTATAGAACAGGTTAGACTTTTCTGTTGCATTTCATGTTACACTTTAAAAAAATGAAATATATTCACCTGGTTAATTTTCTTTTTCACAGGGGTTATGTCTACTATTTACTTTGCACTGGCTTTTGAAACATGTCGAGGAAACAACGCTTGCAAAAGTTGGTGTGATCATGAGAACCATTTCTTTTCTACTACTGGCTTTTTCAACAAACAAATGGATGATATTCTTAAGTATGAACAACTATATTAAACACTCATTATTGTTAAGGTTCTCAATTGTGCCTTACCATTGACAAACAAAAGCAGTGCACAATCTTCATATGTGTGGAGTCATTTAAATATTTTTCCTGACGCCAACATGGCAGCATACATGTGATTTAGCTCCGCCTCTATATCTACCCACAGGACCTGCTTAAATCTAAAAAAAGAAAGCTAGAGCAACCTCCCCCATTCTCCCTTTTGTCCTCAAGATCTACACCAATAAGACTGTGATCTTGCAATAAGCCCCTACCTGCCAACTGAGTTGGAGTCTGTCTGGGTTCATCCTCTTCCAGGCACAGTCCCACATCTTAGGTTTCTAAATGCACCAACAAGGTGGGGAGCCCCTTCTGGTGGTCTTTTGAGGCTGAGGGTTTTTCTAACTAGAGATGTCAGAACCTCATGTGGTGCACCTAAGCTGGTGTTTGGTTGCTGGAGTCCATGATGCATGTGTTTCTCTGCATACCTGAGCTGAATCCTGGTGCTGGAGTTGGTGCCACCTTTTATTTTCTCCCACAGATTTGTGATATCCCTTTTGTATTTCCTTCTTTGCCTCTTCTTTTAGCAGGCTGCATAATTTTTCCTTTATGTGAGTGTTTTGTGTTTTTGGGTCTGTGGCTTTACCCATGACCAGCGTAAGTGCACAATCTGGTCCAGGTTTTGTGGCTGTTTCTGGTCTCAGGGTCTGTTATGGTGCCAATGCATGCACTGTGCAGAGGGCCTCGTGTGGCGGCCATCTTTGTTAGGGCATGTAAAAGCTCTTGCATGCTTGAGGTGGGTTTTGCACTGGAAACATTTTCTGTTTTCCCTTGCTTATGTCGCAGGTGAATGGGGAGAGGAGGAAGGTAATTTTGGCACATGTCTATGATCTGTTTGCTTCCTTCTCTGAGTTTCTTTCATTTTACTTTCTGCTCAGTGCTGATATCCTTACTTCAATATGAACTTTGTGTCACATAACCAAGACCTCCATGTGCTCAGGTAGGGATCAGTGTGGTAAGTAAGAAGAGGAAAAAGAGTGCCTTTCCATGAGCATAACCTTCATCTTCTGGTGCAACCTAGGCCACTCTTGCTTTTTCTTAAGGTCAAACTAAAACAGTATTGCAAGGTCATAACAAATCCTGTGTGAACAAAGGCTAATCCAGCCTTGCAGGTCTGGCCCAGGAGGCACAGAAAGTTACTAGTGACTGTCAGTATTCCTTCTCCCCTGAGCGCTAATATCGACACAAGGGTAAGAACTGTTGGGCTTGTGGTGCTGACCTATTACCAGATTAACATGTCTGTGGATATTGCCGCCAAGACCTCTCTAAGGGCAAAGGATGCTGTCAGCCAGCAAGTCATGGCCCTTCATTGGCAAGTAGTTAGTGAGTCTCTGACTGAGTTCTCCAGCCACTTATGCTAGCAGACTCTGGGCACAATGTCAAGGATGCAGCCCTTCAGATGAGTAAAGGGCATCACAGTTAACCCTTCTAACCAAGGGGGACCTGAGCCTATCACACCCATCTTAATTCCCAGCTCTGAGGGCACCTTTATCCAAGCCCTTCACCCCTGCCTTACACCTGGCTTCACCAGAGATAGCGTGGCAAGTGCAATACAGTTGGGACCCAGAATTTCAAGGTCACCATCACCCATGAATTGCTGAAAGGGCATGTTTTTAGTGCTCTTGGTGAGCTTAAGCTCTCTGCAGATTTTGTGGATGAAGTAGCATTTGTTGTTATCAAAGTTCCCCTAAGGCAGTGCTGCATTCAGTGATAATGAAGAAGTCTATAAAGCCCAGTCCTTGGTAAACAAACCCAGCCTCAGGCAGGGTGGTTGTAAGTGCTTAGATGATGACAAGTCTTTCCCTTTGACCAAAAGTTTTGACTATTTCAAGACACTCACCACTGCTCAAGCCTGGATGTCCTCAGTTTTCTGTACAGAATGATGGTGCTTGCAGTCGGCTCTTGATTGCCGTATGACAGTGTTCAAGTTTCATAGAGTGGCACACACCTTTGGAATGTTGAACACACTTTATTGGTCACGATTAAAAGGGTATTTTTTGGGATCCATGGGTGCCTTCTACAGTAAAACCCAGTTACATTTGATGGTTCAGACATCACCCTTCAGAACATTTCTTCATCCTGATAAGAATAGCGCATTCTGCTCAAAAGGTTGATGTGCTCTCTCAGTACATCAATATTGTATGACTGTAATGGGGAATGATTGTAAGTCTAAGTCACTGTGATACCAAGCATACCAATTGGCCTGCACTTCAGCTATCTGTGTTTCTACAACATTTGTCCCTGGATGGACTGGAAATTGAGAGGTAATGATTGGAGGACTTGGGTCGTCCTCTGGAAGAGGTTCATAACTGGCAAGGTTTCAGAAAGGACTTCAACAAATGCTATCTACTCTGAAGTCTGAAACAGGTTCACAGTCTTTGCAGCTGAGAAGCAATTTGCCCAGTTGGTATAATTTCTTCACATAGATCTGGATTTGGGGCTGACGGTTTAAATATCAGCCATTTCACCAGGGAAACGAGCATGTGAGCTGCCAGGGGAATGCTTCAGGAGGTTGGTTCTGAGACTTTGCCCTGAGGAGGAATAATGTTCCCCAGTGGGTTTTTATTCTGGCCCTGGATTCCCTGCCAGAAATCTGTTTGCATCATTAGAAATCAGTCATCATTGGGACATCGCTTAAGAGGCAGTGTCCCTCGATAACATCAATCAATAACTTCAGGGGCCAGAGTATCGGATTTGCAAGCCCTTGGGGTTAGAGAGTCCTACAGCCCATTCTTTCTGGACAAGTTGGGGCCTATGCCCTTCAAGCACCTTTGTTCCCAAGGTGGCTTCTGTTTTCATCTTACAAACAAAGCTGGATGTACCAAGTGTCTAAAATGCCTACCTGCAAGCCACTTCCTAGTTAAAATCCTCAGGGAGGCTGTTTGTGTTTTCATCAGGTAAGTTCAGAGAAGGAAGCTACAGCAAACCTTGTCATCTTGGGAGTGTCAAGGTCATCCAGAAAATTTACAGTGTGGCCTGCCGCCAGTAGTGGTAGAAGCTCATGCAGCTAGGTCCATTTCTACTTTTTTATGTTCATGGCAGCTCATGCAAAATGTCCACGGAGACATCTGCAAAGCAGCAGGCTGTTTGCCGCAGTGCACCTGCTTCAGGCGCTACAGGGAAGATCAAGGGGCTCGTATGTCAATGGATTTTTAGGGAATGACGGTTCAGGCTTCTATGTCCATTGTAATAAAGTTTGATTATATATTTTAGCCCTCCCTGTTTAGCTTATTATTTATCACATGAATTCTGCCATGTTGGCATCAGTTAAATGGGAAATTGTATCAAGTATTTATTGTCATTTTCCTTTCCTGACGCCAATGCATGGCAGCATGTGGGTTGATTTAGGGGCGGAGCTATATCACATGTATGCTGCCATGGATTGGTGTCAGGAAAGGAAAATTACGGTAAGTACTTGATACTAAATTTAGTTTTTTTTACAATGTAAATCTGTCAAATGAACATGAAAATGGGCTTTATAAAGGACATCTTCCATTTTAGCTTCCATTAATTCATGTGGAAGGTTTTGTACTCCAGGAAAAGTACAGGCCCATCAGAAGGAATGAAGTGAAGTTGTCCTTTAAATCTTGTATTTAACAAGAAACAACATGGAGTTTACTAAATAAACTTATGGCCTTTATTTACAGATAGTTTGGATTTAAGCACTTGCTAAGTGGGAATATACAATACATTTTTCATTATGATAGGTGAAAGAAAATTCAAATATTAGTACTTGTGGATGGGAGAAAAAGAAACCCTGGACTGCCGCACTCTGTATAGACAGTTATTTATTCCAAAATTTCAGGTAAAAAATCCAAATTCAAAATAAATCCATAAATCCAAAACAACAAATGCAGATGGTGTGCATGCAGGGCTCATACTATGAGTAAGCGTCAATTCGTGACGTGAAACGCGTTAGCCACCCTTCCCTGCATGCACACCATCTGCATTTGTTGTTTTGGATTTATGGATTTATTTTGAATTTGGATTTTTTACCTGAAATTTTGGAATAAATAACTGTCTATACAGAGTGCGGCAGTCCAGGGTTTCTTTTTCTCCCATGCATCAGTGCAGAGCCAGCACCTGTGTGAGTGACCGGGCGGAAGCAGCTATTTGGTGAATTCTCAAGCTTTTGAGCGGTACGTTTTTCCTTTCCTCTATTAGTACTTGTGGATAAGACACACATTACCTATATTTCATTTCACACACTCTCCCAAAGGCTAGATTTTTATTATTTACTGCTTAGGTTACATTTACTGGCTTCACATCTTGCTACCTCAGATTTGGAAAGATAGAATAAAATAGAGTATTCTACATGCAGCATAAAGTATAGACTTAAATTGGTATTAAACACAAAAACAAAAAAGTCTATTATGTTGCAGTTAACCAATTTTTAGATGTGGTGGCTGCATTCGTTTGGCTTTTTCCTTTTTTTCCACCTGTTGATGGTGTTTTTTTTTCAACTTTCTGTACCAGATCAAGCTGTCCAGCAAAAGTAGCAACTAGGGGGTTAAGAAAAATAATTTAATTCTGACAATTAACACTGACAGGGATGGTTACAATGGTCAGTTTTTATTCATTCACCTAATACCTTTTATCCCAAAAGGGATTTCATTTGTTAGTAAAGTCCATGTAAATCTTTTAGTGTATCTAACACGTCCATCTCCTCATTATGACAGCACTGCTGCCGAAAGGTGTTTCAGTTGCTCCTCCATCCAAAGCAGAGACACCCTATGACAGAAAGTGTGTTACTGGCTGGATCATAAGGTGAAAATAAAGGAAAAAAGCGGAAAGAATAAAATAATTTGCAGCTACCACATTTTTAAGATTTGTATGTGGCAATATATTACATTTTTGTTTTTGGGTTTAATACCGCTTTAATGTTTCCTCCTTTTAACCACTTTAATACCGGGCACTTACACCCCCTTCCTGCCCAAGCCAATTTTCAGCTTTCAGCGCTGTCGCTGTTTAAATGACAATTGCGCGGTCATGCTACACTGTACCCAAACAGAATTTTTATCATTTTGTTCCCACAAATAGAGCTTTCTTTTAGTGGTATTTAATCACCTCTGCGGGTTTTATTTTTAGCTAAACAAATAAAAAAAGGCCCGAAAAGTTTGAAAAAAATAAAAGTTTTTCTTTTGTTTCCGTTATAAAATTTTGTAAATAAGTAAGTGTAGCACTACCCCCGTAGGAGCTGCTGGTTAGTTTTGGGTCTGCACTCTGCCTGTCAACCACTTGAAGTTTGGCTCGATCCCCTCCTTGGCACGACTGGACAATAATATGATTGTGGAACCCTATGGCAGTAGGGGACCACAATATGTAAATATTGGTACCTTGGTGCTGGTCACCTGACCCACAGCTGTAATAGACAGAGTTCCACACAAGATGTAGCTTAACCAGTGGTAATGTGTTTACTTGGCAAAATAATAAAACAAAAGGTTACACAGTTAAGATTGACTACCCACAGCTCCCTGTAACAGTCAATGTGACACCACTGGTACAGAATTTCTTTGTTACTAGACCCAAATAACACGACCTGGGGGCCAGATATGAGTGAGTGCAGGGTGGAGGAATTTCCCAATGCAATTATACCAGCACTGGGACACCTCTCCACCAAGTCACACAAAGCTCACCCAAAATAGCAAATAATAATGCAATGCAAAACAGATTATATTAAACACATAGGCTCCCAAACTATAGGGCTCCCCCTAGTGAACTGTTCAACTGGTGAGTGTCCCATTCCGGAAACTTCTGCAGCAAAGTAGGCTGATGACTGTTCCTTTAAATGTCAGTTAGTCTTCTGCTAGCTTCGTTGGTGCACTTATCTATTTGTAATCCAATAAACAGGGTGAGGAGAAATGATAATAACTTGTTGTCTATGGCATGTTGGTAGAATAAACACTAGTTCCTCCCAGCCATTGTATCACTCTCAAGTGTAAGGTATCCCTACTTGCGACACTACAGACGCCAGCAAGTACACGTGGACCTATGGAAACCCCCTTCCTGGGACCCAGTTAACTATGTCAGTAGGCAAGTGCCTTCTCACCAAATAAGGCCTCGCCTCGCCTCACCGGTACACTCCGCCTGGAACCTCTCCTTGTTCCCAGTCTCTCTGTAACATGAGGCCTCTGGTCCTCCGCGCAGCCGTTCACAAGGTGCCGGTGGATAGGTGACCGATCCCTCTCTGGCTCGATCAGCGAGGCTGTCCATAAGGATCCCTTGTCAGGCGATCCTTTCCCTCAGTAACTTTAGGCCCAGGCTTCTCCGGCCTAGGCGTGCTCACAGCAGTCCTCTTGCCTGTTGAAGATGGCGTCCCGAGAGAGCATGCTGAGGCCCCACCTCTGCCTTAAATCAGTTCTCCCAGCAGGCTGTGCGTGGCGCACAGCAGTTTGGTAGCACAGTGGGATTTGTGGGTATTGTAGTCTCAATCCGTCCCACGCCAATAGAGTCTCTGTCTCTTGTACTACAATGCCCACCACGCTTTTTTCTTATGACAGAACCAAAAAAACTTCCAAACTATAACACAAACGAGCCCCAGAGGGAGCTAAGTTCCTAATTGTAGTCTGTTAAGATATGTTCAAATACACAACCTTGCTACATAAGTTTTCTCCTTCACTGACAGGCACTGATAAGGTGGCACCGATGAGGTGGCACTGATGTGCACTGACAATGGGCCCTGATAGGTGGCACTGATGGGCACTGGTAGGTGGCACTGATGGGGGGCCCTGATATGCAGCACTGATGGGAATATCATCAGACACTCATCGGTGGCACTGATGGGCACTGATAGGTGACCCTGATGGGCACTAAAAGGCTGCAATGATGGGTACTTATGAGTGGCACTGATAGGCGGCACTTCTGGCTACTGATGGGCACTGATACGTGGCACTGATGGGCACTGATATGCAGCACAGATAGATGTCACTTATAGGCATCACTGATGGCACTGGCACAGGCATTGGGGATATGCACTAAGTGGCAGCTGCCTGGGCACAGATTGGAATTTCCCTGGTGGTTTAGGTGGCATACCTGGTGGTCCAGTGTGGATGGCCATCCCTGGTGGTCCATTGCAGCATCCTGGTGGTCCTGGGTGGTCCTGGGCGGGCATCCGAGGGGGGGGGCTGTGCTGATAAACAATCAGCACAGCCCCCCCCCCCCCCTGTCAGGAGAGCAGCCAATCGGCTCTCCTCTACTCGTGTCTGTCAGACGCGAGTGAGGAAAAGCTGATTAACAGCTCTTCCTGTTTACATCGTGATCGGACACGGCTGATCACGTGGTAAAGAGCCTCCGTTGGATCTGTCAGACTTGCAAAATGCACTACCTATCGCCGCAATGCGCGCCCCCATGGGCAAATGGCGGCTGTTATCCATATGACGTCCAGTCAGGATAACTGAACCACCGCCCGTCCGTCATTCTGCTATAGATTTGAAAAAGAAAAAAAAATATATATGGGGAAACCCACAATGTTTTTTCCTAAAGAGTTTTAAACATGAGGATACTTTGCAAGGGAGGCAACAAAACCTCCCCCTACGAAAGTCATCTTGTTCAAATGTTGTAGGACAAGAATCACTTTCCCATATCCTGTTCCCAAAAAGGGGCCCAACATCTGAGCATTAGGATTCAAGTTGAAATAATAGCATATCCTGACTACCTATCATATTTTCGGAGGTCCAGAAGTTCCAGGGCTGTAGAAAAACCTAAAAAATTACCATATTTGAGAAATCAGACACTCCATAGTGAAAAGGTAAACACTGGCACTGGCAGCAATCAGCAACACTGGAAACTGTGGCATTGGCGGCAGCGAACTGAAAGCATTGTTCCTGGCTGTGACTAAAAAACAGAAAACAGTGGCATTGATTGTGAAAATAAAACTGGATACATTGGCACTAGCTGTAAGATGCCACTGGCTGTGATCAGGCAGGGGCACTGTTATCAAGTAAGGGCACTGTGATTTGCACTATTTGTACTACTAGAACTATGTTTCCTCTCACGATGGTTCTGTGTTCTTTATAGAAAGGTAAGCCAGTGTTTACATTTGTAAATGCTGTGACTGGTCACAGTCATCACAAGGTACAGAGCTGCTCTTTTTGGTTCTGTACTTTCTTTTGTCTGTGATCTTCACTGTTCATTGAAAGAATGACCACAGTACTATGTGCACAAGAGCACAGAAAAAAAAAAAAAGATCTTTAAAAATTACCTTTAACCACTTCCTTACCCGCCCATAGTAATATGACGTCCACAGATGGGATCTCCCATCCTGGGTGGACGTCATATGACATCCTGGGCTTTGTGGGGGATATCTGAATGATGCCTGCAGCTAGAGGCATCATTCAGATATCCTTCTCTTCAGCTGGTGATTCTGCACACGATAAGAATGAGCATTCCGCCACTTGATCGTTCTTATAGGCGGCGGGAGGGGACATCCCCCCTCCCGCCGCCATCCGGTGCTTCTCCGGGCTCTCCCGTGCCATCGGGGGCCCGGAGAAAGAATCGTCCTGTCTTGTCACAAGCATAGAGATGACTGGTGACCAGATGGTCACCAGTCATCTCTATGACCGTCGGAGGCCCGGGCTCGATGTGATGACGTCACGCCCGGGTTCCCAAAAGTAAACAAAGCCGCGATTGCGGCTGAAAGCATGAGATCGGTGATTTATTTTTCTCGATCTCATGCTTTCCAGCCTGGAGGAGAGATGTGGTGTCTTATTGACCCCGCATCTCTCCATGAAAAGGACCTGTCACACACCATTCCTATTACAAGGGATGTTTACATTCCTTGTAATAGTAATAAAAGTGATCAAAAAAATAAAATTAAAAAAAACTGCTAAAATAAAAAAAAATAAGTAAAAAAAAAAAAAAAAAATCTTTTATTTTTTTTAAAACGCCCCTTTCCCTGGTAGCTCGCGCTCAGAAGTGAACTCACATGTAAGTCCCGCCCACATATGTAAACACCGTTCAAACCACACATGTGAGGTATCGCCGCGTGCGTTAGAGCGCGTGCAACAATTCTAGCACTAGACCTCCTCTGTAACTCTAACCTGGTAACCTGTAAAAAAATTCAAAGCATCGCCTATGGAGATTTTTAAGAACCGAAGTTTGGCGCCATTCCATGAGTGTGCGCAATTTTAAAGCGTGACATGTTAGGTATCTATTTACTCGACGTAACATAATATTTCATATTTTACAAAAAAATTGGGCTAACTTTACTGTTTTGTTATTTTTCAATTCATGAAACCATTTTTTTTCCCAAAAAAAGGCAATTGAAAAATTATTGCGCAAATACCGTGCAAGATAACAAGTAGCAATGACCGTCATTTTATTCCCTAGGGTATCTGCTAAAAAAACATATATATAATGTTTGGGGGTTCTGAGTAATTTTCTAGCAAAAGAATGATGATTTGTACATGTAGGAGAGAAGTGCCAGAATAGGCCCGGTATTGAGGTTGTAAAAAAAGTCCGGTATTGAAGTGGTTAATGTCACATTAAATCAAGCCCATCAAAGTTCTACCTGATAAGTCCCTTGCAGGCCTACTTGTGTGTCGAGGAACTGTGTAAAAGTCCAGGAGTTATCCTTACACCTGCCACAGCAAGATGCAGCTTACCCAAGTATTTTACCAGATCCAGAGCCTAAATTTGCCAGACTGCTTTCCTGATGACTATCACTTGTTCTCTAACTGCACTTCCAGCTCAGGCCACACTCTACTGGCTCTGAGACACAATGGGAGATGAGAAACATCTCTAATTTACCTGGAGACCAGTCTTGGGCCTTCAACTTGTCTGCAGATAGCCCTGCTCTGACCTCAATGGATGAGTTTATAAAACTCTTAGCCTTCTCTTTGATGAGCCTAATTGCACTTGTATGGTGGTCTATGTGGGCTGTCACAGGATATAAAGTGAATAAAGCTTCCATGGAGGGGTGTGTATCCGTTCTGCAGTCAAATTTGAGAAAACCCCATTATAGGTTTGGTTTGTGTTTCCATTCACACAGCATACTTAATGTTAAAAAAAAAAAACATATTTCTTTACCTTTTTAGATGTTTCTTTTTTTTTTTTTATTCTTTATTTATCTGTTTTATCCAACATACAGGGGAAATAATCAAATAGCACATTTTACTGTTTCAGTTTAAACCAATAAATGCCCCACGGGCCCAAACCATATATCACATTCTTATGATCTTAAATAGAACATAAATCTAATTCTATTGGAATATTCCTGTTCCTTTGATTCTTCCCCTCCTAAGATCCCAGACCCCTCCTATTACCCTCCACCTTCTAAAAAACTTTGGTTACCTCACCTTAACCCCCACAAAAAAAAAAAAAGAGAAGAAGAAAATTTCCCTATATAAAAATTATCTCGGGTCGGACAGGGAGGTAGAAGAGCCCTAGCTCCCCCCTCCTCTTCTTGGGTTACAAAAAAGGGTCTTCCCTTCTTCCGAGTATTTAAATATGTTCCATTGTGCCCAGGTTTTAGAATAAGTCTCATGACGGTTTTGACATGAGAGTGTCAAGTCCTCCATCTTATTTACTTCTTCAATTCTATTAAACCATAAAAAGATTGTTGGGGGATTCGTATCTCTCCACTGCCGGGCAATACATGCTCTAGCTCCGTTAATAAGATGACGTACAATTGATTTACTGTATATTTCCCCTGGTATTTCAGAAACATGCAACAAGAATAAAGCCGGGTCTTCTGGTATATTATAATCAGTAAATTTTTGTGCTATCTGACGTACCTCCCTCCAGAAATGTACTAACTTCGAGCATGACCAAAACACGTGGAGAAATGTCCCTCTTTCTTCTTGGCATCTCCAACATTTATCTGGGATCTCAGGCAAATATTTATTAAGCAGTGATGGTGTTTGGTACCATCTCGTCATGATTTTAAAGTTCGTTTCTTGGGCCCTCGTACATATAGATGATTTTAGCGCCAACTTTATAATCTGCTTATGTTGTACCTGCGTAAATGTCCTGTCCAATATTGTTTCCCACTTCCTTATATATGGGGGAACATAGTCTTCTGGAGGGGCAATCAATAATCCATATATTTTCGAAAGTGTATGGTAACAAGGGCCTGTTTCTTCACACAACTTTTCTAAGGGAGTCAATGGTCTTAGGAAGCCCTCCAGGGGTGGTAGGGTATTAAAAAAATGTCTCAGTTGGGCTCCACTCCAGAAATCGAGGCCAAAGCGATCGTTAGATTAAGTTAATTCCATAAATGAGGGCCAATTACTTGTCATTCCTTGTGCGAAATGCGAAGCCTGAAATATCTGTAAGTCTAAAGCCCTGTACACACGATCGGATAACCTATGGATTTTTGTCCGATGGATTTGACCATCGGAAATCCGATGAAACTGTTTTTCATCAGTCTTGGCCACACACCATCAGTTTAAAAACCGACGGCAACAAAACGACGGCACGTACAAAACGTACGACGCGCTATAAAAGGGCCGAACAAATCTAATGGCGCCACCCCTTGGGCTGCTTTTGCTGATTTCATGTTACCGCGTGTTAGTAAAAGTTTGGTGAGAGCCGATTCGCGCTTTTCAGTCTCCGTGCTTTGCAGATTGTTTCCTGTTGTTCAGTTTGTGCTTGTGGGTTTGTATTTGTGATTCAGTGCGTGCAGTCAGGTCGTTACTGCCTTGCAGTGCCGACTTGGCCATTCGTTTACTGTTTTTCAGATCGTTCTTTTCAGGCCTTGCTGTTCCACGGTGCGTTCTGTTTGAGTGCGTTCTGACCAGCCGACCGGTTTAAAACCATGTTTGAAGTGCGTTCTCGTTCTCGAGCTCGTGCTGGCTTTGGGCTTGGTGTTGCAGTTAACACTGTAACCCGAGCTCAGTCTGTGAACATGGTGAGGAGGAGTTCATGGACTAAGAATTGGTTGCTCCAGCGGGACCAATTCTCTCATATGCCTCTGCTGCGGGAAATCCATGAGAATAACCCTGATGATTTCAGGAATTATCTCAGGATGACGGACCCCGTATTTCACCGTCTGTTGGATTTGCTGTCCCCCTATATCACGAGGCAGGACACTGTGATGCGCCAGGCCATCACTGCCGAGCAGAGGCTTATTGCCACGTTGAGATACCTGGCGACTGGGAGAAGCTTGCAGGACCTCAAGTTCTCAACAGGCATCTCCCCCCAGGCTCTCAGGATCATTATCCCTGAGACGTGTTCGGCCATCATTCAGGTCCTGCAGAAGGACTATATGAAGGTAATTATGCTCCTTTAACCTCACATTATCTTTTTTTATTCTCTTTTTTTTTTTCCTCCTAACACAAATATGCCTGTTTGTAATATCCTGGTAATGTCCCCATTTTCCACATGCCTTTTTTTACCTGTAAATCCCTTTTTGGGCCCTACATGCCTATTTCCCTTCACTAACCTCTCCAGCATGCTATCGTGGGCGCAAACCCAGCTAGCCTTCTATTTTCCTTTTCATTTTTGGGGGGTCATTGCCCTCGTAGTTTGACAACCTTCCCTCCCCCCCCTACAGATGTTAAAAAATTAGTAGTTCTCAATCAAGCTCAGCAAAGTGGTAGAGCCTTTTTTGGGATCCCCCACAATCACCTTAGCCCCCCCCCTTAGATTATTTTAGAATGTCCACTCAGCGGGGGTGAGGCATCTGCTAAGTGGGCCTTTGTTTATTGTTCGGAAAAACTCCCTTAAATAATAATGTTACTCAACAATGTTTTTTTGTGTGTAATCTGCTTGCACTGTAACCATAAACCGTACTAATGTCTTCTTTTTGTTTGACTCCACAGTTCCCTAGCACACCACAGGAATGGCTGACTGTGGCCTCCCAATTTGCCCAGCGGTGGGATTTCCCCAACTGTGGAGGGGCAATTGATGGGAAGCACGTCCACATAGTGCCGCCACCCCGTTCGGGGTCATACTATTTCAACTATAAAGGTTTTAATAGCATAGTGTTAATGGCGGTGGTGTCGGCATGGTACGAGTTCCTGTATGTGGACGTGGGGAAGAATGTCCGGATGTCCGATGGCGGATCATTCGCGGAGACGGAGTTCTGCAGGCTGGGGGTCTTGCACTGCCTCCAGATGCAGAGAACGTTGAAGGGCTCCCGTTCGTTTTCATTGCGGATGAGGCTTTTGGACTAGGACCACACTTGATGCGGCCGTTTCCCCAACGCACCCTCACCCCGGAGAGGAGGGTTTTTAATTACCGGCTGGCCAGAGCCCGGAGAGTTGTGGAGAATGCCTTTGGGATAATGGCCAGCCGGTTCCGCCTGTTCCAGACAACGATACATTTGGCGGATTATAAACTGAACCACATCGTCTACTGCTCCTGCATATTGCACAATTTTCTACGCAAATTTGCAACCAATTATGTATCATCGTTTGGGCCTGAG
Organism: Rana muscosa; assembly: GCA_029206835.1. Classification (NCBI taxonomy): domain Eukaryota; kingdom Metazoa; phylum Chordata; class Amphibia; order Anura; family Ranidae; genus Rana; species Rana muscosa. The sequence continues at coordinate 45,311,173 of CM055121.1, forward strand.
GCCGGTCCATCTGAACTGATTAATCTGACCGGCCTCAGCACTGCCCGTACTGGCTTGGCCCCCCAAAGTGCCTGTGAAGTACGCCAGAAATACGTAGAGTACTTCACGGGTAGGGGGGCCATCGCAATGCCAGACCACATCTGACCAAGTATTAAACCTTTTAAAAATAAAAAAAAACATGGAATTCCTACAAACTTGTGTTGTCATTCTTGTATTTTGGGTTTATGTGTCTCCCAGGTTCTAGTAGTGCCAAGTGTAATTGTCCTTAGTAAATAGCCTCAAAACTCAGAGCGAAAAACACGGTTTTTGCATCTTCATAACTGCTCTTGAGCATAAAAAGAACAAGGCACACCTTTTTTAGACTTCCCAAATGTTTTTATTGTTTGCACCGCATTATTTTTTTGGTTTTTAGAAATACTAGCCTTTTTTTTTATGTGCGGCTTTTTTTGCAGAAACATGCATGGGTCGTAAGCCATTTTTTTTTAGTCTGAAAAAGTAATAAAATAACACCAAAATACCAACTGGAGATGGGGTGATGGTACCCCTGATCCATCCCAAATGTTAACAAACACACTTTCTTTTGGGGCTCAAATGGGTATCTTCAACAAGATCCCATGGCTAGGGTAAACATGTGCTATCTGCCATCATGGGGGATCAATGGTCGTGCTTTGGGGATGTAAACTCTTCCTCTCACCTACTTGAGGAGGGAGGAAGAGGTTGCACCCCCAAAACAGGGACATAGATATCCTGTGACGGCAGATAGCACATGTTGAGTCTTCAGTGTGTGCATCTTCACATTTGGGATGTTGGAAATCCCTGAGATAATTTCAGACACATAACAAAAAACACAAAAAGGGGGGGGGGTTCACACTATTCTCCCCAAAATATCTATCATGTTTTTATATTTTTGCTCAATCACAATCATTCTCTTTCTCATAATGTCCATTTCGCTACTGCATTCCATGATTTCCTGAATGATTATTTTGGCGCTGGCACTCGAGAATGGCAGTAGTGGTGACAGACACTGACCTGTTGTGCTGATAAGCTCCACCTCTCCTTCCTCCACCTCCCCTTCCTCCACCTCCGCTTCCTCCACCTCCGCTTCCTGATCCTGAACCTGCTGATCTTGGTCTGCTTTGGGAGCTTCGGGGATTTTCTGTGGTGTTGGGTTCCTCGTCTCATGAGCATGGTGTCCTCCCACTCTCCTCTCCCCTATGGGAATTTACAACAAAATGTATACTTTAGCACACAGACTTTTTTAAGGCCTGAAAAGGGATCCTCAATGTTTTGAAGTGGGGTACAATTGATATTTGGCCCTGAGTTCCAACATGAACATATGTGATCTTGCAAACTCAACAAAGCAACATGTTATTTTTGAGGACATTCACAAATACACTTGGATAACCACCAAGGTATCCACTGGACCACCTGTGTGTGACACAGTTAAGAAATTTGGTCATGTGGCCCAGAGTATAGTATCTTGCTGAAGAACAAAAAAGAGTACACAACTGCTGGAGTGTCATCTCCTTTACCCAGAATACAGTTTCTTCTTTCAGTCACATTCTAAATTTCCTTACAACACATCATCTAGCCAACAATGTGTAGATAAACATTGTTGAAGTAAAATGAGGCATGCCCACATGTAGTTTACGTGGATATGTGCCAAACATGTTTGGGGGAAGAGCAGCAAGTTATTGGTCAAAACATTGGGCAAATAAGTGGACTCTCCACTTAACCTAAAAGATGAGATTTCAAAATGTGAACCCAGTCAAGCCAAGCACATGGTGCAAAACATGGAAGAATACATATTACAATGTGAAAGAACACAGTAAAATATACTTACTTTTTTCTATGCTTTTTATAAGCTTCCTATACTGCTCCGGCTCCCTGAGCTTCAGGTCTGACCACCTTTTACGGAGTTGTTCCTTGGATCTCCTGACCCCATATTTTTTATAAAGAGTCTTCGCCACTTTATCCATAATTTGTGACTTCTGGAGATTAGGGGTGTCGTATGGGCCATGCTTGCCGTCATAATCCTTCCTCCGCAGAATGTCCACCATCTCCGCCATCTCAGAAAAAGACATATTAGTCGCCTTGTATCTTTTTTTACAGGATCGGGACGTTTCCGCCTCCGGGCTTTCCTCGTCGGTAATTTCAAGTAAAGAAGCCACCTGTGTCTGCGACATGTCGCCGTCTCACACTGTGCGCCGATCGTTAAGGGGCGGGAAAATGCAGAAAAAGTCCGTCATGGGCGGGTGACGAGGGCGGAGTTACACGCATGCGCAGGGTATAAAAAAGGGTAAAGAAGTTATTAGGGATGCGCGGAGTAAGGACGACCGGAAGTGAACCCACGAAGTGAACTAAGGTAAGAAGGGAACTCGGGCCTGCAGTGGCATATTAATGGGTCATGATTGTAAAGGGCAATATTGTGATAAGTTGAGGAGAATCAATTCTGATCCTTTTTTTTTGTACTTGCTGATCCTAATAGATGCATAAACTAAGAGAGCCGGAGGTGATGCTTGTTTTTATTGAAAAGTATAAGGAACAGCGCAACCTTTGGGAGCTCAAACACCCTGCGTATCACAAAAGTGATGTACGACGGGCAACTATTACCAAATTAGCCGAGGATATGAAGCCATGGATCCCAGATGCAGACTACACTATGATCAATAATAAAATCAACAACCTGCGCAATTCTTATAAAAAAAAATTCAAGGAAGTGCGCCAGTCCAAGAGATCAAGAGCAGCAGCCAACAATGTAGTAAAGCCCAAGCTGTGGTACTACAGACATCTTCAATTCCTGGATGACCAGATCGAGGCCAGGGAATCTATTTCCAGCCTTCCCTCAACCCTTCCTTCCACCCTTCCCTCCAGCGTTCCTTCCACCCTTCCCTCCACCCCTGCAGAGGCGGAGGAGGAGCCTCCCGAGCTAGAAGAGCCAGATCTTCACATCTTCAGCCCGGTATAGTATTTTTGATGCTAATTATTGTCCACTAAGTAATATGGAGTTGAACTGTTTGGCTTAGCCATAAATGATCCCACCCCCCCTCCAAAATAAACCAGTAATGAGATCAAAATTGTGTGTGATTGATTCCTCAAATAATAGAAATCTACATTTTATTTTATAAACAGGATGAGGCAAGCCAGGAGGAAGAGGGTCAGGAGTATGACAGGCAGGAGGAGGCAGGGCCCAGTGGGACTCAGCAGGTCCCCAGGCCTAGTGGCAGCACCGTCTCCCAAGTGGCTCCCCTCCACGTCAGACCGCCAAAACAACGGCGGATGACACAAGTGGAGGAGGAGTCACTAAAGATGATTCAGGAGGCTGCTGCCATTATGAGGGCCCCCCTCAACCCTACGGAGGGGTTTAGCACCTATCTGGCGGATAAGCTGCTCAGAATGGAGGCGGGACAACGGGCCCTCTGTGAGCATCTCATCTATATGGCCGTACACATGGGGGCGAGGGGGCTGCTGACTGAGGCCACTCATATCTCACATCAGCCCAATCCCTCTCCTCCTTCTCCTCCTCCTCCTGCCACATCACCACCCACAGTGGCTCAGCCTGCAAGGGTGCATGGACGGGGCCGTGGAGAGAATGCTGCAGAGAGGCGTGGAAGGAAGGCTACAAGGAAGAGCAGGAGGTGATTCCCTGGCCTCGAGCTGCTCATCCAGAAATTGAAGGTTGATGGAGTACCACAGCTTGGGATGATGTATGTCTTTGGCTGCTGCTCCTGATTTCATGCTGTTGTTGATTTTATTATTGATCATAGTCAGGTCTGCATTTGGGATCTAATGACTTTATATTCTCTGCTAATTTGGGAATAGTTGCCCTTCGGTTTTTGATTTGTTTTTTCCAAAATAAAGGGAAATTTGATTTCAGCCAACCTACATGCCTGATGTGTTTTTTTGAGAAGTAGCAATAAGATTGCATAAATACAATGTGTAATTAAGAACAAGGGACACCAACCTCCATGATTTTTCTAAAATTAAATATTATGTTGTTCTGAGAAATTGACACACCAAAAAATGCACAACAAATTTTAAGAGTCAAAAAACATAAAGGTGTAATTTGGGAGGTTGGCCTTGCAGAATTTTAATAATTATTCCGAAGATCACTAGAAAAAAGAAAGACATAAATTTGTCAGAACTCAGGAGAAAGTTCTGCTGCCAAAATGACATTTTAAAGACCGTTCGAAAGCAAAAAAACATGCGCTGCATTAAACGAAGCAATAACTTGCAGAATGACGAATGTGCTCTCTCCATTAGGAACGCTAGTTTTACAAGAACGAGCGCTCCCGTCTCCTAATTCAGTCTGAGCATGCGTGGGGTTTTAAACCGATGGACTTGCCCATAGACGATCGGAAATTCCCATCGTTTTTTTATCCATCGGAAAATTTTAAAACAAGTTCTATTTTTTCCATCCGATGGAAAAAAGACCGATGGGTACCATACACGATCGGTTGGTCTGATGAAAACCATCCATCGGACGGTTTTCATCAGTTAAACCGATCGTGTGTACGGGGCTTAAAAGTCTTCTCCATGGTCCCTCCTGTAGTCCCATAGGGAAACGTAAATTCCCCACGATGGGGTACAGGGGGGAGTTGACTGATGATAGTCCGGTGGTGGTGCATATTTGAGAGCAAATCCGCAGGGTAGGGCCCAAGGTTGGGTGCTTTTTGAGATCAGAACTAAGGTCTCCAAAGCACCAAACCGCTCGACGCAGTGGGACTCTGCACTGTGATTGCTCAATCTTTGACCATATTTTAAGACTTGTATGCCTACACCAGTCTATTACTCTCACCATGTGGGCCGCTTGATAGTATTTCTGAATGTCAGGAACTGCTACCCCCCCCCAAATTGTTTAGGCATAGTCAGTATTCGACATTGTAATCTTGGCCTCTTATGCCCCCAGACAAAATCTACTATCAGAGCATTCGTCCGTTTAAAAAATTCTACAGGGGGGGCGTGGTCGGACCTGACTGGAAGATGGACGCTTGAGTTTTGAGCTCCTGCCACCTCAGAACGGAATCCCTCGAAACTCAGAGGTTACTGACCCCAATACACGTTACCGACTATGGGAACTGCCTCTAGACGGTCCTCAGCCTCCCGATCCCGCTCGCCCAGGGAACAAACCGGGGGTACAAGCCAAATTATACCAGAGATGTTTAGAACAAACAGAGGGAATATGGCTTCTTCCCGCCACGGGCATTCTCAAAGCCGCACGCAGGCAACCCCACACTATCAGCCAGAAATCCCTCTAACGGCAACTCTGAATGCTCCCTCTCTGACATCCGCTCCGGGACAAGAGAGTGTGAACCCACCTCTAATGCCACAGCTGAACATCCATGACCTGAGGACCATAGCAGCTGATATAAAGGACACCCTTTCGGCGGCCATTGCGGAGTTGCGCCTTGACATTCATGCCCTAACAGACCGGGTCTCACACGTAGAGAAGATATCTGAAGACCATGGCAAGGTCCTCCAACGTTCCACCAGGAAGATTGACGCTCACACCATCCAACTCAGGGATGTAAATCGCCATTTGGAAGACCTGGACAACAGGGGACGGCGTCACAACTTACGTGTGAGGGGCATACCGGAGTCCATTGAGGGGGATCGATTGCCTCAGGCGGTCATAGGCCTTTTTAACAATGTCCTAAACAGACCCCCTCACACTGACATCGCTATGGAGAGAATCCACCGCGCCCTGCGCCCCAGGGGAAGAGACTCGGACCCCCCGAGGGACATTGTATGCTGCTTGGTCGACTACAAGCTTAAGGAGGACATTCTTAAACAAGCTAGGGGACAGCAACTTGCCTACGAAGAGACCCCAGTCCAGATCTTCCAAGACCTATCGGGGATCACTCTGCAACATTGCCGGGACCTCAAGCCTCTGCTGGATACCCTCTGCTCTCAGGGAATTAGATACAAGTGGAAATTTCCTTTCTGCCTTTCGGCTTCCCATCAGGGCCGTACTGCCTTGTTGAAGGTCCCGCAGGATTTACCCCGCTTCTGCAATACTCTAGGTATCCCCCTGGTGTCGGTCCCGGATTGGTATGCTGCCTTTCGTCACTCAGTGGGCAGATGGGATAAATACCAAGAGGAATCAATGGAGACCCAGGCCACTAGATTCCGCAGGAGACGGTCTCCCTCAGGCTCCAGACACCGCACCGGAGCACACAAATCCCGCCGTGACATGAGCCCTTCAGCCTCCCCTGGATCGAGGAGAGCTCGGAGAGATGACTAACTCCTCTATCTGTTACTGCTCCCAATTATGCAAGTTGGTCACCCTGTTATGGTTCACAGTCAGTTTGATGTTACTGGACTTCTAGTTAGCACTTTATTTTTACTTTACTCTTGACTCAATTCGATCCTGTTTAGTTAAACTTGCTAAGTGTGCTGTCTGAATGGCCACAGATGGACTTGCCCTTCACATAGCTAACCTCATCGCCAGCATGTTTCTGCAGAAAGCTTGGGCCTCTATACACTGACTACAATGCCCAGACTGCTTTGCGGCGAGCTGCAGATGTTAGAGCGGCTGCTGTCGCTCAACCTCCTCACACTTCCAGCTGCGACACGTCACTTGTACCCCGTCATCCACAACACCGACGCTCCATCTCTGGCTACCTTATCACATCTCGGGCACAACATCGCCGCAAGGTAACTGAACTGAACACCGATCACATTTACCCAGGAGAGGGGCTGACTCCGGTCTCCTGCCATCCTTCTTCCACCCTGCTTAGACTGCCTGTAGATCCATCACTTCTGCCTCCCCTCGCTGCCATCAGGGTTAGGTAGGCTACCACCTTGCTTCCCACATACGGTAGCCCACGAATGCCTCCCCTACCGGCTGATGGAACCCGTCTGATCGCCTGACCCCTCTTCTATTGAGTTAACCTACCTTGCTCATGGAGACAAACCTAACCTTTAGCTCCTTGGCCGACCCAGCATTGGTATTCATGCCAGAGCCCCTGTTCACGTATGGGTGATACTCTCTTCATACGAGATGGACGCTGTGGGACCTTCTGCTGTCCCCTTCCTCGAACACTTTTTCTTTGTAAGATTCGACACCCCTATATGTCTCAGATGCTCCTGCACCTCCTCTCTGTCACTTCCCCGCAGACGTAGGTCTCTATAAGTAGGGGTGGACCAATCCCCCCAATGAACTCTTGTAGACCCACTTAAAGACCTGATTTGAACGGACCTATATTTAAGGACCGAATCAAGCCGTACAGGTGGGGGCCTTTGACAACTTGTGTATCTATTACAAAGCCGGAAGATAGCATGTCTGTCATATTTGAAGTTGAATGTTTTATAATTACTATATAAGTGGAGGTAGTTCAACACCAGCTGCTCTGATGGTTTAGTTCCGTTATAACTGGTTTGTATTCGCTGCTCTCTCTTTCACCCTTCTTAGGTGTACTCTCAGACTGTGTGCCTCCATCCGCAGAATAATACTCCATCACTCGCTATATTATCTTTGGGTTGATTGTTCCAGCATCTGAACATGGAACCACTTAATCGGGTACTGTACACACCCCTATATTGCCTTCCATATGTGTTTTTATTATTTTTTATATGTAGGGGTCAGACCTCCGCAAGATAACTTTGACAGCGCGGACTGTTCTGGGGTGGCAAGACACCACCGTTTTATTTTATTTTATTTCATTCCTTTTCCTGGTCGGGATCCTGATCAACCCCCACACAGCTGCTGACAGCGGTGTGCGCGCTCCAACCGGGCGGGGACACCCTGTGTGCACTGTACCTCCCCGATCTGACTCTCTCCTCAGAGGAGGTAGGACTACATCCTCCCGCCTCATCGGTTTTATAAATAGTTCACCCCTGACCCCCGTTTTACCCTTAGGTGTCCTTAGTAACCCCCCACCCCCCTCCACCTTTCCATCTCCCCACACCCTCCCCTTCAAAATGACGGATGTTAATACCTCGGCCAATCCGAAACCTCAACACATGCAACTCCCAACACGACTCAAACTTTACTCGCTGAACATTCGCGGTCTTATCACCCCGGAAAAGAGATCGCAATTGTTGTACACCCTCCAAAAGGCCAAGCCGCATATCGCGCTTATCCAGGAAACCCACTTTAGGGCAGACAACATCCCCAAACTTTACAATCATTACTTCCCGACGGTGTATCACGCCACAAACAAGGAGGCAAAATCAAAAGGGGTTTCCATCCTAATTTCGAAACACTGCCCTGTTCAGATCACAGAAGTCCAACGGGATGTGCAGGGCAGATATCTCTTCGTTAAGGGCACCCTGAATGATATACCTATCACCATAGCTAATATCTCTGCCCCGAACTCGCAACAAGTTCCTTTCATTCGCACTACCTTTAACCAATTAGTTGCTTTTCAATCGGGCACACTGATTGTAGGAGGAGATTTCAACGTACCTTTAACACCTTCTCTGGATACGTCCAACGGGTCCACGTGTCTAACATATCATGCCCTCCGCGCAATAAAATCCCAACTGAGCTCCCTGACCCTTCATGACACATGGCGCACGTTGAACCCGAATGTTAAAGATTTCACCTTTTATTCCTCGCTACATAAAAAATACTCCAGAATTGATCACTTTTTCCTAACACAGAACGACCTCACATTGCTGACTGAGGCTACCATTGAACCCATGTTACTTTCGGACCACCATCCAATAACTATGACTTTGGTGTTCCCTATATACAGACCAAGATCCATGATTTGGTGACTAGACGACTCCATACTGTTAGACCCAGTAAACTCCCAACTGCTGTCTGTCCGACTTTCTCAATATTTCGCAGAAAATGACACGGCTGATACTACCCCGGCTACTGTATGGGCGGCTCATAAATGCGTCATTAGGGGAGAATTTATCTCTCTCACAGCCAAACGAAACAAACTCAGGAAGGCCCGTATCGCAGAACTCTCCAACCGTGTCAAAACACTCGAACGCGCTCACAAACGTACCTTAGCCAATCAAAGTTACGCCGACCTCCTGAAAGCTCGGGAAGATTTACTGGGAGAACTCCAAATAACGTTAAAACGTAATTACACCCTTACCCACAAGTTATTTTACGAATTCGGCAATAAGGCGGGGAAACTGTTAGCAAAAGCCCTACAAAAAAAGAAAACAGCCCACACCATACACACTATCACTTCCCCTACGGGTGCCACAGTGACCAAAACGGAGGACATTGCTCAACACTTCGTTCACTATTTTTCTAATCTATATAATCTACCCATGTCACACGCCAAGACGCCTTCCCCTGACCGTTGAAAACTAATTGACGAATTCTTATCCAAATATGGACCTGCCCCAATTCCCCCGGAAGATATGTTACACCTAGACTCACCTGTCACGACTGAAGAGGCCCTTCTGGCCCTAAAACAATTAAAGGCAGGTAAGAGCCCAGGCCCAGACGGTCTAACGACCGGCTATTACAAAGCCTTCTCGGACTTACTGATCCCTAAATTCGTGACGGCATTCAACACTCTCCCTTCTTCACCACCACATAATACGGATATGCTAGAAGCCCACATTACACTGATCCCTAAGCCGGGCAAAGATACCACTCTGGTCTCAAACTATCGCCTCATCTCTCTACTTAACGTAGATGTGAAACTCTATGCAAAATTATTGGCAAACCGTTGACTCCCGCTACTCCCCAAACTTATATCGGTGGACCAGGTAGGATTTGTCCCGGGCAGGGAGGCAAGGGATAACACCACTAAAGCCATTAATATACACCACTGGCTCACCTCGACAGCTACTAAAGGCTTCTTTTTATCCCTTGACGCGGAGAAGGCGTTTGACAGGGTGGCGTGGGACTTTATGTCCGCCGCATTGCGTTCTATGGGGCTCCCGAATCGTCTCCTCCAAATGATCTTGGCCCTTTACTCAAACCCCATGGCTAGGATCCAGGTTAATGGCCGCCTGTCAGACGCCTTCTCCATCGCCAATGGCACCCGACAAGGATGCCCCCTCTCTCCCCTCATTTTTGTTCTCACCTTAGAACCTTTCCTTCGTAGACTACGAGACAACCCAGACGTTAAAGGAATTACCATTAAACACAAACAATACAAAATTGCTGCCTACGCAGATGATATCCTGCTATTTCTTTCAGACCCCATTACTACCATACCCAATCTCCTTAAAGATTTCACACTGTTTAAAAAACTCTCTAACTTACAGATTAATTTCGATAAATCCACCGCACTTAATGTATCCTTACCGAAGACGACAGTCTCCTTATGCCAAACAAACTTCCCTTTCAAATGGGATCCCCATGACGTAACCTACCTGGGTATTAAACTCCCGACCAACCTCTCTGACCTGTTTGCCAAAAACTTCCTGCCCGCCCTCCAGAAAATAAAAGGAGACTTGCTTAATTGGACCAAAGGCCCCTTTTCCTGGTTTGGAAGGGCGGCAATTATTAAGATGAATGTTCTCCCCAGGCTGCTATATCTAATGCAAGCCATCCCGATCAAACTCCCCCCTTCTTTTTTTGCCTCTTTTAAAGCGATGTGCAGAACCCTTCTATGGTCAACGCGCCCCCCAAGGCTGAGCTGGGATAAACTAACACTCCCTAAACGGAAGGGGGGAATCGGCTTACCGAATCTTACCATGTACTACAGGGCCAGCCAACTTACACGAGTTGTGGATTGGCACATACACAAACACAACAAGGACTGGGTCCAGGTAGAAAATGCCTTCTCACAAACACCAATTTCTCACCTCCCATGGATTGCTCATAGGTCTATCCCTAAACTCTGTTCCAACCACCCGCTAATAGGACCCACGCTGTCGAATTTCAGAACGGCGTGTCAAATCTTTAAAACAACCCCCTTCCCTGGACCGATGACGCCTATCTCACAAAACCCTGATTTTTTGCCAGACATTGTTACCAGGGATATGACCATGAACCCCCCCGACCCACCGGTTAGGGCACATAAATTCTTTCACAATAAAACGCTTCTCTCCCACCCGGAAATGTCTAAGTTCTAAGTTCCCTTACTTGAACATACTGTGAGGGGGTTAGCTCGGCAGCGGGTGTGTGTGACCCCCGGGATGGGCTCCCCACACAAAACAGGCCCAGCAAACGGAGGTTGTGGTTTTCAAAATCAAAAAAAGGTGCGGTTTATTTTCTATTTACAGTGACAAAACACAGCAAAGCCAAAAGAAACATAAACAAATTAAATCCTGGTCAACTTGACCTCTGACTAAACATACAGGTTTCCTAACTAACAACTGGGATCAGCCTAGTGCTGTCCTAGTCCCTAAGTCCCTGGTTTTGAATGTCCAAGCAAATAGCCACACAGGCTTTTTCTCACCGCACAGGGGTTCACTCTCCCTAGACAGTCCACACAGGTCTGGTTCCAGGCATGAGCAAACACCTAATGAATCTGGGAGTTTTTATAGAGGCCTAAATGAGCTGACAAGCTTCAGCTGGCCTCATCAACTCCCTGTCTGTACGACGCCCCACACTCTCCCTAGAGGTATGAGTCATCCATGAGCCTACTAGCCTCAGCTGGGCTTATACAACTCTCCACCCTAGTTGTATAAGTCAGCATAAAGCCTGAATCTGGGAGAAATATATCTACCCCCCTGGATGCAACCAGGTGACTTTACCTTCCTGCTGTCACATACCCCCCCCTCTTGTTTTAACCTCGGGGTTGGAACACCAGCAATCAGGCATTCATGTACTCGAGACAAAGCATCCACATTCCCCATTTGAACGCCAGGGCGATGCTTTACTGTGAAGTTGAATTCCTGGAGGGCCAGGAACCACCTATTCACTCTTCTATTTGTTTCCTTGTTTTGAGCCATCCACTTTAACGGAGCGTGATCCGTAACCATGTCAAAGTGCCTACCTAGCAGGTAGTACCGAAGGGAATCTAGAGCCCACTTCACCGCTAAACACTCCTTTTCAACGGTGGCGTAATTTACCTCATGGGACTTCAACTTCCTGCTGAGGTAAATGACTGGGTGCTCTTCCCCGTTCCAGACCTGGGACAATACTGCTCCTAACCCCACATCTGACGCATCACTTTGTACGACAAAGTCTTTAGAGAAGTCGGGTGAGTACAACACTGGCTGGCTACATAAGGCTTGTTTCAAGAATTGGAATGCTGCCTCAGCCTCGGGGGTCCATTTAATCATGACCGACCCTTTCCCCTTCGTTAGGTTGGTTAGGGGCACAGCCTTAGAGGCAAAGTGGGGAATGAATCGCCGATAATACCCAGCGATTCCCAGAAAGGCTCGTACCTGTTTCTTGCTGTTGGGACGTGGCCAACTCTGGATGGCCTCGACTTTGTTGAGTTGGGGTTTTATTACTCCCCTCCCAATGGTGTACCCAAGATATTTGGCCTCCTCCTGCCCAATGGTACACTTCTTGGGGTTAGCCGTAAACCCCGCTTCCCGAACAGAGTCCAGGACTGCTTGCACTTTTGGCAGATGTGAGGCCCAATCTGTGCTATGGACAATTACGTCATCCAGGTAAGCCGCAGCATACTTCCGATGGGGCCTCAGCATCTGGTCCATTTTCCGCTGGAACGTGGCCGGCGCATTCTGTAACCCGAACGGCATTCTTTTATATTGGAACGCCCCGTCTGGGGTTACAAATGCGGTTTTCTCTTTGGCCAATTTGGCCAGGGGGATTTGCCAATACCCTTTTGTGAGGTCAAGAGTCGTCATGTATCGGGCTGTTCCCAGCCGGTCGATCAACTCATCTATACGTGGCATGGGGTAGGTGTCAAATTTTGTAACTTTGTTCAACTGACGAAAATCGTTACAAAATCGCCAGCTCCCATCCGGTTTAGGCACCAACACAATGGGACTAGACCAATCACTTTGGGACTCCTCTATCACCCCTAAGTTCAGCATTTTCTGTACTTCCTCCCGTATTGCCTCCCGTCGGGCCTCTGGGATCCGATAGGGTTTTAACTTCACCCTTTCACCGGGCGGGGTAATGATGTCATGCTCTACCCCAGATGTTTGTCCCGGCAGCTCAGAGAATACCTCCTTGTTGCGAAGCACAAACTCCTTAACCTCCTGTTGTTGGGGTTGTGACAAGGTGGCTGCTATTCCAACCTCAGGAATCACGCAACCAGTTTGAGCTGGTGACCAAGTGTCTGCGACTAGGGACTCTCTATCCCTCCAGGCTTTCAACAGATTAACGTGATAGATCTGTTCGGGCTTTCGCCTTCCTGGTTGTCTGACCTTGTAATTCACTTCGCTCACTTTTTCCATTATCTCGTAGGGGCCTTGCCATTTGGCAAGGAATTTACTTTCAACCGTAGGGACAAGTACCAGTATCCTATCCCCCGGGGAAAAGGTACGGGTCTTGGCTCCACGGTTGTACACTCTCTGCTGTGCTAACTGCGCTTGGGCCAAATGTTCCTTCACGATGGGCATTACCTGTGCAATTCGGTCTTGTATCAGGGCGACATGCTCAATCACACTCCTGTGGGGAGAACTCTCACTTTCCCAAGTTTCCTTGGCAATATCCAACAGCCCTCTTGGGTGTCTCCCATACAGTAACTCAAAGGGGGAGAATCCCGTAGAGGATTGGGGCACCTCCCTAATAGCAAACATCAGATAAGGAAGTAGACAGTCCCAATCCTTTCCATCTCTATCCACCACTTTCTTCAACATTTGCTTTAGGGTTTTGTTGAATCTTTCAACCAGCCCATCGGTTTGGGGGTGATACACAGATGTACGTAATTGCGTCACTTTGAACAATTTACACAGCTCCTTCATAACCCGGGACATAAAGGGTGTACCTTGGTCCGTAAGCAGTTCTCTACAAATACCCACCCGGCTAAACACAAGAGATAGCTCTTTGGCTATGGTTTTGGCCGAGGTATTTCGGAGAGGGATCGCTTCTGGATAACGGGTGGCATAGTCCATTATAACTAATATGTACTGGTGCCCCCTAGCGGACTTGATTATAGGACCTACCAAATCCATGGCGATCCTCTCAAACGGGACCTCAATGATGGGTAGAGGGACCAGCGGGCTACGGAAATGTGGCATCGGGGCCGACCTCTGACACACAGGGCAGGAGGAACAATAATTTTCTATGTCCTTTATCACCCCCGGCCAATAGAATCTCTGTAATACCCTCTCTCGGGTTTTCTCTGTCCCCAGATGACCTCCAAGAATGTGCCCATGGGCCAACTCCAACACCAACTTCCTGTAAGGTTTGGGCACCACAAGCTGCTCAACGGTTTCTTCTGCCCTTTTTGCCACCCGATACAGTAGGTCCTTCTCTACGCTGAAGTATGGGTAAGTGCAGGTATTATCTGGGTTCACTAACTCGCCATCTATTTTCACTACGTTTTCCCGTGCATTTATTAGGGCGGGGTCTTTCAACTGTTCTGTGGCAAAGTTTTCCCTGTGAACCTCAAGATCAGAAAACTCCACAGACGGTAGGTTTTCGTCTGAGGAGGTGGGCTCCTCTCCAGTTTCTTGAGTCTCCCCTGCCAATACTGATAAGGGAAATTCCGGAGAGTCCTCACCACTCTCAGGGGAGTTCTGGCTATCCCATTCCTGGTACATAGGGGCACCAGTGGGGGGCTCAGGATCATCCCACAGTTCCCAGAACTTCGGAAAATCCCTTCCCACAATGGCGTCATGCGGTAACTGAGATACTAAGCCCACTGGATGAGAGAGGGTACCTTTGGGGATCTCGAAACACACTGTAGTCACTGGATACTCTCGGGTGTCCCCATGCACACAAATAACAGCTACCTTGCTATTCCCAGAGACCTCTGTTTTAACTAACTCAGCCTTTATCAGGGTCACAAGGCTACCTGAATCCAGCAATACCACAACATTTCTACCATTAACACACATTTTGCATAAATGTTTCTCAGTTCCTCGAATGGCAGTGCATGCGACTGTCGCACACAGCGACTGACGTCTGCCCATCAGAAAGTCACACTGCATGGGTTCCTCCACAACCGGGCAATTGGCTGCAATATGTCCCGCTTGCCGGCAGCGGTAGCAAACGATCCTTCTTGCCGCCTCTTGAGCCGCTGATTTCCCAGGCTGTTCTCGCCAAACTTGGGGTAGAGCTCCCACCCTCTCACTCTCTCCACCCTCACCCCTTGGAATCCTCTTATCCGCCCCTGGGGATGGTCTGGTCTTAGGGTGGAAAGTCCGAGTGTCTCTGGAAGAGGCCGTCAGGTTCTCTGTAGCCAAGTATTTCTCCACACGATCCACAAGACCATCGGCCGTCTCTGGGTCTCCATGGCTTACCCACTTTTGGATGGCAGTAGGAAGAGCTCTCAAAAACCGATCCATTACAACACGTTCCACAATCTTTGGTGCGGACAAAGTCTCTGGCTGTAGCCACTTTCTGCTTAGGTGAATGAGATCATACATTTGAGACCTGGGGGGTTTTCCAAGCTGGAAAGTCCAGTTATGCACACGCTGAGCCCGGACAGCCTGGGTGACACCCAGCCTTGCCAATATTTCAGCTTTTAGCATCACATAGTCTTTTGCTTGGTCAGGCTCTAGGTCATAGTAAGCCTTCTGCGATTCACCAGTTAACAGAGGAGCCACCAGTCCAGCCCACTGCTCCTCAGGCCACTTTTCTCTTTCAGCAGTCCTTTCAAATGTGGTCAAAAATACCTCTGGATCATCCTCTCCAGTCATTTTTGTCAATAAACGACTCACCCCAAAGGACGCGGTATTAGTGGGACGGCTTTCCTCACTGGTCTGCGGACGTTGCTGCATTACTGCTTCCATTTGTTGTAGTCTCTGCTCTTGCTTCTGTAACAGGTCTATGAAGCGGGCCTCAGATTGCTGCTGGGCTTGTTGCTGAACTGCAAGGCTCTGTTGATGAGCTTGCTGCTGGGCTGCGAAGTTCTGTTGTTGAGCTGCAAGGCTCTTTTGCAAACCTGCATTTGTCTGCTGTTGATTGGCATTTGCTAGAGCCAGCTGCTTCAGTATCTCCTCCATGCTGGCTTAAAAAAAAACTGCCACTGGTTCTCCACCAACTGTGAGGGGGTTAGCTCGGCAGCGGGTGTGTGTGACCCCCGGGATGGGCTCCCCACACAAAACAGGCCCAGCAAACGGAGGTTGTGGTTTTCAAAATCAAAAAAAGGTGCGGTTTATTTTCTATTTACAGTGACAAAACACAGCAAAGCCAAAAGAAACATAAACAAATTAAATCCTGGTCAACTTGACCTCTGACTAAACATACAGGTTTCCTAACTAACAACTGGGATCAGCCTAGTGCTGTCCTAGTCCCTAAGTCCCTGGTTTTGAATGTCCAAGCAAATAGCCACACAGACTTTTTCTCACCGCACAGGGGTTCACTCTCCCTAGACAGTCCACACAGGTCTGGTTCCAGGCATGAGCAAACACCTAATGAATCTGGGAGTTTTTATAGAGGCCTAAATGAGCTGACAAGCTTCAGCTGGCCTCATCAACTCCCTGTCTGTACGACGCCCCACACTCTCCCTAGAGGTATGAGTCATCCATGAGCCTACTAGCCTCAGCTGGGCTTATACAACTCTCCACCCTAGTTGTATAAGTCAGCATAAAGCCTGAATCTGGGAGAAATATATCTACCCCCCTGGATGCAACCAGGTGACTTTACCTTCCTGCTGTCACAATACCCTTCTTCAAATTCCTACAACTACGCCACTTTTTCCACAGTGCCCCAATACTCTCACATTGGTATAGGGACTTCACCCCCTTTGAGCAATTGTGCAACGCAACTGCACCCCTGAACCATCTAATCTCTTCATTGTATTCTCTCCTACTATCTAGCACTGTCCCCAACACTAGAATTAATAGATTATGGGAAAAAGACTTATCAGTGACTCTATCCGAGGATGATTGGGACCGCGTGTGGGAATACACACACAAAGGATCCATCAATGTAACCGCACAAGAGAACAGATTCAAAATATACTCTAGATGGTATCGAACACCAGACAAAATACATACATTTTTCCCAAACATCCCCCCAACCTGCTGGAGATGTAACTCGGCTACGGGCTCTCTAATCCATATATGGTGGGATTGCCCACTGATACAAACATTTTGGAAAGAGGTACATGACCACATCGTTCGTATTACCACTTACACCCCTGATTTTACCCCGGCGCAATATTTACTACACCATACTTCCTTACCGAGGTCGACTTATCGTAAATCCCTTACACTTCACCTCATTAATGCCGCATCCCAATGCATTCCCTTACATTGGAAATGCACTACTCCCCCTACTATAGCAGAATGGCACGCCCGGGTGGACAAAATAGCGGAAATGGAAAGGCTCATCCACCAAGCTAGAGATACCCACACCAAATTCAGACTCACTTGGGCCTGTTGGACGCATTATAGAGACCCCTCGAGGGCCAACAACACGCCTGCCACACCTCTGTCCCTAGTGATCTCAGACTCAGTCGTAGTTCACAAAACCACCAGAGACACCCGTCATTCCCACACCTAATCCCCCCCTCTCTCTCTCTTTCTCCTCCCAATATACATTATCTCCCATGTTACATTCTACCGCATAGCCATGTTTCCTTCATGGGAGACTACTCGGATTACATCTCTTATTGTTAATTATATATAGTGTTAGACGTTAGACAACCTACAAGGAGCCTCCGAAAGCCACGGACCCCGTTGGGATACCAAAAAGTCCAAGAGCCATTAGGTATCTATTCATCGCTGAACCACACCTGACCTAGCGTTGACTTAAATTTCTTAGGGCCCCCTCCCGCTCACAGTTTGATCCCTTTTGGGGTGAATGGGTTATGGGTAGGCCTGTACTGGTTCATTGTCTCATCTCTTGCACGGTTCTCATTACATATGGTACGCCTCTTTATCCTTTTCAAGTTTTAGTGAATCCACCTAAATCGGCCACCAGTTATACTTAGTTACATGTGGTTTTGCAGTTACTTTGTGTATTCTGAGTACGCTTGTTTGGCTACTGTACCACGGTGCCGGCCAGCATTGACTGTTCTGACAATCTGTATTTCTTATGCACTTGTTGTAATATACTCATGTGGATGTTATCCATAATGTATTGCCTTCCATGGACTCTGTACATGTGAAAAATTAATAAAAATTGTTTAAAAAAAAAATTCTACAGGTACATGGATTGGCAGTGTTTGAAATAAGTATATTAATTTAGGCATGATTGACATTTTAATTATGTTACATCTGCCAAACCACGAGAAGGTACCCTTATCCCATTTAGCCAATAGGGTTTTGACTTTACTTAATAGGGGTAAAAAATTCAATTCAAAAATTTTATCTAATTTGGGTGGCATATAGGTGCCCAGGTATTTAATGGCCGTCGAGGACCATCTAAATTTAAAATTTGTTTTCAAGGTACTAGTTTGTAATACTGACATAGATACCCCCATTGCTTCTGATTTTATCATATTAATTTTAAAATTAGATATGGTACCATATCGATCCAATTCTCCCATCAAATTCGGCATTGATATTGTTGGTTTCGTCAAAGAAAACAAAAGGTCATCCACATAAGCGGAGACCTTATAGTCCGTATCTCCAGTTCTTACCCCCGATATATCGGGGTTTTGCCTTACTCTACAAAGTAGGGGTTCAAGCGATAGCGCGAAAAGGAGGGGTGATAAGGGGCATCCCTGTCGGGTGCCATTAGAAATAGAAAAGGGATCAGATATGATTCCATTTACTTTAATTTGTGCCTCTAATCTTGTATATAAACTCGATATCCATCCAACCATCCTCTCCCCCATCCCAACATATCGTAGCACTGAGAACACAAAAGGCCAACTAACCCGGTCAAATGCCTTTTCGGCATCTGTTCCTAAGAACACAGTGGGCATGTTTGAGAGGTTGGCTACATGGCTAAGGTTCAGGGTTTTAATAGTATTATCTCGAGCCTCTCGACTTGGTATAAAACCTACCTGGTCTGGATGTATTAAATCTGTTAGGTATGGTTGGATACGCATGGCCAGTATTTTAGTGAAAATTTTTAGGTCTACATTAAGTAGAGAGATAGGGCGGTAACTGCCACATGCTGATGGATCCTTGTCCTCCTTCGGTATAAGAGTGATATGTGATTTCAACGTTTCTGGTGTAAACCTTGTCCTATTGCATTAAATATTTGTACCACCTGCTTACCTAGAAGGGGGAAAAATTTCTGATAGTATTTATATGTAAATCCATCTGGACCCGGGGCTTTACCTGGTTTAGCTGACTTAATGGCCTCCTGCAGTTCCTCTAATGTGATAGGCGCTTCCATGTCCTTTCTAGTCTGTTCTAATAATTGGGGGATACCTGACGATGCTATATATTCCTCTATCTTGTTTTTATTATTTTGGGGTTGCATTGTAGTAGGCAGATTATATAGAGTCTGATAAAACTTACGAAAGGTCATAGCTATCTGAGTAGGGAGATATATCTTGTTCCCCTTCGAATCCACCAAGTAAGGGATATATGATTGGGTTTTTTGTTCTTGTATAGCTCTAGCCAATGTTCGACCACATTTGTCTCCTGATTCATAATAATATCTCCGGCATCTCTGTACTGCTGCCTTAGCTCTATAATGCAATAGATCAGTCACTTGTCTACGTAGGGCTAAAAGTTCCCTCTCTCCTGTTCCTCTCGGTTCTTGTTTGTGTTTGGTCTCCAATACTTGTATGTCTGTAAGTAATTTATTCAGTTGCTTTTCGCTATCCTTCTTTATCCTAGAGCCATGCTTAATAAGAATCCCTCTTATTACAGTTTTATGCGCCTCCCATGTTATCCCTGCATCTATCTCTGGTGTAGAATTATATTGAAAATAGTATTCAATTTCTCTCATTACCTCTTGAACCGTTACCTCATCCTCAAGCAGGTTCTCATTCAGTCGCCACAGTCTCATCTTTCCCTCCGACTGTTTATTCATACTCAGTGTCATGGTAATCGGGGCATGTTCAGACCATGTGATACTCCCTATCTCTATTTCTTTGATCTCCATTAACATATTGTGTGGGACAATAAATAAATCAATCCGAGAGTAACCCTTATGTGGAGTTGAATAAAAAGTATAATCCTTTTCATCTGGGTGGTACGCTCTCCAGGCATCGGTAAGTTGAAAATTATGGAAGGTCTGTAAGACCCTCTTACGAAGGCCTTTAGCTACCGACGATCTTCCTGCTGAGGTATCCATTTTAGGATCTAGGGGAGATTAAAGTCTCCTCCCAGGAGTAGTTTCCCTTCTGTGAATTTCATAAGTTTATTAAGGGTAGCGCAAATGAATTGGTCTTGATTAGTATTAGGTGCATATATCGTAGCCAAAGTCACTTTGTTACCCTCAATCATGCCTTTAAGAAACAAGAATCTGCCCTCTGTGTCTATTCTTTGATCTATTAATTTCCAATGTACTTGTCTTGCTATTAATATAGATACCCCTCGAGATTTACTTGCCCTATTAAAGGCGTGGTATACCAATGGAAAAAGATTATTTTTCAAAATTGGTGCTCTGCCCTCTCTAAAGTGTGTTTCTTGAATATATGCCACATCCGAATTTAATCGTTTCAAGTCTTGAAGGAGCATCCTCCTTTTTTCTGGGGTATTAAGCCCCTTAGAGTTTAGAGAGATAACTCTCAGCTCCTCCATCTCCCCTACCGAGCCGAGAGAGAGAGAAAAAAAAAAAGAAAGAAAAAGCAAAAGGGTTTTAACAACCCTAATGTGTTACGGTGGGTAAGAGCACCCCCGTATCCCCCTTTAAGGAATGGGGGGATTCAAATTGAAAGTTTCTTTTTTGTACTCACTTTGGGTTTGCCGCTTGAGTGAGTACTTACCTAGGTGGGGGTTCAGTCAAAAATATGCGGGTGAGGTCCCTTCCCCTTCCCTCCCCGCCGATCACATCAACATTATTCTTATTGTCTGCCCTATTACAAACAGCTTATATTCCGGTATATATATACATCAGTACTATTAGACTTTTTTCAGTTTCCCCTCTGCATCCAATATTAACCATATATTAACCATATTGTAACCATATTATGTCCCCTAAGGTAAGGGGAAATATATATTTTGAGGCATAAACATAAACATAAGTTTCACTCCCTCCCTTCCCCCTTCCTCCCTCCCTCCTCTCCCCTCCCCTCCTCTCCATCCTCACCCTCTCCCTTTCTTCAACATAAAATATATTGTACCAAAAAAAAGAAGTAAGATCCATTCCATTCCATTCAATTCCCACGACCATTGCCATAGCACACACCCTAACCCTAAGGTAGCTTATCTAGTTGATAATTTAAACCCCGGATTAGGGAATTCTTAGAGGGGAACAGGGAGGGAGCGGGGGCTACACTTCTGTATGTCTCTCTAATTAGGGTACTGGAAGTTCCGGGGGACCCTTTGTGTGATTCCTCCTCCCTACAAGCAAAAAAAACCAATAAAGCAAGGAAAACAAAAACAACCCCAACCCCCCCTTTACCCATCTCTCCACCTTCTCCCCTCTCCCCTCTTCCCCTCCCACCCCGCTCCCCTTTAATAGTGATTTCCAAGTGACCCCTCTTACTTTCTCTTGCTATCCTCCCCTCATCCTACCCCAAAAAGGAAAAAAAAAAAAAAACACAAACCCAACTGTGATTACGAGTACCGTACCCATTTACCGTACATTTAATTAGGTGTCTCTGTAGTGCTTACCTCTCTCTTGTACCTTCTATTAGAGATGATATTCTCCCTTTTATATAAACTATCGCAAAGATGTGTTTTTACAACCCCCCCCCCTCCCTACCCAATACCCCGTACCCCCCCAAAATCTCATATACCATCCCACCCCCCCTTCCCCCCCCCCCTTTCCTCCCTTTTTCGCCCCTTTTCACCCTAAAGATCCCCCCTCCCTCCCCCCAAAGCATAGCCAAATATAACCACCATAGCCCCAACGCTCCACCCCCAGATTATATTAAGCATTACCCATCTCATTATCAACCTCCCTCCCCCTTATTTCAGTCTATTATATTTGTCTATTCCAGGGTATCATCCGCATAAAAAGAAAAAATGTTTATGTATGCCTTTAAAACATAACACACATGGCACACAACCACCAAGGAGAGAGAGTCTTCCCCAAACAAGGGGGAAAAAAAAAAGAAAAAATGACATGAGGGATCTTCTCTTCCTCTTATCTCTTCTTTATATATCCTTTATATACCCTTATGCAGAGTTCTCCGATTCTTCCTCAACGAGAAAGAAAAGAGGGAGAGGAAGGAAAAAAAAAAAGGAAAAAGAGGTGAGAGTACCTGGAATTAATCCATGTCCCTTTTCAGGTTCCTTCTTCTTTCCATGGGTGCCACAGGAGTGCCTCAAGGGCACCTCAGGGATGCAGAGGAGGAACAGCAGAACACAAAAAAAAAAAAGAAAAAGGAAAAGTACTGTGAGAAGTGCTGTGAGTAATACGGTAAGCTGTGTAGTTCTATCCCTGCTTAGCCTCCTGATCTATATTTTCCTGTGTCCTTCGCCTCCATCTATTAGTCCGGGGCTGCTCCCCTGTCTGTTGGGACTGGTTCCCCCGTTGTCCGGGAGATTGTAATGGTCTCAGCCAGTTTGGTAGTGGGAAGGTTGGGATCCCCAGAAATGCAAAGAGGTCGGCGGAGTCCGTCATCCTATTCAAAGTAAAAGAAGTCTCCTCTTTCCGTATGGTCAATGCGAACGGGAATCTCCACCTATATGTTAAACCCATCTCCCTCAGCTGGTCTAGTAGAGGTCTTAGTATAGCTCGACGCTGTAAAGTCGCATAAGAAAGATCTGGTAATATCTTCACATTGGCTCCGTTAACATCTAAGACCCCCACACTCCATGCCTTCCGTACAATGTCCTCTTTATATGCATATCTATGTATTCGACAGATAATGTCACGGGGCCTGTCCTCTTCCCTCCGTTTGGGACCCAGAGCTCTGTGCAACCGGTCTATTTCAAATGTTTCTGGCGGGTTAGGTTCCAATATCTTTTTAAATATAGCGACCACCGTTTCTCTGAGGTTTTCCTGGCCCACAGATTCGGGGATACCTCGTAACCGCACATTCCCTCGTCTGCCTCGGTCCTCCATTTCCTCTATGTGTAATTGCAAATTCAATGCATGTTCCTTATGACTAGCCAGCTCCTGTTCCAACTTTACCAGCCTCCCCTCTACACAGTCAGCTGAAGCTTCCCTCTCTGTAACCCGCACACTCAGCTGTTGCACGTCAGACCGCACCTCCTGTATTTCCCGCTGATGGATCTCAGACACCCGGGAGATCATTACCTCTATGTCCTTCCTAGTAGGTAACGCTTCTATGTCTGCCCTGGTCGGCATCGCCCGCAGCAGGTCCCTAATCTTGCTGAACTCACTGAGCTCACTTGTACCTGTGTCTTCACATCCAGCTGCAGTACGTCCCGTCTGGGTCTCCACTACTGCCCCGCTCGGCGTCAAAGGTAAGAGAGGTGCGGTATTCACAAGCTCACTACCCTGGGGCTCAGTCTGTCCCCCCGTGCTCATCCTCCCTGCTTGCCGTGAGGTCTCCCTGCCTCTTGAATTGACGTTGTCTATTCGGGCACTGCGGGTCTGGACGCCAGTAAAGTAGTCCTTAATCTCCGTCCGTCCTGTCTTCTCTGTCTTCTCCAGGTTAAGAGCAGGGGCCTGGGTTTTCCTTAGCTTAGCCGGGCTCATACCTAGCTATAGGGCAATCGTAACGTTACATCCAGCGGGGAGGTCTGGGCGTTCAGGGAGAGCAGCTCCTCACACCGCCATTCTCAGACCACGCCCCCCCTTTTTAGATGTTTCTAAGGAGAAAGTAGCATGGCTGATTCACAAAAATTTCTGGAGAATCTCGCTGTGGCTTTGTCCCCACATTGACCTCATTAACATACAATGCAGGAGGGCAGTTTCTAAATTTTAAATCCTTTGTTAGGACACTGTTCAAATCTAGTTTACAGCTGATAATAGAGAACTGCAAACACAATACAGAAAGGGTAAAAGTGGTTCTAAAATTAAAATGATTTTCTCTGCATTAAGGTTACAAACATCCCACCAGTTGTTGTGCCCCCCTCCCTAAACACTACCTGAGTCCTCTCACAATCCAGCACTGTCCCATTTGCAGTAGCACTACTCTCTCTTCCTGATCTCACAGGAGACTCCAGGATCAAAAAAATATATAGACCACATGAAGTTAAAGTGGGTGAGCAGTCTTTCTCCCTGTTAGTTTTAAGTATAGATATTACACTGGGATGTGTGTTAAGCCTGCTGTTATTTACCTTGTATAACACTGATTATGCTGCTTGATATGAGAGAAAATGTGTCAGTAAATTTGTGAATGACACTACTGTTGAAGGCAGGATAAGGCTCTATTTTAGGAAGAAATTGATAAGTTGTGGAGATTGTGCAAAGAAAATGAGCTGCAGGTAATTGTGAGTAAAACCAAGAAGATGATCATAGGCTTTAGAAGGAGGGGATTAGAGAAGCATATTCCAGTGGTTATAGATGGGAAGCAGGTCAAGATGCAAAGTCATTTTAAGTTTTTGGGTACAGTAACTACAGATACACTTTCAAGGTTTGCACATTTTCTTTACTGTCAGATAGCCTAAGGCCCCATGCACACGAGACGCTGTTATTTGCTGTTAAACGCGCGTTCAGAGGCAGTTGGACACTTTTTTCAACTGCTCCTGAACCCATTCAATGTTATCCTATGTGTCTATGCACACAGTCTCGTTTATTGCTGTTTTTAGGCAGTTGCGTTTAACCTCGTTTTTCCAGAAGCAAAAAAATGGGTTCAGACGCAAAAGTTTTCCACGTTTCAGACGCAAAACGCGGCTAAACGCCGCTAAACGCGGCAAAACGCGGTACCGGCGTTTTGCCGCGATTTCGTTTATTAGCGTTTTTAAAGGTGACCTATTTTTTTACATTAGAAATATCAAAAATGATGGCAAATGATGAAAAACCATCAAAAAATATGAAAAAAAACTGTAATTGCTTGCATTGCACTGTAGACAATCCACAACTTGTGGCAGGTGACGTGGCAAGTGGACAATCCACAACTTGTGGCAGGTGATGTTGCCAGGTGACGTGGCCAGGTGACATGGCAGGTGACGTGGCAGGTGGACAATCCAAAAATTGTGGCAGGTGACGTGGCCAGGTGACGTGGCAAGTGGACAATCCACAACTTGTGGCAGGTAACGTGGCCAGGTGACGTGGCCAGGTGACGTGGCAGGTGGACAATCCACAAATTGTGGCAGGTGACGTGGCAGGTGACGTGGCAAGTGGACAATCCAAAACTTGTGGCAGGTGACGTGGCCAGGTGACGTGGCAGGTGGACAATCCACAAATTGTGGCAGGTGACGTGGCAGGTGACGTGGCAAGTGGACAATCCAAAACTTGTGGCAGGTGACGTGGCCAGGTGACGTGGCAGGTGGACAATCCACAAATTGTGGCAGGTGACGTGGCCAGCTGATGTGGCAGGTGACGTGGCAGGTGGACAATCCACAAATTGTGGCAGGTGACGTGGCCAGGTGATGTGGCAGGTGACGTGGCAAGTGGACAATCCACAACTTGTGGCAGGTGATGTGGCAAGTGGACAATCCACAACTTGTGGCAGGTGACGTGGCCAGGTGACGTGGCCAGGTGACATGGCAGGTGATGTGGCAGGTGACGTGGCAAGTGGACAATCCACAACTTGTGGCAGGTGACTCAGGTGACGTGGCATGTGACGTGGCCAGGTGACATGGCAGGGGATGTGGCAGGTGACGTGGCAAGTGGACAATCCACAACTTGTGCCAGGTGACGTGGCCAGGTGACGTGGCAGGTGGAAAGCCACAAATTTTGGCAGGTGACGTGGCATGTGACGTGGCCAGGTGACATGGCAGGTGACGTGGCAGGTGACGTGGCAAGTGGACAATCCACAACTTGTGGCAGGTGACGTGGCCAGGTGACGTGGCATGTGACGTGGCCAGGTGACATGGCAGGTGATGTGGCAGGTGACGTGGCAAGTGGACAATCCACAACTTGTGGCCAGGTGACGTGGCAGGTGGAAATCCACAAATTGTGGCAGGTGACGTGGCCAGGTGACGTGGCAGGTGATGTGGCCAGGTGACGTGGCAAGTGGACAATGCACAACTTGTGGCAGGTGACGTGGCCAGGTGACGTGGCCAGGTGATGTGGCAGGTGACGTGGCAAGTGAACATTCCACAACTTGTGGCAGGTGACGTGGCAGGTGACATGGCCAGGTGACGTGGCCAGGTGATGTGGCAAGTGGACAATCCACAACTTGTGGCCAGGTGACGTGGCAGGTGACGTGGCAAGTGGACAATTCACAACTTGTGGCAGGTGACGTGGCAGGTGACGTGGCCAGGTGACGTGGCAAGTGGACAATGCACAACTTGTGGCAGGTGATGTGGCCAGGTGATGTGGCAGGTGACGTGGCAAGTGAACATTCCACAACTTGTGGCAGGTGACGTGGCCAGGTGATGTGGCAAGTGGACAATCCACAACTTGTGGCCAGGTGACGTGGCAGGTGACATGGCAAGTGGACAATTCACAACTTGTGGCAGGTGACGTGGCCAGGTGACGTATCAGGTGACGTGGCAAGTGGACAATCCACAGCTTGTGGCAGATGATGTGGCAAGTGATACGCTAAATACAAGTACACTGCTGCTCTCTCAGCTGCTGGTCTCCCAAAATGGCTGAAATGGTTAAATAATAAAGTCTTTTAAACTTAGGGAGGGTCTTATGATGTTTCTTAACTAAACGCCTATAGACGCAAACGCGGTAAAACGCCGCTAAAATAGCGGCAAAACGGGCGTTTTTAAACGCCGGTTTTAGCCTTTAAAAACGTGTGTTCAGCAGAGTTTGCACCGGCGTCTCGTGTGCATGGGGCCTAAGAAGGCAAAAAATGCCAAAGTCTGGAGTATCCCAAGTCTGCTCCCTTAGCATAGGCCCCCTACCCATTCACCAAATTAAGTTTTAAAAAGAAAAAACCACAAGAGACAGCTTTGATAATTCCTTTATTAAAAAGAAAAAAAAAAAGTGTCCCGCGATGTACTTCCATCTTCAATCATGCCTCCTGACGAACCGGAAAAATCTCGGCGACTGCTGTCTTTTCCCTTTGACAGCTGGATGTCCCTGCCCTCATCTGATGTCACATGACGTCTCATGACATCAGTAGGGGGTGGGGCCACTCGGTTATGTCACTGGGTGGTCCCGCCCATGCCTGTATAACAGCTGTCAAAGCCAGGAGACAGCAGTCGCCGGGAGGCCTCCCATGGGCACCCCAAAGCACCCTCCCCATGTTGAGGGCAAGTGGCCTGGTATGGTTCAGGAGGGGGGGGGTGCTCGCTCATCCCATTCCTTTCCTTGCCTGCCAGGCTGCATGCTCGAAAAAGGGTCTGGTATGGATTTTGGGGGGACCCCCTTCCTATTTTTTTTTTAAATGTTGGCATGGAGTTCCCCTTAAAATCTATACCAGACCCAAAGGGCCTTATATGGATTTTAGGGGGACCCCACATTGTTTTTTTTCTTAATTCTGTCATAACCACTTCAATACACTGTATTATACTGTATACTCTGCACTGCACTATATACCATGCACTGTATTATATACACTACACTGACTGAATTATATATTCGCCACTGTATTATATATACTACAATGACTGCACTATATACTCTGCAATGTATTATATATACTATACTCATGGCACTATATACCCCGCACTGTATTTTATGAACTACATTGACTGCACTATATAATCTGAACTGTATTATATATACTACACTGACTGCACTATATACTCTGAATTGTATTATATATACTACACGGACTGCATTATATACTCTGAACTGTATCGCTGTATATACTCGAGTATTAGCCACGTTTTTCAGCCCTTTTTTTAGGGTGAAAATGCCCCCCTCGGCTTATACTCGAGTCAGTTTACCTGCTCCTCCGAACAAATGAAAAGAGAAAATTACCACTCCAGGTGAGTGAGCTCTGTTAATCTTACAGCAATCAGGAAGCCGTGGGTGCTGGCAATGCACAAGGCAGACAGGAACAGCAGAGAAAAAAGGGATGGACAGCCGCACTCCAAAAAACCTTGACGGTTGCTTTTATTGTAAAAAATGGATAAAGCACATGCACCACAGGTCACAGCAAGGCAGGGATTAGCTGACGCGTTTCACACTACAAATGTTAGTGCTTACTCATAGCTAACTAAACATAGAATGACACTTCTAATAAATACTACAATCAAAGTGGTCATATGATCAAGACTGACCAATGACTAACACCTCACAATCAACTAACTTGAATGAACCAACCTGAAGCACATTAAACCAATTGGTATGTCAATATATGATTCACCTGAAAACTCATGTTTACACAGCTCTTAAAAAGCATTTTTAATCAATGGTGTGTAGCAATAGATAAACGTAAAGATCGCGACTAGTGTATAAAATGACATGCGATCTATAATACAACTGTATACATTATCACTGCCGTGTCACCATATGTAATGAATCAAAGACAATATGTGTGTAAATAGCCCCAAGATCTTAACTTTAAAATAAGTGGGAAAAGGCATATATTGTGTAATGGTGAAGAGATAGTTCACAGTGAAACAAATATGAAATAATCATGCGTATGTGTATAAAAAAGTGTTGGTCACAAAAAGTGCTGGTATCGAAATTATATACATGAAATCATGTAGGTAGAAGGGATAGGTGTGAAATTGAACCAAAGGGGACAAAACCCTTTGTAGTATGTAGGTGTAAAATAATAAATGTAACATTGTCACGGAAGGAGATGTGTATGTGCACATTAATAATAATATTATAATTATACTAAACCGTGCAAGGTATACATAAACTATTTTATATGATCATAAAGTAAAAGTGACATGGGAAATAGATGCACATATCGTTAACGTAAATTTACCCACAGAGGGTGGGGAATTTCTAGTAAGATAAATATAAAAGAAGAAAAAATTTATAGAAAGGAATGATGTGCATCAATTCCATGTACATAATATGTGTATAAAAACATGCATACGTGAAATGAAATTGTTGTCTTTCCTTTTTAACTGATTTTAATTGTTAAATGATCATTATTGATCGTTTTTTATACATTTTTTGTGTTACTTGTGTTTTTAATATTTTTTGTTGTTTTATATATGTGACAGCAGGAAGGTAAAGTCACCTGGTTGCATCCAGGGGGGTAGATATATTTCGCCCAGATTCAGGCTTTACGCCGACTTATACAACTAGGTGGAGAGTTGTATAAGGCTAGTGGGCTCATGGATGACTCATACCTCTAGGGAGAGTGTGGGGCGTCGTACAGACAGGGAGTTGATGAGGCCAGCTGAAGCTTGTGAGCTCATTTAGGCCTCTATAAAAACTCCCAGATTCATTAGGTGTTTGCTCATGCCTGGAACCAGACCTGTGTGGACTGTCTAGGGAGAGTGAACCCCTGTGCGGTGAGGCAAAGCCTGTGTGGCTATTTGTTTGGACTTTTACTAAACCAGGGACTTAGGGACTAGGACAGCACCAGGCTGATCCCAGTTGTTAGTTTAGGAAACCTGCATGTTTAGTCAGAGGTCAAACTGACCAGGATTTATTTTGTTTATGTTTCTTTTTGGCTTTGCTGTGTTTTTGTCACTGTACATAGAGAAATAAACCGCACCTTTTGATTTTGAAAACCACAACCTCCGTCTGCTGGCCCTGTTTTTGTGTGGGGAGCCCAACCAGGGGGTCACACACACCCGCTACCGAGTTAACCCCCTCACAGTTGGTGGAGAACCAGTGGCAGTTTTTTTTAAGCCAGCATGGAGGAGATACTGAAACAGCTGGCTCTAGCAAATGCCAATCAACAGCAGACAAATGCAGGTTTGCAAAGGAGCCTTGCAGCCCAGCAGCAAGCTCATCAACAAGCCCAGCAGCAATCTGAGGCCCGCTTCATAGACCTGTTACAGAAGCAAGAGCAGAGACTACAACAAATGGAAGCAGTAATGCAGCAACGTCCGCAGACCAGTGAGGAAAGCCGTCCCACTAATACCGCGTCCTTTGGGGTGAGTCGTTTATTGACAAAAATGACTGGAGAGGATGATCCAGAGGTATTTTT
Organism: Rana muscosa; assembly: GCA_029206835.1. Classification (NCBI taxonomy): domain Eukaryota; kingdom Metazoa; phylum Chordata; class Amphibia; order Anura; family Ranidae; genus Rana; species Rana muscosa. The sequence goes on from CM055121.1 coordinate 45,341,253, forward strand.
GACCACATTTGAAAGGACTGCTGAAAGAGAAAAGTGGCCTGAGGAGCAGTGGGCTGGACTGGTGGCTCCTCTGTTAACTGGTGAATCGCAGAAGGCTTACTATGACCTAGAGCCTGACCAAGCAAAAGACTATGTGATGCTAAAAGCTGAAATATTGGCAAGGCTGGGTGTCACCCTGGCTGTCCGGGCTCAGCGTGTGCATAACTGGACTTTCCAGCTTGGAAAACCCCCCAGGTCTCAAATGTATGATCTCATTCACCTGAGCAGGAAGTGGCTACAGCCAGAGACTTTGTCCGCACCAGAGATTGTGGAACGTGTTGTAATGGATCGGTTTTTGAGAGCTCTTCCTACTGCCATCCAAAAGTGGGTAAGCCATGGAGACCCAGAGACGGCCGGTGGTCTTGTGGATCGTGTAGAGAAATACTTGGCTACAGAGAACCTGACGGCCTCTTCCAGAGACTCTCGGACTTTCCACCCTAAGACCAGACCATCCCCAGGGGCGGATAAGAGGATTCCAAGGGGTGAGGGTGGAGAGAGTGAGAGGGTGGGAGCTCTACCCAAAGTTTGGCGAGAACAGCCTGGGAAGTCAGGGGCTCAAGAGGCAGCCAAATGGATTGTTTGCTACCGCTGCCGGCAAGCGGGACATATTGCAGCAAATTGCCCGGTTGTGGAGGAACCCATGCAATGTGACTTTCTGATGGACAGACGTCAGTCGCTGTGTGCGACAGTCGCATGCACTGCCATTCGGGGAACTGAGAAACATTTATGCAAAATGTGTATTAATGGTAGAAATGTTGTGGTATTACTGGATTCAGGTAGCCTTGTGACCCTGATAAAGGCTGAATTAGTTAAAACAGAGGTCTCTGGGAATAGCAAGGTAGCTGTTATTTGTGTGCATGGGGACACCCGAGAGTATCCAGTGACTACAGTGTGTTTCGAGACCCCCAAAGGTACCCTCTCTCATCCAGTGGGGTTAGTATCTCAATTACCGCATGATGCCATTGTGGGAAGGGATTTTCCGAAGTTCTGGGAACTGTGGGATGATCCTGAGCCCCCCACTGGTGCCCCTATGTACCAGGAATGTGATAGCCAGAACTCCTCTGAGAGTGGTGAGGACTCTCCAGAATTTCCCTTGTCAGTATTGGCAGGGGAGACTCAAGAAACTGGAGAGGAGCCCACCTCCTCAGACGAAAACCTACCGTCTGTGGAGTTTTCTGATCTGGAGGTTCACAGGGAAAATTTTGCCACAGAACAGTTAAAAGACCCCGCCCTAATAAAGGCACGGGAAAACGTAGTGGAAATAGATGGCGAGTTAGTGAACCCAGATAATACCTGCACTTACCCATACTTCAGCGTAGAGAAGGACCTACTGTATCGGGTGGCAAAAAGGGCAGAAGAAACCGTTGAGCAGCTTGTGGTGCCCAAACCTTACAGGAAGTTGGTGTTGGAGTTGGCCCATGGGCACATTCTTGGAGGTCATCTGGGGACAGAGAAAACCCGAGAGAGGGTATTACAGAGATTCTATTGGCCTGGGGTGATGAAGGACATAGAAAATTATTGTTCCTCCTGCCCTGTGTGTCAGAGGTCGGCCCCGATGCCACATTTCCGTAGCCCGCTGGTCCCTCTACCCATCATTGAGGTCCCGTTTGAGAGAATCGCAATGGATTTGGTAGGTCCTATAATCAAGTCCGCTAGGGGGCACCAGTACATATTGGTTATAATGGACTATGCCACCCGTTATCCAGAAGCGATCCCTCTCAGAAATACCTCGGCCAAAACCATAGCCAAAGAGCTATCTCTTGTTTTTAGCCGGGTGGGTATTTGTAAAGAACTGCTTACGGACCAAGGTACACCCTTTATGTCCCGGGTTATGAAAGAGCTGTGTAAATTGCTCAAAGTGACGCAATTGCGTACATCTGTGTATCACCCCCAAACCGATGGGCTGGTTGAAAGATTCAACAAAACCCTAAAACAAATGTTGAAGAAAGTGGTGGATAGAGATGGAAAGGATTGGGACTGTCTACTTCCTTATTTGATGTTTGCTATTAGGGAGGTGCCCCAATCCTCTACGGGATTCTCCCCCTTTGAGTTACTGTATGGGAGACACCCAAGAGGGCTGTTGGATATTGCCAAGGAAACTTGGGAAAGTGAGAGTTCTCCCCACAGGAGTGTGATTGAGCATGTCGCCCTGATGCAAGATCGAATTGCACAGGTAATGCCCATCGTGAAGGAACATTTGGCCCAAGCGCAGTTGGCACAGCAGAGAGTGTACAACCGTGGAGCAAAGACCCGTACCTTTTCCCCGGGGGATAGGATATTGGTACTTGTCCCTACGGTTGAAAGTAAATTCCTTGCCAAATGGCAAGGCCCCTACGAGATAATGGAAAAAGTGAGCGAAGTGAATTACAAGGTCAGACAACCAGGAAGGCGAAAGCCCGAACAGATATATCACGTTAATCTGTTGAAAGCCTGGAGGGATAGAGAGTCCCTAGTCGCAGAAACTTGGTCACCAGCTCAAACTGGTTGTGTGATTCCGGAGGTTGGAATAGCAGCCACCTTGTCACAACCCCAACAACAGGAGGTTAAGGAGTTTGTGCTTCGCAACAAGGAGGTGTTCTCTGAGCTGCCGGGACAAACATCTGGGGTAGAGCATGATATTATTACCCCGCCCGGTGAAAGGGTGAAGTTAAAACCCTATCGGATCCCAGAGGCCCGACGGTAGGCAATACGGGAGGAAGTACAGAAAATGCTGAACTTAGGGGTGATAGAGGAGTCCCAAAGTGATTGGTCTAGTCCCATTGTGTTGGTGCCTAAACCGGATGGGAGCTGGCGATTTTGTAACGATTTTCGTCAGTTGAACAAAGTTACAAAATTTGACACCTACCCCATGCCACGTATAGATGAGTTGATCGACCGGCTGGGAACAGCCCGATACATGACGACTCTTGACCTCACAAAAGGGTATTGGCAAATCCCCCTGGCCAAGTCGGCCAAAGAGAAAACCGCATTTGTAACCCCAGACGGGGCGTTCCAATATAAAAGAATGCCGTTCGGGTTACAGAATGCGCCGGCCACATTCCAGCGGAAAATGGACCAGATGCTGAGGCCCCATCGGAAGTATGCTGCGGCTTACCTGGATGACATAATTGTCCATAGCACAGATTGGGCCTCACATCTGCCAAAAGTGCAAGCAGTCCTGGACTCTGTTCGGGAAGCGGGGTTTACGGCTAACCCCAAGAAGTGTACCATTGGGCAGGAGGAGGCCAAATATCTTGGGTACACCATTGGGAGGGGAGTAATAAAACCCCAACTCAACAAAGTCGAGGCCATCCAGAGTTGGCCACGTCCCAACAGCAAGAAGCAGGTACGAGCCTTTCTGGGAATCGCTGGGTATTATCGGCGATTCATTCCCCACTTTGCTTCTAAGGCTGTGCCCCTAACCAACCTGACGAAGGGGAAAGGGTCGGTCATGATTAAATGGACCCCCGAGGCTGAGGCAGCATTCCAATTCTTGAAACAAGCCTTATGTAGCCAGCCAGTGTTGTACTCACCCGACTTCTCTAAAGACTTTGTCGTACAAAGTGATGCGTCAGATGTGGGGTTAGGAGCAGTATTGTCCCAGGTCTGGAACGGGGAAGAGCACCCAGTCATTTACCTCAGCAGGAAGTTGAAGTCCCATGAGGTAAATTACGCCACCGTTGAAAAGGAGTGTTTAGCGGTGAAGTGGGCTCTAGATTCCCTTCGGTACTACCTGCTAGGTAGGCACTTTGACATGGTTACGGATCACGCTCCGTTAAAGTGGATGGCTCAAAACAAGGAAACAAATAGAAGAGTGAATAGGTGATTCCTGGCCCTCCAGGAATTCAACTTCACAGTAAAGCATCGCCCTGGCGTTCAAATGGGGAATGTGGATGCTTTGTCTCGAGTACATGAATGCCTGATTGCTGGTGTTCCAACCCCGAGGTTAAAACAAGAGGGGGGGGTATGTGACAGCAGGAAGGTAAAGTCACCTGGTTGCATCCAGGGGGGTAGATATATTTCGCCCAGATTCAGGCTTTACGCCGACTTATACAACTAGGTGGAGAGTTGTATAAGGCTAGTGGGCTCATGGATGACTCATACCTCTAGGGAGAGTGTGGGGCGTCGTACAGACAGGGAGTTGATGAGGCCAGCTGAAGCTTGTGAGCTCATTTAGGCCTCTATAAAAACTCCCAGATTCATTAGGTGTTTGCTCATGCCTGGAACCAGACCTGTGTGGACTGTCTAGGGAGAGTGAACCCCTGTGCGGTGAGGCAAAGCCTGTGTGGCTATTTGTTTGGACTTTTACTAAACCAGGGACTTAGGGACTAGGACAGCACCAGGCTGATCCCAGTTGTTAGTTTAGGAAACCTGCATGTTTAGTCAGAGGTCAAACTGACCAGGATTTATTTTGTTTATGTTTCTTTTTGGCTTTGCTGTGTTTTTGTCACTGTACATAGAGAAATAAACCGCACCTTTTGATTTTGAAAACCACAACCTCCGTCTGCTGGCCCTGTTTTTGTGTGGGGAGCCCAACCAGGGGGTCACACACACCCGCTACCGAGTTAACCCCCTCACAATAAATATATATATATATATATATATATATATATATATATATATATATATATATAGTGTGTGTTTTTAGTCATCCATGTGGTCTTTTTCTGCTAAGGATTTAATTTGAAGAAAAGAAAATATGCATAATGTGGCACAGCAGGGATATGTACACAACTGTAAAAAAGGAAGGTCAAATGTTTGCAAATGCAATGGAATGGTCAATGTTGGTAAAGAGAGGGACGACCTGCAGACACATATGTGTCTATATGTCTAACGATCTCCTCAAACTATACTATGGTATGTATATAAATACCTGTGTGATTCACCACATATTCCACATGGACCAGCCAATATGGGGTTAAGCCAATGAACTAGAGACCATATATAAGTATATGGGCTAGTCCAAAAAGTGGATACGGGTGCACATACACCATGCGATGCAGATTTGATTTATCAGGCACATAAAAAGCCTCAATCCATGAATATAAGTATAGGTGGGGACTAATCCCTAATCAAGGTAACCAGTAGTATTTTTACACAACATTCCCTGACACTATAATGGCATAAATATTCAGTAAATGATCTTAACCCCATATTGGCTGGTCCATGTGGAATATGTGGTGACTCACACAGGAATTTATATACATACCATAGTAGCCCCCCTCAGTCCCCCTAATACTTACCTGAGGTCCCTCTAGATCCAATGATGTTGCAGGAGTGTCTCAGCTGCCTGTGACTCCCCTCCTCATTGGCTGAGACAGCAGCATGGTGCTATTGGCTTGAGCTGCTGTCAATTAAAGTCTACCCCTACTCTAACTTATAGGAGGTAGGTCGGAGGTGGTCTCACGCAGCCAGAAAACAACAATCGATGAGTTGCTGAAGTTGGGTTGGAGAGCTGAAGTAGGAGATCCTTGGAACCGGAACAATTATGGTCCAGTTCCAGCAAGTCAATAGGGTGGCATAGAGATGTGATCTCAGAGATGGACTCTTGCTTGAGACATGTGCCATTTAAAATAAAAAACCCTCTCAAGACACATTTAAGAGCTTCCCATTGTGTGGGCAAGGGGGTGCTATCTTGAATGTGATTTGCCGCAAACTGGGTTATAGAATAAACAATGTATGCCCGACAAATGGGGTCCTGCAAAAGGTTTTAAACACCACAACCGGAAACAACGGGGTCTGTCTGAATTAGAAATAGAATGGTAAACAGGAGCATGGTTGGACAAGAGAATTGGGTCAATGTATGTGGAGGGGGAGCAGTCCAAGAGATGCAGGTAAATGAACATGTAGTCCAGTCTGCTGTAAGTGTTGTGTGGGATGGAAAAGAAGCTGTAGTCTTTATCTTTAGGGTTCAAGAGGCGCCAAACATCACAAAGCCTAGTATCGTGTAAGACGCGTTTCATTCTGTTCAAGGCAGAACAAGAGAGAGGGGACCTGCCGGCAGAGGAATCCAAAACAGAATTGAGTACTAGATGTAGGTCACCTCCAATGATGACTCTTCCTGCAGCGAACAAACGGAGGCGGAAGAAAGCTAACAATCCAAATGTGTAGGGGTTGGGGTGCATGCGGAATGTCTTGAGGCTCCTACTGAGGCACCATCCCAGAAGAATATGCGACTGTATGTCAAACAAATGGTTGATCAAGGGTGGGACTTTGTGTGTGCCTCAGTGGAGTGAAAAAAATATAGACGTATCACGATAGATAGAAAAAGAAACAATTTTTATTATCCTGCCGAAGGCAGCAATGTAAAAAAAAACTTATATTCTTACAAAAGTATATATAAGAAAATATAAAATCACATTACAGTTCAAATAATGGGTAACGGGATGTGCGATTCCCATTCACAGAGAGAAGTGAAGGCCTACGCGTTTCGTGGATTTCCGCTTCATCAGGGCCATTTAGCGTAGCACAAAGAGTTAATACAAGGGTTCTAGGAGCAAACAAAACATTGATAAAATATACATGCATGTTATATCCTATATATTTAAGGGGGAAGAAAAACCTAACATATATAAATCAACATTATACAGGTATTAGATCCGATTGGAATAAGAAAGACTGTGGGTGTGCACATTGAGGCATATCAAGTATGTTATCCCATGGCACATCCACATACTACATTAGCATTTATTTTCTAAATATCAATATCATTTGAATATTTACAGAGGAAAACATTTCTGATCATATGTATGGTCCTATGCATGTGCAGCGGTGTCCCATATATACAGGGGAAATGTACCCAAAGCTTCTAGTGTACACATAAATAACATGTATTGATATAGTTTCGTATGCATGTTTTATATGTTAGTCTCAAAAAGAGAGATAGAAACTTACCAGAGAACTGTACAAGCACAGATGCAATGTGGCGGATGGAAGAGACCGGGGTGCCTGTGAGGATTCTCCCCCCCCAAAAAGAGAGATCTGCGCGGTTGTATGGGGTGGATCCCTACGTATATCAAAATAATTGTAATTCAGAGGGGAGGGGGTGGAACATATAGGGACTGAAAGGATAGGGATGGGAGGGAAAAAACGAGGAAAAAAACTAAAAAATAGGGGAAAAGGGACAGGGAGGGGGAGGAGAAAGGAGGAGGGGGGAAAGGGAAAGAGGGGATAGAGAGTGGGAAAAGATATTGGGTACAATAGATGGTGTGGAAAAGGTATAGCGGGGATACAAGTAAGGAGAAAAGCAAAAAAGGGGGGGAGGGGGAGGAAAAACGAAAAAGGTGGGGAAAGGGTTTTTTTCTGTGATACCTATCTCTATATCTACAGCATGTTCCTTAATACGTCTCCAGAAGTTTCGTTTTGTTTTGCCCACATAGTACCTGTCACATCCACATGTGAGTAGGTATACGATACCAATGGTGTCGCAATTTACAAAATGTTGCATAATAAGGTTTTCTCCTGTGGGCAGAACAACATTACCTCCGGTTTGGATGTATTTGCAGAAGTCACAGTTCCCGCATTGGAAGGTACCTCGTGGTAGAGAGCCACATGGGTCCCTTTGTTCCTGGGGCATGAAGTGGCTAGAGACTAAGGTGTCCCTTAACCACTTAAGCCCCGGACCATTTTGTAGCTAAAGGACCAGAGGTGATTTCAGAATTTTGCACTGCGCTGTTTTAACTGTAAATTGTGCGGACATGCAATGTTGTACCCAAACGAAATTTGCGTCCTTTTCTTCCCACAAATAGAGCTTTCTTTTAATGGTATTTGATTGCCTCTGCGATTTTTATTTTTTGCGATATAAACGGAAATAGACCGAAGATTTTGAAAAAAAATTATATTTTCTACTTTTTGTTATAAGAAAAATCGAATTAACTCAATTTTAGTTATACATTTAGGCCAAAATGTATTCAGCCACATGTCTTTAGTAAAAAAATGTCAATAAGCGTATATTTATTGGTTTGCGCAAAAGTTATAGCGTCTACAAACTAGGGTACATTTTCAGCTTTTAGTTTATGACTGCCTATCTCATTTCTTGAGGTGCTAAAATGGCAGGGCAGTACAAAACCCCCCCAAATGACCCCATTTTGGAAAGTAGACATCCCAAGGAAATTGCTGAGAGGCATGTTGAGTCCATTGAATATTTTTTTTTTTGCCTCAAGTGATTGAATAATGACAAAAATAAAATAAAAAATTACAATAAGTTGTCACTAAATGATATATTGCTCACACATGCCATGGTTATATGTGGAATTGCACCCCAAAATACATTTTGCTGCTTCTCCTGAGTACGGGGTTACCACATGTGTGGGACTTTTTGGGAGCCTAGCCGCGTACGGGCCCCCGGAAACCAAGCACCGCCTTCAGGATTTCTAAGGGCGCAAATGTTTGATTTCACTCCTCACTACCTATCACAGTTTTGAAGGCCATAAAATGCCAAAATAGCACAAAACCCCCCAAATGACCCCATTTTAGAAAGTAGACACCCCAAGGAAATTGCTGAGAGGCCTGTTGAGCCCATTGAATATTATTTTTTTTTGTCCCAAGTGATTGAATAATGACAAAAAAAAAAAAAATTACAAAAAGTTGTCACTAAATGATATATTGCTCACACATGCCATGGTTATATGTGGAATTGCACCCCAAAATACATTTTGCTGCTTCTCCTGAGTACTGGCATACCACATGTGTGGGACTTTTTAGGAGCCTAGCCGCGTACGGGACCCCGAAAACCAAGCACCGCCTTCAGGATTTTTAGGCACAAATTTTTGATTTCACTCCTCACTACCTATCACAGTTTCGAAGGCCATAAAATGCCAAAATAGCACAAAACCCCCCAAATGACCCCATTTTGGAAAGTAGACACCCCAAGCTATTTGCTGAGAGGCATGGTGAGTATTTTACAAATCTCATTTGTTTTTGAAAATGAAGAAAGAAAAAAAAAAAATATATATATATATATTTTTTTCAATTTTCAAAACTTTGTGACAAAAAGCGAGATCTGCAAAATACTCACAATACCTCTCAGCAAATAGCTTGGGGTGTCTACTTTCCAAAATGGGGTCATTTGGGGGGTTTTGTGCCATCTGGGCATTCCATGGCCTCCGAAACTGTGATAGGCAGTGAGAAGTGAAATCAAAAATTTACACCCTTAGAAAGCCTGAAGGTGGTGCTTGGTTTTGGGGTCCCGTACGCGGCTAGGCTCCCAAAAAGTCTCACACATGTGGTATCCCCGTGCTCAGGAGAAGCAACAGAATGTATTTTGGGGTGTAATTCCACATATGCCCATGGCATGTTTGAGCAATATATCATTTAGCGACAACTTTGTGCAAAAAAAAAAAAATTGTCTTTTTTCCGCAACTTGTGTCAACATATAAAATATTCCATGGACTCGACATGCCTCTCAGTATATAGCTTGGGGTGTCTACTTTCCAAAATGGGGTCATTTGAACTGTTCTGGCATTTTATACACAACATTAGGAAGCTTACATCCACTCTTCTAACCACTTGAAGACAAAGCCCTTTTTGACACTTTTTGTTTACATGAAAACATATTTTTTTTTGCAAGAAGATTATGTTGAACCCCCAAACATTATATATATTTTTAAAGCAAAGGCCCTACAGATTAAAATGGTGGGTGTTGCATATTTTTTTTCTACACAGTATTTGCGCAGCGATTTTTCAAACACATTTTTTGGGGAAAAAATACACTTTTTTTATTTTAATGCACTAAAACACACTATATTGCCCAAATGTTTGATGAAATAAAAAAGATGATCTTAGGCCGAGTACATAGATACCAAACATGATATGCTTTAAAATTTTGCACAAACGCGCATTGGCGACAAACTACATACATTTTTAAAAGCCTTTAAAAGCCTTTACAGGTTACCCCGTTAGATTTACAGAGGAGGTCTACTGCTAAAATTACTGCCCTCGATCTGACCTTCGTGGTGATACCTCACATGCATGGTGCAATTGCTGTTTACATATGACGCCAGACCGACGCTTGCGTTCGCCATTGGGCAAGAGCAGGGCAAGACAGGGGTGCTTTTTTATTTATTTATTTATTTTTATTATTAATTTTGCTTTTTTACTTTATTTTTAAATTGTTCCTTCCATATTTTTATTTTTTTTATCATTTTTATTGTTATCTCAGGGAATGTAAATATCCCCTATGATAGCAATAGGTAGTGACAGGTGCTCTTTTTTAAAAAAAAACTGGGGTCTTCTAGACCCTAGATCTTTCCTCTGCCCTCAAAGCATCTGACCACACCAAGATCGGTGTGATAAAATGCTTTCACAATTTCCCAATGGCGCTTTTTATATCCGGGGGGGACATTCCCTCCCACTGCTTGTAAAAGCAGTCCAGAGGCTAATTAGCCACTAGGATTGCTTTTAAATGAAAGCCGGCCGCTGGCTGAAAAGAATGATACCAAGATGATACCTAAACCCGCAGGCATCATTCTGGTATAAACATTCAAAGTCCAGCAACATACCAGTACGTTGCTGGTCCTTGTTGGACATGTATTGTAATCTTTTTTTTTCATGCAGCCAGTTGGCTGAATGAAAAAAGAGATTGATCGGTGGGTATGCCCACCATTAGAATACCGCCCTTCATCCACCCACTTCTAATGATGGGCATACATGCACCATTTATATATGCCGAAGCATGGGGGCATCCTCCCGCAAAAAAGTTATGCCGCACACACATGGTCGGACTTTTCCACGGGCAAGCCTCCGTCGGAATTTCGACCATATGTACGCGGAATTAGGAGCAAAATCGCTCCTCCGCCCCTGCTGCCCCAATGCCTCGGCATATATGCTTTTTTTTTTTAACTGTGGTGGTGAAATCACCTCCTACAGCACTGGAGTCGCAGGGATCAGGCCTGTCTCTGCGAACGCTGCAGTTATGTGTGTTGTGTTTTGTAAGTGACAGCGATCGATCGATACTGCACTTGGGTGGCCTGGGCTGGACGGAGGGGCAAAACGCAGGTGCTAGCAGGTATCTGGGCTGATCCCACTAACACTGCGTTTTTGGGAACCCTAAACTGCTGGGGACGCTAGTATAGATCTGATCAGATCAGATATTGATCTGATCAGATACTATACCACTAAGGGGGTGTATGCTTCACGCGTGGGTGTTAGCGTTACTGGCACTAACCTGACGTTGCCTGGGGTGTGACACAGACCCTCTCTGACGCTAAAACCTAATTGATATCACCCACTGGGCAATCAGGGGGTTAAACCTTTATTGGGTTATATATACGGCGGGTGCCCTGACACTATAAAAAGCAAACTAACTAACCAGCGTCACCCGTAACACTTATATGGTGATCACTGGTGAAAGGGTTAACTAGGGGCAATTAGGGGGTTAAAACCTTTATTAGATAATATATGGGGGTACCTGACGCTATAAAAACCTGCGGCGAACCTAAAAAAAAAATACTGGCTACCGAACTGCATCACCGACACTTAGACAGCGATCAGAAAAATGATCGCTTAGTGACAGTGGTGATAGGGGGTGAAAGGGTTACCTGGGGGGCGATCAAGGGGGTTAAACCTTTATTAGATAATTTATGGGGGTACCTGACGCTATAAAAACCTGCGGCGAACCTAAAAAAAATTACTGGCTACCGATCTGCATCATCGACACTAAGACAGCGATCAGAAAAACGATCGCTTAGCGACAGTGGTGATAGGGGGTGAAAGGGTTACCTGGGGGGCTATCAAGGGGGTTAAACCTTTATTAGATAATTTATGGGGGTACCTGACACTATAAAAACCTGCGGCAAACCTAAAAAAAATAACTGGCTACCGATCTGCATCACCGACGCTAAGACAGCGATCAGAAAAATGATTGCTTAGCGACAGTGGTGATAGGGGGTGAAAGGGTTACCTGGGGGGCGATCAAGGGGGTTAAACCTTTATTAGATCATTTATGGGGGTACCCGACGCTATAATAACCTGCGGCAAACCTAAAAAAAATAACTGGCTACCGATCTGCATCACCGACGCTAAGACAGCGATCAGAAAAATGATTGCTTAGCGACAGTGGTGATAGGGGGTGAAAGGGTTACCTGGGGGGCGATCAAGGGGGTTAAACCTTTATTAGATCATTTATGGGGGTACCCGACGCTATAATAACCTGCGGCAAACCTAAAAATAATTACTGGCTACCGATCTGCATCACCGACGCTAAGACAGCGATCAGAAAAATGATCGCTTAGCGACGGCGGTGCTAGGGGGTGAAAGGGTTATCTGGGGGGTGATCAGGGGGTTAAACCTTTATTGGGGGGGTTAGGGGGCTACACTGGACCTAAAACTAACTTTAGTGACACTTTTACAGTCACAAATGTCACTGATTGCAGTGATCAGTAAATAAATGGTCACTGCAATCAGTGACACTGTGACTGGGGGCTGGGGGGTGATCTGGGGGGGGCGATTTGTGTGCCTATGTGTCCTGGGGTCAGTGTAGTGTTAGTGCACTGACCTGTGTGTCTTCTCTTGTACGGCGCTCTGTATATTTGAGCGCCGCATGAGAGATGACATCACTTCCTCCTGCTTCCTCTGCCTGTGTTTACATTACACAGCAGAGGGAGCATTTTCATTCGACGAGAGCGATCGCGGGGGGTGGCCGGAATCGAATGGCTGCCCCCTCATCTCGGATCGCTCCCCAACGAATACCGACCGCTCACTGTATAGGAGGGGGATCCGATCGGACCCCCCAACTGTACAAATGCAATCACGTACACTGTACGTGATTGTGCCTGTCGGTGCCATTCTGCCGACGTACATATACAGTGAGCGGTCGTTAAGTAGTTAATGATTGATTACGTTTATAAATTATATGTGGTTCTGGTTCTACAAATTGTCTCAGGGTTGGATCATCCCGTAGGAAGTGCCAGTGGTTGCCCAGTATCCTTTGTATGGTCAAGGATTGGTTGTTATATTATGTGATGGGGCGAATGCCCGGGGGTTGGCCACTGGGTCCTTGGTCGTTTTGGAATAAAAGGAGGTCTCTGGGACTATCGTTGGCACATTTATATGCTTTTTTCAGGGACCTTTTACTGTAGCCCCTATCAAGGAAACGTTGTTGTAAAAGTGATGCCTGTATCTTAAAGTCAATCTCGTTAGTGCAGTTACGTTTAGTTCTTAGATACTGTCCTTTAGGGATTGCATTTATTAGATGAGATGGATGGGCACTGGTCGAGTGCAACAACGAATTTCCTGCCGTGTCTTTACGATGTAAATTGGTAGTAATATTTCCATTGACGTTTTTGTTATTATTTAAATCAAGAAATGGGAGGGTACTGTTATGCCAATTAAAAATAAAAGATAAATTACAATTATTTTGATTGAGATGTTCTACAAATTGCATCAAGAGTTCCGGTGTCCCTGTCCAAAAGATCAGGATATCATCAATGTACCTGCGCCACAATAAGGTGTGGCGCAGGTACATCGAGGATTCATCCGATGAAAAAACCTCCCTCTCCCACCCCCCCCAGGTACAGGTTTGCGTACGATGGGGCACACTTAGTCCCCATCGCAACGCCCTGTACCTGGAGGTAGTGGGAGCCGTCGAAGGTAAACACATTGTGTGTTAAAATGAAATCCAACATCTTCAATATGAAGGTGTTGTATGGTATAGCATCCAAGTCCCGTTCATTGAGAAAAATTTAAGTGGTGGTAACCCCCTTCCCGTGGGGGATGCTAGAATACAAGGCTTCCACATCTATGGAGGCAAGGATAGTGTGAGGGGGAACTGACAAGCCCTCTAATACACTGAGAATGTGGATGGTATCCTTAAGGTATGTTAGTAAACTTTCCACATGTGGGCGTAAGTAATCATCTATCAAGGAACTGGCTTGATGACTGAGACATGCTATTCCTGAGATAATGGGTCTACCAGGTGGGAGGGATAGTGATTTGTGGGTTTTGGGGAGGGCGTAGAAGGTGGGGGGTAACGGGATGTTGTACCTTTAGAAAGTCTCGTGTGTTTTTCGAGATAAGTTGTTTGGAAAAGCCTGTGTCTATAATCCCGAAGAACTCCCGTTGGTAATCGTGGATCCTAGAGGGAGAGATCCGACGATACCAAGAGGGGTTCTCCAGGATCCTGTAACACATGGCCATATAATCTTCTGTGGTTTGTATAACAAGGTTTCCTCCCTTGTCTGAGGGTTTGATTATTAGGCCTTTTCTATCCCTGATTTGATTTAGAGCCGTTCTTTGTTGATGTGATACATTTGATTTATTTTTGTTTTTAAACTTTGGTATCTTTGTTGCCGCTATATTAATTTCCCGTAGATCACGAGTTGTGTGATCAACAAATAGTTTTAAATTTGGATTAGAGAATGCTGGAAATTTCTGTGACTTTCGTTTGTATTCCAGTGGTCTGAAGGTGGATAGTTCTACATCTGTAGTATCCATAAGTATATGGTACATAGTTTCCGAATCCTCCCAGACACCACCCTCTTTTTCTAGTTGTGTTAGAATCTTTAGCATTCTGAAATCCTGACGTGACCATTTTAATTCGGAACTTACATCTATTCTGTTAGTTTGATTATGCCAGAAAGTTTTGAAATTAAGCTTTCTGGCAAAGAGGTTAATATCTTTCACAATTTCAAATGTGTCTGCATCCCGCGAGGGGCAGAAATTAAGTCCTAAACCCAGGACATCAAGTTCCGTGTCAGAGAATGTTTGTACAGTAAGATTAATCACGTCAAATGTATTAGTCGATGTTACATTGGGCGTATTATGAATTGGTCTAAGTGGCTTTGAGCTGCATGTGATGGTTTCGGGGTGTTGGGGACCCTTTCTTTTGAGGCTGGTGCCCGAAAATTTGCAGATCTAGGTTGTTTGGGCGTTGCTCCTGATGCTAGTCCACTTTGTGGTCTATCTCGCATATCAGATGGCATGGGAGAAATATCCTCTCCATCTGATGGGGGCGGTGTTTTACGTTTGGGTGCCTTAGTACGGTTATTGTTAGGATTGTCCCCTCGGGGTGTAGTGGAGCCCGAGTCAGAATATTCATGTGGGGGGGCTGCTGTGGCTCCCATAGGCTCAAGCACTTCCTCTTTAGTCTCTCCTCAACAGTGCATCTCTCTGTATGAGAGAGACCACGAGGAGAGTAACCCTCACTGCAAGGATCTAAGGTATGTAAACGTAGTTGGTGGAAAAAACTTTGCTTTCTTTCCCCCTTTCTTAAATATGAACACTGTGTGTTTCATTTGAATATCAGCACTCACTTATCCTTATGATATACCCATATGCAGGTTCATCCCAACACGGATTTGAACTCATTTCTACAACTCTCTACAAGTTCAAGGACTCACCCTCCCTTTCATTTATTTGCGGTCACTAGATGTATGCCTATGTATGCATATGTATGTATGCATATGCACATATTAATACATCAATATAGTTCGTCATCACATACAATAGCAAGGTGCTATATTATACCCAGCCCAGCTTTGACCTCTATATATGCACCCCATTCCAATTCCAATTGGTACATCTTTTAGGTAAGTAATTTAATATTTCATTTGCACTTTAACTTATAACCCACGTGTTCCCCCTCATCCCTGCACACACCCTTCCAGCACTCTCCCCACTTTCATTCCTTCCCTACCTACACATCACCCACTAAATTTTTCCTTCTCCACCACTCCCCTTCCCCTCTGCTTCCCTCCCTTCCTCCCTCTTTCTCCCCCCCTTTCCCCCCCTCCCTCCCCTTCCCTATATCCTTTTCCTTTCCTTTTTCTTTTTTCCCCCCCTCCCTTTGTCCCCTCTTTCTCCCTTCCAATTCGCTTTCCCTTTTCCACACTATCAGTTCCTTTCACACCCCCCCCTTTTCTTTCCCCCCCTTCCTTCTCCCCCCCCTCTTCCCTTCTTTACTGTCTCTTCCCCTTTCCTTCTCTTCTCTTTCCCCCCTCCCCTCCACTCTTTCTTTTTACTTTCCCTTCCTTTCCCCTTTCCTCCCTTTTCACCACTTCCCTTCCCCCCTTTTTTGCCATTTGCCATTTCCCACTACTTTCTTTTTCATCCCTGAGTCCTACCCCTTCTTACCAAAAACCCCTCCCCACCCCTTCCTTTCCCCCATATCATTTTATTTCTTCTCTTTTCCTTGTCCTTCTAATTTTCACTTCACCCCCCTCTTTTCCCCCCCTTTTTCCTCCCCCTCCCCCCTTTTTTGCTTTTCTCTGTACTTGTATCCCCGCTATACCTTTTCCACACCATCTATTGTACCCAATATCTTTTCCCACTCTCTATCCCCCCTTTCCCTCCCCCCTCCTTCTTTCTCCTCCCCCTCCCTGTCCCTTTTCCCCTATTTTTTCATTTTTTCCCTCGTTTTTTCCCTCCCCTCCCTATCCTTTCAGTCCTTATATGTTCCACCCCCTCCCCTCTGAATTACAATTATTTTGATATACATAGGGATCCACCCCATACAACCACGCAGTTCTCTCTTTTTTGGGGGGGAGAATCCTCACAGGCACCCAGGTCTCTTCCGTCCGCCACATTGCATCTGTGCTTGTACAGTTCTCTGGTAAGTTTCTATCTCTCTTTTTGAGACTAACATATAAAACATGCATACGAAACTATATCAATACATGTTATTTATGTGTACACTAGAAGCTTTGGGTACATTTCCCCTGTATATATGGGACACCGCTGCGCATGCATAGGACCATACATATGATCAGAAATGTTTTCCTCTGTAAATATTCAAATGATATTGATGTTTAGAAAATAAATGCTAATGTAGTATGTGGATGTGCCATGGGATAACATACTTGATATGCCTCAATGTGCACACCCACAGTCTTTATTATTCCAATCGGATCTAATACCTGTATAATGTTGATTTATATATGTTAGGTTTTTCTTCCCCCTTAAATATATAGGATATAACATGCATGTATATTTTATCAATGTTTTGTTTGCTCCTAGAACCCTTGTATTAACTCTTTGTGCTATGCTAAATGGCCCTGATGAAGCGGAAATCCGCGAAAAGCGTAGGCCTTCACTTCTCTCTTTGAATGGGAATCGCACATCCCGTTACCCATTATTTGAACTGTAATGTGATTTTATATTTTCTTATATATACTTTTGTAAGAATATAAGTTTTTTTTACATTGCTGCCTTCGGCAGGATAATAAAAATTGTTTCTTTTTCTATATATCATGATACGTCTATATTTATTCACTCCACTGAGGCACACACAAAGTCCCACCCTTGATCAACCATTTTTTTGACATACAGTCGCATAACAATCCAAATGGTACCAGCCCCTAAATAATTTATAAATATATACGACATTGTACGAAGAAAATGTCACAAATAAACTTCTACCACACTCATCTCCCAGTGTGTCAAGGATAGAGCAGGGGAGATTCTTATGAAAAGCTATGGAAACCCCAAATGTTTTTGAGACCAAGTTGGGGCAATATATCCATTGGGAGTAATATTTATTAGGAAAAGTAGGGAGGGAGGGGCATTTGAAGTGGGTCTCCTGAATGAGCAGAATGTCCACTCTGCTCTTGTAGGCTTGATATAGGATATTTTAGCGCTTCTCGGGTTGGTTACATCCTTTCACATTAAAAGTGCAAATTTTCAAGGGGGCCATAGGGCGAGTGGAGTAACAACACTTGGGTAAGAAAGTGCAAGGGGTGGGGGAGAACAAACTTAGAACAACTACAGGTAACTTCTCACTAGGAGAGGAGTAGATCTAAGGTAAGAGTGAGTGAGTGAATAACTTTTATAGCGCTACAAATGCGAACTAAATCGCCTCAAGGCGCTTTTTCCATTCAGTGTCGTCCTGATACTTCAGAAGAGGTGGGTCTTAAGTTTTTCCTGAAGGCTCGGTGGTCTTCTTCCATGCGAATGTTTGTGGGTAGAGCATTCCAAAGCCGTGGTCCTTGGACTGCAAATTTTTGTTCTCCCTTTGATTTATAGCGGGACTTGGGGATGTGAAGGAGGTTTTAGTTAGTTGATCGGAGAATGCGATTGGGTGAGTAGTGTTTTATTTTCTCGCATAAATATTGAGGAGCGTTTCCTTGTGTGCATTTGTGGGTGAGGCAGAGGGTCTTGAAAGTGACCCGATCCTTTACGGTTAGCCAATGAAGGGTCCTCAGGGATGGGGTGATGGATTCCCAGGTTTTTTTTTCCGTTACCAGTCTGGCTGCCGTGTTCTGGACAACTTGTAGGCGCGCCATCTGGTATTTAGGTAGTTCTATGTAGAGGGAGTTTTCATAGTCCAGTCGGGAATTGATGATTGTTCCAACTACTACTGCTATCTCCTCTTCTGGGATGAAGGGGATGAGTCTATGCAGCAGGCGGAGAAGGTGGTGAGATCCGCTGACTACTGATCCTATTTGTGCATCCATCGACATCTCTGAGTCAAAAATGACTCTGAGACTTTTGACTTTGGTGCTTGGAGTGATGGTATATCCAAGGATGGTGGGTGGTGTCCATGAAGTGTTAGCTTTTGTCTTTCGGTTTGCGTGGAGAAGAAGCAGTTCTGTTTTGGATCCATTGAGTTTGAGGGAGCTCTCAGTCATCCAAT
Organism: Rana muscosa; assembly: GCA_029206835.1. Lineage (NCBI taxonomy): Eukaryota > Metazoa > Chordata > Amphibia > Anura > Ranidae > Rana > Rana muscosa. The sequence continues at coordinate 45,359,836 of CM055121.1, forward strand.
CATCGATCAGTGTGAGGCATTTTTCTGGTCCGTGATATTGCTCTTTTTTTCCGGTGATGCGAAAATAGAGTTGAGTGTCATCAGCATATTTGTGGTAGCACAGGTCCTGTTTGCTGATGATTTTGAGGAGTGGGCGGAGGTAGATGTGGAAGAGCACGGGTGACTGGGATGATCCTTGAGGGACTCCGCAAGAAATTGCGCGAGTTTTAGAGGTAAAGGCTCCTAGTTTCACTGTCTGTGAAAGATTATCTAGGAAGGATGAGAACCAGGGTAGATCTGAGTCTGTGATTCCTGCTACTTCTTTAAGGCGAATGAGTAGAGTTTTGTGATCTACTGTGTCGAATGCTGCACTGAGGTCCAGCAGCATCAGGAGACATGATTCTCCGTCATCTGCTGCTTTGAGGGCGTCATCCCATATTTTGGGAAGTGCTGTTTCTGTGCCATGGCCTGGGGGCGGAAGCCTGATTGTAGTGGGTCCAAGAGTTTGTGAGTGTCCAAATGGAATTGTAGCTGTTGTAATACTGCTTTCTCCATAATCTTGGAGATGGTGTTGAGGCTAGTTACCGGTCTGCAGTAGTTTGGGTCTTTGGGAGGGGTTTGATTATGCCTTGCTTGAGGAAGATCGGAACAATACCTTCTTTGAATGATTGATTTACGAGATGTGTTATGGTAGGTGCTAAATTGTTGGTACATTCTTTCAGGAGTTTTGTAGAAATTATGTCATTTGTTGATGTGCTGTCTCAGAGGCTTCTGATGATGTTTTTGGTGGTGTCGATGGTGATCGGGACCAGCGAAAATGTTGTCGATTGTATAATGTTCGTATTGATTTCCTCTGTTTGCTTTGGCTGAGTGAGGTTGGTTGTTTTTTTCTGTTGAATTATTTCACAAATGTTTTTGATTTTGTCCATAAAAAAATCCGATAGCTCATTACAGAACTCTTGGGTTTCGTTGGCTGGAGGCTCTAGGCAGGTAGGGTTCATAGTCTGAGTGACTAGTTTGAAAAGTTCACAAGGTCAGTTTAGGGCTTTTGTTATGGTGTTTGAGAAATGTTCCTTTTTTGCTTTGAAGGTTGCTTTGTGGTATTTCTTAGTGAGTGCTTTGTAGTTTGTGTGGTTTTCTTTTGTTGGGTTTCTTCTCCATGCTCCTTCAGCTCTTCTTTTGTTTTTGCAGATAAGTGCTCTACGTTTTGGAGCGACTGTGTCTGCTGTTTGTTGTAATGCTTTGTTTAAGGAGTTGAGTGTTTGTTCCGTTGAGTGGTTTTGATTTAGCATTCCTTTTTTTTTGATAGCGTGGTTTTGAAGAGTTCAGAATGTAGTTTCTTCTGATATCTTGTCCAGTATGTTGTTATTGAGTGTTTCGGTTTTTGAGAGATGGTGTTGGTGGTGATTTTAAATGTGATTGTTTGGTGGTCCATCCATGGTAACGGCATATTGTCCAGTGTGTTGATGTCCATATTTTGTTGGAAGATGAGGTCAAGAATGTGACCCGACCCATGCGTGGGGGCATTTATCAGTTGCTGCAGACCTAGTTCTTCCAGTTGGTTAATGCAGGAGGTGGCAATGGGGTCCTGAGTGGAGTTAGCCCAGAGGTTGAAGTCCCAGAGTAGAAAGTTTTTGGTTTTCAAGGTGTGTGTCGAGATGAATTCGGTGAAGGGTGCGAGGAGATTTGTCTTTGGTCCTGGTGGTCTGTAGCATAGCAGTATGTGGATGGTGTCTTGAGGTGTTGTTTAAAGATGCAGAGTGAGTGTCTCCATGAAAGGCAATGAGTTCTGTAGAGTCGGTTTGATGAGAGAGAGGTGAGCTTTGAACATCACTGCTAGACCTCCTCCTCTTTGTCCTATTCTATACTCGGTTAGGATGCAGTAGTTCTCAGGCACCAATTCTTTTAGGATGGTGTTACAGTCAGGTGTTTGCCAGCTTTCCATGATAAAGAGGCAATCTATGTAGTTTTGGGTGATGAAGTCGTGGATTTCCTGTCTGTGCTTGACTGCAGATCTGGTGTTGATCAGGGCGCACGATAAGTGTTGTAGTTGAAGTGGTGCCTTCATGTTTTTGATGGCCGATTGTCGATTGATCCTTAGCAGTTGTTCTTTTCGTAGTATTTTTTGGGTGGAGGTTGGTAGTGTTGAGGCGGAATTCCTTAGCCTATGGAGGGTGTCCGCTGAGTATTTAAAGTTGCACATGATGTGAAAGTTGATGGTGATGGTGAATAGGGCCCAAATGACCTAACCGCTCCCCGTTGATCCAGAGGAAGGTGAAAAACCCCAGCTGAGCCTGGGCCAATTACTACAGCAGGGGAAAATTCCTTCCTGAACCCCGAGAGGCGAACGGTGAACCCTGGATCAACTTCCTACTGGTTGGTAGTGCCCCGATGTACTTACCAGGTCGGCGCACGCGGGCCCGTTGGAAAGAGTATTGGGGAGAGGATAATGGGATGGCCGGGGCTAGGCTGCAGCCATGGTCTGTCCTGCAGGTCTAGCGGTCTAGAGGCGGGCGCCCGGATGGTGGCAGGCGGCAGTCGGCAGCTGGGGGCGGCGCGATGGTGAGCTGGGGAACCTGAGCTAGGGGAGAGTGGGGAGAGTGGTGTCTAGGGGAAGCCACGGCCGTCACGTTCACATTTGCTGGGGGAGAGAAATGCAGGAATCCAAGGATGAGTCCTGGATGGCTGGATGGCCAGAGCTCCTGTCACACATGTCCATTACGCTTGACCGTGTGTGTGGATTTCTCTGTGAAGCGGTGAGGTCAGAGCTCCTGTAACACACGTCCGTTACGCTTGACCGTGTGTGGATCTGGGGGCTGATGTTACAATGACGATGATTATATAATGCGGGGGGGGGGGAGATATCAGTGGCAAGTTTCGAGTTTTTTTGAGTTGTTAAGGAAATATAGCGGAGTAGCGGTGGTAGGTGTTGTAGGTTGGGGTAGCCTGGGTACGTCGGGGGGGAGATATCCGTAGTAAGTATTATATAAGTTTTCAAGAGTTTTGTGAAAGATAGTGGTGACTGGTGCTGCAGGTTGGGGCAGCCCGGTTACATTGGTGGGGGGGGGGGAGATATCAGTAGAAGTAGAGAGAAAGAGAAAAAGTTAGTCTTTTTTATTTTAAATGTCAGTGTTGGATGTAAAGCTCCTGGGTATACCAAGATGGCCGCTGCTTACCAGGTCGGATCTCCTTTTCGTCCTTCCGGGTGCCATTTAAGAGTGACCCAGTGGGGGCCACAGGTAATCGACCAGTGAGGGGGTGCAGTCCGGTGGTTATACCGGGCGAGTATGTTCCAGGGGGGCCGGGAGAAGGTGTTGAGAGCCGAGTCTGGGTGGACCAAGATGGCCACCACGGCCGGGGCTAGGCCAAAGCCGTGGTCTGTCCTGACGGGCCAGGCAGCTGCTGGTGCTGCTTCGAGAGGCCCGCTAATGGTTGGGGGGAGCTCCGAGAGCGAGGGCAGCAAAGCAGGCCCTCTGGGTGACCAGGATGCAGGAGGAAATGATTTCTATATGGTGGAGCTAGGCCAAAGCCAGAGCCGCGGACTTTCCTGCCAGCGGCTGCGGGTGAAGAGAGATGCCAAAAAGGCGGCGAGTGGTGGCCTAGGTGGCAGCTGGTGAGCTGGGGGAGCTGGGCTGGGGGGGCCCCCGGGTCTATGGGGAGCCGTAGCCCGTGAGGGAAAACACTGGCTGAGGGGAGAGAACCGTGCAGCCCTGGATGGCAGGAGCTCCTGCACACACGTCCGTTTAGCTCTGTGGCCAGAGGTACGTATGCAAAAGCTTATATACACTGTGACAGCAGGCAAGTAAAATCACCAGGTTGCATCCAGGATGGTAGGTATGTATGCCCTAGATTCAGGCTTTATGCAAGTTCATACCACTAGGGGGAGTGCTGGGAGTCTTGCGGGGGAAGAGTTAATGAGCCCAGCTGAATCAAGTGGCTCATTAAGGCCTCTACAAGAACTCCCAGCATGCTAAGGGAGATGCTCCATCCTGGAACCAGTTCTGTGTTGTGCAAGACTGGGGAGTGTGTTTCTGTCCTGTGTGGTGAGACAAACCCTGTGTGGCTAAAACCTTAAAAAACAGGGAGATAGGGGCTGGGGCAGCACAAGGCTGCACCTAGTTGTCAGACAGGGAACCTACGTGTGTAGTAAGCGGTCAAGCTGACCAGGATTTCTTTTTGTATGTTTTCTTTTTGTTTTGCTGTTTTTCCCCTGTAAATAGTGTAAATAAACCACACCTTTTGTTTTTGCAACTACAAACTCTGTCTGCTGTGCCTGTTTTTGTGTGGTGAACCCACCCAGGGGGTCACACACCCACTGCCGAGCTAACCCCCTCACAGTTGGTGGAGAACCAGTGGCAGTTTTTTTTAAGGCCAGTATGGAGGAGATACTGAAACAGCTGGGTCTAGCAAATGCCAATCAGCAGCAGACAAATGCAGGTTTGCAAAAGAGCCTTGCAGCTCAACAACAGAGCTTTGCAGCCTACCAGCAAGCTTATCAACAGAGCCTTGCAGCCCAGCAGAAAGCTGATCAACAGAGCCTTGCAGCCCAGCAGCAAGCTCACCAACAGAGTCTGGAAGCTCAGCAACAAGCCCTGCAGCAATCGGAGGCCCGTTTCATAGACCTGTTGCAGAAGCAAGAGCAGAGACTACAACAAATGGAAACAGTAATGCAGCAACGTCCGCAGACCAGTGAGGAAAGTCGTTCCACTAATACCACGTCCTTTGGGGTGAGTCGTTTATTGACAAAAATGACTGGAGAGGATGATCCAGAGGTGTTTTTGACCACATTTGAAAGGACTGCTGAAAGAGAAAAGTGGCCTAAGGATCAGTGGGCTGGACTGGTGGCTCCTCTGTTAAATGGTGAATCGCAGAAAGCTTACTATGACCTAGAGCCTGACCAAGCTAAAGACTATGTGATGCTAAAAACTGAAATATTGGCACGGCTGGGTGTCACCCTGGCTGTCCGGGCTCAGCGTGTGCATAACTGGACTTTCCGGCTTGGAAAACCCCCCAGGTCTCAAATGTATGATCTCATTCACCTGAGCAGGAAGTGGCTACAGCCAGAGACTTTGTCCGCACCAAAGATTGTGGAACGTGTTGTGATGGATCGTTTCTTGAGAGCTCTTCCTACTGCCATCCAAAAGTGGGTAAGCCATGGAGACCCAGAAACGGCCGATAATCTTGTGGATCGTGTAGAGAAGTACTTGGCTACAGAGAACCTGACTGCCTCTTCCAGAGACTCACGGACTTTCCACCCTAAGACCAGACCATCCCCAGTGGCGGGTAAGATGATTCCAAGGGGTGAGGGTGGAGAGAGTGAGAGGGTGGGAGTTTTACCCAAGGTTTGGCGAGAACAGCCTGGGAAGTCAGGGGTTCAAGAGGCAGCAAGAAGGATTGTTTGTTACCGCTGCCGACAAGAGGGACATATTGCAGCAAATTGCCCGGTTGTGGATGAACCCATGCAATGTGACTTTCTAACGGACAGACGTCAGTCGCTGTTTGCAACGGTCGCATGAACTGCCATTCGGGGAACTGAGAAACATTTATGCAAAATGTGTGTTAATGGTAGAAATGTTGTTGTATTGCTGGATTCAGGTAGCCTCGTGACACTGATAAAAGCTGAATTAGTTACTACAGAGGTTTCTGGGAATAGCAAGGTAGCGGTTATTTGTGTGCATGGGGACACCCGAGAGTATCCGGTGACTACAGTGTGTTTTGAGACCCCCAAAGGTACCCTCTCTCATCGGGTGGGATTAGTGTCTCACTTGCCTCATAATGCCATTGTGGGAAGGGATTTTCCAAAGTTCTGGGAACTATGGGATTGTCCTGAGCCCCCCACTGGGCTTACCTGGATGATGTAATTATCTATAGCACAGATTGGGCCTCACATCTGCCAAAAGTGCAAGCAGTCCTAGACTCTATCCAGGAATGTGATAGGCAGAATTCCTCGGAGAGTGGTGAGGACTCACCAGATTTCCCTTGTCGGTATTGGCAGGGGAGACTCGAGAAACTGGGGAGGAGCCAACATGCTCAGACGAAAACATGCCGTCTGTGGAGTTTTCTGATCTCGAGGTTCACAAGGAAAATTTTGCCACAGAACAGTTAAAAGACCCCACCCTAATAAAGGCACGGGAAAACGTAGTGGAAATAGATGGCGAGTTAGTGAACCCAGATGAGACCTGCACTTACCCATACTTCATCGTGGAAAAGGACCTACTGTATCGGGTGGCTAAAAGGGCAGAAGAAACCATTGAGCAGCTTGTGGTGCCCAAACCTTACAGGAAGTTGGTGTTAGAGTTGGCCCATGGGCAAATTCTTGGAGGTCATCTGGGGACAGAGAAAACCCGAGAGAGAGTATTGCAGAGATTCTATTGGCCTGGGGTCATGAAGGAAACAGAAAATTATTGTTCCTCCTGCCCTGTGTGTCAGAGGTCGGCACTGATGCCACATTTCCGTAACCCGCTGGTACCTCTTCCCATCATTGAGGTCCCCTTTGAGAGGATCGCAATGGATTTGGTAGGTCCGATAATGAAGTCCACTAGGGGGCACCAGTACATCTTGGTTATATTGGACTATGCCACCCGTTCTCCGGAAGCGATTCCTCTCTGAAATACCTCGGCCAAAACCATAGCCAAAGAGCTATCTCTTGTTTTTAGCCATGTGGGTATTTGTAAAGAATTGCTTACGGACCAAGGTACACCCTTTATGTCCCGGGTTATGAAAGAGCTGTGTAAGTTGTTCAAATGACACAATTGCGTACATCTGTGTATCACCCCCAAACAGATGGGTTGGTTGAAAGATTCAACAAAACCCTAAAACAAATGTTAAAGAAAGTGGTGTATGGAGATGGAAAGGATTGGGACTGTCTAATTCCCTATTTAATGTTTGCTATTAGGGAGGTACCCCAATCCTCTACGGGTTTCTCACCCTTTGAGTTACTTTATGGGAGACACCCCAGAGGGCTGTTGGATATCCCCAAGGAAACCTGGGAAAGTGAGAGTTCTCCCCACAGGAGTGTGATTGAGCATGTCGCCCTGATACAAGATAGAATTGCACAGGTAATGCCAATCGTAAAGGAACATTTGGCCCAAGCGCAGTTGGCACAGCAGAGAGTGTACAACCGTGGAGCCAAGACCTGTACCCTTTCCCCGGGGGATAGGGTATTGGTACTTGTCCCTACGGTTGAAAGCAAATTCCTCGCCAAATGGCAAGGCCCCTATGAGATATTGGAAAAAGTGAGCGAAGGGAATTACAAGGTCAGACAACCAGGAAGGCGAAAGCCCGAACAGATCTATCACGTTAATCTGTTGAAAGCCTGGAGGGATAGGGAATCCCTAGTCGCGGAAACTTTATCACCAGCTCACTCTGATTGCGTGATTCCTGAGGTTGGAATAGCAGTCACCTTGTCAAAGCCCCAACAACAGGAGGTTAAGGAGTTTGTGCTTCACAACAAGGAGGTTTTCTCTGAGCTGCCGGGACAAACGTCTGGGGTAGAGCATGATATTATTACCCCACCCGGTGAAAGGGTGAAACTAAAACCCTATCGGATCCCGGAGGCCCGACGGGAGGCAATACGTGAGGAAGTACAGAAAATGCTTAAGTTAGGGGTGATAGAGGAGTCCCAAAGTGATTGGTCAAGTCCCATTGTGTTAGTGCCTAAACCGGATGGGAGCTGGCGATTTTGTAACGATTTTCGACAACTGAACAAAGTTACAAAATTTGACACCTACCCCATGCCACGTATAGATGAGTTGATCGACCGGCTGGGAACAGCCTGATACATGACAACTCTTGATCTCACAAAAGGGTATTGGCAAATTCCATTGGCCAAGTCGGCCAAGGAGAAAAACGCATTTGTAAACCCAGACGGGGCGTTCCAATATAAAAGAATGCCGTTTGGGTTACAGAATGCGCTGGCCACATTCCAGCGGAAAATGGACCAGATACTGAGGCCCCATCAGAAGTATGCTGCGGCTTACCTGGATGATGTAATTATCTATAGCACAGATTGGGCCTCACATCTGCAAAAAGTGCAAGCAGTCCTAGACTCTATCCGGGAAGCTGGGTTTACGGCCAACCCCAAGAAGTGTACCATTGGGCAGGAGGAGGCCAAATATCTTGGGTACACCATTGGGAGGGGAGTAATAAAACCCCAAGTCAACAAAGTCGAGGCCATACAGAATTGGCCACGTCCCAACAGCAAGAAGCAGGTACGAGCCTTTCTGGGAATCGCTGGTTATTATCGGCGATTCATTCCCCACTTTGCTTCTCAGGCTGTGCCCCTAACCAACCTGAAAAAAGGGAAAGAGTCGGTCATGGTGAAATGGACCCAAGAGGCTGAGGCAGCATTCCAATTCTTAAAAAAAGCCTTATGTAGCCAGCCAGTGTTGTACTCACCAGACTTCTCTAGGGACTTTGTCGTACAAAGTGATGCATCAGATGTTGGGTTAGGAGCAGTATTGTCCCAGGTCTGGAACGGGGAAGATCACCCAGTCATTTACCTCAGCAGGAAATTGAAGTCCCATGAGGTAAATTACGCCACGATTGAGAAGGAGTGTTTAGCGGTGAAATGGGCTCTAGATTCCCTTCGGTACTATCTGCTAGGTAGGCACTTTGACATGATTACTGATCACGCTCCTTTAAAGTGGATGGCTCAAAACAAAGAGACAAATAGAAGAGTGAATAGGTGGTTCCTGGCCCTACAGGAATTCAACTTTACAGTAAAGCATCGCCCTGGTGTTCAAATGGGGAATGTGGATGCTTTGTCTCGAGTACATGCATGCCTGATTGCTTGTGTTCCAACCCCAAGGTTAAAACAAGAGGGGGGGTATGTGACAGCAGGCAGGTAAAATCACCAGGTTGCATCCAGGATGGTAGGTATGTATGCCCTAGATTCAGGCTTTATGCAAGTTCATGCCACTAGGGGGAGTGCTGGGAGTCTTGCGGGGGAAGAGTTAATGAGCCCAGCTGAATCAAGTGGCTCATTAAGGCCTCTACAAGAACTCCCAGCATGCTAAGGGAGATGCTCCATCCTGGAACCAGTTCTGTGTTGTGCAAGACTGGGGAGTGTGTTTCTGTCCTGTGCGGTGAGACAAACCCTGTGTGGCTAAAACCTTAAAAAAAACAGGGAGATAGGGGCTGGGGCAGCACAAGGCTGCACCTAGTTGTCAGACAGGGAACCTACGTGTGTAGTAAGCGGTCAAGCTGACCAGGATTTATTTTTGTATGTTTTCTTTTTGTTTTGCTGTTTTTCCCCTGTAAATAGTGTAAATAAACCGCACCTTTTGTTTTTGCAACTACAAACTCTGTCTGCTGTGCCTGTTTTTGTGTGGTGAACCCACCCAGGGGGTCACACACCCACTGCCGAGCTAACCCCCTCACAACACCTAAGCACTACACTTAGGTATGCCTATTGGGGGGTACACGAGAAGTCTGGGTGAAGTAAGGCTGTTACATCCTGCATAAGGCTCACTATCACCTAAAGTAAACAACAAAATAATGAATAGGGCCATCGAATGCCATACGAAGAAAAAACAATGGCAGCTATATTAATGCTGGACACCCTCCCCGCACCCGACCCCATCGGTAATAGAAATTCCCCCATGGGACAGGGGAGCATGGAGGCCACTGCATCATATCAACCGATACCAGGCAGAAAGATCTGCCTCATTCGCTACATATCAGGGGTAAATTAAAGCTCTATAGGGGCAAAATAAACACAACAAACCAAACTGAGTAAGTAACAGTGCTAAACAGACCACATACTGCAGCAATAGCAAAAAAAGAAAGAAAAAAAAAAGAAAAAAATTCAAAGCGGAGAACAGATGAAAGTCACCAGCATAACACGGGAACCAGGGTTAGGCAATGATGTAGGAAGGCACAGAGTAGGCCCAGTCAGTCCTTAGACTGAGCAAATCAGGTAGGGCTTCTATGATGCCTAGAGGCCTTCTTCAGGGCAGGGCCCTGAGAGGAACTGCATTGCCACCTAGGTGTGCGGAAGTTCCCATTCAGTATTGAGAAGCTAGGCAAAGGCGGTTTCCATGGCCAGTCCGGAAGGGCTGTATGAGGTAGCTGAAAGGTGCCCAAGAACTTAGGAAGGTCCCCTAGCTGATGGAATACAGCCGAGTGGCCATTCTTCGAAGCGGTCAATTGGAAGGGGAATCCCAAGTATTATGTAATGTCTTCGGCTCTCAGTTGTTCCAGGACAGGTTTCAAGGCTCTGCGCAGGTTGAGTGTATATCATGAAAGATCTAGCAACACCATTATGAGCACGGTATTGAAGTAGATTTCATCTTGGGAGTGGGCCGCCGACATTATGGCTTCCTTAACTTTGAAATAATGCACTCTACACAGAATGTCTCTTGGGCGGTCCGCATCAGGCATGCCAGAGTCATATGCACAGTGAGCTCTGTCCAACTCAATAGGGGAATCCATGGGTTTTTTCAACAGTTGGTTGAAGATTGAGGTCAAAGCTACCGGCGGAGCTTTAGGGAGGACAGGTTCGGGTAAGCCCCGTATGCGAATATTGATTTATCTACTCCCATTTTCAAGATCATCCAGTTGATAGAGAAAACCCTTATGTTGAATAGTATGGTCATGAAGCACTTGATCATGGAGTTCTACGGTTTTCTATCCATTTACAAACTGATATTTCCAAGCCTGTAGACTTTACCTTACACATTAGCTGTGTGTGGGGAACTGTGTCAAACGCTTTTGAAAAATCCAAGTATACCACGTCCACAGCCACCCCTCTGTCCAAGGTTTTACTTACCTCTTAAAGTGGTTGTAAACCCACTTGCACAACATGCACCTACAGGTAAGCCTAGATTAAGGCTTACCTGTAGGTGCATGAAATATCTCCTTAACCTACACGGTCAAGCAGATATTTGCTTTTGAAACCGGTGCCGCTGATGTCACGCGCATGCGCACTATCGGGCCGGCATAGTAGCCGGATTTATGAAGGGAGCTTGCCGGCCTGAGCGTGCATGCATGTGACGTCATCGCCGCTCCGGGACCAGTCACAGCCCTGGAGCGGCGATACACGGAAGGCAGAGGGGAGCAACATGGCGGCGGCGATGGAGGTGTCCGAGCACCGCTGCGGGGGCTTCGATCTCAGGTAAGTGATTGATAATGAGCTAGTATGCTATGCTCATTATGTCTTTCTTATGTCTTTCTTTTGCAGGTTGTAAAAAAAAAAAGAAGGATTCGGGGGTTTACAACCACCTTAATAAAAAGAAATCAGATTTGTTTGACAACTTCTGTCTTTCGTGAACCCATGCTGTCTGTTGCTTAAAATATTTTTTTCCATCAAGAACTCATCTATGTGGTCTTTTATTAAACTCTCCAGTATCTTCCTGACTATAGGAGGTTAAACTAACAGGTCTATAGTTACTTGGTAAAGACTTTGTTCCCTTTTTAAATATAGAAAAAAGAAAGAAGGAAGAAAGAAAAAACAGTATTCAGCGCTGAAAAATAAAACCAAAGAAAATAAATATACCAAAAAATATATATTGCAGCCAGCACTTTAGGGTAATTCATGAAAAAGCCCTTAAATAGAACAAATGACTGAAAGAGTGCAGCGCAAAAAATTAATCAAATAAAAGTCCATATAGGAACAGAAGTCCATAGGTAATAGTTCATAAACAAGCACAGAGTCCATATAGGGTGAGTGGTGAAAATAAACACAGCATGCGATGTGGATCACAGAAATTGACCATAGAAAAGATCCCTCCACCGCACACAGAGTGGCCTCTCACCTCTATAATTCGACCTTCAAGAGGTCACAAGGCATGAAACAGTAGATGACATCAATCGGCTTCTAACCCCCAGACATCAGTATCAGCTTGGCATGGATAGTAATCACTTCCAGAACACTTGCTCCACCATGATCCGGTTTATGCAAATAAAGAAGGGGAAACTCCTAGTGCTCTCTGACTTAAATGTTTATTTTGCTTGTAATAGAAGTTAAAAATACACACATTCCGAAGGACTCCATGCGAGTGCGGACACAACAGCATGTACACCTCGGTAGTGAGAGACGATCGTAGCAGCGTCCGGCGTAGCTCCTCTCCCCGTGCGCGTTACGTCAATGGGCGTGACTTCCTCAGCGTGGGTGGGGCTTAAGCTCGGACACGCTGCTACTCTTAATAAGTAAAGACAGCTGACCAATCCAAGAGGACATACTAGACAACCAATCACGGCCAATCTAACGAAAAGACAGGCTTCTCAATACATCCAAGGAAAGGAAAGATGTCATCATAAAAAATAATAATAAACAGATAGGCCAAATAAATGCAACCGGTCAACAAGTTGCAACGGAGATATTCTCAATACTCAAGACCCTCTGATTAATTAAAATTTCCTCTTGGAAATAATAATAGGGGCACACAATTTCCCCAACTAAATATAATTAAAAATGCAGGACGCCACCCACGATCGTCTCAAACTAATAATACAATTGCATTAAAAATTACATTAAAATCATGAAAAATGAAACAAAAACCCATATAAAAAATAATAATAAAAATTAAAATTAAAATTAAAAATAAAAATAAAAATAAGCAAACTATCTATTTGAAACAAAGCAATTTAAATCAAAATCAATGTTAAGGCCTGCAGGCGAGAAAACTTTAGTCTCGAAAATCCAAAAGGATTCTCGCCGACTCAATTGTCGGATATAGTGCCCGCCCCTCCAGTGCCTTGGTACTTTTTCGATCCCCCAGAATTTAAGACCCTTAGGGTCACGCTGATGGTATCTCCTAAAATGGCGAGAAACACTATGGGTTTTGACCCCCCTTTTAATGTTACTCACATGTTCTCCGACACGTACATGCAAAGCTCTAGATGTACGCCCAACATATTGAAAACCGCAGTCACATTCCAACATGTAGACCACTCCTTCGGTCTTACATGTGATCAGTTGCTTGATTTTATACTCTTTCTGTGTGACTGTTGAAATTAATGCCTTACGTTTTCTTATGTTATTTTTGGCATGTTTACAAGTCACGCAGCGACCACATGCATAGAACCCAGACAAAAATTCAAAAAGCTTGGGCTGCGCACAAATGGGCGGATCAATAGCTCCAGGGGCTAAACTGTCACGAAGGCAAGGTGCTTTGCGGTATATGAATTGTGGGCGGTCAGGCAGAACGGGGCCCAAGACACGATCATATTTAAGGATAGGCCAATGTTTGGCAATAATCCTTTCAAACTTTTTGTGTTGGATGCTAAAATCCATGATGATCTTGTAACCACTGCCATTATCTTGAGTGGCAGAAACAGCTGGTTTATCTGCCACAATTACCCCCCTATCTATAACCCTTACTCGTTCTATCTCTTTGTCTATACCCTCAGAAGTATACCCTTTTTGTTTAAACCTATTAGCTAAAATTTGAGATTGGACAAGATAATCAGACTCCAATGTACAATTACAACGGAGTCTGACAAATTGCCCTCTTGGTATGTTACACAACCATAATCTATGATGACAACTAGATAACGGTATATAACCATTACGATCCGTAGATTTGAAATGGTTACGAGTGTGAAAACAACCATCTTGCTTATAAATCTCTAGGTCTAAAAAGGTTACTTGGTTACAATCCACATTCCAGGTTAATACAATATTCTTGTTGTTCCCATTCAACTTATTCATGAACAGCTGGAGACTGGGCATATCACCCTCCCACACCATAACGAGATCGTCTATGTAGCGTTTCTAACAGCGTAGCTGCGATGGGCGATCAGAAAAAAACACTTCTTCCTCCCAGTGGGCCATAAACAAATTGGCCACACTGGGAGCGAAGCGAGCGCCCATCGCAACTCCGCACAACTGTAAATAATAATCTCTATCAAACCAAAAATAATTTCTAGAGAGACAAAACTCTAAACTATCCACCATAAACTGTATATGGTCGGGAGTAAAGTCAGTGCGTGTTAAAGCCCACCTCACAGCAGCTACGGCTGCATCATGATCTATAATCGTATATAGGGATCCAACGTCTGCAGTAATAAGGAAATAATTAGATGTACACGGCAGGGTACTCAATATCTGGATAATTTATTTGGTGTCACGGAGATAGGCCTCAGTTCCATGCACCAAAGGCTGTAGGAAAAAATCCAGATATTGACCCAACCTAGAGGTTACTGAGTTGATGCCATTAACAATAGGATGGCCAGGTGGCCGTTCTGCATCTTTATGTAACTTGGGCAAAAAATAGATAATAGGCGTGCGGCAATAAAAGGGGTCGAGATACGAAGCATCTTTAGCATTCAGAACATCCACACTTTTACCTTTCTCAATCAAAGAATGAAGTTCATTCTTGAATTCAACCATAGGGTTACCATTCAAGGGTAGGTAAGTGCTACGGTCATTTAATAACCGTTTCATCTCTTCTTGGTAATAAATTTTATTAAGTACCACCAGCCCCCCCCCCCCTTATCCGCAGGCCGGATTACAATATCATTTCTCTGCTCAAGAGATAGGATACCCCGCTTAATGTGTTGAGAATCCCTGACCTTTTTTATCTTGAGGGAATCTAAATCACTACACACCATGTTCTTAAAGACATCAAGATGTCTATTATCATTCGTCTGTGGGTTAAATACAGAGCGATTCCTAAGATTAGAATGGCTAGTAATTTGAGAGGAATTCCTCTGAATGGGATCAGAGAGAAAATACTTCTTCATATTTAAACCCCTAACAAATTTCTGAACATTCACATATGTTTGAAATTTGTTAAGATTACGTATAGGGGCGAATTTAAGGCCTTTATCCAAGACACGTAACTCGTCTTCAGAGAGAGGGACACCACTTAGGTTAAAGATACCCGTACCTAGTACGGTCTTTGCCTTTTGGGCTCATCTCCCCCCCCCCCCCGATTCCTCTCGGTTTTTTCTTTTTTGACTGGGCGGACCATTTCCATTGGGGCCTAGAGGCACAGGATACTCCCTCCAATCCCCCATCCATGCAGGGGTATGTGGCGGAGGTCCCCTCCAAGGGGTCCTCTCCTGACCTAAAAAATTATGATTATCAGCAGGTGGTTCCTCCCAATGATCCTGTAGGGGAGCATAGCTATTTCGAACAGGCAGAGGCTCCCCCCTCAAGGGGTAACCTCTCCTGCCTCTCGGATAGCCCCCACCCCTAGAAGAAACAGACCTCCAAGGGGGATCCTGTTGGTAATTAGAATAATGATCCTGTACAAAATTAGCAGGAGCCGAACCAGAACCCCCTCTTCCTTTACCTTTACCCTTTCCCTTGGGGCGAGAAGGCCCATGTCCTCTTAGACCAGGCAAGCTAATTCTAGTAGGTGTATTACGAGCTCCA
The DNA here is from genome assembly GCA_029206835.1 of Rana muscosa. Lineage (NCBI taxonomy): Eukaryota > Metazoa > Chordata > Amphibia > Anura > Ranidae > Rana > Rana muscosa. The sequence continues at coordinate 45,375,140 of CM055121.1, forward strand.
TTGGCCCAAGAGATCAGAGGGCCCTGACTAGCCACCACAGGGGGGTTGGTACCCATTTCAGTAGTATCCATAGAGGACTGCTCAGGAATAATAGGTTGACCAGAACCCAAGGATTGCCACTTAAAGACCTGCTGACCCCCAAAGTCATTCAAATCTCGTAGAAATTTCTTCCGTTTTTTATCCTGGGTCTCTTTATCCCACTTAATTAATTTAACCTTGAGCTCCACTGACAGCTTGTTTATGAACTATTACCTATGGACTTCTGTTCCTATATGGACTTTTATTTGATAATTTTTTTGCGCTGCACTCTTTCAGTCATTTCTTTTTAAATATAGGCACCACATTGGCCCTACGCCAATCCAGTGGTACTATTCCCATCATTAATGAGTCCCTAAAAATTAGAAACAATGGCTTTGAAATGACAGAACTCAATTACTTAAGGATCCGGGGGTGGATGCCATCTGGTCTAAGTGCTTTATCAACCTTTTATTCTGTCTAAATATTTCTGGACCATATCACTTTTGAGCCATTGTGGATCATTTGGGGCTGTGTCAATGCCATCCCCATTATTGACTTGAGCTCCCCCATTCTTCTTTGTATACACAGAACTGAAGAATGTATTTTTATAAATTTGCCTTTTCTTTGTCCCCAGTCACCCACTCATTTATTTGAAGAATTTTTTGGGGTTTGTCCTACTATCTTTTACAATCTGTTGTTCATTTGAATTTTTGCAACCTTGATTTTATTTTTACATATTCTGTTATATTCTTTGTAACATTTAAACGACAATAGTGTTCCTTAATTTTTCTATTTTTTAAAAGCTCTTTTCTTATTGTTTAAAGCTTTTTTAACTTTGGCGGTGAGCCACATAGGTTTTATTTTTAGCCTTTTAAACTTATTGCCCATGGGAATATACTTTGCTGTGAGTTCACAAACAATCTTTTTGAAGAATTCCCATTTCTGTTCTGTGTTAATCAATGCTAATATTCCCTCCCAGTCTAAGTCCTGGAGAGTAATGTAATACATTTTTGCTCTTTAACTGATCCAGCAGTTCCATTACTCCAGTCAATTTCCGGGTAGTTAAAATCCCCCAATATTATCACAGTCCCAGCCCTTGCAGCCCTTTCCATCTGTGCAAGGAGCTGAGTCTCCACCTCCTCAATAACATTGGGTGGTCTATAACAAACTCCAATGATTAACTTTGAACTACGCACATTTATAAGCAGTTCCACCCATAATGCTTCAGCCACATCACACTCTATCAATTATGTCCTATTTCGCACTCGCTTTAAGATCACTTCTCACATAGAAACAGACCCCGCCACCTTTCCTTTTTACCCTGTCTCTCCGAAAGAGTGCATAGCCAGGAATATTAATAGCCCGGTCATGTGAGGAATGAAGCCAAGTTTCAGCAATACCAATTACATCATAGCTCTACTCGTGCACCAGAGCTTCTAACTCACCTATATTGCTTGGCAGACTTCTGGCATTGGTGAACAAACAATTTAATGCATTATTACATTTTGCTCTGGTGTTTTGCATATCTTTTTAAGTAGTACAATTAGCACTATAATTTGCAATGGTTGTTCGAAACATGGTAACTTTCTTGTCACTTGCCATAATCCTTCCCTCATTTATCCTCAATAAATGTTTGACCCCTAATTGACCTGTCAGCCCGATTGAATTCTAGTTCCCTCTCCCCTCTCAATCCTAGTTTAAATACTCCTCCAACCTTCCCATAAACCTCTCCCGCAGCACAGCAGATCCTTTTCCATTCGGGTGCAAACCATCTTTACCATATAGGTTTCATCCCAATGAAAAATCATCCCAGTGCTCTAGAAACCCAAAACCTTCCTTCTTACACCAGATTTTAAGCCATGCATTTAGCCCTCTAATCAGCCTTTCCTGTGTTGCCCATGGCGCAGGCAATATTTCAGAGAATATCACCTTCCCTTCAACTTGCAGCCTAGTTCTTTAAATTGATTCTTAAGGAACCTCAACCTTCCATGTATTCTGTTATTGGTTCCAACATGGACCAAGACAGCCGGGTTATGTGCCCAGCGCCTTCCAGTAATTTATCAACCCAGTCCATCACATGCCGAACCCTGGCACCAGGGAGACAGCAATCCTGGCGACAAATTATTCTATCAGTCCTTCTGATTATAGAATCCCCTATTACCACCAACTGTCTAGGCCTACCTGCATTCCCCTCACCACCCCTATTAGATGGGCTGCTCTCCCGGCTGTTAACGGTATCAGTGACATCCAGGGCTGCCACCTCTGTGTTTGCCACCTCCACATCTTCACTCAACTTGGCAAATTTGTTTTGATGCACAAACACAGGACTGGCCTTCCTTTTCTGTGATCCTTTTCCACTCCCTCTAACTACATTAACCCATCTTCCTACCTTATAATCCTGACTTGCCCCTCCACCCTCCACATCAACCAGTGGCGGCTGGTGCTCAAATTTTTTGGGGGGGCGCAAACAAACTGAAAAAAAAAATCATCAATTGCCGCCACTGTGCCCATTAAACGCAGCCACTGTGCCCAAACGCCACTAGTTTGTCCCCAAATGCAGCCAGTTTCCCCCCCATATGCAGCCAGTTTCTCCCCCATATGCAGCCAGTTTCTCCCCCATAATACAGCCAGTTTCTCCCACAAATACAGCCAGTTTCTCCCCCATAATACAGCCAGTTTCTCCCCCATAATACAGCCAGTTTCTCCCCCATAATGCAGCCAGTTTCTCCCCCATAATCATAATGCAGCCAGTTTCTCCCCCATATGCAGCCAGTTTCTCCCCCATAATACAGCCAGTTTCTCCCCCATAATGCAGCCAGTTTCTCCCCCATAATGCAGCCAGTTTCTCCCCCATAATGCAGCCAGTTTCTCCCCCATATGCAGCCAGTTTCTCCCCCATAATACAGCCAGTTTCTCCCCCATAATACAGCCAGTTTCTCCCCCATATGCAGCCAGTTTCTCCCCCATATGCAGTCAGTTTCTCCCCCATAATACAGCCAGTTTCTCCCCCACAATGCAGCCAGTTTCTCCCCCATATGCAGCCAGTTTCTCCCCCATAATACAGCCAGTTTCTCCCCCATAATACAGCCAGTTTTTCCCATCATAATGCAGCCAGTTTCTCCCCCATATGCAGCCAGTTTCTCCCCCATAATACAGCCAGTTTCTCCCCCATAATGCAGCCAGTTTCTCCCCCATAATGCAGCCAGTTTCTCCCCCATAATGCAGCCAGTTTCTCCCCCATAATGCAGCCAGTTTCTCCCCCATATGCAGCCAGTTTCTCCCCCATAATACAGCCAGTTTCTCCCCCATAATACAGCCAGTTTCTCCCCCATATGCAGCCAGTTTCTCCCCCATATGCAGCCAGTTTCTCTCCCATATGCAGCCAGTTTCTCCCCCATAATACAGCCAGTTTCTCCCCCATAATACAGCCAGTTTCTCCCCCATAATACAGCCAGTTTCTCCCCCATAATACAGCCAGTTTCTCCCCCATAATACAGCCAGTTTCTCCCCCATAATACAGCCAGTTTCTCCCCCATATGCAGCCAGTTTCTCCCCCATAATACAGCCAGTTTGTCCCCCATATGCAGCCAGTTTCTCCCCCATATGCAGCCAGTTTCTCCCCCATATGCAGCCAGTTTCTCCCCCATAATACAGCCAGTTTCTCCCCCATAATGCAGCCAGTTTCTCCCCCATAATGCAGCCAGTTTCTCCCCCATAATGCAGCCAGTTTCTCCCCCATAATGCAGCCAGTTTCTCCCCCATATGCAGCCAGTTTCTCCCCCATAATACAGCCAGTTTCTCCCCCATAATACAGCCAGTTTTTCCCATCATAATGCAGCCAGTTTCTCCCCCATATGCAGCCAGTTTCTCCCCCATAATGCAGCCAGTTTCTCCCCCATATGCAGCCAGTTTCTCCCCCATATGCAGCCAGTTTCTCCCCCATAATACAGCCAGTTTCTCCCCCATAATACAGCCAGTTTCTCCCCCATATGCAGCCAGTTTCTCCCCCATATGCAGCCAGTTTCTCTCCCATATGCAGCCAGTTTCTCCCCCATAATACAGCCAGTTTCTCCCCCATAATACAGCCAGTTTCTCCCCCATATGCAGCCAGTTTCTCCCCCATAATACAGCCAGTTTGTCCCCCATATGCAGCCAGTTTCTCCCCCATATGCAGCCAGTTTCTCCCCCATATACAGCCAGTTTCTCCCCCATATGCAGACAGTTTGTCCCCCATATACAGCCAGTTTCTCCCCCATAATACAGCCAGGTTCTCCCCCATAATACAGCCAGTTTCTCCCCCATATGCAGCCAGTTTCTCCCCCATAATACAGCCAGTTTCTCCCCCATATGCAGCCAGTTTCTCCCCCATATGCAGCCAGTTTGTCCCCCATATGCAGCCAGTTTCTCCCCCATAATACAGCCAGTTTCTCCCCCATATGCAGCCAGTTTCTCCCCTATATGCAGCCAGTTTGTCCCCCATATGCAGCCAGTTTGTCCCCCATATGCAGCCAGTTTGTCCCCCATAATACAGCCAGTTTGTCCTCATAATACAGCCAGTTTGTCCCCCCAGCCCTGCACTTACCTTCCTCGAGTCAGCGCCGTCCTTCTTCCATCCTCAATGTCTTCTCCCGCCCTCGATGTCACTTCAGCCAATCAGGTTACCGGTAACCAGACCCGGTGAACCTGATTGGCCAGGGAACGCACCCCTGTGCGTCCTCTCATTAGATATTTAGAAGCCGATTACAGCCCTCAGGCTGTAGTCGGGAAGCCTATCAGAGCTTGCTGGCTCTGATAGGCACTTCTAAAGGCCAATCAGACGCTGTGATTCAGATGGCCGGCGCTCAAGGGGCTGGCCATCTGAATAGTGGGTGGCAGCAATACATAGGTTCATGCAATGCATGAACCTATGTATTGTTGTGAGTGACGGCCGGGCGCAGAAGCGAGCGGTAGCGGCACTTCTGCGCCCACTATGGTCGCGCCGCCATGTGTGAAAAAAAGACATAAAAAAAAGACTCTTAAAGGGCCCGTTTTTTTTTTTTGGTGACCACAGGAGGGGGGGCGGCGCCCGGGCGCCCCCTATGGACGGGCCGCCACTGACATCAACCCTACTGACCACCTGCTCAGCAAGCAGAGGACTCCTTTCAAGATGGTTGTTTCTGCCCAGTGTTGCAACTTGCTCCTTCAGATCTCTAATGTGAGCTTCCAGAAGAGCAACCCGCTCCCATCTGTCACAGCGGTATCCATCCTGGAGTTGTTGCTCCAATTTCGCATACATGTGGCACACTGTGCACTGAGCAAAACCTTCAACCCTGCTAGCACTCATTTCCTAATTACAATATAATTACTTATAGGAAGTGTAAGATGTTACTTACAGGTTAGAAGACTCCTTTCTTAAAGGGGTTGTAAAGGTTTGTTTTTATTTGCTAAATAGGTTCCTTTAAGCTAGTGCATTGTTGGTTCACTTACTTTTTCCTTCAATTTCCCTTCTAAATGTTTTTTTTTCTTTGTCTGAATTTCTCACTTCCTGTTTCTCCTCAGTAAACTTCACACCATTATCCGAGCAGTGTTTAGTCATCCAGAACAGCTTACTGAACAGCTTACTGAGGACGAACAGGAAGTGAGAAATTCAGACAAAGAAAACAAAGAAAAATAACATTTAGAAGGGAAATCGAAGGAAAAGGTAAGTGAACCAACAATGCACTAGCTTAAAGGTACCTATTTAGAAAAAAAAAAACCTCTACAACCCCTTTAACTCCTGTTTTCAACTCCTGGTTATTAACGCTCCAATTCCAGGAGGACGATAGAGCCTGCATGCTCATAGCGTGATGGGAAGCTGCGAGGCGGTGGCTGGTGTGTTGCGGGACAGGATGTGGAGTCGCCGCCCAATGTCCGCCGAGTGAGAGCGGAGGGTCTGAGAAAAAAGGCTGCTGATCGTGCCGGAGGGAGGGTTTGCCTGGGAGCCCGGAGGGTCCTGCAGCTTCTTTCTGCCCATTGCGATGCTTGGGATGACTAAAAACCGATGAGCCCTGCTGGAGCCGATGCTGGGACGGAGAGACAGAAGACACAACTCACGCCATAGGCAAGCCACGCCCATTTTTATATTTTTATTTTTTAAGCTTCTTTCTTATTATTTATAGTTTTTTTTTTTTTACTTTGGTGAGCCACATAGGTTTTATTTTTAGCTTTTTAACCACTTCAATACCAGGCACTTATGCACCTTCCTGCCCAGACCAATTTTCAGCTTTCAGCACTCTCACACTTTGAATGACAATTACTCAGTCATGCTACACTGTATCCAATCATTTTCTTCTCACAAATAGAGCTTTCTTTTGGTGGTATTTAATCGCCACTGGGTTTTTTATTTTTTGCGATATAAGCAAAAAAACTGCATTTTTTTTAAAAAACACACTTTTTTTTAGTTTCTATTGTAAAATTTTGCAAATAAGTAATTTTTCTTCATAAATTTGTGCCAAATTGTATACTGCTACATATCTTTGGTAAAAATAACCCAAATTAGTGTATATTATCTGGTCTTTGTGAAAGTTATAGAGTCTACAAACTATGGTGCCAATCACTGAAAATTGATCACATCTGATCACGCCTGATGTACTGAAGGCATATCTCATTTCTTGAGACACTAACAAGCCAGGAAAGTACAAATACCCCAAAATTACCCCTTTTTGGAAAGTAGACAGTTCAAGGTATTTACTAAGAGGCATGGTGAGTTTTTTGAAGTTGTATTTTTTCCCCACAATTCTTGGGAAAATTTGGATTTTTTTTTTTTTTTTACACAAACTGGTCATATTAACATTTTTTTTTCTCACACAGCATATGCATAATTGCAACTATACTCCAAAATACATTCCTCCTCCTGAGTGTAGCGATACCACATGTGTGAGACTTTTACACAGCCTGGCCATATACAGAGGCCCAACATTGAAGTAGCACTTTCAGGCGTTCTACAAGCATAAATTGCACATATCCTTTCTCAACCACCTATTACGCTTTTGAAGGTCCTGGAGCACCAGTACAATTGAATTGTCCACAAAATGACCCCATTTTGGAAAGCACACACCCCAACGTATAATCTATGAAGCATTATGAGTCTTTTGAACGGTTCATTTTTTTCCAGAAGGTTTTGGAAAATGTGGAGAAAAAATGAAAATGCATTTTTTTTTACACAAAGTTGTCCATTTATAAGATATTTCTAACGCATAGCATATACATAGCAAAAATGACACCCCAAAATGCATTCCGCTACTCCTCCTGAGTATTTGATACCACATGTGTGAGACTTTTACACAGCCTGGCCATATACAGAGGCCCAACATTGAAGTAGCACTTTCAGACATTCTACAAGCATAAATCGCACATATCCTTTCTCAACCACCTATTACACTTTTGAAGGCCCTGGAGCACCAGGACAATGGAATTGTCCACAAAATGACCCCATTTTGGAAAGTACACACCCCAACGTATAATCTATGAGGCATAATGAGCCTTTTGAACGGTTCATTTTTTTTCCAGAAGGTTTTGGAAAATGTGGGAAAAAATTAAAATGCATTTTTTTTTACACAAAGTTGTCCATTTATAAGATATTTCTAACACATAGCATGTACATAGCAAAAATGACACCCCAAAAATACATTCTGATACTCCTCCTGAGTATGGCGATACACATGTTTGAGACTTTTACACAGCCTGGCCACATACAGAGGCCCAACATCCAAGTAGCACCTCCAGGCATTCTAGCAGCATTAATTGCACATATCATTTTCTGACTACCGATCACATTTTTGAAGGCCCTTCATATATCTAACACATAGCAGGTGCATACCAAATAACAAAAGATTACCTGTGGTTTTAGAAGTGCAGTGGTCCACAGAGGAGATCATCGGTCCAGGCAGCAGGCAGGGATGAGGTCAGCGACAGCAAAAGCAATCATCCAGGCAGCAGGCAGGAATACTGTCCATAGTTCGTACCGGCAGAGATACTGTCAGCACAGCCAAAGCACAACCAAAGCACAGGTCCAGGTAGCAGGCAGAGGTTGTCCCGGCAGAAATACTGTCCAAAGTCAGTAGAGGCAGCAGGCAGACAGGTAAACACAGCCAAAGTATTGGTCCAAGCAGCAGGAAGAAACATGGTCCATAATGTCATGGGTCATTACAGGCAGTAATATGGTCAGCACAGCCAAAGTATTGGTCCAGGCAGCAGGAAGGACCATCAAGCTTTGGGCCAGGGGGGACAGGGGTAGAGGCTTCTCCCACCCAAATCGCTTTGAAGCCTCCGGGCAACCAGACCCTGTTCTTGGAGCACAGAAAACGAAAAACTGGTTTTCTCTACGTTATTCTGAAGCCCCTCACATATGTGAGACCCCTGTGTACTAAAAGTAGATGGCCAAAAGATCAGTCCAAGTGGCAGGCAAAAACATGGTTGATTAACAGGCCAAGGTCGGTACACGTGGAAGTCAGAAACGTGGTTTAAATCGGCAGGCAGAGGCATCGTCGGTAAACAGGCTGAGGTTGGTGCACGTGGAGGTCAGAAACGTGGTTTTAAATCGGCAAGCAAAGACATCGTCGGGTTAACAGGCCAGGGTCAGTTAATTAACATGGAAGGTAGTTTGTAACATGGTAGCAGGCAAATGGGGAAATGGCAGTCTGTTAATAATAAGGGGAACTAATGGATGTATGATAATTTTTGAAGCAATTTCCGATGCACAGGCCAGGTTGGGAGGGACAATCGGGACAATAATAGGTGGTGTCTCTTCTTACTCCTCCTCTGCTGCATACACGGCATTTGTTTTGCCGTCTTCTTCCAGATTCTGTGGGGGGGATGCTAAAGGGATAGTGTCGCTCGTGAAGCCGACTCACACTATCAGAGCGAATGCTTCCTGGGGCGGGATCTTTTTGGTAAATGAGGGCATCGATGATATCTTCGAAATAATGGAGGTAGGGGAGTTGTTGATTTTGAGTTGCTTTTTGGTAGCAGACAAACGAATTAAAAAGGGCCATGTGAAACAGGTGAAACGCAACTTTCTTGTGCCAATAACAGGACTTTCTGGTTGATAAGTAGGGCTGTAGCATCTGGTTGTTTAAATCCACCCCCCATGTACAAATTGTAGTCGTGGACACATTCGGGCTTTACAATGGGGCCGCGTCTTCTGTGGATCGTAGAGAGGATGTAGACATCTTTCTTGTCCCTCCACTTCATGGCCAACACCTCCTCGTTCCTCATGAATGCGATTCTCCAGGTCGCAATTTTTTTGGTCAATAAATTTTGTGGGAATCCCGTTTTTTTTTTTTGGTACCGCAGGCCGGGGTTTGCTTCCTGTAAAGGTGGCGAAAAAAGGGCAGGCTGGTATAGTAATTGTCAACATATAAATGGTAACTTTTTCCAAACAGGGGGTATGCCAACTCCCAGACAATTTTCCCACTGGTTCCAATATATGTGGGGCAATCACGGGGCTGGAGCTGAGAGTCTTTGCCTTCGTAGATTCTGAATGTGAAGACGTATCCAGTGGCTCGATCACATAATTTATTTAATTTTAACCCATACCTGGCTCTCTTGCTTGGTATATACTGCTTGAACTGCAGTCAGCCAGTGAAATGTATGAGGGACTCGTCCACACAAATTTTTTGGTCTGGGATGAAAACTTCTTGAAATCGCTGGGAAAAGGCATTGATTAGGTGGCGTATCTTGTACAATTTGTCGTAGTTGGGATGATCTTGGGGAGGGCACGGTGAATTGTCATTGAAGTGGAGAAAACGCATGATCATGTCGTATCTTTTCCTGGACATGACAGCGGAATATATGGGCATGTGTTGGATGGGGCGTTTGGACCAATATGCATGGACTTCGTTCTTTTTTGGGGTTGAGGAACCAGGAACATCTTGCATTAGGCAAAATGCACCTTCAACTCCTTCCATTCAGGTAAATTCATTGTCCCCAATCGCACACTCCTTACTTTCTTTCCCCTTTCTTATTTTTCTCCATACACATTTTTGTTGGCACATAGTCCCCTCTATTCACTATGACAGTGTTCCCCATGTGGGAGCATTTTTATTGTTTGCAACACAGCTTCACTATCACATATCAATGATAGCGTTCACAATGTTGGAGTATTTCCATGTCTCCAACATGGCTTCACTATCATACACCCTAGGCTGCGCCCTCCCTTTCTTTTCTTTTCTCCCCCCCCTTTTTTCAATCCCCCACGACGGTGTTTTTATTTTGGAGCATCCTCATTGCCCTCAACAAACTCACCATCACACATTTACCCTTTTTCAATTTTCTCACTTTTCATTGATAGCGTTCTTAACGTTGGAGCACTTTATTGCTTTCAACATAGCTACACTATCACATATTTAGCTATTCTGTTTATTACCACCCCTTCTCATTCACATTCACTTTTTACCCTTCCACTGCTGTACATAGGGTCCATCACCCTTCAGCAATTTAACACACAAATTCTTCGCATTTCACATTCATTTTCAGATGGCCCAGGAGTCTTTCTGCATGTGCCCCTTGACCCTGGTGAAGATCACATGTTCAGCTCACACAATGATGCCTGCCTCTATGCTGCGCCACCTTTTATGCCGCCTCAGCTCCCGTATCGGACTGTGTCCCCGGCCGCCTACATGCCCCCTGCCGTGCCCATACCATCACCCGACCTGTAAGTATGGGCTGTAGATTTAAGTGCATATTTCTCTCTCCCCCTTATATATAATTTTTCTCTAATAAGCCTAACCTATCATTTGATACAATGTTCTTGTATTATAGACATCCATTAACGATCAGCTCCTGATGAGCGGCATGACAGCCGTGAAACGCGTAGAGCTTCAGATGCCAAATAATATTTACCATGCAGTTCTACCTCATGTTTTTACTGTTTTACTCAATTTATTTACGAACCAATGATAATGAACTAACTAACCATGTTGGGTGATGGAATATGTACCATGGTGTCTTATGTATTTTATTGTACAATATTTAATACATTTACATTATCTGATTTACTAGCTCTGTTTGGCTTTTAATCCGCATGCTTCATATAAAGTCCTGACCCTTTTCTGTCTTCGCATTGACAGGGATGGAGGCCTAGTGACTTAATTGTCTCAGGCCTCATTCAAAGTCCCAACCTTTTCTTTTTTCCATTGGACTTCGTTCTTTTTTGTAAGCCCCATATTGAACATAAGGCCCAAAAACAATTTAAATTCATCCAATGTTAGACGCCGCCACTGGAACATGCGGGCGTAGGAAGAATTGGGGTTGGCAGCAATAAATTGGGATGCATACAGATTAGTTTGATCCACTACAGGTCCTTCTCAAAAAATTAGCATATTGTGATAAAGTTCATTATTTTCTGTAATGTACTGATAAACATTAGACTTTCATATATTTTAGATTCATTACACACAACTGAAGTAGTTCAAGCCTTTTCTTGTTTTAATATTGATGATTTTGGCATACAGCTCATGAAAACCCAAAAATCCTATCTCAAAAAATTAGCATATTTCATCCGACCAATAAAAGAAAAGTGTTTTTAATACAAAAAAAGTCAACCTTCAAATAATTATGTTCAGTTATGCACTCAATACTTGGTCGGGAATCCTTTTGCAGAAATGACTGCTTCAATGCGGCGTGGCATGGAGGCAACCAGCCTGTGGCACTGCTGAGGTGTTATGGAGGCCCAGGATGCTTCGATAGCGGCCTTAAGCTCATCCAGAGTGTTGGGTCTTGCGTCTCTCAACTTTCTCTTCCCAATATCCCACAGATTCTCTATGGGGTTCAGGTCAGGAAAGTTGGCAGGCCAATTGAGCACAGTAATACCATGGTCAGTAAACCATTTACCAGTGGTTTTGGCACTGTGAGCAGGTGCCAGGTCGTGCTGAAAAATTAAATCTTCATCTCCATAAAGCTTTTCAGCAGATGGAAGCATGAAGTGCTCCAAAATCTCCTGATAGCTAGCTGCATTGACCCTGCCCTTGATAAAACACAGTGGACCAACACCAGCAGCTGACATGGCACCCCAGACCATCACTGACTGTGGGTACTTGACACTGGACTTCAGGCATTTTGGCATTTCCCTCTCCCCAGTCTTCCTCCAGACTCTGGCACCTTGATTTACGAATGACATGCAAAATTTGCTTTCATCCGAAAAAAGTACTTTGGACCATTGAGCAACAGTCCAGTGCTGCTTCTCTGTAGCCCAGGTCAGGCGCTTCTGCCGCTGTTCCTGGTTCAAAAGTGGCTTGACCTGGGGAATGCGGCACCTGTAGCCCATTTCCTGCACACGCCTGTTCACGGTGGCTCTGAATGTTTCTACTCCAGACTCAGTCCACTGCTTCCGCAGGTCCTCCAAGGTCTGGAATCGGTCCTTCTCCACAATCTTCTTCAGGGTCCGGTCACCTCTTCTCGTTGTGCAGCGTTTTCTGCCACACTTTTTCCTTCCCACAGACTTCCCACTGAGGTGCCTTGATACAGCACTCTGGGAACAGCCTATTCGTTCAGAAATTTCTTTCTGTGTCTTACCCTCTTGCTTGAGGGTGTCAATGATGGCCTTCTGGACAGCAGTCAGGTCGGCAGTCTTACCCATGATTGCGGTTTTGAGTAATGAACCAGGCTGGGAGTTTTTAAAAGCCTCAGGAATCTTTTGCAGGTGTTTAGAGTTAATTAGTTGATTCAGATGATTAGGTTAATAGCTCGTTTAGAGAACCTTTTCATGATATGCTAATTTTTTGAGATAGGAATTTTGGGTTGTCATGAGCTGTATGCCAAAATCATCAATATTAAAACAAGAAAAGGCTTGAACTACTTCAGTTGTGTGTAATGAATCTAAAATATATGAAAGTCTAATGTTTATCAGTACATTACAGAAAATAATGAACTTTATCACAATATGCTAATTTTTTGAGAAGGACCTGTATATTCTGCAGCAAATCTTGTGGGAAAAATAAACAAAAATAATCAAATTTAGAAAAATTTGTAGTGTCGGGCTGCACACCTGGCTGTGCGGTGAAAGGGGGGATGATAGCGGATCCTGAGTTGGCAGGCAACCATAAGGGGTTTGCCAGGGCATTGGGAAGATAGTACTGGGGCTGGATTCTTCTGGTTGGGCGTATATTTCCATTACTTGTACTGGGCTCCTCTTCCTGGGGTATGGCGCTGCTGGTGGTGGGCAGTTCTCCTGATCTTGGTCCTGATCTTGGTCCTGATCGCATTCTTTTGGGAGGGACGGTTTCCTCCGGGGACTCGGACTCTGAGCCACTATCCTCCACTGGCTCGTATTCCGAACCAGAATCGGATAATGGGAGCTCCCCGCTGCTCTCCTCATCCGACATGGCAAGAATGGCATATGCCTCCTCAGGTGTGTAAACCCTTTGGGACATTATGGCAGTGCTTATTGGTTGGCCTGTGTAATGGTACTGCTGGTGGTAGTGGTGGCGGTCTGTGTGGTGGTACCAATGGAGGTATTAGTGGTGGGCCTGTGTGGTGGTACCAATGGCGGTATGGGTGGTGGTGGTACCGATGGCGGTATGGGTAGTGGTGGTACCAATGGCGGTACAGGTGGTGGTGGTACTGATGGCGGTACGGGTGGTGGTGGTACTGATGGCGGTACGGGTGGTGATGGTGGCGGTACCGATGGCGGTACAGGTGGTGGTACGGGTGGTGGTGGTACCGATGGCGGTACGGGTGGTGGCGGGTACCGATGGCGGTACAGGTGGCGGTACGGGTGGTGGTGGTACCGATGGCGGTATAGGTGGTGGTGGTAGCAATGGCGGTACGGGTGGTGGTGGCGGTACCGATGGCGGTACAGGTGGCGGTGGTACCGATGGCGGTACAGCTGGTGGTCGTACCGATAGCGGTACGGGTGGTGGTGGTACCAATGGCGGTACAGGTGGTGGTGGCACTACCGACGGTGGTACGGGTGGTGGTACCGATGGCGGCACTAGTGGCGATACTGGTAGCGGGCCTGGAAGTACCTGATGGCGGTACTAGTGGCGGTACTGGTAGTGGTACCGATGGCGGTACTGGTAGCCTGTGTGGCGGTACCAATGGCGGTACCGATGGAGGTGGGCCTGTGACAGATGGGCTGATTGATTTCTTGACAGATGGGCTGATTGATTGACAGATGGGCTGATTGACAGATGGGCTGATTGGCTGGGCTGATTGACAGATGGGCTGATTGATGTGCTGGGCTGTGTGACAGGTCCTCTTGATTGGGGGGGGGCGTGTTGTGCACAGTAAACTACTGTAGACAAACTACACTGATCTCACTTACTGATCTCTGCTCTCTCCTCACAGATCGGTGTGTGAGGAGAGAGCAGGGATCAGGTAGTAACTCCTGCAGTTTGTTTACATTTGTGACCGGCTGTGATTGGACACAGCCGGTCACGTGGTAAACAGCCAATTTCATTGGCTGTTTACCCTGATCAGGGACGCGCTGTGTCCAAGGGACACTCGCCTTCCCCGATCCCAGGTCTGCAAGCCTCTGGCGGCGCGCACGGAGCGTGCCGCCGAGTTTGTTGTGACATGTGATCGGCTGTGACTTTGACACAGCCGATCACATGGTAAACAGCCAATGAAATTGGCTGTTTACCGTGATCGGGGAAGCGCTGTGTCCGAGGCGCTGTGTCCGGGCGCGCGCAAGGCAAGAATGGCATATGCCTCCTCAGGTGTGTAAACCCTTTGGGACATTATGGCAGTGCTTATTGATTGGCCTGTGTAATGGTACTGCTGGTGGTAGTGGTGGCGGTCTGTGTGGTGGTACCAATGGAGGTATTAGTAGTGGGCCTGTGTGGTGGTACCGATGGCGGTATGGGTGGTGGTGGTACCGATGGCGGTATGGGTGGTGGTGGTACCAATGGCGGTACAGGTGGTGGTGGTACTGATGGCGGTACGGGTGGTGGTGGTGGTACTGATGGCGGTACGGGTGGTGGTGGTGGCGGTACCGATGGCAGTACAGGTGGCGGTACGGGTGGTGGTGGTACCGATGGCGGTACGGGTGGTGGTGGTACCAATGGCGGTACGGGTGGTGGTGGTACCGATGGCAGTACAGGTGGCGGTACGGGTGGTGGTGGTACCGATGGCGGTATAGGTGGTGGTGGTAGCGATGGGGGTACGGGTGGTGGTGGTGGCGGTACCGATGGCGGTACAGGTGGCGGTGGTACCGATGGCGGTACAGCTGGTGGTGGTACCGATAGCGGTACGGGTGGTGGTGGTACCAATGGCGGTACAGGTGGTGGTGGCACTACCGACGGTGGTACGGGTGGTGGTACCGATGGCGGCACTAGTGGCGATACTGGTAGCTGGCCTGGAAGTACCTGATGGCGGTACTAGTGGTGGTACTGGTAGTGGTACCGATGGCGGTACTGGTAGCCTGTGTGGCGGTACCAATGGTGGTACCGATGGAGGTGGGCCTGTGACAGATGGGCTGATTGATTTCTTGACAGATGGGCTGATTGATTGACAGATGGGCTGATTGACAGATGGGCTGATTGGCTGGGCTGATTGACAGATGGGCTGATTGATGTGCTGGGCTGTGTGACAGGTCCTCTTTATTGGGGGGGGGCGTGTTGTGCACAGTAAACTACTGTAGACAAACTACACTGATCTCACTTACTGATCTCTGCTCTCTCCTCACAGATCGGTGTGTGAGGAGAGAGCAGGGATCAGGTAGTAACTCCTGCAGTTTGTTTACATTTGTGACCGGCTGTGATTGGACACAGCCGGTCACGTGGTAAACAGCCAATTTCATTGGCTGTTTACCCTGATCCAAGGGACACTCACCTTCCCCGATCCCAGCTCTGCAAGCCTCTGGTGGCGCGCACGGAGCGCGCCACCGAGTTTGTTGTGACATGTGATCGGCTGTGACTTTGACACAGCCGATCACATGGTAAACAGCCAATGAAATTGGCTGTTTACCGTGATCGGGGAAGCGCTGTGTCCGAGGCGCTGTGTCCGGGCGCGCGCAAGGCATTATCCTGCAGGACGTCAATAGACGTCCAGTGTGGATAACGCAACCACTTCCCGGACGTCAAACTCCTATTGACGGGGCGGGAAGTGGTTAAACATATTGTCCATGGGAATATATTTTGCAGTGAGTTTACATACAGTCTTTTTAAATAATTCCCATTTCTGTTCTGTGTTCATCAATGCCAATATTTGCTCTCTTAAAGTTGGGTGTTTTTATATTTCCAGTATGAGCTTGTTGCTTTCAGCTAACATTAAAGGAAATCATGTTATGGTCACTGCTACCCAGATGTTCTTTTATATGAACCTTATTAACAAGCCCTGTACAGATCGCTCTTTTGTTCATTCGTAACTGAAGCATAATAAACTGTGTTTGTGAAGGAACAAGAAGCTGCTTAGCACAAAGCACCCCCCCCCCCCCCATTTATTAGGAAAAAAAACAACAGTGCTGCTTTAGCCAGACAAGTAATGCAGCAGAGTGGATGTGATGGATGAAAAGGGGGGTAAACAGTTAAAAAGATCAACATTTGGAGGGAAGAGGCAGCTCCCCTATATAGGTCCTGAGTAAACCTAGTGTGTGAAAACAGAAAAAGGCAGGGGGCACCTCTGTCTGAGTGTGGAGTATTGGAAATAGCCATTTGGTAGTGATGAATAAATATAGCATTCATATTTGACAGTGGCGGTGCGTCCATAGAGGGCGCCGGAGCGCCGCCCCCTCTCGCTCCTGCACCGCCACTGAAAGACAATACACAGATTCATGCATTTCATGAATCTGTGTATTTTCGCCGCTGCCGCGCTGCCCACTATTCATATGGCCGGCCTCCTGGTGAGCGCCGGCCATATGAATTAGAGCGGTGGCCGGCGGTGGGTGTGACTTGGAAGTGTCTATCAGAGCCAGCGGATCTGGTTACCGGTAACCTGATTGGCTGAAGCGACATCGAGGGCGGGAGAAGACATCGAGGATGGCGCGGACCTGAGGAAGGTAAGTGGAGGGCTGGGGGGGGGGACGACAGGCTGCATTTGGGGGACAAACTGGCTGTATATGGGGAACAAAGTGGCTGTATATGGGGACACACTGGCTGTATATGGGAACACACTGGCTGTATCTGGGGACACACTGGCTGTATATGGGAGACACACTGGCTGTATTTGGGGGACAAACTGGCTGTATATGGGGACACACTGGCTGTATTTGGGGGACAAACTGGCTGTATATGGGGACAAACTGGCTGTATATGGGGACAAACTGGCTGTATATGGGGACACACTGGCTGTATATGGGAACAAACTGCCTGTATATGGGGACAAACTGGCTGTATATGGGGACAAACTGGCTGTATATGGGGACACACTGGCTGTATATGGGGACACACTGGCTGTATATGGGGGACACACTGGCTGTATTTGGGGGACACACTGGCTGTATTTGGGTGACAAACAGGCTGTATATGGGGACACACTGGCTGTATATGGGGACAAACTGGCTGTATATGGGGGACACACTGGCTGTATATGGGGGACACACTGGCTGTATTTGGGGACAAACTGGCTGTATATGGGAACAAACTGGCTGTATATGGAAACAAACTGTCTGTATTTGGGGACAAACTGTCTGTATTTGGGGACAAACTGGCTGCATTTGAGGGGACAAACTGGTGGCGTTTGGGCACAGTGGCTGCGTTTTAATGGGCACAATGGCGGCAATTGATGTGTTTTTTTTTTCAGTTTGTTTGCACCCCCCCAAAAATTTTGAGCACCAGCCGCCACTGATATTTGATGGAGGAAATATTGGCTTGTCATCTGTGTAAATCTTAACATCTCTAGCAGAGATCAGCAGGCAAGTGGCTCATGTTGTGCAGAGATTGCCAGGGAAGCTGCTGGGTGGTGAGAAGGAAGTGCTAGAGAATGGAGAGGCCAGCAGCGTGGTGTGCATCAGCATTTGGGTGTCCTTGGCATGCTTGACACTCTTCTGAAATGCAGAATTCGGCCAGGAAGCAGCTGGGAAGAAACAGGAGCACTGTGGCTGGGGGCATGGTAGTGCATTTTGGGGCTCCACCCCTTTCTCAAACCATAGGGAAATGGGGCGCGCTCTCTGGTGCACTGATTTTATAGGGGAAATGGGTGGTAGTGTGGGTGGTGGCTCCTCTCTCCTAGTCAAATTAGCTGACATCTCATGAGGCCAATTTAAATGAGAAGTGTAGGTAGATGGCTTTGTCATGTGTGCTTAAAAACTGACAAGTCAAAAGCATTGGAGGGTCCAAGACTTCAATAAAGGCATAAGCCAAAAACTGGGCACATATGAAAAACAGACTGCAAGGGAGGCTGGGTAAAAAAAAAAAAAAATTGGTAAAAGAAATCTCGATAAGTTTTAGTGTTTATTTAAAAAAGGCTTTTCATTTAAATTGTTCAAAGAGAGGTTAAAAAATACCAAGCATAAAGCAAAAAAACATTTTAAGCAATAAATAAAATACTCGGTGAAGCAATGGGGTAAAGCTTTTGATTGGCTGTAAAACATGACTGTCTGTGGTTTATGAAAGGGCAGGTAAGGCATTTAATTTTTCAGCACTGAAACATGCCAACTAAATTGCAGAAGGAGGGTATAGTACTCTTGGAGGATTCATTTGTTTTAAGCTTGCTTAGAGTGATGCGACTCCTAATATTAAGTTACCATGGGTTTTGATGGAATTGTTAGCTTCAATATAGGATCTTGTAGGAGTACCTTCCAATGTTTCGAGAATATCTTTTCCTTATGGCAATTTTTTTTCTGAATTTGACTTATTAACTTATGAACAGGACCGTTTTTAAGGCAGGGCAAAAGGGCAGCTGCCCTGGGCACCATCATTGTTGTGGGGCCCAAAGCAGCTGCATCATACTTGCCAACTATCCCAGTTTAAATTCCTTTATCTCTTGAAGTTTTAGTCCTGTGCTCTGTCCCGATATCTCAGTGTAAATTTCTGTTGCTGTTACCCCGCTCTGCCCTATTTCCATGTACATATGACTCACCTGCAGACCCTGTGTTTACATGTAAATAACCTGCATTGATATGTAAATAGCGGCAGCATTAATATGTAAATAGTCGCGGACCACGGCATTGATATGTAAATAGAGGCAGCATTCTTATGTCCCTCTGAGGTCATGTCTACCATTACTTCTGCTGAATGCTGCCCACTGGCTGTAAAGGAGCATGCTTGAAAATCCGGCCTACAACTATAGTCATTAAGCCTAACATCAGCCTGTTCTGCAAAGGTAAGCAAATTGGAGGTGCAACCCTTCTTCAAAAGAACATGGTGCCACAGCACCCTAAATTTTGCTACATGTGAATACACCCATCTCAGCCGATGCATGCGGGTGTTTTTAAAAATGAATGGCATTTCTGTGTATCTGCTAAAGGGCAGCATGGTTCTGTGGTGTCAGGAAAGCGATTTTGCGTGTAATCCCGACACACACAAATCTGAACGCAGGCTAAATGTCTCAGTTACATTGGTGGTCAGTGTACATTTTCTTATTACATTGGGGGTTGGTGTACAATCCTTTTATTCACACTAGTGGCCAGTGTGAAGGTCCCCCTTACATTGGTGGTCAGTGTAAATGTTTTTTTTTTTTTTTTTTCAAATAATTTTTATTGAAGATTTTGTACATACAAGCAGGGGAAAATGCGAAATTGTAATACAAGTGCAGCTTGTCAAACAATACAGACAAGACAAAATAGTCTCTGCGGAACAGAGCAGAGAATATATCTGGAATATTGAAACAGTAGTCTAACAATACATGTTATACAGTCTGGTAATAACAGTAGCGGGTTAGTGACAAGATGCGCCCAGAGGAGTAGCCAATCGATCAATAACGGAGGTGAATATTATAAAGCTTGTTGGAGTCGGGGGCGTAGAATAGTTTGCCGAGGATTGCGGCAACAGTAAGATAATAGGAGTCAGGAATAAAGTACCATATTTGTATCATCGTCAACCAGCCTCAGATCCACTCGCCCCAACGGGTACTTTCTGCGAGTGGATGCGGGCCGGGACGATGTGTGTAAGGATGTTCAAATTGAGTGGTACTATAAGAGTAAACAGAAACGCATTACTGTGGGTAATGGATAGTCTGGATTGAAAATAGGATTCCAGAGAGTGGATGTGAATGGTGGTGAGTTCATATAATTGAATGAAGTGGTGGGTCAGTGACAACGTGCTGGAAGGAGTCATTCGGGGTTGACTCAGGAGGGGGCAGGGGTGGGTGGAGGGTGGCGGAGGAAGTAGAGGAGGGGGCAATCTGAGGGAGCAGGGAGATCCAGTGGGTGTGTGGGGACTCTGAGGGGGAGAGGTGTGAGTATCAGTTTCTTTAAAGTGGAGCCAACAGGCCCAAATTTCGGTGAATTTAGTCGGGTTGTCGTGTGCTTGGTGTATAAGACTTTCCATGGCAGACGTTTTGTCGACCCGATGGATCCATTCTGAAATTGAGGGGGGTGTAGTGTCTCTCCAATGAGTTGAGATGCACATGGAGGCAGCAGAGATGAGATGAAAAATCAGGGATTTTTTGTATGAGGAGAAGGGTATAGAGGTGTGGTGCAATAGGTATTGTGCTGGTGTGAAAGTCTGGGAGTACGTGGTGATAAGAGAGATTAAGCGGTGAATTTCGGTCCAGAATGGTTGGATACGGGAGCATTCCCAGAATATATGGAGTAAGGAGCCGGTGTGCGTGTTACATCTCCAGCATAGTGGAGGGAGGTTGGGATAGTACTTGTGAATGATCACAGGCGTTCTATACCAATTAGAAAAGATTTTGTACCTATTTTCTTGAACTGATACATTAACGGAACCTTTGTGCATGTGGGTGTATATTTGTTCCCATTCGGTTGCCAAAAGGTGAATGGAGAGGTCTCTTTCCCATTTTTTAACTAGAGTATCATCTTGTATATCGTAAGTGGAGAAGAGGAGAGTGTATAGGTACGAAATCAGGTGACGTTGGGGTTCAGTCTTGGTACAGAGTGATTCAAAGGACGTGAGGTCTCGATTCCAGTGTAAAGAGGAGTTGGCAGAGGCAAGGAAATGTCGGAGTTGTAAGTATGTGTAGAACGGGATATGGTGTTCAGGGAGTTTAGACGATAGGACTTGGTGTGTTAGGAGGGTGTCATCGTGAAATAGGGTGTGTGCTCTGACACTGACACCGGTGTAGAGATGTTGGGGACCTGAGGTCGCGTTAAGGATAGGCAGGCCTGGGGGAAAGTCGGGATTTTGGTCTAGTGGGGTCATGGGGCCTGGGGTGGGTGATGTGCGTAGGAGTGAGCAGGCAAGTCTGAATACGGACAAGGAGGTTCCTATGAGGGGATGGGAGGAACAGGGTACCGGGATGGAGCGTTTTGTTATCCATGGAAGGTGGGAGAAGGGGACGTCGGATATGGAGTTTTCAAGTGCAGCCCAATCTTTGAATGTGCCATGGATGTGCCAGTCTACTATTCAAGTCAGATGGCAGGCCCAATGGTACGTTTGGATGTCGGGGAGACCAAGACCCCCTAGAACTTTTGGGAGTGTCAGTCTGGTCCAGCTTATCCTAGGGGCTTTAGAGGACCAAATGAAGGTCCTACACATGCGTTTGTAAAACGCGAAGAAAGAGGGGGGGAGTTTTATGGGGATGGTTTGGAGAAGATAAAGGAGTCTCGGGAGGATATTCATTTTTATTACTGCTATCCTGCCAAACCATGAGAAAGTGCCCGGGTGCCATTTATGTAAGTCGTTTTGTACCTTTTGGAGGGCTGGTAAGAAATTTTGTGCGTAGAGATCATGTAGTTTAGTCGGAATTCTGATACCCAGGTAGGTGAGACAGCTAGTTTCCCAACCAAAGGGGAAGTTAAGTTTGCATTGAGAGACTATTGTGGGGGGTAAAGAGATGTTGAGTGCTCTGGATTTTGAGAAGTTGATCTGCAGATTGGATAGGGTCTTGAACAGGGTAAAATCGGCAAGTAGGTTGGGGATGGAGGTGATAGGATCTTTAAGAAATAGAAGTACGTCGTCTGCGTATGCGGCCACTTTATAATGAGTACCACGTATATCAATACCCTTGATGGCTGGGTTATCTCTCAATTTGCGCAGCATGGGTTCCATGGTAAGGACAAATATTAAAGGGGATAGGGGGCATCCCTGACGGGTACCGTTGGAGATGGGGAAGGCGCTCGACAGGTGGCCGTTGATCTTTAATTTAGCGGAAGGGGATGAATAAAGCAACAAGATCATGCGGAGCAAGCGTGGGGGGAAACCCATAGTTAGAAGGGTTCTCTCCATACAATCCCAGGCCACTCTGTCGAATGCCTTCTCAGCATCTAAGGAGAGGAAGAAACCCTGGGTGGATGATGTGGATAGCCAATGGTGAATATTCAGAGCTTTGGTGGTGTTGTCCCTGGCTTCTCTGCCGGGGACAAAGCCGACTTGATCCAGGGAGATCAGTCTGTTTAGGATGGGGAGAATGCGATTCGCTAGGACTTTGGCATACAGTTTCAGGTCAACGTTGAGGAGTGAAATAGGACGATAGTTAGTGACCAGTAGGGGGTCCTTGCCTGGTTTGGGGATGAGGGATACATGGGCTTCAAGAAAGTCAGTTTCGGAGTGTGGGTCAGAGGATAGGGATTCAAAGGAGTTCACTAGGTGTGGAAGAAGGGTGTCGGAAAAGGATTTATAATAACTAACAGTAAGTCCATCGGGGCCAGGGCATTTACCAGGTTTCATTTGTTTTAGTGCTGCCAAGGTTTCGGCAATCGAGATTGGGAGATCGAGGCTGGCCGAGTCGTCAGGTGTCAGGGGGGTCGGGCAGTGTTGTGCCAGGAAATCATTTATCGGTGTCAGCCTGTCTGTAGTAGTGGGAGAGGAATCGGTGATGGGGAGGTTGTAAAGGTTGGAGAAATACGACACAAAGTGGTCAGATATGTCTTCCTGTTTGACAAGGTCGGTGACAGATGGGTGTTTAAGTTTGTGAATAGTGCAAGCGGCTCTCTTAATCTGTAGGGCCTTTGCCAGTAGTTTACCAGCTTTGTTACTGAACTCATAGAAGAGTTTTTGGGATAGAGTATATTTGCGTTTGATTGTTAGGTTGAGTGCTTCCAGGAGTTTAGCATGTGCCTGGGTGAGCTCTGACAAGGAGCTTTGGGCTAAGGACATTTTGTGTGTTTGTTCCAGGGCTCTTACATGTGCAGTAAGTTTCTCAATGTGGGCTTTCCTCAATTTGTTTCTCTTAGCCGCCAGGGACAAGAACGTGCCTCTTACTACACATTTATGTGCTGCCCAGAGCGTTGGGGGGGCAGTGTCTCCCGAAGTGTTTTCCCTAAAGTAGTTAGTGAGGGTGTCAGAGATTGTTCGTGTGTATACCGCATCTGTAAGTAGGGAGTCGTCTAGCCTCCAAATATTGGTTCTTGAGAAAAATGTTGGGAATTTGAGGGTCATAGAGATAGGGTGGTGGTCTGATAAAACCATAGGTTCGATTGTAGCAGAGGTTAGGTATGAGAGGTCAGTTTGGGAGAGGAAGAAATAGTCCAGTCTGGTATATTTGTTGTGGAGACTTGAGAAGTATGAGTAGTCACGGCCGTTCGGGTTAAGGGTGCGCCAGGTGTCATGTAAGAGAAGAGTATGTAACTGCTGTTTGATCGCTCGGAGGGCTCGGAAGGTTAGGGAGGATGTACCGTTGGAGGTGTCTATAGTAGGATTGAGTGCTACATTGAAGTCTCCCCCCACAATCAAGGTGCCAGACTGAAAGGCGATCAACTGTTCAAGGGTTGTGCGAAAGAAGGGAACTTGTTGGGTGTTGGGGGCGTAGATATTAGCGATGGTCACAGGTCTTTGATGTAACGTGCCTTTGATGAAGAGGAATCTACCCTGAGTGTCCCTTTGGACATCTGTGACTTGAAGGGGGCAATTTTTCGAGAGGAGAATAGATAAACCTTTAGATTTGGCCTCTGCATTAGAAGCATGGAATACAGTAGGGAAGTGGGAGTTTTGTAGTTTGGGAATGCTATTGGTCCTGAAATGAGTTTCCTGAATGAGGGCTACATTGGCTTTGGAGTGACGTAGAAAGTGGAGCAGTTTAGAACGCTTTTCAGGTGTGTTCAGGCCTCTTATGTTCACTGAATATAAGTTAAGCGTGAGGGGTTGGGCGTGGGGGGTAGGGGGTGATGTCCTGGAGGGGGAATTGCTCGCTATTATCGTAGAAGTGTGTGGGGGTGGTGTGGATGAAGGAAAAGGAGGGGGGGAGGGTTGTACGGGGGTCAGGGAGTGGGTAGGTGTGTGAGCAAGATTGGTCACTAGTGGAAAACCGATGAGGCTACAACCAAATAGGTTGAATAACCTCTACAAGGTATGTATCGGTCAAGTACAGTGCGTGTACGGGGTGACAACCCCTAGGTAAAAGGCTCACCCGGACACGCGACTGTATGAGGGTTGACAAACACGAGGAAACGAAGGTGGACGAAATCGGAGCGGGAGCGTCCGCCGCCACAGAAAGGTGGGTTGTAACTTCATGAGGACATGAGCTGCAAGACAACATCTGGATGGGGTCATAATATGAAGCCATGTCTTGTAGATCTGGAACTGGGAATACCAGAACATGAAAGGGTAAATGAAACCAACTCGTAAACAGTAAACCTATGTAAACTTACATAAAACATGCTAACATTGAGGGACCAAGAGAAACATTGTAAGGAATAAGGTCCCGTAACGATGGTAGTTGGTAATACGTGTATAAAATGCTAAATGATTACCAGTGTTAACTAGGATCCTGGTGTCCACAGGCAGCTCAGTCAAGTAGGTGAAGCAGCCATACTTTGAGGGAGATTAATACTGTTTAAACAAAGATTTGGCAAGAAGTAGGGGTGACAGCCGGCTGTGGACAGCAGGGTAGACATATTAATTTGACTAAAACAGGTAAGTGGGACTACAACAAATAATTAAGTAATCAATTAATTAATTAGAGGTATGTTGGCTACAGAAGTTATAGAAAATCGGGTTCAGTGGCCAACTGGAACTTAACTGGTGGGTCGTACCGTAACCTGCATGCAGGAGGCGTGTGTCTTGGCTGTGTGCACGGGTGCAGTGCGTAGCTCTCACGTTGAAATAAAGCACAGGTATTGTGGTCGTCCGGTGAGGATGTAGGTGATGGAGCACCTGCCGAGTCCGAAGTCAGCGGGGGATGAGGTGATCCTGCGCATTACAGAGGAGGGAGCCCCGGAAACGTTCGACGGACGGTCGAGGTCAACAGATCCGGAAGAGCGGGTCACGTGAGTTCATTCCGGTGGCACAGGTGTAGCTGGGAAGAAAACGTCTGGTACTCACGCGTGTTGAAGGCGGTCCGGCTGTGTCTTGGAGGGCCATCAAGCGGAGCTGGCAGAGGTCGCGGATGTGGATGTAGCGGGCGTAACCCCGGTCGTCCAATGGAGGGAAGCGGAGGTGCGCCAGGAGATCAGGATGCTGTTCGGAGTCGTCTTTCACCAATCCAGCAGCTGGAATTGTCGGGACCTCGCGTGAAGCAGCAGGTGAGTGGGGCGGGGGTCTAACTGAAGAGATCGCAATGCATTCTGGAGAGTGTAGTCTTTTGCAGACTTAGGGCAGGGCAGTCATACGGTGGTAGGTCCTGAGGTCATCTCGGCTGAGGTGGTGGCAGAGCCAATCAGTATGAGCGTGGGAGTGGTGTGTTGCAGGAATGCGGCCCAGTTCCCAGAGCTGTAGCTCAGTCGAAGTGTCCAAGCCAGGGCTAGTTTTCAATGGTGTCAAAAGTGAAAGTAAACGAGACATTAAACGAACAGGTCCAAAACAGAACTGGGGGGGAGAACTGTAGACTATAACTGGGTGGCAATAGGAATATTTCCAGCCGGAGGGATCGAGGAGGAACTTGGGGAAAGTGGTACCTCAGGCCTTAGTAATCCCGACGGGTCCTCCGTGTACGGGGAGAGTCGGAGGGGCTGGAAGCGTTGAAATGATGGTGGGTTGAGGAGTGGCGCCCGATGGGCGAGGGAGAGCGTCTTCTACGGAACCTGCTATTTTGCGCTTCCATGGGCTCTTCTTGGGGGGGCGTCTTCCGCAGCAAGGTGTGGCGGAATTCTCCGTACCAATTCGGTACTTCTACTAGGGGCAATCCCAGTGTTCCGCAAAAGTGAGGTAGGTCTTCCGGCACTTTCAAAAGAGCAGTACGGCCTTGGAAGGAGGCAGACAGGCAGAAGGGGAACTTCCATTTGTACGGGATGTTTCTGGAGCGTAGGACGTCTAGTAAGGGCTTTAGGTCTCGGCGGTGTCGGAGGGTTATGCCTGACAGGTCTTGGTAGATTTGGATGGGGTGACCCCCGTGCAGCAATTGCTGTCTGCTCCTCGCTTGCTTCATAATGTCCTCTTTGAGTTTGAAATCTACTACATGGCAGATTATGTCCCTGGGGGGGTCTGTCTCTCTACCCTTCGGCCGGAGGGCACGGTGGATCCTGTCAAGATTTATGGCAGATTGCGGTGGTCGACCCAGCAGGTCATTGAAGATCTCTACTACAGTGGGGGCTACTTGGTCGTTCTCCACAGTCTCTGGAACGTTGCGGATCCTGAGGTTATGGCGCCGACCTCTGTTGTCGAGGTCCTCTAAATGGCGTTGCATATCCCTCATTTGTTGGGTGTGGGAGTCAATGCGGGAGGCTGCTTTGTGAAGGCAAGTGTCGTGGCGGTCGGCAGTTTTTTCTACCGAGAGCACCCTGTCGTTGAGCGCGCGGATGTCCAGTCTCAGATCTGCAATGGCAGCTGCCAATGTGTCCTTAATATCTGCCGCTATGGTCCGCAGATCATGGATGCTGAGCTGGGGTTGAGGCAAAAGTTCTATGTTAGGGGAGTGTGGGTTAGAA
The DNA here is from genome assembly GCA_029206835.1 of Rana muscosa. NCBI lineage: Eukaryota > Metazoa > Chordata > Amphibia > Anura > Ranidae > Rana > Rana muscosa. The sequence goes on from CM055121.1 coordinate 45,401,976, forward strand.
GCAGGCGGGTGTGAGGAAGGTGGAATGGTGGCCGTCGGATCGTTTTCCTGTGAGCGACCATGGCGGGAAGGCGCCATATTTCCCCTACTGTTCCGGAACATTTCAGGGATGTTCTGGCTGATCCCTCCGGGTTGTTCTCTTGGGGAGCGGGATCTGGAGGTAGAGGAGGTACGGGAAGCGGTACCCATCGTCAGGGTGAAAATCAGGAGCAGTTATCCTCGGAAAATAGCTCAAGGTCTTCTGTGGCGGCAGGAGCGAAGAGATCAAGCGTCCATCTTCTTGCCTCGGTCGGCCACGCCCCCAGTGTAAATGTTCTCTTTACATTGGGGCTTGGTGTACAATCCTTTCATTCACACTAGTGGTCAATGTGAAGGTCCACCTTACAATGGTGGTCAGTGTAAATCCCTCTTTACATTGGTGGTTACTGTGAATGCTCCTATTATATTAATGGCCAGTATAAATCCCCATTACTTTGGTGGCCAGTGTAGACACTCCTTCTTATATTGGTAATCATTAAAAGAATCAAAACTTGCATTTGTGGTCAGTTTCAAATCCTCCCTTACATTGGTGGTCCATGTAGAAGCCCCCTTTAAATTGGTGGTGAGTGTAAATCCCCCTTAAATTTGTGGCAAGTGTAGAAATCCCCCATTATTGGCTGTTGATGTAAAATTCCCCATTATATTGGTTGTCAGTGTAAATTCTTCATAACATTGGTGATCAGTGTACATTTTCCTGATCATTGGTGGTAAGTAGTGTTGAGCGAACCCGAACTGTAAAGTTCGGGTCCGTACCGAACTTTAGCTTTTTCCCGAACCCGGACTTTGCGCAAAAGTCCGGGTTCGGGTTCGGCAATCTAATTACGCAGCTAGAAATGCTTCAGGGGCCAGCCAATCACCTTTTGATTAGATGGTGTGCCCTTAGAAGCCATCATAGCCATGCCTACTAATGGCATGGCTGTGATTGGTCAGTGCAACATGTGACCCAGCTTCTATATAAGCTAGAGGCAGACAGCACACACGTCACTCTGCTTCAGAATAGATAGGGAGAGGATCTTGTCTGCTGCTGCTGCTTTTAGGGAGAGATAGAAAAATACATGAGTTAGTCCTGATTCTGGAATCTGAGGGAAAAGATAGAGAGACAGTGTAGTGTAGGGCCAGGTTCCTGTTTTTTGCTTTTAGGGAGAGAGATATATTATATAGGAATAGGAGTCCAGATTCAGAGACATAACTCAGCGATCTGAATAGGTTTACCTGTTTGTGTTGCAGTGCAGTCTTTTTACACTGCTATGAGCCCAGTGTCAGAGAAAATCTACCTTTTATCTGCAAGCTCAGTGCACCAGCACTGCATATATTACGTTGAGAGATACACCGTTTCCATACTGTGGGTGTATTCTGCTCTTGGAAAAAGATCCATTTAGGACAAAAAAAAAGACACTTTATTGTGCTCTTTTCCAAAAGACCCATTAAGGGCAAAAAAAAAAAAAAAAATTCCATTTTATTTTGCTCGTGCAAAAAAAAAACCTGTTTAGGGCAAAAAAAAAAAAAATTTGCACTTTAATGTACGCTTGCAAAAAGACCCATTTAGGGCCACAAAAAATATTTTGCAGTGTGTTATACATATGTGGAGGCGTGTGAAATAAACCATGTCTATATATTTGTCTTCTACTGTGTTATACTAAAAAAACAACATTTTTTTTGAATAGCATTTTCTGCAGTTCTGTAGCTGTGCTATTCAGCGGTTATGTACTGTGGGTGTGTTGTGGTCTTCCAAAAAACGCCATTTAGGGCCACAAAAAATATTTTGAAGTGTGTTATACATATGTGGAGGTGTGTGAAATAAACAATTTATATATAGTTTTCTTCTACTGTGCTATACTAAAAAAAAACATTTTTTTTGAATAGCATTTTCTGCAGTTCTATAGCTGTGCGATTCAGCGGTTACGTACTGTGGGTGTGTTGTGGTCTTCCAAAAAATGCCATTTAGGGCCACAATTTTTTTTTGCAGTGTGTTATACATATGTGGAGGTGTGTGAAATAAACAATTTATATATAGTTTTCTTCTACTGTGCTATACTAAAATAAAAACATTTTTTTAATAGCATTTTCTGCAGTTCTGTAGCTGTGCGATTCAGCGGTTACGTACTGTGGGTGTAATGTGGTCTTCCAAAAAACGCCATTTAGGGCCACGTCCTCCTAGGTCAAGATTATAATTTTTATTTTATTTTTTTGTAGCGCACAGATCCTTTCCCCCTTACCTGCCTTTATGTTGTTGGCTCCTCGCAGGAGGGAGAAAGGCACACCGCACTACCAGTCCGTACCCTCCTATATAAAGAGGTTGAGCGGTGTACTTGACAAGCCGTGTCCACAGCCGGAGTCAAAACTCCTCCAGAGGATGATTCTCACCTCTACTGTAGGTAGAGGCAAGTCCTTTAATTCCCAGTAAAGTCAATGTCCACACCAGCTGAAATTACAACTCTTATTCTCTCATGGCAAAATAAACTCTACTCGGATAGAAAAGGTTAGAGCAAAGAAACAGGACAAGTTGAGGTGTGGAGGAGGTCCAGGCACAAACGTAGCACATTCACTTCACTGCTTAGGTTTCTCAAACAGTTTTAGGTGCACGGTCTCTGCCACAGACCTTGAGGTTGGTCTCTGCCACAGACCGGGTGTACAAGGCCCCTGCCACGGACCTGGAGAACTTTGGTCTCTGCCACAGACCAGGGTGTATAAGGCCCCTGCCACGGGCCGGGTGAATAAGGCCTCTGATACAGTCAAGATGACCTTGAGCTTCTCCTTCTACGAACCTAGCCCATATCAAGGGGAAGACATCTCTCCAGGGAGTCAACAGACCCTTCCTTCACCGTGACTCCCGCATCGGTCCATCAGAATGATCCTCCCTTCCCTGGAACATGGTCCCCTACACGAGGCGGCACCTTAAGACTCCTCGACCGTTAGCGGACTCCAGACGAAGGCTCTGGACTCCAGGCTTTACTCCCGCACCTAGGCCTCCATACCCAGGGCAGCAGGAACTCCAGGATAGTACCTCACCCCGGGATAAAGGTACCCGAGATGGAACAGGAACACATGCACCCAGGCCGAAGGCACCTGGGCGTGGACCCCACTGGACATTAGCCCCTAGGCCAAAGGTCTGCCCCTTTTATATGCTCTCCCGGCATGCACAGCAGGTTCCCCGCCCCGCTGTACTACTGCCAAGAGGGGACACAAAAGGCACAGCACTGTATCGGCGGTTCAACCCTAGCCTACCATGGCAGCGCCACCTGTAGGCCGCAGGGAACTGCACACCAATACTGTCCCCCAAGGACAAAATGGTCCATGAATCCTACAGAATTAGGGTGTTTGAGCCTATTTACCACTCAAACACTTCCCTTAAATTTAGCACCCCGCTACATTTTTATTTCAAAGTATTTTATTTTCCCACTAGCTTATCCATTAAATTGAATAATTTATTCCAGAAAGGGCGTATTCTGGGGCATTCCCACCATATGTGTGGCATCGTGCCGTTGAGTTTCTGAGGTTCTTAATGACTTCCCGTACCTCTTCTGCTGAAAAGGGGGCCTCCAGCATATTTTTTTATTTTTTTTAAGTTATTTTAAGTTATTTCCCTATCCACATTTGTTTGCAGAGCACTTGCCATGCTCTTAACAACATTTTGCTGCCATTTGCAGCCCTCTAGCCCTTTCCATTACTTTTTTAGAGCCTTTTTAGTCCTTAGAAGTCCGGGTCCCCATTGACTTCAATAGGGTTCGGGTTCGGGTTCGGGTTAAAGTTCGGTCCCGAACCCGAACTTTTTTCCGAAGTTCGGCCGAACCCGTCGAACCCGAACATCCAGGTGTCCGCTCAACTCTAGTGGTAAGTGCAGAATTGCCCTTACATTGGTGGTCAGTGTAAATCCCCCTAACATTGGTGGTCGGTGTAGAAGTGTCACCTTACATTACATTGATAGTCAGTACAAATCTCCTCGACAATGGTTGTCAGTGTAAATTCCCCCTTACATGAGGATCATTGAATATTCCCCCTTACACTGGTTGTTGGTGTAAATGCTCTTATTACATTGGTGTCACATTGGTGTCAGTGTATAAATCCCTCTTTTCTATTGGTTTTAAAATCTAAAAATTCCCTGTTACATGGTGGTCAGTGCAAATTCCCCCTCACATTCAATGAACAATTAATGCATAAACACTGGAATTGGCTTTTGGGAATGTTCTTTATCCACCTCGGATGGTGGCAACTGTTTGAATGGACATATGAGTTCACCGCCGTAGTCTTAAAGTGGTTTTTGGATGTGATGGCGGTGTCCATGTGATGGTGGTGTCCATGTGTTCAAGATCTAGAAAGATCAGAGTTTCAGGGTCCGCCACAAATGTGAAGGATAGGCCGAATTTATTGTTACAAAAAGCCACAAATTCAGAGATGGCAGAAGGGAGAACCATTTCAAATAATGTTTATATCATCTATGTATCTGCCAAGAAAGTGATGTACTGTTTTTGGCAAACGGATTGTGATGACAATTGTGTTTGTGTTCCCACAAAACCATGATGAGGTTGGCGTAGCTGGGGGCAAAGCATGTCCCCATATTTGTGCCTCTAGTCTGTAGATAAAATTGACCATCAAATGTGAAGAAGTTGTGTTTGAGAAAGAATATGGTAGCTTCTAGAATGAATCCTGCTTGTTTGTGATTGAGTTGGAATAAAAAGAATTCAACTGATTTTAAACCAATGGAATGTGGAATGAATGTGCACAGAGAGGAGACATTGAGTAAAAGTCAGCTGTAATTTGATTCTTATGTATAGTTGGCTAAGATATCCAAAAGAATCCCGAATGTATGATGGCAATTCCTTGACTATGGGCTGCAACAATGTGTATATATATTGGTATAGGCCAAAAGTGACGCTATCCATTGATGCCACTATGGGTTTGCCAGGTGGCTTGGACAGGTTCTTGTGGATTTTGGGTAGAAAATTTAAATAAGGGATTTGATAGAAATCTTTCAGTAAAAAATAGGATTTTTATAACAGCTTACCTGTAAAATCCTTTTCTTGGAGTACATCACGGGACACAGAGCGACATAGTCATTACTATGTGGGTTATATAGATACCTTCAGGTGCTGGCACTGGCAACTTCCAAAACTGGAAGTACCCTCCCCTATATAAGCCCCTCCCATCCGGGAGTACCTCAGTTTTGTAGCAAAGCAATAAGTGTCCCCAAAAGAGGGGTGGGAGCTCTGTGTCCCATGATGTACTCCAAGAAAAGGATTTTACAGGTAAGCTGTTATAAAAATCCTATTTTCTTTCTCGTACATCACGGGACACAGAGCGACATAGTCATTACTATGTGGGACGTCCCAAAGCAATGCCAAATGAGGGGGGGGATACACCATACATAAGCTGGGCGCTATCAGACATGAGGATCTTTTGCGGCCTGCAACACACTGCGCCCAAAGGCGACATCCTCCTGACTTCTAACGTCCACCTGGTAGAACCTAGTAAACGTGTGTACTGAAGACTAGGGATGGGCCCGGTGCTCGATTCGAACCCATGTTCGAATCGAGCATCGGGCGTTCGCTCGCTCGTCGAGCCCAGAACTATTTGGGCCGTTCGCATCACATTCGTGTGATGCGAGCGGCCCCGCAATGCATTGCGGCCGGCGCGGCCGGCGCAGTGCATTGCTGGCTGATGATTGGCCAAGCATGCACTGTGACCCCGCATGCTTGGCCAATCACAGCGCCCGAAACTCGGAGAGCAATAATTGGCTACAGGCAGGACGCCTGTAGCCAATTACAGCTCAGGGGCTTTAGTACACGCCCCACCATTTAAAAGGCCGCCACGCCATCGGCCCCGGTCACATGAGTTCCGGCTTTAGGAGAGATTAGTCTGCTGATTCTGTCTTTGCTTGATACTGAAAGATTTGCTCTTCTTTGCTAAACCATTGGCTATTTCTTTGCTAAACCATTGCTACCTAAGTCATTGATCGTTCATTGCTGCTGATTGCACAGTTAGTGTGTTATTAGCTGCTGCTGGGGATTAGTCTGGTGCGTGCTTACTGTTAGTACAGTATTGCAGTAGTACCAACCGCAGTGCTGTTAGCACAGCATTGCACCCCAACAGCACCCATAGGACTTCTAGTGTGTTAGTGGCAGCAAACAGAGCTCCTATATTTTCTTCTCAGCAGCACCCATAGGACTTCTAGTGTGTTAGTGGCAGCAAACAGAGCTCCTATATTTTCTTCTCAGCAGCACCCATAGGACTTCTAGTGTGTTAGTGGCAGCAAACAGAGCTCCTATATTTTCTTCTCAGCAGCACCCATAGGACTTCTAGTGTGTTAGTGGCAGCAAACAGAGCTCCTATATTTTCTTCTCAGCAGCACCCATAGGACTTCTAGTGTGTTAGTGGCAGCAAACAGAGCTCCTATATTTTCTTCGCAGCAGCACCCATAGGACTTCTAGTGTGTTAGTGGCATCACACAGAGCTCCTATATTTTCTTCTCAGCAGCACCCATAGGACTTCTAGTGTGTTAGTGGCAGCAAACAGAGCTCCTATATTTTCTTCTCAGCAGCACCCATAGGACTTCTAGTGTGTTAGTGGCAGCAAACAGAGCTCCTATATTTTCTTCTCAGCAGCACCCATAGGACTTCTAGTGTGTTAGTGGCATCACACAGAGCTCCTATATTTTCTTCTCAGCAGCACCCATAGGACTTCTAGTGTGTTGGTGGCAGCAAACAGAGCTCCTATATTTTCTTCTCAGCAGCACCCATAGGACTTCTAGTGTGTTAGTGGCAGCAAACAGAGCTCCTATATTTTCTTCTCAGCAGCACCCATAGGACTTCTAGTGTGTTAGTGGCAGCAAACAGAGCTCCTATATTTTCTTCTCAGCAGCACCCATAGGACTTCTAGTGTGTTAGTGGCATCACACAGAGCTCCTATATTTTCTTCTCAGCAGCACCCATAGGACTTCTAGTGTGTTAGTGGCAGCAAACAGAGCTCCTATATTTTCTTCTCAGCAGCACCCATAGGACTTCTAGTGTGTTAGTGGCATCACACAGAGCTCCTATATTTTCTTCTCAGCAGCACCCATAGGACTTCTAGTGTGTTAGTGGCATCACACAGAGCTCCTATATTTTCTTCTCAGCAGCACCCATAGGACTTCTAGTGTGTTAGTGGCATCACACAGAGCTCCTATATTTTCTTCTCAGCAGCACCCATAGGACTTCTAGTGTGTTAGTGGCAGCAAACAGAGCTCCTATATTTTCTTCTCAGCAGCACCCATAGGACTTCTAGTGTGTTAGTGGCAGCAAACAGAGCTCCTATATTTTCTTCTCAGCAGCACCCATAGGACTTCTAGTGTGTTAGTGGCATCACACAGAGCTCCTATATTTTCTTCTCAGCAGCACCCATAGGACTTCTAGTGTGTTAGTGGCAGCAAACAGAGCTCCTATATTTTCTTCTCAGCAGCACCCATAGGACTTCTAGTGTGTTAGTGGCAGCAAACAGAGCTCCTATATTTTCTTCTCAGCAGCACCCATAGGACTTCTAGTGTGTTAGTGGCAGCAAACAGAGCTCCTATATTTTCTTCTCAGCAGCACCCATAGGACTTCTAGTGTGTTAGTGGCAGCAAACAGAGCTCCTATATTTTCTTCTCAGCAGCACCCATAGGACTTCTAGTGTGTTAGTGGCAGCAAACAGAGCTCCTATATTTTCTTCGCAGCAGCACCCATAGGACTTCTAGTGTGTTAGTGGCATCACACAGAGCTCCTATATTTTCTTCTCAGCAGCACCCATAGGACTTCTAGTGTGTTAGTGGCAGCAAACAGAGCTCCTATATTTTCTTCTCAGCAGCACCCATAGGACTTCTAGTGTGTTAGTGGCAGCAAACAGAGCTCCTATATTTTCTTCTCAGCAGCACCCATAGGACTTCTAGTGTGTTAGTGGCAGCAAACAGAGCTCCTATATTTTCTTCTCAGCAGCACCCATAGGACTTCTAGTGTGTTAGTGGCAGCAAACAGAGCTCCTATATTTTCTTCTCAGCAGCACCCATAGGACTTCTAGTGTGTTAGTGGCAGCAAACAGAGCTCCTATATTTTCTTCTCAGCAGCACCCATAGGACTTCTAGTGTGTTAGTGGCATCACACAGAGCTCCTATATTTTCTTCTCAGCAGCACCCATAGGACTTCTAGTGTGTTGGTGGCAGCAAACAGAGCTCCTATATTTTCTTCTCAGCAGCACCCATAGGACTTCTAGTGTGTTAGTGGCAGCAAACAGAGCTCCTATATTTTCTTCTCAGCAGCACCCATAGGACTTCTAGTGTGTTAGTGGCAGCAAACAGAGCTCCTATATTTTCTTCTCAGCAGCACCCATAGGACTTCTAGTGTGTTAGTGGCATCACACAGAGCTCCTATATTTTCTTCTCAGCAGCACCCATAGGACTTCTAGTGTGTTAGTGGCAGCAAACAGAGCTCCTATATTTTCTTCTCAGCAGCACCCATAGGACTTCTAGTGTGTTAGTGGCATCACACAGAGCTCCTATATTTTCTTCTCAGCAGCACCCATAGGACTTCTAGTGTGTTAGTGGCATCACACAGAGCTCCTATATTTTCTTCTCAGCAGCACCCATAGGACTTCTAGTGTGTTAGTGGCATCACACAGAGCTCCTATATTTTCTTCTCAGCAGCACCCATAGGACTTCTAGTGTGTTAGTGGCAGCAAACAGAGCTCCTATATTTTCTTCTCAGCAGCACCCATAGGACTTCTAGTGTGTTAGTGGCAGCAAACAGAGCTCCTATATTTTCTTGTCAGCAGCACACATAGTACCTATAGTGTGTTAGTGTCAGCACCCATAGGACCTACAGTGTGTTGTGAGCACACATAGGAGTTCTATTTTTTATACTATATACACTACCGACTACAATGGCTGGAAGACCGCCAAGGAGAGGCAGAGCGTGCCGAGGCAAGAACACAGGGCAGGCAGGCTCTGTTTCTAGAGACAACAGTGCTGGCCGTGGACGTGGTCGTGCATCGTCATCAGCACGTGGCCATGGGACACGCTTGTCTTTGTTTTCGGCAGCTGGACATGTGGAGCCGCATCATGCCGAAGGCTTGGTAGAATGGATGACCAAGCCCTCCTCATCCTCCTCATCCTCTCTCACCCAGGCTCAGGGTACTGGCAGAGCAGCTGCCAACGCGTACTCAATGGCATCATCAGCCACCCCTTCCCTAGACCCACCATGTCCTCCTGAGGAGTCCCCCGAACTGTTTGAGCACAGTGTTGGGTACATGCTCCAGGAGGATGCCCAACGATTCGAAGGCTCGGATGATGATACCCAGCTTGAGGAAGTCAGTAGTGTGCGCGCAGAGAGAGGGGATGCTGAAGGACAGCAATCTGGCAGTAGTGTTCCACCAGCTGCAGCTTACTGCCAGGTTTGCTCTAGTGGTGAAGAGGGAGGGGATGATGAGGTCACTGACTCCACGTGGGTGCCTGAAGGGAGAGAGGAGGAGGAGGAGGAGGATGCAGCGTCACATGTCCAACGAGGCAGGATGCCCCCTGGAGGCCAGCTAGAGGCCAGCACAGCAACTGTACCACACTGCAGAGCTCCGCCTGTGCAGGGCGCTGCCTCTGCACATTATCACAAAAGTTCTTTGGTGTGGGCCTTTTTTGAGACGAGTGCATCAGATCGCACCACTGCTATTTGCAATATTTGTCTCAAGCGTATCTCGCGTGGCCAAAACATCAGCCGCTTGGGCACCACAAGCATGAGCAGACATATGTCGACCTGCCATGCAGCTCGTTGGCAAGCACACATAAAAGACCCACACCAAAGAACAAAGCGGACCTCTCCTTGCTCCTCATCAGCTGGGATCTCCATCCCCACTATATCTTCAGTCCTCTCTGAAAGCTGCTCTGAGAGGACTGAAGGTGTAGAATTAGGTGTGTCACAACCAAGTACTTGCAGTACACCGACGTCCGATTGTAGCAGGCAAATTTCCCTGCCCCAGCTGCTGGACCGTCGAAAGAAGTATACTCCCAGCCATCCACATGCCCAGCGGTTGAATGCTAGCTTGGCTAAATTGCTAGCACTTCAACTGCTGCCTTTTCAGTTGATAGACTCGGCCCCCTTCCGTGAGTTTGTTCAATGTGCGGTTCCTCAGTGGCAGGTTCCCAAACGCCACTTTTTCTCACGGAAGGCGATTCCGTCTCTCTACTGGCATGTGGAAGGCAATGTCCATGCCTCGCTGGACAGGGCGGTCAGCGGTAAGGTGCATATTACCGCTGACTCATGGTCCAGCAGGCATGGACAGGGACGTTATCTTTCTTTCACGGCCCATTGGGTCACTCTATTGGCAGCTGGGAGGGATGCAGGACAAGGTGCAGTAGTGTTGGAGGTTGTTCCGCCACCACGCCTCCAAAATGCTACTACTGGTTGTGACACACCTCTCTCCTCCACCCCCTCCTCTTCTTCTTCCTCCATGTCCTCTTCGAGTGCTCTGTCCTCGGAACCAGCGGTGCTCCGTAGGCGTACAAGGGGCTACGCGAGTACGCAGGCAAAAAGATGCCATGCCGTGCTTGCGCTGGTGTGTTTGGGGGACAGGAGCCACACTGGGCCAGAGGTTCTGGCAGCTCTGCAGGGGCAGGCCGAGAGGTGGTTGACGCCACGCCAGCTTAAGCCAGGAATGGTCGTTTCTGATAATGGCACCAACCTCCTCTCCGCCCTGCGACAGGGGCAGCTCACCCATGTGCCCTGTATGGCTCACGTCCTCAACCTAGTGGTGCAGCGGTTCTTGGGCAGGTTCCCAGGCTTACAGGATGTCCTGAGGCAGGCCAGGAAAGTCTGTGTGCATTTCCGCCGATCTTATAATGCCAGTGCTCGGCTGACTGAGCTGCAAAAGGAGCTGAACCTGCCCAAGAACCGCCTAATATGTGACATGCCCACCAGGTGGAACTCAACGTTGGCCATGCTGCAGCGACTGCACACGCAGCAGAGGGCCATCAATGAGTACCTTTGCGACTACGGCACCAGGACAGGGTCAGGGGAGCTTGGCTTTTTTTCCCCACGCCAGTGGAGCATGATCAGGGATGCATGCACTGTCCTCTCACCATTTGAGGAGGCCACGAGGATGGTGAGCAGTGACAGTGCATGCATCAGTGACACTGTACCTCTTGTCCACCTGTTGGAGCATACGCTGCGTGGGATAATGGACAGGGCACTTGAGGCAGAACAGAGGCAGGAAGAGGAGTGCTTCCTTGTCTCTCAAGGCCCCCTTTATCCAGACAATGTTCCTTCTGTCCCACCCATCACACAGGAAGAGGAGGAGGAGGAGGAGGAGGAGGAGGATTGTGTGAGCATGGAGGTGGAGCCTGGCACTCAGCATCAGCAGCAGCAGTCTTTTAGGGATGATGTACAGTCCCAACAAACCAGTGGACTTGTACGTGGCTGGGAGGAGGTGGCTGGCGATCATGTCATCCTCAGTGACCCAGAAGACTCCGGACCGAATGCCTCAGCTAACCTACGCTGCATGGCCTCCCTGATCCTGCAAAGCCTGCGGAAGGATCCTCGTGTTCTTCGGATCAAGGAGAGTGACCATTACTGGCTGGCCACTCTCCTTGATCCACGGTACAAGGGTAAGGTTGCGGACCTTATCTTGCCGTCGCAGAGGGAGCAGAGGATGAGACATCTCAGGGAGGCCTTGCAGAAAGGTCTGTGCAACGCGTTCCCAGAAACTGGGAGGTTACAAACTCCTGGTCCTGGACGACGAGTTGCTGAGGCTTCGGTCAGTAGCAGAAGGAGCGGTGGGGAAGGTGGACGTCTGACCGATGCGTTCAGACAATTTTTTAGTCCGCAGCCCCAAGGTATGATCGGTTCCAGCAACCATCGCCAGCGTCTGATATACATGGTGCAGGAATACCTAGGGGCAAGGTCAGACTTGGACACCTTTCCCACCGAAAATCCTCTGGCTTACTGGGTCCTGAGGATGGATCACTGGCCAGAGCTTGCACAGTATGCAATTGAGCTACTGGCCTGTCCTGCATCCAGCGTTCTTTCCGAACGCACATTCAGTGCTGCTGGAGGATTTGTCACCGATCATAGGGTGCGCCTGTCCACCGACTCGGTTGATCGACTGACCTTCATAAAAATGAATCAGTCTTGGATCACCACCAGCTACCAGACACCTGAAGCGGATATAACGGAATAATTTATAATGTCACATCCCTTCAAGACTGCCTATGCTGATGCTGAGTGACTGTCCTGTTATGTTCACTGACTATCCTCTTCCTCCTCCTCAATGATCCATGCCACCACACCAGTGCCTAAGGCACAATTTTTCAGCCCCTGTATAACAGGGGCGTGTAATTACAATTTTTTAAAAAGATGCTTCGCAACAGGTGTGACTGCTGTGCTCAGAGTACAGTATCTGTGAGGGGTTGCAGTGTTGTGGCACCAGCACCAGTGCCTAAGGCACAATTTTTCAGCCCCTGTTGGGGCGTGTAATTACAATTTTTAGGCAATGCTTTGCAACAGGTCTCATTGCTGTGCTCAGAGTACAGTATCTGTGAGGGGTTGCAGTGTTGTGGCACCAGCACCAGTGCCTAAGGCACAATTTTTCAGCCCCTGTATAACAGGGGCGTGTAATTACAATTTTTTAAAAAGATGCTTCGCAACAGGTGTGACTGCTGTGCTCCAAGTACAGTATCTGTGAGGGGTTGCAGTGTTGTGGCACCAGCACCAATGCCTAAGGCACAATTTTTCAGCCCCTGTTTAACAGGGGCGTGTAATTACAAATCTTGATCTAATAGTTCACAGCAGGGCCCATTCCTGCGCCCACCAAGAGTAACTATGAGGGCCTACAGTCTTGTGGCAACACCGTCCACCACCACCACCACCACCAAAGGCCCAATTTTTCTGCCCTGTTCAACAGGTGCATGCAATTACAAATCTTGATCTAATAACTCACAGCAGGGCCCATTCCTGCACCCACCAAGAGTAACTGTGAGGGCTTACAGTCTTGTGGCAACACCGTCCACCACCACCACCACCACCACCAAAGGCCCAATTTTTCTGCCCGGTTCAACAGGTGCATGCAAGTACAAATCTTGATCTATTAACTCACAGCAGGGCCCATTCCTGTGCCCACCAGTCTTGTGGCTACACCAACATCTAATAGGGCAAATTTCTGCAGAGTATATACGGCAGGCCCCTACTTTCAAACATCCAACTTACAAACGACTCCTACTTGCAAACGGCAAGAGAAAACAGGAAGTGAGAGGAAATCTACCCCTAGGAAGGAAAATTCTATCCTGTTAGATTTAATTTGGGAAAAAGGTATCTCCTCTCTACTGATGCTTTATCACCAATCCTTGTTTCAATTAAAACCCCACTTTTCCAAAAACATTTGTCATTGGGACGGAAAGTGAGGTGACATGTTCTGAACAGATGTGCAAAGACAGCAAATGTTACAGGGGTGATAACCCCTCCCTATGTTCTCCAAAAAGCTTAAAAATTGATTTTTTTTGGGATGTAGCTACACTTCATAATGTACCTGTTCAGATTCTACTTAAGAACAAACCTACAGTCCATGTCTTGTTTGCACCACCTATATACTGCTGTTCAGAGTATATAGGGTTGTAGGTATAGGGTTTTATTTTGGGTGCGGGGTCCCCCTTAGTATCCATACAAGACCCAAAGGGGCTGGGGTGGGGGGGGGGGTGATGGGGTAGCCATGCCATTTTTCTCAAGGATTTTCAGCCATATGGCGGCCAGGACAAGACATGACATTAAAGCCGCAAGTGGTTTTAAATGGCTTCTTTTTTTCCTTTACAAATGTCATTTTGTGCAAGGACAGTTCTAAACACGGGAAACACATGCCACTTCACAGGCATACTTTAGACACCCCCCAGGTACCATATTTAAAGGAAAATTTCACTTTTTTTTTTTTTCACTTTATGCATCATTAAAATGACTGCTCCCGAAAAAACTTTAGTTTTTAAAATTTCTTTTTGCATTGATATATGTCCCCTGGGGCAGGACCCGGGTCCCCAAACCTGTTTTATGACATTAACATGCATATTGGCCGTTGTAATTAGCAATTTTGATTTCGAACGTTCGCGTCCATTATAACGAATAGGGTTCGAAAATTCGCGCGAACTTTCGGTCCGTTCGAAGGTTCTGGTGCGAACCGAACCCGGGGGTGTTCGGCTCATCCCTACTGAAGACCATGTTGCGGCCTTACAGATTTGAGCCAGGGAGGCCTGGTGATGCACTGCCCATGAAGTTCCAACTGCTCTCGTGGAGTGCGCCCTAACTTTGAACGGAGGCGGTCTCCTTCTCAAGCCATAGGCTTGTATTATGACCTGTCGAATCCACTTGGCTAAAGTAGATTTTGACGCTGCCTGACCCTTTCTGGGGCCTTCCGGCAGAATAAACAAAGTATCCGTTCTACGAATCTGAGCAGTGGCTTTTAGATAAGCTTTAACTGCTCTTACTACATCCAAAGAATGTAATAACTTTTCCTCTACCGAGCTAGGTTTGGGGAAAAAGGAAGGAAGAACCACATCTTGGTTCAAATGAAACCTCGATACCACCTTGGGAAGAAAGGCTGGATGAGGACGTAACACTACTCTGTCCTTATGGATAACCAGATATGGCTCCTTACAGGACATAGCGGCCAATTCCGACACTCTTTTAGCCGAACATATGGCTACTAAAAAAATCAATTTCCTGGTGAGAAGAACCAAGGAAATGTGCTTTAATGGTTCAAATGGTTGTTTCTGTAGAACCGATAGAACCAGGTTTAGGTCCCATGGACATATGGGAATTTTAACCGGAGGGCTAATACGCATCACTCCTTGTGTAAAAGTTTTGACTAGTGAATGCGAAGCCAGGGGCCTTTGAAAAAATATTGACAAGGCCGAAATCTGACCCTTGATAGTATTCAAGGCAAACTTCCTATCTACAGCCCACTGTAGGAAGTCCAGAATCCTACCTATTACGTACTTACGTGGATGCCATTTCTTGGCCTCACCCCACGCGATGTACGCCTTCCAGATTCTATAGTAAATCTGCCTGGATACCGGCTTCCTGGCATTGATCATGGTAGAAACCACAGGATTAGAGAGACCTCTCTTTTTTAGAATGTGGGCTTCAATAGCCAGGCCGTCAAACCTAGGGCTAGTAAGGAAGGGTGGTATATAGGTCCTTGCGAAAGCAGGTCCGGACGATGTGGAAGGGTCCAAGGACTCCCCACAGACATTTTTACAATCTCCGCGTACCATGCTCTTCGGGGCCACGCTGGAGCCACCAGAATCACTGGTTTCTTTTCTACCCTGATTCTGCGGAGTAATCGAGGCAACAATTGTGGCAGTGGAAATGCATATATCAGCTTGAACTGATCCCAAGGGAACACTAGAGCATCCGAGCCGAAAGCTAGGGGATCCCTTGTCCGAGAGACAAATCTGTCCACCTTTGCATTGAATCTGGATGCTAGCAGATCTACATCCGGTGCTCCCCACCGCTGACATATTGTACGGAAAACCTCGGGGTGAAGGGACCATTCCCCTGGGCATAATTGTTGGCGACTTAGAAAGTCCGCCTTCCAATTCTCCACCCCTGGAATGAAGACCGCGGATATGGCTGGGACATATCTTTCTGCCCATTTCAGGATGCGATTTACTTCCCTCTGGGCTGCACGACTCCTGGTGCCCCCCTGATGATTGATATATGCCACTGCCGTGGCATTGTCTGATTGAATTCTGACAGGGGACCCTTGGAGTTTGGATGTCCATGCTACTAGGGCATACCGGGCTGCTCGTATCTCTAAGAGATTGATGGGCAGGGCCTTCTCTGCATCCGACCATCTGCCCTGGAGAGACCATTGCTCCAGTACTGCCCCCCAGCCTATAAGGCTGGCATCTGTAGTGACCACCCTCCAAGAAATCGGACTGAAGGATTTTCCTTTTTTCAGATTCTGGGGAACCAACCACCAACGGAGGCTTTTGCGAATGGAAGGGGACAAGGACATTGGTAAGTCTAGGGCCTGAACTTTTTTGTTCCAGGCTGACAGTATGGCCCTTTGCAAATTCCTTGAATGGAATTGACCGTAGGGCACCGCTTCAAATGATGCCACCATTTTTCCCAGCAGCCTCATGCACAGGCGTTTGGACGGCTGTCTTTTTGTACCCACCAGGTGGATCAAATCTCTCAGAGAAGACACTTTTTCTTGAGGCAAGAAAATCTTCCTCTGGTCTGAATCCAGCCTTAGCCCCAAGTATTCCAGACTTTTGACTGGTTTTAGGGCTGACTTGTCTCGGTTGATGATCCAACCGTGAGATTCCAGATACTTGATTGTCTCGTGAACAACCATTTCTAGTTTTTCCACTGAGTGGTCCATCAGCAACAAGTCGTCTAGATATGCCATTATCGTCACACCTTGTGTTCTTAGATTGGCCAATAGTGAGGCCAGAATTTTTGTGAACACTCGTGGTGCTGTGGCCAGACCGAAGGGTAAGGCTCTGAACTGAAAATGGCGCCCTTCTACTGCAAAGCGTAGAAATTTTTGGTGGACTGGAAAGATGGGAATGTGCAAATAAGCATCTTTGATGTCGATCGAGGCTAACCATTCCTCCCCTTGTAGGGCAGTGGCCACCGATCGGATCGACTCCATCCGGAAAGTCCTGATATGTAGGAATTTGTTTAGCCCTTTTAGATTTAATATGGGCCTTACGTCCCCGTTTGGCTTCGGGACTGTAAAGAGGTTTGAGTAAAACCCGAACCCGCATTCTTCCAGGGGAACCTCCATAATTACTCCTTGGAGCAATAGTTGTTCTAGTGCCGACAGGAGGGATCCTCTCTTCCGGGGATCTCTTGGCACGTTTGACCACATAAAAAGGGAAGGAGGAGAGTCTTTTAACTCCAGCTTGTATCCCAGACTTACTGCGGAGAGCACCCATCTGTCTCTGATCGTGTCCCGCCAGGTCTCTGCGAACAACTGAAGTCTTCCCCCCACCCGATTGAGTGGGGGCAACCCTTCATAAATTTGACTTGGGGGGAGGTTTTGTACCTCTCCTGACCCAGGGTTTCTTGTTACCCTGTGATTGTCCCTGATTCTTACCCCCGGGATTTGACCGAGGAGGCCGTCGGAACTGCTTCACAGCAGATGTCCCAGGGACTGGAGAGGCAGGCCTCTTAAAAGAGGGACCTCTAAATCTCTTTTTAACCGGCAAGAGTGTACTTTTACCGCTGGAAATTTTATGGATATATTTGTCCAGGTCTTCCCCGAATAAGCGTTCACCATGAAATGGGAAGCCAACCAGCAATCTTTTACAGGGAGCTTCAGCAGACCAGTTCTTGAGCCATAGAAGCCTACGCATATGTACTACCGACAGCGTAAGGTGGGAGGCCTGATGGATTGAATCCTTGATGGCGTCAACCGCAAAGCATAAGGCTCTAGGCAGATCAGCTAGGGCAAGGGCCTGCTGATCCGGCAAGTCCCTTAAGACCTGTTTTAACTGATCCTTCACCGCTTGGCAGACCCCAATAGCTGCTACTGCTGGTTGTGTCACCAAGCTTGCTGTAGTAAAAGCAGATTTTAATAAGGACTCCAATTTTTTATCTATTGGGTCCTTGAACATTTGAACATTATCAACTGGACATGTCAGTGATTTGTTCACACAAGAGATGGCTGCGTCCACTGTAGGCACCTTCCATTTTCGGATGAACTTATCCTCCATGGGATAGACCACCGGAAATCTCTTAGGGGGAGTAAATATTTTATCAGGATGTTCCCAATCCTGGTAAATGAGTCCATCCAGTAAAGGATGGATTGGAAAGGAACAAACAGTCTGGGGAGCTTTTAGCGACCCCAACAAGGAGACAGAAGTGGTTGATGGTTCCGCAAGGGGCATTTTAAATGCTGATCGGACCATATCAGTCAGGGACTGAACCCATAATCTTTCAGCATGTGATGCTGAAAATGGCTCTTCCACTGTTGATTCCTCTAGAACAGAATCAACCTCATCCTGATCCCCTTCAGGTAGGTCGATCCCTGCATGGGACTGTTGCTCCGCTAACAGGTACTCTGAGGGAGGAGATGGAGATCGGGCGCGCTTTCCCTCTGACAGGGAAGCAGCGATCAATGTTGTCAATCTCTCTTCCAGTCCTCCCAGAGCTGAGGAAAAAACCTCCTCTGTTACATACACAGGAGCAGGTGAACTGAGGACAGCCACAGTACCAGGTACTCCTGAGGGTTCTCTACGGGCACCAACCTCTGATTTTTCAGGGGAGACTGGTGCAGCCAAAGCATGCCCAAGATCCTCAGAGCCCGACGGAGACCCCCTTTGCTTCCTGGGAGTCTTAGTCCCGGAGACTTTGGACGGCATATTCCTAAGCCCAAAGCTGAGGTATTCCAGCCGTAATACACCACTTACTGAAAATAGTCTAGCACAATTGCTGCTATATAAACAGTTGGTGTCTACTAATGTGCCTTTCTATGGGGATGCCTGCATAAACCGCCTGCTGTATGCCTTTTTTAAATGTTACCAGCTCCGTCTCAGCACTCCATAGCCAGCTCACAACAAAAAATTGTGCCTTTTGACATGCTGGGACGCCCGCACATGCGCAGAAGCGCTGCGGCGCGCACAGAGCGTCATCCGCCCAAGCTCCGCCCCCTTTTCAGGCTCACCTCTATATATAGAGGCGCGTGCACGCGCGCGGGCACGTGCACCTTCAGCGCTTCTTTTTAAAAAAGATTAGGGAGAGGAGCCAGGGTCCCTGTTTGCAGCAGGGCCCGGGGATGGACGAGCATTTGCAACATGACAGAGGGAGCAGTTTCCCTAAAGAGAACTCACCATCTGCCTGGACTTGACCTCAAAGGAAACAGTCCATAGAAAAAAACGACGTTCCACAGCGGCCTCTAGTGGTTTAACACAGGTACCGCGGTTTGTCATTTTTTTTTTTTTCTTGACCACTATTAAAAAAAAAATTACATTTTCTAGCAGTTTCAGGCATGCACAGATATTTAGCGGGACTACCGTTAGGTAACAGGCAGAAAGACATATTAGGCTTGGGGGTCCCCTCAATAGAACCAAGTTCCTGAGGGGCCCCCACTTACCTTTTCCCCGCCGCAGGACTCTGTTTGGTCCACAGGAGCCCAAACTTCACCTATCACGGCAGGCATTGTACGTAGACCTTCAGGGACCGGGTTCCCAAGGATTCCACTCCCCTGGACCTGTATCGCACCCTGTACAGACAACATCTTGGTCGTGGGTATGACCAGAGCTCTGGATCCCAGGGTCCAGCCCTCCTAAGAGAGGCATTACAGGCAAAACCTTGCTCTTCTCTGCAAGGCCCGGGTACCGACCGTTTAGCTATGAAGCTTTTTTGGTCGGATCCGGATTAGCTTGCTGAGGCCCAAAAGAACCTGTACACAAGCCCAGATGAAAAAAACATGTTAACCTTTGGCCAACACCTTAGACACTGGCAAAAAAATGAGGTACTCCCGGATGGGAGGGGCTTATATAGGGGAGGGTACTTCCGGTTTTGGAAGTTGCCAGTGCCAGCACCTGAAGGTATCTATATAACTCACATAGTAATGACTATGTCGCTCTGTGTCCCGTGATGTACGAGAAAAAAAGGCTCTTTCCTTCTTATTTAAGATACCTTCTGACCCAGCATGGTCTATCAGAGACCGCAGTTCCGAACTGAAATTGTCAGAATTATTTGTGGATAATATGGCATAAGTAGAGTTAGATAGTAGCCTATATGCTTCTTTCATGTATTCAATTCTGTCTAGGATCAGATTGCCTCCAACTTTATCAGCTGGCTTAATGATCCACCTTTTACCCCACCTATGTGAAGGGCCCTTATATAGACACATTCTACAGCCTGGTATACACTAGGGATGGGCTATATGTTCGAGTCGAACATGAGTTTGACTCGGACATTGCCTGTTCGCCGAACAGCGAACAATTTGGGGTGTTCGCGGCAAATTCGAAAAGCCGCAAAACGCCCTTTAAAAGTCTATGGGAGAAATCAAAAGTGCTAATTTTAAAGGTTAATATGCAAGTTATTGTCATAAAAAGTGTTTGGGGACCTGGGTCCTGTCCCAGGGGACATGTATCAATGCAAAAAAAGTTTTAAAAACAGCTGTTTTTTCAGGAGCAGTGATTTTAATAATGCTTAAAGTGAAACAATAAAAGTGAAATATTCCTTTAAATTTCGTACCTGGGGGTGTCTATAGTATGCCTGTAAAGTAGCGCATGTTTCCCGTGCTTAGAAAAGTCCCTGCACAAAATGACATTTCTAAAGGAAAAAAAGTCATTTAAAACTGATCGCGGCTATAATGAATTGTCGGGTCCCGGCAATACAGATAAAAGTCCTTTAAAAAAAAAAAGCAAAAAAAAAACAGCAACCTCAACAAACAAGAACATTTTGCTCTAAAATCACTTGAACAGAACCACAACTTGATAATTAAGCCAGCTGATAAAAGTGAAGGCATTGTGATCCTAGACCAGTGGTTCTCAACCTTTCTAGTGCCGTGACCCCTTGATAAAATTTCCCAAGTTGTGGGGACCCCTAACAGTAAAATTATTTTCATAGCGTGGGTTGTCAGCACCCAAGGCAAGTAATTTGCGCCCCTAACCCGCAGACATTTAGAGCTCCCTAAGTCCCTTCCACTCGTACAGTATTAACCTCCCTGGCAGTATGATTATTTCAGATTTTTGGTGCTGAAAGCCGTACCATTATTTTGCATGGAAATTTGGCGTTTTATATTGTAGGCCTGCAATTCTTAGGAATAACTCACTTAAATCTGTCCAAACAAGAGTCTAGTAGATATCCCGGGTATGATACATTTTTAAAATCAAAATCATAAATTATAATAATAATAAATAACTATAAATAATTATAACAAATAATAATAACAAAAAATATTCAATAATGTAATCAAATCAAAAACACTGAAATTTGCTCAGTTGCAGAATTGTCGCTGTCATTACTTTCAGTGTTTGATGACGAATTTCCCCACAAATCACTATCGCTCAATTCTGCAAGTGATTCTAATTTATTATCGCTGTTTTCTAGCTGGTCTAAAACCACTTTTGATGTAAAGGGACACTTTTTGGTTGCTATGGACAATCTCCAGTTTCCAGGCAGAAAGAACAGTTTTTAAAATATAAAACTACATGCAGGGCACTGGACACACCACTAGGGACAGAGGGGATGTGTAATTATTTGATTATTTGATACAGTACTGTAATCAGTAAGATTACAGTATACTGTATGTATATTGTGTTTTTCACTTTTTTAATTTGGCGCCGAACTCCGTCCCTGTGCGCCGCAATGTCGCAGGGAACGGAGCTCATCGCTCGGTAGTCACCAGTGTGAATTGAACAAGGAGACAGCTCGCACACACAGTGGGGAGACATCGCAGGATCCAGGGAACAAGGTAAGTAACTTTCCCTGTATCCTGCAATGCGATCCTGAGTCAGGCTCGGGGTTACCGCTTTTGGTACTGAAATCTTACCCCGAGCCAGACTTGGGAATACCGCCAGGGAGGTTAAAACCTCTTATGGTACATTTTAGGATGTTCCACTCTTTCTCTTTGTTCTTCTTTCTTTCCCTTTTATCTCTCTCTATCCTAATTTCTTGTCCCCCCCCCATCCCTCTCTCTAGCTGTCTTTCTTGTTGTCTTATTTTTTCTCTCCCTTTTGCTTTGTTCTTCCCCCTCTTTTCCTCTCCATTCTATGTATTCTCTATTTTTATTCCTTCTCTTAGTCCTTGGTAGGGGGAGTTGGTATGAGTGGCAATGCTGGGGGGAGTTCTTATCAGCCAACTTAGGTGCTCTTGATCAAGGTCATCTGCTGATCCTAGAACTATAGTTGCCATTAAAAGTCTCCACTATAATCACAAGCAGTGTTACTCACTGTGTCTCCGACTTGGTGGTGTCTCGTAGCAGTGACACCACCTATGTCAAAATCTGGAGATACGGTCTCCTCCAGCCCCTCCCACTTCACATTCCTGAGCAGTCAGCTGACCTCTAGTCTCTGCCCCCGAGCCATTCCGTGAACTGAATGGGCGGTCGCCGACCCCAGGAACAGCCCAGCTGGGCAGACGCAAAAAGGCTGGGGTAGCGGTGCAGGCTTCAGGAACAGCCTAGGATTCAGTGACCCCTGGCAAATCATCATTCGACCCCAGGTTGAGAACCACTGTCCTAGACAGAATCAAATACATAAAAGAAGCATATAGGCTACTATCCAATGAAGATACATACGCAAAATTATCCACAGATCCTTCTGACATTTTCAGTTCGGAACTACAGTGTCATATAGACCATGCTGGGTCGGAAGGTACAGTATCTTAAATAAGAAGAAAAGGGCCTTTTTCTGAAAGATTTCTATCAAATCTCTTATTTTAATTTTTTTTTATTTTCTACCCAAAATCCACAAGAACCTGTCCAAGCCACCAGGCAGACCCATAGTGGCATCAATGGCTAGTGTCACTTATGGCCTATCCCAATATATAGACACGTTTTTGCAGCCCATAGTGCAGAAATTGCCATCATACATTCAGGATTCTTACTATCTTTTGGATACATAGTTACATAGTTACATAGTTAGTCAGGTTTAAAAAAGACACAAGTCCATCCAGTTCAACCATAAAAAAATAATATCATACAATCCCATATACCTAATTCTATACCCACAGTTGATCCAGAGGAAGGCGAAAAACCCCAGCAGAGCATGATCCAATTTGCTACAGCAGGGGAAAAAATTCCTTCCTGATCCCCAGAGAGGCCATCGGATATTCCCCGGATCAACTTTACCTATAAATGTTAGTACCCAGTTATATTATGTACATTTAAGAAAAAATCTAGGCCTTTCTTAAAGCAATCTACTGAGCTGGCCAGAACCACCTCTGCAGGGAGTCTATTCCACATTTTCACAGCTCTTAGCCAACTATACATGGGAAACAACTTACAGTTGCATTTCACTCGATGTCTCCTCTCTTTACACCTCCTTTCAACATCCCATCAGTCTAAAATCAGTTGAAGTCTTTTTATCACACCAGTCCCAACTCAATCAGAAACCGTATTCAATCTAGAAGCTACCAAATTCTGTCTCAAACACAACTTCTTCACATTTAATGGTCAATTTTATCTTCAGACTAAGGGCACAGCTATGGGGGCATGTTTTGCCCCCAGCTATGCCAACCTCACCATGGGGTTGTGGGAACACAAACACATCCATCATATCAAGCCGTTTGCCTAATTAATCACTTTCTTCAGCAAATACATAGATGATATAATAATCATTTGGAATGGTTCTCCCTCTGCCATCTCTGAATTCATGTTTTTTTGTAACAACAATGAATTCGGCCTATCCTTTAAATTCCTGGTGGACCCTGACACTCTGGTCTTTCTAGACCTTGAACTAAGTCATATGGACACCACCACATTAAAAAAACACTTTAAGACTACAGCCGTGAACTCATATGTCCATTCAAACAGTTGCCACCATCTGAGATGTTTACGCAGAAACTGTTTATTGGACAAGGACTACATACAACAGAGTGAAACACTCAAATGGAAATTTCTTCAGAAAGGATACCAACCGAGTCTTATTGAGCAAGCCCATACCACACACCTACAAGGTTCAAAAAAGGTCAAAATCCCAAACCCTGATGGTGAGCCTTCTCTGAATTACATTCATAACTCAATTTCATCAATTTACACATAACTCAATTTCACCCAAAATTTTGCCATATGGAAAAGATATTCTCAAAACTATGGAAGATACTCCTACAATATCCTATATTGAAGCTAACAATTCCATCAAGACCTATGGCAACCTATCGGCATTCGTGCCATATTAAAATTTGCATATATCCAAGCCTGCTCAAAACAAATAAATCCTCCAAGAGTACTATACCCTCCTTCTGCAATTTAATTGGCATGTTTCAGTGCCAAAAAATTTAATGGCTTACCCCCCACAAACAGTCTTCTTTTACAGCCAATTAAAAGCTTTACCCCATTTTCACATGCTTTACATGCTCCACCGAGTATGTTATTTATTTCCTAAAATGTCCTTGTGGCCTACTCTATGTCGGAAACACCGTCAGGACCAGGGATGAGCCGAACACCAGCCTGTTCGGTTCGCACCAGAACCTGCGAACAGACAAAATGTTTGTGTGAACTTTAGAACCCTATTAAATACAATGGACTCGAACGTTCAAAATCTAAAGTGTTAATTATAAAGGCTAATATGCAAGTTATTGTCCTAAAAAGTGTTTGGGGACCTGGGTCCTGCCCCAGGGGACATGTATCAATGCAAAAAAAAGTTTTAAAAACTGCCATTTTTTCGGGAGCAGTGATTTTAATAATGCTTAAAATGAAAAAATAAAAGTGAACTATTCCTTTAAATTTCGTACCTGGGGGGTGTGTATGATATGCATGTGAAGTGGCGCATGTTTCCTGTGCTTAGAACTGTCCCTGCAAAAAATGTCATTTTTGAAAGAAAAAAAGTCATTTAAAACTCACTCGTGGCTATTAATGAATTGTCGGCTCCCGGCAATTCATACAAAAGTCATTGATAAAAAAAAAGCGTGGGGGTTCCCCAGAATTCAATTACCAGGCCCTTCAGGTCTGGAATGGATATTAAGGGGAACCCCGCCGCAAATTTAAAAAAAAATTGACGTGGGGTTCCCCCAAATATCAATTCCAGGCCCTTCAGATCTGGCATGGATTTTAAGGGGAACTCCACTCCAAATAAAAAAAAATGGCGTGGAGTCCCCCTAAAAATCCATACCAGACCCCTTATCCGAGCACGCAACCTGGCCGGCCGCAGGGGAAAAGGGGGGACGAGAGCGGCCCCCCTCCCTCCTGAACCGTACCAGGCCACATGCCCTCAACATGGGGAGGATGTCCCCATGTTGATGGGGACAAGGGCCTCATCCCCACAACCCTTGCCCGGTGGTTGTGGGGGTCTGCGGGCGGGGGGCTTATCGGAATCTGGAAGACCCCTTTAACAAAGGGGACCCCCAGATCCCGCCCCCCCTATGTGAATTGGTAAGGGGTACATTGTACCCCTACCATTTCACGAAGAAAGCGTAAAAAAATGTTTAAAAAAACACACAAACACCTTGAAAAAGTCCTTTATTAAAAACAAAAACAAAAAAAAAACATTCCAGCAATGAAATCCAGTGTCCCGCGGCGATCCCATGTCCAGCGCTGTCCTTCATTGGTTGTGCCTGAGCGGACCTGATGGGGAACTCCCTCTCAGTGTTTTAAATGTATAGACCCGCCCCTTCTAAAGTTCCCCATCAGGTCCGCTCAGCGGACCAGATGCTGAACATGAGAAGGGGCGGGTCTATACATGTATTACCAAAGTGTTCCGCCCCCTCGGTATGTCGGACCCGCCTACGTCATTGGCTTGAGCGGGGAACTTCCTTCACTGTGTAATTTAAATTTACATAGTGAAGGAAGTTTCCCCGCTCAAGCCAATGACGTAGGCGGGTCCGACATACCGAGGGGGCGGACCTGATGGGGAACTGCTCTCACTTTGGTAATACATGTATAGACCCGCCCCTTCTCATGTTCCGCATCTGGTCCGCTGAGCGGACCTGATGGGGAACTTTAGAAGGGGCGGGTCTATACATTTAAAACACTGAGAGGGAGTTCCCCATCAGGTCCGCTCAGGCACAACCAATGAAGGACAGCGCTGGACATCGGGATCGCCGCGGGACACTGGATTTCACCGCTGGAATGTTTTTTTTTTTTTTTTTTTTTAAATAAAGGACTTTTTCAAGGTGTTTGTGTGTTTTTTTAAAAAAAATTTTTTACCCTTTCTTCGTGAAATGGTAGGGGTACAATGTACCCCTTACCAATTCACATGGGGGGGGGGCGGGATCTGGGGGTCCCCTTTGTTAAAGGGGTCTTCCAGATTCCGATAAGCCCCCCGCCCGCAGACCCCCACAACCACCGGGCAAGGGTTGTGGGGATGAGGCCCTTGTCCCCATCAACATGGGGACATCCTCCCCATGTTGAGGGCATGTGGCCTGGTACGGTTCAGGAGGGAGGGGGGGCCGCTCTCTCATCTCCCCCTTTTCCCCTGCGGCCGGCCAGGTTGCGTGCTCGGATAAGGGGTCTGGTATGGATTTTTAGGGGGACTCCACGCCATTTTTTTAAAAATTTGGGGTGGAGTTCCCCTTAAAATCTATGCCAGATCTGAAGGGCCTGGAATGGATATTTGGGGGAACCCCACGTCAATTTTTTTTTAAATTTGCGGCGGGGTTCCCCTTAATATCCATTCCAGACCTGAAGGGCCTGATAATTGAATTCTGGGGAACCCCCACGCTTTTTTTTTTTTTTTTTATCAATGACTTTTGAATGTATTGCCGGGAGCCGACAATTCATTAATAGCCGCGAGTGAGTTTTAAATGACTTTTTTTCTTTCAAAAATGACATTTTTTGCAGGGACAGTTCTAAGCACGGGAAACATGCGCCACTTCACATGCATATCATACACACCCCCCAGGTACGAAATTTAAAGGAATATTTCACTTTTATTTTTTCATTTTAAGCATTACTAAAATCACTGCTCCTTCTTTTTGCATTGATACATGTCCCCTGGGGCAGGACCCAGGTCCCCAAACACTTTTTAGGACAATAACTTGCATATAAGCCTTTATAATTAGCACTTTAGATTTCTCCCATAGATTTTTCGAATTTGCCGCGAACACCCCAATTTGTTCGCTGTTCGGCGAACGGGTGAACAGGCAATGTTCGAGTCGAACATGAGTGCGACTCGAACTCGAAGCTCATCCCTAGTCAGGACCCTCAGAGCAAAATTCGGAGCGCACCGCCGGGCCATTGAGCAAGGAAGCACAGACTACAGTGTCTCCAGACATTTTAAAGATAAACATGGCCAGTCCACAAAAAACTCCGCTTCTGGTTAATTGAAAGTATCTCATCTGATTACAAAAGAGCTGAGTGCTTCAAAAGGCTCTGTGAAAGAGAACTTTTTGGATTTTCTCTCTCAGTTCCACTTGGCCTCAACGAGGAGCCGGAATTAAACACACTTATGTGTTCCCCTACCAATTAATTAATTTCATCCAACATATGCGTCCAATTTTTTTACTCCCCAACTTACTCTGCTCTCAGTACATTTCACAGAGGGCAGTTACTGCTATGTAGATCAATCCAGTGGAGAAAAGCATGTCTTAGTTAATGCATTTATGTTTCATACATTGAAACATATTTTCTTTTTTTCTTTTTGGTACTTTTTTAACCTCTCTTTGAACAATTTAAATGAAATGCCTTTTTAAACTGGTTTAAATATAAACACTAAAACGAAAATAATATTGCCCAGCCTCCCTTGCTGTGTTTTTTTCATATGTGCCCAGTTTTTGGCTTATGCTTTTATTGAAGTCTTGGACCCTCCAATGTATTTGACTTGTCAGTTTTTAAGCACGCATGACAAAGTCATACCTACACTTCTTCTGATTTTACTTGGCTTCATGAGATGTCAGCTAATTTGACTATGAGGGAGGAGCCACAGCCCACACTCCTGCTCATTTTCCCTATAAAATCAGTGCACCAGAGAGCACTCCCCCTTTCCCTATGGTTTTACATAGGGGTGGAGCCTGGAAATGCATAACCATGCCCCCTTACAGAGAGACATCAATCACCTCATCCCAGCAGAGATTGCAGAGCCAACCGAGGACACCAAGAAGTCGCCGCTGTACAGCGTTACACACGGTTAAGCTTCCCTAGCCACAGTGCTCCTGTCTGTTTCTTCCCAGCTGCTTCCTGGACAAATTCTGCATTTCAGAGTGTCAAGCAAGCCAAGGACACCCAAACGCTGATGCACACCATGTTGCTGGCCACTCTATTCTCCAGCATTTCCTTCTCACCACCCAGCAGCTTCCCGGCCGATCTCTGCACAACACCAGCTGCTAGAGAATCTTTGTCCGAAGTCCCTTTCTCCATCTCAAAAGTGAGAAATCAGGGGTCTGTTTAGACCCCTGATATTTCACCAAAATCCCTCATCAGAGTTCCTAAAAATGTAAAAAAATAAAATTAAAATTATATTATAAAAAAATTATTTAAAAAATCATAAAAAATAAGATTGAAAATTAAAACCTACTGACACCATTCACTGCCCTACTGATACCATCTACTGCTCTACTGACTTTGTCCATGTTTTAATAAATTTTAAAATGGTTGTTTACATTTATTTATAACATTGTATGTCTGTGTGTTTATGTATGTAATGTTCAGGGTGCACACCTTAATGCAATAGACTGCACACACCTATGTTCCTTAAGCAACCCAGTACCATGCTCACACCACAATAAGCTATTTGTCCCTGCCCAGCTCATCCTGGATTCTTTGATTCATTACCTTTAGGCTTAAATAAACTTTAGTTCTGCCAGTAACTTTAATTAAAAAAGGTCTTGTGAAGCTTTCTCTTGCTATCCTGATGCGTCCCTTTTCCATTTTTAAGATGATCCACCTCTGTTCTGGGCCTGGTAACCAAGTAAACCTCCCCCATCACCCTGACCATTGGAGCATTACTTTGGGAAACCATAAACCTTTTCTAAGCTTAAAGGGGCCCTGTCAGTACTGGGTCAAAACCTAAAAAGTTACCTATAAAAGGCTTACTTTTTACCAGCAGCCTGTGTGCCTAAAAGCTGCCACAATGCTGCTTCCTGGCTGCATGTGTTTCACCTTTCTGGGTGTGTGGAAAACCTGGTCTCCTAATGCACACTGTGGTTTCATCCACTACAGGATGCATCAGGTTAACCATAGCGTGCAACCTGAAAGCACGTTTTTGACCAACCTGAAGGGTCACAGCAGCTTTTAAACAGACAGGCCACTGGAAAAGTTAATAAAGAACCTCTTCTTTTAAAGTGAATTCCTCTTTCTGTTGACCTGACAGTGACAGGGTCACTTTAGGATAGACAATAATAGGTATCATTTAACTCCGATCTTTGTATACTTGTGTAGTATCAAAATGATCTTGGAAAATTACAAATAAGACATGTTTTAGCAACAAACTTTCTTATTCTAATAATTTGGGCGGTATTTTAAATAGAACAATGGTTAAATTGCATGTAATAAACTGAAACAGAGTTCTCACCACAAAAAAGTGACAATTTGTCTTCCCCCAAATTCTGAATCTCTTCTGTTTTATTGAAGCATACAACAGCAATAAAGTCATAATGGCTTTCTGATGTTGGATGATGTCAAATGTTTAATTTTTATGACCTCCTTTTTACTTTATTAAGAATAGTTAATGGTGGGTGAATTGTGGCAGTAAATTTTAGACATGATGCTTTTTAAGGCTATAATCATTCTTTCTGCCTTTCTTGAACATTTTGCTGACATCAGCTTTATGACAATGTATCACTGTTTCTCAATCATGAATATTGCTGAGTTGATAATCGTTCTGACTAATAAAATGAAAATATGACCTTGTATAAAACAAATGTCTGCTATAACTACTAACATTTGGTAATACAATAAGCTGTACTAAATTGGGCACATTTTAACAGAATCATGCAGATTTAACTAACTTTCTAAAATGAAGTATATAAAAAATATGTATAAAACATTAAAACTACAAAATATGAAGATGAAGTTCTGTTGATGCAGTTAAGAAAAATGCAAACTGAAGTATGTTAAATGATGAAAGTTAATAAAAGGCCTTATTTACTAGAAGACATAATATTACCTTCCTGAGTAAACCTATGGATGGTTAAATCTGTTAATCAGTTTCAAATGTGTGTGTAAAGGACAGTATAAATATCATTGGTAGTTACTTAGCCAGGTGGAAAAAATCATTGAGTTCAATCAAAAGAAAAATGAATACATAAAATAAAATAAAATAGTAAATAAATATAGAACCCTAAACTCACAGCTGATCTAGAAGAAGGTGAAAACCCCTTTTAAAGCAACAGGGGAAAAAACTTCTTCTGATCCCCTAAGGCAATAGGGATGGGCCGAACGACCTCCCTGTTCGGTTTGCACCAGAATAATAATCACACACATAGGTTGGACTTGGTGTCCTTTTTCAACCTCACCTACTATGTAAGTATGTACCTATGTAACTTTCGAACATCTGGAAAGTTCAGAACCAAATAACAAACCCCATTGAACTCTATGGGACCCAAACGTGAAAAATCAAAAGTGCCCATTTTGAAGCTGTACATGCAAGTAGTTGGGCATACAATGGTTATGTGGGTCCAGGTACTGCCCTGGGGGACATGTATCGATGAAAAAAACGTTTGCAAAAAACATAATTTTTAACCATTTCAGGCCCAGGATTTACCCTCTTCCTGACCAGGCCATTTTTTGCGATACGGCACTGTGTCGCTTTAACTGACAATTGCACGGTTGTGCGACACTGAACCCAAACAAAATTGATGTCCTTTTTTCCCCACAAATAGAGCTTTCTTTTGGTGGTATTTAATCACCTCTGCAGTTTTAATTTTTTGCGCTATAAAAAAAATTTTGGGGGAAAAAAACACAATATTTTTGAACTTTTTGCTATAATAAATAAGCTAATTTTTTTTTATTTCTTCCTCAGTTTAGGCCGATATATTCTTCTACATATTTTTGGTAAAACAAAATCGCAATAAGCGTATATTGATTGATTTGCGCAAACGTTATAGCGTCAACAAAATAGGGGATAGATTTATGGCATTTTCTTTATTTATTTTTTTACTAGTAATGGCGGCGATCTTCGATTTTTAATCAAGACTGCAACATTGTCGCGGACACTTTTGACACTTTTTTGGGACCAGTGACATTTATAGTGATCTAACCTAAAATTAACTTCTGATTACTGTATAAATGTCGCTGGCAAGAAAGGGGTTAACACTAGGGGGCGATCAAGGGGTTAAATGTGTTCCCTCAGCGTGTTCTAACTGTAGGAGGGATGGAACTGCCTGGGGGGAGGAGACTGATCGGTTCCTATATACTTGGAACACGTGATCTGTCTCCTCTCCCCTGCCAAAACGTGGATTTGTGTGTTTACTCTGTCAGGGGCGATCGCGGCGCCCGGCGGACATCGCAGCTGCCGCGCATCAGCTCCTCAGTACCGCGGCAGGTGCGTGCGCACCCTCCATACTCCTTAAAGTGGCCACCGTACAGCTACAGCAATTCGCGCAGGGGAGACATTCTGCCACCGTCAAACAAATAAGGAAAGCTTGCAGGGAAAATTTAATTTTTTTGGGCTTTATTAATGCAATTATTGCTGCAGCAGCTTCTATACACAGTACAGATGTGCCACTTTACAGTTGAACTAAGGGGATCCCCCAGGCACAATATTGAAAGAAAATTTTCATACTTTCACTTTAAACATCAAAAAATTACTGCTCATTTAACTGCTTGCTGACCGCTCGCCGTTGTTTTATGGCGGCAGAATGTCTCCCCTGCGCAAATCGCTATAGCTGTACGGTGGTCGCTTTAAGGAGTATAGGGGGTGCACGCGCACCTGCCGCGGTACTGAGGAGCCGATGTGCGTGCCCAGTGGCCTCAAAAAATTTCTTTCAATATTGTGCCTGGGGGGTCCCCTTAGTCCAACTGTAAAGTGGCACATCTGTACTGTGTATAGAAGCTGCTGCAGCAATAATTGCATTTATAAAGCCCAAAAAAAATACATTTTCCCTGAAAGCTTTCTTTATTTTGTAAGCAACGGCTTGGGGAGCCAGTCTGTATGATGAGGCCACAATGTAGTGCATGGGGAACAACATTACAGATTTTTGGGATAAATTCTGGTGTCTCTACCACAGACTTTGGATTTCTATTTCTGTAACGGGTGCGGAAAAATTGGTCTTTGGCGCCTTCACACCGTAACCCTATAGAGGTACTCTTGATGAAAGCAAGAATTGGCTGTAATGAACTGTACCTGTCAAACAGGTGCAGAAAAATTGTTCTTTGGGTGTCGGAGGCATATTCACACTGTTACCCTTGTGGAGATTAGGGATGAGCTTCGTGTTCAAGTCGAACATACGTTCGACTCGAACATCGGCTGTTCGATCGTTCAACGAAGATCGAACGATTTGGGCCGTTCGCACCGAATTCGAGTGATGCGAACGGCCCACAGTACACTGCGCCATTGCAGTGCAATCCTGGCGCTGTGATTGGCCAAGCATGCACTGTGACCCCGCATGCTTGGCCAATCACAGCGCCTGCAGCGAGGAGAGCCATAATTGGCCACAGGCAGGATGCCTGTGGCCAATTATAGCTGAGGGGGGTTTAGTACACGCCCCACACTATAAAAGGCCAACAGCGCGGCGGCCTTGTGTAGTGTGTTGGCGTGCAGGGAAAGAGATAGTAGGATTTTTAAAACAGCTTACCTGTAAAATCCTTTTCTTGGAGTACATCACGGGACACAGAGCAGCATAGTCATTACTATGTGGGTTATATAGAATTACCTTCAGGTGCTGGCACTGGCAACTTCCAAAACAGGAAGTACCCTCCCCTATATAAGCCCCTCCCATCCGGGAGTACCTCAGTTTTGTAGCAAAGCAATACGTGTCCCCAAAAGAGGGGTGGGAGCTCTGTGTCCCGTGATGTACTCCAAGAAAAGGATTTTACAGGTAAGCTGTTTTAAAAATCCTACTTTCTTGTTCATACATCACGGGACACAGAGCAGCATAGTCATTACTATGTGGGACGTCCCAAAGCAATGCCACATGAGGGGGGGGATACACCATACATAAGCTGGGCGCCATCAGGCATGAGGATCTTTTGCGGCCTGCAACACACTGCGCCCAAAGGCGACATCCTCCTGACTTCTAACGTCCACCTGGTAGAACCTAGTAAATGTGTGTACTGAAGACCATGTTGCGGCCTTACAAATTTGCGCCAGGGAGGCCTGGTGATGCACTGCCCATGAAGTTCCAACTGCTCTCGTGGAGTGCGCCCTAACTTTGAACGGAGGCGGTCTACTTCTCAAGCCATAGGCTTGTATTATGACCTGTCGAATCCACTTGGCTAAAGTAGATTTTGATGCTGCCTGACCCTTTCTGGGGCCTTCCGGCAGAACAAATAAAGAATCCGTTCTACGAATCTGAGCAGTGGCTTTTAGATAAGCTTTAACTGCTCTTACTACATCCAAAGAATGCAATAACTTTTCCTCTACCGAGCTTGGTTTGGGGAAAAAAGAAGGAAGAACCACATCCTGGTTCAAGTGAAACCCCGATACCACCTTAGGAAGAAAGGCTGGGTGAGGACGTAATACTACTCTGTCCTTATGGATAACCAGATATGGCTCTTTACAGGACATGGCGGCTAATTCCGACACTCTTCTAGCCGAGCATATGGCTACTAAAAATATCAATTTCCTGGTGAGTAGAACCAAGGAAATGTGCCGCAAAGGTTCAAATGGCTGCTTCTGCAGAACCGACAGAACCAAATTTAGATCCCATGGGCATATGGGAGCCTTAATCGGTGGAATAATACGAGTCACACCTTGCATAAAGGATTTGACAAGTGAATGCATAGCCAGGGGCCTTTGAAATAGTATTGACAAGGCCGAAACCTGGCCCTTGATAGTACTTAAGGCAAACTTCCTGTCTACAGCCCACTGCAGGAAGTCCAGAATTCTGCCTATAACGTACTTACGTGGATGCCATTTTCTGGCCTCGCACCAAGTGATGTACGCCTTCCAAACTCTATAGTAGATCTGCCTGGATACAGGCTTCCTGGCATTGATTATAGTTGATACCACAGAGTTAGAGAGACCTCTCTTCTTTAGGATGTGGGATTCAATAGCCAGGCCGTTAAACTTAGAGTTAGTAAGGAAGGGTGGTATATCGGTCCTTGCGAAAGCAGGTCCGAACGACGTGGAAGGGTCCAAGGACTCCCCACAGACATTTTGATGATCTCCGCGTACCAGGCCCTTCGGGGCCACGCTGGAGCCACCAGGATCACCGGCTTCTTCTCCAACCTGACTCTGCGAAGGAGTCGAGGCAACAATTGTAGCGGAGGGAATGCATATATCAGTCTGAACTGATCCCAAGGGAACACCAGAGCATCCGAGCCGCAAGCGAGGGGATCCCTTGTCCGGGAGACAAATCTGTCCACCTTTGCGTTGAATCTGGATGCTAGCAGATCTACATCCGGTGTTCCCCACCGCTGACATATTGCTCGGAAGACCTCGGGATGAAGGGACCATTCCCCTGGGCATAACTGTTGGCGACTCAGAAAGTCCGCCTTCCAATTCTCCACCCCTGGAATGAAGACAGCTGATATACATGGGACATGCTTTTCTGCCCATTCCAGGATGTGACTTACTTCCCTCTGGGCTGCACGACTCCTGGTGCCTCCCTGATGATTGATATATGCCACTGCTGTGGCATTGTCTGATTGAATTCTGACAGGGGACCCTTGGAGTCTGGATGTCCAGGCTACTAGGGCGTACCGGGCTGCTCGTATCTCTAAGAGATTGATGGGCAGGGTTTTTACTACATTTGACCATCTGCCCTGGAGAGACCATTGCTCCAGTACTGCCCCCAGCCTATAAGGCTGGCATCTGTAGTGACCACCTTCCAAGATATCGGGCTGAAGGGTTTTCCCTTCTGGAGATTCTGGGGGATCAACCACCAGCAGAGACTCTTCCGAACGGAAGGGGACAAAACCATCGGGAAGTCTAGAGCCTGAACTTTTCCGTTCCAGGCTGACAATATGGCCCTTTGTAAATTCCTTGAGTGGAATTGGGCGTATGGCACAGCTTCGAATAATGCTACCATCTTTCCTAGCAGCCTCATGCACAGGCGTATGGACGGCTGTCTTTTTGCACAAAGCAGACGGACCAAGGCCCTCAAAGAGGATACCTTGTCTAGAGGTAAGAAAATCTTCCTCTGGTCTGAATCCAGCCGTAGCCCTAGATATACCAGGTTTTTCACTGGCTGTAGGGCTGACTTGTCCAGGTTGATGATCCAACCGTGAGACTCTAGATACTTGATTGTATCGACAATTACCACTTCTAGCTTGGCAACTGAGTGGTCTATCAACAACAGGTCGTCTAGGTATGCCATTATCGTTACACCCCGTGTTCTTAGATCGGCCAACAGTGGGGCCAGAATTTTTGTGAACACTCGTGGTGCTGTGGCCAGACCGAATGGTAAGGCTCTGAACTGAAAATGGCGCCCTTCTACTGCAAAGCGTAGGAATTTTTGATGACCTGGAAAGATGGGAACATGCAAGTAAGCATCTTTGATGTCGATCGAGGCTAACCATTCCTCCCCTTGTAGGGCAGCGGTGACCGATCGGATCGACTCCATCCGGAAAGACCGGACGTTTAGAAATTTGTTTAGACTCTTTAGGTCCAATATGGGTCTTATGTCCCCGTTTGGCTTCGGGACTGTGAAAAGGTTTGAGTAGAAACCCAACCCCCACTCTTCCATAGGAACCTCCATAATTACTCCTTGGAGCAATAGTTGTTCTAACGCCAATAGGAGAGACCCTCTTTTCAGAGGGTCTCTTGGCATGCCTGACCACATAAAATGGGACGGAGGAGACTCTTTTAACTCCAACTTGTATCCCAGAGTTACTGCGGAGAGCACCCATCTGTCTTTGATCGTCTCCCGCCAGGTCTCTGCGAACAACTGAAGTCTTCCCCCCACCCGTTTGAGTGGGGGCAGCCCTTCATAGGCTTGACTTGGAGGCTGGTTTAGTACCTCTTCGGATCCAGGGCTTTTTATTACCCTGTGGCTGTCCCTGATTTTTACCTCCTGAGTTTGACCGAGGAGGCCGTCGGAACTGCTTAGTAGCAGACGTCGCAGGGATAGGAGAGGTAGTCCTCTTAAAAGATGGACCCCTAGACCTCTTTTTACTCGGTAAGAGAGTACTTTTACCACTGGAAATCTTCTGGATATACTTATCCAGGTCTTCGCCAAAAAGGCGTTCCCCATGAAATGGGAAGCTAACTAAGAGCTTCTTACAGGGAGCTTCAGCAGACCAGTTTTTGAGCCACAGAAGCCTACGCATATGTACCAAAGACAGCGTGAGGCGGGAGGCCTGATGGATAGAATCCTTGATGGCGTCAACCGCAAAGCATAATGCTCTAGGCAGATCAGCCAGAGCCTGGGCCTGCTGGTCTGGCAAATCCCTCAGGACCATTTTCATTTGATCCTTTAAAGCTTGGCAGACCCCAATAGCTGCCACTGCTGGCTGTGTAACAGCCCCTGCTGTGGAAAAAGCAGATTTTAATAAAGATTCCAATTTTTTATCCACTGGATTTTTGAACATTTGAACATTATCTACTGGACATGTCAGTGATTTGTTCACAGAAGAGATGGCTGCATCCACCGTAGGAACATTCCATCTCTGGGTGAACTTTTCCTCCATGGGATAGATCACCGGAAACCTTTTAGGCGGAACAAATAGTTTATCAGGATGTTCCCAGTCCTGGTATATAAGTCCTTCCAATAATGGATGTATTGGAAAGGAGCAATTAACCTGGGGAGCTTTTAGCGACCCCAATGAGGAGACAGCAGTAGTTGATGGTTCAACAAGAGGCATTTTAAATGCAGATCGAACCATGTCAGTTAGGGTCTGGACCCACAATCTTTCAGTCTGTGATGCTGAAAATGGTTCATCTACTGTCGATTCCTCAAAAACAGAGCTAACCTCCTCCTGATCCCCTTCAGGTAGGTCGGTCCCTTCCTGGGACTGTTGCTCTGCCAACAGGCACTCTAATGGAGGTGATGGAGATCTGGCGCGCTTTCTTTCCTGTAGAGAAGAAGCGATCAATGCAGCCAATCTCTGCTCCAATCCCTCCAGAGTTGAGGAAAAAACCTCCTCTGTTATATATGCAGGAGCAGGTGGACTGAGGACAGCCGCAGTACCTGGCACTCCCGGGGGTTCCTTATGGGTATTAACCTCTGATTTCTCAGGGGAGGAGGGTGCAGATGACTGCTCCAGATCCTCAGAGCCCGATGGAGACCCCCTACACTTCCTGAGAGGTATATCTCGGAGTTTTTTAGGCGGCATATTCCTTAGTTCAAAGCTGAGGTATTCCAGCCGCAATACACCCCTTACTGAAATAGTCTAATGCAATTTGCTGCTATGTACATCAGTGGGTGTCTACTAATGCGTCTTTCTGGGGATGCCTGTATCAACCGCCCGCTGTAAGCCCCTATACCATGCTACCAGCTCCTTTTCATGCTCTGTGTCCATAGCAAGCAGCGTGGACTGAGTCCTTTTATCTTGCTGGGACGCCCGCACATGCGCAGAAGCGCTGGGCGCACAGAGCGCGTCATCCGCCAGGCTCCGCCCCCTTTTTTGAAGCTAAACCTTATAAAAGGAAAGCATGTGTGCGCGCGCGCGCGCGTGCACGTGTGCGCTCTTGGCGCCATGTAGGGAGAGGAGCCAGGGTCCCTGTTTCACCAGGACTCGGGGATGGAAGGAAACTACTTGGCAGCATGACAGAGGAATGCAGCTTCCCTGATAGAGAGCTCACTCATCTGCCTGGACTTTCACCATGGAAGGAATAGTCCCAAGAAAAAAGACGTTCCACAGCGGCCTCTAGTGGACAAACACAGGTACCGCACCTTTGTCTTTTTTTTTTTTTTTTAAAACCTCCTTTATGAAAAAACATTTCCAGGTTTACAGTTTTTTTAAAACTTCCCTTATGAAAAAACATTTCTAGGATTTCTTAGGCATATACAGCTATTAGCGGGAATACCCTTTAGGTAACAGGCAGAAAGACATATTAGGCTTGGGGGTCCCCTCAATAGAACCAAGTTCCTGAGGGGCCCCCACTTACCTTTTCCCCGCCGCAGGACTTTGTTTGGTCCACAGAAGCCCAAACTTCACCTCTCACGGCAGGCATTGTACTAGACCTTCAGGGACCGGGTTCCCAAGGATTCCACTCCCCTGGACCTGTATAGCACCCTGCACAGATAGCCTCTTGGTTTTGGGTATGACCAGAGCTCTGGATCCCAGGGTCCAGCCCTCCTAAGAGAGGCATTACAGGCAAAACCCTGCTCTTCTCTGCAAGGCCCGGGTACCGACCGTTTAGCTATGAAGCTTTTTTGGTCGGATCCGGAATAGCTTGCTAAGGCCCAGAGAACCTGTACACAAGCCCAGATGAATACATGTTAACCTTGGCCAACACCTTAGACACTGGCAAAAAACTGAGGTACTCCCGGATGGGAGGGGCTTATATAGGGGAGGGTACTTCCTGTTTTGGAAGTTGCCAGTGCCAGCACCTGAAGGTAATTCTATATAACCCACATAGTAATGACTATGCTGCTCTGTGTCCCGTGATGTATGAACAAGAAATATAGGCAGGGACAGTGTGTTCTATGTTCTGTTTTATTTTCTCAGGCATCTGCAGGAGTTAGTGGCACTGTATACACCTGTATATCCGTCATTGCTGTTCTCAAATACAGGCATCTGCAGGAGTTAGTGGCACAGTTGGCGTGCAGAGAAAGAGATACATAGGCAGGGACAGTGTGTTCTATGTTCTGTTTTATTTTCTCAGGCATCTGCAGGAGTTAGTGGCACAGTATACACCTGTATATCCGTCATTGCTGTTCTCAAATACAGCATCTGCAGGAGTTAGTGGCACAGTATACACCTGTATATCCGTCATTGTTGTTCTCAAATACAGCATCTGCAGGAGTTAGTGGCACAGTATACACCTGTATATACCCGTCATTGGTGTTCTATAATACAGGCATCTGCAGGAGTTAGTGGCACAGTATACACCTGTATATCCGTCATTGCTGTTCTCAAATACAGGCATCTGCAGGAGTTAGTGGCACAGCATACACCTGTATATCCGTCATTGCTGTTCTCAAATACAGGCATCTGCAGGAGTTAGTGGCACAGTATACACCTGTATATCCGTCATTGCTGTTCTCAAATACAGCATTTGCAGGAGTTAGTGGCACAGTATACACCTGTATATCCGTCATTGCTGTTCTCAAATACAGGCATCTGCAGGAGTTAGTGGCACAGTTGGCGTGCAGAGAAAGAGATACATAGGCAGGGACAGTGTGTTCTATGTTCTGTTTTATTTTCTCAGGCATCTGCAGGAGTTAGTGGCACAGTATACACCTGTATATCCGTCATTGCTGTTCTCAAATACAGCATCTGCAGGAGTTAGTGGCACAGTATACACCTGTATATCCGTCATTGTTGTTCTCAAATACAGCATCTGCAGGAGTTAGTGGCACAGTATACACCTGTATATACCCGTCATTGGTGTTCTATAATACAGGCATCTGCAGGAGTTAGTGGCACAGTATACACCTGTATATCCGTCATTGCTGTTCTCAAATACAGGCATCTGCAGGAGTTAGTGGCACAGCATACACCTGTATATCCGTCATTGCTGTTCTCAAATACAGGCATCTGCAGGAGTTAGTGGCACAGTATACACCTGTATATCCGTCATTGCTGTTCTCAAATACAGCATTTGCAGGAGTTAGTGGCACAGTATACACCTGTATATCCGTCATTGCTGTTCTCAAATACAGCATCTGCAGGAGTTAGTGGCACAGTATACACCTGTATATACCCGTCATTGCTGTTCTCTAATAAAGGCATCTGCTGGAGTTAGTGGGTGTTGTGTGCCTTCAGCACAATATACACTACCCAATTGCTGGTTTTCCCATCTCCCTGCAGGCCATTACTATGTCTGGAAGGCCAACAAGGAGAGGCAGACAGTCACGAGCCAATAAAAGAGGGCAAGCAGGCTCTGTGTCTAGAGACAACAGTGCTGGCCGTGGACGCGGTGCATCGTCATCAGCACGTGGCCATGGGACACGCTTGTCCTTATTTTCGGCAGCTGGACTTTTGAGCCGCATCATGCCGAAG
Organism: Rana muscosa; assembly: GCA_029206835.1. Lineage (NCBI taxonomy): Eukaryota > Metazoa > Chordata > Amphibia > Anura > Ranidae > Rana > Rana muscosa. The sequence continues at coordinate 45,441,815 of CM055121.1, forward strand.
ACTTGGTAGAGTGGATGAGCAAGCCCTCCTCATCCTCCTCATCCTCTCTCACCCAGGCTCAGAGTACTGGTAAAGCAGCTGCCAAAGAGTCCTCAATGTCATCATCAGTCACTCCTTCCATAGACCCACCGTGTCCTCCTGAGGAGTCCCCCGAACTGTTTGAGCACAGTGTTGGGTACATGCTCCAGGAGGATGCCCAGCGTTTCGAAGGGTCTGAAGATGATACCCAGCTAGAGGAAGGCAGTAGCGTGAGAGCAGAGAGAGGGGATGCTCAAGAAGGACACCAATCTGGCAGTCATGTTCCAGCAGCTGCAGCATACTGCCAGATTGGCTCCAGTGATGAGGAGGGAGGGGATGATGAAGTCACTGACTCCACGTGGGTGCCTGATAGGAGAGAGGAGGAGGAGGAGGATGAGGAGGAGGCACATCTCCAACGAGGCAGGATGCCCTCCGGGGGCCAGCGTAAGGGCAGCACACCGACTGAATCACACCGCAGAGCTCCGCCTGTGCAGGGCGCTGCCTCTGCCCGTTTTTCTAAAAGTTCTTTGGTGTGGGCCTTTTTTGAGTCGAGTGCATCAGATCGCACCGCTGCTGTTTGCAACATATGTCTGAAGCGTATCTCGCGTGGCCAAAACATCAGCCGCTTGGGCACCACATGCTTGACCAGACATATGTTGACCTGCCATGCAGCTCGTTGGCACGCGTATCATAAAGACCCACACCAAAGAACAAAGCGGACCTCTCCTTGCTCCTCATCAGCTGGGATCTCCAACCCCACTGTACCTTCAGTTCTCTCTGAAACCTGCACTGAGAGGAATGAAGGTGTAGAATTAGGTGTGTCATAGCCAAGTATTTGCGGGCACTCTGCTAGCAGTACACCGACGTCCGATTATTGCAGGCAAATTTCCCTGCCCCAGCTGCTGGACCATCAAAAGAAGTTCACTCCCAGCCATCCACATGCCCAGCGGTTGAATGCTAGCTTGGCTAAATTGCTAGCACTTCAACTGCTACCTTTTCAGTTGGTAGACTCGGCCCCCTTCCGTGAGTTTGTGCAGTGTGCGGTTCCTCAGTGGCAGGTTCCCAAATGCCACTTTTTCTCACGGAAGGCGATTCCGGCTCTCTACCGGCATGTGGAAGGCAATGTCCATGCCTCGCTGGACAGGGCAGTCAGCGGTAAGGTGCATATTACCGCTGACTCATGGACCAGCAGACATGGACAGGGACGTTACCTTTCTTTCGCGGCCCATTGGGTCACTCTTTTGGCAGCTGGGAAGGATGCAGGACAAGGTGCAGTAGTGTTGGAGGTTATTCCGCCGCCACACCTCCAAAATGCTACTACTGGTTGTGACACACCTCTCTCCTCCACCCCCTCCTCTTCTTCTTCCTCCATGGCCTCTTCCTGTGCTTTGTCCTCGGAACCAGCGGTGCTCCGTAGGCGTTCAAGAGGCTACGCAAGTACGCAGGCAAAAAGATGCCATGCCGTGCTTGCGCTGGTGTGTTTGGGGGACAGGAGCCACACTGGGGCTGCTCTGCAGGTGCAGGCCGAGAGATGGTTGACGCCACGCCAGCTTAAGCCATGAATGGTGGTTTGCGACAATGGCACCAACCTCCTCTCCGCCCTCCGACAGGGACAACTGACCCATGTGCCCTGTGTGGCTCACGTCCTTAACCTGGTGGTGCAGCGGTTCTTGGGCAGGTACCCGGGCTTACAGGATGTCCTGAGGCAGGCCAGGAAAGTCTGTGTGCATTTCCACAGATCATAATGCCAGTGCTCGGCTGGCTGAGCTGCAAGGGAGGTGAACCTGCCCAAGAACCGCCTTATTTGTGACATGCCCACCTGGTGGAACTCAACGTTGGCCATGCTGCAGTGGCTGCACACGCAGCAGAGGGCCATCAATGAGTACCTGTGCGACTACGGCACCAGGACAGGGTCAGGGGAGCTCGTTTTTTTTCACCACGCCAGTGGGGCATGATCAGGGATGCATGCACTGTCCTGGCACCATTTGAGGAGGCCACGAGGATGGTGAGCAGTGACAGTGCATGCATCAGTGACACTGTACCTCTTGTCCACCTGTTGGAGCATACGCTGCGTGGAATAATGGACAGGGTACGTGAGGCAGAACAGAGGCAGGAAGAGGAGGACTTCCTTGCCTCTCAAGGCCCCCTTTACCCAGGCAGTGTTCCTTGTGTCCCACCCATCACACAGGAAGAGGACGAGGAGGAGGAGGAGGATTGTGTCAGCATGGAGGTGGAGCATGGCACTCAGCATCAACAGCAGCAGTATTTTAGGGATGATTTACAGTCCCAACAAACCCGTAGACTTGTACGTGGATGGAAGGAGGTGGTTGCGGATCATGTCATCCTTAGTGACCCATAGGACTCCGGACCGAATACCTCAGCTAACCTACGCTGCATGGCCTCCCTGATCCTGCAAAGTCTGCGGAAGGATCCTCGTATTCTTCGGATCAAGAAGAGGGACCATTACTGGCTGGCCACTCTCCTTGATCCACGGTACAAGGGTAAGGTTGCGGACCTTATCTTGCTGTCGCAGAGGGAGCAAAGGATGAGACAACTCCGGGAGGCCTTGCAGAAAGGTCTGTGCAACGCGTTCCCAGAGACTGGGAGGTTACAAACTCCTGGTCCTGGACAACGAGTTGCTGAGGCTTCGGTCAGTAGCAGAAAGAGCGGTGGAGAAGGTGGCCGTCTGACCGATGCGTTCAGACAATTTTTTAGTCCGCAGTCCCAAGGTATGATCGGTTACAGCAACCATTGCCAGCGTCTGATATACATGGTGCAGGAATACCTAGGGGCAAGGTCAGACTTGGACACCTTTCCCACCGAAAATCCTCTGGCTTACTGGGTCTTGAGGATGGATCACTGGCCAGAGCTTAGACAGTATGCAATTGAGCTACTGGCCTGTCCTGCATCCAGCGTTCTTTCGGAACGCACATTCAGTGCTGCTGGAGGCTTTGTCACGGATCACAGGGTGCGCCTGTCCACCGACTCGGTTGATCGACTGACCTTCATAAAGATGAACCAGTCTTGGATCACCACCAGCTACCAAGCACCTGAAGCTGATATAACAGAATAATTTATTTTCAAATGTCACATCCCTTCAAGACTGATGCTGATGCTGAGTGACTGTCCTGTTATGTTGACTGACTATCCTCCTCCTCCTCCTCAATGATCCGATTCTTGATGATAGCTTGGAAGAACTTTTTTGTTTCTGGGTGCCGCCACCAGTGGCTAAGGCCCAATTTTTCAGCCCCTGTTTAACAGGGGCATGTAATTACAATTTTTGATGCAATGCTTTGCAGCAGGGCTCATTCCTGCACTCCATCTAGAGTATCTGGGAGAGGTTGCAGTGTCGTGGCACCAGCACCAGTGCCTAAAGCCCAATTTTTCAGCCCCTGTTTAACAGGGACATGTAATTACAATTTTTTGATGCAATGCTTTGCAGCAGGGATCATTCCTGCACTCCAACTAGAGTATCTGGGAGAGGTTGCAGTGTCGTGGCACCAGCACCAGTGCCTAAGGCCCAATTTTTCAGCCCCTGTTTAACAGGGGCGTATAATTACAATTTTTGATGCAATACTTTGCAACAGGGCTCATTGCTGTGCTCCAAGTACAGTATCTGTGAGGGGTTGCAGTGTTGTGGCACCAGTGCCTAAGGCCCAATTTATCTGCCCCTGTTCAACAGGGGCATGCAATTACAATTCTTGATCTAATAATTTACAGTAGGGACCATTTATACGCCCACCAAGAGTAACTGTGAGGGCTGCCAGTGTTGTAGCACCAGCACCACCACCAAAGGCCCAATTTTTCCTACCACTGTTCAACAATGGCATGTAATTACAATTCCTGATAAAATAGTTCACAGCAGGGCGTTCCAGCGCCCACCAAGAGTAACTGTGAGGGCTCAGTGTTGTGGCAACACCAACATCTAAGGGGCAAATTTCAGCAGAGTATATACGGCAGGCCCCTACTTTCAAACATCCAACTTACAAACGACTCCTACTTGAAAACGGAAGGAGACAACAGGAAGTGAGAGGAAATCTACCCCTAGGAAGGGAAATTCTCTCCTGTAAGAGTTAATATGGGAAAAAGGTGTCTCCTCTCTACCGATGCTTTATCACCAATCCTTGTTTCAATAAAAACCCCACTTTTCAAAAACATTTGTCATTGGGACGGAAAGTGAGGTGAAATGTTCTGAACAGATGCACAGACAGCAAAACAAATGTTACAGGGGTGATAACCCTTCCCTATGTTTTCCAAAAAGCTTAAAAATAGATTTTTTTGGCTGGAGCTACACTTAAACAATGTACCTGTTCAAAATTACAAACAGATTCTACTTAAGAACAAACCTACAGTCCCTGTCTTGTTTGCACCGCCTGTATACTGCTGTTGAGAGTATATAGGGCCTTTTTTATTTTGGGTGCGGGGTTCCCCTTAATATCCATACAAGACCCAAAGGGGCTGGTAATGGGCTGGGGTGGGGGGGGGGGTGATGAAGGTAGCCATGCCATTTTTCTTAAAGATTTTCATCCATATTACCGGGACCAGGCATTACATTAAAGCCGCAAGTAGTTTTAAATGGCTTTTTTTCCTTTACAAATTTCATTTTGTGCAGGGACAGTTCTAAACACGGGAAACACATGCCACTCCACAGGCATACTTTAGACACCCCCCAGGTACGATATTTAAAGGAATATTTCACTTTACATTAAAATGACTGCTCCTGAAAAACGGACGTTTTTAAAACTTCGTTTTGCATTGATACATGTCCCCTGGGGCAGAACCCAGGTCCCCAAACCCTTTTTAGGACAATAACATGCATATTAGTTGTTATAATTAGCACTTTAGATTTCGAAGTTCGCGTCCATTGTATTTAATAGGGTTCTAACATTCGTGCGAACTTTCGGTCCGTTCGAAGGTTCTGGTGTGAACCGAACCGGGGGGTGTTCGGCTCATCCCTAGTGGAGATGCAAACTGTGTCACAGGAGCATATGAGCAGTGTATGCCTGAGTTTGGTAGACTTGCTAATTGCTCACCTGTGGGCAGTAGTGTGTTTAGGTTTTGGGCTGCCCTAGGCCTAGCTAAACTCATGCACCCCCTAATTTAAATATGACCCAACCCTTTCTGTCAAGGTCACACCCCTTGCTGTTTAAGACCCACCTTGAAATCAGCTCAATAGCATACTGGGCAAATTCTCATAACCCAGTAAGCCAGTGTATCATCGACTGGAAAGCTCTCTGTTTTTGTCCCTAGATAATCGTCCACCATGTGATGCAGACGTTGCCAATGGGATAAGCTGACAGCCCTGGGCGACGAGGACTAAAAAAATTCAGAAATGCATCAACGCTCCTCTCTTGACCAACAGAAGCCTAAAAACTACATTTTCCATGACACTGTAACCTACCAGAGTCAGGAAAAGCTTTAGATAAACTTATCTTATGCACTCTCTGTGGGGACGGGATGAGTTCTGCGACTTTCCCCTTATAACAGGGGTCAAGGAGAGTTGCCAACCAATAGTGATCCTTTTCCTTTACTCCATGTATTCTTGGGTCCTTTCACAGGCTTAGAAGCATGAGGGAGTCCATGCACTGCAAATTTGCAGGGGTATGAGAAGCAGAGTCACTGAGGATTATAGTATCTGGAACTGCCTCCTCCCAGCTATGTTCTACTCCCAAGGGTTCTGCAAATAGAAAATGGAATTGGGTGGCTGTTCTTTACTCTTCCATGATGGCTGCCTCGTTGGGGTTGTGCCTCACCCTTACTTTCCTCCTCTGCTCCATCCAGCCCCCAAGTCGAGTCAGTGAACTCATCATCATCATCTCCTTCATCCTCATTACCACTGGAGACAACTTGGCAATACGCTGTGGTTGGGGGAACATGACTGCCAATTTGTATACCAGTGTTCTCCCCTCTCTGTAGGCTCATGTCCCTGCCTTCCCCAACCTCAGAGTCACAGAACTAACATCTGAATCGAGTAATGGCTGTGCATAATGGAGCAAGTGGCTGACACTGACAATATCACCACTGACTCCTCCATGCCTGATGCTGGGGCTATGGCAGGAATATCTGTGTACAAGGAGGCAGGTTTTGCCACTCTGGCAGTAGCAGGGGACTGCGCACTAGTCTCTGCTTGGGTGACGGAGGATGAGGATGGTTTAGTAAGCCAGTCCACCACCACCTCTGCATACTGTGGCTGGATAACATGGGCAACATCACTAAACGGAGGAAATGATGCCCTGCTTGAGGACTGAAAATGTCCGCCTTTGCCTGTGGACACATACGCTGCTGGCCCCATTACAGTGCCATGGGAACGTCTGCCTCTCCTTGCTGTCCTCCCAGACATAATGGGGGGGGAGTGAGGGGTACTTATTAATAAAAATGTGTAAATGTGTACGTGGATGTACTTTAATACTGTAATATACTGCGTCAAATGTGCAGTAATGCACAGAACTATATGGAGTTAAACTTGCAGTAACGCAATTAAATATACTGCGTTAAACTTGCAGTAACGCACAGAATTATATGGCGTTAAACTTGCAGAAACCCAATGTAATATACGGCAGTAAACTTGTAGTAACGCAATGAAATATACAGTGTTAAATTTGCAGTAATGCACAGAACTATACAGCGTTAAAATTGCAGTTACGCAAGAACTATATGGCCTTAACCACTTCAATACCAGGCACAAACACGACCTTCCTGCCCAAGCCATGTCATGGATAAAGATGCAATTATTTGGTTCACATGATGTCAAGCGTGTGTGGCGGCAACCAGGTGAGGAGTACAAAGACAAGTGTGTCTTGCCTACAGTCAAGCATGGTGGTGGGAGTGTCATGGTCTGGGGCTGCATGAGTGCTGCCAGCACTGGGGAGCTACAGTTTATTGGGGGAACCATGAATGCCAACATGTACTGTGACATAATGAAGCAGAGAATGATCCCCTCCCTTCGGAGACAGGGCCGCAGGGCAGTATTCCAACATAATGACCCCAAACACACCTCCAAGATGAGCACTGCCTTGCTAAAGAAGCTGAGGGTAAAGGTGATGGACTGGCCAAGCATGTCCCCAGATCTAAACCCTATTGAGAATCTGTGGGGCATCCTCAAATGGAAGGTGGAGGAGCAGGGCAATAACTTCTCTGCAGAATGTGGAAACCTTGCAAGAAGATCTGAACAAATTAATGGATGGGCAACGACATGGCAAATGAGGTTTAATGTGGAAAAATTTAAAATTATGAATTTGGGTGCAAAAATATGAATGCAATCTACTCACTAAGGGAAGAATCTGTGAGAATCTAGGATAGAAAAGGACCTGGGGGTCCTAGTAGATGATAGGCTCGGCAATGGCATGCAATGCCAAGCTGCTGCAAGCAAAGCAAACCGAATATTGGCATTAAAAAGGGGATTAACTCCAGAGATAAAACAATAATTCTCCCACTCTACAAGACTCTGGTCCGGCCGCACCTGGAGTATTCTGTTCAGTTCTGGGCACCAGTCCTCAGGAAGGATGTGCTGGGACTGGAGAGAGTCCAGAAAAGGCCAACAAAACTAGTAAAGGGTCTGGAGGACATTAGTTATGAGGAAAGGTTACGAGCACTGAACTTGTTCTCTCTGGAGAAGAGACGCTTGAGAGGGGATACAATTTTAATGTACAAATACTGTACTGATGACCCCACAATAGGGATAAAACTTTTCAGCATAAGGTAATTTAATAGGACACGCGGCCATTCACTAAAAGAAAATCGGTTTAACGTTAAAGGGTTCTTTACTGTAAGAGCGGTTAGGATGTGGAATTCCCTTCCATAGGCAGTGATTTCAGCAGGGAGCATCGATAATTTGAAAAAACTATTAGATAAGCACTTGAACGACCACAACATACAGGAATATACAAACCACATATGTTGTGGTTTGAGGCGGGGGCTCTGCCCCCACCTCAAAGCACCTTGTCCCCATGTTGATGGGGTCAAGGGCCTCTTCCCCACAATCTTTGGATGTGGTTGTTGGGGTCTGCGGGGTGAGCCTTCCTGCCCCAAAGCACCACCCCATGTTGAAGGCATGTGGCCTGGTATGTTTCAGGAGGGGGGGTACTCACTTGTCTCTCCCTTTCTTGACCTTCCAGCTGCATGCTCGGATAAGGGGCTGGTATAGATATTGAGGGGACCCACACCATTTTTTTTAATTGCTGCGGCATGATCGATGATTGATCTACACTGACGTTGTTTTTGATTTTTGATTTTTTAATAAAATAATTGTCAAAACTCTTGTAGTATCTTCACTTTTTACATTTTTTTGGAGAATGGGTAGGGGTACTATGCACCCCATTAGAAAAATAAAATGAGTGCAGCGCAATAATGATTTAAGTATGTCTGTACACAAGTACAAAGGAACTACAAGTCCCAGGATGGAAGGTGAAGTGTCAGAGGAATGCCCAATTCAGCCACACCAGCCGCTGTTCTACGGAACGGCGCTTCGGCGCAAGCGCGGGCCAGTGGAACGACGCACACGCATGCGCGTTAGCGAGCCAATCGGAGCTCTGGCGGGCCTATATAAAGCGGCCTAGGTGCTCTGACAGGTTGCTGTTGTACCTGGTTTCCTGTTACCTGCATCTGAACTTCTGTTGTGACCCGGATCGGCTTGCCTACTCTGCTCTTCTCTCCTTGACCTGACCCTTGGCTTGTTTTATGGATCTTCTTTGCTGCCTGTGTTTGACCCCCGGCCTGTGACTTGGATCTGCTGCTTGTCTCCAGCCCCTGACCTCCTTCCTGCATCTCAGACCTGCTACTTGTCTTCAGCTCCTGCTCTGCTGCTTGTACCTCTTGGACTTGCTACTTGTCTCTTGTACTAGACCCTTGGCCTGCACTTCCTACACCTGACCCTCAGCCTGCACCCGGACTCAGTCTTTGCTTACTTGTCCTGTCTCCTGTCATGCTCTGGACTTGTGTCTTCAGCTAGGATCTTGCAAGGAGCCACACCCGTCCGGTGTTTGACCCTCAGCCTGCTCTTGGTTACTTCAGCTCTGCCAGATCTGCTAGCAAGACCTACCCCACCTGCTGGTAGCCAGTGCCTCTTCGCGCCATCATCTCCCTGTCTCACCTCCGAGGGGCAGAGTGCATCAAGTCGCAAGGGTGAACCGCTCTCGGCATCTCGGCCTCGGTAAGTACACACGTGACAGTACAAACCAGCCAGATGTCAGAGGCCGACCGAGCGCGTTCCCCGTTTGACATTCTCTGCCAGCAGGTCACCGCACTAACTGATGTGGTTCAAAAGTTGCAGGAGGGGTACACCCAAATTGATGGCCGCCTTTAGCAACTCACCGGATCACCTGCACCAACAGCCCCAGCTGCTGCATCTGCTAATGGGGCCTCCACCTCTTAAACCTCGGCAAGCCCTACCGTGGTGATGGCTTCCCCTGAGCCTAGGGTATCCACACCTGAGCGATTTTCGGGCGATTGCAAAAAATATCAGGCTTTTAAGAATGCTTGCTCTCTATACCTTGCTCTCCAGCCCAGGACTTTTTCTTTGGAAGTAGTGAAGGTGGGTTTCATCATATCCCTCCTAACAGATGAGCCACAAGCCTGGGCCCACGGTTTGATGGAACAGAGGAGCCCTGTATTGAATTCTGTTGACACCTTCTTCGAAAGCATGGCGCAGCTGTACAATGGCCCCCAGCGCACGGCGACGGCTGAGGCCATTCTACACAGCTTATCCCAGGGAAGAAGGCCAGTTGAGGACTATACGGCAGAATTTCGGAAATGGTCAGCCGATACTGGCTGGAACGAGGCGGCTTTGAAATACCAATACCGCCAAGCACTGTCTGAAGCTCTGAAGGATGAGCTAGCCAGGTTAGAGACTCCTGGAATCCAAAGGTCTCTATAAACATTTTCGGGAAAGGGGATATGGTCACCGAACATTACGCACGGCCATGACCATGGCCAGTCAACGTCCGCGTGACGAGCTATTATTACCAAAGCCTCAAAAACAATCTAACTTAGATGGACCAGTCAGGTTTATAACACCTTTTGGCCAACAATGGCACCAAGTGAGATCGGTACTATCTGAGCATTGGCACATCCTAACCGGGTGCAAACTCCTGAAGGGGATTGTAGGACCCAGACCTTTGATGACAGCTAAACGTGCTAAAAATCTCAAAGACGAACTAGTAACTAGTGAATACACACGCCCCACAAACAAAAATTGGCTGACAGATATGCCATCTTTCACAGGCATGTTTTCCTGTGGACACTGTGGCATGTGCCGTTTTGTTGAGAAGACCAAGTCCTACAGAAACTCAGGCTCTACTGAGACCTTTGAGATTAGGTCTCTCATCAACTGTGGCACATCGCGTGTCCTATACATTCTGGAGTGCCCATGTCACCTGCTCTATGTGGGCAAGACCAAGCGTCAACTTAGGGTACGCTTTGCGGAGCACCTTAAGAGTATACGCTTAAAGGAAGACACACCGGTGGCTCAACATTTCCTCAAACATCATGGTGGAAAGCCACTTGAACAAAAACAAAAAGAGTCTTGTAGCGCTAAAACCGGCAGCAATATGTAAAACGTAATGTCATATGAATATAAGTCTTAAAAAACTTGCCCCCAGTGCAGCTGGCAACCTCCGGAACAAGGCAATCTCGAAACAATTATATACAATCCAGCGCTCAAATGGTGGCAAAAATGATGAAATGTAACTTGGTGATCAAATAAAAATGATAATTTATTGATTAAAATGCATGCTGAAAATTGATTAATGTATTTGATCGGATGGAATCAAAAATACAAAGTACAATAACCTTCAAACTGGGATCAGACAAAAATCTTGATCAGTATTGAAGCATTAAAAAACGCATAACAACCAACACCGCCAGCCAAAGGGTCATATGTTGAAATGTTTAACCGCATTGCTTACCTTCATTAATTGTTGCATAAAAAGGCTCCATATTTGAGTGTATGGATACTCAGAGGACATAAAAATATATAAAAATATATATATATTCACATCTATATATATTTATAACATATTTAGTTTTAATAGTGATCATCGTTCTGCATTTTGTTAAATAATACAATTAATTATTTATTATTTTTTAAACCCCCCCCCTCCCTTCCCCTTCCCCTTTTTTTTTTTATTATTATGGATAGGTTCAATCGTTTGCAAACCATTTTTAACAACATTAATTTGTATAATATCCCCAATTCCGATACTACCAATAAGAATGGGTCCAATTTAGATTCCAGTGGGCCCCCCCATACTGAGGCTTTTGAAATACGAATGAGAAAGGCATTCCTCAAATTACAGGATGCCAAACAATATGAAAATGCCCAATGGTGGAATCTCGCCTTTTTACAAAAATATCTAGAATTGGGGATTACACCTAGAGGCTTACGCATCAAAAAACGCTGCAGTTTCTTGGAAGAAGACCTCTCAAAGGAGTGGCAAATGATAGCTGAATTCTGTACAACCAAATGGATCAAGATACTGGTCCAACAATGAGAAAGAAAGCTTAAAATGGCAGTACAAGATGTTGTTGATAAACAACAAACTATTGAAGAATTCAGCTCCTCTTGTCTCTTTTCGAAATGGATTGAGGTACAGGATAGCAACGTAAAAAAAGATGAGGACTTTTTGATCTCCAAAAAAACAAAGAAATTGGAAAGGGATGTAGATGACTACAAAACGGGTCACGTCTTTGAGTGTAAACGCCCAAGACTAGAAGCTGTGACCAATAATAACTCATCCGCAGATAAGGTCAGAACACTTTTGGATCACTCTGCACCTAATACTAAAGGACAAACAAATAAACAACACATGAATAAAAAAGAGGGAGCCAATAACACATTGAGAAAGAACAAAGAAGGTAAAAAGAAGTACAAATCACCAAAACAACAAGTCGACAAGCATGGATATCATGGGAATATGGCCCTTTCCAGGGCGCATAAAGAGAGGTTAACAACTGGCTCAGGTGGTTCTACCCATGACGGTCCATCACAAACAACGCAAAACATCACTTTACCGTCTGTCAGTTTAGATACTAGGCCTGTCGAGATGGATCTCTTACTTATTGATCCAATGATACCTATATCAAATAGATATAGCCCTCTAGCGACAGATCTGGAAAACTATATCAAAGAGGGGGCTCGGCCCAAGCTAAGCGACATCACAGCAATATCCAATCCCACGATAGCTGGTTCTACATATACATCATCAGTGGATGATTCTTTTTTAGACCAATCTCCAAAGGGAGCGTTACAACCAAAACGAAAACTAGACGAGGTAGAAGAGGAGGAGGAAGACGACAATCCAAAATCGAACAAAAAAGAGAGAATCGATCTGGTGTAGAAGATAGTACTATAAAAATATTCAATCTATCCACCCACACATTAACAACAGCAGAAACCATTCTACTCAAAAAAGGTTTGAGTTTTTCTCCATCTACGGGACCCAATAAGTTTGGACTTTTTAAGGACCTGAACAAATTTATCAGATCACTGACTCTAAAGCGACATTACGCCAAACTTGGTTCCCTTAATAACATATCCAATATTAAATCATTGGACACTACAGATAGTGATACGAGCTCGAACACTGAAAATGACATTTTACATATTTTAGAGGATCTGTGGTTAGAAGGTAATATTGAAAGCCAGACACAGGGACCTTTTCAAGACCCGGAGATTGTACATACCTGCTTCAAACCTCCATTGATTTTCAATCCAACCAACTCCAAGGGCCCACACATTGAAACATTCTATCAAGCCGTATACAAAGATTTTATTGATCTATGCGACACTCCACGAAGTCGCAAACCTTGTAATCTAAGCACAGCTGAACGACAAGCCCTTAAAGATCTAACCACCAACAAGGATATCACAGTAAAACAGGCTGATAAAGGTGGAAGTTTGGTAGTACAAAACAGATTGGATTATCTTCACGAGGCACATCGATTGTTATCCGATATACAGACCTATTCGAAACTCCCTTCTGATCCACTCCCACAGTACCAACATGAATTGGCCAGTCTAGTAGATGCAGCACATAGAGACGGGATACTAAATATCAAAGAAAAATGTTTTTTGCTACCCAAGGTATGTAGCACCCCCTATTTTTATCATCTTCCTAAGGTGCACAAGTCCCTAGTTGATCCACCAGGAAGACCAATCGTGGTGAGTACCAACAGCTTCACGAGCGGTCTGTCAGTCTATATAGACCACCTTCTGCAGCCCATGGTATGCCATCTAGCCTCGTATATTAGGGACTCGAGCCATGTTATCGAAACCCTAAAAGAATACTCCTGGCAGGATGACTACATGTGGGCATCACTAGATGTAACTTCCTTGTATACGCCGATACCACATGAGGTGGGAATTAACGCAGTACAATACTTTCTATCAAAAAACTGCGATATGAATTCAAGACAATCCAGCTTCCTGCTTGGTGGCATAGATTTTTGTTTACGTCACAACTATTTTACCTTCTTAGATCAATTTTACTTGCAGCGGAAAGGCACGGCAATGGGAGCTAATTTTGCTCCTGGATACGCGAACCTGACTATGGGTTATTGGGAAGAACTGAAAATATGGACAGATAATCCTTTCATCCAACACATTGTGTTCTATGGTCGTTATATTGACGACGTGCTGTTGATTTGGAGTGGTGGTCCTACCCTATTCACTGCATTTGTTGCCCATTGTAATGAAAACCAGTTGGGACTTTCCTTCACACACGAGATAGACGAAACCCAATTAGTATTTCTCGATCTAGTTTTATCCCATGAGAATCACACCATCATCACCAACAACCACATTAAACCCGCCTCAGGGAACTCGTACCTTCACTACAACAGTTGCCATCATCCAACCTGGAAAAACAACATTCCAAAGGGCCAATTCCTGAGGCTACGAAGGAATTGTACTAAAACAGAGGACTATGTGACACAAGGACAGAATATGAAAAACAAATTTGAAGAAAAAGGATATCCTAAAGATCTAGTACTCGCTTTTTCGTCCAATCAAATACAACCGGTTAGAGATAATAGTAAAAATAAAAACAAAAAATCTGTGGACAAGACGAACACAGCTAGATTTGTGTCAACATTCAATACCAATTACAAAGCGATTTCAGATATAATATATAAACATTATAACATCCTGAAACTTGATCACATCTTGGCCCCCATTCTCCCTCCCAAACCACAGGTCACGTTTAGATGCTCGCGCACAGTAAAGAATATTGTTGCTCCTAGCAAACTTACTAATTCCAATAGGAGACCTGTATTAGACATCAGAACCTATTTTGATAATAGGACTGGAATTTTTCAGTGTCGCAAAAGAGGTTGCCTTACGTGCCAGTCTGTCCCCAATGGATGCTCAGAGATAAGCAACAATAAAGGCAAAGTGTTCAAGATCAAACAATTCATCACTTGCTCCACTGAGTTTGTAGTTTATGTCCTACGCTGCTCCTGTGGCCTTCTATATGTGGGGCGTACCATACGGACTTTACGCACTAGAATAGGCGAGCATCAGGGACTAACAAAGAAAGGTTGTGTTAAACATAGTGTCCCACAACATTTTCGTCAGACACATAATAGAGACTTTGGCCAAATGCAGGTGTTTGCAATCAAAGCCATTCCAAAGGGTACTTTGACGGACAACGAAAGGTTCTCCCTTCTATGCTGAAGGGAGACCTTTTGGATATACCTATTAGGTTCCCTCACGCCTGAAGGCCTAAACGAGGAAATTGATGTTCTTAGTATAATTCGATAAATCGATTCAACCCAATTGTCCACACCCCATGTGTTGTATGCATTAATGCATTCACTACATCACAGCCATCTGTCCCTCCAAACAAATCATACCAATAGTACATATTTTTGGTACCGCTTGGGGATATATTGGGGATATTCTGGGATGTGTTAGTCCATCATAGATAGTCCTTGATCTTTATATCATTAGTATTATTATTATTTTCATTGTACAGAGTTATTGCACTATATTAGTATTATTATCTTATTATTATAATTTATTTTATTTTTTTCAGTTACATTGATATTATTATTACATTATTATATTATTTACTATTATTTATTTTCCATTTTTTTTTATTATTATTTTATTATTTATTTATATATATATATATATATATATATATATATATATATATATATATATATATATATATTTTTTTTTTTTTATTTCTACCTTATTTTTTTTTTATTATTTTTTTTATTTCATTTTTTTTTTATTATTATTATTATTATTTTTTTTTTTATTTGTAATTTTTTTTTATATATATATATATTTTTTTCATTAAATTTTATATTTATTTTCATTTGTACTTTTATTCTATTTCCAATTTTTCATTTTTAAATTTTTAAATTTTTTCATTATCTTTATTATCATGATTATATACAATTTCCCATTTAATCTCTTTTATAAGAATCATTATTCCATATGCAGTTTGTATTGCCAAGATACCGAGAATCCAATGACACTATGTATCATATTATGTCCCTGAACTAATGTAGAGTTGGAAGTATACAAGGGGTTAAGATGGCAAGAGCAGTGATTCACTCCCCCTTTCTGCTTCTACTAATACTGCCCATTGGCAGTGTCCTCCTCACCTTTGACAAAGCGCATGCGCGCGAAACATGTTAGTGTGAGGACTCTCCGACACTACAGGAGCCCACCATCCCGCCAGCCAAGTCTGCACATTCCTCCTGCTCCTTGCCCCCATCTTGGTGTTTCTTCCGGCCGCCAGTTGGAGAGCGCAACAGCTACATAGCCGCATAGAGCCGCTGATCATTCCATCTCCTGCCTGCCTGCACAGCTGGTCTGATTGCGATACAGGTACTTGCAGAGTATGTCACATCTCTTTTTGGTCTTCCTGGTCTCCACGGCTTTTGTATTTCCATCCAGCCATAGGCTGTGAAAGACTGCATCTATGGATACAGGTTTAAATCTCTACTGACGGCAAGGATAGTGCAAGTTACATCCAGTAACTTTGATCAACACCAAGCTCATTCCATCCAACTGGTCATCACAACCAGATGTATTTTGTCTGATCCCAGTTTGAAGGTTATTGTACTTTGTATTTTTGATTCCGTCCGATCAAATACATGAATCAATTTTCAGCATGCATTTTAATCAATAAATTATCATTTTTATTTGATCACCAAGTTACATTTCATCATTTTTGCCACCATTTGAGCGCTGGATTGTATATAATTGGAAAGCCACTTGGCCTACGGGTAAAGGGCTTTTTTGCCCTTAAACTCCCAGATAGACATGGTGACTTTGATACAGTTCTGATAAAACATGAAAAATCATGGATTTTTCGGCTACAGACTCTCCAACCAAAAGGGCTCAACACGGAGATGAGTCTTAAAGTCTTTCTTGAGCCATGAGTTAAGATGTCTCCTCTGAACCATACCAAAATTTATCTAGATAATACCCTAATCACTTTCCACTATATTCTCCTCTGTAGCTCAGCAGATCCAATCCTTATGTGTCTATCCTTCTTTGCCACCTTTCTTTCTCAATAGAAGTGATTATGTACCTACTTAAACATACATCAATAGACCCATGAGGTGTCTAGGTGGGATGAACTTTCTCTCCTGATGATTGTTAAAGTACTATATTGAATTTTCAGTAGTCTTAGGCTATAGATATACCACTCTTAACTAGACAACACGGGACTATTAGTTTTAAACACCAATAAACACAGTAAATAAGGAATAACTATCCAACCTTGGTACTTACTAATAGTTACTACTAATAGTGCCCCTATGTACATATAATTAGGAGCTCCTGATACCATAGACTAAGTAGCTGCAGTACAAGTCTTTAACCTCTAGTGGGTTAGCGCGATAGCTACCAGACTAGATGATCGGGGACATTGGCCTAAAAAAATTATAAAACTAGCCTACCCAAGTGACTGCCTACAGTGTCTATCAGTACAAGACAATAGGAGCTCCTGGTATATATGATTAGTGCTTACATGTCTACGATGTAGACGTAGGTGAGTCTTTACACCATTAGCTTTCAATCTGCCATACATGATAGGTTGGGTCTCCTGCGTTAGCAGTGTATTGATGAACATTAGCATGGTAGGGACTAGACTGGATTGACAATATATACGGCCATAATTAATAGAGCTATATTTGTATATCTACCATACTATAAGAATTGATAACTAAAGATAGCCTATGGTATAGACCCTATAATTGCTAATCTGCTAATTTACTAACCTATTAACCTCCAAATAGACATGGGCAATCACTGATGTATAGATACTATTAAAAGAGCCGTAGTCTATCTATTTTTTACAGTTTGCCAATTTTCCTCCTTCCTTTACTAAACTACTATTAATTTTATTATTTTTTCAAATTTAATTAATTCCTTTCACACAAGAAACTTTTAACTACAATTTTTTGATGAAACCACTAGATGGTGCTATCCTTCTATTTCAGCGTGAGTGGGCTCATGATTGGCGTACTACTGATATTTAAGTCGAGCATTAATTACACGCTGGCACATCCAGATGAAGTGACGGTCCACGTCACGAAACGCGTCATGTCCTGTTAGGACAGACGATCACAGGACTTCCCCCTCTTCGTTCTCCTTTTTTTTGCCTCTGCCTTCACCCCACAGCTATCCCGGGAACCCTATGAACTCTGTCCTTGACAGCTACTGAAGTTTTCTCTGACCCCGGTGGCCAGAGCCGCACATTACCTCCAGCCAGCCTCTTCTGGGTGATTCCCAGTGACTCGCAGCTTCAGCGTCAGTCTACGTCTTCTGACGTTGGTCACATGACCTAAACATCAGGAAACTCGTGCTGAGATCCTACGTACACGCTGTTACAGCTAGCCAACTGAGTCTTCTAACTAGGGATGGCGGACGCCCCCTCACGCATCGCGAAGGGACCCAGAGTGGATGTGAGGCTATCGCTGGACTGGGGTACACATTGAGGTATCTCCCCTACTGCAGGAAAACTGCTACGAGGAGACATCAAGATATTTGGACAACCGAAGGGTAAGCCACTGAAACTAATTACGCTACCCGATATCGGTATAATATATCTGAGCCTTGTGACCTTTCCCCATATTGATACCTTCAGTTTTTATATGCGGATGACCCTTATGACCGGGTTTACAGTTAACTATCTAGCTGCTTAATCTTCAGTCCACTTCACCAGCAATCATAGTCTGTTAATCAGCAACCGATGAACCTGGGGTTTGCAATTCTATTATACTACTAGACTTTGAAAGAAGGAATTATGACACTGTGTGATACATGTTGGTCCAGAGACTTTTCAGGCTGATGCCAGATATGATATTTTCATCAACACTACAGCACCAATAATCAGTCCTGGATTTCCATGAATTTTCTATCCCCTTTTTCCCTTTTCAATATATCATATGGGATATTTTTGTTTCGAAACTTGCGATTTGTCCTGCCGAGACAATATATACCTATGTGGACGTGGATATATGTATTAACATACATATGTGCACGTGTACATATATGGTTGCTCTAGCTAATTTAGAATCATAGGAGGTTCCCCTCCGAATTGAGTGCTACAGTATATGGGGTGTATTTCTGCACTTATCAGGGCAATTGAAGAATATTTAGAGGGGTAGTAGGTCCGGTTCGCCTGCCCCACTTTTAGCTTGTTATGTTATATGTATGTTTTCTTGTGTTTATGCTCTGCACGTGTACTGGATGAATCCCTTTTCCTTATGTTGTGACACAACTCTGGGAACTACAAGTCCATCAATAAAGTCATTAAAGTAACCGGCTGTGTTGTGGTTGATCCACCATATAAACCCTCGGTTGGAATCTTTTTCCAACACTCCCCCTGTTTTTTGTTTAGAGACTCCTGCTTCCTTGGAAAGTTTAGTCCAGTCTGCCACCCAGCTCGACAGGTGCTTGCGTGAGCGGCGCTCTGAACGCTTCCAAACAGCTCGTCCCAGTTGGACTCTTCCCAGATCAACTCCTGTTCATCCACCTGTCCCAGTCTCTGCAACTCCTTCCATTCCTGAACCCGAGCCTATGCAACTTGGACTGGTCCAGCCTCCTCTCACTCCCAAGGAGAAGCAGCGCAGGCGTCAAGCCAACCTATGCCTTTACTGTGGGGGTACTGGTCATTTCCTCCGTAGCTGTCCGGTGAGACCCAGTAAGTCTGCTCCCCAAGATGTTTTGAACTATCAAGTTTCTGGTATCCCACAGACTTACATTATTCTCTTTATCTCTCTGCAGCTACCGGGAGGGGCAACCCGCCTACCGGCTATTATTGACTCTGGAGCTTGTAGCTGCTTCCTGGACTCCACACTTGCCCAAAAACTGAATTTCCCTCTTCAAACCAAAGACCATTGTCTACAGGTTCACCTGGCGGATGGCTCCCTTCCTCGCTCTGGGCTGATCACGCAAGAGACCAAATCCATCCTTGCCACCACTGACTCTGGCCACCAAGAGTTTCTGCGATTTGACCTCATTCCCTCTCCGATGTTTCCCATTATTTTGGGCCATCCCTGGCTACACGCACATGAGCCCCTCATAAACAACTGGGCCAAGAATGAGGTCAATTTCACTTCTCAATATTGTTCCCAGCACTGTCTCACCCCAGCCTCAACCACTTGCTTTACTATAGCAACCGTACCTGATAACCTGCAACATGTTCCCCCTGTATACCTGGAGTTCAGGGACGTCTTTGACAAACAGGCCGACCGTCTACCACCTCATCGGCCGTATGACTGTCCCATTAATCTCCTGCCCGGCTCAGAAGTGCCTTTTGGCCGTATTTTCCCATTGTCTGAGACCGAGTTAAAGGCCCTCAAGGCCTACATAGATGAAAATTTGGAGAAAAAGTTCATCCGTCCATCTTCTTCACCAGCCGGTGCAGGGATCTTTTTTGTGGAAAAGAAGGAAGGTTCTCTGAGGCCCTGGATCGACTACAGGGAACTAAATAAGATCACCATCAAAAATAGATACCCGCTGCCTCTTGTCCCAGAATTGTTTCAGCGGTTCCGATCCGCCCAAATCTTCTCCAAACTGGACCTACGAGTGGCTTACAACCTCATCCGAATTAGGGCTGGAGATGAATGGAAGACCGCCCCAGATTTGGACACTATGAATATTTAGTAATGCCATTCGGGCTCTGTAATGCCCCAGCCACTTTTCAGCATCTGGTGAATGACATTTTCCGAGAGCATCTCGACGATTTCCTAGTTGTGTATTTGGATGATATCCTCATCTTCTCTACCTCTACTGAATTGCACCGAGTTCATGTCAAAAAGGTCCTCACAATCCTCAGAGAACACAAGCTATATCTTAAAGCTGAAAAATGTGACTTTGAAAAACTACGAACAATTCCTGGGATTCATCATTTCCACCAACGGGGTCGCAATGTACCCACAGAAGGTCAAAGCGATTCAAGACTGGCCAGCTCCAGTAGATAAAAAAGGGGTACGACGGTTCATTGGTTTTGCCAATTTTTACAGAGGATTCATCATTGGGTTCTCTTCTATTGTGGCACCTATCACCCAATTGACACGTCAGGGCAATCGCTTCCAGTGGTCGCAGGAAGCCTTCATTAAATTAAAGACTGCATTTATCTCTGCACCCGTTTTGCAGCACCCAGATCCAACATTACAGTTCATATCAGAAGTAGACACTTCCGAGACAGCCACTGGGGCCATCATTTCCCAAAGACAGGGTCTCAAATCCCTTCTACACCCGGTAGCTTTCGCATCCCGGAAATTAAGCCCACCGGAAAGAAATTATGATGTTGGAGACAGAGAATTATTGGCTATTAAATTTGCCCTGGAAGAGTGGAGGTACCTACTGGAGGGTGCTTCTCACCCTGTCATGATTTTCACCGACCACAAGAATCTGGAATACTTAGAGACAGCAAAACGTTTAAGACCCAGGCAAGCCTGTTGGGTTCTTTTCTTTACCAGATTTAATTTTCACATTTCCTACATGCCCGGCTCCAAGAATGGGAAAGCAGATGTGCTCTCCAGGATGTTCCCCGAAACTTCTCAGGCAGTTGAACCAAGCACCATCTTGTCTTCACAAAATGTTCTTCTGATCTCCCAGACCGATCTGTTGACCTCCATTAAGACAGCATCCAGGCACTGCTCTGACCAAGAAATCTCTTCCCTAGAGAAACATGACAACCTGCTCTGGTCCCGGGGTAAAATATTTGTTCCACTGGAAACAAGACATCTAGTCTTAAGAACCTTTCACGACCACAAGTTTGCAGGTCACTTTGGAACACAGAAAACTACAGAACTAGTCTCTCATTCTTTCTGGTGGCCGGGCTGGAGACAGGACTGTAAGACTTACGTTGCCTCTTGCACCCGTTGCCAGCGCAATAAGGGACCAAACATCAAAACCTGGGGCCTACTCAAACCCTTACCCATCCCTGAATGTCCATGGGCAGAGGTCTCCATGGATTTCATTGTCAACTTCCCTCCGTCTGGAGGATTTACCACGATCCTGGTTGTGATTGACCGTCTTTCTAAGATGGCACACTTCCTGCCCATGGTGGGTACTCCCTCTGCTGCGGATACAGCCAAAATCTTCTTTAAAGAAATAACCAGGCTCTGTGGGGTACCTAAGAGCATTGTCTCGGACAGAGGCATCCAGTTTACATCCAAATTCTGGAAGGAACTTTGCAAGTCCCTGAAGATCAAAATCTGTCTCTCGTCTGCTTACCATCCTCAGAGCAACGGCCAGACAGAGAGAACGAACCAAACCCTGGAACAATATCTCCGTTGCTTCTGCTCTGCCTCCCAAGATGACTGGTCCTCCCTACTATCTTATGCCGAATTTGCATAAATAACTCCATCCATTCAGCCACCAGTCAAACCCCCTTTTGGTCCAACTTCGGCTTCCATCCCTCTTTTCTCCCCAACTCCATCCCTGAAATTTCTGTCCCTGCTGTACAGGATCGTATAGCCTCTGTCCAGTCGAACTTCCAGAAACTTCAGGAAATTATGCAGAATGCCCAAGACAACTACAAGAAATACTACGATAAGGGGAGAAAGGAAAATCCAGCCTTCAAAGTTGGGGAGGAAGTGTGGCTTTCTGCCATCAATCTCAAACTACCAATTCCCTCACGGAAGTTGGGGCCAAGGTTCATTGGACCTTTTAAGATCAAGCGGATGATCAACTCTGTGGCCTTTGAATTGGCTTTGCCCGACTCCTATAGGATACACCCAGTTTTCCATGCATCTCTGTTGAAGCCTGTTGTCCCCAACTCCTTCCCTGGGAGAGAAGAACCACCTCCTCCACCAGTTGAGATAGATGGTGAGAATGAATTTGAAGTGGAATCTATTCTGGGTTGCAAGAAAAGAGATAGGCAACTTCAGTATTTGATTAAATGGAAGGGGTATCCCCCTGAGGACAATTCCTGGGAACCCTCTAAAAACCTGCATGCCCCACGCTTAATCCAAGCTTTTCACCAAGAACATCAGGAGTTGATGTCCAGCTTGGGTGTCCAGAGCCCGCCCCTCAGGGGGGGGGAACTGTCAGAGTAATCCCCAATTCAGCCGCGCCTGCCGCTGTCCTGCGCGCATGCGCGGCAGAACGGCACTTCAGCGCATGCGCGGGCCAGTGGATCAGAGCACGCGCATTCGCGTTAGCGCACCAATCGGAGCTCTGGCGGGCCTATATAAAGTGGCCTAGGTGCTCTGACAGGTTGCTGGTTTGTTGTCAGCTTCCTGTTGTACCTGGTTTCCTGTTACCTGCATCTGAACTTCTGTTGTGACACGGATCGGCTTGACTACTCTGCTCTTCTCTCTTGAAACTGACCCTTGACTTGTTTTACGGATCTTCTTTGCTGCCTGTGTTTGACCCCCGGCCTGTGAATCGGATCTGCTGCTTGTCTCCAGCCCCTGACCTCCTGCCTGCATCTCGGACCTGCTACTTGTCTTCAGCTCCTGCTCTGCTGCATGTACCTCTCGGACTTGCTACTTGTCTCTTGTACTAGACCCTCGGCCTGCACTTCCTACACCGGACCCTCAGCCTGCACCCGGACTCAGTCTTTGCTTACTTGTCCTGTCCCCTGTCAGGCTCTGGACTTATGTCTTCAGCTAGGATCTTGCAAGGAGCCGCACCCGTACGGTGTTTGACCCTCAGCCTGCTCTTGGTTACTTCAGCTCTGCCAGATCTGCTAGCAAGACCTACCCCACCTGCTGGTAGCCAGTGCCTCTTCGCGCCATCCTCTCCCTGTCTCACCTCCGGGGGGCGGAGTGCGTCAAGTCGCAAGGGTGAACCGCTCTCAGAATCTCGACCTCGATAAGTACACACGTGACATGAAGACACCTTGTGAGAAGATGAATTCCAATCCACTAGAAATTCTGAGTGACAGGCCCTCCACCAGCAAATAAATGCTTTTACCAGATAAGGTGGTCCCCTGAAATAACAAAAGGTCTTACACGCTTGTATCCACAATGGGATTTAGATGGATCGCTAGCGCAACAACACACCCGCTGAACCGAACCTCCTGCTGCCCTCTGTTAATTCAGGGGTCCACCTTATCTGGTAAGGGCATTTATTTGCTGGTGGAGGGTCTGTCAATTTTCAGTGGATTGGAATTCATCTTCACATGAGGTGATTAGCCTGTATTGTACAGCTTGCAAGCTTTTTATATTAAAGAATTGTTTGCGCTGATTGTCCTTTTTATTTATATTGACCCCATACTCATTCACATGGTGGGGGGATCTGGGGGCCCCCTTGTTAAACAGGGCTTTCAAATTCTGATAAGCCCCCCGTCTGCAGACCCTACAACCACCATCCAGGGTTGTGAGGAAGATGCCCTTGTCCCCATCAACATTCTTTGGAGCGGGGGGCACCCCCCATGTTGAGGGCATGTGGCCTGGTATGGTATGGTTCAGGAGGCAGGGTGCTTACTCATTCCCTCCCCCTTTCCTGACCTGTCAGGCTGCTGGCCTGGTATGGATTTGGGGGGACCCCACGCAGTTGTTTTCTAATTTCCTATTGCTGGCATTCTTTTATTTACATTTCAGGTATTTTAAAACTAGGTTAGTGATGTAGCTGGGGGCCAAGTTGTGGATGGCTTTGTAAATTGTTAGAATTTTGAATTTAACTTGTTGGGTGAGTGAAAGCCAGTGCAGGGATTGACAGAGAAGATTAGCAGACACTGAGCAGTTGGAAAGTGGATGAGCCTGGCAGCAGCATTCATGATGGACTGAAGGGAGGATAGCCTATGTAAAGGTAATCCAGAAAGCTCACGGATCGAGAGGAAATATGTCAGAAGGGCGAGGAATGTAGGAAGCCAACGCTGACGTCCTATGTTTGGCTGCTACAAAATTTTAGCCAAGAGCAGATTAGTTTCAGTGGAAAGTGGGAATCCGCTTTTCAACAAGAAATTTCCAAATAACAATGGCGGAAGGTTTGATTTTTGGTTTATTAGGACACAAAAAGACATTTTCCCGTGGGACTTTAAAGCAGCAAAGAGGAATCAATGGTAGATAAAATGTAAATTTTATTGGAAAGATTGCAATGACGCATATAGCATAAAAAGATAAATTCATGAATCTTATGAGCTCCGGTAATTAAAAAACCAACAATGGAACACAGAAATAATACAATTCACATACATATAGTGTACATTTAGGATAGTGTGACATTACAAATTGAATGCATTACGATGTACTGTAGAAGAGACCCCGATGCATTTCGACCTCTCTAGGTCTTCCTCAAGGGGATTAAATTGTTCTATAGGACATCAAAAAGAATAGAAGATTATATATACGAATTAATCATGTTTCCTGCGTTTTCTGTCATAAAGAGTAATTGGGTAGTTAAATTTTTCAAAGTATTAATTTATTGAGAAACGCACAGGGAAAACAGATTGCTAAATCGATCATAGTTGATGAAAAATTGCATACTTACCCTCTGTGTCGAATTGAATAGTGAAACCGGAGACTTTCGTATTAAAAGCGTAATTGCGTATGCACTCCCAGGGTTCCCAATAGGGGTCCGTATTGGCCAAGGCGCCCACCTCCCACTCCATGGCGGATCCGCTCCACGGCTCGTCCGACTCAAAAGGGGTCACACGTTTCGGGAGTATCCCAATAGCGGGCAAGAAAGCAGGGGAGGAGGGTGACAGTGTACCATGTAACCAACACCTGAAGGTTATAATTTCAATCATCTTATGTTTCATATAATACTCTTAGTCATCTATTGGTCAATATAATTTTATTACATATGTACTACAGTCTCAATTATAACTTAAACAGGGTAAACGGCACTGGGCATACGTGCCCTCAACCAAGGAGATTCAAGGAGCTTTTTAGGGGCACTAGATACTATATTTTGTTTTGTTATACCTGGTATTAAGACCAGAATGTCAGCATCGGTTCGGGTATAGCCGATGCAGACTATTCATGGGCCCCCTAAATAGGGGGGATGATTTATTTTAATATAAGACAATTTTATATATGATATGGTATTAATAATGATAGTAATAACTGATGTATATAAGTGATAATAATAAAGAAATGTAATAAAGTGGGAAGACTTAATTTATAGAAATAGGATGCGTTTGAACATGTCAAAGAATTAATATGTATGGGTATGCAATATATCTCACATAACAATGGAGTAAGTGGAGTTGGGTGAAAAAAATAAGAATGAGAAAAAACATGTGTAAAGATAAAAATGTATCAAGAATGTATAATGGTGAGGGAGTGTGGTAGAAATCAGGGCAAATAAATGCTAAGTGTGAAGCCATGTGTATGATGAATGGTAATTAAGGATAATGCTGCTAAGCAAGCAAGTTAGAGAAAACCCCCTTGCATGGTGGTAAGGATGTCAGAAGACATGATTAGCACTCAGGTGGAAGGTTGAACAATAAAAAAGGTGCAATAAAGTGATTGTTTTTTTGATAAATAGGTAGATGGACATCAACCAAAGGATGAGTATAAAGATTTACATATACTCACGTAGTTGAGCCTGTTGATCTTTACAATGAAAAAGGCAGCATGTATACCAAGGCCTTTAAAAGGAAAATAAAGGTTTTATCAGTAGTCTGATTTGTTGATGCATATAAAATGCTCAGAGGGATCGATAATCGTAGCCTACTAGCTCCACACTTACCTCTCAAATGGTGAATGGCCAGTCAAGTATGCTCCCAGGAAGTCAACTGACAAGTCCTAATGGGGAGTGTGCCTAAAATACCTGTTGATAATAGCTGATTGGACATCAGATCCTGCCAGGATTAAAGTCAGGTGTTGGGTTCCTCCCCCTGCCGTCCGCATGGAATAACCCTCATGTGGCCCCCTCGTCATCCCAGTGGATGTGAATCCCGGTACCACCGCCACCGCCGATTCAAAACAACGGCGTCGGATTTTTGGTTTATAAGTGCTCTATCAGCACCAGGAAGCAAAAAACTGTTATAAACTGCTCACACATTGGTATGCAACACCTGTTAAGGTGAAGAAATGGTTTCCCTTTTCCTCTGACTTATGTTGGGGGTGTGGTGAGGACCTTGGTATGCTCTTCCACATCTGGTGGCAATGTCCATACATAGCCCCTTTTTGGTACTAGATTTGTGACCTCATATATAATATCACTGAAACAGCAATCCAGTTAACACCTGAATGTTGCCTCTTAAGATTCACTACGTTACCACTACAGGCATACAAGAAATCCTTAGTTAGACACTTACTAAATGTGGCAAAGGCTTTGATCCCTTTGCACTGGAAATCCAAGCCACACCCCAACGGTCAAGGATTGGTTGCATACGGTAAACAGGAAGGCTTGTAGGATGACCCGGCGCAGCAAATCAGCGCCACTTATGAACAAGCTGCCCGGCTTCTTCCCTGCATTCTCGAGACCACAACAAAATGGCGCCGGCGCCCGATCCTCACAGCTTCACGAGCGCGCCAAACACACTGCAGGGAGCCCAGGGCAGCATAACAAAAAAATACACACAGGGGGGCACAGCAGCACCTCCTCTAGTACCTCCAGTCTGACTAGGCATGTGCATTTCGTTTCATTCCGAATCGAAATTCGGACAAATTTTAATCATTCGGACGTTCGGATGCATCTGAATTAACAAATTACAATGCTAACGAATTCAACAGAATCCGAACGTTTCAAATCCAAAAACTACGGACGAAATTCGAATCGAATTCGAAAAAAAATTGAATCGAATTCGAAAAAAATTCTAGTCGAATTGAATTTGAAAACAATTAGAATGGAATTGAAAATATTGGAAAGAATCGAATAGAAAAACAATAGAACAGAATAGAATAAAATACAATATATATATTATATTTTATTCTATTTTGTTCTATTTTTTTTCTAGTCTATTTTCTATTTCTATTCTAATCTTTTCTAATTGGAATTCGAAAAGTTCATCCGCATCCGTTAATATTTCAATCAAATTCGATAATATTTCAACCGGATTCGAAATTATTCCAACCAAATAGAAAAGACCATGTTCCGACATTCGAATTTCGTATAGAATGAATTCAAATTCCAATTAGAAAAGATTGGAATAGAAATAGAAAATAGACTAGAAATAGACTAGACTAGGGAAATGGCTGCTAATAGTTTGCAGGAGACCTGCAAAAAAAAATGAAATAGATGCTTATAGTCTGCAGATCTGATGAGAAAATGAAATAGATACTAATAGTCTGCAGGAGATCTGCAAAAAAATATATAAATGCTAATAGTCTGCAGGAGATCGGATGGAAAAAAATAGTATTCGGCAAAAAAAAATAATTAAATAGATGCTATTTATTTCCATCATATCTCCTGCAGTATATTAACCACTTCAATACAGGGCTTTTTGTACCTATTCAATACCGGGCCTATTTTGGCACTTCTCTCCTACATGTACAAATCATCATTCTTTTGCTAGAAAATTACTCAGAACCCCCAAACATTATATATGTTTTTTTTAGCAGACACCCTAGGGAATAAAATGACGGTCATTGCAACATTTTTTCTTGCACAATATTTGCGCAATAATTTTTCAAACGCCTTTTTAAAAAAAAAAAAAATGGTTTCATGAATTAAAAAATAACAAAACAGTAAAGTTAGCCCAATTTTTTGGGAACATATGAAAGATAATGTTACGCCGAGTAAATAGATACCTAACATGTCACGCTTTAAAATTGCGCACACTCATGGAATGGCGCCAAACTTCGGTACTTAAAAATCTCCATAGGCGACGCTTTAATTTTTTTTACAGGTTACCAGGTTAGAATTACAGAGGAGGTCTAGTGCTAGAATTGTTGCACGCGCTGTAACGCACGCTGCGATACCTCACATGCGTGGTTTGAACGGCGTTTACATATGTGGGCGACTTACGTGTGCATTCGCTTCTGATCGCGAGCTACCGGGGACAGGGGCGTTTTAATTTTTTTTTTTATTATTTATTTATTTATTTTACTTATTTATTTATTTTTTAACAATGATTTAACTTCTTTTTTTTTTTTGATCACTTTTATTCCTATTACAAGGAATGTAAACATTACTTGTAATAGGAATGTGTGTGACAGGTTCTATTTATTGAGAGATGCGGGGTCAATAAGACCCCACATCTCTCCTCCAGGCTGGAAAGCATGAGATCAGTGAAAAAATTTTCACTGATTTCATACTTACAGCCGCAACGGCGGCTTTGTTTACATTTGAGACCCGGGCGTGACGTCATCACATCGCGCCCGGGCCTCCGACGATCATAGAGATGACTGGTGACCATCTGGTCACCAGTCATCTCTATGCTCATCACGTGACTCCACCAACGATGCCGGAAGATTCGCTCCGGGTCCCTGATCGCACGGGGGAGCTCGGAGAAGCACCGGATGGCGGCGGGAGGGGGGGTGTGTCCCCTCCCGCCGCCTATAAGAACGATCAAGCGGTGGAACCGCCGCTATGATCATTCTTATGGTGCACAGAATCGCCGGCACTTCAAAAGGATATCTGAATGATGCCTCTAGCTGCAGGCATCATTCAGATATCCCCCTACAAAGCCGAGGACGTCATATGACGTCCACCCAGGATGGGAGATCCCATCTGTGGACGTCATTTGTCTATGGCTGGGTAGGGAAGTGGTTAACATCTATTTAATTTTTTTGCAGATCTCCTGCAGACTATTAGCATCTATTTCATTTTTCTTTTCTTTTTCTTTTTTTGCATTAGAGCAGCCATTTCCTTTATTTCAGCAGATCTCCTGCAGACTATTAGCATTTTTATATATTTTTTTGCAGATCGCCTGCAGACTATTAGTATCTATTTAATTTCCTCATCAGATCTGCAGACTATAAGCATCTATTTCATTTTTTTTTTTTGCAGGTCTCCTGCAAACCATTAGCAGCCATTTCCCTAGTCTAGTCTAGTTCTAGTCTATTTTCTATTTCTATTCTAATCTTTTCTAATTGGAATTTGAATTCATTCTATACGAAATTACAACGTCGGAACATGGTTTATTATAATCTTTTCTATTCGGTTGGAATAATTTCGAATCCGGTTGAAATATTATCGAATTTGGTTCAAATATTAATGAATGCGGATGAAATATTATCGAATCCGGTAGAAATATTTTCGAATTTGGTTGAAATATTTTCGAATGCGACCCATTTTTCGAATTCCAATTAGAAAAGATTAGAATAGAAATAGAAAACAGACTGAAAAACAATAGAACAACAGAATAGAATATAGATACTATCCATTTTTTTTTTTTTTTTTTTTTGCAGATTACTATTTGTTTCAAATGAGACCTGCAAAAAAAAAAGATATGAAATAGATGTTAATATACTGCAGGAGATCTGATGGAAATAAATAGCAATCTACAAAAAATCCGATTGAAATATTATCGAATCCGGTTGAAATTTTTTCGAATTCGGTTGAAATATTTTCGAATCCGGTTGAAATAGTTTTGAATGCGGTTGAAATAATTTCGAATCATGTTGAAATAATTTTGAATCATGTTAAAATAATTTCGAATCCGGTAGAAATATTTTCGAATTTGGTTGAAATATTTTCAAATGCGACCGATTTTTCGAATTCGGTCGAAAACTAAACGAAATCCGAAAACGAAGTTAACAAATTTAACGAATCTAACTAAACAAAATTAATTAATTAACGAATTAAAACAAAACAAAACAAAACAATTTTTTTCCTTTTTCACATGTCTAATGCCCCATACACACGATCGTTTTTCATGCCGTTAAAAATGCCATTTTAAAAAATGGCCATTAAAAATGATCGTGTGTAGGCTCCAGAGCATTTTTAACGACGTGAAAAACGGCCATTAAAAATTCCGGACAGGCTCTCTTTTTTCACGTCGTTTTTCATGTCGTTTTTTTTAACGACGTGAAAAACGATAGTGTGTATGCTTTCACGACGTGAAAAAAAACGCGCATGCTCAGAATCAAGTATGAGACGGGAGCGCTCGTTCTGGTAAAACTAGCGTTCGTAATGGAGATAGCACATTCATTACACAGTAACGGACTGAAAAGCGCGAATCGTCGCTCAACAAACTTTACTAACATGAAGGGTGGCGCCATTCGAACGGAACTTCCCCTTTATAGTGCCGTCGTACGTGTTGAACGTCACTGCGCTTTGCTTGATCGTTTTTTTTAATGATGGTGTGTACGCAAGGCAGGCTTGAGAGGAAACATGAAAAAAAACGAGGAGAAAAACGTCGGTTTAAAAAGTGACAGTAAAAACGATCGTGTGTACGGGGCATTAGCCTGACTACCAGGAGCCCAGTGAAGTCTAAGGCCCGTAAACACTCTCCATCCAGAGTTCCAGATGCACCAGACATAGAGGTGAGTGGGCACTCTAGAGGAATCACCTCAGAAGTGACTGAGCCCATAGCTGCTTTCCCCACTACAGGGCAGCCTGTGTCAGACACAATGTTAAAGGATATGATGCTGTCACTCAGGGCATCCCTGCAGGCTGACCTAGTATCCAGTGTGAAACAGTATCAGGTGGAAGTACAAGTTCTGGGAGAGAGTAAATCATGTAGAACACACCATAGGGGATTACTCTGCAACCTTTAACACTCTGGTAGAATCCCATAATGCACAAAATGAAGAAATTACTTGGCTAAATAACAAAATCGCAGACATAGAAGATAGATCCAGAAGGAACAACAAACTCAGGGGTATTCCTGAGTCCGTGCCCCTTCACCAACTACAGCAATTTGTACTGGGCCTATTCTCCTCATTGGCACCATCACTGTCCACACAAGATTTAACGATCGTTCGGATCCATAGATTGCCAAAACAATCCTTTCTGGCTGCTGATGTGCCAAGAGATGTCCTCTTACAAGTACACTTCTACCACGTGAAAGAATTACTGATGACATCATTCAGGAAAGCTGAGCAACTACCAGATATATATGCGACAATCCAACTCCTACCAGATCTATCCAGACACACCCTTCAATGCCGCCGCAATTTAGCAACAATCACCAAAGCACTAAGAAACCTCTGTATTCTACATAAATGGAAATACCCTGCTACACTTTCCATTACCCACAATGGAGTAACAACCAAGGTGTCAACACTAGAAGAGGGTCTCACCCCCCTACACCAATGGGGCATACTTCCTGAATCTACATCCGCACCAACCCAGCCAAAACCACCGCTGACCGTGAAATCAGAATGGCAGGTGGTGTCACACAGAAGAAGTCCTAAAAAACACGGTGGTGGATCAAAGCTCTTCAACATATATCACCCAACCTTGCACAACCACCCAGGTTAGAGGAAAGTCATACATACCTTCCTTCCCCCCACCACATCCGTTGCATTTATTGCACCCGGATCTGACAACTGATCACCTTTTTTACAGTTACTTATGTTCAAGTTACTATTTTTTGCTCCTGAGACTTTTAACTAGACGGAACACCCCACGTTCTTTGGCAGACACAAATAGAGCAGGTAAACACCTGGCCAATAGGATAAAGGTAGCCAAATCCAGAATTGCACATCTAATTCTCCCCACCCTACACCACAAAATCACCAACCCCCAGGATATAGCAAACCAATTTACTGATTATTACTGGGCTTTATACAATCTGAGAGATGACCCAAGCACTCCCCAACCTTCGGAAGAGAACATCAAAGATTTCCTACTGAAACTGAACCTCCCTACCCTCTCAGGAGCACACTTACTTAAGCTTAATGCCCCATTTACAAACAAAGAAGTCGAACATACTATAACATCACTCCCCAATGTGAAATCCCCAGGCCTGGATGGTTTCTCCAATGAATATTTTAAAAATTTTAACAACATTTTATCTCCTCACTTACTACAAGTCTACACAAAAGCAGCCCTATCATCCTCCCTCTCCAAGGAGATGCTAACCGCTTATGTTGTCACATTACCTAAACCAGGAAAAGATTCTACGACACCAGCAAATTTTAGGCCAATATCACTTCTATACACAGACATTAAAGTTTATGCAAACATATTAGCCAAACGCCTTACGAATATTAGTCAAAAACGACCAGATGGGATTCATAAGGGGCAGACAAACTTCTGACGCAACAAGAAAAGTCCTTAATATTTGTCAGGCACTATGCAGAACAAATTTGAACACCTTCTCTGCTGCTCTCCATTGATGCAGAGTAGGCTTTCAACATAGTACATTGGTAATATATGTCATCAGTGTTATGTAAATTTGGATTTCTAGGTAATATACTCTCTGCAATTCTAGCTTTATACTCGCAACCCTCAGCGCATGTCTATACCTCTGGCCTTCTCTCCAAACCATTCAACATTTCTAATGGAACTCAACAAGGTTGTCCACTTTAACCGACCATCTTCAATCTAATGATTGAACCCCTAGCAGAAACAGTTTGGACACATCCTTCAATCTCAGGATTCAAATTCCGTTCTACCCGACATGTGATAAATCTTTTTGCTGATGATGTGATCCTAATTATGACAGACGCAAAAAACTCACTTCCACATGCCCACCAAATATTGTCACAATTGAGCACCATATCATACTACAAGGTCAACTTTACAAAATCCCTGATTCTAGATCTTGGCCTAAGCATAGTGACCAAACGAGAGTTACAATGAAAATTCCCCTTCAAGTGGAGTTCACAAGGAATCCCATACTTGGGCATTACCTTGACACTACTATACTATACACCATATCCTCGCTAGTTGCACCCAACCTTAACCCACTCATAATCAAGGTAAAAGAACAGCTACAACACATCTCACAGCATGAACTATCCTGGTTAGGGAGACTGGCAGCCTTCAAGATGACCATACTCCCCCAAATTCTCTACTTGTTAAGGGCCCTACCCGTTCACATACCTAACCACTACTTCAAAACCCTGTTGAGTCTCTTTCCCAAATTTCTATGGGACAACAAGAAAGCAAGATGTCAACATTCTAACTTGATCAAACACAGATAAGTTGGTGGAGCAGGAGTGGTAGACATCCACGACTAATTTTGGGCAGTCCATTTGGATCAACTTAAGTTTTGGCTCATAGACAAGGACATTCCACTTTGGACAGAAATAGAAACAGCATCAGCCCCTACCTCCAACCTAAGAGCCCTTCTAGAATGTGACTTATGGAAACCATGGGATATCTCAGTACTGACTACACCTACCCAACCATCCATCCTAGCTTGGAGATACCTGCTCCAACAATCGTATACACAGACAGACCCACAACTGACACTTTCTACACAACCTAGAAGCTCTAGATCCCAAAATATCCCTCAGCTTCCTACCACAACATGGCATACAGTCTATTACAAATTTCATGCAAGGTCATAGACCCAAAACGGTGGAAGCAATAATAACAGAATATGATCTCCCAAGAGAGCATCGCTTCACATGTGCTTGCATTGTTCACTTCCTGACTAAAACTACCATCCCTAAATTTAACATGCACCCTACAGCACGGAAATTCTATACTTCACAAAAAATGATAAATAGAGGAATTTCCATTTTTTACAATATCCTCCAAAACAAACATACCTTTCAAAAAAACACAACAATGACCAAATAGGAAAAATACCTTCATTCCACAATTTCTCCCTTACAATGGCAAAGAGGCTTTCAAGCAATTCATCAAGCATCACATTGCACTATGCATTGGAAAATGACACTTAAAATTACACACAGATGGTACTACACACCATACCGGCTGGCCAAATTCTCGAACTCATCATCACCCAAGTGTTGGAGAAACTTCGACCAAGTAGGACACCTGCTGCACAACCTATGAGAATGCCTCAGCGTAACAAGCTTTTGGAAACAAGTATTTAAACTTATATCCTCAGTAACAGGCTTAATAATCCAAGCCTGGCAATTCTATACCCAAGCTCGGATAGAAGTGCAGTGTAGGGATGAGCCGAACACCCCCTGGTTCGGTTCGTAACCAGAACCTGCGAACGGACCGAAAGTTTGCGTGAACTTTAGAACCCTAGTAAAGTTTATAGGACTAGAACGTTCAAAATCAAAAGTGCAATGCAAAAAAAAGTTTTAAAAAAATATGTTTTTTTGGGAGCAGTGATTTTAATGATGCATAAAGTTAAAAAAAGTGAAATATTCCTTTAAATATCGTACCTGGGGGGTGAATATAGTATGCCTGTGAAGTGGCACATGTTTCCCGTGTTTAGAACTGTCCCTGCACAAAATGACATTTCTAAAGGAAAAAAAGTAATTTAAACTGCTTGTGACTTTAATGTAATGTCTGGTCCCGGCAATATGGAAGAAAATCATTGAGAAAAATGGCATGGTTATCCCCCCCCCCCCCAGCCCATTACCAGCCCCTTTGGGTCTTGTATGGATATTAAGGGGAATCCTGCACCCAAATTAAAAAAAGGAAAGGCGTGGGGCCCCCAGGCCCTATATAGTCTGAACAGCAGTATACAGGCGGTGCAAACAAGACAGGAACTGTAGGTTTGTTGTTACGTAGAATCTGTTTGTAATTTTGAACTGGTAAATTTTTAAAGTGTAGCTCCAGGCAAAAAATCAGTTTTAAGCTTTTTGGAAAACATAGGGAAGGGTTATCACCCCTGTAACATTTGTTTTGCTGTCTGTGCACCTGTTCAGAACATTTCACCCCACTTTCCATCCCAATGACAAATGTTTTTAGAAAATGTGGGTTTTTTATTGAAACAAGGATTGGTGATAAAGCATCAGTGGGGAGAAGACACCTTTTTCCCATATTAACTCTTACAGGAGAGAATTTCCCTTCCTAGGGGTAGATTTCCTATCACTTCCTGTTATCTCATTCCGTTTGCAAGTAGGAGTCATTTGTAAGTTGGATGTTTGAAAGTAGGGGCCTGCCGTATATACTCTGCAGAAATTTGGCCCTTAGGCGTTGGTGTTGCCACAACACTGTAAGCCCTCACAGTTACTCTTGGTGGGCGCTGGAACGTCTTGCTGTGAACTATTATATCAAGAATTGTAATTACATGCCATTGTTGAACAGTGGTAGGAAAAATTGGGCCTTTGGTGGTGGTGCTGGTGCCACAACACTATAAGTCCTCACAGTTACTCTTGGTGGGCACAGGAATGGACCCAGCTGTGAAATATTAGATCAATAATTGTAATTACATGCCCCTGTTGAACAGGGGCAGAAAAATTGGGCCTTTGGTGGTGGTGGTGTTGCCACAACACTGTAAGCCCTCACAGTTACTCTTGGTGGGCACAGGAATGAACCCAGCTGTGAAATATTAGATCAATAATTGTAATTACATGCCCCTGTTGAACAGGGGCATAACAATTGGGCCTTAGGGACTGGTGCCACAACACTGCAACCCCACACAGATACTCTAGTTGGAGCGCAGGAATGAGCCCTGCTGCAAAGTATTGCATTAAAAATTGTAATTACATGCCCCTGTTAAACAGGGCTGAAAATTGGGCCTTAGTCACTGGTGACGGTGCCCAGAAACAAAAATGTTCTTACATGCTATCAGCATGATCATTGAGGACTGAGGAGGAAGAGGATAGTCACTCAGCATAACAGGATAGTCACTCTGCATTAGCATAGGCAGTCTTGAAGGGATCTGACATTTCAAAGAAAATGATTCTGTTACATCAGCATCAGGTGCTTGGTAGCTGGTGGTAATCCAAGACTGATTAATTTTTATGAAGGTCTGAATGTGCGTTCCGAAAGAACTCTGGATTCAGGACAGGCCAGTAGCTTAATTGCATACTGTGCAAGCTCTGGCCAGTGATCCATCCTCAAGACCCAGTAACCCAGAGGATTTTCGGTGGGAAAGGTGTCCAAGTCTGATCTTGCCCCTAGGAATTCCTGCACCATGTAAACCAGACGCTGGCGATGGTTGCTGCTGGAACCGATCATACCTTGGGGCTGCGGACTAAAAAACTTGTCTGAACGCATCGGTCAGACGGCCACCTTCTCCACCACTCCTTCTTTTTACTGACGAAGCCTCAGCAACACGTGGTCCAGGACCAGGAATTTGTAACCTCCCAGTCTCTGGCACTGGCCCCTTGAACTCCTACGGAGCACCGCTAGTTCCGAGGACAAAGCACAGGAAGAGGCCATGGAGGAAGAAGAGGAGGGGGTGGAGGAGAGAGGTGTGTCAGAATCACCAGTAGTAGCATTTTGGAGGCGTGGTGGCGGAACAACCTCCAACACTACTGCACCTTGTCCTGCATCCTTCCCAGCTGCCAGCAGAGTCACCCAATGCATCCCTGTCCATGCCTGCAGGACCATGAGTCAGCGGTAATATGCACCTTACCGCTGACCGCCCTGTCCAGCGAGGCCAAGACATTGCCTTTCACATGCCGGTAGAGAGCCGGAATCGCCTTCCGTGAGAAAAAGTGGTGTTTGGGAACCTGCCACCGAGGAACCGCACACTCCACAAACTCACGGAAGGGGGCAGAGTCTACCAACTGAAAAGGCAGCAGTTGAAGTGCTAGAAATTTAGCCAAGCTAGTATTCAACCACTGGGCATGTGGATGGCTGGGAGCGAACTTCTTTCGGCGGTGCAGCAGCTGGGGCAGGGAAATTTGCCTGGTACAATCTGACGTCGGTGAACCGATAGCAGATTGCCCACAAGTACTTGGCTGTGACACACTTAATTCTACACCTTCATTCCTCTCAGTGCAGGTTTCAGAGAGGACTGAAGGTATAGTGGGATTGAAGATCCCAGCTGATGAGGAGCAAGGAGAGGTCCGCTTTGTTCTTTGGTGTGGGTCTTTTTTGTATGCTTGCCAACGGACTGCATGGCAGGTCGACATATGTCTGGTCAAGCATGTGGTGCCCAAGCGGCTCATGTTTTGGCCATGCGAGATACGCTTCAGACATATGTTGCAAATAGCAATGGTGCGATCTGCTGCACACGTCTTAAAAAAGGCCCACACCAAAGAACTTTTGGAATAACGCACAGAGACAGCAGCGCCCTGAACATGCAAAACAATGCGGTGTGATGCAGTCGGTTGGCTGCTCTTAAGCTGACCCCTGGAGGGCATCCTGCCTCATTGGAGATGTGCCTCCACCTCCTCCTCCTCCTCTCTCCTATCAGGCACCCACGTGGAGTCAGTGACCTCATCATCCCCTCCTCCTCATCACTGGAGCAAATCTGGCAGTATGTTGCAGCTGGGGGAACATGACTGCCAGATTGCTGTCCTTGTTGGGCACCCCCTCTCTCTGGGCTCACGTTACTGCCTTCCTATAGCTGGGTACCATCATCGGAGTCTTCAAAACGCTGGGCATCCTCCTGGAGCATGTACCCAACACTGTGGTCAAACAGTTCGGGGGACTCCTCAGGAGGACATGGTGGGGCTAGGGAAGGAGTGACTGATGCCATTGAGCCAAGCCGCTTTGGCAGCTGCTTTGCCAGACAAAGTACCCTGAGCCTGGGTGAGAGAGGATGAGGACGGCTTGGTCATCCACTCTACCAAGTCTTAGGCATGCTGCGGCTCAACATGGCCAGCTGCCGAAAAGAAGGACCAGCGTGTCCCACGGCCACGTGCTGATGAGGATGCATCGTGTCCAAGACCAGCACTGTTGCCTCTTGACACAGAGCCTGCTTGCCCTCTTTTATTGGCTTGTGACTGTCTGCCTCTCCTTGTTTGCCTTCCAGACATACTAATGGCCTGCAGGGAGATGTAGCTGCACAAAGGTTGGATGTATATATATATATATATATATATATATATATATATATATATATATATATATATAGATTATACTGCAGCTAGCAGAATCAACTGCCTGCTGTGGTATTAGTATGAGAACACCAGCAATTGTCTTCAGTTAGTTTTAGTTGCACACTGTGCAGAGGACACAGTACACTAACTGAAAATACTTGCAGCTCCCTGCCTGTGGTATTTGTATGAGAACACCAGCAATTGTATTGAGGTAGATTTTAGGTGCACACTGTGCAAAGGACACTAAAGAAAAATACAGCAGCTCCCTGCCTGTATTTGTATCAGAACACCAGCAATTGTATTGAGGTAAGCTTTTGGTGCACACTGTGCAAAGGACACTAAAGCAAAATACTGCAGCTCCCTGCCTGTATTTGTATCAGAACACCAGCAATTGTATTCAGGTAAGCTTTTGGTGCACACTGTGCAAAGGACGCAGTACACTAAGTGAAACACTGCAGCTAGCACAATCACCTGCCTGCCTGTCAGTATAGAGAATAACAGGAACGGATCTAGCTAAACTGAATACAGTGTGTAAATATATATACAACACCTAGGATGCATATATATCCTCTACACACTGTAACTGCAGCTAACTGACTCGCCTGCCTGCTCTATCTAACTCAAATCAAATTACACTGTCTCTCTCTCTGTCTCTTTCCTTTAACCAACGCCAACACACTACATAAGGCCGCCAAGCCGGCGGCCTTATATAGTGTGGGGCGTGTACCTACTCCTCTGAGCCATGATTGGCCAAAGCCACCCTGGCTTTGGCCAATTACGGCTCTCTGTACCTACGGCGCTGTGATTGGCCAAGCATGCAGGTCATAGTGCATGCTTGCCCAATCATCAGCCAGCAATGTACTGCGATGCCGCAGTGAATTATGGGCCGTGACGCGCCACTCGAATTTGGCGCGAACGGCCCATAATATTCAAAATTCAACGAACGGTCGAACAGCCTATGTTTGAGTCGAACATGGGTTCGACTCGAACTCGAAGCTCATCCCTAGTGCAGTGGCATCTTTTTTGTATCACTGTCGTGTATATTGATCAGGCAAGGCACTGACACCTTTGCAGCCATAGAGCTACATGCTGGGTGCTTAGTGTGCTCCTGTACCTTTAAGAAGGGGTGGGCTCACCTTTAGTCCACCTGACCCCACCTATCCATCAGAATGCATGTGCTTCCACTGTGGAGACACTTATAAGTTAGTATTAGATACCACAGATACCAGGGTGCCGTGGCGAGGCTCTGTGTCTTACGCATGCATTTGCAAGAATTAACCCCTACTTGTAATGCATACTGTTAGACAGGTTTAATTGGTTGTCTGCGAGCTGGTCCGTAATTAAGCTTGTTTTTTCCATTGGATTTATCCTTGGCCCTGTTTATATCTTATGTAGCCTTCCAATGCTGCTTACTAAGGTGGCCAGCTAAGGATGGGGGCAGTGGCGTCTTTTTTGTAGCAGTTAGTTGGAGGCCTGATAGGCTTCCCTGAAGAGATGAGTTTTAAGGATTGCCTAAAGCCAGCCAGAGTAGGAGATAGCCGGACAGATTAAGGTAGAAAGTTCCAGAGGATGGGAGAGGCTCTAGAGAAGTCTGGAAGATGAGCATGGGAAAAGGAAACAAGAGAGCGTGAGAGCAGGAGGTCTTGAGAGGAGAGTAGAGGATGGTTTGGGTGAGATTTAGAGACAAGATTAAAAATGTAGCACAGGGCAGAGTTGTAAATGGCTTTGTATGTTGTTGTTAGTATTTTAAATTTAATTCACTAGGCAATTGGAAGCCAGTGTAGGGATTGGCAGAGTGGTGATGGAGACTGAGTGGTTGATAAGGTAGATGAGTCTGGCAGCAGCATTATAGCATGATAGACTGAAGAGGAGATGACCGAAGAGCCTATGGAGAGGTAAGCCTATTCAAGGCGAGAGATAACAAGGGAATAAATGAGTAGTTTGGTGGTTTCATTAGTTTAAAAGAGGTGAATTTTGGAGATGTTACGGAGGTAAAATCTTTAAGCTTTTTACAGCAATTTTATTTGGTAATGAAAGGATAGGTCAGAGTCTAGGATTACACCCAGCACCCTGGCATGAGAGGAGGGACTGATAGTGGCAATATTGATCTTGATGGAAAAGTCATGGACGGTGGCACAGGGTGAAATTATTAGCTTGGTTTTAGAGAGATTTTGTTAAAGGAAGTGGTGCAACATCCATGTTAAAATGTCAGTTAGTAAGTTAGTAATGCGAGAGGAGACTAAAAGAATGAAGTGAGGAGTAGAGAAATAGATTTGAGGGTCATCAGTGTAGAGGTGGTATTTGAACCCGTGGGAGGTTATCAAATGACCAAGGGAAGAGGTATAGATTTATTTTTTTTTGGGAGGAGGTATAGATAGAGAAGAGAGAAAAATGAGGAAAGGAAGGTTTGGGACTTTATATGAGGCAAGGACCAGGATTAGTCCACGCCTCCATCCCTATATACTAGAAAAAAGGGGGGAGGAGGTTTGGGACTTTGAATGAAGCAACGCAGTCATCGGTGAGGGGTCAAAGCATAGTAGGTTTATTGACCAAAATTTAATACAAACAACCAATAAATAATCGCACAGTATAATTTCATAAATGTACAGAAGGGAACATGATTACATGACAGTGGAAGGGATCTGCCTACACAAACTGAGAACTTCCTATTGTATCAAAATTAAAAATGCTGATCATATAAAAAGATGCATGTAAAACATGTTGGTGACTTGATCAGTATTAAACATTGCAATTACAAGGCTCTACGCGTTTCGTGAAGCATAGATATTCACTCATCAGGAGCAGCAATGTCAGTATCTAAAAAAAATACAAAAAAACGGTCATAACCTGGGAAATGGAACAAGCACCAAAGGAAGAAAAAAAGCCCATAGGGGCAATACTCACATCCAACATGTGGAAATGCAACAAAGAGAGCTGGAAACTCCCCATGAAGGGGACATCCTTTCTGGGAGCTATGGCAGCGCGAGGCGTAGAGGGGCCTCCACATGGCCGCACTAAGGCAGGAATAGATGATGGTCTCAGGTGTGTAATCATGGGTATTGACAGCATTGTCTTGAGAGACTTCTGAAAAGAGTATAAATGATAACCATTACCATTTAGGCCCAGTGATCTGTGGGTTGACAGAGCAATGGGACTGAGCAATAAATAGCTGAGTATTACCTCATAATGGAACACATAATAGACCGTGGTATACTAGAAATGGTTGGACCTGCTGTGCAGAGTTCCAATATGCCAAATGTGCTGACCGCAGTGCGACCTATAAGGGCCCGTGCGCCAATGACCTGCCATCCGTCACGTTAGCGTGCCCATTGTGGGGAAGGCGCCAACATCAGGGTGATGAACCGCCCAGTGTTTGGGGCCAAAGGATAATCCCCACCGGCCACGAATGGATTGCAACTAAACGGCGTTGCGGCGTCAAAATGACGTCGTACATACGCCGTGTGTAGCGTGACGCCGATGCACAGCATGGAGGAAGCCATCCGCCCCAAGAAGGGGAGGTGAGTTCCCGTGGTGTGTCATCAAACTCCCGGAAATGGATGTGGGTCAAAGCCCATAGTACCAGATCAAGGTGCACTATCATCACAGGAAGTGACGATTGTAAGTTAGGGTGGAAAGGTAAAAATGTGCTGGACAAAATTGAGGTGAATGTCCAAATCACAGGGTGACATAAAGATGAAAAAGTAAAAAATAAAACTGATAAACGAAAGTAACAATTGTACCCAAATGTGAATTGGATATGCCAATTGATAGTTTTGACCAAACACTAAGAAGACTGCGTGCCTCCATCCCTATGCAGAGCGAAAAATGAGGAAAGGAAGGTTTGGGACTTTATATGAGGCAAGGACCAGGATTAGTCCATGCCTCCATCCCTATATACTAGAAAAAAGGGGGGAGGAGGTTTGGGACTTTGAATGAAGCAACGCAGTCATCGGTGAGGGGTCAAAGCATAGTAGGTTTATTGACCAAAATTTAATACAAACAACCAATAAATAATCGCACAGTATAATTTCATAAATGTACAGAAGGGAACATGATTACATGACAGTGGAAGGGATCTGCCTACACAAACTGAGAACTTCCCATTGTATCAAAATTAAAAATGCTGACCATATAAAAAGATGCATGCAAAACATGTTGGTGACTTGATCAGTATAGAACATTGCAATTACAAGGCTCCACGCGTTTTGTGAAGCATAGATATTCACTCATCAGGAGCAGCAATGTCAGTATCTAAAAAAAATACAAAAAAACGGTCATAACCTGGGAAATGGAACAAGCACCAAAGGAAGAAAAAAAAGCCCATAGGGGCAATACTCACATCCAACATGTGGAAATGCAACAAAGAGAGCTGGAAACTCCCCATGAAGGGGACATCCTTTCCGGGAGCTATGGCAGCGTGAGGCGTAGAGGGGCCTCCACATGGCCGCACTAAGGCAGGAATAGATGATGGTCTCAGGTGTGTAATCATGGGTATTGACAGCATTGTCTTGAGAGACTTCTGAAAAGAGTATAAATGATAACCATTACCATTTAGGCCCAGTGATCTGTGGGTTGACAGAGCAATGGGACTGAGCAATAAATAGCTGAGTATTACCTCATAATGGAACACATAAGAGACCGTGGTATAGTAGAAATGGTTGGACCTGCTGTGCAGGGTTCCAATATGCCAAATGTGCTGACCGCAGTGCGACCTATAAGGGCCCGTGCGCCAATGACCTTCCATCCGTCACGTTAGCGTGCCCATTGTGGGGAAGGCGCCAACATCAGGGTGATGAACCGCCCAGTGTTTGGCGCAAAAGGATAATCCCCACCAGCCGCAAATGGATTGCAACTAAACGGCCTTCTTGGGGCGGATGGCTCATATCATTTATACTCTTTTCAGAAGTCTCTCAAGACAATGCTGTCAATACCCATGATTACACACCTGAGACCATCATCTATTCCTGCCTTAGTGCGGCCATGTGGAGGCCCCTCTACGCCTCACGCTGCCATAGCTCCCGGAAAGGATGTCCCCTTCATGGGGAGTTTCCAGCTCTCTTTGTTGCATTTCCACATGTTGGATGTGAGTATTGCCCCTATGGGCTTTTTTTCTTCCTTTGGTGCTTGTTCCATTTCCCAGGTTATGACCGTTTTTTTGTATTTTTTTTAGATACTGACATTGCTGCTCCTGATGAGTGAATATCTATGCTTCACGAAACGCGTAGAGCCTTGTAATTGCAATGTTCTATACTGATCAAGTCACCAACATGTTTTACATGCATCTTTTTATATGATCAGCATTTTTAATTTTGATACAATGGGAAGTTCTCAGTTTGTGTAGGCAGATCCCTTCCACTGTCATGTAATCATGTTCCCTTCTGTACATTTATGAAATTATACTGTGCGATTATTTATTGGTTGTTTGTATTAAATTTTGGTCAATAAACCTACTATGCTTTGACCCCTCACCGATGACTGCGTTGCTTCATTCAAAGTCCCAAACCTCCTCCCCCCTTTTTTCTAGTATTTTGGGATGGAGGCATGGACTAATCCTGGTCCTTGCCTCATATAAAGTCCCAAACCTTCCTTTCCTCATTTTTCGCTCTGCATAGGGATGGAGGCACGCAGTCTTCTTAGTGTTTGGTCAAAACTATCAATTGGCATATCCAATTCACATTTGGGTACAATTGTTACTTTCGTTTATCAGTTTTATTTTTTACTTTTTCATCTTTATGTCACCCTGTGATTTGGACATTCACCTCAATTTTGTCCAGCACATTTTTACCTTTCCACCCTAACTTACAATCGTCACTTCCTGTGATGATAGTGCACCTTGATCTGGTACTATGGGCTTTGACCCACATCCATTTCCGGGAGTTTGATGACACACCACGGGAACTCACCTCCCCTTCTTGGGGCGGATGGCTTCCTCCATGCTGTGCATCGGCGTCACGCTGCACACGGCGTATGTACGACGTCATTTGA
This sequence comes from Rana muscosa, assembly GCA_029206835.1. NCBI lineage: Eukaryota > Metazoa > Chordata > Amphibia > Anura > Ranidae > Rana > Rana muscosa. The sequence continues at coordinate 45,485,957 of CM055121.1, forward strand.
CGCCGCAACGCCGTTTAGTTGCAATCCATTTGCGGCCGGTGGGGATTATCCTTTGGCGCCAAACACTGGGCGGTTCATCGCCCTGATGTTGGCGCCTTCCCCACAATGAGCACGCTAACGTGGCGGATGGCAGGTCATTGGCGCACGGGCCCTTATAGGTCGCACTGCGGTCAGCACATTTGGCATATTGGAACCCTGCACAGCAGGTCCAACCATTTCTACTATACCACGGTCTCTTATGTGTTCCATTATGAGGTAATACTCAGCTATTTATTGCTCAGTCCCATTGCTCTGTCAACCCACAGATCACTGGGCCTAAATGGTAATGGTTATCATTTATACTCTTATCAGAAGTCTCTCAAGACAATGCTGTCAATACCCATGATTACACACCTGAGACCATCATCTATTCCTGCCTTAGTGCGGCCATGTGGAGGCCCCTCTACGCCTCACGCTGCCATAGCTCCCGGAAAGGATGTCCCCTTCATGGGGAGTTTCCAGCTCTCTTTGTTGCATTTCCACATGTTGGATGTGAGTATTGCCCCTATGGGCTTTTTTTCTTCCTTCCTTCCGTTTTTTTGTATTTTTTTTAGATACTGACATTGCTGCTCCTGATGAGTGAATATCTATGCTTCACGAAACGCGTAGAGCCTTGTAATTGCAATGTTCTATACTGATCAAGTCACCAACATGTTTTACATGCATCTTTTTATATGATCAGCATTTTTAATTTTGATACAATGGGAAGTTCTCAGTTTGTGTAGGCAGATCCCTTCCACTGTCATGTAATCATGTTCCCTTCTGTACATTTATGAAATTATACTGTGCGATTATTTATTGGTTGTTTGTATAAAATTTTGGTCAATAAACCTACTATGCTTTGACCCCTCACCGATGACTGCGTTGCTTCATTCAAAGTCCCAAACCTCCTCCCCCCTTTTTTTTAGATAGAGAAGAGAAGGGGTCCAAGAACAGAGACTTGAGGGATCCCTACAGAAATAGGAAGTTGAGAGGAGGAAACAGAGTTATAGGTAACACTGAAGAAGCGCTGTGATAGGTAGGAGGAGAAACAGGATAGAGCATAATCTTGGAGGCCAAGGCAGTGGAGTTTATTGAGAAGGAATGGGTGGTCAACAGTATCAAAGGCAGCAGAGATGTGTAGTAGTAAGTCTAAAGAGTAGTGGCCATTGGTTCTATCAACTAGTAAATCGTTAGTAAATTTTAGTAGGGCAGTTTCTGTGCAGTGTTGCGAGTGAAAGCCACACTGAAGGGGGTCAAGAAGGTTGTTTTCAGTGCTATATATATATATATATATATATATATATATATATATATATATACACACACACACATATACACAAATGTTTTGCCTTGCATTCCAATTTTAAACTGAATAGGTTGTTTTATAGGGTGAGGGTTTACATATACCCTAATTCTGAATTTGCTGATGTAAATAATCTGTTTTGTTATATGATTGTTATGTGCTATGAATGGTTCATAGCAGTTGCTGCCATTTGAGGACAGACCCCAATCAGGAGACCTGGTTGTTTTTGTCAGAGACTGCATCACTGGTGAGGGGGACTTCTTGCCTGAAGGACTTGGAAGGTCAGGACAGCTACATGAGCCTGGGAGACCGAGAGAGGGCCTAGGAGGCTGAGAAAACCCCAGTGGCTAGAGAGTCCAGGGAGGCTGGAGGAAGTCTGAAAGTTTCAAAGAGCATGAGCAAACCCAGAACTGGAGAACCATATTTACCTAAAGTAATCATCTATAAAAGTAAGAAAACACCTATTCTTTCCTGGGGTCAATTTTTCCATTGATCTGAATGAAGTAAGATCAGAGGATTTTTAGATCTGATGTTACTCTGCTTTGGAAAGGCTTTTCATACTATCATACTACAAGGTCAACTTTAAAAAATCCCTGATTCTAGATCTTGGCCTAAGCATAGTGACCAAACAAGACCTACAATGAAAATTCCCCTTCAAGTGGAGTTCACAAGGAATCTCATACTTGGGCCTTATCTTGACACAAACTATATCCTCGCTAGTTGCAGCCAACCTTAACCCACTCATACTCAAGGTAAAAGAACAGCTACGACACATCTCACAGCATGAACTATCCTGGGTAGGCAGACTGGCAGCTTTCAAGATGATCATACTCCCCCAAATTCTCTACTTGTTTAGGGCTCTTCCCATTCACATACCTAACCACTGCTTCAAAACCCTGTCAAGTCTCTTTCGAAAATTTCTATGGGACAACAAGAAAGCAAGATGTCAACATTCTAACTTAATCAAACACAGATCAGTTGGTGGAGCAGGAGTGGTGGACATCCACGACTACTTTTGGGCAGTCTGTTTGGATCAACTTAAGTTTTGGCTCAGAAACAAGGACATTCCACTTTGGACAGAAATAGAAACAGCACTAGCCCCTACCTCCAACCTAAGAGCCCTTCTAGAATGTGACTAATGGAAACCATGGGATATCTCAGTACTTACTGCACCTACCCAACCATCCATCCTAGCTTGGAGATACCTGCTCCAACAATCGGATACACAAACAGACCCGCAACTGACTGACCACTCTATACACATCCTAGAAGCTCTAGATCCCAAAATATCCCTCAGCTTCCTACCACAACATGGCATACAGTCTATTACAGATTTCATGCAAGGTCATAGACCCAAAATGGTGGAAGCAATAATAACAGAATATTATCTCCCAATAGAGCATCACTTCACATGTACTCGCATTGTTCACTTCCTGACTAAAACTCCCATCCCTAAATTTAACATGCACCCTTCAGCACGGAAATTCTATACTTCACAAAAACCGATAAATAGAGGAATTTCCATTTTTTACAATATCCTCCAAAACAAACATACCTTTCACAAAACCAAAACAATGACCAAATGGGAAAAATACCTTCATTCCACAATTTCTCCCTTACAATGGCAAAGAGCCTTTTGAGCAATTTATCAAGCATCACATTGAACTATGCATTGGGAAATGACACATAAAATTACACATAGATGGTACTACACACCATACTGACTGGCCAAATTCTCGAACTCATCATCACCCAAATGTTGGAGAAACTGCGACCAAGTAGGACACTAGGGATGAGCTTCGAGTGCGAGTCAAACTCATGGTCGACTCGAACATTGCCTGCTCGCCCGTTAGCCGAACAGCGAACAATTTGGGGTGTTCACTGCAAATTCGAAACAATTTGGGGTGTTCACAGCAAATTTTAATAATGCTTAAAGTGAAACAATAAAAGTGAAATATTCCTTTAAATTTCGTACCTGGGGGGTGTCTAGAGTATGCCTGTAAAGCAGCGCTTGTTTCCCGTGTTTAGAACTGTCCCTGCACAAAGTGTCATTTCTGAAGGAGAAAAAGTAATTTAAAAGCTCTTGTGGCTATAAAACAGTGTTTTTGATGTAATAGAATTCAATGGACCCGCATCCAATAGCCGGTTTTTGACAATTCCTTTATTAATGTTTTCTCCTTTCTTCCATCTTCTTCCATCTTCTTCTTCCATCTTCTTCTTCCAACTTCTTCTTTTCTCCATTCGGGTTTCTTCCTCCATCTTCTTCTTCATCTTCCTCTTCCTCTTCATCTTCATCTTCCTTCTTCCTTCGGTGTTCTCGTCCGCATCTTGCTCCGGCTTTTTGTCCCCTTCTTCTTTCTCCGGCCGCTCCGTTTGAATTTGAGGTTCCCGCTGTGTGACGCTTCAGCTCTTCAGTTCTCCTCTGGGTCCGCTGCCACCCGGTGACCCCGCCCCCCCTCTGACGCACATGGATTTCACGGGGACTTCACGGGGACATTAATAAAGGAATTGTCAAAAACCGGCTATTGTCATTTTTTACATTTTTCTTTGTGAAATGGTAGGGGTACATTTGTACCCCATTACCATTTCACATGGGGGGGTCGGGATCTGGGGGTCCCCTTTGTTAAAGTGGTCTTCCAGATTCCGATAAGCACCCCTGCCCGCAGACCCCCACAACCGCCGGGCAAGGGTTGTGGGGATGAGGCCCTTGTCTACACCAACCATGGGGACATCCTCCCCATGTTGAGGACACGTGGCCTGGTACGGTTCAGGAGGGAGGGGGCACTCTCTCGTCCCCCCCCCTCTTTTCCTGTGGGCCTGCCAGGTTGCGTGCTCGGATAAAGGGTCTGGTGTGGATTTTTAGGGGGACCCCCACGCTATTTTTTTTTTACGTTTGGCACGGGGGTTCCCCTTAAAATCCACACCAGACCTGAAGGGCCTGGTACGGATTTTGAGGTGGACCCGCACATAATTTTTTTTTAAAAAATTGGCGCGGAGTTCCCCTTAATATCTTTACCAGACCTGAAGGGCCTGGTAATGGAATTTGGGGGGACCCCATGCATTTTTTTTTTATCAAAGACTTTCAATGACTTTTCTCTATATTGCCGGGAGCTGACAATTCATTATAGCAGCGGGTGCTTTTAAATGCCTTTTTTTTTCCTTTAGAAATGTAATTTTGCTGGCTCACTGTTATATAATGGAAAGTTCAGAGCTGCGTCTGTTCAACTTATGCAAATTGATTTACGTGACTTGACATTTACTAAGATTTTGTCGGCGCAGTGTCCCGGCGTGTTTGAACAAGTGAAATTCCCGCGCTGAGCTCAAAAAAACCTCCCACAGTTCTAAACGTAATTGCCAGTGTCGCGGGCTGGTTCAGAAAAAGTTACTTTCTCACTCTATTTTGGGCATATTTGTTACTTGGGCAGGTGTCACTACACTTCCTCACATCACCCCACGTCACCCCCATTATATTGGCACTTCCAGCTTCTTTATATTTTGATTTTAAGATGCCGTGCGCCAGGTCCATAGTAGAGCACTGAACGCCTCCTCCCGTCAGCCGAGAACACTATAGAAAATGGGAAATAGCGCTGCGCTACCGGCGCAAATGTTTTGTAAATACCAAAACAGCCGTTGCGCACGCAGATGCGCCGATACTCATGGCGCAGACGTTTCGTAAATCAGCCCCTATGTGTCAGATAAGTACTTACCGAGATGCCGAGAGTGGTTCACCCTTGCGACTAAGTGCACTCCGCCCCCTGGGGGTGATACAGGGAGTGAATGGCACAAAGAGGCACAGGCTACCCAGCAGGCAGGAGTAGACTTGCGTGGTGGTCCTTGTAGGGTTGAGAAGCTGTGCAGGAACTGGCAGGTGGGATGACTTGCTGAGGGAGACCAAACAGAAAGTCCAGAACCCGGCTGAGGGTCAAACACAGAGGACCGATGAAAACAGTCACTAACTGAAGTATGGTGTCAGGGAGACACAAGGCAAGTCCAGGTCACAAGCAGACAGTCAAGGCCAGGAGACAGGAGGCAGGTCCGGGTCACAGGCAGAGGGTCAAACACTGGAGACAAGGCGGAGTCCGTTTAAGCAGGCCAAGGATCAGGTCCAGGAGAAGAGCAGAGAAGTCAGGGGCAATCCGGGTCACAACAGGTAATCAGGTACAGGAAACAGGATCAAATGCAAACGTGAAGCTGAAGACAAACCAGCAACTTGTCTGAGCACCAGAGCAACTTTTATAGGCCAGAAAAAGGGTCACGTTGAGCGTGTGCTAGTGCGCATCGGACCGCAAACACGCATGCGCCGGAGCGCCGTTCCGCCGCGCATGCGTGCAGAGAAACGGCTGATGCAGCTGGAAGGATTATTCCTCTGACAGTACCCCCCCCCCCCGAGAGGTGGGCTTTGGACGCCCAAACTGGACATCAATTCTGGATGTTCCTGGTGAAAGGCCTGGATCAAGCGTGGGGCATGTAAATTCCTAGAGGGTTCCCAAGAGTTGTCCTCAGGGGGATACCCCTTCCATTTAATTAAATACTGGAGCCGTCTACCCCTCTTTCTGCAACTCAATATATTCTCCACTTCAAATTAATTTTCCCTGTCTACCATGAGTGGTGGAGGAGGTGGTTCTTCTCTGCCAGAGAAAAGGCTGGAGACAACAGGCTTCAGTAGAGATGCATGAAATACTGGGTGTATTTTGTAAGAATTGTGTAAAGCCAGTTCAAAGGCCACAGGGTTGATCATTCTTTTGATTTTAAAAGGTCCTATGAACCTTGGCCCCAATTTCCATGAGGGAAATGGCAATCTAAGGTTAATGGCTGATAGCCACACTTCTTCGCCCACCTTAAAGACTGGGTTCTCCTTCCTTCCCTTGTTGTAATACTTTTTGTAGTCATCCTGGGCTTTTTGCATAGCTTCCTGAATTTTCCTTAAGTTCAGCTGAATGGAGGCTACCCGGTCTTGTACGGCAGGGACAGACATCTCGCAAACAGAGTTTGGGAGAAAAGAGGGATGGAAACCAAAATTAGACCAAAAAGGTGTTTAATTGGTGGCTGTGTGGATGGAGTTGTTGAATTCAGCGTAAGGCAGGAGAGCGGACCAGTCATCTTGGGAGCTGGAACAAAAGCAGCGGAGATACTGCTCCAGGGTTTGATTTGTTCTCTCCGTCTGGCCGTTCCTCTGAGGGTGGTATGCAGAGGAGAGACAAATTTTTATTTCCAGGGATTTACAGAGCTCCCTCCAAAACTTAGAGGTAAATTGAACACCTCTATCCGAGACGATGCTCTCAGGTACACCATGAAGCCTTACAATTTCTTTGAAAAAGATATTGGCCGTGTCTGAAGCAGAGGGAGTACTCACCATGGGTAGGAAATGTGCCATTTTTGAAAGTATATCAACAACCAGGATAGTGGTGAGCCCCCCCCCGAGGGAGGTAGGTCCACTATGAAGTCCATTGAGACATTGAGCAGTCTTTTGTGTCCCGAAGTGGCCTTCCAGTTTGTGGTCATGGAAGGTCCTTAAGGTCAGGAATCTTACCTCCAGTGGGACAAAAAAAAATCCCCGAACCCAGAGTAGGTCATCATGTTTCTCCAAAGAAGGCACTTTAGGGTCGGAACAATGATTGGATGCTGATTTAATGGAGGATATTAGGTCGGTTTGGGTGATCAAAAATAAATTTTGTGGAGACAAAATGGTACTAGGTTCAGCCGCCTGAGAGGTTTCAAGGAACATCCGAGAGAGTGCATCTGCCTTTCCGTTTTTGGAGCTGGGACTGTATGAAATGTGAAAATTGAATCTGGAGAAGAAGAGAGCCCACCGGGTCTGTCTGGGTCTTATATGTTTAGCTGTCCTGAGATACTCCAGATTTTTATGGTCGATGAAGATCATTACAGGATGAGATGCACCCTCCAGTAGGTACCTCCACTCCTCCAGAGCGAACTTGATGGCCAACAACTCCCTGTTACCCACATCATAGTTTCTTTCTGGTGGACCTAATTTCCGGGATGCGAAGGCTACAGGGTGCAGGAGGGCCTTGGGACCCTGTCTTTGGGAGAGGAGGGCCCCAGTGACTGTTTCAGAGGCATCCACTTCCAGTACAAACGGCAAGGCTGGATCTGGATGCCGTAAAATTGTTGCAGAAGAAAATAGGGCTTTCAGTTTGGTAAAAGCTTCCTGGGCTTCCGGGGACTACTGAAAACGATTATGTTGACGTGTTAATTGGGTGATAAGTGCTACAATAGATGAGAAGCCAGCGATAAATCTCCGGTAGAAATTTGCGAAACCTATGAATCGCTGTACCCCTTTTTTATCCACTGGAGCCGGCCACTCCTGGATTGCCTTGACCTTCTGAGGGTCCATTGCGACCCCGTTGGTGGAGATTATGAATCCCAGGATCTGCACCACCATCTTTTTGAATTTGAACTTCTCCGCCTTGAGATACAATTTATGTCTCCTGAGGATTGTAAGGACCTGTTTGATATGTACTTGGTGTAATTCAACAGTGGCAGAAAAAATGAGGATGTCGTCAAGGTAAACGACTAGGAAGTTATCAAGATATTCCCGGAAAATGTCGGTTACCAGGTGCTGGAAAGTGTCCGGGGCATTGCAGAGCCCAAACAGCATCACCAGGTACTCGTAATGTCCAAACCTGGACCTGAATGCGGTTTTCCATTCATTGCCAGCCCGAATTCGAATAAGGTTGTAGGCACCACAAAGATCTAGTTTGGAGAAGATTTGGGCAGATCGGAATCGTTGAAATAACTCCGGGATATGGGGAAGTGGGTATCGGTTCTTAATAGTGATTTTGTTTAGTTCTCTGTAATCGATACATGGCTTCAGGGAACCGTCTTTCTTTTCCACAAAAAAGATACCGGCTCCAGCCGGTGATGAGGAAGGACGGATAAGACCTTTTCCCAGGTTTTCGTCAAAGTAAGACCTGAGAGCCTTCAATTCAGTTTCAGATAGTGGAAAGATATGGCCAAAAGGAACTTCATAGCCAGGCAAGAGATCAATAGGGCAGTTGTAAGACCGGTGAGGTGGTAGACGGTCAGCCTTTTGTTTTTTCCAAAACTTCCTTAAACTCAAGGTAAACTGGAGGTACGTGTTGCAGGTTGTCAGGTACAGCTGTCATAGCTAAGCAAGAGGCTGGAGTTGGAAGGAGGCAGTGCTAGGAGCAGTATTGGGAGGAAATGGAGACTTCTTTCTTGTTCCAATTGATTTGGGGTTCATGTGCCTGTAGCTAAGAGAGTCTCAAGATGATGGGAAACATAGGAGAATAAATTACGTCGAAGCGCAGGAACTCCTGGTGACCGGAGTCCGTGGTGGTAAGGATGGGTCTGGTTTCTTGAGTGATAAGTCCAGAGCGGGGAAGAGACCCATCAGCCAGGTGTACCTGAAGGCTTTGTTTCTTAGTCAGAAGAGGGATATGCAGTCTTTCGGCCAGTGAAGCATCCAAGAAGCAGCTGCATGCTCCGGAATCAACGATAGCTGGCAGGCGGATTTCCTTTTCCGTTAACTGTAGGGAGACAAAGAGGGTGAAATAAGTCTGTGAAGTACCTGAGACTTGATAGTTCATGACAAATTGTGGGGAGGACTTACTAGGTCTCACTGGGCAGGTGCGAAGAAAATGTCCTGTACCCCCACAGTAAAGGCACAGGTTGGCTTGACGCCTACGTAGTTTTTCCTCCGGGGTGAGAGGAGCACAGACCAATCCCAGTTGCATGGGCTCAACCTCAGGAGCGGAGGAGATTGGGGGAGCCGGGAAAGGCGGATGGATGGGAGTCGGCTTGGGAAGCATCCAGCTGGGACGAGGAACCTGGAAGGGCTCTGAGCGCCGCTCCCGCATATGCCTGTCCAATTTGGTGGCTGCTTGGATCAAGTCCTCCAGAGTAGCAGGGGTCTCCACCCTGGCCAGCTCATCTTTAAGGGCTTCAGACAACCCCTGATGGAATTGATACTTAAGGGCAGGTTCGTTCCAGCCGGTATCGGAAGACCACTTCCGGAACTCAATAGTATAGTCCTCAACCGGCCTTCGCCCTTGAGACAAGTTATGTAAGGTAGCTTCAGCTGTGGCCATGCATTGTGGATCACCATACTTTCAAAAAAGGTATCAACTGAATTTAACACAGGGCTCCTCTGTTCCATCAGGCTGTGGGCCCAAGCTTGTGGTTCATCGGCCAGGAGGGAGATAATAAAACCCACTTTTACCACCTCAGAGGAGAAAGTACTGGGCTGAAGGGCCAGGTATAAGGAACAGGCATTCTTGAAGGCCCTGTATTTTTTGTGATCGCCAGAGAATTGCTCAGGTCTGGGGACCCTGGGTTCAGGGGAAGCCATAATCACAGTGGGGCTCGATGAGGCTTGAGAAGAGCTGTTGGGGCAGGCGACCCGGAAAGTTGCTGGAGGCGACTGTCTATTTGGGTATAGCCTTTTTGCAACTTCTGAACTGCATCAGTGAGTGCCGTAACCTGCTGGCACAGGATCTCAAGAGGGGAACGCGCTCTGTCGGCCTCTGACATGGCTGGTTTGTACTGTCAGATAAGTACTTACCGAGGCCGAGATGCTGAGAGTGGTTCACCCTTGCGACTAAGCACACTCCGCCCCCTGGAGCTGATACAGGGAGTGAATGGCACAGATGCACAGGCTACCCAGCAGGCAGGAGTAGACTTGCGTGGTGGTTCTTGTAGGGTTGTGCAGCTGTGCAGGAACTGGCTGGTAGGATGACTTGGTGAGGGAGACCAAACAGAAAGTCCAGAACCTGGCTGAGGGTCAAACACTGAGGACCGGTGAAAACAGTCACTTGTTGAGGTATGGTGTCTGGGAGACACAAGGCAAGTCCAGGTCACAAGCAAAGGGTCAAGGCACAGAGACAGGAGGCAGGTCTGGGTCACAGGCAGAGGGTCAAACACTGCAGACGTTAGTTGTCTGTGGAGAATTATGTCAAATGCTTCAGCAATGTCTAAGTATTCTTTATCAACAGCCATTTCTTTGCCTCAGTTTTTGCTTATTTCCTTGTAAAAGGGCAAATAGATTTATTTGACAACCTTGGTCTGTTATTAACACATTTTAGCCAGTGCTTACACTTAGTAATGAGCTGAAATGTCCTACTGTAGGTTCAATTCAAAGAGGGTTTGGCAGAATCTATAAAAATCAATAATAGCCATTGAGTATTGGGCTAGGGATTGTTAAACATTAATTAAATTAATTAAAGGAGAAGTACAGCCACAGCTTGTTTGGCTGTATTTCTCCTGTGGATCACAGGCGTGCAGTTTGTTCTGCACTTCTGAGATCCATTTTTTTTTTTTTTAAACAATAGATTTTTATTGTTTTTCACAATGTATACAGAATTTTGCACATTTTACAGTACAGAGTCATACAAGGTGAGTAACAAGTATAGATCCTAGAGCGAAGAATATAAAATGCAAGTTATATATGGAGCTACATATGCAAAGATTGACATAGGCCTCACTAGGAGGATAGGCCTGTCACCCCTTTAGGGTTCACACTTTGAGAAGGCTTATGAGATCCATTTTCAATAGACAGTGGGCTGAAGCCTGCTGTTGGCTGACGTAACAGAGGCAAACCAGACTCAGGCAAGGTTACAACAATGGAGTTAGGATCCGCCCACATGCCTGACTCGGCACCCGGATCAACCTCCCAGTGAGCCGCTGAGAGCCTGGGCCAGCCCCTCCTGCCCCCTCCACAGCCCAGTGCTCCAGTGAGCTGGGGGGGCAGAGCAGAGAGCTGCTGATTGACAGTCAGCAGCTCTCTGCTCAGGGAGCTGTGAAAACTGAGCGATCAGCGGTGTGCGATCACTCAGTTCTCAGTGTTAGAGGTTCCGGGGGACAGATGCAGCATCGAGCCGATGCTGCATTTACCTAGGTAAGTATGATTCCAAAAAAAAACATAAATCTCTTTAATAAACAATTTGTCTGTAAGCAGTAATTTAGCTAATTCTTAAAATGAAACAGTAAAAAAAAGTCTAATTCCTTTAAATAACCTCACCTGCATGTGAAGCAATGCATCTGTAGGATACATACAACCTACTACTATGACAGTGCCTTGCTAGATTGTTTTTCTGCTTCTTTTAATTGTATTGGTAAATCAGTGAATACTTCTGAGTAATCAAAGGTAAATACTACTACTTGTATTAAACTTTTAAAGACAATTACCAAGTGAAGTGTAATTATTTTATATTTATTACTTCTCAAAATATAAGACAGTATAAGATATGCTGTATTAAATCTAATCTTAAAGCTGACATTTTCATTTAAATTCATTTGTTACCCACATCCAAAATTGCTAAGAAAAACCTAAACATAGAAAAATATTAAGACAAAAAAAAAGTACTTACCCAGCTTCTGGTCCCCACACTGACACTCGGCTTTACCACAGTCTCCTGGAAAAGCCGATAGTCCAAAATCTTGTGAGAATTTACTCCAGAACAAAGCATTAAAAACAGGATTCTTAAATTTGCATATTTTGGAAAAAAATACTCTCCTCTGTGTAGGAGCCAATTACAACTGATCATTTTAATTGGAATCTGAACTTATAAAATAAGACAATATAAAATAAAAAAGGTCCATTTAAAATCCAGAACAGATATGTTATTATATGGCTTATAAATGTAGTTTTAGTTGCTTGGTTTTTGAAAGCACAAAACAAAATACCAATTCATACTTTTTTTCCATAGGTGGCATAATGCATGCTCCAAGTGGTTACACTATGGCTGTTCTTAGATCTGTGACCTCTAAAATTGCACATCCAAATGAACAAGGTAAAGTAAATATTCTCTCTCTCTCTCTCATTTTATTACAATACACTAATTTTTTTCAGATTGTATTGTATTATACATTTCCATAAACAATGCTGTATGTTGTTATTGTTGCATGTTCCATGTAACTGCCATTACTTCATATGGTCATGACATTCCAACATCCTGGCTGTAGGAAGTCTGCTTGTATAACCTAATTGATAAATGTAACGGCACCCCAAGTATGAAAGGGGTTAACACCGTTAGGATATTCCCTTTCTGAACACACGACAGGCACCAGACACTCCAACCAGCCGAATAAGACCCCATACTAATGATTCTCCCCCAAATACGAGACAAACGCTCTGTATGAGGTTCAAGCAGGAATTAATCTTTATTGAAAAACTACCAGTTTTATACACCAAAAGAGGAGGTTCTTACATTCTCCTCATTTTCCTCTAACAATACACCTTTGACCAGACCTAATTTACATGAGATAATTAACTACAGCTAATGACTCAGACACATGACCTTTCCGTGTCCCAGACTGTCTGTCTGCTAATTTACAATACACACAAATACAGAGTTAATTATCACAATCCACAATGAAAAGATCTTTAGAATAGTTGGGATTCATTAACATTACAACAGGCAGACAGGTGATTGAAGTTGAACACATCAGCCCTTTCAATTAACCTGTTGAGTTCAGGATCAACAAACAGTAAATAGTTATTTACAGATATCCTGGGGAATATGGTGGATTAATATTACAGACCCATTTTAAAGCAATCCAAGACATATTCTCAATGTCCATTATTTCCTGGCTCATACTTTCTAAGAACTTCTGGGTTCCACGGGCCCACCCGTTACATCAAATAACAGTGGTATTGATCACCACTAGTCAGCCAGTTGCAGAAGTGTTTTATTTTGTGTGTGCGTGTGTATGTGTATCCATGGCTGTCGGTATTTTGATTTGAAAGAGAAGTATGGGAATGTTTTTTTTTCCAATCATACTAACTTAGGTGGATGCAGCATTGGTCCGATGCTTCATCTGTCCCCCACTGGCTCTAACACTGAGAACTGAGTGATCAAACACTCTGTCAGGAACTTGGTAGAAGGCCGAGATGCTAGGAGGGCTCCCCTTGCGGCCGAGCGCAGCACACCACTGAAGGTGACACAGCAGGTGTGGTGCCCACAGGCATGCTTGGATAGTCCAGGAAGCAGGGACCGGTGGACAGACTTGATAACGGAGTCAGGAGCCAGGCCAGGGGTCAACACAGGAAGTCAGTCCAGGATCAAAGTCAAGTTCAGGGAGCAAGATAAATAAGTCCAGTAGCCAAGCCAGGATCAGATGCAGGAAGCAGGCAGAGAGAAGTCAGATGCAAGCCAAGGATCAAGCCAGGGGTCAGAAGGATCAGGTCAAGACAAGCCGAGTCGGTACACAGATCAGGAACAGCAGATTCACAGGACACAGGAACGCAGGACAAGCTGAAGATACACCAGCGATGCGCCACTGTCAGCAATGAGTTTAAATAGGCCGGGCATCCATCACGCCTAGGTGCCGGTCCAGGCATGTGGGTGGATCGCAACCAGCTGCCCGGTCATAGGAGTGCAGAATGAAGGGAACTCCTGTGATCCATAGGAGAAGTTCAGCCAAACATTTTTATTAAAAAGGAAACAGAATGAAAGTTCTCATGACAGCAGGTTTCCCCATGCAGGGGTCCGTCTTCAGCAACACAACACACGAAAATACCAAGCCACCTGGCTCCTAGGCTCATTCAGCCTGGCCTCTAAATATGGTTCTCCAGTTTTGGGTTTGCTCATGCTCTTTGAAACTTTCAGACTTCCTCCAGCCTCCCTGGACTCTCTAGCCACTGTGATTTTCTCAGACTCCTAGGCCCTCTCTTGGTCTCCCAGGCTCATGTAGCTGTCCTGACCTTCCAAGTCCTTCAGGCAAGAAGTCCCCATCACCAGTAGTGATGAGCCGAACACCCCCGGGTTCGGTTCGCACCAGAACCCGCGAACGGACCGAAAGTTCGAACGAACATTAGAACCCTATTAAATACAATGGATGCGAACGTTCGAATTCTAAAGTGCTAATTATAACAACTATTATGCATGTTATTGTCATAAATAGGGTTTGGGAACCCGGGTTGTGCACCAGGGGACATGTATCAATGCAAAAAGAAGTTTTAAAAACGGTCGTTTTTCGGGAGCAGTCATTTTAATGATGCATAAAGTGAAAAAAAAAAAGTCAAATATTCCTTTAAATATCGTACCTGGGGGGTGTCTAAAGTATGCCTGTGAAGTGCCACGTGTTTCCCGTGTTTAGAACTGTCCCTGCAGAAAATGACACTTCTAAAGGAAAAAAAAGCCATTTAAAACTGCTTGCGGCTTTAATGTAATGTCTGGTCCCGGTAATATGGATGAAATTCTTTAAGAAAAATGGCATAGCTACCCCATGACCCCCCCCCCCCCTACCCCAGCCCATTACCAGCCCCTTTGGGTCTTGTATGGATATTAAGGGGAACCCCGCACATAAAATAAAAAAGGCCCTATATACTCTGAACAGCCGTATACAGGCGGTGCATACAAGACAGGGACTGTAGGTTTGTTCTTATGTAGAATCTGTTTGTAATTTTGAACAGGTACATTGTTGAAGTGTAGCTCCAGCCCAAAAATCTATTTTTAAACTTTTTGGGAAACATAGGTAAGGGTTATCACCCCTGTAACATTTGTTTTGCTGTCTGTGCCCCTGTTCAGAACATTTCACCTCACTTTCCGTCCCAATGACAACTGTTTTTGAAATGTGGTGTTTTTCTTGAAACAAGGATTGCTGATAAAGCATCAGTACAGATGAGACCCCTTTCTCCCATATTTATTCTTACAGGAGAGAATTTTCCTTTCTAGGGGTAGATTTCCTCTCACTTCCTGTTGTCTTCTTTCGTTTGCAAGTAGGAGTCGTTTGTAAGTTGGATGTTTGAAAGTAGGCTCCTGCCGTATATACTCTGCAGAAATAGGCCCCTTAGTTGTTGGTGTTGGCACAACACTGTAAGCACTCAGTTACTCTTGGTTGGTGCTGGAACGCCCTGCTGTCAACTATTATATCAGGAATTTTAATTACATATAATTGTTGAACAGTGGTAGTAAAAATTGGGGCTTTGATGGTGGTGCTGGTGCCACAACACTGTAAGCCCTGACAGTTACTCTTGGTGGGTGCAGCAATGGGCCCTGCTGTGAATTATTAGATCAAGAATTGTAATTACATGCCCCTTTTGAACAGGGGCTGAAAAATTGGGCCTTTCGTGGTGGTGGTGGTGGTGGCGTTGCCACAAGACTGTAAGCCCTCAGAGTTACTCTTGGTGGGTGCAGCAATGGACCCTGCTGTGAATTATTAGATCAAGAATTGTAATTGCATGCCCCTGTTGAACAGGGGCTGAAAAATTGGGCCTTAGGCACTGGTGGCACAACACTACAACCCCTCACAGATACTGTACTTGGAGCACAGCAATGAGCCCTGTTGCAAAGTATTGCTTCAAAAATTGTAATGACACGCCCCTGTTAAACAGGGGCTGAAAAATTGGGCCTTAGGCACTGGTGCCACAACACTCCAACCCCTCACAGATACTGTACTTGGAGCACAGCAATGAGCCCTATGGCAAATTATTGCTAAAAAAATTGTAATTACACGCCCCTGTAAAACAGGGGCTGAAAAATTGGGCCTTAGCCACTGGTGGCGGCACCCATAAACAAAAATGATCTTCCAAGCTATCATCATCAATCGTATCATTGAGGACTCGGAGGAGGAGGATAGCCAGTCAACATAACAGCACAGGCACTCAGCATCAGCATCAGTCTTGAAGGGATGTGACATGTTAAAATCAATTAGTCTGTTATATCAGCATCAGGTGTGTGGTAGCTGGTGGTGATCCAAGACTGGTTCATCTTGATGAAAGTCAGTCGATCAACCGAGTCGGTGGACAGGCGCACCCTGTGATCCGTGACAAATCCTCCAGCAGCACTGAATGTGCGTTCCGAAAGAACGCTGGATGCAGGACAGGCCAGTAGCTCAATTGCATACTGTGCAAGCTCTGGCCAGTGATCCATCCTCAAGACCCAGTAAGCCAGAGGATTTTCGGTGGGGAAGGTGTCCAAGTCTGACCTTGCCCCTAGATATTCCTGCACCATGTTTATCAGACGCTGGCGATGGTTGCTGGAACCGATCATACTTTGGGGCTGCGGACTAAAGAATTGTCTGAACGCATCGGTCAGACGGCCACCTTCTCCACCGCTCCTTCTTTGACTGGCCGAAGCCTCAGCAACTCGTTGTCCAGGACCAGGAGTTTGTAACCTCCCAGTCTCTGGGAACGCGTTGCACAGACCTTTCTGCAAGGCCTCCCGGAGTTGTCTCATCCTCTGCTCCCTCTGCGACGGTAACATAAGGTCCGCAACCTTACCCTTGTACCGTGGATCAAGGAGAGTGGCCAGCCAGTAATGGTCCCTCTCCTTGATCCGAAGAATACGAGGATCCTTCCGCAGACTTTGCAGGATCAGGGAGGCCATGCAGCGTAGGTTTGCTGAGGCATTCGCTCCGGAGTCCTCTGGGTCACTAAGGACGACATGATCCGCAGCCACCTCCTCCCAGCCACGTACAAGTCCACTGGTTTCTTGGGACTGTAAATCATCCCTAAAAGACTGCTGCTGATGATGCTGAGTGCCAGCCTCCACCTCCATGCTGACACAATCCTCCTCCTCCTCCTCCTCCTCCTCCTCCTCCTCCTCTTCCTGTGCGATGGGTGGGACAGAAGGAACACTGTCTGGGTAAAGGGGGCCTTGAGAGGCAAGGAAGTCCTCCTCTTCCTGCCTCTGTTCTGCCTCAAGTGCCCTGTCCATTATTCCACGCAGCGTGTGCTCCAACAGGTGGACAAGAGGTACAGTGTCACTGATGCATGCACTGTCACTGCTCACCATCCTCGTGGCCTCCTCAAATGGTGCCAGGACAGTGCATGCATCCCTGATCATGCCCCACTGGCGTGGAGAAAAAAAACCAAGCTCCCCTGACCCTGTCCTGGTGCCGTAGTCGCACAGGTACTCATTGATGGCCCTCTGCTGCGTGTGCAGCCGCTGCAGCATGGCCAACGTTGAGTTCCACCTGGTGGGCATGTCACATATAAGGCGGTTCTTGGGCAGGTTCAACTCCTTTTGCAGCTCAGCCAGGCGAGCACTGGCATTATAAGATCTGCGGAAATGCACACAGACTTTCCTGGCCTGCCTCAGGACATCCTGTAAGCCCGGGTACCTGCCCAAGAACCGCTGCACCACCAGGTTAAGGATGTGAGCCACACAGGGCACATGGGTCAGTTGTCCCTGTCGGAGGGCGGAGAGGAGGTTGGTGCCATTGTCGCAAACCACCATTCCTGGCTTAAGCTGGCGTGGCGTCAACCACCTCTCGGCCTGGCCCTGCAGAGCAGACAGGACCTCTGCCCCAGTGTGGCTTCTGTCCCCCAAACACACCAGCGCAAGCACGGCATGGCATCTTTTTGCCTGCGTACTTGCGTAGCCCCGTGAACGGCTACGGAGCACCGCTGGTTCATAGGACAAACCACAGGAAGAGGCCATGGAGGAAGAAGAAGAGGAGGGGGTGGAGGAGAGAGGTGTGTCACAACCAGTAGTAGCATTTTGGAGGCGTGGCGGTGGGACAACCTCCAACACTACTGCACCTTGTCCTGCATCCTTCCCAGCTGCCAAAAGAGTGACCCAATGGGCCGTGAAAGAAAGGTAACGTCCCTGTCCATGCCTGCTGGACCATGAGTCAGCGGTAATATGCACCTTACCGCTGACCGCCCTGTCCAGCGAGGCCAAGACATTGCCTTCCACATGCCGGTAGAGAGCCGGAATAGCCTTCCGTGAGAAAAAGTGGCGTTTGGGAACCTGCCACTGAGGAACCGCACATTGCACAAACTCACGGAAGGGGGCCGAGTCTACCAACTGAAAAGGCAGCAGTTGAAGCGCTAGCAATTTAGCCAAGCTAGCATTCAACCGCTGGGCATGTGGATGGCTGGGAGTGAACTTCTTTCGACGGTCCAGCAGCTGGGGCAGGGAAATTTGCCTGCTAGAATCGGACGTCGGTGTACTGCTAGCAGAGTGGCCGCAAGTACTTGGCTGTGACACACCTAATTCTACACCTTCATTCCTCTCAGTGCATGTTTCAGAGAGGACTGAAGTTATAGTGGGGTTGGAGATCCCAGCTGATGCGGTGCAAGGAGAGGTCCGCTTTGTTCTTTGGTGTGGGTCTTTGAGGTAGGCTTGCCAACGAGCTGCATGGCAGGTCAACATATGTCTGGTCAGGCATGTGGTACCCAAGCGGCTGATGTTTTGGCCACGCGATATACGCTTGAGACATATGTTGCAAACAGCAGCTGTGCGATCTGATGCACTAGCCTCAAAAAAGGTCCACACCAAAGAACTTTTTGAATGACGGGCAGAGGCAGCGCCCTGCACAGGCGGAGCTCTGCGGTGTGATTCCGTCTGTGTACTGCCCTTACGCTGGCCACCAAAGGGCATCCTGCCTCGTTGGAGATGTGCCTCCTCCTCATCCTCCTCCTCCTCCTCTCTCCTATTAGGCACCCACGTGGAGTCAGTGACCTCATCATCACCTCCCTCCTCATCACTGGAGGCAATCTGGCAGTATGCTGCAGCTGCTGGAACATGACTGCCAGATTGGTGTCCTTCTTGAGCATCCCCTCTGTCTGCTCTCACGCTACTGCCTTCCTCTAGCTGGGTTTCATCATCAGACCCTTCGAAACGCTGGGCATCCTCCTGGAGCATGTACCCAACACTGTGCTGAAACAGTTCGGGGGACTCCTCAGGAGGAGGACATGGTGGGTCTAGGGAAGGAGTGACTGATGATGAGTCTGACATTGATACCAGGGAAGAGGACGCTTTGGCAGCTGCTTTTCCAGTACCCTGAGCCTGGGTGAGAGAGGATGAGGAGGAGGAGGAGGGCTTGGTCATCCACTCTACCAAGTCTTCGGCATGATGTGGCTCAACATGTCCAGCTGCCGAAAAGAAGGACAAGCGTGTCCCATGGCCATGTGCTGATGACAATGCACCGCGTCCACGACCAGCACTGTTGCCCCCAGACACAGAGCCTGCTTGCCCTCTTTTATTGCCTCCTGACTGTCTGCCTCTCCTTGTTTGCCTTCCAGACATTCTAATAGATGGCCTGCAGGGAGATGGGAAAAAAGCAATAAGGGCTACCTTCAGGTGTCCTTCTCTGTCCCTTGAAACAAGGACTTTGACAGTGAAAGAAACTGACACACTCTCCCTACCTACAGTTTTCTGTCCCTAGAAAAAAATTTTTTTTAAAGCACAATTTAGCACAAGGAGAATTCACTCACTGTCCTTCCAGGTCCCTGGAAACAAGGACTTTGACAGTGAAAGAAACTGACACACTCTCCCTACCTACAGTTTTCTGTCCCTAGAAAAAATGTTTTTTTTAAGCACAATATAGCACAAGGAGAATTACCTCACTGTCCTTCCAGGTCCCTGGAAACAAGGACTTTGACAGTGAAAGAAACTGACACACTCTCCCTACCTACAGTTTTCTGTCCCTAGAAAAAATGTTTTTTTTAAGCACAATATAGCACAAGGAGAATTACCTCACTGTCCTTCCAGGTCCCTGGAAACAAGGACTTTGACAGTGAAAGAAACTGACACACTCTCCCTACCTACAGTTTTCTGTCCCTAGAAAAAATGTTTTTTTTAAGCACAATTTAGCACAAGGAGAATTACCTCACTGTCCTTCCAGGTCCCTGGAAACAAGGACTTTGACAGTGAAAGAAACTGACACACTCTCCCTACCTACAGTTTTCTGTCCCTAGAAAAAATGTTTTTTTTAAGCACAATTTAGCACAAGGAGAATTACCTCACTGTCCTTCCAGGTCCCTGGAAACAAGGACTTTGACAGTGAAAGAAACTGACACACTCTCCCTACCTACAGTTTTCTGTCCCTAGAAAAAATGTTTTTTTTAAGCACAATTTAGCACAAGGAGAATTACCTCACTGTCCTTCCAGGTCCCTGGAAACAAGGACTTTGACAGTGAAAGAAACTGACACACTCTCCCTACCTACAGTTTTCTGTCCCTAGAAAAAATGTTTTTTTTAAGCACAATTTAGCACAAGGAGAATTACCTCACTGTCCTTCCAGGTCCCTGGAAACAAGGACTTTGACAGTGAAAGAAACTGACACACTCTCCCTACCTACAGTTTTCTGTCCCTAGAAAAAATGTTTTTTTTAAGCACAATTTAGCACAAGGAGAATTACCTCACTGTCCTTCCAGGTCCCTGGAAACAAGGACTTTGACAGTGAAAGAAACTGACACACTCTCCCTACCTACAGTTTTCTGTCCCTAGAAAAAATGTTTTTTTTAAGCACAATTTAGCACAAGGAGAAGTACCTCACTGTCCTTCCAGGTCCCTGGAAACAAGGACTTTGACAGTGAAAGAAACTGACACACTCTCCCTACCTACAGTTTTCTGTCCCTAGAAAAAATGTTTTTTTTAAGCACAATATAGCACAAGCACAAAACACACTGACACTCTCCCTACCTATCCTTCTCTTTCCCTAAACTAAAGGAATCCAGGTTAAGCAAGAAAGAAATAAAAGTCACTGTCCCTGCCTATGCTGCTCTATCCCTGCTCCGGAACACACTACACTAGGCCGCCGTGCTGGCGGCCTTTTATAGTGTGGGGCGTGTACTAAACCCCCTCAGCAATAATTGGCCACAGGCATCCTGCCTGTGGCCAATCATTGCTCTCCTCGCTGCCGGCGCTGTGATTGGCCAAGCATGCGGGGTCACAGTGCATGCTTGGCCAATCACAGCGCCTGGATGACACTGCGATGGCGTAGTGCATTGTGGGCCGTTCGCGTCACTCGAATTTGGCGCGAACGGCCCAAATCGTTCGATCTTCGTCGAACGATCGAACAGCCGATGTTCGAGTCGAACGTATGTTCGACTCGAACACGAAGCTCATCCCTAATCACCAGTGATGCAGTCTCTGACAAAAAGGTCTCCTGATAGGGGTCTGTCCTCAAATGGCAGCAACTGCCCTGAACTATGCGTTCCATTCATAGCACATAACAATCATATAACAAAACACCCAGGCTAGTCTTTACAGATTATTTACATCAGAAAATTCAGAATTAGGGTATATGTAAACCCTCACCCTATAAAAAACCCATTGAGTTAAAAATTGGAATGCAAGGCAAAACATTTGTGTATATGTGCATATATATATATATATATATATATATATTGTGAGGGGGTTAGCTCGGCAGCGGGTGTGTGTGACCCCCGAGATGGGCTCCCCACACAAAAACAGGCCCAGCAAACGGAGGTTGTGGTTTTCAAAATCAAAAAGGTGCGGTTTATTTTCTATTTACAGTGACAAAACACAGCAAAGCAAAAGAAACATAAACAAAATAAATCCTGGTCAACTTGACCTCTGACTAAACATACAGGTTTCCTAACTAACAACTGGGATCAGCCTAGTGCTGTCCTAGTCCCTAAGTCCCTGGTTTTATGGTTTTAAATGTCCAAGCAAATAGCCACACAGGCTTTGTCTCACCGCACAGGGGTTCACTCTCCCTAGACAGTCCACACAGGTCTGGTTCCAGGCATGAGCTAACATCTAATGAAGCTGGGAGTTCTTATAGAGGCCTAAATGAGCTGACAAGCTTCAGCTGGTCTCATCAACTCCCTGTCTGCACGACGCCCCACACTCTCCCTAGAGGTATGAGTCATCCATGAGCCCACTAGCCTCAGCTGGGCTTATACAACTCTCCACCTAGTTGTATAAGTCGGCGTAAAGCCTGAATCTGGGCAAAATATATCTACCCCCCTGGATGCAACCAGGTGACTTTACCTTCCTGGGAAAGAGGGAGCCGCTCAGGTGTGGAAATCCCTGACAATGCCTCCTCCCAGCAGCCAAGGGTGCAGGCAAATGCAATTATGATCAAAAAGAAAAGAAAATCACTTCTGGAAGCAGCACTCCGATTAAAAAGCCTTTATTCCAAAAGGTTCAGGAAACAAAAAACACACTTCAAGTGAAATGGGTGTGGTCCACTAACCACGATAATAAAAAAATTATCGTGGTTAGTGGACCACACCCATTTCACTTGAATCACTTCATGTCCATCAATCTCCAATTAATTAATTAATTACTTTCACCTTGGGGTTGGATCCTATGACTTCCCCCATTTTAGGGTATATCTTAGGTAACTTTTGTACAATAACCAGCTATGAGTAAGCACTATAATAGTGTGAAACGCGTCAGCTAGATGTGACCAGTTTGCCGTGTCGTGCAGTGTGTTTTTTGTTTCCTGAACCTTTTGGAATAAAGGCTTTTTAATCGGAGTGCTGCTTCCAGAAGTGATTTTCTTTTCTTTTTGACTTTACCTTCCTGCTGTCACATACCCCCCCTCTTGTTTTAACCTCGGGGTTGGAACACCAGCAATCAGGCATTCATGTACTCGAGACAAAGCATCCACATTCCCCATTTGAACGCCAGGGTGATGCTTTACTGTGAAGTTGAATTCCTGGAGGGCCAGGAACCACCTATTCACTCTTCTATTTGTTTCCTTGTTTTGAGCCATCCACTTTAACGGAGCGTGATCCGTAACCATGTCAAAGTGCCTACCTAGCAGGTAGTACCGAAGGGAATCTAGAGCCCACTTCACCGCTAAACACTCCTTTTCAACGGTGGCGTAATTTACCTCATGGGACTTCAACTTCCTGCTGAGGTAAATGACTGGGTGCTCTTCCCCGTTCCAGACCTGGGACAATACTGCTCCTAACCCCACATCTGACACATCACTTTGTACGACAAAGTCTTTAGAGAAGTCGGGTGAGTACAACACTGGCTGGCTACATAAGGCTTGTTTCAAGAATTGGAATGCTGCCTCAGCCTCGGGGGTCCATTTAATCATGACCGACCCTTTCCCCTTCGTCAGGTTGGTTAGGGGCACAGCCTTAGAAGCAAAGTGGGGAATGAATCGCCGATAATACCCAGCGATTCCCAGAAAGGCTCGTACCTGCTTCTTGCTGTTGGGACGTGGCCAACTCTGGATGGCCTCGGCTTTGTTGAGTTGGGGTTTTATTACTCCCCTCCCAATGGTGTACCCAAGATATTTGGCCTCCTCCTGCCCAATGGTACACTTCTTGGGGTTAGCCGTAAACCCCGCTTCCCGAACAGAGTCCAGGACTGCTTGCACTTTTGGCAGATGTGAGGCCCAATCTGTGCTATGGACAATTATGTCATCCAGGTAAGCCGCAGCATACTTCCGATGGGGCCTCAGCATCTGGTCCATTTTCCGCTGGAATGTGGCCGGCGCATTCTGTAACCCGAACTGCATTCTTTTATATTGGAACGCCCCGTCTGGGGTTACAAATGCGGTTTTCTCTTTGGCCGACTTGGCCAGGGGGATTTGCCAATACCCTTTTGTGAGGTCAAGAGTCGTCATGTATCGGGCTGTTCCCAGCCGGTCGATCAACTCATCTATACGTGGCATGGGGTAGGTGTCAAATTTTGTAACTTTGTTCAACTGTCGAAAATCGTTACAAAATCGCCAGCTCCCATCCGGTTTAGGCACCAACACAATGGGACTAGACCAATCACTTTGGGACTCCTCTATCACCCCTAAGTTCAGCATTTTCTGTACTTCCTCCCGTATTGCCTCCCGTCGGGCCTTTGGGATCCGATAGGGTTTTAACTTCACCCTTTCACCGGGCGGGGTAATGATGTCATGCTCTACCCCAGATGTTTGTCCCGGCAGCTCAGAGAATACCTCCTTGTTGCGAAGCACAAACTCCTTAACCTCCTGTTGTTGGGGTTGTGACAAGGTGGCTGCTATTCCAACCTCCGGAATCACGCAACCAGTTTGAGCTGGTGACCAAGTGTCTGCGACTAGGGACTCTCTATCCCTCCAGGCTTTCAACAGATTAACGTGATAGATCTGTTCGGGCTTTCGCCTTCCTGGTTGTCTGACCTTTTTCCATTATCTCGTAGGGGCCTTGCCATTTGGCAAGGAATTTACTTTCAACCGTAGGGACAAGTACCAGTATCCTATCCCCCGGGGAAAAGGTACGGGTCTTGGCTCCACGGTTGTACACTCTCTGCTGTGCTAACTGCGCTTGGGCCAAATGTTCCTTCACGATGGGCATTACCTGTGCAATTCGGTCTTGCATCAGGGCGACATGCTCAATCACACTCCTGTGGGGAGAACTCTCACTTTCCCAAGTTTCCTTGGCAATATCCAACAGCCCTCTTGGGTGTCTCCCATACAGTAACTCAAAGGGGGAGAATCCCGTAGAGGATTGGGGCACCTCCCTAATAGCAAACATCAGATAAGGAAGTAGACAGTCCCAATCCTTTCCATCTCTATCCACCACTTTCTTCAACATTTGTTTTAGGGTTTTGTTGAACCTTTCAACCAGCCCATCGGTTTGGGGGTGATACACAGATGTACGTAATTGCGTCACTTTGAACAATTTACACAGCTCCTTCATAACCCGGGACATAAAGGGTGTACCTTGGTCCGTAAGCAGTTCTTTACAAATACCCACCCGGCTAAACACAAGAGATAGCTCTTTGGCTATGGTTTTGGCCGAGGTATTTCGGAGAGGGATCGCTTCTGGATAACGGGTGGCATAGTCCATTATAACTAATATGTACTGGTGCCCCCTAGCGGACTTGATTATAGGACCTACCAAATCCATGGCGATCCTCTCAAACGGGACCTCAATGATGGGTAGAGGGACCAGCGGGCTACGGAAATGTGGCATCGGGGCCGACCTCTGACACACAGGGCAGGAGGAACAATAATTTTCTATGTCCTTCATCACCCCCGGCCAATAGAATCTCTGTAATACCCTCTCTCGGGTTTTCTCTGTCCCCAGATGACCTCCAAGAATGTGCCCATGGGCCAACTCCAACACCAACTTCCTGTAAGGTTTGGGCACCACAAGCTGCTCAACGGTTTCTTCTGCCCTTTTTGCCACCCGATACAGTAGGTCCTTCTCTACGCTGAAGTATGGGTAAGTGCAGGTATTATCTGGGTTCACTAACTCGCCATCTATTTTCACTACGTTTTCCCGTGCCTTTATTAGGGCGGGGTCTTTCAACTGTTCTGTGGCAAAGTTTTCCCTGTGAACCTCAAGATCAGAAAACTCCACAGACGGTAGGTTTTCGTCTGAGGAGGTGGGCTCCTCTCCAGTTTCTTGAGTCTCCCCTGCCAATACTGATAAGGGAAATTCCGGAGAGTCCTCACCACTCTCAGGGGAGTTCTGGCTATCACATTCCTGGTACATAGGGGCACCAGTGGGGGGCTCAGGATCATCCCACAGTTCCCAGAACTTCGGAAAATCCCTTCCCACAATGGCGTCATGCGGTAACTGAGATACTAAGCCCACTGGATGAGAGAGGGTACCTTTGGGGGTCTCGAAACACACTGTAGTCACTGGATACTCTCGGGTGTCCCCATGCACACAAATAACAGCTACCTTGCTATTCCCAGAGACCTCTGTTTTAACTAACTCAGCCTTTATCAGGGTCACAAGGCTACCTGAATCCAGCAATACCACAACATTTCTACCATTAACACACATTTTGCATAAATGTTTCTCAGTTCCTCGAATGGCAGTGCATGCGACTGTCGCACACAGCGACTGACGTCTGCCCGTCAGAAAGTCACACTACATGGGTTCCTCCACAACCGGGCAATTGGCTGCAATATGTCCCGCTTGCCGGCAGCGGTAGCAAACGATCCTTCTTGCGGCCTCTTGAGCCGCTGATTTCCCAGGCTGTTCTCGCCAAACTTGGGGTAGAGCTCCCACCCTCTCACTCTCTCCACCCTCACCCCTTGGAATCCTCTTATCCGCCCCTGGGGATGGTCTGGTCTTAGGGTGGAAAGTCCGAGTGTCTCTGGAAGAGGCCGTCAGGTTCTCTGTAGCCAAGTATTTCTCCACACGATCCACAAGACCATCGGCCGTCTCTGGGTCTCCATGGCTTACCCACTTTTGGATGGCAGTAGGAAGAGCTCTCAAAAACCGATCCATTACAACACGTTCCACAATCTTTGGTGCGGACAAAGTCTCTGGCTGTAGCCACTTTCTGCTCAGGTGAATGAGATCATACATTTGAGACCTGGGGGGTTTTCCAAGCTGGAAAGTCCAGTTATGCACACGCTGAGCCCGGACAGCCTGGGTGACACCCAGCCTTGCCAATATTTCAGCTTTTAGCATCACATAGTCTTTTGCTTGGTCAGGCTCTAGGTCATAGTAAGCCTTCTGCGATTCACCAGTTAACAGAGGAGCCACCAGTCCAGCCCACTGCTCCTCAGGCCACTTTTCTCTTTCAGCGGTCCTTTCAAATGTGGTCAAAAATACCTCTGGATCATCCTCTCCAGTCATTTTTGTCAATAAACGACTCACCCCAAAGGACGCGGTATTAGTGGGACGGCTTTCCTCACTGGTCTGCGGACGTTGCTGCATTGCTGCTTCCATCTGTTGTTGTAGTCTCTGCTCTTGCTTCCGTAACAGGTCTATGAAGCGGGCCTCAGATTGCTGCTGGGCTTGTTGCTGAGCCTCCAGACTCTGTTGCAAAGTTGCGTTTGTCTGCTGCTGGGCTGCAAGGCTCTGTTGATGAGCTTGCTGCTGGGCTGCAAGGCTCTGTTGATGAGCTTGCTGCTGGGCTGCGAAGTTCTGTTGTTGAGCTGCAAGGCTCTTTTGCAAACCTGCATTTGTCTGCTGTTGATTGGCATTTGCTAGAGCCAGCTGCTTCAGTATCTCCTCCATGCTGGCTTAAAAAAAAACTGCCACTGGTTCTCCACCAACTGTGAGGGGGTTAGCTCGGCAGCGGGTGTGTGTGACCCCCGAGATGGGCTCCCCACACAAAAACAGGCCCAGCAAACGGAGGTTGTGGTTTTCAAAATCAAAAAGGTGCGGTTTATTTTCTATTTACAGTGACAAAACACAGCAAAGCAAAAGAAACATAAACAAAATAAATCCTGGTCAACTTGACCTCTGACTAAACATACAGGTTTCCTAACTAACAACTGGGATCAGCCTAGTGCTGTCCTAGTCCCTAAGTCCCTGGTTTTAAATGTCCAAGCAAATAGCCACACAGGCTTTGTCTCACCGCACAGGGGTTCACTCTCCCTAGACAGTCCACACAGGTCTGGTTCCAGGCATGAGCTAACATCTAATGAAGCTGGGAGTTCTTATAGAGGCCTGAATGAGCTGACAAGCTTCAGCTGGTCTCATCAACTCCCTGTCTGCACGACGCCCCACACTCTCCCTAGAGGTATGAGTCATCCATGAGCCCACTAGCCTCAGCTGGGCTTATACAACTCTCCACCTAGTTGTATAAGTCGGCGTAAAGCCTGAATCTGGGCGAAATATATCTACCCCCCTGGATGCAACCAGGTGACTTTACCTTCCTGCTGTCACAATATATATATATATATATATATATATATATATATATATATATATATATCACTGAAAACAACCTTCTTGACCCCCTACAGTGTGTCTTTCACTCACAACACTGCACAGAAACTACCCTGCTAAAATTTACTAGTTGATAGAACCAATGGCCACTACTCTATACACTTACTACTACACATCTCTGCAGCCTTTGATACTGTTGACCACCCATTCCTTCTCAATAAACTCCACTGCCTTGGCCTCCAAGATTCTGCTCTATCCTGTTTCTCCTCCTACCTATCACAGCGCTTCTTCAGTGTTACCTATAACTCTGTCTCCTCCCCTCCACTTCCTATTTCTGTAGGGATCCCTCAAGTCTCTGTTCTTGGACCCCTTCTCTTCTCTATCTATACCTCCTCCCAAAAAAAAATCGAAACCTCCTCCCTTGGTCATTTGATAACCTCCCATGGGTTCAAATACCACCTTTACACTGATGACACCCACATCTATTTCTCTACTCCTCACTTCATTCTTTCAGTCTCCTCTCGCATTACTAACTTACTAACTGATATTCATAGGCGTGCACATGGGGTGTGCCAGGTGTGCCTGGGCACACCCTAATCACTACATGCAGTGCCAAATACCCCTACTGCCAGGCTTCCCCCATGTTGGCCCCCCGCCCCGCTCCTCCCAGCTTCTTCAGGGGATGTTTCAGGATGGAGAGTGGGGGAAAGGGGCTAGTAAATATGTAATTTACAGCGCTTTCCTTTTCTAAATAAACATAGTGAACACACTCACTGGGGTTGATTAACTAAAACTGCAGAGTGCAAAATCAGGCTAATTTCTGCAAAGAAACCAATCAGCTTCCCGGTTGTATTGCCAAAGCTTAATTGAACAAGCTGAGATTAGAAGCTACTATCATGCACAGCTGCATCAGATTCTGAGTGCACCAGCTTTAGTAAATCCCCCCCACTGTGTCCATTCCTAACTGAAGCAAAGTAAACTTAGCACAGAGAACCTCCAATTCATTCACTTCTCTGTGAGGCTGCAGGGAAAGGTATGTGTGTTTGAGCTTTGGGGTGCACTAGGGTGCCCACGTTTCCCAGATTGCCCGGGACATTCCTGCAATTGGCAGCTCTGTCCCGATCCCGGGCACCCTCATTCCGGGACAATACAGAGTCCCGGAATTGCCACCTGGCCCTGGACCGATCTGATGCCCCCTAAAATATCCCTCACATCGCTGCTGTCACTCACTGACAGCCTGTGGTGGACCCCTGGCTGGTGAGACCCTTTTTACATTAGCCGCTGGCTCAGTGCCCAAATGGTTGCTAGCGGCCGCCCGCCTGGCGTGTAGCAACCAGTGACATCATGAAAAGGAGAGAGGCAGAGCCCCAGCATTCACAGCGCGTGAGCGGGGAAGATTTAACTTCTTCCTTCACGCCTACTCATTAGCTCCACCCACCTCCTCCCTGCATCATCCAGCCAGCAGCATGCAGAAGTTCATGAAGAAGAGATGAATGGAAGGCAAGTACAATCCAATCACCATGACAGATAATGGTTAAAAACCTCAGTCAGCTCTCCCCCAGCAGCCAGTGTACTGTGCTGAACTGTCAGCACTTCACAGGAGCTTTGAGTGTGTGTCAGCCTGGAGCTAGCACTGATAAGAGGACGAAGGCAGATAAAGGGTCGGCAGAAGAAGAGAGGACACTGACAGATGAGATTACACCCTCGGAGGGATGGGAAGAGGACAGATCCTTAGATATCAGGGCAAGGTTCATGCTGGGATGTGACCCCCCCTTAATCAGTGAAGAACTACAGGTACCAGCATTAGCATGTGAAATCTATGGGCCCACACCCTTAATTCTCAGGGGTCCCTGCTGGGACCTTTAGTCCTTCAATTTGGGTGGCATCACATCCTTAGATATCAGGGGTTCATGCTGGGACTTGTAGTTGGAGTCCTTCACTTTTAGGGGATGTGACCCCCCAAAAGTGAAGGACTACAGGTCCCAGCATGAACCCCTCAGAGCTGAAGATGTGACAACTCGTCCTCAGCGATGACGTCAGCCCCTCTGCCTCCCGATGTACGTTTCGCTACAAGATAGAGTCGTCTGGGGAACGTTCCTGTGGACGGGAGATCGCATGCCGGCCGTCTCTTCTTTGATTTTAATGGATGTTTTTATCCACTTTGCTGTAAGTTGCCATTTTTGGTTAATAAATTCCTTTATATAAGCAATACACACTATGTGAGTTTTCTCCATTCCCTGGTCTTGATGGTGTTGATCTTCGTGGCCGCTGGGTTACCGAGTCTACCTGGCTGACTGTGTTATCTTCCGGGATTGGTGATTGCCACGGACCAGGAGTCTGACCACTGTATTTGGGCTTGTTTGCAGCTTGCCTCTGGTAAGCGCATTACATTATAGATGGCGGTGCACGTGTGGTATTGGTGCCAAGTCTGAGGTTCACCCTTTCTTCCTCTCTATACAAGATTTCCATTTATTCACTTGCAATCAAGATTGGACTGGCTATTTATCCCATGCACATTGAGTGGACATTTTTCAGTACATTATTTTTGCACATTTATGTTTTTTCAGTAATAGTTTTTTTTCACATTACATTTTTCATAGTTTTATTTATTTACATTTCAATTTATGATTGTCACCCATCAATTCATTTATATTGGTTGATTCATTTTGGGTCACAATTTTTTCAAGGTTTTGCGCAGCTCCTTTCCCTTTTTCCTGATTAATGAATGTCTACTCTCAAGCCTCGTACACACGACCGAGAATCTCGTCGTAAAAAAACCCGTTGTTTTTCTCGACGAGATTCTTGTCAAGCTTCACGAGCTTCTTGTCAAGCTTTCCTTGCATATACACTGTCAATTCCAAATCTCGTCATTGTAAAGCGCGATCACGTACAGCACGTACAACGGCAGTATAAAGGGGAAGTTTGATTTCAATGGCGCCACCCCTTGGGCTGCTTTTGCTGATCTCGTGTTACTGCGTGTTAGTAAAAGTTTGGGAAGAGATGATTCACGCTTTTCAGTCATCGTGCTTTCAGTTTGTTTTCTGTGGTTCAGTTTGTGCTTGTGGGTTCGTATTTGTCTTTCAGGGCGTGTAGTCAGGTCGTATCTGTTTTACAGTGCTTTCTTGTCCGCTCGTTTCTGATTTTCAGGTCGTTCTTCATAGGCCTTGCTGTTCTTAAGTGCGTTCTGTTTAGTACGTTCTGATCAGACGACCGTCTTCGAGCCATGTCGCGGGTATGTTCTCTTTGTAGAGTTCATGCTGTGCGGGCGCTTGGTGTTGGTCTGCTTGTCTTGGACCAAGACGAGTCCATGAACAGGGTGAGGAGGAGTTCATGGACCAAGAATTGGTTGCTCCAGCGGGACCAATTCTGTCATATGCCTCTGCTGCGGGAGATCCAGGAGAATAATCCTGATGACTACAGGAATTTTCATAGGATGTCTGACCCCGTTTTTCAGCATCTTTTGGCTTTGGTGTCCCCCTATATCACCAGGCAGGACACCGTTATGTGGGAAGCCATCAGTGCTGAGCAGAGGCTCATCGCCACGTTATGCTACCTGGCGACTGGGAGAAGCTTGCAGGACCTGAAGTTCACAACAGGCATCTCCCCCCAGGCTCTGGGCCTCATAATCCCAGACACCTGTTCTGCCATCATCCAAGTCCTGCAGGAGGACTATATTAGGGTAAGTTTTCTCCTTTAACATCACATTCTATGTACTTCATGTATGCTAATGTATTGTATTTCTTTCATCCTTCCCTAATTACCGTGATTGTAATATGCTGTGAATGTCCCCTTTGTCCCCATGCATGCTGAAAGCTTTTAATGCCCCTTTTTGTCCTCCATGCATATTTCCATTCACTAACCTCTCCAGCATGCTATCATGGGCCCATACACCCCTAGCCTAGTCACTTCCCAATGTATTTTGTCAGCTCCATTGTAGTGCTTTACACCCCCCCCCCTAAACACCCCCTAAAATGATTACAAATGTATATTTTCCTTTTTTTTGGGGTTCACAAACTTATCTAGCCCCCCCCCCAAAATATTTTTACAATGGGCCATCAGAGGGGGTGATGAATATGATACTTGAGCCTTCTATTTTAGTATTTAAAAATACATTAAACTGAAAGTTCTACTGATGTTGGCCAATAATGTATTTTTGTATAATCTGCTTGCAATGTTATGTGCAAAAGTAGTAATAATTGTTTATCTTGTTTGACTCCACAGCTTCCTTCCATGCCACAGGAATGGCAGACTGTGGCATCCCATTTTGCCACGTGGTGGGACTTCCCCAACTGCGGAGGGGCAATAGATGGGAAGCACGTCCGCATCGTGCCACCACCCCGGTCTGGGTCCTATTTCTTCAATTGTAAGGGGTTTCATAGCATCGTGCTGATGGCTGTGGTGTCAGCACAGTATGAATTCCTATATGTGGATGTGGGGAAGAATGGCTGGATGTCTGATAGGGGAGCCTTCAGCCAGACGGAGTTTTCCCTCCGTCTCCAGAGTGACGAACTTGCATTGCCACCGGATGCAGGGAATGCTGAAGGACCCCCCTTTGTGTTTTTGGCTGATGAAGCCTTTGGACTTGGACCGCATCTCATGAGGCCATTTCCCCAAGGGACCCTGACCCCGGAGAGGAGGGTGTTCAACTACCGGCTGGCCAGGGCCTGAAGAGTTTTGGAGAATGCCTTCGGGATAATGGCCAGCCAGTTCCGCCTTTTCATGACACCAATTTACTTGGCAGAGTACAAACTGAACTTCATTGTATTCTGTTGCTGCGTGCTGCATAATTATTTGCGCTTCAAGTCCCAAATTATATGGCCTCAATTTGGCCTGAGGCTGGACTTTCAGGGGACAATCTTTTGCCGGGCCTTGAATCTGGCCATCCTGGCTTGCCCCCCCAAAATGCCCGTGAGGTTTGGCAGAAATATGTCAAATATTTCACGGGTAGGGGGGCAATTCCTATGCCAGGCAATGCATAAAACCTTTTTTACAAACAAAAAATAAAAATCTGGTTTAATCTGTTTTTTGGATGTATTGCTTGTGTTTCTTTTAGCTGTCTCCTAGTTTTTCCTAGTGCACTTGTAGTGCCAAGTGTATTTTTCTTTAGTAAATAACAACCATTTCAATGGTAACACCAAAAATATACACAAAAAAGGTTATAGCGGATTTGATAAAGAAGCTACAGTTTGTTGTTGTTCAAAAATTTTACTCTGTGCACATTCACACATGGTAAATATAAAATTTTTGCTGTTATAAAAGATTCTTATTTTTTTTTTTTTGGCCATAAACCAGCCTTTTTTATTTTTTTGGTAAGAAAATACAAAACTCTCATTACCATACAACAAAATACAACATTGTAAACCTCTCGGCAATATCAGACATTCTATTTTACTAACAATGTCTCTATCTGCCCTTCATAATATGGGGTGTTGTCACCCCAGAACAAGTCAAAATTTGAAGATGCACACAATTTAGAGGGTTTTTAAAAAGGGGTATTTCCCTCCTGATCCCTATTGTCAACATGTGCTATCTGCCATCATGGGTGATCAATGGACGTGTTTTGGGGGTGCAACCCCTTCTTCCTTTCACCTACTTGAGATGCGAGGAAGGAGTTGCACCCACAAAACCCGTACATGGATATCCCCTGATGGCAGATGGCACATGTTGACACACTGGGGCTGATTTACAAAATGTTAGCGCCATGAGTATCGGCGCATCCTCATGCGCAATGGCTGTTTTGGTATTTACAAAACATTTGCGCCGGTAGAGCAGTGCTATTCCCCATTTACTATAGTGTTCTCAGTGCACGGGAGGAGGCGCTCAGTGCGCCACTATGGACCTGGCGCACGGCATCTTAAAATCTAAATATAAAGAATCTGGAAGTGCCAATATAATGGGGGTGATGTGGGATGATGTGAGGAAGTGTAGTGACACCTGCCCAAGTAACAAATATGCCCAAAATAAAGTAACTTTTTCTGAACCAGCCCGCTGCGCCAGCAATTATATTTAGAACTGCGAGAGGTTTTTTTGTGCTCAGCGCGGGAATTTCACTCATTCAAACGCGCCGGGACACTGCGCCGGCAAAATCTTTGTAAATGTCAAGTCACGCAAATCAATTTGCATAAGTTGAACAGGCGCAGCTCTGAACTTGCCGTTATATAACAGTGCACCAGCAAAATTACATTTCTAAAGGAAAAAAAAAGGCATTTAAAAGCACCCGCGGCTATAATGAATTGTCGGCTCCCGGCAATATAGAGAAAAGTCATTGATAAAAAAATAAATAAAATGCGTGGGGTCCCCCCAAATTCCATTACCAGGCCCTTCAGGTCTGGTATGGATATTAAGGGGAACTCCGTGCCAATTTTTTTTTAAAAATGACGTGCGGGTCCCCCTCAAAATCCGTACCAGGCCCTTCAGGTCTGGTATGGATTTTAAGGGGAATAGCGTGGGGGTCCCCCTAAAAATCCACACCAAACCTTTTATCCGAGCACGCAACCTGGCAGGCCCGCAGGAAAAGAGGGGGGGGACAAGAGAGCGCACCCCTCCCTCCTGAACCGTACCAGGCCATATGCCCTCAACATGGGGAGGATGTCCCCATGTTGATGGGGACAAGGGCCTCATCCCCACAACCCTTGCCCGGTGGTTGTGGGGGTCTGCGGGCGGGGGGCATATCGGAATATGGAAGACCCCTTTAACAAAGGGGACTCCCATATCCTGCCCCCCCCTGTGTAAATTGGTAATGGGGTACATTGTACCCCTACCATTTCACAAAGAAAAATGACAAAAAAATTAAAAATGACATTAGCCGGTTTTTGACAATTCCTTTATTAATGTCTTCTCCTTTCTTCCATCTTCTTCCATATTCTTCTTCCATCTTCTTCCAGCTTCTTCTTCCAGCTTCTTCTTTTCTCCATTCAGGTTTCTTCCTCCATCCTGTTCTTCATCTTCCTCTTCATCTTCCTTCTTTCTTCGGTGTTCTCGTCCTCATCTTGCTCCGGCTTCTTGTTCCCCTTCTTCTTTCTCCGGCCGCTCCGTTTGAATTCGAGGTTCCCGCTGTGTGACGCTTCAGTTCTTCAGTTCTTCTCTGGGTCCGCTGCCACCCGGTGGCTCCGCCCCCTCTGACACCACGGGAAAAGTCCCCGTGAAATCCATGTGCGTCAGAGGGGGGGCGGGGTCACCGGGTGGCAGCGGACCCAGAGGAGAACGGAAGAACTGAAGCGTCACACAGCGGGAACCTCGAATTCAAATGGAGCGGCCGGAGAAAGAAGAAGGGAACAAGAAGCCGGAGCAAGATGCGGACGAGAACACCGAAGGAAGAAGGAAGATGAAGATGAAGAGGAAGATGAAGAACAAGATGGAGGAAGAAACCCCAATGGGGAAAAGAAGAAGATGGAAGAAGAAGATGGAAGAAGAAGATGGAAGAAAGGAGAAGACATTAATAAAGGAATTGTCAAAAACCGGCTATTGTCATTTTTAAAATTTTTGACACTTTTTTTGTGAAATGGTAGGGGTACATTTGTACCCCATTACCATTTCACACAGGGGGGGCCGGGATCTGGGGGTCCCCTTTGTTAAAGGGGTCTTCCAGATTCCGAAAAGCCCCCCGCCCGCAGACCCACACAACCACCAGCAAGGGTTGTGGGGATGAGGCCTTTGTCCCCATCAACATGGGGACATGGTGCTTTGGGGTCACAGACCCCCAAAGCATCCTCCCCATGTCTAGGGCATGTGGCCTGGTACGGTTCAGGAGGGAGGGGGGCCGCTCTCTTGTCCCCCCCTCTTTTCCTGCGGCCTGCCAGGTTGCATGCTCGGATAAGGATCTGGTGTGGATTTTTAGGGGGACCCCCACGCTATTTTTTTTTTTAAGTTTGGCTCGGGGTCTCCTTAAAATCCAGACCAGACCTGAAGGGCCTGGTATGGATTTTGTGGGGAACCCCCCACGCCATTTTTTTTTTTATTTGGCGCGGAGTTCCCCTTAATATCCATACCAGACCTGAAGGGCCTGGTAATGGAATTTGGGGGACCCCCACGCATTTTTTTTTTCAAAGGCTTTTAATGACTTTTATCTGTATTGACGGGAACCAGCAATTCATTACAGCCACGAGTACTTTTAAATGACTATTATTTTACTTTAGAAATGTCATTTTGCTCTCGAACTGTTATAAACATGGAAAACATGCGCTACTTTACAGGCATACTATAGACACCCCCCAGGTATGATATTTAGGGCCAGTTCACACCGGATGCAGTGCAGTGCATTTTTTTGATGCATGAAAATCACAAAGAAAGTTCATCACATTAATGCCAATGGCATAGTTCACACCACTGCAGTCAGTTCCAGTGTGTTTCAGAAAGGAAAAAAAAATTGGTCATGCTGCATTTTTTATGTACAGAACTGTACTGGACCACAGTAAAACACATCAAAAACTCTACGGAACGTACCAAAAACGCACTGGAATGCACCAGAACGCACCTAAATGCACCCAAGACACACTGCAGCACACTTGTCCTAAGTGAAAAGAGGGGGAAAAAACACTGGACTGCATCAAAAACGCATCAAAAATGCACTGGAACGTGTCAAAAACGCGCATGCAGAAAAGCACCTGGAACGCATCCAGACTGCGTTTCTATGGTGTGAACTAGGGCCAGTTCACACCATAGAAACGCAATCTAGATGCGTTCCAGGTGCTTTTTTGCATGCACATTTTTGATGCGTTCCAGTGCATTTTTGTTAAGTTTTTGATGCAGTCCAGTGCTTTTTTTCACCCCTCTTTTTTATTAACCATAGATAAGGACAAGTGTGTTCCAGTGCGTTTTTAGTCCATTTAGGTGTGTTCCTGTGCGTTCCAGTGCGTTTATGATTCATTTTGCTGCGTTCCAGTACAGTCCAGTGCAGGCAAAATGCAGCATGTTCTACTTTTTTTGTGGAACTGGAACGCACTGGAACAAACACTGCCATTTAGAACCATACAACCAACTTTCCATGCATTTTTGATGCATAAAAAACGCAATGGACTGTATGTGGTGTGAAATGGCCCTTAAGCAATTTGGCATATTTAAAGGCACTTCTCCTTGTTTTGTTTTTGGTGTTGTCCAAATTGGTGACATTGATATATGTCCCTTAGGGTGGGACCTGGGCCCCCAGTTTAAGGCCAATAACTAGAAGATAAGCCAGCCAAGTGGGGACTAGCAAAATTAACAAGTCAGTTCCCATAGACTGCAATGGTATTTGTTGTTGGGGGGGAGATGTTTGTCCCATCTCTAATTTTGTAGCATGCTGGATGATGTGCTTAATTTTGGATGGGGGGGGGGTATTTTCTGCTAGCTGCATTTGTGTTGGTCTGAGCATGCCCAGGCAGTTAGTTTTTTTTTGGTGCTTTTTGTGTGTGAACAGCACCTGGATATTTCTGGACATGCTCAGAGAGTGTTTTTATGGGTTAATAATCGAAGGACATCCTTAACAGGTGTAGCCACTTTGAAGTTCAGTCTCTACATTGGG
The DNA here is from genome assembly GCA_029206835.1 of Rana muscosa. Taxonomy (NCBI): domain Eukaryota; kingdom Metazoa; phylum Chordata; class Amphibia; order Anura; family Ranidae; genus Rana; species Rana muscosa. The sequence goes on from CM055121.1 coordinate 45,523,037, forward strand.
TGAACTTGCATTTTGGGTGTTTCATGGACTGTGCATGTGTTTTCAATTGCCTCATTAGCTCACAAACCTATGTTATATAAAGCTCGCAGATAGCATCCTCTCCCTTGCCCTGAAAAGAGTGTATGTGCGTGTCCGGCAAAAAGTACATTTTGGTGTCCTTGTCAAGTTTGTAACACATGTATTTTATTTGTTATGTCTTTGCAAAACAGATGTTTGTTTTACTTTTGTTGATTGTATTTTTTTGTGTGGGGGAAATGTTCCCCTGAAATAATTTTGATGTTGTTAATGTGTGTTGTTTGTTCACTTTGATATAATTGTCTGTGCTGCATTAGTTTGCTAAATCTTTCTCAAGATGTTGTGACTAATGTTTCAAATTGACCATGTTTTTTATTTTGGCTTCCCTTTGTTTTGTTGACCAATAAAATTTGATGCAAAGTTTTGATGTTTCTTTTTTGTTTTCTATGCAACAAATGTGACAGCTGTTTGGCATGTCAAAACAAAACAGGTGTGATTTGTCTAACCCAGGTTAATGCCTTAATGCTAGCATATGCATGTATTGTGTGCTGCCATGGATAGTCACCAGGAACTGAAAAATACAGAGCGGTAAGTATTCAATTTTCCTTTTTACTGCAGTGGTTCTCAGCCTCAGTCCTCAAGTACACCCAACAGGACATGTTTTGTGAATTTATCTTATCGAGAATTGCTGTCCAAAATACAAAACCATTGACTGTGATTTAAAGCACATGTGCAAGATGAAGGAAAAACAGCAAACATGGCCTGTTGGGGGTACTTGAGAAGCACTGATTTAGAGCACTGCACTTAAAACTAGCTCAAGGCAATATGATTCTAATTGTGGGCATTTTGAGGGAAACCAAGTAAGTGTTAGAACCCCTGCTTGTTTTTTTTTTTTTTTTTTTAGGTTGGGCTTTGTGTCTCTTTTTAGTAAAATTGGCTTCACTTCCTGTCACACAGCTAAACAGGAAGTGAAGGTAAAACCCTACCAATGTCTTTTCTTGGGGACACACAGATCAATACAACTAGTGTCACCATTAAGCAAATTGCACTCTAGCACTTTGTTGTGTACACCCCAAATTATTGGGTAGTTTGGGGTTTAGTAAAGACAAATCCACTCTGTAGTAAAAGTGTAGCTGCTTAAAATCTGAGGGGAAGCACTGGTGATTGTAACATCCAATCATGTAAAAGCAAAGATGGTGTTTTTTAGTTTGCTTGCATGTCCCCCTCGGATATCCATCACGTGCACTTGTAGTGCAAAGTAGATTTGCCTTTAGTAAATAAACCCCAAAGTCCAAAATACCTAATAATTTGGGGTGTACCCCGCAAAATGCTGGAGTGCAATGTACATAATGGGGAAACTATTTAGATTGACCTGTGTGTCCCCAAGGAAAGACATTGGTAGGGATTTCCCCTCACTTCCTGTGTGGCTATGTGACAGGAAGTGAATTATTTGGAAGGATAAAGTGGCCAAATTTTGGAATTGTCTTCACCCTATCAGGGGTACAGACATCCCCAAAAACTGTCTAGACTTGTAATCCCTCTGCACTCTATCCCCAAGCAAAAATAAGAAAGGATTTCATTTAGTTTAACTTTGCAAAGACACATTCCTAAGTTGAATTGTGATGCATGTCAATGGCCCATTTAGACCCTCTTTAATCACTCGAGATCAGCACTATAACTGATCGACTGCCACAGCACGGTCCTCAATTGCCGGGAGTCCGTCAATAGACGTCCTCCCCTTCGTGCGCGCGCGCTGTGGTCACCGAGTCACTGAGACTCGGGTGATGACAGATCCGAGGAAGGGGGCGATCCCTGCCCCTTACCATGTGATCAGCTGTCAGCCAATGACAGCTAATCACGTGATGTAAACAAAAGCTGGGTAATAGTTTTTGTTTTCTCCTTGTGCTGACAGCGTGAGCATAAAAAAGGCAATCACCGGCTTATGTGCAAGGGACATCGGGCCAGAAGAGGAAGAGGCAATTCTGCGTCATCTGTGACAATCAGTAGCCCCTGCCAGTGCCACCTATCAATGCCCACCACTGGTGCCAGTCAGTGCCACCTAGCAGTGCTGCCTATCAGTGCCCATCACTGCCAACTATCATTGCCACCTAGCAGTGCCACTTCTCAATGCCCACCAGTGCCAACTAGCAATGCCACCTCTCAGTGCCCACACTTGCCACCTTATCGGTGCCCATCAGTGCAGCCCATCAGTGCAGTCTTATCAGTGTACATCAATGAAGGAGAAAAATTACCTTTTTTCCAAATTTATCGAAATATTAACCACTCCCCTACCGCCCACCGTCAAATTACGTCCTTGGCTTTGTGCGGTGATCTGAATGATACCTGCAGTTGCAGACATCATTCTTTTCAGCCGGCGATTCTGTGCACAATAAAAACGTTCATAGTGTCAGTTCTGCCGCTTGATCATTCTTATAGGCGGCGGGAGGGGACGTCCCCCCCTCCCGCCGCCATCCGGTGCTTTTCCGGGCTCTCCCGTGCCATCTGGGGCTCAGAGAATGAATTGGCTGGCGCTGGGTGGGAAGCATAGAGATGACTGGTGACCAGATGGTCACCAGTCATCTCTATGACCGTCGGAGGCCCGGGCGCGACGTTATGACATCACGCTGGGTTCCCGTATGTAAACAAAGCCGTGATCTCAGCTGTCAGCATGAGATCGGTGAATTTTTTTGACCGATCTCATGCTTTCCAGCCTGGAGGAGAGATGTGGGGTCTTATTGACCCTGCATCTCTCCATGAAGAGGACCTGTCACAATAGATTCCTATTACAAGGGATGTTTACATTCCTTGTAATAGGAATAAAAGTGATCAAAAAAACAAAAAAGTAAAAAAAAGAGTAAAAAATAAAAAAAAGTAAAAAACTGAAAAAATAATAATAAAAAAAAAACACCCATGTCCCCGGAAGCTCGCGCTCAGAAGCGAACACACACGCAAGTCCCGCCCACATATGTAAACGCCGTTCAAACTACACATGTGAGGTATTGCTGCGTGCGTTAGAACGAGTGCAACAATTCTAGCACTAGACCTCCTCTGTAATGCGAAAATGGTAACGTGTAAAAAAAATTTAAACCATCGCCTAGGGAGATTTTTAAGTACTGAAGTTTGGTGTCATTCCATGAGTGTGCGCAATTTTAAAGCGTGACATGTTAGGTATCTATTTACTCAGCATAACAACATCTTTCACATTATACAAAAAAATTGGGCTAACGTTACTGTTTTGTAATTTTTTTAAATTCATTAAACCATTTTTTTTCCGAAAAAAAGGCGTTTGAACATTTATTGCGCAAATACCGAGCTAGATAAAAATTTGCAATGACCGCCATTTTATTCCCTAGGGTGTCTGTAAAACAAAACAAATATAATGTTTGGGGTTTTGAAGTAATTTTATAGCCATAAATTTATGATTTTTACATGAAGGAGAGAAGTGCCAGAATAGGCCCAGTGCTGAAGTGGTTAAAATATCCTATTTTTTTTTTAGTCGGTCTTTTGTATTTATAGAAAAAAAAAACGCAGAGGTGATCAAATAGCACCAAAAGAAAGCTCTATTTGTGTGCAAAAATAATACATTTTCATTGGGTTACAGTGTTGTATGAGCGCGCAATTGTCATTCAAAATGCATCAGCGCTGAAATTTGAAAATTGGTCTGGGTAGGAAGGGGGTTTAAGAAGCCAGTAAGCAAGTGGTTAATATAAGGCTGCATGCACGCGGACGTTTTCCCAGCCGCTTGTTTGAGCGTTTTTTGCAGCTTAAAAACGGCTCTGTTCTCCTGCAGACAGAGCAAGATAGATGCTAAAGGTCGCTATGTGTTTCTTCATTGCTGGATAGAAACAAAGGAATATGTGGTGGCGAATGTATATACCCCCCCCCCCCCCGTTTGACACTGAGGTGCTTTGGGAACTAATGGAGTTTGTCATAGACAGGGAGGGTGTGCCCGTAATAGTGGCGGGGGATTTTAACATGACTATGGATAATAACATGGATAGGCTCCCGGAGGGTGGCTCCAGGGGACATACGTCCAGCAGCCCTCTCCGCCAATTTTGTGAGGAGGTGGGTCTGGTAGACTTGTGGAGAAGGAGACAATTCTCTTGACATTCAAGGACACATGCGACCCTGTCCCGGATAGACATTATACTTTGCAACAAGGAGGCGCTGGGTGAGGTGGGGGAGGTGGAATACGAACCAAGAAGTATATCAGACCATTCCCCAGTTAATTTTGAAATAAAGATGAATGAAGGATACAGGAAAGGGGATTGGAAAATAAACCCATTTTGGCTGGAGGTAATTGAGGACCCGGGGGGAATAGAAACCAGTCTGAAGGAATTTTTAATAATAAATAAGGGATCAGCTTCAACGGGAGTGATCTGGGACGCTTTGAAGGCATTCCTAAGGGGAATCCTAATAAAAAAAATATAATTTATTAAAAAAACAATCAAGTGCCAAAGAAACTGTAGCAAGGGAAAAGAGAAAAGGTCAGAGATGAATTATATAAGAAACCCAACTACAGAGAAATACAAGGAGTGGTTGGAGACACAGGAAGAGTATAAAAAAATAGTATTAAGAAAAGCAGAAAATAAAAAACAATTTCAGAAACAGACCTTCTATGGGGAGGGGGAGAGAGTGGGGAGAATTTTGGCCCTAATAGCTAGGGCCAACGCTCCCCTATCTGTCATCCCGGCGGTCCGTGATAGGAAGGGGGAAATTAGGAGAGGCACATCAGAAATAAAAGAAGTCTTTAAGGAATACTATCAGAATCTGTACAGCAGCACACTACATGGCAATGAGGAGGGAGAGATGAGTATATTTTTTTCAGGTTTGCAGATTCCAAGGTTGTCAAGGGAAGACAGGGAGGGCCTGGAGGCACCACTTACACTGGAAGAGTTGCAAAAAGCAACAATGGAGATGGCAGGCCAAAAGGCTCCAGGGCCTGATGGCTTGCCAACAGAAATATACCAAAAATACAGTGAGGTGCTGCTTCCAGGACTTCTGGAGGTGTTTAATCGGGCAGCAGAGGAAGGAAAGCTACCTGTGTCCATGACGGAAGCAACAATTATAGTATTATTGAAAGAAGGGAAAGACCAGTTGGAAACGGCCTCGTATAGACCAATATCTTTACTGTGTGCAGATATAAAAATCCTGGCCAAAATAATGGCAATGAGGTTAAATAAAATAATTTCAAAACTGGTGCACTCGGACCAGACGGGATTCATCCCAGGCAGATCTACTAGCTCTAATATAAGGAGAGAATTTTTGAATACTCAACTGCCAACAGAAGTAGAAGGGTCAAGGGCCATTTTATCCTTAGATGCAACCAAGGCGTTTGACAGCCTGGAATGGCATTACCTTTGGAAAGTTCTGATAGAGTTTCAGTTTGGCCCAATTGATTAAAATACTGTACGAAAGTCCCAGAGCAAAGGTAAGGATAAATGGTGAATGTTCAGACTGGTTCCAGTTGGCGAGAGGGACAAGGCAGGGATGCCCTCTATCACCCCTGCTCTTTGCCCTTGCCATGGAACCATTGGCCATCTCTATAAGGGCATCCCCGGGTATAAAGGGTTTCAAGAGGAGACTGAGGGAAGAGAAGGTAGCCATGTATGCGACGATGTCCTGCTTTTTTTGGGGGATACCCAAACCTCATTGGAGAACGCAATAGATATGATAGGGGAATTTGGTAAGTTCTCGGGGCTGACAATTAATTGGGATAAATCTGCACTTTTTCCGATAGACCCATTGATAGGACAGATTGTTCAAGTAAAGGTGGTAGCCCAAATGAGATATTTGGGAGTAAATATAACAAGGGATCCAGGGCAGTATATAGACAGAAACCTAGTGCCATTGCTGACAAAACTCAGACAAAAATGTCAGGTCTGGAACAGGCTTCCTCTTTCAGTGGCTGGTAGGAGCAACCTGGTAAAAATGATATGGATGCCACAAATTTTATATATTCTCCATAACTCCCCGGTATGGATACGAAAACAGTGGTTCAAAAAAATAGAGGGGGTGTTTAGAGAATTAATTTGGAGGAATGGAGCAGCAAGGATTAGTCTCCGAGTCCTACAACAACCCAAAGAGAAGGGAGGATTGGCCCTCCCGAATCCCAGATACTATTTTTTGGCCGCTCAGGTGCAGTATATGAGGGGTAGTAACCGAATAGCAGGAAAAGAAGGGCTTATGTTAAACGACACATGCCATGACACAGTGGTGGAGGCAGTGGAGGCAGACTCCTTTAGCTCTATATGCATGATGGCCCAATTAATGGTTAAATGTTGGAAGGAGGTTAAGAGAGTCCTAGGATACAAAGGATTCTCTGAATTCTCTCCTATATGGCATAACAGTAACCTGCAGGAACTTAAAGTTATGGGGAAGGTAGAAGAGTGGGATGGATTAGGAATACACCTATTGGCACAACTTTTTAAGGCAGGAAGAATAAAATCATTCCAAGAAATAAGGGAGGATTATGTGGTCCCAAATAAATCCTTTTATAGATATTTACAAATTAGGCATGCGTTGCATGCACAATTTGGACAGATCACACCGGAGTGGAACGACATGCCTCTTCTCCAAAAATGAGTAAATACAGAGGCTACTAGAGGAGCAATCTCCAAGATGTATAACTCCTTAGTAAAAGCTGATTGGAGGGAAGCACCAGATAATAAAAACAAAAGCAAATGGGCGAAAGAAGTGGGCCCACTGTCAGAGGAACAATGGGAGAGAATATTAGCAATAGGACCCAATGTGTCGCTGTCATCATCTCAAATCATTTCCCATCTTTACCTAATATATAGAGTATATTATACACCCCAAAGGATGTTTCAGTTCGGTATGAGATCGGATTCGAGATGTCAGAGATGTGGGGACGAGAGGGGAGACCTAATGCATATGATTTGGAGGTGTCCCAAGTTATATCAATACTGGAAGCAAATAGTTGAAAAGATAAATACAGTGTTTGCGACTTCGTTGCAACCAGTAGCCAGGCTATGTGTATTGGGTCTCCTGGAAGAAAGGGGACTCTCGGGAGATGTACGAACAGCAATAACAAGATGTCTGTTCCATGGAAGGAAACTCATAGCGCAGAAGTGGCAGACGGAAAAACCTCCTACAGTAATAGAATGGAGAAGGGTGATAGTTGACACTGTGACAAAAGAAGAATATATTTATATTAAGAGAGGAAATACAAAGAAATGTAATAATATATGGGGAAAATGGTTAGAAGTGGAAACATATTAATAGGTGGGGGATGGATGAGTAGGTGAGTAGGGAGGCTGGGTGGGTGTGAATGAGGGATAAAGTGTGGAATACATGGTTAAGTTATGTATGTATTAATGTATAATGGGAAAATGGATGTATGTTTTTTTTTGGAAAATAAATAAAGAGTAAGATAAAAATAAATAAAAAAACGGCTCTAAATGTTAGCCTACAGCCTCATGGCCACCATGGCGTTTTTGAGCTGTAAATGGCATAGGCGTTTTTAGGCCCCATGTACACGGGACGCCGGTGCAAAGTCTTCAGAACTAAGGTTGAAAGCAGCGTTTAGAAAGGCGCGCTTTGTGGCGTTTGCATGCTGTGTTTTACCACATTTGCGTCTATATGCGTTTAGTTAGTAAACATCATAAGGAGCCGCCCTAAGCTCCAAAAACAGTATTATTAACCATTTCAGCTATTTTGTGAAACCAGAGTGATTATCAGCAGCTGAGAGAGCAGCAGTGTACTTGTATTTAGCGTGTCACTTGCCACATCACTTGCCACAAGTTGTGGATTGTCCACTTGCCACGTCACCTGCTTCAAGTTGTGGATTGTCCACTTGCCACATCAGCTGCCCCAAGTTGTGGATTGTCCACTTGCCACGCCACCTGCCCCAAGTTGTGAATTGTCCACTTGCCACGTCACCTGCCCCATGTTGTGGATTGTCCATTTGCCACGTCACCTGCCACAAGTTGTGGATTGTCTACTTGCCACGTCACCTGCCCCAAGTTGTGGATTGTCCACAATGCAATGGAAGCAATTTCATTTTTTTTATATATATATATATATATATTTTTAATGTTTTTTCCTCATTTGCCATAATTTTTGAGTTTATCACTGTAAAAAAATAGGTCACCTTTAAAAACGCTTCTAAACTAAAATGCGGCTAAACGCCGGTACCACGTCTGAAACATGGAAATCTTTGGCGTCTGAAGGCATTTTTTGGCTTTGTGAAAAACTAGGTTAAACGCAACTGCAGATTTTTTTGTTTTGGATGTAATAGAATTTAATGGACCCGCATCCAAAACGCAAGTACCGTGATTTTGCAGCGATTTGGTTTTTTTATTAACCTGTTTATAGCTGGTTGTTAAAGGAAATGTAAAAAAAATAAACATTGCCGGCTCTAAAAAAAAATCTAGAAAAAAAACAGCGTGGGGTCCCCCCCCCAGGTCCATACCAGGCCCTTGGGTCTAGTATGGATTCAAAGGGGACCCCCCCACCAAAATGAAAAAAAAATGGCGTGGGGGTCCCCCCAAAATCCATACCAGGCCCTTCAGGTCTGGTATGGATTTTAAGGGGAACCCCGCACCAAACTTAAAAAAAAGATATAGCGTGGGGGTCCCCCTAAAAATCCACACCAGACCCTTTATCCGAGCATGCAACCTGGCAGGCCGCAGGCAAAGAGGGGGGGACGAGAGAGCGGCCCCCCTCCCTCCTGAACCGTACCAGGCCACATGCCCTAGACATGGGGAGGATGTCCCCATGTTGATGGGGACAAGGGCCTCTTCCCGACAACCCTGGCCGTTGGTTGTCGGGGTCTGCGGGCGGGGGGCATATCGGAATCTGGGAGCCCCCTTTAATAAGGGGGGACCCCATATACTGGCCCCCACCCTATGTGAATGAGTATGGGGTACATCGTACCCCTACCCATTCACCTTGTGGCAAAAAAGTCAATAAAAAACACAACACAGGTTTTTAAAGTAATTTATTAGGCAGCTCCGGGGGTCTTCTTCTGACTTCGGGGATCTTTCTGCCGGGCGCCCCGCTATCTTCTTCCAGCTCTTTTGCTAGCGGGGTCCTGGTCTTAATCGTCGTCTTCTTCTGACTTCGGGGGTCTTTCTGCCGGGCGCCCCGCTATCTTCTTCCAGCTCTTTTGCTAGCGGGGTCCCAGTCTTCATCGTCGTCTTCTTCCAACTTCGGGGGGTCTCTTGTTCTGTTCTCCGGTGTCGTCTCCCCGCTCTCCGGTTCTTCTCCCGCTCTCCGGTGCCTTCTCCACGATCTCAAGTTCTTTCTGCCTTCTGCCGGGCGCCCCGCTATCTTCTTCCAACTCTTTTGCTAGCGGGGTCCCGGTCTTCATCGTCGTCTTCTTCCCTCTTCTCTCCGCCCGATGTTGCCTCGTCGCTGTCTGCCGCTACAATGCTGTGTGGGCGGAGCGCAACCACTTATATTGGCATGGGGCGTGGTCACCGGGTGATGCCACCCACTGACCCCGCCCCTGTATCACGTCACAGTCCCATCATTCCCCGGGACTGTGACGTCATATGGGGCGGGGTCAGCGGGTGGCATCACTCGGTGACCACGCCCCATGCCAATATAAGTGGGTTTGCTCCGCGGACACAGCAATGTAGCGGCAGACTGCAACGAGGCAACATCGGGTGGAGAGAAGAGGGAAGAAGATGACGATGAAGACCGGGACCCCGCTAGCAAAAGAGTTGGAAGAAGATAGCGGGGCGCCCGGCAGAAGGCAGAAAGAACCGGAGATCGTGGAAAAGGCACCGGAGAGCGGGAGAAAAACCGGACAGCGTGGAGACCACAACGGAGAACAGAACAAGAAACCCCCCCCCGAAGTCGGAAGAAGACGACGATGAAGACCGGGACCCCACTAGCAAAAGAGCTGGAAGAAGATAGCGGGGCGCCCAGCAGAAAGACCCCCGAAGTCAGAAGAAGACCCCTGCCTAATAAATTACTTTAAAAACCTTGTTTGTTTGTGTTGTGTTGTGTTTTTTATTTACTTTTTTTTCCACCAGGTGAATGGGTAGGGGTACGATATACCCCATACTCATTCACATATGAAAAATGGGGGATAGGTGCTGAGGACGGTCTATAGAGTAAAGGTTCCCGCATCCCATTGGCTAAATGTACGGGAAAAGGGGGGTTCCTCTTGGGGGACTTTAAAAGGAAGCTTTACTCTTGTAGTAAATACGTAGAACACAGATAGAAAATTAAGGGTTGTTTATTTTCAACAAGGTGGTGGTGGTGGGTAAGGATAATCTTACAGGGATAATTGGTATAAACATGGGAAGGATGCTAACACGAAGACATACAATACATGAAATAATACAATCAGGGACACCATATAGTTACAGAAAAAACATATAATGGTGAGAACCGACGCGTTTCGAAAAATACAATTTTTTTCTTCTTCAGGGAGATGATTGTGTCAACAAGGATATTTTAGTATGTCATATGTATAGACTTGGGGATCATAAGGTTGCATTCATAGGGGAGGGATTGAACATAAAATCAAAAGGCACCAGGGAAGAAAACCTCTTATTCCAAACGAGCCATGTCCCACCGGCGTCCGGTGCCCGGGGTTCTCCCGAGGGGCACAGACACAATCCCCCGGCGGAGAAAAGGGCTCCCCAACAAGGGGCACGTAGAACCAGAGGGTGATCAACTTGGGAACACAACCCCCCCTTTTTGTTCCCGTCTCCTCCAACATCACTGATGATTACCGTCGGCAGGGGGTTTATACCTACCCTTTTTTAAAAAACTCCCCCCACCCCAACGGTTCATCCATTACTACTGAAACGGAAGGGGACCAACCAACTTAGCCCTCCTCAACCCTCACAGCATCAGGATTTAAGCGCATGCCAGCAAGCCTTTCCATTATTGGACCAGCCCACAGTTATACCCTACACACTGGTCTCCGACCTTTCCTTTAGCGCTACGTGCCCCTTGTTGGGGAGCCCTTTTCTCCGCCGGGGGATTGTGTCTGCGCCCCTTGGGTGAACCCCGGGCACCGGACGCCGGTGGGACATGGCTCGTTTGGAATAAGAGGTTTTCTTCCCTGGTGCCTTTTGATTTTATGTTCAATCCCTCCCCTATGGATGCAACCTTATGATCCCCAATTCTATACATATGACATACTAAAATATCCTTGTTGACACAATCATCTCCCTGAAGAAGAAAAAAATTGTATTTTTCGAAACGCGTCGGTTCTCACCATTATATGTTTTTTCTGTAACTATATGGTGTCCCTGATTGTATTATTTCATGTATTGTATGTCTTCGTGTTAGCATCCTTCCCATGTTTATACCAATTATCCCTGTAAGATTATCCTTACCCACCACCACCACCTTGTTGAAAATAAACAACCCTTAATTTTCTATCTGTGTTCTACGTATTTACTACAAGAGTAAAGCTTCCTTTTAAAGTCCCCCAAGAGGAACCCCCCTTTTCCCGTACATACTCATTCACATAGGGTGGGGGGGCCGGAATCTGAGGGCCCCCTTATTAAAGGTGACTCCCGGATTCCGAAAAGCCCCCCGCCTGCAGACCCCGACAACCAACGGCCAGGGTTATCGGGAAGAGGCCCTTGTCCCCATCAACATGGGGGCAGGTGCTTTGGGGTGGGGGAGCGCAGGGCGCCCCCTGCCCCAAAGCACCCACCCATGTTGAGGGCATGCGGCCTGGTACGGTTCAGGAGGGGGGGCGCACTCGCTCGCCCCCTTTCCTGACCTGCCTGGGCTGCGTGCTCGGATAAGGATCTGGTATGGATTTTGGGGGGAACCCCACGCTGTTTTTCGGCATAGGGGGTTTCCCTTAAAATCCATACCAGACCTAAGGGCCTGGTATGCTCCTGGAGGGGAACCCATGCCGGTTTTTAATTAAAATTTGGCGTGGAGTTCCCCTTCATGATTCATACCAAACACAGGGGACAGCGAGCGTGAGGCTTGCAGTACCCTGTGCCGAGAACTAGCGCAATGGCATCGTGCTGGAGACATTCTCGGCCAGGTAGTCACCTCTAGGACACGACTTGAGCGGCTGCTTCACGCTCAAGTTGTGTCCAAGTTGCCTTGCAAAGTCGCGCTGTCCCTCTGTCAACCGGCCCACGAGTCATCCCGCGAGTCGGATCGTCTTCATCCGACTTCCCGGGCGACCTCTATTCAAATCAATGGGCTCCCATAGGGAACCATTCATTTTGACTAGAACGCCGCTCAAATTTTTATTTACTATAGCAGTGCGCCGCCGGTTCCTGCGCTCAATTAAGGATTGAACCGGCGCAGCGCACTGTTTATAGTAAATCACCCCCACTGTGTGCATCTTCAAATTTTGGCTTGATTGTTAAAAGTGATAAAATTTAGACTATAAGACTAATGCCGCGGACACACGACCATTTTTCTCGTCTGGAAAAATTAAATTTTTTCTCTTTGACAAGAAAAACGACCGTGTGTGGGCTTTTGGTAATTTTTCCCGATGAGAAAAACGGCATTAATCACGATGAGAAAAATTAGAACATGCTCTAATTTTTCTCATCGTGATTCACGGCATTTTTTTCCGCTGCAGTTTTCCCATAGGGAAACACTGCCGGGGAGCCTACACACTGTCGTTTTCTCGACCAAGAGAAAAAATTACGGGAAAAACGGCCGTGTGTAGGGGAACAAGCCGTTCCTCGTTTTTCCCGTCAGGATTCACGGCGGTGTTTTCACCGCCGTGAATCTCGATTGTGTGTACGCGGCAATAGAAAACTAGAAAAAGTTTCATTCAATTCGCCCCAAAACTTCAATGATGTCCTTAAATGTTTGCTCCATAACATTCATCCTTTTCTTCATTCTGTCCAGTTCACTACTACACTCCATAACTTGCTGAATGATTCTTTGGGCACTATCACTGGAGAAACAAGGACTTTCTTCAACAACAACATTTTCATCCCCTAAAAAATAAAATAAAAGGTATTATAACTCTGCAGTGAATAATAATAAAGATGGAAAAAGGCACCAAAAATTAAAAAACGAATTACACACAAGTGCAGCTCCAAAATTAGTAGAACTCATACAAAAGTGAAGTGAAAGGTATAAAGGGCGCAACAGGTGTAAAGTAATGTCCATATAAACACCAATGATGAGAGTTCAAATAATAATTAACATATATGTGCTGTGTTCCAATAATGAGAGTTCAAATAATAATTAACATATATATGCAGTGTTCCAATTAAAAGGCTCCAACCATTGTGCTCTTATACGTGTAGTAAGCTTATATAAGTGCTTCACCCGGTGTGATATCAAAATGTGCTTACCAGAAGTAAGCGGCCAAAATGACCATCAAGCATGGAAGGGATTCTTTAATTTCATCATTCCTCAATTTGCTCCCAATTCTGATCTTTTCCCATAAGTAAACACGGAGATCTCTGTGTAGACACTGTAGTGTTGATCCGCTACTCTAGAACGGGTTAAATGGCTCCACTACAATGAACCACAGAAACGGATATAGTATAATACCGTTTATTTAAAATATATAACAGGATAAAATGTGTACAGGCAGGTAAACTATCAGCTGTGTAGGGAGGCAACAACCGGACTTACTGATAGACAATAAAGATCCCGGTTTGCATCTAAGCTGTAGGATTAAAAACACGGGAAGGAAAAAATGAAAACATTTTTTTTTCCTGATGACGCGACCATCGCGAAATGCATAGAACTTGCCAGCACGCCACATACACTGGAGCGGTATGATCGTTTTTAATCCTACAGCTTATACTTTGTGAAATCGGTGGCCTATACTGCCTAGAGATTGTTTGAGGATATATATGGGGATAAAGTTTTGTTTGAGTTTAGACTGTGTGACTGACAATACTATTTTTGTCTTGTGTTTTGTCTTGCAGACAAAATTAATGCTTTCTTGAAAAAAGATTTCCTGGGGGAATTTATTGATCGGGTAAGGGAGCTGCCCACTCTGTGGGAGACCAAAAACCCCATTCACTGGAAATAAGGTGTAAGGAAAGCAGCGCTGGAGAGCCTGCTCCTATTTGTGCATACCAGGGTACCCACAGCAACCATCCAACAGGTGGATAGTAAAATTGGAAGCTTGAGAGGCACATACAGGACTGAGCGATTTAGGGTCCTGGCTTCTCAGAGGTCAGGAGCAGCAGCAAAAGATGTATATGTCCCGAATTTGTGGTACTACGGCAGGATGTCCTTTCTGAATGACCACTTTGAAGCAAGGACAGCACTGTCCAGTCTTCCCCCCAGACTTCCCTGCAGCCAACCTGAGCCTTCTCTGGAGCAAGAGGAGGCAGCCATCATGGAAGAACCTGATTTGGACATCTGGAGCCAGGTATAGTATTTTATAAACATTTATTGTGATATTATTAATGCAGCAAAAAAAATTTTTATATGGAAAGAAAAAAACAATGTTTGATCAAAAAGTGTTCTAAATTTCAATAGACAGTAGTGGCCCAAAAATTTGGGGACAAGAATGAAAACTGCTGGGGTCATAATGATAATCTTTTCTATTGATTTACATTCAATTTGCAACAGTCATGAGCTGAAAATTGTGTGTGATTGATGAACCAAAAACTAAAACTATGTCTCTTTTTCATACACAGGGTGACATCAACCAGGATGAGGGTCTGGAAAGTGTCAGGCAGGAGGAGGCAGGGTTCACTGTGAGCCAGGAGGAGGCAGGGCCCAATGTGAGCCTGGAGGTGGCAGGGCCCAGTGGCACACAGGAGGTGGCAGTGCCAAGTAGCAGGACCAGATCACAGGTGCCTCCCATCCACCTTTCAAGAAGGACCAGGAGGGAGAGGACCACCAGCCAGGCAGCAATGGCCCTGATTAGAGAGGCACATGCCACCCTCCAGGAGCCAACAACCACCGAATAAGCCTATGCTGGCCTAGTTGGGGCCAAATTTTAAACTATGAGCATGGAACAATGCCTCATATGTGAGCCCCTGCTGCTCAGCTTACTGAACAAGGGGGTGATGGGGAGAATTACCCCCAATACAGCCATATGTGAGGTCACCCAGCTTTCACAACCTCAACCTCCTCCTCCTCCTCCTCCTCCTCCTCCTCCTCCACCTTCTTCTTCTCCTCCACCTCCTACTCCTCCTCCTGACACGAGTACACCTCCAGTGGCACAGCCTCCAGCCACACGCAGAAGGAAGGCTGCAGAAAAGGCTGCAGGGAAAGCTGCCAAGAAGACCAGGAAGTGATGGCCTTGCTTCAATGTGGTCTGACAGAAGGCAGCCTGTTGTAGTACCACAGACTTTGGACATGTATCTCACCTGCTGCTGTTCCTGACCTCTGGGAGTTCAGGACCAGATGGTGCTAACAACTGATGTGCTTCTCAAGCTCCCAATTTTATTGTCCACACAGAGTTGATGTGTGCTCTGGGGTCCCATGGATGCACAAATGGCAGCAGGTTCTCGATGGCTGCCTTCTATTTATTTTGTTATATACCAGAATAAATGTTTGTTTTTTTACAGTTAATACTTGACTATGTGTTTTTCTAAAAATAAATTTTTTAGCTTTGGAGTAGGCAGATACATTTATAAAAATAAAAAAAAAGGGACAGATAACACAAAACAATCTCCTTGAAGGTCCAAAAATACAAGAAAATAAAATTAATTTGGTAAACTTGACACAACAAAATTAAAATTCTAATCATAGAGATCACTAGAAATTAAATAATCATTTAAAATGAAGATCTGTATTCAAAATTAAAAATATATAAATATTAAGGAGATCTTGCTCTATATAATACAACAAAATATTCATGAGATCAGCATGAAAAATGTTTTAAAAAGTTAGTCAGAACTCAGTGTGAATATCAGCAGCAAAACAAGTTCATTATTTTTCATTATTGTACCATTCTAAAGAAGATTTAAATGCGCAACATTTAAACAATGCAATAATTTACAGCGTGACGAATGTGCAATCTCAATTACGAACGCTCGTTTTACCAGAAGAAGCGCTCCCGTCTCATACTTGACTCTGAGCATGCGTGATTTTTTTAGACACGGAAAAGCATACAAACAACCGGTTTTCTCGTCGCAAAACAGGCCGACGAGAATCCCGATGAGAAAAACGAGAATCCTGACGAGAAAATAGAGAGCAGGTTCTCTATTTTTCTCGTCGAGATTCCCGGCAGTTTTCTCGTTGATAAAACATACACACGAACGGTTAAAAACGGTTGTGTGTACGAGGCTTTACATTTTGAGCTTCAGCACATTATTTTATTGTTTGGTTAGATAGCGCGGTATATCCCCTTTTTCCATTGAAGATGTGACAACCCTAGCCCCTGCATGGGAGGAGTCACATCAGCAGCAGGAGGGGTGTTCACTTTCCCGGGGCTCCGGTGTGTCGGAAAGGTGGCAGGTTATAGGTGACAAGTGGCACACTGCATCTGGTGGCAGGCTATGGGTGGAAAGTGGCACACTGCATCTGGTGGCAGGCTACGGGTGGAAAGTGGCACACTGCATTTGGTGGCAGGCTACGGGGGAAAAGTGGCACACTGCATCTGGTGGCAGGCTATGGGTGGACCAATTTCTGTATCAGGTCTGCAGCCTCTGAGCATTTTCTGTGCTATGTCTGCAGTCTCTGATCATCTCCTGTACTATATCTGCAGTCTCTGACCATCTCCTATATCATGTCTGCAGTCTCTGATCATCTCCTGTATTATGTCTTCAGTCTCTGAGCATTTTCTATATCATGTCTGCAGTCTATGACCATCTCCTATATCATGTCTGCAGTCTGACCATTTTCTGTATCATGTCTGCAGCCACTGACAATCTCTTGTATCATGTCTGCAGTCTCAGACAGTCTCTTGGAGCATGTCTGCTGTCTCTGACCGTCTCCTGTATCATGTCTCTTGTATCATGTCTGTAGTCTCTGACAGTCTCTTGAAGCATTTCTGCAGTCTCTTGGAGCATGTCTGCAGTCTCTGACCAACTCCTGTATTATGTCTCTTGTATCATGTCTGCAGTCTCTGACCACCTCTTGTATGATATCTGCAGTTACTGACCACCTCTTGTATCATGTCTGCAGTCTCTGACCATCTCTTGTATCATGTCTGCAGTCTCTGACCATCTCTTGTATCATGTCTGTATTCTCTGACTATCTTCTGTATTATGTCCATACCTCTGCTATGCAGTCTCTGACTATTTTAATGAAGTTCTTTAAATTGGGCTCAGACAAAGCAATCAAAGCATATATTATAGGTACATGGAAGCATGGGCTTTGTTTAACCACATTGCTTAAGCCCCTCCCATGGCTAGATGCGTGACCACGCCCACAATTTACTGTGACATAGCGCGCCGCATGTCTTTTTACTCCTCCAGTGTCCTTCATTCAGAAGTTCAAAAGTTGGGAGGTATTAAGAAACTGATGCCGAGACTTCCGGTTCCGGCGCCGTATGGATTAGCTGCCCTCCTTACTAGCTCCGCAGCTCGATCCGATAAAACGGCATATAAAAACAAAAGACACCTACCCTGGTCATCCGCTCACCCCCCTGGTCATCCATGGTCACACCATGGACCGTTTTGTTGAAAAAAACGGCGTCCGGTCATACGCGACCGCTGCAGCTCCACTGATACAGTCACAAATCGAGGCCGCAGCTTCGGCCTACACGGCTCCCTCCTCAGATGCGGCGCCTGCAATGGAGGTAAGCGGCGATTCGCCCACCTCCAGACCGCAGCCTTCTCCTCCTCCACCTCACAATGGGGACAACACCACTGACAGAATCGCCCAGGCTGTAGCAGCTCTCCTCACCCCCATGATAGCTGCCTCTGTGGAGAAGGCGGTCAGTACAGGCATGCAGCAGCTCAAGGCCCAACTAGGGGAACACTCCACTAGGCTGAATGAGGCAGAACATCGCACATCAAACTTAGAAGATGAATTGTACCAAACCCAGACCCTGGAACATGTCCAGGACAAAACTAATAAGTACATTTTGGACAAGCTGGACGATTTGGAAAATAGGTCCAGAAGGTGCAATCTGAGCTTCATTGGCATCCCAGAATCCCTACAACCATCAGCCCTCACGGACCTCTGTGCGAGACGTATCCCAGAGTCCTTAGGCCTCCCCGGCCCATGTACCGTGGAAAGGGCACACCGCATGGGACTCTTTAACTCAGATCGCAAGTCGCCACGACCGATTATCGCCAAATATCTGAATAATGCAGACAAAGCCTCCATTCTGCAAAAATTCAGGCAATCCAGATCCCTCCAGATAGACGGTATGAAGATCTTGGTCTTCACGGACTACTTCATAGAAGTATCCAAAAAAAGGAAGGCTTTCCAGCAGGTGTGCACAGAATTGCATCAACAACAACAAATCAAATTCACTCTGGCCACCCTGTGGCTCAAAGCACCCAATGGAGACCAGCTCTCCTTCCAAGACCCATCTGAAGCAGAAGCCTTCCTACGCTCTCTTCACTCGAGACCTCACCTCAGCCCCTCATCCGGGACTACTCCAATCAACCGAGGTCTCGACCAAAGAAGCCAAAGACTCTCCAAAAAGATTCAGGCCCTCGAACCCAGACCAGCGCCAATCCATATTACAATACAAATGACGGCGCAAGAAAAAGAAACAAAAACCTAACTGGTAAATAAATCAGATAAAAATAAATTAAATGAAATCTCTATATTAGGAAGTCCATATAATGAGAATACTAAAATTCAAGTCCTTTTGAACATATGCACTGTTGGCAGCAATTGTAGAGCGAAGAGGACTCTGTATACAGTAGAGAAAAGAAAAACGGATCCGAGGAAAATGCGGAAGCATTGAAACGCATCATCATCCATCGTCTGCCATTGACGTCACGTCCGGTCGCCGAAGCTGACTGCGCTCCAGCGTGAACCGCACGCCGCACACTGCGGGGAACTGCACGTTCACACTGTCAGAGAGCGACAGTGCCTTACATCCATCGCTTCAGTGCAACCTCCCCATTGCTGCAGCATTAACACAGTGCACTTCTACACCTTGGCAGCACTCCACAACTGGGAGATCACAGATGCACGAACTGACTCATGCCCTCCGCAGACAATTTACATAGAGGAACACATCTATTCCTGTACTCCACTCCAATCTTGTGAGTAGCCATTTGGCTGTTATTTTAACTTTTTTAATAATAAACTACTAACATACTGCACTCAGTAGGCGCATTGTTTTTCTTTTTTCAGCGCCAATCCATGCTCAGCTGAGTCCGCTATTACTCCACATCCATTTTCTCGGCTATAATCACGCCTGTTCCGGCCAGACAGCCCTACCCCGGAGGCGGGATGCTTCACTGGTCTCTCCTTCCGACTTCAACAACCAGACTTTCACTTTGGTGGTAGGCCAGTCCTTTCCTTTCTCCTTGTATTTTTTTTTTTTTATATGTTCATGACAGTTATGATGTTTTACCTTGCTGGTACTAATGTTTGTTCCCTCTGGCCTCCCTGCGTAGAGCCTCTTTTTTTCTCTCCCCGTACACGAACCAAATCGGCAGTATTGACCACCCCTTATTATGTGGGTTATTTTGTTAAGCCTGCATTATTCGGGTCTTGCACTGGGAGCTGGACTACACAGCGACTCCATGCGGAAAAAAGTGAAGTCTATACGATATGCTTTTTTGTTCTTACCCACTGACCCCCTCCCCCACCACCCTTCTTTTCTCTTATTTCACCCACGCCAAGGTATACTTCCAACACCTGACACTACGTCACCATCTTCCAGTAGCGTAGACAACTCATTGCCCCATACTACACCTACAGTTCATTTCCATAACCTACTTCGAATTAACCATATAACACCAGCCCAGTTCCTCTCGATTGCCCCCCTAATATGAAAATAGTCTCCTGGAATGTAAAAGGGCTCCGTTCCCCTAATAAGAAACTGAAAATTCTCCGCCACCTAAAAAGACTCAAAACAGACATTGCCCTCCTACAGGAAACCCACCTCTCCGCTTCCGATTTCCCATGCATGAAAAAGCTATGGGTGGGTACAGTCCTAGGTTCCGAATCTCTGGGATGCAGAGCAGGGGTCCTAATACTCATCCATAAAAATCTTCCCTGCACGATTATCTCCACCCACTCAGATTCACAAGGACGACTCCTATCAACTCATGTTCAGATAGGGGCCAGAGACTTCATTATCTCCAACATTTACGCCCCCAATAACCCCCCCCAAACAATTCTTTAGCGAATTGTCTACTTGGCTCCTTCGGGACCCACATCTCCCACATATCATCGGCGGAGACTTTAATACTACCCTTCACCCAATAGACGACAGATCTTTCACCAGGAGCCCCCGCTCTCTATCTGTTCCCAGAGATCCGACCCTCCTCGTCTCCACGATTGACTCCCTCCACCTTCATGACTTTTGGCGTCTCAGACACCCAGCTGACAGAGAGTTCACCTTTTACTCCAACCCCCACAACGTCTTCACCAGGATTGACTACCTTTTCTGCTATGACGACATTGTCCCAATGATATCAGATTCTGACATACACGACATTGCTATTTCGGATCATGCTCCTGTCTCGGTATCACTCGACATCCCCGACCTTCACCCAAACCCCAAAATGTGGCAATTCCCCTATTACCTACATAATAACTCAGACTTCCTCCAGTACATAGAGAAATCATGGTCCGAATACTCCTCGGCCAATGCCTCGCACCTAGACAACCCTAACTTGTATTGGGAAGCTGGCAAATCCTTCCTTAGAGGCCGGATCATATCCTATGCCGCCTCTCTCAAAAGAAACGCTTTAACAAATTACAAATTGGCTAGCTCCCGGCTACACCAAACTCAACGATCCCTATACATGACTGGCTCCCCTGAAAATAGAAAGGCTTGGCAAGTAGCTAAACAAGCCTTTGAAGCGTGGGCAGACACCCTTGAACTGACTAAAAAGGCGCACATAGATGCCTCTCTACACAAATTTGGGAACAAAGCAGGGAAACTACTATCCAGACTTTGTAAGGGTCCCCATCACCCGACCTGTATCTCCTCCCTCCGAGACGTCACAGGCACCATCAAGACCTCACAGCAAGACATTAACGAGGCTATGCTCCACTACTACTCTTCCCTATACGCGGCCGATCCCATAGATAAACCGACAGCACTATCCTTCCTTGAGAAAATATCCCTCACCAAAATCACCCCCTCACAACTAGAAAGCCTAAACTTGCCCATATCCCTCCCTGAGATATCATTAGCCATCCGGAACCTAGCCCCTTCTAAAGCCCCTGGCCCCGATGGCTTCACAGGTGAATTTTACAAGTCCCTAAAAACACTTTTGGAACCCACCCTACATAAGGTATACCAACACTATGGTCTGGTGGCCCGTACTTACCCACGGGGAACCAAGCCACCATAAAATTACTATCCAAAAAAGGCAAAGACTCCCAAGAACCAGGTTCTTATCATCCTATCTCACTTTTAAACCTCAATGTCAAGATTCTCTCAAAAATCGTTGCCACTAGATTAGCCTCCATCATTCCTTCTTTGATCCACTCAGCTCAATCAGGCTTTGTAAAAGGCAGAACTGCCACCCTAAACATCAGGAACGTGATGCTGGCCCTAGAACATGTCAAAAACAACCTGAGGGGTGATTATGCAATCATCACCCTAG
This sequence comes from Rana muscosa, assembly GCA_029206835.1. NCBI lineage: Eukaryota > Metazoa > Chordata > Amphibia > Anura > Ranidae > Rana > Rana muscosa. The sequence continues at coordinate 45,544,648 of CM055121.1, forward strand.
ATGCGGAGAAAGCCTTTGACAGCGTTAGTTTTGAATGGCTTTCTTTAGTCATGTCCACAATGGGCTTCACCGACCCCTTTGCCCACCTTATAGAATCCATGTATGCCGCTCCAGCAGCTAGGCTGGTGGCAGCAGGCCTTCTATCGGCTGAATTTTGTCTCCATAAAGGCACTAGACAGGGCTGTCCTTTGTCCCCGTTCCTCTTTAACATAGCATTAGAACCCTTATCGCGGTTTTTATATCAAACAGCCCCGCTCCATGGCATTCAAATTGGTGACCACGAGTTACGCACTTCCCTCTTTGCTGACAACGTTCTTATTTTCTCTTCCAACCCATCCTCGGATATGCCCTTAATCAAATCCATATTCGATGATTTCAGACTGTGCTCAGGCCTTCGTATAAATTATAGCAAAAGCGAAATCCTCCCCATAGGCTCGCGCCCTGACCCTCCCTGGATCCGTTACTCTATTTTCAAGGTAGTGAATTCCCACATCACCTACCTAGGGATCAACATAGGGAAAACACCTTCCTCTCTCTATCATCTCAACTATCCCCCTCTACTCACGAAAATATCTCAAGAACTTGATAATTGGATGGATCTGCCACTTTCGCTCCTGGGAAGATGTCACTTGGTGAAAATTGTCAGCTTTGCCCGTTTAGTCTACCCACTCCAAACCATCCCACTGCTTCTGCATCATAAGCATACTAAAGTTCTTAATGCAGCCATCTCTAAATTCCTTTGGAAAGGCAAGACGACCGCGCATAGCCCTCCAGAAATTATATCTTCCCAGGCGCGAAGGGGGTATTAGTCTACCGAATGTTAGAACCTATAACCTAGCTTGCCTATTACGGACAGGTCTAGACTGGATAGCCCAAGCATTCGCTACTCCAATTATGCCTTAGAAACCCAAATGGCGCACCCATACTCCCTAGTAGCCCTCCTTCACTGCAAGTGGAAATCTGCTCCAATGCTACTCCAACATAACCTTCTACTAAGAGACACAGCCATTGCATGGAGGGAAGTCAGAAAAAGCCTGAATCTTTCACATTTCATATCCGGCCACCTTCCAATTCAAGGTCACCTGAGTTTCATCCCAGGTCTGGAACATCGACCCTATGACACCTGGCATCGGAAAGGACTTACGAACTTTTCACAACTGTGTGACCCGGAGACTGGTCGTCCCATTAAAATTTCAAACCTTAGCTGACACGTTATCACTTCCACAATCCCACACTTTTCACTATGGACAATGCGTCAGTTTTCTGAAAGATGCATGTAGAGACGATAACAAAAGGTTCAAAAATTCTGTCACGGAGGTCCTCCTTTCGGAAGGTTCATACAAGATCTTGGATATATATTGACCTCTTCTACTAAAAACAACATCCTCCCTAGCATCCTCATCAGTGGCCAATTGGGCCAAAGACTTCCCAGACACGGAGCTGGTCAACAAACTCTTACAGGGCCTAAATACTATACATAAACTGATCCCTAACGAAATATGGAGGGAAACTCAGCTGAAAATCGTTCATCGTGCTCACATTCCTTTTTCTCTACGCCAACCCATCGCAAACATCTTCTACATGTCCTCTCTGTCGCAAACTCAAACCCTCCCTGACACATCGCCTCTGGTCGTGCCCCCACATATTATTTTTTGGGATCAAGTCCTAGCTTACATCTTCAAAGTGACCCTGTTGAAACTACCTAAAGACCCCTTCCTCCTCATCTTCGGCTACTGGCACCCTCTGTTGCTGCCTTGGTCCCCCAATGCCCCCCCTTCTCATAAAAACTGGTCTTTGATATGTCTACTACTCGCTAGCAGAGCCATCTTGAAAAATTGGATATCCAACAGTTCCCCGAAAATTTCACAAGTCAAAAAGGACAGACTCAACACAGACTTCTCGCATGAAACTGCAAAACAACGTTTCTACCACAGATGGCAAGCCTATATGGTTTACACGCTCTCCCCGGAAGACCGGGCGAAACTCAAACTGTTTTCATTCTCATATTACGGGCCCCCCCCATCACCTCCAGTGATTCTACTCTCTCCCTCGGTGAATCCTCTATTTGATGGGACTCAATCTCCAACACCTCAAAAGGATGTAATCCAAACTTTCTCTCTACCATTGGTCTCCATCCATCCACCCGATACTTGAATGAGAGATACACTCTAGATTTTGCCGGTGCAACTTGATGTCTACCTCTTTGCTACCCCGCATAACAAGACCTTGGTGACTACCTCCATCTCCCCCCTCATCCCTCACCCCCCTTTTCTTTTCTTTTTTCTCTAGGTTTTCTTTTTTGTCTTGTTTTGTTTACTTCCTTCCAGTAATCCTAGGGTCCTTCCCAGTTCCAGATCCATCCAGTTATCCCCCCCCTTACATAGAGATGTTTAGTCTCAAAAGCTCTTACCTCCTAATTGTTGTTTATCCCTTGCATGGGACCCTCTCATGTATCCCCTAGGATGCTGATTGTTATCTGCTCATTGTTATCTCCTATTATTTAATTCACTGAGTTGCCACAACTATTGATATGTGAAAATACAACTACTTCTATTGTTATTATATTCTGTATGACTTTTACCTTTCAATAAAATCTATTTGAAAAAAAAAGAAAAAAAGAAACTGATGCCTGCACTGCACTCTGGGTCACTACGATCTCCGCCCCTGGCTGTCTCCCTGCCTCTATCAGCAGAGCTGACCGAAGCTGCCACCCCTCCTCGGCGGTTTACATCAATGCATGTACACAGGAGCCAAAGGAGGGGACATCGCTGTGCATTTCCCACGCTGGGGTCTGTTCAGCTAATTGTATTGTAGGTAGATGTACAGATGAGGGAGACAGGGACAGTGATCAGTAAAAAGAAAAAAATCGCCCCCCAGCACATATCTGACCCCACCACCTCCCTACTAGCACTATTGGGGAGGGGGGCTGTACTTAGTGGGGGGGTCTGTACTTAGTGGGGGGTCTGCACTGAGTCAGGGGGTCTGTACTGAGGCAGGGGGTCTGTACTGAGGGAGGGGGTCTGTACTTAGTGGGGTTCTATACTTATTGGGGGGTCTGTACTGGTCTGTACTGAGGGAGGGATCTATACTGAGGGAGGGGGTCTGTACTGAGGGAGGGGGTCTGTACTGAGGGAGGGGTCTATACTGAGGGAGGGGGGTCTATACTTAGTGGGGGGTCTGTCCTGATGGAGGGGGGTCTATACTTAATGAAGGTGGTCTGTACTGTGGAGGGACTATACTTGGCAGGGGGGACACCATGTTTTTCCGCACCAACCCTAGCGAAGCCACTGCCACCCACCTCCTCTATCTTCTCTGGGCCCAATCCAGCATGCTCTAAAATAGGGGTCCCCGGGCCACACTGCCACTGGGTGGAGTAACATCAGCAGCCAGCAACGAGAGGGGCGTTCACCTTCTCTGGGCTGCGGTGTGTCGGACTGGTGGCAGGCTATAGGGGGCAAGTGGCACTGCATCTGGGGGCAGGTGACGGTGGCAAGTGACAAACTGCATCTGGTGGCAGGTGACGGTTAAAAGTGACACACTGCATCTGGTGGCAGGTGACGTGGCAAGTGACACACTGCATCTGGTGGCAGGTGATAGTGGCAAGTGACACACTGCATCTGGGGGCAGGTGACGGTGGCAAGTAGGGATTATCCGAACACCCTCCGTTTCATTTTGCATCCAGAATATGCGAACAGACCGAAAGTTTGCGCAAACTTTCGAACACCGCTAAAGTCTATGGGACTCGAACGTGAGAAATCAAAAGTACAAATTTTAAAGGCTAATATGCAAGTCATTGTCCTAAAAAGGGTTTGGGGACCCGGGTCCTGCCCCAGGGTACACGTATCAATGCAAAAAAAAGTTTTAAAAACTGCAGTTTTTTCAGGAGCAGTGATTTTAATGATGCTTAAAGTGAAAAAATAAAAGTGAAATATTCCTTTAAATATTGTGCCTGGGGGGTGTCTATAGTATGCATGTAAAGTGGCGTATGTTAAGAACTGTCCCTGCACAAAATTACATTTCTAAAGGATTAAAAGTCTTTTAAAACTGCTTGCGGCTTTAATGTAATGTCTGATCCTGGCAATATGGATGAAAATCATTGAGAAAAACGGCATAGGTACCGCCCCCAGCCCATTACCAGCCCATTTGGGTCTTGTATGGATATTAAGGGGAACACTGCACCCAAATTAAAAAAAGGAAAGGCGTGGGGCCCCCAGGCCCTATATACTCTGAACAGCAGTATACAGGCGATGCAAACAAGACAGGGACTGTAGGTTTGTTCTTAAATAGAATCTGTTTGTAATTTTGAACTGGTACATTTTTTAAATGTAGCTCCAGCCAAAAAAATCTATTTTTAAGCTTGTGGAAAACATAGGGAAGGGTTATCACCCCTGTAACATTTGTTTTGCTGTCTGTGCACCTGTTCAGAACATTTCACCTCACTTTCCGTCCCAATGACAATTGGATTTTGAAAATTTGTTTTTTTTAGGGAAACAAGGATTGGTGATAGAACATCAGTGGAGAGGAGACACCTTTTTCCCATATTAACTCTTACAGGAGAGAATTTCCCTTCCTAGGGGTAGATTTCCTCTCACTTCCTGTTGTCTCCCTCCGTTTGTAAGTAGGACTCGTTTGAAAGTCTGATGTTTGAAAGTAGGGGCCTGCCCTATGTACCCTGGGCCTTAGGTGTTGGTGTTGCCACAACACTGTAAGCCCTCACAGTTACTCTTAGTGGGCGCAGGAACGGGCCCTGCTGTGAAATATTAGATCAAGAATTGTAATTACATGCCTCTGTTGAACAGGGTCAGAAAAATTCGGCCTTTGGTGGTGGACGGTGTTGTGGTGTTGCCACAACACTGTAAGCCCTCACAGTTATTCTTGGTGGGCGCAGGAACGGGACCTGTTGTGAAATATTAGATCAAGAATTGTAATTACATGCCCCTGTTGAACAGGAGCAGAAAAATTGGGCCTTTGGTGGTGGACGGTGTGGTGGTGTTGCCACAACACTGTAAGCCCTCACAGTTACTCTTGGTGGGTGCAGGAATGGGCCCTGCTGTGAAATATTAGATCAAGAATTGTAATTACATGCCCCTGTTGAACAGGGGCAGAAAATGTGGGCCTTAGGCTCTGGTGCTGGTGCCACAACACTGCAACCCCTCACAGATACTATAGTTGGAGCGCAGGAATGAGCCCTGCTGCAAATTACTACAGCAAAAATTGTAATTACACGCCCCTGTTAAACAGGGGCAGAAAAATTTGGGCCTTAGGCACTGGTGCCACAACACTGCAACCCCTCACTGATATTATAGTTGGAGTGCAGGAATGAGCCCTACTGAAAAGTATTACCAAAATAATTGTAATTACACGCCCCTGTTAAACATGGGCTGAAAATTTGGGCCTTAGGCACTGGTGCTGGTGCCACAACACTGCAACCCCTCACAGATACTATAGTTGGAGTGCAGGAATGAGCCCTGCTGCAAAGTACTACAGCAAAAGTTTTAATTACACCCCTGTTAAACAGGGGCAGAAAAATTGGGCCTTAGGCACTGGTGCCACAATACTGCAACCCCTCACAGACACTCTAGTTGGAGCGCAGGAATGAGTTCTGCTGCAAAGTATTGCAGCAAAAATTGTAAATACACGCCCCTGTTACACAGAGGCAGAAAAATTGGGCCTTAGCCACTGGTGGCGGTGCCCAGAGCCAAAAAATTTCTTACAAGCTATCAACATGATCATTGAGGAGGAAGAGGATAGTCACTCAGCATAACAGGATAGTCACTCAGCATGAGCATAGGCAGTCTTGAAGAGATCTCACATAAAAAAAAATATTTGGTTACATCAGCAGCAGGTGCTTGGTAGCTGGTGATCCAAGACTGATTCATTTTTATGAATGTCAGCCGATCGACCAAGTCGGTGGACAGGCACACCCTGTGATTGGTTACAAAGCCTCCAGCAGCACTGAATGTGCGTTCCGAAAGAACACCGGATGCAGGATAGGCCAGTAGCTTAATTGCATACTATGCAAGCTCTGGCCAGTGATCCATCCTCAAGACCCAGTAAACCAGAGGATTTTCGGTGGGAAAGATGTCCAAGTCTGATCTTGCCCCTAGGTATTCCTGCACCATGTAAATCAGAGGCTAGCGATGGTTGCTGGAACCGATCATATCTTGGGGCTGCGGACTAAAAAATTGTCTGAACTCATCTGTCAGACGACCACCTTCTCCACCGCTCCTTCTGTGACTGACCGAAGCCTCAGCAACACGTTGTCCAGTATCAGGAATTTGTAACCTCCCAGGATCTGGAAACACATTGCACAAACCTTTCTGTAAGGCCTCCCGAAGATGTTTCATCCTCTGCTCCCTCTGCGATGGCTGGATAAGGTCCGCAACCTTACCCTTGTAACGTGGATCAAGGAGGGTTGCCATCCAGTAATGATCCCTCTCCTTGATACCATGAATACGAGGATCTTTTCGCAGGCTTTGCAGGATCAGGGAGGCCATGTAGCGTAGCTTTGCTGAGGCATTCGTTCCGGAGTCCTCTGGGTCACTAAGGACGACATGATCCGCAGCCACCTCCTCCCAGTCACATGCATGGGTTTCTGGGGACTGTAAATGATCCCTTGAGGACTGCTGCTGATGCTGAGTGCTAGGCTCCACCTCCATGCTGACACAGTCCTCCTCCTCCTCGTCCTCTTCCTGTGTGGTCGGCAGGCCCGCAGGAACACTGTCTGGATAAAGGGGGCCTTGAGAGGTAAGGAATTCCTTCTCTTCCTCCCTTTGTTCTGCCTCAAGTGCCCTGTCCATTATTCCACGCAGCGTGTGCTCCAACAGGTGGACAAGAGGGACAGTATCACTGATGCATGGACTGTCACTGCTCACCATCCTCGTGGCCTCCTCAAATGGTGACAGGACAGTGCATGCATCCCTGATCATGACCCACTGGCGTGGCAAAAAAAAAAACAAGCTCCCCTTACCCTGTCCTGGTGCCATAGTCGCACAGGTACTCATTTATGGCCCTCTGCTGCGTGTGCAGCCGCAACAGCATGGCCAACGTTGAGTTCCACCTGGTGGGCATGTCACAGATTAGGCGGTTCTTGGGCAGGTTAAATTCCTTTTGGAGGTCAGCTAGCCGAGCACTGGCATTATATGACCGTGGAAATGCACAGACTTTCCTGGCCTGCCTCAGGACATATATCAAAAATACAAGAAAATACAAGAAAAATAACAAATAAATAGACCTCCACACACCTAAATGAGTTAAACTACAACATTTAATAGCCTATAATAGAGGCAAAATTACATGAAAAACACATCCTATATTAACCAAAAATATCCTATAAATACTACCAGAATGCACAAAGTAAAAACTGTACGATCACTGTAAAACTCCCCAATGTGGAGATAGCACAGCGGTCACACAGCTGGCAGACCTACTCCCTCCCCTAGTTGAAAGAACACCCCCTAAATAAACCTAATAAGCCCCATGAGCCACCCACAGGACAAAAAAATCGCCCAAAAATAGTTCCTAATGCAGGACAGTGTATACCTGAAGCAGGTTGAAATCACTATCCTGAAATGGAAAAACCAGCCTGAGCTGGATGATAACCTCCCAGGAAACACCCAGTCGTCAGTCAGTCTGTCAAAAGACGTAATATTAGTATGATGTCTCCAATAGGATCAATGGAAGTCCAATAAACCAATAGATCTCCAGATCTAGGGGTATATGGTTGTATAATGTTCATGATCGGATACTTTAATGTGTGAAGGAAGGTTATTCCAAAGGATTTCAGGTACTACAGGAATAGTTTAAATAGCTGTATGAACCATGGCAGTAATGCAGATTAGTCAGAATAATTCAGACACACTGATGCAATTTCATAGAGTATGTGTATATGTGGCAGATCCCCAATCAATGGGTTAATCTCTATAGCCATTCATAAATGATACACATAGCAAAGTCTCTTGCTTGTCCTATGGGTTGGTTGATGCTATAGGTCTGTCACTGAACAAATCACAATGAATCTATCTGTGTGTATCATACTGTATGAACACAGATTGCCACACAGAGGATGATTCTTCAATATTCAGGGTGTATCAGTTAGTGTGAGACACTTGTCCAAACGTCTTCACGCTAACAGATCATAGCAGCTATATATATATGGTCTCAGTGGTATATAATAATAATAATGATCACAATTCATGCTGTGTAAAACCAATGAGAGTTCTGCAGCCTGCAGGTAATTCCCACAGCAGGTGTTTGGATAATGCGAGCAGTGGTGTAAGGTTACTCAGGGAACTGCAGGGATCACCAAAAGGTTTGGGATCGGGATCACTCTGTCCATCCGTAATGTGAGTTTTTAATTGTCCACTGTTTGTACAGAGATCACCACCAGATTTGTAGTCGGGAACGATCTGTGCATATGTGTCCTCAGCTGATTGTTCGTTTACCGCTATAGAAATTCTCAGTATCTATTTAGACATAATTTTTCCAGGGTCCATTTAGAGGGATGATGAAAACTTTGAATCCAAAGCATTTTCTTCCTCCAGGCAGTGCATTGGGGGAATGATTTAAACGTCCTTATTTAAGTTGGGGTTGGCTCAGGTAGGTATAGAGGGGGGTACTCTTCCCAACGTTAAAAGTTTACATGTTTTGTTCCGATAGACCGGAACTTCGTCAGAACTAAGGGAATAGTCAGCTGTCACCTATTTAAATACAAAACCACAACCCACTTATAATTACATGGAGATGAATTACAGGTGCCGTTCACCCATTTATTACAACACCTTAAATGTGGTATTACTAAAAGGTTAAAGCTTTAAAAACATACAGTTGTGTGCTGCTCTGCACAAACAAAAACAAAGCTTTACTGTTTATTTGATTATCCATATCAAGCAAAAATGTTTTACTACATCTATATCCACTTCTCCACCAAGGACGTCATATGACGTCCTTGACTTTGAGGTGGGATATCTGAATGATGCCTGCAGCTACAGGCATCATTCAGATATCATTCTGTCGGGCCGGCGATTCTCTGCACCATAAGAACAATCATAGCGGCGGTTCCGCCGCTTGATCGTTCTTATAGGCGGCGGGAGGGGACATCCCCCTCCCGCCGCCATTCAGTGCTTCTCCGGGCTCTCCCGTGCCATCGGGGGCCCGGAGAACGAATCGGCCGGCGCCGGATGAAGAGCATAGAGATTTCTGGTGACCAGATGGTCACCAGTCATCTCTATGACCGTCGGAGGACCGGGCGCGATGTTGTAACGTCACGCCCGGTACCCGGAAGTAAACAAAGCCGGGGTCTTATTGACCCCGCATCTCTCAATAAAGAGGACCTGTCACACACATTCCTATTACAAGGGATGTTTACATTCCTTGTAATAGGAATAAAAGTGATCAAAAAAAAAATATGTAAAAAAAAGTGTCAAAATAAAAAGAAAGTAGTAAAATAAAAAATAAAATGAAAAAATAAAATTTTTAAAACGCCCCTGTCCCCGGTAGCTCGCGCTCAGAAGCGAACACGCATGTAAGTCCCGCCCACATATAAAAACGCCGTTCAAACCCCACATGTGAGGTATCACCGCGTGCGGTAGAGTGCGAGCAATAAGTCTAGCACTAGACCTCCTCTGTAACTCGAAAATAGTAACCTGTAAAAAAATTTAAAGCGTCGCCTATGGAGATTTTTAAGTACCGAAGTTTGGCGCCATTCCATGAGTGTGCGCAATTTCAAAGCGTGACATGTTAGGTATCTATTTACTCGGTGTAACAGCATCTTTCACATTATACAAAAAAATTGGGTTAACTATACTGTTTTGTTATTTTTTAATTCGTGAAACCGTTTTTTTTCCCCAAAAAAGGCGTTTGAAAAATTATTACGCAAATACCGTGCAAGATAAAAAGTTGCAATGACCACCATTTCATTCCCTAGGGTGTCTGCTAAAAAAAATATATAATGTTTGGGGGTTTTGATTAATTTTCTAGCAAAAAAATGATGATTTTTACATAAAGGAGAGAAGTGCCAGAACAGGCCCGGTGGAGAAGTGGATATGGGCTAACAATAAGGAAAGTTCAGGACGGTAATATCTGATATTACCAACCCGAGTCTACAGGATAAGGTATGCAAAAATTCCACTCTGTACTAGTCTAATCAAAAGCTTCTGCTCGTTCATTACCCAAACAGATTAGTTGGGCAATGCTGAATGAACCTTAGGGATATATATAACACCAGTTCACTATTATGCCTAATATGACCGTTTTTCTAGGTGCCGACCATACACACTCAGATCGGGTCTGAGTCGGCTACAACTAGTTCAAATAGCTCAAAGATGGTAGGCAAGGAAAGTGGCATTTTATCAATGGATTAGTTGTAAAAGGCTACCTATTGTCCAGTTTGTCCATTGATGTCCCTTATTTAATTCATGTGTTATAATATCATTTTCATTTTTGGGTACTTACATTGCACCTTAAATCATTTTTTACAGGAATAAATATTTAATTTTATATTATTCCCGTTTCTTGATCAATATTTTGTTGCCAAAGTAACCACCTTTGCCTGTCCTTTAACAGGCTGATCCCCTCTCCCCTTTGCCCTATTTTTGTATACCTATTGTTACAACATCACAATAGCCAATAAGCAATTGCAATTATTTACACATCGTTGGGCTCCCATATCTCAAACAGGGAGATGGCAATGTGCATATTGATAGACTAGATAAAGAATACCTGAAGACAGGGAGGCAATAAAGTGTAGGACAGATCAACAGGGTGAGGTATTTTATCTTATATCCTTTAAAAAGGGAAGAAACAGAGAAAGTAGGATTTTTTACACACACAGAGGGGGAAAAGAGAGGGGATTTTTCACAGTATAGAGAATAGAATGGATACTTTACATAATGTAAAGACTATAACTAGTATTCATAGGGAACACAGTGCAGACATATCACCATATAGACTAGACATGGGAGCCGTCCAAAAAATTTGTTTCGTTTCGTTCCGTTCCGTTTCGTATTAAAAAAAAACGTAATTCTCAATTCGTGTACGGAATTTAATTCGGATTCGTACGAAATACGAATTTCGTACGAATCGTTAATATTGAACTCTACAGACTCATGCCGCGTATAGACGATCGGAAATTCCGACAACAAAACCGTGTATTTTTTTTCCGAAGGATGTTGGCTCAAACTTGTCTTGCATACACACGGTCGCACAAATGTTGTCGGAAATTCCGAACGCCAAGAACACAGTGACGTATAAGACGTACAACGGCACTATTAAAGGGAAGCTCAATACCATAATTCGAACTTTCGGACGGGGTAGAGTACATTGTTTTCGTTGATTCTGGACACAACTCCTACTTTCGTAACTTTTTTTTTGTTTGTTTCTTTCGTATTAGTTGAAATTCGTTATTTGGTAGTTTGGATTCGGATAATTTGGATCCGAAATTCGTAAACGAAATTTCATATTTCGTACAGAATGCGTATTCATAAAAATTCGTAATTAGGATTCGTACAAATGTACGAATTTCGAAACATTCGTACGAATTTTCGATTCGTACGAAACTAATCGCACAAGTCTAATATAGACTAGTGTTTATAGGAAGCATTGTAGGGACATGTCGCTGTTTAACCCCTTAGGGGTCATAGAGTTGAGAAGGAAAATCCATTTTGCCTCCTTTTGTAGTAAAATCCTATCCCAGTCCCGTCTTCTATTGGATAGTTCCAGTTTGTAAATAATCATGCACTTTAAACCGATCGGTTTTGCATCATGATTATCCCTAAAGTGGATTGCTACTGGTGATGTATCATCTTTAGTGATTATACTTGAGATGTGTTCCCCAATTCTTTTACGAAATTCTCTTATCGTTTTTCCTACATATATTTTCCCACAAGGGCAGATAATTTGATATATAATGTAGGTTGTAGAACAATTAACAAAAGGTTTAATTGTGAACACATGCTTGCCAGTAGAGTCACTAAAGGTACTGTTTTTTTTAACAAATTTGCACACAGTACAATGCCCACATGGATACATGCCCTGGGTATGTGCTGTAAAAGACATTATAGAGGGTTTAGGCACCGAGCGAGTATATTCGCTATACACAAGAGTGTCTCCTATTGTCGGTGCACGTTTGGCTATTATCTTGGGACAAAATCCCAAGATATCCTTCAGTTTGTTATCCAACATCAATAAGTGCCAGTGTTTACCCAGTATCTTTTTTAGATACTCCCAGTGGGTACCATAGGTGGTCACTACGCCTATTCTGTCCGTGCTCTTTTGGTTTATTTTATCTTCATCCAGTTCTAGACCCAAAATGATCTCCCTCTTTTTCTTCCAGGCCTTGGTTTTTGCTTGTTTAATTACGGAATTAGGATATCCTCTTTGTTTAAGCCTCTGACTAAGGTCTCTACTCTCCTTATGGAAATCCTTAATGTTTGAACAGTTTCTATGGATCCTAAGGAATTGGCCAGTGGGGATTCCTCTAATTAAAGGCCATGGATGATGACTGGTGGCGTGAAGGAGGGTATTACCCGCTGTAGGTTTTCTGAAAGTATTGGTCACAATCTTTGTGTTTTCTTTATGAATCATCAGATCCAGGAATTCAATTTTGTCCTTGTCCACCTTATACAGTCATGGCACCCCAGAAATGTTTCCAGAAAATCAAGTATTTCTCACAGAAAAGTATTGCAGTAACACATGTTTTGCTATACACATATTTATTCCCTTTGTGTGTATTGGAACAAAACAAAAAAAGGGAGGAAAAAAAGCAAATTGGACATAATGTCACACAAAACTCCAAAAATGGGCTGGTCAAAATTCTCGGCACCCTTAACTTAATATTTGGTTGCACACCCTTTGGAAAAAATAACTGGAATCAGTCGCTTCCTATAAACATCAATAAGCTTCTTAAACCTCTCACCTGGAATTTTGGACCACTCTTTGCAAACTGCTCCAGGTCTCTCTTATTGGAAGGGCGCCTTTTCCCAACGGCAATTTTAAGATCTCTCCACAGGTGTTCAATGGGATTTAGATCTGGACTCATTGCTGGCCACTTTAGAACTCTCCAGCGCTTTTTTTCCATCCATTTCTTGGTGCTTTTTGACATATGTTTTGGGTCATTGTCCTGCTGGAAGACCCAAGATCTCGGACGTAAACCCAGCTTTCTGACACTGGGCTCTACAGTGCGACCCAAAATCCTTTGGCAATCCTCAGATTTCATGATGCCTTGCACACATTCAAGGCACCCAGTGCCAGAGGCGGCAAAACAACCCCAAAACATCATTGAACCTCCACCATATTTCACTGTAGGTACTGTGTTCTTTTCTTTGTAGGCCTCATTCCGTTTTCGGTAAACAGTAGAATGATGTGCTTTACCAAAAAGCTCTATCTTGGTCTCATCTGTCCACAAGACGTTTTCCCAAGAAGGATTTTGGCTTACTCAAGTACATTTTGGCAAACTGTAGTCTTGCTTTTTTATGTCTCTGTGTCAGCAGTGGGGCCCTCCTGGGTCTCCTGCCATAGTGGTTCATTTCATTTAAATGTCGACGGATAGTTCGCGCTGACACTGATGCTCCCTGAGCCTGCAGGGCAGCTTGAATTTCTTTGGAACTTTTTTGGGGCTGCTTATCCACCATCTGGACTATCCTGCATTGCAACCTTTCATCAATTTTTCTCTTCCAACCACGCCCACAGTGCCATGTGTTGCAAACTTCTTGATAATGTTGCACACTGTGGACAAAGGCAAATCTAGATCTCTGGAGATGGACTTATAACCTTGAGATTGTTGATATTTTTCCACAATTTTGGTTCTCAATCCTCAGACAGTTCTCTTCTCCTCTTTCTGTTGTCCATGCTTAGTGTGGCACACACAGACACACAATGCAAAGACTAAGTGAACTTCTTTCCTTTTTATCTGCTTTCAGGTGTGATTTTCATATTGCCCACACCTGTTACTTGCCCCAGGTGAGTTTAAAGGAGCATCACATGCTTGAAACAATCTTATTTATCCACAATTTTGAAAGGGTGCCAAGAATTTTGACCAGCCCATTTTTGGAGTTTTGTGTGACATTATGTCCAATTTGCTTTTTTTCCTCCTTTTTTTGTTTTGTTCCAATACACACAAAGGGAATAAACATGTGTATAGCAAAACATATGTTACTGCAATACTTTTCCATGAGAAATACTTGATTTTCAGGAAAAAATTCTGGGGTGTCAACAATTTCAGCCATGACTGTATGTAAGAAATATATTTCTTACATTATTCTTGAGGTCACCTATGAATGATTCAAATTGTGCTGTAGTACCTCTCCACACCACCAGGACATCAACAATGAAACGTACCCAAAGGGCTACATGTTCCTGAAAGGCTGGGTGATTGTATACATCCTCTTTTTCCCACCACCCCAGATGCAAACAAGCGTATGAGGGGGCACAGGAGGCCCCCATCGCTACACCCCGTTTTTTGTTTTTTTTCAAAGAAAGTTTTATTAGGTTTTACAGGTTTACAGAGAATCGGATACATCGAGATGTATTGAGCAGTGTTACAGAAAACAGGGTTCAATGTAGATAATCTGAGGCAAGACCCAGACAGGTTAAGAACCTGTAAACGACATACTAATATGAACATAACAGTAAACATTTAAATATACAGGTGTATGTCTATATCTAAATGAGCGTAAGTGAGTGAGGGCGTGGTACTCAGGGCAGGAGGTGGAGTTCATGAAAACACTTCTAGAAATGGGGAATAATGAGTGCATATGGGTAGGGATCCGCAGGATAGCTAGATATAAACCGACAAGGGCCCAACCCTGACCCAATCACCCCTGAGGGGCACTAGCTGTGAATGGGCGGGGGCCAAAGATAGCTGTAAGCAAAATCTTAATCTGAACGGATTAGAATGGTGTATTGGCGATCCCTGATATAGGAGTTGGGTTCCCACAAAAAGTGGGAGTAAGATTCCAGTGACCAAACAGGAGTGTGTGGTTGCTCTATCAGGTGCGTATCAAAGAAGGTAGGGGAGTAGGACTACCTAATTAAAATATTGCAAATGTCAATGTGGATTAGAGGGAGAGAGGATAGTGGTGTGGGGCAAGGATGGCGGGGAAGATGAGCTGTGTGTCTGAGAGGTATGCAGAGCAGTTTCTCTAAAATGTATCCAGCAGGCCCAGGTGTCAGTAAATTTTGTAGGGTTGTCGCGTGCTTGAAGGATACGTTTTTCCATTTCCGCCGTACTGTCAACCCGTTTGATCCATTCTGAGATTGCGGGAGGAGTGGTGCTTCTCCAGGCTACACCCCGTTTTTGGCAATAGTATATACTATCAAAGATAAAAAAGTTATTGTCAAGTACCAGTTCAAGTAGTTCCATTAAAAATTCATTTTGAGGGCCCGCTAGGGGGTGTCTGCTATCCAGCCATTGGGACATTGCCTGCATCCCTATTTTATGGGGAATAGATGAATAAAGTGATTCCACATCTATTCCTGCCAGTAGTGAGTTCTCTGGTATCTGCAGGTTCTCCAGTTTTCGTAGGATATCCTAGGACACAGGATGCCTCAGGACATCCTGTAAGCCCGGGTACCTTTCCAAGAACCGCTGCACCACCAAGTTAAGGACGTGAGCCAAACAGGGCACATGGGTCAGCTGTCCCTGTCAGAGGGCGGAGAGGAGGTTGGTGCCATTGTCACAAACCACCATTCCTGGCTTAAGTTGGTGTGGCGTCAACCACCTCTGAGCCTGCCCCTGCAGAACTGACAGAATCTCTGCCCCAGTGTGGCTCCTTTCCCCCAAGCACACTAGCTCAAGCACCGCATGGCATCTTTTTGCCTGCGTACTTGCGTAGCCCCTTGAACGCCTACGGAGCACCGCTGGTTCCGAGGACAAATCAGCAGAAGAAGAGGCCATGGAGGAAGAAGAAGAGGAGGGGGTGGAGGAGAGAGGTGTGTCAGAATCACCACTAGTAGAATTTTGGAGGCATGGTGGCGGAAGAACCTCCAACACTACTGCACCCTGTCCTGCCTCCTTCCCAGCTGCCAGCAGAGTCACCCAGTTCGCCGTGAAAGATAGGTAACGTCCCTGTCCATGCCTGCTGGACCTTGAGTCAGCGGTAATATGCACCTTACCGCTGACCGCCCTGTCCAGCGAGGCCAAGACATTGCCTTCCGCATGCCGGTAGAGAGCCGGAATCGCCTTCCGTGAAAAAAAAAGTGGCGTTTGGGAACCTGCCACTGAAGTACCACACATTCCACAAACTCACGGAAGGGGGCAGAGTCTACCAACTGAAAAAGCAGCAGTTGAAGTGCTAGCAATTCAGCCAAGCTGGCATTCAACCGCTGGGCATGTGGATGGCTGGGAGCAAATTTCTTTCGCAGGGAAATTTGCCTGGTACAATAGGACGTTGGTGTACCGATAGCAGATTGCCCGCAAGTACTTGGCAGTGGCAAACCTAATTCTACACCTTCATGCCTCTCACTGCAGATTTCTGAGAGGACTGAAGGTATATTGGGGTTGGAGATCCCAGCTGATGAGGAGCAAGGAGAGGTCCGCTTTGATCTTTGGTGTGGGTCTTTTATGTATGCTTGTCAACAGACTGCATGGCAGGTCGACATATGTCTGGTCAAGCATGTGGTGCCCAAGCATCTGCTGTTTTGGCCACGCTTGATATGCTTCAGACATATTTTGCAAATAGCAACTTTGCGATCTGCTGCACACTAGGGATGAGCCGAACACCCCCCGGTTCGGTTCGCACCAGAACCTGCGAACGGACCGAAAGTTTGCGCAAACTTTAGAACCCTATTAAATACTAATGGATGCAATCATTAGAAATCAAAAGAGGTAAATATAACAGCTAATATGCAAGTTATTGTCCTAAAAAGGGTTTGGGGACCCGGGTCCTGCCCCAGGGGACATGTATCAATCCAAAAATAAGTTTTAAAAATGGCAGTTTTTTCGGGAGCAGTGATTTTAATGATACATAAAGTGAAAAAAAAAAAAAAAAGTTAAATATTCCTTTAAATATCGTACCTGGGGGGTGTCTAAAGTATGCCTGTTAAGTGGCCCATGTTGCCTGTGAAGTGGCACGTGTTTCCCGTGTTTAGAACTGTCCCTGCACAAAATGACAATTCTAAAGGAAAAAAAGTAATTTAAAACTGCTTGCGGCGTTAATGTAATGTCTGGTCCCGGCAATATGGATGAAAATCATTGAGAAAAATGGCATGGGTACCCCCCCAGCCCACTACCAGCCCCTTTGGGTCTTATATGGATATTACGGGGAACCCCGCACCCAAATTTAAAAAAGGCCCTATATACTCTGAACAGCAGTATACAGGTGGTGCAAACAAGGTAGGTACTGTAGGTTTGTTCTTAAGTAGAATCTGTTTATAATTTGGAACAGGTATATTTTTTAAATGTAGCTCCAGCCAAAAAAATCTATTTTTAAGCTTTTTGGAAAACATAGGGAAGGTTTATCACCCCTGTAACATTTGTTTTCCTGTCTCTGCAGTGTGCACCTGTTCAGAACATTTCACCTCACTTTCCATCCCAATGACAAATGTTTTTTTTTAAATTTGGTGTTTTTATTGAAACAAGGATTGGTGATAAAGCATCAGTGGAGAGGAGACACTTCTTTCCCATATTAACGCTAACAGGAGAGAATTTCCCTTCCTAGGGGTAGATTTCCTCTCACTTCCTGTTGTCTCCTGCCATTTGCAAATAGAAGTCGTTTGTAAGTTAGATGTTTGAAAGAAGGGGCCTGCCGTATATACTCTGCAGAAATTTGTCCCTTAGGTGTTGGTGTTGCCACAACACTGTAAGCCCTTACAGTTACTCTTGGTGGGCGCTGGAACGCCCTGCTGTGAACTATTATATCAAGAATTGTAATTACATGCCATTGTTGAACAGTGGTAGGAAAAATTGGGCCTTTGTTGGTGTTGCTGGTGCCACAACATTGTAAGTCCTCACAGTTCCTCTTGGTGGGCGCAGGAATGGGCCCAGCTGTGAAATATTACATCAAGAATTGTAATTACATGACATTGATGAATAGTGGTAGGAAAAATTGGGCCTTTGGTGGTGGTGGTGCTGGAGCCACAACACTGTAAGTCCTCACAGTTACTCTTGGTGGGCGCAGGAATGGGCCCAGCTGTGAAATATTACATCAAGAATTGTAATTACATAACATTGTTGGACAGTGGTAGGAAAAATTGGGCCTTTGGTGGTGGTGGTGGTGGTGGTGGTGCTGGTGCCACAACACTGTAAGTCCTCACAGTTACTCTTGGTGGGCGCAGGAATGGGCCCAGCTGTGAAATATTACATCAAGAATTGTAATCACATGCCCCTGTTGAACAGGGGCAGAAAAATTGGGCCTTTGGTGGTTGTGGTCTTGTCACAATACTGTAAGCCCTCACAGTTACTCTTGGTGGGCACAGGAATGGGCCCAGCTGTTAAATATTAGATGAAGAATTGTAATTACATGACATTGTTGAACAGTGGTAGGAAAAATTGGGCCTTTGGTGGTGGTGGTGGTGGTCTTGCCACAACACTGTAAGCCCTCACAGTTACTCTTGGTGGGCGCAGGAATGGGCCCAGCTGTTAAATATTAGATGAAGAATTGTAATTACATGACATTGTTGAACAGTGGTAGGAAAAATTGGGCCTTTGGTGGTTGTGGTGGTGCTGGTGCCACAACACTGTAAGCCCTCACGGTTACTCTTGGTGACCGCAGGAATGGGCCCTGCTGTGAATTATTAGATCAAGAACTGTAATTACATGCCCCTGTTGAACAGAGGCATAAAAATTGTGCCTTAGGCACTGGTGCCACAACACTGCAACCCCTCACAGATACTGTACTTGGAGCGCAGCAATAAGCCCTGTTGCAAAGTATTGCTTCAAAAATTGTAATTACACGCCCCTGTTAAACAGGGGCAGAAAAATTGGGCCTAATGCCGCGTACACACGACCGTTTTTCATGGCGTGAAAAATGCCATTTTTTAAATTGGTCATTAAAAACGATCGTGTGTAGGCTCCAGAGCATTTTTAACGACGTGAAAAATGGCCTAAAAAAATTAGAGCCTGCTCTATTTTTTCACGTCGTTTTTCACGTCGTTTTTTTTAACTTCGTGAGAAACGGTAGTGTGTATGCTTTTACGAGGGGAAAAAAAATGCGCATGCTCAGAATCAAGTATGAGACGGGAGCGCTCCTTATGGAAAAACTAACGTTCATAATAGAGATAGCACATTCGTCACGCTGTAACGGACTGAAGAGCATGAGGCTGAAAAGCGCAAATCGTCTCTCACCAAACTTTACTAATACGAGGATCAGCAAAAGCAGCCCAAAGGGTGGCGCCATCCGAATAGAACTTCCCCTTTATAGTGCCGTTGTACGTGTTGTACATCACCGCGCTTTGCTCGAGCATTTTTTTTTTCACAATAGTGTGTTGGCAAGGCAGGCTTGAGAGGAAACACGAAAAATCATGTCGAGAAAAACTTTTTTTTTTTAAATGACATTGAAAACGGCCGTGTGTACGCGGCATTAGGCACTGGTTCTGGTGCCACAACACTGCAACCCCTCACAGATACTGCAGTTGGGCCTTAGCCACCAGTGGTGGTGCCCAGAACCAAAAATGTTCTTTCAAGCTATCAGCATGATTATTGAGGAGGAAGAAGATAGTCACTCAGCATAACAGGATAGTCACTCAGCATCAGCATAGGCAGTCTTGAAGGGATCTTACATTTCCAAAAAAATTATTCAGTTACATCAGCATCAGGTGCTTGGTAGCTTGTGGTGATCCCAGACTGATTCATTTTTATGAAGGTCAGTCGATCGACGGAGTCGGTGGACAGGGGCACCCTGTGATCGGTTACAAAGCCTCCAGCAGCACTGAATGTGCGTTCTGAAAGAACGCTGGATGCAGGACAGTCCAGTACCTCAATTGCATACTGTGCAAGCTCTGGCCAGTGATCCATCCTCAAGACCCAGTAACCCAGAGGATTTTCGGTGGGAAAGGTGTCCCAGTCTGATCTTGCCCCTAGGTATTCCTGCTCCATGTAAACCAGACACTGGCGATGGTTGCTGGAAGCGATCATACCTTGGGGCTGCGTACTAAAAAATTGTCTGAACGCATCGGTCAGACGGCCACCTTCTCCACCGCTCCTTCTTTGACTGACCGAAGCCTCATTAACACGTTGTCCAGGACCAGGAATTTGTAACCTCCCAGTCTCTGGGAACGCATTGCACAGACCTTTCTGCAAGGCCTCCCGAAGATGCTTCATCCTCTGCTCCCTCTGCGACGGCAAGATAAGGTCCACAACCTTACCCTTGTAACGTGGATCAAGGAGGGTTGCCAGCCAGTAATGATCCCTCTTCTTGATCGCATGAATACGAGGATCCTTGCGCAGGCTTTGCAGGATCAGGGAGGCCATGCAGCGTAGGTTTGCTAAGGCATTCAGTGCAGAGTCCTCTGGGTCACCGAGGACGTCATGATCCGCAGCCACCTCCTCCCAGCCACGTACAAGTCCATGGGTGTCTTGGGACTGTAATTTATCCCTTGAAGACTGCTGCTGATGCTGAGTGCTACGCTCCACCTCCATACTGACACAATAATCCTCCTCCTCCTGGTCCTCTTCCTGTGTGATAGCCGGGCCAGCAGGAACACTGTCTGGATAAAGGTGGCCTTGAGAGGTAAGGAAGTCCATATTTGGGGTATGGAGGCTATTGTGTCTTTTCTTGACAGACAATACCCCGATTGTGGGGCTCAAAAGGAATTTGTGGCAGACCTACTTGCATTGGCCCTTAATAACAACTTCTTCCAGTTCAAAACCAAATTCTACCAGCAGATCAAGGGTACCTCCATGGGAGCCCCATGGGCACCGGCATATGCGTGCCTACATCTGGGCCTGTGGGAGGAGGACCTGGTCTATAGTTTGTCTATGTACCTGAGCCATGTTCACACCTGGCTCAGGTACATAGATGATGTTTTGATGGTCTGGAGAGGGGATGCTGCTTCACTCGAGATCTTTATGTGTGCATTTAACAATAATAATCGCAACATCCGATTGACATATACATTTGATCGTCAAAAAATTCCGTTCCTGGACCTCTGTATCCGGGTGGAGGACCTGACCCTCACCACTACCACCTTCCGGAAGGAAACTGCGGCCAACACTCTATTAAGAGCCGATAGCCATCATCCAAGATGGCTGAAGGATGGTATACCTATTGGGCAGTTCCTGCGGATCAAGAGGAACTGCTCCAGTAGGTTGGACTATAGACGGGAGAGTGATGCCCTCTACCTTAGATTTAGGGAGAGGGGGTACTCCCACAAACAATTGAGACAAGCTAAGTCCAAAGCGGCAAGCCGCGATCGAAAAGATCTATTGTCCAACATCCCCAAACAGGAAAAATTAGAACTGGGACCAGTCAGAATTATAACCCAGTTTGGTTCCCAATGGGATACAGTAAGAAACATCCTCAAGAAACATTGGGATGTCCTCACAAACACCCCGGGAATAGCCAAGATAGTGGGCCCAGCCCCTTTGATGGTGGCAAAAAGGGCCAGAAATCTAGGGGACTCGTTGATTCATTCCGAATTCACGAGAACAACTGAACCCAACTGGCTTTCTGAATATCCACGCAGTAAAGGCATGTTCCCCTGTGGACATTGCCAGGTATGCCCCTTTGTGGAAAGGACTGATACTTTCTCTGACTCCACTAATACATGTAGTTATTATATTAAGAACACCATTAATTGTGCGACATCCAGGATTATCTACATGTTGACGTGCCCGTGCAAAAAGATTTACATCGGTAAAACTAAACGCCAACTAAGGGTGCGCTTGGGGGAACACATGGAGAAATCAGGGAAAAGAACCCTGAAAAACCGTTGGCTAGACACTTTGCTCAATATCATGATGGGAATCTGAATGGCATGAAAGTCAAGGGCATTTATTCACTTAATCTGCCCCCGAGAAGGGGGGACTTTGATCAAATACTCCTGCAAAAGGAGAAAATTTGGATTTTCCGCCTGGGGTCTCTCACACCACTGGGCCTCAACAACGAGTTAAATTTACAGCCCTTCCTAACAATTTAGTGCATGTCTGAAGTACCTACATATTTGCCACATTCGGTTGTTTCCTTATCTGTGTTCTCTCTATTTCTTTGTCTCCGTTTTGCCTTATAGTGTACATTACTTCCAGTCATCCGGGCAATATAATATAATATATGGTACCGGATGGTACTTTGGTTCTACCTTCTGTTTGGCACAATTTAGACCACTATTATGCCCTCAATAGGCAGGGTGCCTCTTATAGATTCATAATGAATGTACAATCACTATAACGGGTGTCCGTTTGAGCCTCCTATCATGTGGACTTGAGTAGTTTCTCTACTCTACTTACTGACCGTTACAATTTGTGTTGATTATATTACAATAATGTACCATCTACCACAAACATGTGTTTAACTACTGTGTGTTATGGCGGTTATGGGTCTGCCATGGCACCTGCTATACTTCTCCCAAAAAAAAACCCAAGCTACAAACCCCGCCCCCCTTTCCTAGATGGGGGGGTTTGTTTGTACTTGTATTTATGTGGGTTTGCATCTGCATATATTTGGCCCCATGTCTGTCTATTATTTGTCTGTGGTCCGCTACGTTTTTTCCTATCACCCACTCCCATACATATCCAACCCCTTTTTCCCAACCACTATCATTAACATTGTTCATTGTTCTCAGATATTGGTGCTTGTTCATTAACGCATCAAAATATAAACTATCATGTATTGGCCCTTTAAATGAAGTTTGGAGATATATGCATTCAATGCTTTCTGTCCTCCGACATGAGGGGGGACCTGGCCTATAGCCAAACACTATCTATGTTTGCGCACATACACCGCAATGTCCTTTTTTTCTCTTTTAAAATACATGTACTGGGCGGAGTGAGACGAGGGAAGGACGCTATAAGAAGGACCCCTCGCCCTCCGTCACTTATACGTCCAGATGAAGCTACGCATACATCATATGCGAAACTAGTCAACGTCACTTCCGCCCGGACGCCACGCTGCGACGCGGCTTCATGCCCGCACAGTGACGACGAGCCCCGGAGGGAGGGGAGGGAAGAGGAGGAGGAGGAAAGCCAAGCAGTCGTGAGTATCAGCTGTGGGACATGAAAAGGACTTAACAAATCCCTCTACATGTACCGCAAAACACAGCAGTATCCTGACACAATCCGTGTAAGCCAGGAAGGAGCAGCAAAGTGACTTTATGCGGACGTGGTAGTGTATCCAAGCATCGGAGAAGGGGTAACTTTACTGACAGCCACTATACTTAACTACGTGCAGGTTCACACGTCTTTACCCCTGGTAACTGGCTACTCCAGTATGTTTTACTATCACCAGCAGTGAGGACTGTTCTTGTTTGCATTACATCTGTCCCCAGCTGTACTTCACATGTGGTTCTCTGCTTGCCTCCAGGAAGATATTATTTCATGGACACAGCATCCCAACGTTTAGACTATTTTCATTCAATTTTTCTTTTTCCTCATGACATTATAGTTGGTGAAACAGGACTGCAGCTATCCCCTCACGGATCCATCCAGCTGGCCTTCACCCCTTCTTTCCTCCCCTCCCCATCCCTCCATCCATTAGGGCTCGAGCTCCCAGGGCCTTTTAGGGAGTGGTCTCTTGGCTCACATACAGCTTTGCTGTTGCCATCATTTTTGATTGAATTGCAATCATCACTTAGATCTCTCCCTGAAACTACCTGGCGTCCGGACGTGTCTTATGTGTTTAGGTCACTTTATGTCTGTCCTGTTGTGTATGTGCATTATGTGTTGATCAGTCAACCTTGACTGTCATCGTTTTTATATACACGTTGTCCAGTATCCTGGATATAGTCCACGTTACCATGTAACATTTCTCAATAAATCTATTTTGATAATTTTGCACAAACTGTTCATGAGCCTCCTCTTTTTCCAATCTCTTGATTGGATAGTTTTTTGTTTAGGCGAGTCAGTTAGCTGCTGTTGCAGTGTGTAGAGGATATATATGCATCCTAGGTGTTGTATATATATTTATACACTGTATTGAGTTTAGATAGATCTGTTCCTGTTAGTCTCTATACTGTGACAGGCAGGCAGGTGATTGTGCTAGCTGCAGACAGTCAGGCCCCTTTCACACTAGGGCGGTTTGCAGGCACTACTGTGCTAAAAATAGCGCCTGCAAACCGAGCCTAAACAGCGGCTGCTGTCTCTCCAATGTGAAAGCCCGAGGGCTTTCACACGGAGCGGTGCGCTAACAGGACGTGAAAAAAAGTCCTGCTAGCCGCATCTTTGGAGCGGTGAGAGGAGCGGTGTGTTTACCGCTCCTACACCGCTCCTTCCTATTGAAAGCAATGGGAAACCGCGGTAATACCGCCGGCAATGCGCCTCTGTAGAGGCGCATTGCCGGCGGTATTTACCCTTTTTCGGCCGCTAGCGGCCGAAATACCTCCGCAATTCCAACGGTATAGTGCTGCTGAAAATAGCGGCGCTATACCGCCACCGCACCCACCGCCCCAGTGTGAAACCAGCCTCAGTGTTTCACTGAGGCTGGTTTCACACTGGGGCGGTGGGTGTCGTGGTGGTATAGCACCGCTATTTTTAGCGGCGCTATACACTGTCGGAATTGCGGAGGTATTCGGCCGCTAGCGGTGCGTTTTTAACCCCCGCTAGCGGCCAAAAAAGGGTTAATACCGCCGGCAATATGCCTCTGTAGAGGCGCATTGCCGGCGGTATTACCGCCGTTTCCCATTGCTTTCAATGGGAAGGGGCGGTGTAGGAGCGGTAAACACACCGCTTCGCTCACCACTCCAAAGATGCGGCTAGCAGGACTTTTTTTCACGTCCTGTTAGCGCACCGCTCCAGTGTGAAAGCCCTATTTTTAGCACAATAGCGCCTGCAAACCGCCCCAGTATGAAAGGGGCCTTAGTGTACTACTGTGTCCTTTGCATTGCGATCACCTAAAGCTCACCTGGATACAGTTATTCTCTATACTGTGACAGGCAGGCCGGTGATTGTGCTAGCTGCAGACAGTCAGTGTTTCACTTAGTGTACTACTGTGTGCTTTGCATAGCATTCACCTAAAGCCTAAATTTTTGATGCAATACTTTGCAACAGGGCTCATTGCTGCGCTCTAAGTACACTATCTGTGAGGGGTTGCAGTGTTGTGGCACCAGCACCAGTGCCTAAGGCCCAATTTTTCAGCCCCTGTTCAACAGGGGCATGCAATTACAATTCTTGATCTAATATTTCACAGCAGGGCCCATTCCTGCACCCACCAAGAGTAACTGTGAGGGCTTACAGTGTTGTGGCACCAGCACCACCACCAAAGGCCCAATTTTTACTACCACTGTTCAGCAGTGGCATGTAAATACATTTCCTGATATAATAGTTGACAGCAGGGCGTTCCAGCGCCCACCGAGAGTAACTGTGAGGGCTTACAGTGTTGTGGCAACACCAACACCTAAGGGCCAAATTTCTGCAGACTATATATGGCAGGCCCCTACTTTCAAACATCCAACTTACAAATGACTCCTACTTGCAAACGGAAGGAGACAACAGGAAGTGAGAGGAAATCTACCCCTAGGAAGGCAAATTCTCTCCTGTAAGAGTTAATATGTGAAAAAGGTGTCTCCTCTCCACTGATGTTTTATCACCAATCCTTGTTTCAATAAAAAAAAAAAAAAATCCAAAAACATTTGTCATTGGGATGGAAAGTGAGGTGAAATATTCTGAACAGGTGCACAGACAGCAAAACAAATGTTACAGCGGTGATAACCCTTCCCTATGTTCTCCAAAAAGCATAAAAATAGATTTTTTGGCTGGAGCTACACTTTAAAAATGTACCTGTTCCAAATTACAAACAGATTGTACTTAAGAACAAACCTACAGTCTGTGTCTTTTTTGCACCGCCTTTATACTGCTGTTCAGAGTATATAGGGCCTTTTTTTATTTTGGGTGCAGGGTTCCCGTTAATATCCATACAAGACCCAAAGGGGCTGGTAATGGGCTGGGGTATGGGTGGGTGATGGGGTAGCCATGCCATTTTTCTCAATGATTTTCATCCATATTGCCGGGACCAGACATTACATTAAAGTCGCAAGCAGTTTTAAATTACTTTTTTTCCTTTAGAAATGTAATTTTGTGCAGGGACAGTTCTAAACAAGGGAAACACGTGCCACTTCACCGGCATACTTTAGACACCCCCCAGGTACGATATTTAAAGGAATATTTCACTTTTTTTTTCACTTTATGCATCATTAAAATCACTACTCCTGAAAAACGATCGTTTTTAAAAGATTATTTTTACATTGATACATGTCCCCTCGGGCAGGACCCGGTCCCCAAACCTTTTTTAGGACAATGACATGCATATTAGGTGTTATAATTAGCACTTTAGATTTCAAACTTTCACGTCCATTGTATTTAATAGGGTTCTAAAGTTCGTGCGAACATTCGGTCCATTTGAAGGTTCTGGTGCAAACCGAACGGGGGGGTGTTCGGCTCATCCCTACTTACCGCTGACTGCCCAGTCCAGCGAGGCCAAGACATTGCCTTCCACATGCCGGTAGAGAGCCGGAATCGCCTTCCGTGAGAAAAAGTGGCATTTGGGAACCTGCCACTGAGGAACCGCACATTCAACAAACTCACGGAAGGGCTCAGAGTCTACCAACTGAAAAGGCAGCAGTTGAAGTGCTAGCAATTTAGCCAAGCTAGCATTCAACCGCTGGGCATGTGGATGGCTGGGAGCGAACTTCTTTCGGCGGTGCAGCAGCTGGGGCAGGGAAATTTGCCTGGTACAATCGGACGTCGGTGTACCGAAAGGAGATTGCCCGCAAGTACTTGGCTGCGACTGTGACACACCTAATTCTACACCTTCATTCCTCTCAGTGCAGGTTTCAGAGAGGACTGAATGTATAGTGGGGTTGGAGATCCCAGCTGATGAGGAGCAAGGAGAGGTCCGCTTTGTTCTTTGGTGTGGGTCTTTTGGGTACACCTGCCAATGGACTGCATGGCAGGTCGACATATGTCTGGTCAAGCACGTGGTGCCCAATTGGCTGATGTTTTGGCCACGTGAGATACGCTTCAGACATATGTTGCAAATGGCAATGGTGCGATCTGCTGCACACGTCTGAAAAAAGGCCCACACCAAAGAACTTTTGGAATAACGCGCATAGACAGCAGCACCCTGCACATGCGGAGCTCTACGGAATGATGCAGTCGGTGTGCTGCCCTTAAGCTGTCCCCTGGAGGGCATCCTACCTCGTTGGAGATGTGCCTTCTTCTCCTCCTCCTCCTCTCTCCTATCAGGCACCCATGTGGAGTCAGTGACCTTATAATCCCCTCCCTCCTCATCACTGGAGCAAATCTGGCAGTATGCTGCAGCTGGGGGAACATGACTGCCAGATAGCTGTCCTTGTTGGGCACCCCCTCTCTCTGGGCTCACGTTACTACCCCCTCTCTCTGGGCTCACGTTACTGCCTTCCTCTAGCTGGGTTCCATCATCAGACCCTTCAAAACGCTGGGCATCCTCCTGGAGCATGTACCCAACACTGTGGTCAAATAGTTCGGGGGACTCCTCAGGAGGACATGGTGGGGCTAGGGAAGGAGTGACTGATGCCATTGAGCCAAGAGAAGAGGCCGCTTTGGCAGCTGCTTTGCCAGACAAAGTACCCTGAGCCTGGGTGAGAGAGGATGAGGAGGATGAGGACGGCTTGGTCATCCACTCTACCAAATCATGGGCATGTTGCGGCCTAACATGGCCAGCTGCCGAAACGAAGGACAAGCGTGTCCCACGGCCACCTGCTGATGAGGATGCACCGTGTCCACGACCAGCAGCACTGTTGCCTCTAGACACAGAGCCTGCTTACCCTCCTTTATTGCCTCGTGACTGTCTGCCTCTCTTTGTTTGCCTTCCAGATATACTAATGGCCTGCAGTGAGATGTAGCTGCACAAAGGTGGGATGTATATATATATATATTTATGGTTGAAGCCTTATATCCGATACGGATATGAACAAGATAGATAGACTTAACATAAGATTACAACATGAAATGGACCTGAAGTGTGCCCTGATCTGATGGACGGTATGCCAAAATAAGGGGGCATACCCAAGATTAGAATGAATATTTTGTGGAGAGAAATGAATTTTTAGAAATGCCCTAAAAGAGGGGATGGGAGGTGGGTACCGCTCACAGGAAACCGACGAAGACTGCAGGTGAGTGGGCTGGTTAAATAGCCCCCCGGGCTCCTCCCATAAATTCAGGCCAGCATACTGGCCTTCTTACTTATGGTTGAAGCCCTATATCCGATATGGATATGAACAAGATAGATAGACTTAACATAAGACTTACAACATGAAATGGACCTGAAGTATGCCCTGATCTGATGGATGGTATGCCAAACTAAGGGGGCAAAAACATTCAGGTAGGGGTGTAGTTTTATTGGTTTTAGCTTTATTCATTGAGCAAGTTTGGTGAATGCTTGTGCCATTTCCACCTGAGGATTGGGGATGTGCTGGGCAAAGCAGGTAGACTTCCACCTGTCAAGTCTCTTAATTGTCGTGATCTGGGATCCCACACCGGGATGTGGCCGAGGCCGCTCCAATACGATAAGAGCGACTGGAACACTGACTGGGGTTGAAGTGTAGGTAGCATGGAAGAGTGAGTGAGTGAGCGTGAAGGTGAAAGGACCCAAATTGACCTAACCGCCCCAGCCGAGCCTAGGCCAATTGCTACAGCAGGGGAGAAAATTCCTTCCTGATCCCCCGAGAGGCGACCGGGTGAACCCTGTATCAACTTCCTATGGTTGGTTGTGCCCCGATGAATTCTCATGTGTTTGATGAACTGGCAGGCACTCAAGGGATTGATCGGGAAAGGTAGTAGGGGACAAGAGTTTGACTGTTCAGGTGGGAGTGACAGAAGGCGATCGAGTATGGTTACTGCACATCAGACATTGTTTGTTTTAGAGGTAAATGTCTAACCCGGTGCCTGATCGCTGGGTTTTGGATAGTGCCAGGTGGAGGATGAAATGACCTTGGTAGCGAGCCAAGTGAGGTCTACGTAGAACTTGGCCGACGGGGTAGCTGCGGGTGAACTCGCTAGGCCGCAAGAACCCGTGGTAAGCCGAGTCGAAGGCTGCTTGAATGACCAGGCTGGGGAGAAGGCCAAATGGGGAACTAGCTAGGGTAGTGGACATTAACTGGTGCTGTGGGGATAGTTGTACGGGCCTGCGTAGGAAGGACATACTTGGACTTGCCTTTACTAATAATATCGGCCGTGGCCTGGTTGTCGGTGGTGAAGGCCACGGTTTGTCCTGTCCAGATATGACCCCAGAGCTTAGCGGCTGCCACGATCTGGTATTGTTCAAATAGGGAGGAAGTCCGGGTAAACCCTGGGATTAAGAGTGTCTCTGGAGGCCATGGTCCCGCAAACCAATAGTGGCCAAAAATTGCAGCGAAGCCTGTGGAGGCTGGGGCATCTGTCACTACCTGCGGTGATGGGGGCGATATTGATGGTATAACGTTGATACTGTTTCACGTAGTAAGGAACTCCTCCCATATTGACAGGTCCGCTACTGCCGCGGTGTCTAAGTTAAGGATCTGATCGGGGTCCCGTGTCTGGGAGAGGAAGACCAGGAGGCGTGATACAAAAGATCGACCCTGGGGAATGATCCTTGCTGCAAATTGAGCATTCCCAGGAGAGACTGAAGCTGCTCCTTAGTACACCCCCGTGTACGGGTGAAGTCTTGGAGAACTGACCTGATTCGGGTCGGCTTTAAGGAACAACAAACGTAGTGAAAGCTAGTTTGCGTGTTTAGCATGACAGAGAATTGGTGAGCAGCCGAGTTGCTACTGGAGATGATGAGTGACCGATTTGAGCCGCTTGCAGAAATGCTTGCAGCGATTGCAATTAAGCAGCTTTATTGGAAAGATGAAAACAAAGTTAGCGGAAATTTTGAGTATGTAGGAATGACCGTGCGCAACATTGTACATGCAGATGGAGTGAGATGTAAATGTTTATGCTTGATAACAGACGTAAGGCCAGGGATCTTAATCGTAAGTACCGCTTTATTCGTATCACTGATGCGAATAGTTCAAATCGGGCTGAGGTGTGAGCACCGGTGGGGTTTGGTTTGTAAAGGATCTTAAACGTTGAGCCGGCGCTGCGACTGGACTCGGATCGGTCGGTGAAGTTTGTATTGCCGAGGATCCGAACCGTTGCGCCAATGATGCGACTAGATTTGGATCGGCTGTAGATGTAAGGTGACGAGGGAGCTCATGTGCCGGATCCGAGTCGTTGCACTGACGATATGACTAGACTCAGATCGGCTTATGGTGTTAGTGGTTGAAGGGGTTTGTGATTGCTGAGGATCCGAATCATAGGGCTGACGTTGCGACTAGATTCAGATCGGCTGTTGGTAAGTGCTTGGTATACACACACACACACACACACACACACACACACACATATATATATATATATATATATATATATATATATATATTTTATAAATAGTTTTTTTTTTTTTTGGAGGTGTCAGTTAGGTAAAGTGAGCGTTTTTTTTTTTTTTTTCGGGGAAATTACCTGGTGCAGGGTGGACCTACTTGACTGACCTGGAGGAGAAATGACAGGTGCTGAGGAGAAATGACAGGGTTTGACTAGCTGATTTGAACACGACAGACTGCATCTGTTGTTTCATACACGCTGTTACACTCGGCACTGGTTTAGTGCCTTTTACATGTAAGTGCACTTTTTTTTGTTAAATGTCCTTTTATATGCGGAGAACACTACGGTCTGCCTTTCTTTTATATACATACCTCATTGGAGTCATTTGTGATCCGGTCCGCCTGCTGTTGTCATCCAACCATCCCGGAGCTGCAATACATGCCTGAGACGTATATACCCATATGGGAAGGTATCTGTGACCCTCTATAACCAAAGGGTCAACTTTGGGAGGTGAGCGGCCATTCTTATCTGGTGCAGGTCTCTCACTGTGTTCACATCATCATCTGTATGTTTCCGATTCTATAAATCACTCTAGAAGATCACTGGGATTGTCTTTTGATTTATGGACTTGTTCAGCGCTGCACTGCCTTTTTATATAAGTGAGCGGATCAGATGGTGGAGCGTGTCGGAGAAATGAGTGACAAAAATGTCCCATGACAGAGGCATGAATCGGTGTGCCGCAGGTGCGACTGACAACAACCGGCTCGAGCATGTACTGAAATGAGGCCAACAACAACCGGGGCACGCTTAAGACGAGCCTGCACACGAGAATGCAAGTGGATTTGAATCAGATGCGTGATAGTGAAACGAGTGACAGAAACTTCCCATGACAGAGACAGAAATCGGTGCGGCGCTGTGCGACTAACAGCAAGCGAACTCTGGAGCATGTACTGAAATGGGGCCAACAGAAGATAACTGTAATGATAGACAGTGCTTTTCTAAGTGACATGGGCCTACTACTTGGCGTGAAACGACAAGGTACGAGAAGAAAAAAAAAAAAAAAGCACGAAACGAAACTGATAAAAACAGCTCTGCGTTTGTGTTCACAAATTGCACGACAAGACCGTGGTCTTGCACGAGGCTGAAATAAGGCTGCATATGGAGAATTGACTAATGACTCGCAAGTTCCACAGCGGGGTTTTGATGACATGGTTTATCTGGCAAACAGTGCGTGAAACAAAGAAATTGTACGAATCCTACCTGCGACAGTTTGAAAACTTGATGTACGAAAGGCATGGTGGGTGTCCAAGACATCCAAAGAGTGTGGTGTTACGCCGTGAATGACGCACAAAAAATGACTTTGGTTTGGTAAACGAGTGAGAGAAAAATGTGTACAAACGATACGTAAGTTCCGCTGCGGGAACTAAAACACACGGCATGTGGGCAAACAACAAATGGCAACGGTGGAAATTATGCAATGTATGTGACCCGAATCAGTTCGTAAATATACAAAAGGAATCCGATACGAATCGGTAGTGAGGAGTATTGAATTAATGTATAACGAATTGGTTGTATAGTGTATGCCGCCCCTTACTCTAAAATTGAAAACCAACCAATCACCCCTCCCCCCAGGCTAACCAAGTGCAGAGAAGGCACCAGGTGGGACTAATCAGAGTCTCCCTTTTTTTTTCAAATGGAAGAGACGGCAACCTTATGGACAGTGAATCTTTATGTCCAGTGAAACCTACGGCGCGTGATATCGGACAACGACCGACAGCGACTCGGAGGTTTGGATTTATAAATGAATCATATGTTTGGCAGACAACAACTCAGAAGCAGACTTTTTAAGAAAGGAATGCAGGACAGGAAGCATTACTAATTGCGAGATTGCACATGACGCAAAAGATTCTAAAAGTACCTGCGATAGTGAGCGGGAACCGCCGAAGAAGACCACGAACGAAGAAGCCGAAATGCCCTGCGATCGAAATGTCAGGACTCACAAACATGAGGTGAGCTGGTAAGAGTCAGCCCAGTGATGTGTAGTATCGCTCACAGGAAACTGACGAAGACTGCAGGTGAGTGGGCTGGTAAATAGCCCCCCGGGCTCCTCCCATAAATTCAGGCCAGCATACTAGCCTTCTTATATATCTGTGTATATATATATATATATATATATATATATTTATATATATATTGCAGCTATCAGAATCCACTTCCTGCTGTGGTATTAGTATGAGAAAAGCAGCAAAGGTCTTCAGTTAGTTTTAGGTGAACACTGTGCAGAGGACACAGTACACTAACTGAAAATACTAGCAGCTCTCTGCCTGAAGTTTTAATACGAGAACACCACAAATTTTATTCAGGTTCCTTTAAGTGAACGCTCTGCAAAGGAAATAAGTACTGCAGTACACTACATGAAATGAATGCAGCACTCTGCCTGTGGTTTTAATATGAGAACACCACTAACTGTATTCAGGTAAGCTTTAGGTGAACGCTATGCAAAGCACACAGTACACTAAGTGAAACTCTGCTGCAGCTAGCATTATCACCTGCCTGCCTGTCACAGTATAGAGAACAGCAGTAACGGATCTAGCTAAACTAAATACATTGTATAAATATATATACAACACATAGGATTCATATATATCCTCTACACACTGTAACAGCAGCTAACTGACTCGCCTGCCTGCTCTATCTAACTCAATATAAATGACACTGTCTCTCTCTCTGTAACTCTCTCTTTCAAAAAACGCCAACACACTACACAAGGTCAACTTCCAGGCGGCCTTATATAGTGTAGGGCGTGTACCTACTACTCTGAGCCATGATTGGCCAAAGCCACCCTGGCTTTGGCCAATTACGGCTCTCCGTTATTACCGCGCTGTGATTGGCCAAAGCATGCGGGTCATAGTGCATGCTTGGCCAATCATCAGCCAGCAATGCACTGCGATGCCGCAGTGAATTATGGGCCGTGGCGCGCCACTCGAATTTGGCGCGAACAGCCCATAATGTTCGATCTTCGTCGAACGATCAAACAGCCGATGTTCGAGTCGAACATAGGTTTGACTCGAACACAAAGCTCATCCCTACTCATAATGACCTGTTCTGGTATTAAAACGCATTTTTCCACTCGTCGCCCTCCTTAATCCTGACAAGATTGTATGCCCCTCTCAAATCAAGCTTCGTGAAGACCGTTGCTCCCTTGAGGCGCTCAAATAACTACGTAATCAACGGGATTGGATAGGCATTCTTAATGGTGAAACGATTGAGACCTCTATAATCGATACAAGGTCTCAGTTCACCACTCTTCTTCTTCACAAAAAAGAAACCAGCACCAGCAGGAGATGAGGATTTGCAGATGAAACCTTGAGAAAGTGCGTCTGCAACATAGTCCTCCATGGCCTTATCTTCCAAGACCAACAAAGGATAAACCCGGCCACGAGGGGGAATGGCACCAGGTTGAAGGTCGATTGCGCAATCATACGACCGGTGAGGAGGCAACGTACCGGCTTGACCTTTGTCAAAGACATCGCTTAAATCGAGGTACTCCTCCGGCAGGGAGGAGAGTGAAGAGGTGCACAGGGCCTTGGCTACCCTCTGGAAGCATCTCTCACTGCACTGTGGCGAGCAGGACAGAACCTCACCACGGAGCCAATCAAAAGACGGGTTGTGCCTCTGTAACCAAGGATAACCAATAACCAGCAGAAACTTAGGTGAGGAAATAACTTGGAATTGGATTATCTCATGGTGAAGAGCCCCTATGGCCATGGACAACGGAACAGTCTCATGAGTCACATGGGCAGTCTGTAGAGGTCTCCCGTCAAGAGCCTCAATGGCAAGTGGAGTGTCACGCAGCTGCAGCGGAATCAAGTGCTTAGACACAAAGGCAGCATCAATGAACAGGCCTGCTGCCCTGGAGTCGATTAGAGCCTGTATTTTGATGGATGACTCAGCCCAAGACAGGGTAACCGAAACCAGGGGCTTATCCTTCTGGGCAACTGGAGACGAAACAACGCCACCTAAGGTCTGTCCGTGACAGGACCTCAAGGTTCGGGTGTTCCCTGGACGGGAAGGACAAGACTTCAAAAAGTGACCGGCCTGGCCACAATAAAGGCACAATCTCTCCCTCCTCCTAAGGGCTCTCTCATTAGCAGAGAGACGCGTGAAGCCCAAGTGCATGGGTTCATCTTCACAGACCGACTCGGTACCAGGAGGCATGGGAGGTGAGGGAGGCAAGGGTGGGACTGCATAGCTCGGAGACAAAAGTACAGGAGGCTTCCGCAAGTGCTCCTTAACAGATGGGTCTTTCTCTGAGTCTGGAGTCAATGAGGATGGCAAATGTGATAAATTTCTCCAGCCAAGAGTGCCTCATTGTTCCAAGCAACCTCTGCTGCCAGAGTATATAATTCAATGGCGTAATCGGCAACAGTTCTCGTACTCTGTTTGATGGACATGAGGCTCTTGGCAGCAGAAGCGGAGCGTGCGGGACCTTGGGCAGCATCTCAAAATATATCTCAACCTGGTTGAGAAAACCTCTGCATTGGATTGGATCACCCCCAAATCGCTGGGGAAGGGGGGCGGAACCAGACATACCTCTAATAGAGGTAATACTCGAGGTGGGTGCCTGCACAGGGACTACCGGAGTGGCCACAGTGGGAGACTCTAGACAAGCCGTGCGACTCAGGAGCGTCTGTATCGCCATGGCAAACTGATCCATGCGGTGATCCAGGTCATCCAATCTGGAAAAAATATTATTTACAAGTGGATTGGCTGCATCTTCTGAATTCATGGCCTTCGCCTACTGTCAGAAACCATGAATCAGACCGAGACAGAAGTGCAGTTAATTACACTAGTTTAATAATAAATAATAAAAAGGTGAACAGAGTAAGCGTAGTCAAAACATAGCCAGAGTTCAGTAACCGGATCGGGTAGTCGACCAAGCCAAAGTCCAAAAGCCAGCGATAAAGATAATAGAACAGCAAACAGGATCCGTAGCCAGACTGGGCAGCAGTCAAGCAGGTCTTCAACTGGAATGCAGGAGAAAGTCTCTTGTGATGTTAACACAGGCGAAGGTGAAGATCAAATGAACTGGAAGTCCTTAAAGCGGAGCTTCACCCTAAAGTGGAACTTCTGCTCATCGGAACCCTCTCCCCTCCGGTGTCACAATTGACACCTTTCAGGGGGGAGGGGGGTGAAGATATTTTCACCCACTTCCGGGAGTCCTCTCTGCGGGATATCTGCGGGAAGTACGTCACTTCCCGCAGAATACCCGTTGTGTTCTGGGAGACACTCGGCTCCCAGAACACACGGGGACCAGTCAGAACGGTGCAGCGCGACTCGCACATGCGCCGTAGGGAACCGGGCAGTGAAGCCGAAAGGCTTCACTTCCTGGTTCCCTCACCGAGGAGGGGGGCAGCAGAGTAATGAGCGATTGCTCGTCCTCTGCTGCGGATGTCGCTGGACTCCAGGACAGGTAAGTGTCCTAATATTAAAAGTCAGCAGCTGCAGTATTTGTAGCTGCTGGCTTTTAATAAAAAAATTTCGGCGGAGCTCCGCTTTAAGTAGGCAAAGCTGACGAGCGGATAATCAACAGGTGGATCACTGTGGAGAAATGGAAGCTGGCAATTAGCTGACAGCTGAGCTGCTAGCACAGAGAAGGAAGGGCTGAACCCAGCCCTGACAACAACATATAAGGAATATGAAATGTTGGGGTGACAAACACTTTGAAGCCTTAATATGCAGTTCTTTGAAGGAATAATGTATACCCAAAATCTGTATTTTCAATGATATTGCAAAATTATTTTGTTATTAATTATTTAAATACATTTACTTACACACAGGGTTATTTTAAATATGTAAACCTTAATATAATATAATTTTTTTTTTCAAAATCTTTCAATCCATATCAATTGCATTCCATTATTCAGTCTATTCATCATCTAAAAAGATTTCCAAAATGACTTATTGCCACAGGCTATTACATTTTACACACTTCTCTTTGACCTACTAAACAAGACTGATTTTATTTGCATATTGCAATGTTTTTAGACTCAATATACTTGATTAAAAATAAATTTGTTTGACAACTATTGTAACGGGATGGCCTGTGGAACCCAGAATCCCTTAGAAGGTATGGGATTCCCTTGCTTCAGATCTCCATGCACCTCTTATGTCTAAATCACCCATTAGGGGCATAGGGTGACTGAGAAAATATATCTTGGACTACTTAAAATGGGACAGTAATATTCATTAACAATATCTCTCAAGAAATATGAAGATGTTATCCCCTGTACACTGTGAGGGCTATGCCCAGGAAGTATAACTCCTTATTTGGGCATTCCAGGAAGTAATTCCTAATATGGGCATTACAGGAAGTCAAGGTAACAAACCGACCGTCTATTGCTTAACGAGGCTGACGATGTCAACTCCAGCCACCTGTCTGTCTGTTATAATGTAAATGAGTATCTTTCATTGTGGCTTGTGCTAATTGACCCTGTAATTGTGTGAAGGAGTTCTGTGATAATATGTATTGTAGTTTAGGAGACAGCCAGGCTAGGAAACTCAAAGGTCATGCCTATGAGTCACCTATGCTGTCTAAGGGATTAGTTAATGAACTCCCCTGTTGTTTAGTAAGGGATGTATTGACACTCAGAATAATGTGTATTGGGGGCTCGTTATGTAACAATTGTGTGATGTTGTGGGTGGATCCGGGTCATTGTTCATGTGGTTACTGCAGTATTCTCAAGTGTATATAAAGAGCCTGTATTCCTTCCAATAAAGTTGATATTCCTGTTTGACCTCAACACGGAGCTTTGTCTCGTATTTGGGGGAGAATTATTCATATGGGGTCTTGTTCGCCTGATTGGAGTGTCTGGTAGCTGACTTGTGTTCAGGAATGGAATATCCTAAACGACTTTAACCCCTTTCATACTCGGGGTGTCATTACAACTATTATCACTCCAAATAAGCAAGGCATTTTAGAATACTGAACCATACTTTCAAACATGTTTTTCCTTTAGCTTTTAAAATGTGCTACTAAAAGGAAGTTAAAAAAAAAAATCATATCAGCAAGTTATCAGAGAAGACCTAATTTATACAGGGCTGTTACTCATTTACAGTAAATTGTTGTATGTCTAGGAGGTCAACAACTCAATAGTAGAGATTGATTTGATAAAGTTCACACACGGAAGAAAGAACATTTCTCTGAGTATGGCCATAATGAGATAATTTAAACTCTGTAAGCTTAAATTGAATCTTTAATTTTGTAGACCAAGTAATATCTACAAAATTGCAAAGACAGTTTGGCAACATTTAATGTATTGTTCTTCATGTTTTAGTCCATGTGCATGCTAATAATGTTTCCTTTTTTGATACAAGGTGAAAAACATTGTTATCTTTAATTACACTTCTTCATGTATTTATCTTACCACGTAATTGTTATTGCATTATATTAGTGTTTATGGTTCTTTTTATGAAGATTTGTATTGTTCAGTGATACATTTGCATATGGACCTGGGGATTTTTGCATATTAAGGGTCAAGAAGTTACTCCACAATACTATCTATGCTACCTGTGGATAGGGGGATTTTGATTTTTTGTGGTAGTAAGGCATATCACTATTTTATTCAGCACGGAGGATCTGAATATCTTTAAGTGTGCACATATTAGTTGGTTGGTGATTAGCGCATCATTTATTTGTATATTCACCTTTGCACGGACACAGGAATCCTTTGTTTGATTGCAGCTTTCACTATTTGGTTATCAATTTATTTGTTTTTTTCACTATTTATTTCATTAGCGCTTTA
Source organism: Rana muscosa (assembly GCA_029206835.1). NCBI lineage: Eukaryota > Metazoa > Chordata > Amphibia > Anura > Ranidae > Rana > Rana muscosa. Next base: position 45,582,916 of record CM055121.1, read on the forward strand.
GTACACAATATTTAAATTTCATTATATTTTGAGTCATCCTAAGAATTCGTTTAAATATGCTATTTTTTCCCACTGAAAATGCTATTTTATTTATTTCTCTGACTACAGTTTATACATGCAGTTTTTTTTCAGTCTGAAGGAGTTCAAAAAAATGCATGTATCACAATTACCTGGATTCCTAAATGTCATGATTCTCCACAGATCTATTTGGATATATCTGCAAATATTCAGTTAAATCAAAATTAACAAACAAAAGTTCCTACTAAACTAGTCATCACAAATTGAAAATTCATAAATAATTTGTGGGGCCTCTATATAATCTGTGGGGAGTCCTGCAACTTTAAAAAGAGTAATAAAGAAGGCTGCCATTGTTTACCTACTTTTGAGAATGATAGTGGTCATTGGCTTTAATGCTTTCTGAGTCATTGACCTGGAACAATTATAAAGATAAAGGATCATGCCACTTTTTTGACACTCAGCATGTTTGTTTTGGGTTCATAACTCAACAATACTGAAGTCGTACACAGCCTATCACTTTGCATTTTAGAAAGGAGCCAGCAATGGCAGCCCTATACTTCTCTAATGACAGACTCATTTTTAAATGGCACCAGTTTACATATTTGCTATGTCAGTTTGTTCATTTTAACCCTGCTCTATAAGAAATGGTGCAGAATTACACCTATATGTACTTACGAAATTACACCCTCTCTTAACTCTTTCAAGGTTTGCTCCTCTTCTCTATACCAATGCATCCAAGTACTAGAATGGTTTTATTTCTTTTATTACTCCTAAAGTTTCCCACTAGCATAAATCTATCTTTTGGCTTCCATTTGTTTGAAGAATGTAACACAGGCATATATATCACGCAGATTAAGTTGGTTTGGACCTGGGCTGTTTGACAAAAAGTAATAGCATACTATTACAAATGTGGCAGCTCTGCCAAGCAAAACAAACAAAATAACAAACTGTAAAAGCTGTGAGTTTTACTCATTGCTACTTGATGCTTGTGTATTGCTGCAGTAAGCCACCCTTGCCTCCTCAAATCCAGAACACCATGTCAAATGCAATACTGTCTATAACTATATTCTTCACTGTAAATTTTTTTTTTCATACCCTAGATACAATTTAGAGAAAAAAGTAAAGGCACCCATGAAGTTCGAACAACAGTTTAAACAATAGCGTTGTTGATATATTAATCCTGAAAATAGAGCTGGAGAGTGTGGAAGCCCAGGAGCAACCAGCAGTAGAGCTACTGCTCCAAAGATGCACAGTTTAACCACGTAAGCCCCGGACCATTATGCAGCTAAAGGACCAGGCCACTTTTTGCGATTCGGCACTGCGTCGCTTTAACTGAAAATTGCGCGGTTGTACGACGTGGCTCCCAAATAAAATTGATGTCCCTTTTTTCCCACAAATAGAGCTTTCTTTTGGTGGTATTTGATCACCTCTGCGGTTTTTATTTTTTGCGCTATAAACAAAAATAGAGCGACAATTTTGGAAAAAATGCAATATCTTTTACTTTTTGCTATAATAAATATCCCCCAAAAATATATAAAAAAACATTTTATTTCCACAGTTTAGTCCGATACGTATTCTTCTACATATTTTTAGTAAAAAAAAAAAATCGCAAAAGGCGTTTATTGATTGGTTTGCGCTAAAGTTATAGCTTCTACAAAATAGGGGACTGTTTTATGGCATTTTTAATAATATTTTTTTTTTACTAGTTATGGCGGCGATCAGCGATTTTTATCATGACTGCGACATTATGGCGGAAACATCGGACACTTTTGACACCATTTTGGGGCCATTGTAATTTTTACATCGATCAGTGCACTGATTACTGTGAAAATGACACTGGCAGTGAAGGGTTTAACCTCTAGGTGGCGCTGTAGGGGTTTAGTGTTCCCTTGGAAGTGATTCTTACTGTAGGGGGGCGTGGCTACATGTTACATGTCACTGATCGTCTGTTCCGATGACAGGGAACAGACGATCATTGACATGCCACGGAGAAGAACGGAGAAAAGGTTTGTTTACACTCACCTCTCCCCGTTCTTCAGCTCTGTGACCCGATCGCAGCACACCGGCGGCGATCGGGTTCGTGGGGTCCCGCGGTCACGGAGCTCAGGACTGGGTCGGGAGCGCACCGCCGGCAGCGCGCGATCGACCCACGGCTGGGCTCTTAAAGGGCAACGTACCTGTACATTGATGTGCCCAGCCGTGCCATTCTGCTGACGTATATCGTTGTAATGTTACATTTTGTTTAATTCAAATATCAAAAATGTTATACTTACCTGTCCTGTGCAATGATGTTGCACAGAGCGGTCCTGATCCTCTTCCTCTTGGCTCCGTTGCTCGTGACTCGTGACTTCTCCTCCCTTTCCAAGTACACCAATAGCAAGCCACTTCCTATGGGGGCATTCATGCAGGTGCAATCCCAAGCCAGGCTGTGTGAGTCTATAGACATAAACTGCTTGGCTTGGCCCAAACCTGCTCCCTTCTCACAGGATTTATTTGACAGCAGCAGGAGCCAATGGCTCCCACTGCTGCTTCTGAGACCTGTGATGAAAGAAAGAGAGTAGTGCTTCTGCTTTCGGGCACATCGTTAGAGTTAGATAGGACTCAGGGATTTGTGGGGGGTCACTAATCATAGTAGTTTTTTTTACCTTATTTCAGAGAGAAAAATTGAGACTTTAAAACCACTTTAAAGCTCCCCAAAAGAACGTGACCTGAAATAATCTCTAAAGAGCACTCCAAGACATATCCAACTGGAAGAAGTACACCCAAAAAACTAAGAACGCATTTTTATCCCCATGACACATACAGTGACCTGAAAAAGTATACCCATTGAAATTTTCCACATTTTGTCATGTTACAAGAAAAAAGAAAATGTATTTTATTGGGATTTTATGTGATAGACCAACACAAAGTGGCACATAATTGTGAAGTGGAAGGAACATGATAAATGGTTTTCAAAGTTCTTTACAAAAAAATATCTGAAAAGTGTGGTGTGTATTCAGCCCCCCTGAGTCAATACTTTGTAGAACCACCTTTTGCTGCAATTACAGCTGCAAGTCTTTTTGGGTATGTCTCTACCAGCTTTGCACATCTAGAGAGTGAAATGTTTGCCCATTCTTCTTTGCAAAATAGCTCAAGCTCTGTCAGATTGGATGGGGAACATCTAAACAGCAATTTTCAAGTCTTGCCACAGATTATCAGTTGGATTTAGGTTTGGACTTTGACTGGGCCATTCCAACACATGAATATACTTTGATTTAAACCATTCCATTGTAGCTCTGGCTGTATGTCTAGGGTTGGAAGGTGAACCTCCGCCCCAGTCTCAAGTCTTTTGCAGATTTTAACAGGTTTTCTTCTAAGATTGCCCTGTATTTGGCTCTATCCATCTTCCTATCAACTCTGACCAGCTTCCCTGTCCCTGCTAAAGAAAAGCATCCCCACAACATGATGCTGCATTCAGGTGATGTGCAGTGTTCGTTTTCTGCCACACATAGCATTTTGCTTTTAGGCCAAAAAGTTTAATTTTGGTCTCATCTGACCAGAGCACCTTCTTCCACATGTTTGCTGTGTCCCCCACATGGCTTCTCACAAACTGCAATTGGGACTTCTTATGGCTTTCTTTCAACAATGGCTTTCTTCTTGCTACTCTACCATAAAGGCCAGATTTGTGGAGCGCACGACTAATAGTTGTCCTGTGGACAGATTCTCTCACGCGAGTTGTGGATCTCTGTAGCTCCTCCAGAGTTACCATGGGCCTCTTGGCTGCTTCTCTGATTAATGCTCTCATTGCCTGGCCTGTCAGTTTAGGTGGATTGCCATGTCTTGGCAGGTTTTAAGTTGTGCCACACTCTTTTCATTTTTGGATGATGGATTGAACAGTGCTCCGTGAGATGTTCAAAGCTTGGGATACTTTTTTTTTTAATACAAACGATTTTTATTAGGTAAGGGAAGAAAAAGAAAAGATAAACAATATATGTAAAAACAAACAATCAACCTACTGCTTCATCTGGAACATTCAACCAACCTAGTACAGTATGTCATTCATGGAAGGATGTCCAATAGCCTGTGGCCATCTGATGCTCCGCTCTGTCATCCAGGGTATGGAACCAACGGGAGACCAGAGAACCTCGGGCTTTTAATAAAGATAAGGGCACTAGGGGCTCACGGAGGGGAGCTGGCTATAGCATCGCACCATATGTAGACCATGAGGCCCATTTGTTGTGGAAAACCTGCATGGTATCCATAACAGTGTGATGGATCCTCTCCATTAGGTGGATAGTTTCCATCCGGTGGAGTACCTGTGTCCAATGAACCGACTGGGATCGCCAATTCAAGGCTATGGCCCAGTGGGCTGCACAGAACAGAGTATTAACCAATTTCTGCGTGGGCGGGGGAGATCTGGAATAGGTATAAAGAGCAGACATATTGGGGCTGTCAGATCAATGATAGTGCCCGTGATCTGGCTCCAGAGATGTTGCAGATAGGGTAGCTCCAAAAGGTGTGGAGCAAGGTGCCAGGAGTCTGGCAGCCTCTAAAACACGTCTCCTGGACCGAGGGATAAAATTTGTGAACCCTATCTGGAGTAAGGTACCATCTCGTGTGTAATTTCACAACAGTCTCTTTAGTGGCTATAGAGCGAGTACATTTGTGCATATTCTGGAGCATGTCAATCCAGTCATCCGGGGAAAATGTCACGCCCAGGTCAGATTCCCAACGGTGCATGGCCGTAGATTTCGCAGGAAGTTGTGACTCATTGAGAAATTTGTATATTGTGGAGATCGTTCCCCTGTCTCTAGAGAGGTTCTGGCAGATTTTTTCGAAGGGGGAAAAGTTAGAGCTGGTGTTAAGTGTAAAGAGGGATTCAAAAAAGTGTCTGATTTGCAAAAATTTAAAAAATTCAGTTCGCGGGATATCAAATTGTTCTTGGAGTTGGGTGAATGAATAAAAATGTGCGCCATGCGTAAGTGTTGAGTGTCGTGAGGGAGTTCTGTTCCCACCAAAGAAAATCCTCCGGGGAACGAAAAGCTGGGGGAAGCTCGGTGTGCCTCTTTTCCTGCGGCCTGCCAGGTTGCGTGCTTGGATAAGGGTCTGGTATGCATTTTTGGGGTGACTCCACGCCATTTTTATTTTATTTGGGGTGGAGTTCCCCTTAAAATCCATGCCAGATCTGAAGGGCCTGGAATGGATATTTGGGGGAACCGCACACATTTTTTTTTAATTTGTGGCGGGGTTCCCCTTAATATCTATACCAGACCTGAAGGGCCTGGTAGTTGAATTCTGGGGGACCCCCACGCTTTTTTTTATTTTTATCAATGACTTTTGTATGTATTGCCGGGAGCCGACAATTCATTAATAGCCGCGAGTGAGTTTTAAATGACTTTTTTTCCTTCAAAAATGACATTTTATGCAGGGACAGTTCTAATCACGGGAAACATGCGCCACTTTACAACTTTACATGCATATCATACACACCCCCTAGGTACGAAATTTAAAGGAATATTTCACTTTTATTGTTTCACTTTAAGCATTATTAAAATCACTGCTCCTGAAAAAACTGCCGTTTTTAAAACTTTTTTTTGCATTGATACATGTCCCCTGGGGCAGGACCCGGGTCCCCAAACACTTTTTATGACAATAACTTGCATATAAGCCTTTATAATTAGCACTTTAGATTTCTCCCATAGACTTTTCGAATTTGCCACGAGCACCCCAATTTGTTCACTGTTCGGCGAACGGGCGAACAGGCAATGTTCGAGTCGAACATGAGTTCAACTCGAACTCGAAGCTCATCCCTATGTGTGAGTAGACCTCCATACCTGGGGCGCTTATTGTTCCAAATTAAGTGGTTTATTTCTCGCTGGATCTGTATTAGCGTTTGTCGTGATACATAAAGAGGGAGGGCCCTAAAAAAAGTATAACAATTTCGGGAGAATAGACATCTTAACGGCAGTGACCCTACCTAATAGGGTAATGTGGAAAGAAGACCATAGACGCAACCATTGTTTGACTTTTGCTAATGCTTGTGGGTAGTTAGCGTTATACAGTACTCTGAGAGAGGGGGCCAGATGTATACCAAGATATTGGAGGGTGTTGTTGGACATGGAAAAGCCAAATGCATTCCTAAGGTTCGAGGCGACTTGGGGAGGAATGTTGATAGGTAGGGCCGAACATTTTGCTAAATTAACTCCTAGGCCAGAAAACGTATGGAAGGATTGTAAGGTAGAAATCAAATTGGGGAAGGAAACCACAGGGTCTTGAAGGAACCTAAGGACATCGTCAGCATAAAGACTCAGCTTATACTCTCCGTCCCCCTTCCGATATCCCCTAATGTTAGGGTTAGAGAAGATCACCCTGGCCAAAGGCTCAATGGCCAGGGCAATCATCAGAGGGGACAGAGGGCATCCCTGACGGGTGCCCCTACCGAGGGGGAAGTACTCTGAAGAGCAACCTGGAAGCTTAACACGGGTGTGAGGGTTGTGATATAAGGCTTTAAATCCATTGACAAACTCCCCCGAAAAGCCAAACCTAGTCAAGACAGTGTCTATAAAGGGCCATAAGACACTATCGAAGGCCTTATGTATATCGAGGCCCAATAGAAGGACCCTACGGGAGAAATGGTCAGCATCCTGGATAATGTTGGTCGCCAGGCAGATGTTATCCGTGATCTGCCTAGTGGGGATAAATCCGGTCTGTTCAGTGTGGAAATAATGGGAGCTAGTCTGTCTGCTAAAACTCGGCCCAGAATTTTGATATCATTGTTCAGAACCGAAATCGGTCTATAATTTTTGGGGAGTGAGTGGTCCTTATTGGGTTTAGGGATAAGGGTCATGTTGGCTGCAAGCATATCATCTGGGAGTGTATGGCCTTGGAGAATGTGGTTGGTCAGATTGGGGGCCAGTGTACCTGCAAATTTTTTGTAGTACGTGGCAGTATAACCATCAGGGCCAGGGGCTGTAGAGGGTCTAAGTGACTTAATGATAGCTACGATTTCCTGTTCCATGCAAGGAGCATTTAGAGCGGACAGTTGGTCCTGCATTAGGGACGGAAGGTGGAGGGAATCCAACCAGGCTTCAACGTCGTCAGGAGGGGGTGACCTATAGAAAGAGGTGAAGGTACTGAGCACCTCTTTAGGGTGGGAGACCAGCTGGCCAGAGGCATTCCATAGCTTGTAAACATGTGTAGGCTGAATGGAGTGGTGCATTTTACGGGTAAACATAGCAGAGGCTGCGTTACTGTGTAACAGGAACTTCGCCTTAGACCACCTAATAGATTTCTCTGTATGGTCTGAGAGAATGGTATCCAATTCCACTCTCTTCAGATCAATTTGCTTAAGAGTGTCCGGGGAATGGGATTGTGAATGCACATGGTACAATTTGTTAAGTTCTAACGTTAGAGATTTGATTTTGGATAATTTTTGTCTTTTTTTATAAGTAGCCAATTCAATCAAGCGGCCACGTAACACTGCCTTGTGGGCAGCCCATAGGATAGGGGGGGAGATATCCTCTACATCATTCAGCCTGAAATACTCAGCCAGCTGGTCTGCCACTTGTCCAGCAATGTCAGGGTCTATCAATAAGGAGTCATTCAGCCTCCAGGAGGCTATCATAGGGGAAAGACCCACATGGGAAGTTTTAAACATGACCATATGATGGTCAGACCAGGGATATGTATGTATAGTAGCAGATGAGAAGTTAGCCAGTAAGATCGGGGAGCTAAGGATATAATCCAGCCTTGCATAACTATCGAGCGGGCACGAATAATGAGTGTATTCCCTGGCTCCTGTATTCAAGGCCCTCCAGGTATCAATGAGCTGGTGTGTCTCAAGGGACCTCATAAGGGACTTGGGAAAGGCTTTAGATTAATGGGTAGCTTTGCTCCGATCTAATGTGGAGTGGGCTACCAGATTGAAATCTCCACCTACAATCGTATGGGCAGAGGTGTATCTATCTAATGTGTGGAAGAATGATCTAAAAAAGGCACTTTGAGCGGTGTTGGGAGCATAAACATTAGCCATTGTCAAGGCCTTACCCTTGGAGGACACGTACTTCACCTTGGAGGATCAAGAATCTGCTATCAGGGTCTTTGTAAACATGTTTTACATCAAAGAGCATAGTGTTAATAATAAAAATGGCTACCCCTTTGGCTTTCAACCCGAAGGTAGTGAAATAATGCAGCCTGTATGATTTATCAAAGAAATTGGGGTGGGATACAGCAGAGAAATTAGTCTCTTGTAATAGCACTATGTCCGCCCCCAACTGCTTGTAATCACGGATGGCCTTCCTCCTCTTCTGTGGGGAGTTGAAGCCTCTCACATTGTGAGAAAGGACTGTCAAACCCATTTTATATAAAGGACATATTGAGATCTGAGTGCTTTAAATAGGCAAAGAGCATATAGACTAAATCCCAGTTGCAGGGTATATGGGTCCACCACCAGAGGGGTCAGCCGGATTTCTGAGTCAGGCATTAAGAGAATGTACAGCAGGTTTGAAAAAGCAGCAGCATAACAAACATAAAACAGATAAAAACTAAAACTTAAAAAGTAAAACAAGAGTAACCAGACTATCAGGGGACTGGATGGGGAGGCCATCCAGACCAGGATGTCAAAATTCAACGGACTGTATATAACAGTCCTCCACGTGCACTCAATCTCCCCCAAAACAAAAAAAGTGGGGGGGGAGAGAAAGTGGCAAGAGTCAAGTTCAAGTTCTCTCCCTATATCAAAATAGGAAAGGTGGGAGAGAATCGCGTCCTTTCTTGAACACTAACGTGGGTGGGGGGTAAATGAACGGGTGAAGAATGGCAGGTGTCCGAGGGATGGAGACTAGAAGGCTCAAACATATGCCTGGGGGGGTCGGGCCTGTGGCGGAATCCAGCAGGTGCTCCTCAAAGGGACAAAAAGTACATGGGGTCAGCAGGCAAAGAAGTGGCAAACTGTCAGTAAGCATGGTTCAAAGGAAAACAGAGACCGCTGACCTGTAGGCAGAAGGAAGGAGCCCGAGCCAAACAGCCATTTCTCCTAGTGTCTGGGGGTTTGATGCGATCTGCGGTTCCGCTGCGGGGACGGAGTAGCCCATAAAGGCGACGGGTGGGGGGGTGGAGGGGTGTCTCGGTACCTGTTGCTGCTCCAGGAGGCCCAGTTTCACAAGGATAGATTTTCCTTCCAGTACTGTGGTGGCGGTGTACGTTGTGCCGTTGTGGGGGATCGACAGTTTAAACAGGAAGCCCCATCTGTAGCGGATCCTGGCAGCCTGCAGAACCGAGGTGATCTCCTTCATCCGTCTGCGTTTCTCCAGTGTCTCCGGGGAGATATACGGGTATATTTGGATAGTGACCCCGTCCAGTTGTATACGTGGTGTGTTGCGGGAGGCCCGGAGGATTTCCTCCTTCACCCGATAATCCTTTAGGCACATCACCACATCTCTTGGCGGTTTCTCCGGGGGGGGGGGGTTTGGGCCTCAGAGCCCTGTGGAGCCGATCACAGATGAAGGTGTCTTCAGGTTGTTCAGGGAGGAGGGAGTGGAACAGTCTCTTAATGGTGTCAGGGAGATCAGTGACTGTCTCTGGCAGACCACGCACTCTGATATTGTTCCTCCTGTTACGGTTGTCCATGTCTTCCAGGTTGTTCTGCAGCAGGAGAACCGTATACGAGAGCGATTCATGGTCTTTGCGGAGGTCAAGATAAGCCAGTTAAAGCTCATCATGCTTTACCTCCAGGACATCCGTTCTCCCGCCGAGCATCGTGATCTCCTGGGAGAGAGTGTTGGTGGACTTGTGGTGCTCCGCTTGGAACTTGCGTGCCATTTTGTCATACATAGTGGACAAACTGTGGTCCAGGTCCGCCTTAGTGAGATGGGGAGTGTACTCACTCAGCTCCGACGCAGCCGAAGGGGATGCCGCGGGTCCAGGGCCTCCAGCGTAGACGACCCCGGTCGGCGCCATCTTGGGACATCTCCGTCTGTTCACGGACCCGCAGCAGATAGTTTGTTAAGGACCGCTGGGCAGATTTTTGTTTGTTCTTCTTTGCTGAAGGCATGCACAGCAGGTCCCACTAGGGGTTTAGGGTGTTCAAGGTGATATTTTCGGACATTAAAACCCCTGGGAGTGCGGTATTGTCTCCGGTACCCTCGGAACTCACTCGTTTAGCTTCCTGCCAGTTTCGCGCCGCGCATGCGCCCCCCGCTTGGGATACTTTTTTTATAACCTAACCCTGCTTTAAACTTCTTCACAACCTTATCCCTAACTGGTCTGGTGTGTTTCTTGGTCTTTGTGATGCTGTTTGTTCACTAAGGTTCTCTAACAAACCTCTGAGGGCTTCACAGAACAGCTGTGTGTATATAAATATATATATATATATATATATATATATTGTGACAGCAGGAAGGTAAAGTCACCTGGTTGCATCCAGGGGGGTAGGTATATTTCTCCCAGATTCAGGCTTTATGCCGACTTATACAACTAGGGAGAGAGTTGATGAAGCCCAGCTGAGGCTAGTGGGCTCATGGATGATTCATACCTCTAGGGAGAGTGCTGGGCGTCGTGCAGGCAGAGAGTTGATGAGACCAGCTGAAGCTTGTCAGCTCGTTTAAGGCCTCTATAAAAACTCCCAGCTTCATTAGGTGTTTGCTCATGCCTGGAACCAGACCTGTGTGGACTGTCTAGGGAGAGCTGTCTAGGGAGAGTGAACCCCTGTGCGGTGAGACAAAGCCTGTGTGGCTATTTGTTTGGACATTTACTAAACCAGGGACTTAGGGACTAGGACAGCACCAGGCTGATCCCAGTTGTTAGTTAGGGAAACCTGCATGTTTAGTCAGAGGTCAAGCTGACCAGGATTTATTTTGTTTATGTTTCTTTTTGCTTTGCTGTGTTTTTGTCACTGTAAATAGAGAAATAAACCGCACCTTTTGATCTTGAAAACCACAACCTCCGTCTGCTGGGCCTTTTTTTGTGTGGGGAGCCCATCCAGGGGGTCACACACACCCGCTACCGAGCTAACCCCCTCACAGTTGGTGGAGAACCAGTGGCAGTTTTTTTTTTAAGCCAGCATGGAGGAGATACTGAAACAGCTGGCTCTAGCAAATGCCAATCAACAGCAGACAAATGCAGGTTTGCAAAAGAGCCTTGCAGCTCAACAACAGAGCTTCGCAGCCCAGCAACAAGCCCAGCAGCAATCTGAGGCCCGCTTCATAGACCTGTTGCAGAAGCAAGAGCAGAGACTACAACAACAGATGGAAGCAGTAATGCAGCAACGTCCGCAGACCAGTGAGGAAAGCCGTCCCACTAATACCGCGTCCTTTGGGGTGAGTCGTTTATTGACAAAAATGACTGGAGAGGATGATCCAGAGGTATTTTTGACCACATTTGAAAGGACTGCTGAAAGAGAAAAGTGGCCTGAGGAGCAGTGGGCTGGACTGGTGGCTCCTCTGTTAACTGGTGAATCGCAGAAAGCTTACTATGACCTAGAGCCTGACCAAGCAAAAGACTATGTGATGCTAAAAGCTGAAATATTGGCAAGGCTGGGTGTCACCCTGGCTGTCCGGGCTCAGCGTGTGCATAACTGTACTTTCCAGCTTGGAAAACCCCCCAGGTCTCAAATGTATGATCTCATTCACCTGAGCAGGAAGTGGCTACAGCCAGAGACTTTGTCCGCACCGGAGATTGTGGAACGTGTTGTGATGGATCGTTTCTTGAGAGCTCTTCCTACCGCCATTCAAAAGTGGGTAAGCCATGGAGACCCAGAAACGGCCGGTAAACTTGTGGATCGTGTAGAGAGATACTTGGCTGCAGAGAACCTGACGGCCTCTTCCAGAGACTCTCAGACTTTCCACCCTAAGACCAGACCATCCCCAGGGGCGGATAAGATGATTCCAAGGGGTGAGGGTGGAGAGAGTGAGAGGGTGGGAGCTCTGCCCAGGGTTTGGCGAGAACAGCCTGGGAAGTCGGGGGCTCAAGAGGCAGCCAAAAGGATTGTTTGCTACCGCTGCCGGCAAGCGGGACATATTGCAGCAAATTGCCCGGTTGTGGAGGAACCCATGCAATGTGACTTTCTGACGGACAGACGTCAGTCGCTGTGTGCGACAGTCGCATGCACTGCCATTCGGGGAACTGAGAAACATTTATGCAAAATGTGTATTAATGGTAGAAATGTTGTGGTATTACTGGATTCAGGTAGCCTTGTGACCCTGATAAAGGCTGAATTAGTTAAAACAGAGGTCTCTGGGAATAGCAAGGTAGCTGTTATTTGAGTGCATGGGGACACCCGAGAGTATCCAGTGACTACAGTGTGTTTCAAGACCCCCAAAGGTACCCTCTCTCATCCAGTGGGGTTAGTATCTCAACTACCGCATGATGCCATTGTGGGAAGGGATTTTCCGAAGTTCTGGGAACTGTGGGATGATCCTGAGCCCCCCACTGGTGCCCCTATGTACCAGGAAGGTGATAGCCAGAACTCCTCTGAGAGTGGTGAGGACTCTCCAGAATTTCCCTTGTCAGTATTGGCAGGCGAGACTCAAGAAACTGGAGAGGAGCCCACCTCCTCAGACGAAAACCTACCGTCTGTGGAGTTTTCTGATCTTGAGTTTCACAGGGAAAATTTTGCCACAGAACAGTTAAAAGACCCCGCCCTAATAAAGGCACGGGAAAACGTAGTGGAAATAGATGGCGAGTTAGTGAACCCAGATAATACCTGCACTTACCCATACTTCAGCGTAGAGAAGGACCTACTGTATCGGGTGGCAAAAAGGGCAGAAGAAACCGTTGAGCAGCTTGTGGTGCCCAAACCTTACAGGAAGTTGGTGTTGGAGTTGGCCCATGGGCACATTCTTGGAGGTCATCTGGGGACAGAGAAAACCCGAGAGAGGGTATTACAGAGATTCTACTGGCCTGGGGTGATGAAGGACATAGAAAATTATTGTTCCTCCTGCCCTGTGTGTCAGAGGTCGGCCCCGATGCCACATTTCCGTAGCCCGCTGGTCCCTCTACCCATCATTGAGGTCCCGTTTGAGAGGATCGCAATGGATTTGGTAGGTCCTATAATCAAGTCCGCTAGGGGGCACCAGTACATATTAGTTATAATGGACTATGCCACCCGTTATCCAGAAGCGATCCCTTTCCGAAATACCTCGGCCAAAACCATAGCCAAAGAGCTATCTCTTGTTTTTAGCCGGGTGGGTATTTGTAAAGAACTGCTTACGGACCAAGGTACACCCTTTATGTCCCGGGTTATGAAAGAGCTGTGTAAATTGTTCAAAGTGACGCAATTGCGTACGTCTGTGTATCACCCCCAAACCGATGGGCTGGTTGAAAGATTCAACAAAACCCTAAAACAAATGTTGAAGAAAGTGGTGGATAGAGATGGAAAGGATTGGGACTGTCTACTTCCTTATTTGATGTTTGCTATTAGGGAGGTGCCCCAATCCTCTACGGGATTCTCCCCCTTTGAGTTACTGTATGGGAGACACCCAAGAGGGCTGTTGGATATTGCCAAGGAAACTTGGGAAAGTGAGAGTTCTCCCCACAGGAGTGTGATTGAGCATGTCGCCCTGATGCAAGATCGAATTGCACAGGTAATGCCCATCGTGAAGGAACATTTGGCCCAAGCGCAGTTGGCACAGCAGAGAGTGTACAACTGTGGAGCCAAGACCCGTACCTTTTCCCCGGGGGATAGGATATTGGTACTTGTCCCTACGGTTGAAAGTAAATTCCTTGCCAAATGGCAAGGCCCCTACGAGATAATGGAAAAAGTGAGCGAAGTGAATTACAAGGTCAGACAACCAGGAAGGCGAAAGCCCGAACAGATCTATCACGTTAATCTGTTGAAAGCCTGGAGGGATAGAGAGTCCCTAGTCGCAGAAACTTGGTCACCAGCTCAAACTGGTTGCGTGATTCCGGAGGTTGGAATAGCAGCCACCTTGTCACAACCCCAACAACAGGAGGTTAAGGAGTTTGTGCTTCGCAACAAGGAGGTGTTCTCTGAGCTGCCGGGACAAACATCTGGGGTAGAGCATGATATTATTACCCCGTCCGGTGAAAGGGTGAAGTTAAAACCCTATCGGATCCCAGAGGCCCGACGGGAGGCAATACGGGAGGAAGTACAGAAAATGCTGAACTTAGAGGTGATAGAGGAGTCCCAAAGTGATTGGTCTAGTCCCATTGTGTTGGTGCCTAAACCGGATGGGAGCTGGCGATTTTGTAACGATTTTCGTCAGTTGAACAAAGTTACAAAATTTGACACCTACCCCATGCCACGTATAGATGAGTTGATCGACCGGCTGGGAACAGCCCGATACATGACGACTCTTGACCTCACAAAAGGGTATTGGCAAATTCCCCTGGCCAAGTCGGCCAAAGAGAAAACCGCATTTGTAACCCCAGACGGGGCGTTCCAATATAAGAGAATGCCGTTCGGGTTACAGAATGCGCCGGCCACATTCCAGCGGAAAATGGACCAGATACTGAGGCCCCATCGGAAGTATGCTGCGGCTTACCTGGATGACGTAATTGTCCATAGCACAGATTGGGCCTCACATCTGCCAAAAGTGCAAGCAGTCCTAGACTCTATCCGGGAAGCGGGGTTTACGGCTAACCCCAAGGAGTGTACCATTGGGCAGGAGGAGGCCAAATATCTTGGGTACACCATTGGCAGGGGAGTAATAAAACCCCAACTCAACAAAGTCGAGGCCATCCAGAGTTGGCCACGTCCCAACAGCAAGAAGCAGGTACGAGCCTTTCTGGGAATCGCGGGTTATTATCGGCGCTTCATTCCCCACTTTGCTTCTAAGGCTGTGCCCCTAACCAACCTGACGAAAGGGAAAGGGTCGGTCATGATTAAATGGACCCCCGAGGCTGAGGCAGCATTCCAATTCTTGAAACAAGCCTTATGTAGCCAGCCAGTGTTGTACTCACCCGACTTCTCTAAAGACTTTGTCGTACAAAGTGATGCGTCAGATGTGGGGTTAGGAGCAGTATTGTCCCAGGTCTGGAACGGGGAAGAGCACCCCGTCATTTACCTCAGCAGGAAGTTGAAGTCCCATGAGGTAAATTACGCCACGGTTGAAAAGGAGTGTTTAGCAGTGAAGTGGGCTCTAGATTCCCTTCGGTACTATCTGCTAGGTAGGGACTTTGACATGGTTACGGATCACGCTCCGTTAAAGTGGATGGCTCAAAACAAGGAGACAAATAGCCCTGGCCCTACAGGAATTCAACTTCACAGTAAAGCATCGCCCTGGCGTTCAAATGGGGAATGTGGATGCTTTGTCTCGAGTACATGAATGCCTGATTGCTGGTGTTCCAACCCCAAGGTTAAAACAAGAGGGGGGGGGTATGTGACAGCAGGAAGGTAAAGTCACCTGGTTGCATCCAGGGGGGTAGGTATATTTCTCCCAGATTCAGGCTTTATGCCGACTTATACAACTAGGGAGAGAGTTGATGAAGCCCAGCTGAGGCTAGTGGGCTCATGGATGATTCATACCTCTAGGGAGAGTGCTGGGCGTCGTGCAGGCAGGGAGTTGATGAGACCAGCTGAAGCTTGTCAGCTCGTTTAAGGCCTCTATAAAAACTCCCAGCTTCATTAGGTGTTTGCTCATGCCTGGAACCAGACCTGTGTGGACTGTCTAGGGAGAGTGAACCCCTGTGCGGTGAGACAAAGCCTGTGTGGCTATTTGTTTGGACATTTACTAAACCAGGGACTTAGGGACTAGGACAGCACCAGGCTGATCCCAGTTGTTAGTTAGGGAAACCTGCATGTTTAGTCAGAGGTCAAGCTGACCAGGATTTATTTTGTTTATGTTTCTTTTTGCTTTGCTGTGTTTTTGTCACTGTAAATAGAGAAATAAACCGCACCTTTTGATCTTGAAAACCACAACCTCCGTCTGCTGGGCCTGTTTTTGTGTGGGGAGCCCATCCAGGGGGTCACACACACCCGCTACCGAGCTAACCCCCTCACAATATATATATATATATATATATATATATATATATATATATTTATACTGAGATTAAATTACACACAGATGGACTCTATTTACTAATTAGGTGACTTCTGAAGGCAATTAGTTCTACTAACTTTTAGTTAAGGGTACCAGAGTAAAGGGGGCTGAATACAAATGCACGTCACGCTTTTCTGATATTTATTTGTAAAAAAAATGAAAACCATTTATCATTTTCCTTTCATTTTACAATTATGTGCCACTTTGAGTTGATCTATTACATAAAATCCCAATAAAATATATTTAAGTATTTGGTTGTAACATGACAAAATTTGGAAAATTTCAAGGGTATGAATACTGTTCAAGGCACTGTATATGAAGAATCTTAGGAGTCTAACACAGCTACCCTGAAATCTCATCAAGACGTTTTACTTTATATTTTAACACTCCAGATCTTGGAAGCCATTCATATGATAAGGACGGGGGGGGGGGGGGGGGACTTTGAATGAGATGTGTGATACACAATAATAAATTAATGCACAATAATACAATAATAAGTTTATTTATAAAATTACACATAAGACATGGTACATTACAGATATGATGAGCTGATATGCATATAATTGACAACAATAAAATAAATTCATTATTGCGTTGTCAGGCTAGGAGCAGATAACAGGTAACAGTGCAGGTGTGCTGATTATGCAGAGTTCAAGAACAAGAGCACATACCATGAGCAGGTCTGCTGGGACTTGTAGTTTACCGCTGCAGATAAAGGTAGATGTTGGCTGGACCTTGTAGTTCACCTCTGCAGATGGAGGTTGGCTGGTGCTTGTAGTTCACTGCTGCAGATGGAGGTTGGCTGGTGCTTGTAGTTCACCGCTGCAGTTGTAGGTACTACAGTAGAATCAGACAAAGCGTAGTCTAGGCAAGCTGGGTCATACACAGATAGATCAGAGTCCAAACGGTACCGAATCAGAAGCGAGCAAGCAGGGTCAAACAAGCCTTGTCATACACAAAATACACAGAGCAGATATCAGCTGTATCAAACAGTGGCACACAAAGGTAAGTCTATCACGAGCACTGATTGGATGATGATACAGGTGATTTAAAGGTGAGCTGACCAGTCACTGTTGTTTCCCAGGCAAAGGCTGTGTCAGGTGAGTTGTGCTGGGTCCTAAAGGGATCCTAGTACTGACAGTACCCCCCCTTTCTAGAGGGGTTGCTCCTGCACCCCCAGGCTTACTTGGATAACGAAGATGGAACTACTTCTTAAGTCGGTCAGCATGAAGATCACGAGATGGGACCCAGGATCGATCCTCTGGGCCGAAACCTTTCCAATGAACGAGATATTGTAAGGAATTGCGTACTCGTCTGGAATCAAGAATAAATGCCACTTCATATTCCTGACTATCCAAAACATCCACAGGTTCTGGTTCATTTACTTGGAGGCTGGAATGAACAGGTTTCTACAATGAAACATGAAAGACATTTGGAATGCGCATGGATGGGGGAAGTTTTAATGTATAGGACACAGGATTAACAATCTCTGAAATTTCATAGGGCCCGATGAATTTTGGGCCAAGTTTTTTAGATGGAACATGCAGGGACAGATTCCTAGATGATAGCCACACTTTGTCATCAACTTTATAGCCCGGTTCCTTTGAGCGCCTCTTGTCAACCATTTTCTTAAAAGCCTGCACAGAGCGAGAAATAGCACGATTAACATCGGACCAGATTTTGGAGAAATTTTCAATCGTGGTGTTGGCATCTGGAACATCAGAGGGTGGAAGATCAAAGGAGCACACACGAGGATGCAACCCCTGAACACAGAAGAAAGGAGAGGTCCTTGTAGATGATCTGGCACAATTATTAAAGGCAAACTCTGCCCATGGAAGGATGTTGACCCACTCCACCTCATCATTGGCCATCAAACAACGTATCATCTTCTCTAGAGTCTGATTAGTCCTTTCTATTTGGCCATTTGTCTCAGGATGATATGCTGAAGATTACGATAACTTAATCCCCAACTGAGAGCAAAGGGCCTTCCAAAACTGGGCTATAAACTGAGAGCCACGGTCTGAGACAATGTTAATTGGTGCCCCATGGAGCCTGAAAACATGTTTAATGAATAAAGATGCCAGTTCTTTAGCAGATGGCAGTTTCGGAAGCGTAACGAAGTGGGTCATCTTACTGAACCTGTCTACCGCCACCCAGATCGTGGAACATCCCTGGGACGGAGGCAAGTCAGTGATAAAGTCCATAGATAAATGGGTCCAGGGACAGTTAGGTATTTGTAGAGGACGTAGCAGACCGGGGGGCTTAGAGGTTCTGTCCTTGCTTCTGGCACAAACTTCACAGGCCTGGACAAAGGCTAACACATCCTGCCTAATCGATGGCCACCAGAGGTTGCGAGAGATAATCTCAAAAGTTTGTCTAAACCCCGGATGTGCTGCAGGTTTTGATGCATGTACCTACTGCAATACCTGCAAACGAAGAGCCAAGGGCACAAAAAGCATACCAGAGGGAGTGGAGGTATAGGCTTCAGCCTGTGCAGGTAACAAGGCATCAGAGATGTCAGTCTGGGTGAAAGCAAAAATCCTATCCTCAGAGATAATAAGTTGTGGAGGAAGCGGAGGTGGAGACTCTGATAAAAAGCTGCGAGACAAGGCGTCAGCTTTAATGTTTTTTGGCCCTGGTAAATAAGAAATTGTAAAGTCAAATCTGGAGAAGAACAATGACCACCTGGCTTGACGTGAGTTCAGTTTTTTAGCAGAGCGGATGTATTCAAGGTTTTTGTGGTCAGTCAGAACTATGAATGGATAGCGAGCTCCCTCCAGCCAATGTCTCCAATCCTCCAAAGCTAGCTTCATGGCTAACAGTTCTCTGTTGCCTAAATCATAATTGCGCTCTGCTGGGGAATATTTATGGGACAGGAAGGCACAGGGGTGGATGGCAGCATTTACAGGATCTTTTTGTGACAGAAGCGCCCCCACTCCTACTTCAGATGCATCGACCTCCACAATAAAAGGCAGCTCAGGAACAGGATGGCGTAGAATTGGTGCATAGGTAAAGGCTTTCTTCAACTGAGTGAAGGCCACCTGGGCTTCAGTAGTCCATCTAAACTTAGTCTGAGTCTTTCTGGTGAGAGAGGTGATGGGGACGTGCAATGGTGGCAAAGTTCTTAATGAATTTCCGATAGAAATTTGCAAAGCCCAGGAAGCGCTGAACTGCTTTCAGGTCTGAAGGTGGTGCCCAGTCTAAAATGGCTTGAATCTTGGCTGGATCCATGGTTAGGCCTGTGGCAGAGATTAGGTAGCCCAGGAAAGGTACTTGTTTGACATGAAATATTTTTTTTTTCGGGCTTAACAAAAAGGGAATGAGCCTTTAATCGGGCCAATACTGAGCAGACGTGCCTCTGATGTGTTTCAAGATTGGGAGAGTATATCAAAATATCATCTAAGCATGAAGCGACCCAACAGGTCACAGAAAATGTCATTCATAAAGTTTTGAAAGACAGCTGGTGCATTCCTGAGACCGAAAGGCATGACAAGACATTCATAATGGCCATCCTTGGTGTTAAAGGCCGTCTTCCATTCATCTCCTGCACGGATGCGCACTAGATTATAGGCTAACCCTTAAGTCCTGTTTGGAGAAGATTTTTGCTCCCTGGATTTGGGAGAACAACTCTGTGATGAGAGGAAGAGGGTACCGATTGGGAACAGTTATTTTATTTAGACCTCTGTAGTCAACACAAAGCCTTAGTCCCCCATCCTTCTTCAGGACAAAGAAGCATCCTGCGCCTGCGGGAGAAGTGGAGGGACGGATGAAACCCTTAGCTAGGTTTTCCTGGATGTATTCTTGCAAAGCAAGATTCTCTGGCTCAGACAGTGGAAAGACTCTCCCTCGAGGAGGTGTAGTGTCAGGCAAGAGGTCAATGGGACAATCATAACTGATTTTTTTTTTATGGTTGAACTGGATGGACTTGTGTCTTTTTTCAACCTGACTAACTATGTACTATGTAACTGCGATGAGGAGGTAAAGTGTCAGCAATCCCTTTAGAAAACACATCCTGAAAGTCCTTATAACAAAGCGGAATCTGTTCCATTCCCACTTGACAGGTAGCAAGTCGAACAGAGTGCTGGATGCAGTTTTTTTTACACTGATTGGACCAAGCCAGAATATTTCCTGTTCGCCAGTCACTTACGGGATTGTGCTTCTGAAGCCAAGGAAGGCCTAGGATCAAAGGAGTTGATGGAGAGTCAATGACAAGACATGACATCTTCTCCCAATGCAAGGCCCCCAGTTGTAACTGGAAAGAGTTGGTGGATTGGAGCACTAGATTTTTTGAGAGAGGCCGATTATCCACAGAAATCAGGCGGACTGGGCAATCTAGCGCATGAGTTTCCAGGGACAAATAGGTAATCAGAGTCTTATCAATAAAATTCTCAGAGGCTCCAGAATCTACCAAGGCCAGCAGTTCATGAGTCCCTGTCCCAAAGTGAATAACAGCGGGTAAAAGTATACGATTGTCCCCCTGGGGAGATGAAAGCAGACCTAAGGTGGCCTCCCCACAATCACCTAGGTCCTGGAGTTTCCCAGACGTGCAGGGCACGAATGGAGCATGTGACCCCTGAGGCCACAATATAAGCAGAGTCCCATGTTACACCGGCGTGTGTGTTCCTGGGCAGATAACCGGGTGGAGCCTAACTGCATAGGTTCTTCCTCAGATCTGGCACTGGAGGTGGAATAGTCAGGCGGCAAGGGGAGGTATATAGTTTGCCACAGCCGCAGTTTGTTCTCGCCTCCTCTCTCGCTGGCGGCGGTCAATTCCAATGGCTAGACACATAGCCTCCTCCAGTGAGGCTGGGTAGGAGAAGTTGATCAGAGCATCCTTAATTGCATCTGAAAGGCCTATTCTAAACTGGCTGCGGAGAGCTGCATCATTCCAGCCAGATTCTGGGGCCCATCTGCGAAACTCTGAGCAATACATTTCAGCTGTGGTAGTTCCTTGCTTTAAGTTACGCAGGGTTGATTCTGCAGTAGCAGCGCGATCTGGATCATCATACAGCAACCCAAGGGCTTCAAAGAAGGCATCTACTGTTCGCAGGGCTGGATGGTTTGGTTCCAGGTTAAAGGCCCAAGCCTGGGGGTCGCCCTGTAGTAGAGAGATAATGATTTGAACCCTCTGAGTTTCAGAGCCAGATGAGGATGGCCTTAACTTGAAATATAATTTGCAGCTGTTTTTAAAGTTGCAAAACCCTTTACGGTCACCAGAAAACCGGTCAGGCAATGGAATTTTTGGTTCAGATAGAGTTTTTGTAGCGGTGGTAGTAGAAGGAGATTGCACCTTGGTGAACTCTGTGGCCATTTCCTGAACTTGATGGGATAAACGGCAAAGTTCCTGTGCAAACATCTGAGCCTGCTCAGGATCCATGATAGGTTTCCCTTTTTATGTATGGCTTGTGATAATGTCAGGCTAGGAGCAGATAACAGGTAACAGTGCAGGTGTGCTGATTATGCAAAGAGTTCAAGAACAAGAGCACATACCATGAGTAGGTCTGCTGGGACTTGTAGTTCACCGCTGCAGATGAAGGTAGATGTTGGCTGGACCTTGTAGTTCACTGCTGCAGATGGAGGTTGGCTGGTGCTTGTAGTTCACCGCTGCAGATGGAGGTACTACAGTAGAATCAGGCAAAGCGTAGTCTAGGCAAGCTGGGTCATACACAGGTAGATCAGAGTCCAAACAGTACATCAGAAGCGAGCAAGCAGGGTCAAACGAGCCGGGTCATACACGAAATACACAGAGCAGATATAAGCTGTATCAAACAGTGGCACACAAAGGTAACTCTATCACGAGCACTGATTGGATGATGATACAGGTGATTTAAAGGTGAGCAGGCCAATCACTGTTGTTTCTCAGGCAAAGGCTGTCAGGTGAGTTGTGCTGGGTCCTAAAGGGATCCTAGTACTGACAAGCGCATAGTACATGAAATTCATACATAGGATTAAGATGTAAATGCATGATTGAATAAAAAAACTGCATTGATGCGTTTCATGGATGAGGTTACACTTCTCCAGAAGCAAGTGCAGAATACATGTCTACAATTTTTTTCCAAATTACTCAAATAAATGAAATAAAGATAAAGGGGAAGAGCAAACAAAACACCCCAAAATTACTTACTTATCAGCTCCAAAATGTGTCATGGGATGCTGAAAACTGATAGTTGAGGAAGGCTGGGAATCATCCCTGCCGGGACTGTGGGAAGCCAAGGCGGAAAACACCACACCTGAGGGGGAGGGAGAAAATATTGGTGTCCATAGTGAGATGCATGATGGTTCCTGGGAACAGCTCCAAATCCGTTTACATCTTAATCCTATATATGAATTCCATGGTCTATGTGCAATAATGAATTTATTTTATTGTTGTCAATTATATGCATATCATATCATCATATCTGTAATGTACCATGTCTTATGTGTAATTTTATGAATAAACCTATGTATATCACACATCTCATTCAAAGTCCCAACCCCCCTTTTCCTTATCAATCAATAGCGATGGAGGCGTATGCTCATTTAACCATATGCCTCATTCAAAGTCCCAAACAACCCCTCTTTTTATAGAAGCCATTCATATAGTCCTCTTGTTATATTTAAATGTAGCGCATCAATGTTTTTTTTCTATCTGGTACATGCTGGTACTGACTCCTTCAGCAGGCACAGGTCCTGGCTGTATACCGTGCCTATGTGGAGCGTGCATCCCTTATAGACATGGTTTTTACCCTTAGCTGTGCCTCTTTTAGACCTCCCCTCAGTGCAGTCCCACAAGAACAGACAGTGCAAATAATGACCATTAGCCCTGGTTCACACTGGTGCGATTTGACATGCGATTTGGTCAAATCGCATGTCAAATTGGCGATATTTGCCGCAAATTGCCGGCAATGGCACCGTCCTAATCGGTGCGACGCCACATCTGCGGCGCTGCACCGATTTAAAAAAGTAGTTTCTGTACTACTTTTTGCGATTTCGGCCGCGATTTACATTGACATCTGTGCAGAAACCCACACAGATGTCTCTGTAATCGCGGCCTTAATGTCACATATAAACAAGTAGCCAGGGAAAATGAATGCTTATACTTTACCCTGCTAATTCAGAGCCCATCAGAGGAAGTGAAAAATGCAAGTGTCGCTCTGCCCTGGCTCATTTATTTACTTGTGACATTCAGTGATTGGCTAAGTGACTGGTCACTGTGGGTATGCGCTGAAATGAGGGCTGAAAGGGGCACCGCTTAACTAAATGGGCAAACACTTCTCCTCATCCCTGGGGCCAGGTGAGTGATTCTCTTTGGTGTCACTGCAATCAATTATGGAGGTCTGAACGAGACCGTGATCATTCATTTTTTTTTCTTAAATCAGAAAAAAGGTGTATTTTTGTTTTCCATAATACAGAATATATGCCACTCAGTATACAGTAGATCAAAGGAGCATAGCATTACATATTAAAACACAAAAAAATAAGGTATAATTCTTATACAATGATATGCTGCCGGCCAATATAGTACATACAAAAATATGTAAACCAGACTTTGAAAGATTGACATATATACGAAAGCATAGTGTAACTGAAAAAACGTTCAACCTATCTAAACCCTCAGAGCCTTGAGAACCAAACACAAACAAACACGACCTACCCAAGTCACTAATACTATAAGGGATTTTGTGTGGTATAGGACCTAGTCAGTCACTATTCTGGATCTCCTAAAACATTTACCCCTGTAGGAGCCTGTCTTTAATTAACTGGTGTGGTGCCAGTCCCGGAACATCCAGCCAAGCTTGCCACATTGAGTAAAATTAACTTGAATAATTTCTATGTATGTATGTCAACTTTTCCCGTATGACTAATTTATTGACATCCTCCACCCATTGCCACCTGGTAGGCACCCTGGAAACTATCTAAAATTGTGCGATCAGTTTACGTGCAACATACAGCAGTTGCAGAACAGCAGTATGAGCTTGTGGAGTTAAGGACTCCTCATCCAGGGCACTCAACAAGCACACAACTGGAGTTCCCAGAATATTGAACATGAATACTTGAGACATCACGTCGAGGACCTCCTTCCAGTAGCGGAAAAGTTTGGGGCACTTCAAAAAGCATATGAATGAGGTCGTCATGATCTCTCTTGCATATTAGGCATAGGCGGATATTGCATTTCCCAATTTATGGAGTTGTACAGGCATTCTATATACCCTGACAATAAAAATAGGTATCAAAATATAACTGCTCCTAATATCTTGTACTACCACTGCGCCAATGAAAAAAATGTGAATAAAAATATATTAAACTAAAGCTGCCACTTAAAATGATAAATATGAAAACAGAATTTAAACCTAAAAACACACAAGTGAAAAATAGGAAAAAATGTAGCGCTAATAAACGAAAATCACTAAACTAATATAATAGCATTCACTAATGACACTGTGATAATCAAAATTGTACCCCACGTGACATGTGATAAAATTCAAAAACAATAGTCCATAAAGTGAAATAATGTTCCAAAGAAGAAATATTCCAAAAAGAGAGATTTAGTCTTCTTAATAGAGAATATCTTCCACCACACCGTGCACGTATCAGCTCCCCTTTGAAAATGCACTCACCAGCTGTATATGCCTCCCACTCTCGTGTTCGGCTCAAAGGCTTGCTAGTTAACCACTAGAGGGTGAACGACCATCAATTGAAAGCTTGTGTATCAACGTATTCGCAGGCGCAGGATGCTTCTTTGTCCCGAAGAAGGATGGGGGGACTAAGGCTTTGTGTTGACTACAGAGCTCTAAATAAAATAACTGTTCCCAATCGGTACCCTCTTCCTCTCATCACAGAGTTGTTCTCCCAAATCCAGGGAGCAAAAATCTTCTCCAAACAGGACTTAAGGGGAGCCTATAATCTAGTGCACATCCGTGCAGGAGATGAATGGAAGACGGCCTTTAATACCAAGGATGGCCATTATGAATGTCTTGTCATGCCTTTCGGTCTCAGGAATACACCAGCTGTCTTTCAAAACTTTATGAATGACATTTTCCGTTACCTGTTGGGTCGCTTCATGCTTGTATACTTAGATGATATTTTGATATACTCTCCCAATCTTGAAACACATCAGAGGCACGTCTGCTCAGTATTGGCCCGATTAAAGGCTCATTCCCTTTTTGTTAAGCCCGAATTTTTTTTATTTCATGTCAAACAAGTACCTTTCCTGGGCTACCTAATCTCTGCCACAGGCCTAACCATGGATCCAGCCAAGATTCAAGCCATTTTATACTGGGCACCACCTTCAGACCTGAAAGCAGTTCAGCACTTCCTGGGCTTTCCAAATTTCTAACAGAAATTCATTAAGAACTTTGCCACCATTGCACGTTCCCATCAGTTAGTTAACACTCCCTAGGCACACATTTAACCCCCTGATGTTAACCCCTTCCCTGCCAATGTCATCAGTGCAGTATAGCCAGCTTGTTTATGGCCAAATGGGAGGATGAGTTCATCTATGGCCAACAGAGGACCAAACTTGTCTTCTGGGGTCACTACATAGATGACGTCCTCCTCCTTTGGGAAGGTGACCATGCCTCTTTAGATCAGTTCATTAGAGAGTTGAATGCCAATGACCTAGGCATTGTTCTCGAACATTAGGCCAGTATTCTACCATCCATTTTTTGGACTTGGACATTAGAGTACAGGGAGACAGATTTATTACGTCTACATATTTTAAAGACACAGACAGGAATGGCTATATATATATATATATATATATACGGATGGATAGCTGTCATCACGAGTCTTGGTCTGTCCCTATGAGCCAGTTCCTGAGGCTAAAGAGAAATTGCTTCCTTCAAGATGATTATCGGAGGGAGGCAGAGTTTCTTAAAGCTTGTTTCCTCCAGAAAGGGTATGCAGCTAATGACCTTGATCTTGTTATTGCTGATGTTGGTTTGAGGGAAAGAGAGGAGTTTTTGAAGCCAAAGGGTAAACGACAACAAATGAGATTTTTCTGCACATATTTAGTTTTTTACTACATATTCAAACCAGTATTTTTCCATCAAAAAGATCCTCAGAAAATATTAGGATGTTTTGAGGAATGACAGAATACTAGGTCCTTTACTTCCAGATCACCCTAGAGTTATCTATAGAGGTGTCCCCCTCTTAGACTTCAGATAGCTCCCAATATTATCAGACCCCCAGGTAGACAGAGTTTCTTTGGATATTTTAAAGGGTACTATTTATGTAGGAAATGTGAGGCTTGCCAAAATATTTTTTTTTTAAAGTACCATGTTTTGGGGTCCCCTCCTCTCTTGGAAGAAGACCGTCCAAAAGTACCATGATTGAAGCTGTCTTAAATATTTATAGTCGCATCATGAAATTATACATTGTTCGCTTTCTTTGGAATTAATACATTTTGTACCTTTTTGGAATCATAATCTAGTCTAAGACCCTCTGTTGCAGAAGTAGCCGCTTTTTGGCTTCGGTAGAAATACCGTGGTCTTTTTTTCTTTTTTGTATGCATATGGTGATTGGCTATAGACTTCAAGTCGCCCCAGGTCGCCCCTAGTCGCCTCAAGTCGCGCTGCATGAGAAAATCAATGTAAGTGAATGGAGCCGTCTTAATGCACACTACTGCAGTCGTTCCGACTTCAAAAAAGGTTCCTGTACTACTTCAATCCGATTTCTAGGCGACTGCTAGGCGACCTGTACCCATTTAGTTCAATGGAAGTCGCCTCAGAAGTCGAATGACTGTCTTCACAGAAGCAACTTTCCAGGAAGAGAACATACATTTCTCAGGCAAACCTCTCCCTCCCCCCTCCCTCCCACAGAGCTGATTCTTGTTTTATTGGCCACTGGAATGTCTCCTGTCCTGGAGGCAACTTGAAGTTGCCTTGTAAGTAGCTTCATGTTACGCTGTGATTCATACTCAAGTCGTGTCCAAGTTGCCTACCAAAGTCGTGCTGGAAGTCGTGTTGCCCCTGTGGGAATGGAGTCTTAGGGAGAGAAAATATCTCTCCTTTGGCTTTAATGTCACTGGTCAGACATACATTGTAAACTCTTTTATTATGTGTTCAACCAAGAATGTTGTTTATTTGATCACGTGCCTGTGCGGCCTACATTATGTAGGTCGCACTATTCGTAAATTAGAGACCAGGCTCAAGGAGCATCTGGCCAATATCCGCAAACGTTTTTTTTAAATCATAGTCTGTCTAAACACTATGCGTTATGCCATGGGAAGAGCCTTAAAGGCACTTTCTTTATGGCTATAGACAAATTCAATTCCCATTGGAGAGGAAGTCGTACTAGAAGAGAGATCTCAAAGATGGAAACCTGGTGGATTTTTTGTTTAAAATCCTACAGACCACATGGGTTGAACATAGAATGGGACGTTAATGCCTTCATAAATAATAGCTGAATTTTGAGGGTGTTCACTATTATATGTTTTTGATTGTATTAATTTTAAATTATGATTTTTGTATTAATTATTGTACCGTTTGTTTCCAGCCACAAGATGGCAGCACTGCATCTATCTGTAATTGTCCCTTGATCAGGATTTTTATTTGCTATTAATATAGTTTTTTTGGACCTTCTGAAAACGTTTTTTATTTATTAAATATTTCTTGCTTCCATTTGGCCCGGTTTATTTTG
This sequence comes from Rana muscosa, assembly GCA_029206835.1. NCBI lineage: Eukaryota > Metazoa > Chordata > Amphibia > Anura > Ranidae > Rana > Rana muscosa. The sequence continues at coordinate 45,610,533 of CM055121.1, forward strand.
AGCCCCTTCTCAGAAACCAGATTAATAAGATATGCATTGTATATGCATTGTCTTTGCTCTGGTCTCTCTTAATATGGCCGCTGTGAGTGGGCTGGGCTGTATACGTCCTAGCCGTGCTGTTAGCATCCCACAGTGACGTGGTTCCCCTTCCGGCAGATGAAAGTGAGGCTTGGAACGCAAGGAAGAGGAAGCACTTTTATTACGCCCTCTCCCTATAAATGGAGGAAGTGACGATCTCCAAGCCACACCCCTTACGATGTTCCTCTTTGGACGAAACGCTGCGTAGGGTGCAACTTGGAGATCTGACATGATGACGCTATACGCGCT